>CM073475.1:32315000-34715000 GCA_037074535.1 Gleditsia sinensis | reverse complement strand
ATACACAATTAATATAATATAAAAAAAATAACACACTTTACAATTTTATCTAAAAAATTAATTCTCTTTAAATTTTTTTATTTAGTCAACAAATTTGATATTATAGATATAATATTTTTTATTTAAATTTAATACTATAAATTTAAAAAAAAATATAATTTTGAAGCTCTAAAATTATATTATAAAAAGAGAAAAAACCTTAGTAAAAAAACTCTCGTTAAGAGAGAAAAAACATTTTTTAACAGAAAGAAAGAAAAACAATTAAACAAAGAAGGGAGAAATTAAAGAGGAGGATGGCAGCCCCCTCTTAAAACTAGTGCAGCTCAGGTGAAAAAAAGAGAAAAGGGGGAGGGGGTGCACAACGCCTAAGGCTTCTCTCGTGGACTCCTCTCTACTCATCTCGATTGAGCCCTAAGAGTGGATCACAATGAAGGCTCAAGGCTGGCCACATTGATCAAGTTACCAAAATTCATTTCCATTGACGAGTCAAGGACAATGGGTAGGATATTTCTTTGATTTTCCCCTATATCTGGCCTACATGGGTGGGGTGTGGTTGTTTGTACCACCCATTACTCAGTAAACCACCGTTACTGCGCAGCTACAAGAGAGAAGTATAAGATTAAGCTAATTATACTTGTTTTATCAACCTTTTTTTTTTTTGTCTGTTATTAGTCTTGTGTCTAATGTATTTTTCACTTATTAAAAAAAAGGACAATTAATGGAATCAATCATATATCCACATGCAAGATCTCATATCAAAAATTAACTTCGTTTTTTCCACTCCGGATTTGCCCCATTACAAAGAAAGAGTTTAACTGCAAGTTAATGGATTGAGAACAGAAACTTCTATCTCAAGCTGTTGAATAAGCGGGGGAAGAGAAAAAATGGAGGAGGAGACACGTATTGAATGAGAGAATTTGAGAAAATATAATTAAAAGAGAAGAAATTAAGGACAGACGGGAGATTCAGTTTGATGGTACCCGCAGGAAACATGTACATATATATGCTGAATAAGACGGCCCCAGATTTAGTGTTGTGCTTCTGACTTTTCTAGTATTTTCAATATCCCTACTTAATCAGAAGGCCGTGATTGCTGGAGTTAGCTCTGATAAATAAGTAGAGAGATACATGACGATCGATGTGCTTCTAGAAACTCTAGTGTGCAGGAAATATGAAGATACATGCATGTTCACAAAGTTCTTGTTAGGATTGAATTTTGGGATGCTTGCTTTAAGAAGAACCACAAATAAATGTATCCAACAGAAATGCTTACCTCACATATACAGTCTTTGTGGGTTGGTGAACATTTTAACCGCTCTACAGTAATATTATTCGTCACCTTTAAAATTATGAAATGAAAAAAAGGTGTTATATATATATATATATATATATATATATATATATATATATATATGAAATTACGAAAATTCATGAAATCCAGCTTCAAATGTCAACATATATATCTTTTTGGTGGAACCAGTTCAGCATGTGTGTTTGTGTGTAGGTGTGTTTTAATTACTATATAAAATTTATTAATAAAATATGAAATTGCTATGTGTGTGTGTGTGTGTGTATATATAAACTTATATATGGTAATTAATCTTGCTTGTGTTAACTAAATATGATACTGAACTGTCATGCTAAGCATCTGATCAGTTTTTTCTTCATTGTTTAAAATTCCTACAATTTTGAGTGAGAGAGATGACAACGGTGGGTGTAGACAAGTGTTAATAATTAAAAATTAATATAGGAGAATATGGTGTTAATGAAGTCCATGTTCCCATGCATTGGATTAGCTACGAGGTTATCAGAGGTTTGGTGGGTAGAAATGGGTGAAGGTGGTTGGACGGGAATATAGAAAACATGGAAATTAGTGTCCCAATTATTTGGTGTAACAGAGACTCAACCCCCTCGTGCACAACAAAAATAATTGCCCATGGTTAACTAGCCTTGCTAATAAGAAATTTAATCCTTATATTGAATATGATATGACACATAACACACTCAAGGACGCAGGTATAGTCTTGGTTTTCATAAGTAAATATCCCAAAACCCAGGTGACAATTCTGGAAATTAGCCCCATCATAACAGTAGTGCTGAAGCTTATAATTATTATTATATATTTAAAATATAATCTTTGTCAAAGGGCTAGCTGTATTAAACAAAAATATAAATTAAGACTGCATATGATCTATGGATACTGCTTGTTGAAGGGTTATATAAGAGAGGCCATTAAAAACTCATCGATCTTGGTGATGTTATTGAGCGTGCTTTTAAGGATCACACGTACGTCCTACAAATTCTCTCAAGGCTAGGGATCATCAAAAGCAGCAGGTTGGGTTCATAAGAATGGAGGAAAACCTACCTCCCGGGTTCAGATTCCATCCTACAGATGAAGAGCTCATCACCTATTATCTGACAAGGAAAGTGTCAGATACCGGTTTCACCTCCAAAGCTATAGCAGTTGTTGATCTCAACAAGAATGAACCCTGGGACCTTCCAGGTAGTTTGAGATTGATCATTAATTAGTTACATCATTTCTCCTCTCCTCTTAGATATCTGATTTCCCTTCATATCTCTTTTTCCTCAAAAAGCACCCATATGCATGGCCAGTATCCTTTCCTTTCTCCCTGCCTTCTGGTTAATTTGATCATTGATCAATAGTCTTCTTTCCTTCTTGAACTCGCAAGGGCAAAATAAAATTAAACGAAAATTTTAATGTTTTTCTCCTTAATTAAGATCCCTCTCTATACTTTCCAGTGTTCTATCATAAGCTTGAACCATGGATATTCAATTAAAATTCATAATTACATATTTCAGGTTTTTAACCATGCAAATTTGACAAAGTCTTTCTTTCTTTTTCTTCATATATATATATATATATATATATATATATATATATATGTATGTATGTATATATACTAAACATATTTAGTTTGACTTCTAACTTTGTTGCGTGCTTAATTAATTTACCAGAAATTTTGTTAATTGATAAATTTGCTTATAATTTTGCAGTACATATACCTACAGTGTCAATACTAATACTAACATTTTGACTAATTAATTCAGAGTGTATATATTCTTTTTCTTTTTCTTACAAACACTTCTGACAAATTCACGATTTGTAGATAGCTAATTTTGTGAACAATTATATTAAATCAATAAAATAAATATCAATGACGTTGAGAATATGTATGGTAATAGGCAAGGCTTGTATGGGAGAGAAGGAATGGTATTTCTTCAGCATGAGAGACCGGAAGTACCCAACTGGACTTCGGACCAACCGAGCCACTGAATCAGGGTACTGGAAAACGACGGGGAAAGACAAGGAAATTTTGCGTGGCGGGGTTTTGGTAGGAATGAAGAAAACCCTAGTCTTTTATAAGGGCAGAGCTCCAAGGGGTGAGAAAAGCAATTGGGTTATGCATGAATACAGGCTGGAAAACAAACATCACTTTACGCCTTCAAAGGTCAGTACGTAAATTAATTTAAGATATTCCTTCGGTCATACAGATAACAAATTAAGGCAATCCTCCTCTTATCTTATATATATTCCCTATATATAATTCATGGTAAAGATGAAATTTAAACGATCACGTAAATTTGTGATAATCGCATTTTTATTAGTGATTATAAGAGTAAAATATTTGTGCACTGAATTGTCTTTTTTTATTTCTAGTTTCAACTATCGTAAATTTTTTTATTAATTTGAATAAATTGACCGCACTTTCCATATATAAATTAATGTTTAACCCTCAATATATATAATGTTGAGAAAATATATATCTCCATACCCTTTTTGGAGTACCGATGCTACTCCTCCCACACCCTCCCACAATATATTAGTTATATAAATGCACTTTTATATAAATTTTTAAAATAATAGTAATTGATATAAATATTACCTAAATATTTTTTTTGAATGCCTTTTATAAGTTTAAATATCCTCTAATTCATGCATGTTTGTACGTCATATATAGATTGAGAGTTAGCTTTTGTTTTGTAGGAAGACTGGGTGGTCTGCAGGGTCTTCCAAAAAAGCTCGTCAGCAAAGAAAACACAAGAGACATCATCCTCCCAACCATCTCTAGAGTCTCCCTGTGATACAACCTCCATGGTCCATGAATATGATGATGTTGATCTGCTAAATTTAAACAGTCTCGCAAATTCGTCAAGCGGGTTCACTACTAGCAATATTTCGTCTCAAATTTACAATGGTGGTCACAGTTATGTTAACACAAATATGAACTTAACCTTGAATCCCTCTTTTCCATCCTTTCCATGGCCAAATCCCTCTGTGAATTCCTTCCTACTTAAGGCATTACAGCTTAGGAGTTGTCAACAAAGAGAAGGTGCAACGACAGGTCATATTGCTTCATATATGCCGCCTCAAGTAGTTTCCCACGTAATCGGAACTGATCATCTCAGTTCAAATATCAGATTTAGTGCTTCTTCCTCGTGTATGCAGCAGCAGCAACCATTCAATTTGGACTTGGACTCCAGTTGGTGAAGATGAAGCTAACATCTTGTTGTAATGTCCAATAGTACTCCCAAGTAGTCAAAATAGGGTACTTTGAAGTAGCTCACCGTAAAGGTGGAAAATCTCCCTAGTCATTCTATAGGTTTATCTGTTTCTGTGTACGTTGACGACTTGGATGAAATTTCGAGAAATAAGAATCACTTGTTCGTACAATAAATCCAATCTGATGTGATGGGAAAATCGAAACAGTGAAGGAACGTGGCATGATCGATGTTGAGAGAGAAGGCCTTAATTGAAGAAATATAAAATCTCTGAGCTAGCGTTGGATCATGATAATACTAGTGTTATTGATAACTAAGCATCTCTTCTAGGGATAGCCTATAAGTTCGAATCCCCTTCCTTATGAATGCATGCATGTTAAGTTGTCCATCAGATTCCAAACTCACCAATATAAATTAATTAACCCTCATTCATCTCAATTCCCAAGGAACGAAAGTGATAGCCGTTAGAAAGCAAGCTCCGAGCTGGGGTCCGCTATGGACGGAACAGAGAGAAAAAGAGGTTATTGTGTCTTTTTCCAATCGCAACTAATTTAGGCTTTGGGATTTGCTTGTATCCTCGTATAATCCGTACACCTGGTTTTGAACATGGACCACTTTAAATATAACTTTAATATAGTTCCATGCTAATTCTTAGTTCATGTAAATTTTATTATTTTTATTAATAAATATTAATTAAACTACCTAATTCTCCATTTCAACTCTCCGGATGCTCATATTCTTCTCTCCACTGCTTCACGGTCAGCCCAGGCCCCGCCTCACCGCTCATTCGCCCAATAACCAACCATTAACATCATTTCCCGGAAAAACCACCTCTACCTGATCATGTCTCATATCAAGGTACTTCTTTTTCCCTTTATCTAATCCACCCAACTCCTTCAACTCCATTTGTCTTCTTCTCTCTGCTCTTTCTAACCTCAATTTCCCTTAGAACAAGCACCTACTAATGGTTGCGTTTCTGTTTCGCCTATCTCTTTGGCGGGGCAAATTTAAACCATTCATATGGAGTTTAATCGAACAGAACCAGCAGCAAGCGAGGCTGATCCTCATTCAGAATCCTAAGTTAATTAAAGATCTTTTTCAGGTTCCCATCTCATTGATATGTGGTGCTTGGTTTTTTGTTTTTCCCCCGCACTCTGGCAAGTCGTGAACTTGTTTGCGAATTTCGTTTGCAGTTTGTGGAACGGACTTCGTGGATATAGGATTTAAGTGTTTACTTGATTTCCTTATCTTTTTTCGTTTATTGAATGCCATACGTAAACTAGAGAGCAATTGTAAATTTTGTTTTATTAGGAATTGCAAGGGAAGTAACATTATCTGGATTTGGAGTACCTGCAATGGATTTGGCCTTTCAGAAGGTCTTCATGGCTATATTCCTAGCTTTGACAAACTAGTGGATGATGTCATCAGGCATTTCTCAAAAACTAAGGGTAACATTTCAGCTCATACAAAGCAATAGATTCATACCTCATCCCCATGATTATGCATGAAATGTTTCTGTTGAGATGACAGAAAGGATGGAGTATCAACATTTACGGAGGAACTGTTGCTTACTTGCTTTGAAGGTTCTCTTCAAGCAGCCTACTGCATGGGATGGTGCTGTTCTTATTGCACCTCTGTGCAAGATATCTCGTGAATTTCAAATAAGATTATTTGAACTCATTGACCGAGTATCCTTGAGTAGTTTGTTGATGATGTGATTCCGCATGGGTTGGCGAAGCAGATACTAGTAAGCGTTGCTAAGGCTCTCCACAAAACAAATTTATTTTCACTAATGGAAAGGTGTCACAGACTATAACACAGAGATGTGACGAAGAGAAGACTGGTAAATACATGTGATGCTAATCCTTTGAAATAAACTTATCAGATCTTGATTGAATTAAGAGTGACATAAATGCAGAAAAGCACACTCGTGATAGTCTTCTGCTATAAGTTATGTGACGCACGCTCCTCAGTCTATCAATAATTCTTATAGTGATTTTGACTGGTTTGCTGCAGGTATTCTGTAATGTCATTCTCTACGGGGATAAACAACGGCTGGGAACTGTATTGGAGATGATTAAAGTAACACAAGAGATAGAACAATTAGAACAAGTATATATACCTTTCCCATCTGACTTGCCTGTTAATATTTTTCAACTTCCTTTCTTCCCTTAATATAAATATGCATTTTATTCATATGAAATGATGAGTAAGACTTCAAAAAGAATACAACTGATCTATGTACCTTGTTTTGTACATCAAGAGCAAATACAGGTAGATCGTTAGTTCTGAACGCACAGTAAACAAGTCGTCTTTGAAATTACTTGCAGTGACTTAAATGGTTTAAATGCACTAAAGAGTGCCCTGATGAGCTATGACATGTTCTAGTGATTCAAATTGCTAGGTATCTCTGCAACTATTGATCAAACATGGAGTGGCTGATAAAATTACTGATCCATCAGCTAGCAAGGCTTTGTATGAGAAAGCTAATGTCGTGGACAAGAAGCTGAGCCTCTTTAAGGATGCGTATCATATACTTGAAGGCAATCCTGATCAAACAATATTTAACGTGCTTAATGATATTATACCTTGGCTTAACGACCATAGCAACAAATATAACACATACTAATCTTGTTAGACTTGTGTGCTGCAAAAAATGCCATAAACACAATTACAGTTTGTGAATCAATTTACATTTCATTGATGCTGTGGTCAATGACGTCAGGAGAATCTATCAAAAGATGGTACTTGATTTCTTAGAGACCACGACAGTTGCATTCCTCTTCTGACATTAAATATTCTACCAATAAATTTCCCTCCAATTAATATAATATAAAGAATGATATCATAATAACAAATGCAAGAAATCATCTTTTATTGGATTTCCATACACAGGTGTGACCTTTTCCAATGGGATGAAGGATTTCACAATTATCAGGTTAACTACAGAGAAGGCAGACTCAACTACACAGCAGACTAATATTTTTTTGTCCACACTTCACAAAAGACAGCCAGCATCCTCGAAGATTAAGAGAGCAGTGAAAGAAGAAAACCATAGACCAGCAGGAAATTGATGATAGAATTTTGCTGCTGAAGGACCACTAATGATAAGTTGGCACATCTTTCTAGACAGTCAAATAAATCAAACTCCCTATTTTCAAGTCCAAGAATGTGCAAACAGAGGAAAATCCATTCACTGCTATAAGCCTCTTGATTTACCTGCATGTAGGAAACTGAATGATAAACAGAAAACACAATCTGACTTGCATTTCATATATCGCACTAGATCATAATTAACAAAAACTTTTCAGACTTTAAAAGACTGATTTTACATCGGATAAATAAATTTTTAAAAGATGTTTATACAGGACCAATTGAACCTAAAAACCTGTTGAACAAACAGTCAATATTGCAACCAGCCTGTTATGTCAACTAATTTTAGTATTAACTGTGCAAGGATCACAGAGCTCAAGCACGGCATCAGAAATATAGAACTGAGGAGATCAATCTTTTCTAAAATGCAGTGTACCAAAATTTTTGTTACAAACTTACAAATGAACTGATCAAATAGCAGTGCTAATACCTATTTGGTTGCAGGCAATGACAGATGTCATCCGAGAAATTAACAAACTTCAATGCAAGTATGTCAACCTGTCTTCATGGGATGCACATCATTTTCGAAGCTTGAAAACTCAGACTCTTCATCGTCTTCCCAACCAATGTCTTCCTCATCATCAAAACCACCATCATTATCATAGCCATCAGAATCTTCATCATTGCTCTGCAAATAAAAATTTAATAAAATTGACTGTAATTGCAATTAATGACTACTTTTTACATCACTGCTCTTCTCCTTTCCCTCTTTCAGATGACAAAGAGATTAATGCTCCGAACAGTCTCATACTCCATAATAGACACTATATTAGTTCCCTAAACTTACCACCTAAGTCTTCCATGATAAACTGAACTACAAGAGTGAGAAACCTATATATGCTAGAGCTACCATTTAGAAAGAAAATTAAAACAGATGGGGGAATTATTTGATACCCTTAAGTTGATTAGACAAGAGACTGATGAGGGATATATTACTTGGGAAAATTCCGAGATGTGGTCTCTTTGGTTATGGTCCTCTATGCTCAAACTATCTTCAGGCTCCACATCTTGAGACATACCCTGTAAATAATTGAAGACACTAAATTAAGACTAGTTCAGACTTGGCATATCATCAGGAGTTTATCGTTTGAAATATTAACAAGATGTAGAAAGCTATATTGGACTGAATGCTTTTTTTTTCCCTTAAAATAGAAAACCACAAAATCATGTGGTTCAAAACCTGTCATTTTTCATATAAATATTTGCAGAACTATTTCCATACATCTAGAATATGAGGTTTGTTGAACTGAGTAATGAGACGTACGTATTTAAAAAAATCCTCAAGCTTAAGAAAAAAATCATAACTATGTCTCAGCATTAGAAGGCAAAGACGTTTCAATCACCAAGATTGATTAAAAACTCTTTAACCCAGAAAGAAATATACAAAACCAAAGATACTTGGGGTGAGGGTGTCTCAATCTTTTCAAATGATGTTCGTTAAGTAATAATTTAGTAGAAGTGCTATCTATCATTTCAGTTAAAGTATATACAACTGCATAAGTTATGACAAGTCAATAACTTACAAGTTCTTTTTTCATTTGTTCTATAGTTTTCTCCAATTCAGTTATATGCTGACTCAGAGCCTGCACAATTCATAAATGATCAAATGTGAGATCACAGATATAAAAGAGAAAAATATATTAGTAATTGTCATATAAAAAGATGAAACCTCATGGCGTTGCATGGCTACAGATCGCTTCAATGCCTTTGCCTTCGTTAGAAGGTTTCTAGGCCTCAGAGAAATGGGCCGCCTATAATTCTTTCCACGATAGTAGATAATGGCAAATCCTTTGGGAACTCTTTCAATTGCCACAAGTATTCCACCACTTTCATATTCCAGTAACCTAGCTGTGTCTTCAACAAAAGGAAGGGTCTTTTGTTTGGTAATCAATTTTACAAGTTCTCGATGCTTCCAATGCAAATGCATATTCTCAATGACACCAGCAAAAACACCACGTATACCTGAAAAATTTTATGAAAGAAGGTTAGTATTGCAATGGTGCAATATAGCAACTTTCATACAGCCGAAAATTACCCACCAAGTGGCAAGTATGGCTTCATTCTTAAACCAACCCGACGGAACATCACACGCTCTTCATCTGTGATAGTCTCCTGGTCATAATCAGGACCAACTGGAACCATGGATGCTTCTATTTTAGCTAACAGCCTTTCTGCTCTAAGCTTTTTCGCCTGGGCCTGTTCATGCATTTAGAGTGGTATATATGTATAAAGCAGATAAAATTTTGTTAAGACGACACAACAAAAAATGCTACTTTGCTCCAATCCTATGATTATTAGATTGTAATTTTTTAATGACGTTTATATTCAAAAATAAAATTACCACATTTTAAAGGTCCAAAGAACCCCTTGTCATGTCTAAACTATAAAATTTACCATTAATTTCAAAACCATAGCATGTAGCTGATATCCTCCAAAGTATTATATCATAATTTCTTGGTTAAACTCAATTTTTAAGGTTCAGATCAATTTAAGTAAAGATTCTGCACCAAAAAGAGAGCTAAATACCATTATGATCAACTCTGCTTCTCGAACCACAAACAAGAATCTTATGGCAATTTCCAGAATAATTATGTAAACATGACAATCATCATAAAATAAGAAGATACTTACAATGCTTAGTTTATGTTCAATTTGTTTGACAAGCCTAACACTCTTGGCTTTGGCAGCTTCTTCCATCATCTTCTCACGTTCTTTAGTAGATATATCCCTTCCCCAGCGTGCCTGAGCCTCATAAAATTCAGCTAAAGATCCTGCTTGTGCTGTTGCTCCCGATGGAGTTGCATCAACAACTTCACACCGCACCTTCTCTTCAACATCCTGCACTTGTTTTGCCAATTCCTGTCTTTCAGCCAAAGCTGCAGCCACATTTGTTGGAACAAAGTCCTTGCCACGAAATATTACTATATAATATTTATTCCTTAGAAGCAGTGTTCCTCCTGTTAAATTCTGCACCATAAAAGAAAAGATTTTTTTTTTTTTTATATTCAAATCATCAAAACGGATGCACTGTTTGTAAATAAAATTTGCTTTAATCACATTATTTAAATTCAACCTAGATAATGAGTACCAATATCTTCAATAAAGAGGTTCATCATCATTACAAAAATAAATATTAATCTTCTTGGTGAATGTAGTTATGGGGACAACTAGAAAAAGCAGATTAATTCTTCAAAATACAATGGCCATTACACATAACAAACCTTCAGCTCCTCAGCCATTAGCTTATTGTTTGTATTCTGGATACCACGTTTGACAGCAATCTTTGCAACTAAGCTTTTCTCCCAAAGCTTAAGAATAGCACACGCCAGACCTTGATGATTTCTATTTCTCCCTTTTATGAAGGCCAGCAAAATATTTGTATCAGGAACAGAAAAATAAATGTAATAAAATACTGTAGCAGATGAATTTTACCTAAGGAAAAATGACAAGGAAGCGATTTGGCAACTTTCCGCAAATTGGTCATCTCTGCATTGGTTAGTCGAGAACGCATTCCAGTAGGAAGAAGCCTAAAAGGTGTTTTGTAACCAGGAACCGTAGGAGGAAGTAAATCGGCATCAACAGGAAGTATTCCTGTACCCCACCATTCAACAAAACGAGGACCTAAACCATCAAGCAGGCTGTTATACTCTGCTTCCTCCTCTGTCATGTTCTCAGCTTGTTTATGACTCTGCACAACTGGCTCACTCTTTTCCAGGGATAAGGTTGCATTAGTGTCCTTTGTTCTTAACAAACTACCTGTGGAGACATTTGGTACAAAAAGGCTGTCACCTTCACTTCCATTGGATTGGCTCCTAGATATAGGTCCTTCATAATGACTACCACGGTATACCATCATAACACTTCCAGACCTCCATATAACTAATCCTCCTGTTCGGCGCTGCTCAACACTACAGGAAGTTAGTTCACATATTCTATAACACACTAAATATAAATATCAAAATACAAGTATGGACTTCTGCACAATGATCTTCACGTAGCAGCAGTGACATACTAACATCACATGACAAACAAAGCCCAGACAAGAAAACAATTATGCTGCAATGTCAGCAAAATACTTAATTACCTTCTATGCATTCTGTGGACAGTGAAAAGCCATAAGCATGTCAAAGACATTTTTGAAACAGTCATCTAAGGCCGTATAAGAATTCTTTAGTATAAAGTATATCATTTAAGATTGAGAAGTCTGAGATCACTCGAAAGATTAAAAACGTATGCCCTTTTCAATACTTATCAGAAATTGTCATTAAAATAGTAAAACTGAAAAACTCACACCACAAGGATATTACTATAATCAAAATAGCATTGTTGCAGTAGGATTCGCTAGGAAGCAGAGTTAGGTAAAAATTGAAAAGCTTTATCAAAGTTTAGCAAATTAATATCAGTAATCACGAATTTATGTGAAGTGCAGACTGAAGGTTATACAATTTGGCCGTGCTTATGAATATCATGCAGCTCTGAATGACTTTACTGCAACAGAAAAGTCACTGGAGTACGTTTACAATGCAGATAACAAAATTGACAGAAACATGAAGCACGGTGAAATAAGTGTTCATAATTTCATATCAACTGAAAAAGAAAAAGGGGAGAATGAAAGAAATTCAAGTAAACCAACAAACCTCAACAATCTCATGAGCCGTCTTCATATCCCTTGCAAGTACCTCATGAAACTTGAGCCTCACCAACTCCTCCTTCCTCCACTTATCGTGAATATTCTCCAGCACAGCCTGCGTAAGCCCGGCTTTTGGTACACTAATCCGCTCTCTAATGTTCATTCCCAATCTCCTCAATCGCCTCAGCTCCTCGTCCTCAAGAGTTAGCTCCGCCAAAGTTGGCGCATTAGCCCTCCTTTTCTTCAATCCCCTCTCTCCCTCCACAGCTTCATCCCTCTCCTCACCTCTTTCCCATGGCAAAAGCATCTCATCGTGTTTATCCTCGGCCAATATAGTATCTGGTCGAACCCACTCTCGCCTTAACAAATCACCCAGTCTCTCCTCTCCGGTCAGAGGCAATTCATCGCTGCCTTCCATTTCAATGTCGTCGTCTTCTTCCTCATCATCTGACCCCAGCCCTAAATTCCGCAACCGAAGAACGATTCTCTCAATCGCATTCTGCCCTTTATCCTTGTCAAAATACCGAGTCTCAGCTTGATCAACTGGGTCCTCTGTAATAAATTCGGAGACCTTTCTGTTAGGTTTTCGGTCCGATACTTGGGTTGAAGGATAAGCAGAAGGCCATTTGTTGAGCCACGGGGCAGCGGAGGAATTGGATTTTGGAGAGGGTTTGGGGTCTTGGTCGTCCCAGGGGTAAGAATAGGTGCTGCCGCCACTCTCTGTAGTTCGGAGGGAAGAGGAAGGCCTGAGAATGCGAAATGACAAATTGGATTTAGAGAAGAAAACGAAGTTGAGAGTGGAGGAGCGAGAGGTAAGTGGGAGTGAAGTCTTGAGAGGCAATTCTGATAATTTAGCACTAGCGAACGCCATTTTTAACTGCAATGAATTAAGCTTTTGTGGCATTATCCTCTTCGATATCTTCAGTCATTGTTTGGATGCTGACGAAGCTCCAGACTTGCAGCAGACGGATGGATGAATTGTTGGGTTTGTATGCACTTTCGTTGGCAATCCGAAGAGACGATAAGATTTTTTTTTTTTTTTTTTTTGGGCCGAAAACCTTGTCGGCCTTCCGTAAGATTTTTTGATAGATTTGGTAAGATCTTCTACCATTGAAAAATTAAATTAGGTTGGATAACTAGAACAGAAATAACTTTTTAACCAAAAAATTACAAGAATTTTCTAATCTCACTTACAAATTTATTAAATACAAGACATAAAATTATAAATCAAATACTTAAATTCAATTAAAATAAAATCATTTTAATTTACTATATCTCATCCCATTCATTATCTCTCGTTCGAAATATATAAATTTATAATAATTATATAATTTTTTATATTAAACCAATTTTGACACATTCGGATTTATTAAATTAAAATTAAAATAAGCTACGCAAAAATCTTATTCTCTTTTTCTGATCTCAGCGGTGTATATTGAAACACATTCTCAAAGCAAAAAAGGAAGGAAACTAGAGTTTATGGTGGTGAACATGATGCATTCAACTATTGATATTAAACCAATTCATTTCCTTTCATTAAATTTCAAAGAAATTCAATACGTGAGAGTGAATTCAGCTCTCCCAAAAAAGGCTCTTTTGACTTGTAATGCCAAAAATTGAACAAATAATAATGTACAATTGCTATATGAGAACTTGTATGTACGTGAGGAAGAATTATCTACTACTTAAGTTTCTAGAGGATCTTCTGCTCAGGGAAGGAGAAGAATTGATGACCTCCTGACCCAATTCTTTTATTTTGCTGAGAAGAAACATTTGCTCTGTCTCCAGCTGGACTATATACCCTTCCTGTGTATCCTCTAAAGTTTCAAGCTCACTCAAAGTTGTAGAGAGTTCTTCAAGATTTCCATCCTCCATTAAAGATCGAAACTTGATTATCATCTGTTTTATCTGACAAAATTAAATTTAGAACTCAGAACAATGATAAAATTGAAGAGATAGATTGAGAAATATATAATCAGTATCTAAATGGCCTTTTAAGATAATCAATGCTTCATCCTCAGAGCTAAATATGTAAATAAATGGTTCACAAAAGAGAAAGTGTCTTTGAGACATACAAAACAATCTCACCTGTCTAGGAATTTTGTGTAATTTACTTAAGGAAGGCTCAGAGTCTAGACTCTGTCTCTTTTGCATCCCCGGTACTTTTCTCGTGATTTGGATGTGGATCTCACCCCTTTTCACCCCCTGGAGAGGTATCCATTTGTCAGCCATCTGATTTGGTGGCAACCTCTGATATTCTACGACACATTCACCTATACTTGATGTGGGTAGTAAAGCATTATGATCCCTGACATGCAGTACGAGGGGACTGCCATCATCAGTGAACTCTAAGGTCTGGTTCCATTGAGGGTTAAGAGTTTTGTATATAATCTACCAAACAATGGCACAGCCGGTAAGTATGAATTTTGGTAAAAATTACATGATGAAAAATGCACCGGGAATATGTAATTATGAGACAAATCATGGGCATAACATATGAATCAGAAGCTCGAAATTTCCCTTGAGAAAACGTAGTAAAATACCTAACAACTGGAGAACACAAACGTTGTCCCTTATGATTCATGGCAATATAATCAATTATCAAATATTGGCATCCCAATTTCTGGAAAACATCTAACAATATATGCTTGCCTTTATAATTACTGGCATTTATAATCAACTTCACTCAGTTTACAGATGCGAGTGCAACCTTGCAAGTAAAGGCATCGCATCAAAATGCTCCTGACATTGACTTAAACTGTTCTCAGCGTGCATAATTCAAACCACATTCTAAATTATCAGTTGAATTCCAACATGCAAGCCCCAGAAAGAAAGAGGTAAAGGGAAGGAAACCGGGAAGGCAAAATCATAAATATTTAGATGTATTATTCTAACCTTTGTCTTTTTCTTCAAGATTCCATAGTTCACCTTCACATACGGATCACTTGTCCCTCGGAGATCGGCAGCAATAAGATCTCTTGCTTCAACCAGAACAAGTTCTATCCAACGATTCCCTGAGCCCAGAGCTGAACCCTGGCCATTTCAGAGGAGCAAAGCATGTTAAAATGAATATGCCAGAGGTGATAATTCAGTCGTAGGTAAATTACTGAAGCGATAAAATATACAGATCTAAAGATGACATATCTTCTTGTATCTTTCTTGTGTTTTATCTTCTAACAATAATTGAAAGAATCATTAAATTCCAGCTGAATAAACATACCTTTGATCCTTTTTGGTCATCTGCCGTAAATGCTTCTATTTTAAGTCTTAATTCTCCAGAACTCACTCTTTCAAGAGGGATCCATGCATCCCTGACCAACCCTTTCACCAATCCTTCCAAATTTACGTGTGCACTACCAATGTTTTCATCTCCAAAAGTTTCTTCACTGAAGCACTTTAATTTTAGGTATTCACCACTGCCAATCTCATCAAATTCAAACATATGATTCCAGACAGGATCTGAGGAATGAGCAGTCCTTGTTCTCTGGAAAATCTGAAAACATGTTTAACAGCAGAATGAGATAAAGAATACTTATGCACTTATACTGCACGTATGACCTTTTAGTAACTACATTGTATAGAGACCTCAGCAATGACAGTATGCAGTCAGTCTCATATAGACCCTGTGTCACCCACCTTTCCATATTGCAATTTAATGTATGGATCAAATTTTCCAGATTTGTCTTTTACAGCAAGATTCCTTCCTTCCACCACAGTTATGTTAAGTTTCCTACCAGTTCTTGACAGAATATTTGATGACCCATTCAGTAATTGCCGAGAGCTAACACGGATGTTGTTCAAGCTATGTGAACCATCAGAGAATTGCCACTCTTTTACTACCATTCTCACTTTCAACTACAAAATGAAATAAGAAGTAAAATGAAAAAAAATATCCCAATTACTAACAGCTTTATTTTCATTCAGAAAAGGCAAATTAATTATCAATTTCTTTTCTTTTCTTTTTTATTTTTTGATAGAAGAAGAAATTCATTAGGAAAGAAGAGAATTACAAAGAGAGCAGGATAAGTTATCCTCCACAAGAAAACTACCGAAAGAGAATATTACAATGAAACAAAAGAAACAAAACTCAAAGTTAAACAAGCACAATGGCAGCCCAATTTCTTTGCAAATCTGAAATTGTGACCCTCCCACAAAAAGATTGGGAGCTGTACACCAAAGAGAAGCCAAAAATCTTATCCTTTCCCACAACATATCTAACAGCATAGAAGCACCTTGAAAAATTCGAGCATTCCTTTCCAACCACACACACCCCAAAATTGCAAACAGAGTACAATTCCACAATGTGTTTATCAATAGCTCTATTATGTCAGAAGAGAATGTTTTAGAAAATTATCAAAATCCATTAAATTTAGTTAAAACCAAAAAAAAAAAATATGGTACACCAAACTCAATCAACAGAGGATAGCATAATGCTAGTGCAGTTGCTTGCATTACTCCAGAATAACTATCAATATGAAACTCTCTCTCTTAATTTTATAATCAATAAATTTAATACGATATAAACTGTTTCAGCTTGACAGATAAACCAATATGATTGAGGTGAAATCATGTTCCTTTAACTTTGACATGCATAAAGAATAAATCTAGAATACTTAATATAAGCAATCTGATTCAGAAAATTTGTTTCTTTGTACTTTGGTTGAACAGCTTACATATTTTAATTAGGGAAGAAAAACAATCTTGTTAGCTTGTCAAGAACTATTTCAATTCAAAAACTTAAACTATTGAGTGAAGGATTATGAAAAGTTTTATTATAACTTCTAACACGCCCCTTAGACAAAAGCCTTTTAGGCTTAAAGTTTGGGCAATACACAGACCTTTTATCCTTTGTGTTGAAACTTAATTTTTAATAAGAGAATGGAGTCGACCAAGAACGAATCCCTAACCACTTGATTATAGAGGTTCTAATATCATGATAAAAACTATTTCGACTCAAAAATTTAAATTGTTGAGTGAAGCATGAATAGTTTTATTATATCTCTCACAATAACCAATTTGTATCTATCATATAGCAAATATTAGGGAAAGAGGGGGGCACCTCTCCTGAGTTGGGCCCATCAAATGGGATGACCATTTCAACTTCTTCTCCACAAAACTGTGCATGCTTCGCTATGACACCAGAATCAGGTCCTGTTGCCCACATTATTGTTGAATCATCTTCAACATGCCTCATCTTCTCAAAGACATGAACATTAAGTTAGCATAGTATAAAAGATAAAAAGTAGTTTCTGCAAAGAGGTAAAGGCTTAAAGAAATTTTATTTGGATAAAAAAACAGCTGCTTGTCTGAATGGATATTAATATTCATTAGTAACTGATGTCCCCCACTGTTGCCCAAAATTCATCACCCCGTTGCTAGCTCAAAAAGGAGAACATCAATGGCAGTACCTTGATTTCACAACTTCCTAGATAGTCATACTTCACACTGCTGGGAGGACACTCATAAAGATTGAAACGAAGAGTTCCTGTACTCTCATGTAAAACCATATTAAATGCTGCATCCCATCTAGGAGTTGAACCCAGTCTCACATCTGTTCTTCTGGTTAATTCCTCAAGTTCTACCTCCACAAATGTCTGTAGATCTTTGTCAACAAATTTGTCATCCACACAGCCATTAATTATACCATCCTTTTGCCTCCTAGATGGGCGGCTCCTGAAGCAACTCCTTGAAAGTTTATTTGCTGAAATCACTGTAACATATATAATGCCTCCAATAGCCTTTTTCCTTATATCTACTGCAGGCAAAGAGAAACAAAGGCGGCGAGGTTCCACCATTGTTTTGACTAAGGTGTCAGTAAAAAGTTTAACCTGCATTAAACCAAAAAAAAAAGGAATCATAACCGCATAATGGATTTGTTTTATATACAAAAGTTCTTGACAAATGAAATCATCCCAAGAATATCAATTTTCATTTTTTTCTCTCTTTTGGCAATTCGGTCAGAAGTGTCAAAGACATAGCATTTTGTAAATCTTTCCACAAATTAAATTCTCTGTAAATACAAAGTAACACCTGCTTCTCCTTCTTCTTTCCTTCAATAGAGTTCCCTTTATAGCAATTGACAAGCATACCATATACTAAATCAACATGCATATGGGAAAACATGTGATGCAGGAAAATAAGGAAGAATTACTAATTTTTTTAATAGAAAAAGAAATTTTGTTACAGTGATATGAGTTAAAAGGTGAAAGAACGATTGTGTTATCTCTTTTCCGTCCAAACCCTTTAAAGCTTATTCACAGAAACACTTCCAAAGAGTTGGGACAAATCCAATTTTCTCCAACTTACTCCATGAAAAATCAACAACTTGACAATGTAAGAAAAGGTGCCCAATTGATTCAGAATTGTTCATACACATAACACAAACATTGGGAGAAATAGTTGTTTTAGGCCTTCGAATCTGCAAGAAGTCATTAATATTAATCCTATTCAATACCGCAGTCCAAACAAAAGATTTCATTTTAGAAAAAGCTTTAGATTTCCCAAAAAATTTTATCTAGCACTAAATTTTCCCCACTAGAAGAATGAGTTAAAAGGTAAAAGAATAAACATAAGAAGAATCAAGTGTCCAAATTCTCCTATCTGAAATTGAAAAAAGATTCATATTTTCAAGGAAAGGAGGAGAGACTGCAAATCTTGACTATTTCTAAATAAATGAAAATCCGATGAAATAGAAGCACCTTGAAGAATACAAAATTGTTTTATTAGTGCAATATGCAAAGAAGAAAGATTATAAAGACATGGAAACGCCTCCATAAAACAAATCTCACCCATGCAAATATCTTCCCAAAATCTTATCCAAAAACCATCACCCAATTTCAAAGAAAGAAAAGGTCTGAAAGACTTATAGCACTATGTAATAAAGTTCCATGGACTCCCATGAGTAGCAGTAAGTGCCAGATTGGCATCCCACCCATTCTAATTTAAACCATACTTACCGTGAATTACTTGGTGCCATAAAAAAAGAAGTCTCTTGAGGAAAACACCATAGCCATTTATTTACCAAAGCAAGATCCCAAACCTCCTTCATCTCTCAGTCTACAAGTTTCCCAAACTACAAGATGATCCCTTTTCAATTCACCAACACTGGACCAAAGGAAATTCTGCATAATTCTCTCAAACCTTTGTGCCATTCCCACAGGGATACAGAAAAGGGAGAGATAATACAGTGGAATACTAGACAAACATGATTGAATCAAGGTAATGTGACCACCCAAAGAGAAATATGCACCCCTCTAGGTATCCTAAAGGAATACCCAGATAAACTAAAGGCCACTGGAGGATTTGACAACTTGCCATAGAAGCATACTCATGAAGAATCTCATTAGACACATGAACACCTACCAAACCACTTTTAGTAATCTTAAGCCTAAATATAACCTCAAACACCTGCAAAATACTACGCACATTAGCAAAACTATCTCTTTCAACCTCCAAGAAAAGAATAGTATCATCAACAAACTGAATATGTGAAATCATCATCCCACTTGAACCAACCGAAATACCTTTATTAAGGCTCACCCCTATAGCTCTAGAAACCAATTGGCTCAACTCATCAATCACTATCATAAACAAAAATGGAGACCAAGGGTCCACTTGCCTAACTCCTCTTGACCTTGGAACCAAGACTTTGGTTCCCCATTAATTATAATAGAGAAAGTAGATGAGGACAAAAACTCCATAATCCAACTCCTCCATTTAACACTAAAACCCTTCCTGGCAAGAATCTTATCAAGGAAATTCCAATTGACACAATCATAAGTCTTTTCAAAATCTAACTTAAAGACCAAGCCTTGCTTCGTTCACCTTCTCATATATTCCACCACTTCATTTGCCACTAAAGCAACATCCAAAATTTGCCTACCTAGAAAAAACGCACTTTGGTTCTCTGTTATAGTATCTTTCAGCATCTCACTCAATCTACTTCAGAGAACCTTAGTAATCAACTTGTAAACACTAATCACCAAATTGATAAGCCTAAAACCCTTAACCCCGATAGATTTGTCTTTCTTTGGCACAAGGGTAATGAAAGCAGAATTCATACTCACAAGAATCTTACTATTCTGATGAAATTCGCCAAACAACATGAACAAATCCTCCTTGATTATATCTCGACAATTTTGTAAAAAAACCTGTTGTGAAACCATCTGGGCCAAGATATTTATCCTTATCCATACAACCAAAAGCTTGCCGAATCTCTTTTTCTTCAATTGGTCTTTCTAGCCAGGCAACTTTAGATATAGGGATTGACCCCCAATCCAAACCTCTAGGAAAATCCTATTAGGTAATTCCTCCTTATACAAATATGCAAGATACTGAGTAATCTTCTCAGCAATAAGCTCTAAATCCATAACAAGGCTACCATCTTCAAGCTCCAAACCTTTTATCAAACTCTTCTGTCTTCTTCCCGTTGCCACTCTGAAATTTTTGAATTAGCATCACCTTCCTTGACCCACTTAATCCTAATCTTCTATCTCCAACTAATCTCTTCTCTAAGAGATAGCTCTTCTAAGAGATTTTTCAAGGAAACTTTCCTCACTTTATCCTTAGGAGAAATCACTCCCTTTACCTCCTGGTTATCTAGGGAATCAATTTCTCTCAATAATTGGGATAGTTTTAGGACTACTTAGCAGTTATCAATAAAAACGTTTGAGCTTAGGGAATTGTTATCCCAATATTATATTATTAGGATAAGGACTTCCATCATGGATTATGTTAATAATATATAATATATTTGATATTGAGTTATCCCAATAGATTAGGACTTCAAATTAGTATTCTAGTAGAGTTAGGTTTTTTGTTTCAATTGTCTATATATATGGCTTTAGATAAATAAAACCATTACTCCTTTCTCATGATAAATTGATGTTAGTAGTATATTTGATATTGAGTTACGAGAATTTGTTCTCCTTTGTTTTGTCTTCAGTTCTACATTATTTCAATGAGCTTAAGCATCAAACTGAAATCATTTGTACAGAATCAGCTTCAATATATATAATGCACAATCGTTTCTATAAGTTGCAGCTGAACTAAAATCTTATACAATTTTCTACGACAGCAGCATAAATATAAGATAGTCTAGGGTGCTCAACATAAGCAAATGCAATTTTGTTATTTTCTCATAAATATAAAAACATAATTATTAAAGAAACGTACCAGCCAAGAAGAAACACCAGGCAACACAGTGGCTGGTAGTGATTGGCTTCCACCACTTCCAAAGGCAACTCCTATTCTCACCTCAGGAGTTGACATAAATGAATATAAAAGTGCCTTACCATCTAGAATCGGTGTCAACAGAAGCTGCAAATGAACATGAATGATTAGAGTAATAACAAAAACAAAAAAACCAAAACTAGAGACGTTTTCTTTGTGATGCATGAAAATAAGTGGCCCAAAATTAAAAGCATACAAAAAAAATTGTGGAAAACTATAATCAAAGCAACAAGTGTTCACATGCTTCAAAAATCAACTTAAATTCCTGATTAGTCTTGTCTTCTTTTATGTCTCTTACTTAATTTTATATATCTTTGTTTCATGTCAGTAACATAACTTCTAATTTTCAAGAGAAAATGAAAACAAAGTTACTAACGTACATCACCCTTAATATGAAGACAGTTAATCACAATCCGGGCAGTCCCAATTAATGGCTTGGAAAACTTAACAAGCATCAAAATACTCATTTCATTTGTGTCCCAATCAAAACCCAGTCGCAGGACTCGCTGCCAAATAACAACAGAATGCTTATTAAAATCTCATATATCTGGTAATATATTAATAAATTCAATACTTAGTGACAGAGAACAGACCTTAAGAAAGAAGTAGGCAAACTACCAAGCAAAGAAAGTGTAATAGAAGTAGAAATTCTAAGCATAATCATTTAGGTGGCGTTTGTGGTATGTGCCAAAGATACAACAATAGCATCAACTTCTCAAAAATTTTGAATGCTTGAAACAGCGGTTATATTTTTAAACATAAAATTTCTGGTTCAGATTCCTAGAAATGTGATATTTTAATGTTTCATTTGTAGGTAGTCCTTTAATTTCACTTCTTTTTTTAAAAAAGATTACCCTTGTTAGCATGAAATATGGATATAAAAAGGAATCCCTTTAGTGATGGTGGCAATATAGAGGTCCCACAAAAGAAGCAATGGCAGTGGAAAAGTGTCAAGATCAAGTGCTTACCACTAGACTAAAAGTTATAGCTATTAGTCAAGGTGCCAAGGTGCAACTCATAGGTCAAACGCCAAGTGCTAGTGTGCCACAGTTTTAACACAAGGGAAGTTGATGAATGCAACCAACTTCCAACAATTCTCCACCCCCACCCACCCACCCAACTACAGCCCTGGGTTCGAAACTTTGACCTCGCTCAAATACCAATTGTCAGGATCAAGGGCTTACCACTAGGCCAAAAGCTGTAGCTGTTAGCCTGGGTACAACTATATTTCCTTAACCCACCATAAAGAAAATGCTAAATTTGATGGATGTGGCCAACCTCTGATCTGCCAACAAAGAGGAGAAGGCAACAAAAACAGACAAAGTAAAAGAGGTCCCGGTAATTGCAGTGGTGGTGATAATAGGAGTAAATTCACACAAAAGCAAAATAAAACCATGGAGATGTGGACCAAAATCTATTTCTCACATTTCAAAACATACAAAGATGAAAACACACCCCCACCCCCCAAAAAATGCAGAAATTTTGGGAAGAAAAATATTATTCTTAAATGAAATATCTAAAAATGGTTTATACTAGTAAATATGAATGTGAAACATAATAAAACCTGATCACCAAAAGTTGACCATCGCATCCTTTGAAGCCCCAAGCTAGGTGGGCATGATCCAAGTGAAAACTCCTGCAGCTCAACTCTTTCCTACATGACAAAGGATTGCTTCAGTTCAGTACACATTTACCAAATTTGCGGCATCTATTCAATGTTCAAACTGTTTTGGTAAGAACTTGTAAAATTCTACCAAAAAAGATGGTTGTGCTTACTATAAACCTTGGTTTTCGGAGCTTTAACTGTTTCTAGACACACAAAAGAAATAAAAAGTTAATTAGTTCATCTTCCAAGTGCATTGAACAGGATGGAAGAAATATGCATTCCATCCACTCTCAAATTTTTTATTTTTTTTATAACAGAAAACTAAACTGAAACAAGCAGTACTAGTACTTTTCAGATTTAAAATCACCATTCCACCATTAAAAAAAAAATAACATATCATAATTGTTTAAAGTAGAGCAAAGGCCACCTGCCCCTTTTCAACTCAGGGAAGCCTATAAGTTGAGATTCTTCAGGCTCTCAAATAAAATAATAAATTCATCTTAGATCCAATTTTGGACTTTTTCTTTCTTATACCTATAGATTCTTATTTGAACGGTCAAATGCCACCATGATAGAACAATTATATATAAATACACACACACACACATGTACATACGAAAACTATACATGCAAGGTCCAGCCCAATTAATAGACATGGAGAAACAATTCAACTTCAGAGTTGCAGAGCAAATATGCAGATCTAATGAAACTCTACAAAAATTTGTGCATATGCCACAAAATGAAACTGAAAAGGAATCTAAAGTGATCTAATTTAGCCATGGAGAGAAGAAAATATTGGTGTCCAACCATAACATGAAAAAAGCTAGCCAGTAATATCTATGTTGAATAAGATGGAAACTGTTAGACCCCCAATAGTCAGCGTATACCAAAGAAATAAATGGAGAAAGAACACAGAAGGAGGAGGAGAAAACAAAATTATAACATGTGATAAATGGAAAGATGACAGGTGTCAGAAGGAGAGTGGAGAGAAGGAAGGGTATTCTGTTATGGAGGGAGAAGATCAGTTAGGGAATAAGGGGAAGGGGGAGAGGTGGGGAAGAACTGAAGTAACAAGGGAGGCATCTGGCAGTCTATACTGTGCCAGAAACTATCCTTTTGCTGCTTTCATACTGCATTACGTTTTCTTTCTTTTATCTACACGGAGGAGCCATCACATCTGGTTATTGAGGCTACGAAGGTACGTCCTAAACCTTGATTTGAAAGGTGGTTGCACTCATTTTACTTGAATATCTAGAAGTCTCTATCAGAAACATACATCAATGTGCTAACTTTGAGAAGGCGGGGAAATTTTACCTCAACTATGGCTGATAACCTTATTGAAAGCTTTGGGTTGAAATAGTTGAACCAAACTTCGGTCAATAGCTTATTCAGCCACTTGCAGTGCTCCAATGGTGTGATGGGCTATATGTACAGGAAGTTGCAGTCAACTTCATAAAGCTCTTCGGGAATGTAAAAGGAAGAAAAAGAAGGGAAAATGTACCGAGGTATTCAGTACAACTCGCTTCCATTTATTATTCAAGTCCTCCATAAGTAGTTTGCATTGATAACTTCCATACTGCAAATAAAAGAGCAGTATCTCACATTAACTGTTCACATTGCATACTATCAAAACTCATTATTTAAAATCCAATGATGATAAATGACGGAGATTTCACGGCACAGAATTCAAAACTCTCATTAATTCAACAGAAAAAATATCACTTCCTGGTAGAAACTCCATCTTACAATCCAAGTCAACTAAACATGTATCAAAAGGTTTACATAACCACATTTAGCTCAAGGTTAAGTACCACTAATTCAGTTAATTTACTTCAACAAAATATATATGTCTCCAAAAGTTAAGAATTAAGAGTTCCAATTAAATCTAAAACTACCCCAATTTAATAATATTTCAAAATAATAAATATATATAAATTACATGAACACATATTCAAATTAGAAAGAAGAGCCTTAACCTAATAACGTTTGTGGAAAATATTTGGGCAACAACTGGAAAGAATAAGGAAAGAGAGGGCAAAATCATATATTCCCACTCATACTTCAAATTCTAAGGTATTAGGATTTAATAAAAAGTTATACCATCTTCCTCAAAAAGGGAAGGTCGGTATGACCAAAACTATAAAAAATACTACATTGAGCTGAAGGTTATTTTTTATTGTAGAACAAAAGATATGAAACAGTGGGTGAGCAAGACCAAAACTTACAGCTTGTTTGTGCATGATTGTATATACAGAATAAGTCTTGAAACATAGATTTAAATATATCTAGGACAGCATTTGTACTTGGAAACCAACCAAAATATCCTCATCGATGATTTTTCATTAAAAGAAGTAAATGTTAGAGTAAGAACTGCTCCAAGTTACCACACATATATCTCATAACCCATGAGTTGTATATTTGGATGAATTTTCTCAAAAAACCAATATAACACTGTAGAAATGTCATGTTCAGTTGCTACCTTACCTACGTCATCATTGCTTCTTGAGTAGCAAGAGATATTCTTTCTCCAGATAATTAAAGAGCTAGGAATAATGCTTCCATTACTCTTCAATAAAGCCAAATGCTCAATATTGATTATACAGCAGCAAATGGAAGCTGCTGCTAAACTTTTATTCATACTTGATCTATTTTAGAATTGCCAATGCTCTTCCAAGACTTCAATAAAAGTCTTCGTTTAACAACTACAAAGGGAATAATTTATGGCAGATAGGTTGAGCGAAAAACTTCTTAACTGCCGCAAATTCTCGATGGGCAGTCGAATGATCGTGACTATAACATATAACAAAGGGAAACAAGACCCAAAGCCCACCCTATACCAGGCCTCTTCTCCCCAAGCAAGAGATCTCACCCCAAAAACAAATAAAAAATGTCATTAGTGGTAACAACGGTCATAAAAAGGAATAAACCAAAAGAATGAAATGTGAACAGATATTTGTAAAGTAAACTAGTTTGGAAGATTATAACATTATTGCTTAACCTCCCTTAAAGCGTAAGCAATCTTTAAAACAGGAAGAGATGAAAAGTGGGGGGCAGAATCAGAGAGACGTTACCAGTGTAGTTGCCCATACAGCAAGTGCAAGCGGAACCCAATTGGAGAAAGAGAATAGCCATCTCTCAATAGCCCAAGCAGTCAAAATCAGAGGAATGAAAAATGGAATCCGGGGCTTCTCCTCCAGGAGATGGCTCAAGAAGTCTACAGCGGGCTCTTCAAGACTGCTAAGGAACCTTTTCTTTCTAATCATTATAGGAAAATAGTCCAGAAATATTAAGGAAAGAAAAAACTTTTCTTTTCGTAATCCTGTTTCTCGAGATTCTATCCATTATCAGCATTTCCAATCCATGAATTTCAAGAAGATCCCAGGAAAAAAAAAAAAACGAAACAGAACTCCAGCAAATCAAAATTCAGGGAAAAATTGGCACGGAAGTGGAATTGAAATCAATTAAACAGATATTTCTCAGTGAACGAATCTTGAATGGCGAAGTAAAAGTAGCTGAGAAAACGGGAATGGCGGAGCCTTTGCATTTTGGGTTGAAGGAGGAAGAAAGAGAGGGAAATAGGAAAAGTCAGCGATAAAGGTCGTCATGAATGTTCGTGAAGGATGACAGATCCCGCGCGGCAGAGTAAGGACAAATTATTTAGGTGGATAACTGACAAATTATTTGGGGTTTCAGTTTCAGTTCCAACTGAGGTATGAACTCAACGGTCCTGATTTCCTGGAGGTTTCATTAAGTTGATCCAACGGTTAATTGGTTTAATGTAAAATAATTTAAGAGAGTGTCTGTCGACTGGGGGGTTTCCCCACACGCGTGACCCACACAAGGATATAAACCGAGAAGTGAAATTCACGCGCTGTCTGGCGTTAGTTTCTTTTTTTTTTTGTTTACTGTCTGGTGTGTGGTAAAGCCGTACGGTGTGAAACCTTGAACTTGAAGCGTTGCTCGGTGTCGCTTGGTTTTTAGACACCCTACTTTATATAGTCTTTTATAGATTAGTGGCTTCTTCCTTCCCATTCTTGGTTTTGGATTTCTGTTCAGTTGAAGGAGTTTAATTCTCTGGGCAGCCTTTCAAAATTACATCTACGTGCCTTTCAGCCCAGGAACATTCCTTATAATTATGGACACCAACAACTAACTTTCCTTTACTGTTTCTTCAGTTTTCCGTTTTGTCTTTTTGTTCATTTTGTTTTCTGTCTAGACACTCTTCCATTAAGAGAATCAGAACAAAACTCATACTAGGGTCAGAAAATACACAAGAGCCATTGGGTATATGAGTATGTTAATATTTTATGTATTTAAAAATTTTATATAAAAAATTTGAATATATGATATAATATATATATATATATATATATATATATATATATATATATATATATATAATATTAAATTTTTATATTATTTAATTTATATATGACACAAATTTTAACAATTGCAAGACATAATAATAAAGCAACACATACTCAAAGAAAAATAATATACTTCATGAAAGGCTGATACATTTTTCCAGAAAGTTTTGTCTCTTAAAAAACGTTCTCCTACAAAAATATCACAGCCATTATTAAAGATTTCAACAAAAAAGAAGAAGAGTACTTATAATTTTAAAGTTTTGTACTTCTTAAATATAAATCTACCAGTTAATAATTAAAAAAATTGAGAGGTGTTTTTCCTCTATATAGATTTTTTTTTATTTTTTCTCTATGTAATCTTGAATTGTAATTTTTTATATTAATAATTTTAGGTTAATACTCAACATATATGTTACTTTTCTTTATTTTTGTTAAATCTAAGTTTTTTTTGTGTGCTTGTTTTGCCTACTTAATTTTTTTTTATGTTGTTGATATTTTTGCTTGAAGTAATCTTTTTTATCGTAATTTTATGAATGAATATATATATATATATATAAAATTCTTTCATGGAAGGCTAAGGGGGTGTTTGGTTACTCAATTTTCTGTTTTCATTTTCAATGAAAACAGAAAATAGAGTAAAAAACTTGTTTGGTTAGAATTTTTGAAAATCATTTCTTGAAAATAGAGCTCAAAATATCTGAAAAACTGAAAACATCTTTTTTACGTTTCCAGCTTTTCCTTTTGAACTTGAAAACGTAAAATGAAAACACGGTGGCATTTTTGAAATTTTGATAAAAATTCAGTGAAAACACGGTGGCAGTTTCGTAATATTAACAAAGTCTGACTTTTGTATTTTTATATGATTTTCTGAATGCTTTTGAGTTTGTTTGTCTGTTCTCCTTTCATTTCATTTCCCTTCGTCTAGGTTAAGCAAAACAGCAGCTTGCAGCAGGTATTTTACATCTTATTTTTTTTTTAGCAAATATATTTTCCATTTTGGGTATCTTGTTTGTATTTTGTTTCAACATTGTTTGCTGTTTTTTGTCTATATATTTGGCAAATAAATATTTTATGAATTACATTGACAGTTTTTTTTTTAATATAGTTTTAGCACTCTAGTTTTAAAATATAGTTAATCACAATGACAAAAATTGTTAATAGTTGTAAAGACTTTCTTAATCATGGAGAACCAAGAAACTATCTCAAAATTCTATAGCATGTAAAATCAAAAAAAAAATCAAAGAAAAAATTAAAGAGAAAAATGTGAAAAAATTGAAAGATGAACTCTCTCTTTTTTTTCTCACTATTACTCTGAAAACTCAACTATAATAGAGTCTATTAGTTGTAACTTATAAAAAAGAGTTGGATCTTATGTTATGTTTAATTTACTTTAATCCTTATTATTTTGAATTTAATTAAATATATTTGAAACATATTGATAAAAAATATCAAATTCAACATAAAATGCATTGTTTGATATAACAAATGAAAACAAATAACCAAACATGTTTTCATAATTTTCAGTTTTTTGAAAATTCAAAACCAAACATGTTTTCATTATTTTTATTTTTGAAAATACATTTTCACTTTGTAAACCAAACATATTTTCTACTTTCTGAAAATTTGAAAATGAAAACTGTTTTTAAAAAATGAAAACTGAAAATGAAAACTGAAAATATTTTCTTAAACCAAACAGCCCCTAAGGTTTCTCTCCTTTTGACTTCCGTTCTTTTATTTCTTGCGTCGACAACAAAATTGGATTTATCTAGTAATTTTTATCCAAGGCATTGGTTCATAAATGTTTATGACATTAGGTTTTTATATTTTTAAACCTTTGTTGATAAAAATATATATATATATATATATATATATATATATATATATATATATAATGAATTGTTATTATTAATATTACGTTTCGTATAATATAAAAAATATATAATTTTTATTATTTTTTTATATTTTGTATGTCTTAAAAAATTAATAATATAAAGATTTTATTAAAAAATAATTTAAATATTATTTATTTTATTTTAATTTTACTATTTTATTTTAAAATAATATTTTAAATTTTTTCAATCTCATTTTATTTTATTCTCTCTTATTTTATTAATTTTCAAAATCAATCTATATTTTTATATATAAAATAATACGTGTTCTATAATAACTGCATTCTATCAACTAAACATTATATCCAAATTTTTATTCTATCATCTTAAATCCACGGGACCTTAATATTGAAGCATAATGCCAGGAATCATAGGTAGACAAGCAGATCTTTCTCCGGTTGTCAAGACTCACACATTGACCATTAAAAGGAGCAAGAAAATAAACTAAATTCAGAAGAAGAAAAAAATCCCAAAGCTTCATGAATCTACATGTTTCATTAACTTCACACCCAATAATTATGTTCAAACAGTGATGTCAAAGAAGCTGTAAATTAAATTAATATTTTGTTTATAGTAGGTATAAGGATATGAAATTGAAGCAAAACTTTAATGGAGAGAAATAACGAAATAATATATATATATATATTATTTATTTATTTATTTATTTAATACGAGAATAAGCAACATCGAAGATAACATGGTCCTGGCATAATCAAAGGATAAACATGCCATCACCTGGATCTCCAGGGCACTACTACATAAACATGTACATTATTTCACAATAAATTACACCCTCACTTTCTCTTCTTGTCCTCTTTGTCTCTTTCGAGTACAACAGGAGCTGCTGGTATACTGAACCACCATTCCCTCAGTCTCCTCGTCCATCTTTCCGTGCTTTCTTTTCTTGGAGGTGAATACCTTGTGAATATCTCCACAAAGACTAGTAGAACAACATATTTACTGGGTAATAAAGCCAGAATCAGGGCTGTTGATAGAAGAACAAATGAAAACTTCTGTGTGGCCTGATTATCAAATAAAGGGACCAACATATTACAATTAAAATTCACTAAAACTTCCAGAAACGTAATTTGTCAACAAGTGCATCCAGCTTCCGCATAGACAGAAATGCAAATCAGCAAAAGCGAATGAGAGAAAAACCTGAGGAAAAATGGACAGCAACAAGCCTCGTAACTTTAGCAAAATGATGTTACCATCCTGTATGAGCTGTTCAGCTTGAGTGATAGCATTCTGAACAGCCAAAAGCTGCTCCATTGTATTCATTGGTGGAGGAGCCACTACTTTAACTTCATCGACAGGCCTACCTTGGCTAAAACATCGTGTAATAATCATAAAAGCTGAAAGCAACACAAGCATCAATGCCATTGCATACCCAAGCCATCCCCTGCGATTCAGGCCATCTAATATTATCAAAAGAAGGCAAATCTACAATTTTAACAAGCACGAGAAAATGTTGAAGCAAGCCAATAAAATCATTATCAGTCACTCTTTCCTGTTAATCCTTCCCTTCCACCATAACTCAAGTTCCTTCAATTACTTCCTCAGTTTTATAGGTGTATCTAACAGATTAGTACCTGTTGATACAGTACATTTATAATAATTTTCTTAAAGGCATTTAAAATAGACAGAGAGAACACAATCCTTAAAAACAAGTTTGCTTTCAACCTGACCAATTCATATATAACTCACTTGCCTAATGATTGTGCTTAGGTTCAATATAGATAAAGTGACGCGAAAATCTATCATGTTTAGCAGGATGACCTCTTGTTCACAGTTTTTTTACTATATAAAGTCATACTATTAAGGGTATATTCCCTCGCAATTATTTTTCTAATTTCTGCAATATATTTTCCAATCTCAATAAAAAAAATCTCCCTCTCGCCCACATCTTAAAAAATAACAAGTTGGCAGCAAACTAGTCACTCTGAAAGTTTTACCTGTATATGATGTAAATGAAAACCAAACAGAACCCCAGAGACTTCCATGGATCATCCCAATATGCTAATGATTGAAGAGACTTCCCAAGTTGATTTATTGGGAAAAGTAACTCCTGCAAGTAAATTAGTGGTAAACAATAAGTTGCAGTGTAAAAGTAGGATAATTTCAGGGAACTGGACCCTACTCTTGAATTCAGTAGGGAGTAACAAGTCATAGATAGATCCAAATTGATCTCTCCAAATTGAACTAGCTATACCTTCGTTCTATTAAACATGTGTTGTTTAAAAAAGGAGAGACAAGGAGTGTATCCTCTGAAATGTACAATTAAAAGCCACTCTCATATTTAATTTATATTTATCCTCAACTACATTGGCAAAATTAAAAGGGTGATAAGAGATAACAAAGAACGATCAATAATACCTTCATGACAGCCAAATTAGTGTCAATACCATCAACTTTAACTCCATCAACCGTTGCCTTTGCAGATACTACCCTTTTGTAATTGTTCTTGGATTCTTTAACTGCACTTTCCAATGGTGTCATTTCTCCAACAGATATCTCACCCACAGCAAGCCTGGTTTCATTTGAGCTCTTTGAATTTGTACCAAATACAAATCCTAAGTTAGAAACCATGTCTAAGGCTGAGACAGAATACATTCCACTTCCAGCCCTTGAATCATTGTTGCGATCTAAATCCCTCAAGTTTGACATATTTGCAAGAGTTTCTAATATTAAGTCCCCGCCTGGAAGTTGATCGCAAAGATTAAACAAGAGAAGAGTCTCAAACTGTATAGGGACAGCAGAACTAATATCTTGAATAGCTTGTAAACGCAAAATTCCTAAAACAGCCTTCAAAAGTATTTCATCCCGTGCAATTCCTTTGATTTTATACTTGTTTATAAATTTATGAACAAACAGAATCTCTTGGATGATAGCTAGCCAATAATCACGACGAGCATGGCCTTTAAGCTCCGGAAATTCCATTACAACTGGTTCTGATCTACAAGAGAAATATTTTTAAAAGTTAATAGCAAGTTAGTACCTCAGATACTATATAAAAAAGATAAGGAACAAATATCCTGATGTTGAGTAAACAAAAACATATGATCTGTTAGCTCTAAGAATAATTGTATTATTACTTACAAGGACACCGAGTTATAGAAGACTGCCTTGTCAAAAAGTCGAGTACCCCACGGTCCACTCATCTCAGGTTTAACAACCTGCTTTAGATCACCTGATAAATCATATCTTTTCGGCTTGTCATATGATACAACACGGTGTGCTTCAAAATAAAGTGCATGGTCTGTCAGGATTAACCGACCTGCACGCACCCCAGGATTGAGATTCACCAAACCTTAATAATAAAGTGTACATGCTTCTACGTCATCTGCCAAGTTATATATTACAAATTGGTGGGAACATATGCATAAGAAAGATGGTAGCAAAAGTATTTGTCCACAACTCACCAGGCCATGTGGATATTCCGACATGTTCAAGAACTGGTTGTGTGGTGACTGTTCCTTCCACCTCCAGAATCTTCTCACCTCTAGATGATCGAATGACAGAGAGCAGAGATGAGTCTGAATTGCTCCTCATTTTTCTTATTACTCTGTAAAGTTAATACCGATAGATTTCAAATAATTTAGTGCAGATACTACATGTGAAAAAAAAACCTAAAGAATCCCCAAGGAAAGCAATAAATGAGCACTGTATTTTAATAGACAAAACATAACTAAAACTTTTGCATATATATCTTGTAGGAAGAATGTGTTGCTGGCATAATGAATTCTTAACTTTAATAAACTCAAATCAATATCAGTAGCAGAGCAACGCATGCTTGAAGACGAAATTTTCTCTTTGAAATCCCAATATCAGTATATAAGAATATAAAGTGTGAGACAAAACAGATGATCACTTGGAAGTTGGCAAAGTCATCAGCTCTAACCGTTGAAAATTGAAATTTATAAGCAGTCCAAGGCATAGGCAAATGTGTTATTTCACATATTGCTGACAATGGATTAAAAGTTCTACTTCTTTCCTTCTTTCTTCCTCATCTTTCTATCTAATTATACATGTACTTTTCAAACAACTAAAATATTTCAATAATTCAATTAGGAGAAAAATTATAAATATTTAAGCCGACAATTTTCTATTTCATTACTACTACAGCCTATATTACTATGGTGTATCATTCTAAAAATAATAATTTCATGAATCAAATAAACAAAAGTGCTCAATTTTTCCAACAACACAACACATTTTACTGTATAAAAAATTTAAAACAGTATTGAATTATTGACCATAAAAATCATGTCCAGATAGTGCAACAAAATTTTTACTTCTGCGTGCTAAAACTTACATTTCTTCTTTTTTGAATCAACAAACAGAATTTGATGAAAGAATTCAAAGAGGGAGTGAAAAGAGAAAAAGATGAATTCTCAAACATATAGAAAATGCACGAAATGTTGCTTGCATAAAAGAAACACAAAAGTCTAAGGAAGAAAAGGCGAGGGGGGACACAACAACATAATTCAAAGGTTGTTACCTTCCTAAACCACTTAAGTACTTGTCATAAATGCATGAAATGTTGCTTGCATAAAAAAGTCTAAGGAAGAAAAGGCAAGGGGGGACACAACAACATAATTTAAAGGTAGTTACCTTCCTAAACCACTTAAGTACTTGTCATAAATGGAAAACTGAAGGCGTCCACCAGTTGATGAGCTCAGTGCCTCAAAAATATTTTCGCTTATGATGACGTTGGCAATGATAGGAACAGCAGGAGCTATTCGACAGAAAGCTTCTAAACCAACAGATACATCCTCATCCAACTTCAAGAAAATTTGAGGCCCATTATTATTAAGAAGGATCAGAGTACTCTAGCAAAGAATAAATTTCTAGTATGATTAACGTTCACCCATTGACATGAAAAGCAATAAGCAGCATTGACAGCAAAATACTGTTATTATAACGATATTCCAATCATGAATGTGTTGTGCCATATACCTCAATTTATGGTGTATAGTGTCCACCATCAACCCCCACTAACACATGTAGGAATAGGTATAAGATACGACTAAGATTCTACATGTAATTTCAATACTTTTTCTGGCACACTGTTATTATATTTGCAAGCCATCTTCAACATGAAACTTCAAGAAAAATCCCACTTGTACTCTGAAAAACATACATTAAGTAAAGGTTGGCTGGCAGCAGCTGGGGCCTCCCAGGCAAGCATCATGTCATATGTCAAGCGTCGGAACATTTTATCAGACAGATGACCAGTCACTTGTGTTGACAGAGCAAGGGCCCTGAAACAGCAATATTCCAGAAAGTTTCTTGCATATTGTGATGGATGCTTAATAGAATCAGAAGCCTCTTGATTGAAGCCTTCCTGAAGCTCGCTTGAAGAGATTCCAAGGATTCTGCATTATATATATATTTTTTAACATTAAGGTCAAATTTCCAATCACAATCGTTGGCCATTGTGTCAACAAACATATACGAAGGATATAAGATTACCTAATGGCCAATATTCAAACTCAATCCTAAAATTTGGGAATTCTTATTACTGAGATTATGAAGCAAGAATTGCAGTTGTGCCTTCTTTAAATTCTGCTGTATCATCTTTGATTTCTTTCAACATTTCTTCAATTCTAGCACTATGTGTTCCTTCAGCCATACTTATGGTGGGAGGCTCAATGAAAGCATCTATTGATGCAACTTTGAAAATTAACTCACGCATATTAGCATGCTCCCTTATTTTAAAAAGACCACGGAGAGTGCTTTTTCATTCAAATTTGTCTACATACCCTATTACATCTTCTCCTTTACTAGTCATACAATTCTATTTGTTACCAAATTGGTTACAAATAGGTTTTAAAACTAATTCTAATTACTTCCAACCATCTAATCCCTTAATATGTATCAATAAGTACAGTACATGACATAACACACCCTGAAGTGCACTTACTTTGAGCATCTACGAACAACTATGTTAGCAACTGGAGAGAGCTCCTGTATCCAATTCCTCCCAGCAGAAGGTGAACTCTCCATCTCCTCAAATTCTTCATCAAAGTAACTCCTCTTGCCAAGCAACCATTTAAATGATCCTTCTCTTACGAGACCTTCAAACATGCTTCTGGTTTTGCTTGCAACAGCCATCTCTTTCCCCTCGCTATTTTATCAAGTTGAAAAAATGAGACCCACTATCTGACTTCTATTACGATTCTTGCATTTATTGATACATAAATCTCGCCAACACAGTAAATTGCATCAAGATGAATCCTCAAAACCGACTCATCAATGTCCTACTCATGCAAGATTCAAAACATCAAATCCCATCTTTATGATTTTTCAGTTGGAGAAGACTTCCAGATAAACCAGGACACATAAGCAAAAAACCATCTCTCGAAGCAAACTATACTGCAACAGTTCTTACAATTTCTAGAGCTTCTTGAGAGTCACCAAATATTGCTCATTAGATACGATTTAGTCCATATGCTAGGCACTGTTGAGGCGTAAGGCACACAGCAAATGCAAATTCAGGTTAACCACCAGGGCAATCAACAAAAAGAGTAATTATCCTTTCAAACTCAAATAGGAAATATAAAGGAGTGCCGCGACTTGACTTCACTCATCAGTTGCTCATCAAAATCCCATATGTGTAGAGAAGAATTAGAACAAAGCGCACGTTTCTTTACCCAAAAAGCTGTACTGAGGACGACCCAGGTGAACCACCTCAAAATGCAAACTCAAACAGCAAAAAAGAAGTATCTCGGCAAGGGCAAAGGAGATAACATGAACTTCTGCAAATTTCCACGAATCAGACCATCGATCGTATAGACCAAAACAGTTATGAACTAACCCATTTCAACAAATTGCGACATTCATAGAATCCCAGTTACCGACAAAGTATTGGAGAGGGAAGGCGAGGGTGGACAACCGCTACATAAGAGACATGCAAGATTCTGTCTAGAGTTGTGGGTTTATATATGAATAAGCATACAAGGAGAGGGAGAGAAAGTGAAAAACTTTCCGTTCCTGAACGCTGAAGTAATCGAGTGATCACCTGAATGGGATAGAATCGAGAGTTCCTTCGGATTGGCGACATATATATATACACACGCAATAATTGAATATTGAAGAATTTTATGTACTAAACATCGTATACCTTAATTTATATATGTTTGAAATGTTTAAAATTTGTCAGTATATTGTAAATGTTCTCATATATATATATATATATATATATTGAGAAATTTAACCAATACTAAATTGAATAATATATCATTTAACCAATTAATCATATTATGATGGCAAACCCCTGTGAAAATCTTCAATTTGTAATTGAGCTAAACAGTTTTGTATTAGTGGCCCTGAAGAACCAAAAATGACATTTTTATTGTTCTTGATTGACCATCACAAGAGATTCTTCTTAAAAAAATGTCTATGCTGAATAAGTAAGCGAGCTAAAAGTCTTATCATATATTGTCTCTTTCCCAAAAACATTTTTACCATTTCACGAGATTATTATATGCGTCAATGATGAATACTATTTCTTTTTTGTTTTTTGTTTTGTTTTCGACATAAAAGTTACTACACTCGCAAATATTTTGTCATTGTACTGATGATTCATATTTTCAAATTAAACAGACAAAATATAGGTTGAACCATTGAAAGTGACCTCGAAGCTGCAAAATCTGTTAAAAATGATATATTAACTTATAATGTGGTTAATTCAATGAAAATTATAAACAGAACTAAACTGCCTCTCCATTTCTTTTCTTTGCGGGTAAACACTATAATATAATATAATATAATTACTTTATTTATTTATTATTTGTGGGCTTTTTGTCCTCGGCATGATTTGAGATATAAGAATTTTTGGGAGCTTATATATCACCGGCGCCACTATAAAGGCTTCAATTTATTGCATTGAGCTTCAGCAAGTCTGGGATTCTTTTATTGACCGGAAAAAAAGAAATCTGGGTTTCTTTTCAATTTGGGGAATCTTTTTGTTTTTGGACAATAATTTGGGAAACAAACATCACTGACTAACAGCAACAACAAAAAAAAAAAACACTTCACAATCCCTGTGGGCTTCTGTTGGTTTCCAAGCCCAAACAAAGCAGGTGGGAGTCATGGTAGCCGGGTTGGATTCGTAAATGATTGATTAATGTTAGGGTTTAGTGCCATAATTTTATTATTACAGAAAAAAAAAATATAACATTGATTCATATCTGCTCTAATATTAGGGTTTTGATTGACGAAGATAAAATTGAGTAATGAACTTTAACCAAAAAATAAAATAAAAAAAGAGGCCACCATTTGCTATACCTCTCATATATCTGAATATTTTCTGAGAATTTTAGTTCAAGTGGCTCAAAGATCTTAATACATTCGTCTACTAAAAAAATAACATTTGCTATACCCTTGCAGCATTGCACATCGCTCCCCCCCCCCCCCCCAATAACCTATTTTTTTAGGTTTTCAAAGGATCACTGCAGATCTGCACATGGAAGAAAAAGAGTACAAAACATGGAAGAAACATGGAAGAAAAAGATTAATTTCCTCTGCTCTATAATTATTAATTTCGTCTGCAAAGGTTGAATAAATTACCCACTGCTATCCATTTTCACTTTGTACTAGTGCTTTAAGAAACATGGAAGAAAAAGAGTATCTACCTTCAATTAACCTGCCGTCTCATGCCAGTTATGTCCCCACTCTTTATATTACTAAGACAGTATGCCAGACACTAAAAACCAGGTGCAAAAACTAGAGCTGTAGAAATAGGGGCAGAGATGTGACGTTGTTAACATAAAGTGAATGGTGGATTGCAAATTCAGAATTCCTCAACTTCAATTAGGACTGCCGTCGTAATTTGGTACAAAACTTATCCTGCCTAGTCAACATCACTTGACCTTAAATAGTGGAAGGTGAACATGTTACTTTTGGGAAGATAATAACAAAATTGGGTGACACTATTCTTCTAATTTTAGAGTAATGAGCTCTCTTTTTTGAACCTTAAAACTAAGACCATACAAGCACATACAGATGATTCTGCATCCATTAGTGGGGTTATGGCATCAGGTACCTGACCAGCTAACAACTTCCACTTTCGCTTCAGAAGCTCCATAGTGATCCCACTGTACTCGGGGTCCTTGAACTTGCCCAGGTTTAGTTACTAATCTTCTCTCCAACCACTACCTCCCAACAAGTGTCCCCTAATCTAAATCCATATCGGGAATAATCACCAACTTAATTCGGGGCCCTTTAAGTCCCTGTTCATCCTCCTTATTCATGCATGCTAGCTCTAAAAGACAAGTGAGGACCTTGGTCAAAAGTGGGTCAAATAAGGAAGATTGAGTTGGGGAGAAGAAGCAAAAGTGCTATTATCATTTTCCAGAAGTTGGAGAACCCACATTGCCCATCCTCTTTTGAGCATGCTCGGGCCCATTCAAGCTGTCCTGTTCTTCCCATTTCATTGATACACTGCATCTAACCCCATACTCCCCCCCCCCCTTTAATTAAACAATGAAAACAAATATGTTATAATCTTAGAAATATTTTCTTCCCTCAATCATTCACTTAATGAAATGGCAACATCCTTAAGATTTTATGAACTCGCCTGTTTAAGTGGGTTCCATAAACTGTTCCTTCACTTGGATTTGGCTTCAGCTTCGTCATATTACTGCTATATGTTGCACTTGCACTTTCACCTCCTCATCACACTGCCAAATTGGATTACCAATTTCCTTGTTTTACCGAGAAACGGGATTTTTAGACCACTTATTTGACAATATTGTTGTTGCCCTAGGTCCTACAAGACATGGACCTCCTAGTTGAACCATGATGGCGACAATTGGGTCTGGCCCCATCTGTGGAACTTGGTGGAACAAACGCAATCACTTAAAATATAGTTGTATTATAGCTTTTGATAGTAAAATTTGCCAGGAATCCCAGCATAATTTGGAATTATGATGTGGGGTCTAGGCAAGATTTTTCAACTATTTTTTCATCTCAAGTAGCTAAAAGAGAGATGGAGAGGAAAATTTACATAAACGGCCTGGATATAGTTTCAATATGGAGACTCAAAGTTCAGACTGAACAAGTGAATAATATAATATAGTTCTAAAATCATGAGACTTGGCCGTTATACTTGATTCACTAACTTCACGGTAGTTGTAATTATAATTACATCATGATCACCCGAGTTGTTTGTTAGAGAAAAGGAAGGTACTGAAAGGGAAAAACATAGATGACCTTTAATCAGATGAATGGGCTGAAACTCGCATAATCCTGAAAATCTTACTCCCTACTTTTTGAAAACAAAAATTTACTTAATTTTATATGATTATATGGTTAGATCTGCAACTGCAACCACACCATTCCGCTGAAGATCCACAAAAATATATGAAATGTAAGCGTTTATTAACTTGCATATAATTCTTCAAATGTTTTAAGGGATTGTACAAGCAAGAATGCCCACTTTTGCTAGTAGCATGAAGTGGAAACAAAACAAATTGATCATTTGAAATTGAAGAGCTTCTTCATGTCTGGGGTTTAGGAGATAGAACATCAAAAACAGTAGTCATAGGGTCCAAGTTGGTTGAAAGCAAGAAACCCTTCCATGTCCTTCTTTCGCATACTTGGCTAGCTCTTTTGCCTCCGATGCCATTGCTCTCTGCCACAAATCGAATCAACTAACAAATAAAAAGGTCTGCCACAGTGATCAAATACTCATATATCTATCTATCATATTTTCATATTTATCCTCTCTTATCCTTCACAACGGTTTGTATTGTTCATTTGCTCAGTGCATTCATTTACCACACTGGATGAACAATCACTAAAATCAGCATTTAAATTATCTTTTTAATCAGATTAGACCCAGATGCTCTTAATGAATTTTTCTCAGAGTAGGCACCTGCATTGTTTCCAAAGCATCTGTCTCTGAATTGAAATCGTAAAAGTTACTTGCTGCGGTAAGCTTCATAGAAAGGAACTGCAAGTAAAATCAAATGTAAATTGATATTAAGGCTATGTGTCTAACATCTTTTGCTAGCAACAAATATATGTTATTCCTTTTATCCTTCTCTTCTTTTTCACTTCTGATCGCTTACCTCTACTTGATGCTGCAAGGACTGGACATAGTTTATGATCTCGTCCAACATTACTGCCATACCCATAGTCTGCAACTCCATCAGTGAAAATGAAAATATGAGTGTGACGTATATTTAGACACAGTGAGCTCTTGTAAAGAAAATTTCTTTCACCTTGTAACATCCTGGGACAATGTTCCGTAAGCACCTTAATTTTTCATTGATTTTTCCTCTTCTAACCTGAATTACAATATATAATAAAAATGTATTAGTTCCCATTCAGCTTGAACAAAGAAGAAAGAAGCAAGGTTAAATTCATTGAGTTTACTCATATTTGATGTTTTAAATTCTTATTATGGGGTCTTGGGTGTTGAGAGTTTCTTTCTTGGTTTGAAGAAAGGGGATTTAAGAACTATACCCTTTCTGCTAAACTGTGACTATCAGTAGCTTGACCTCTTTTGGCTCTGACATGAACCACTTCCTTCGGTTTCTCCTCATCTGTTTCATTACTTTTTACTCTCTTACCTCTTCCAGAACTCTGAAAACATGCAAAAAAATACCCATGAATCTCTGTCCTGCATTAAGCTTTTTTCAGAAAAATCCATAAAAAAAAGCCGAAAATATCTTCTGTCTATATGAGTGAAGAAAAAATGGGAAAATAGTTGAAGAACGTTACATTTTTCATCTTGCTTCCACTCTCAGAAACTGCAGGAGTTGAGTTTGCAGAACTGGTCTCCGGCATATCCATTGCTTTCCTCTTCTTACTTTCATGGATTTCATTTTCTGCAGGAAAACTGGTCAGGGAAACTGGCACTGCCTTGTGGTTGACATGATGGACAAGGCCCGGAAAGTTTTCTCCCAAGTTTCCTGGAAATTCAGGTTCTAGAGAGCCCAGGAAGCTATCACAGGAGAAGGGAATCATGCTCTGCAAATTCAGATTTGCGCTGTCAAGGACATGTGAATTCATCTCTGTGAATTGATTTATTAGTTCTATGCTTGGATCAATATCTAAGAAATTAAATGACTGTCTAAAGCTTTGCAAATCTGCCGTATATTCAGCCATGTGAATCTAAATAACAGAGTTTCTTAGAGGCTTAACTGGTATATGGATAACGTGGGAGAGACTGCTATTTATATTGTGGGATTGCAGCAACACTGATGAAAGGAGAAGCAGTCTGAGAAGCCCTCGTGGCACCTCAAGCTTCTGTAGTTCTGTTCCCCTGGTTGGCCCCATGTACAGGGAAATTTGTCCAACAACAACGTGGGCCCATGTCTTGTGAGAAAAGCACTGCCTGCATTTTGGAGCTTTCTTCGGACCTTTTATTTTGGGATCCCTTCCTTTGTTATCTATTATCTAATTTTTGTTGTGGCTTTTCAGTGGGATGGGAAAAGGGCATATGTTTAGTGGAAAAGCAAAGTCTAGGTGCAAACTCTTCCAAAATATAAATGTCATGAGTTTTTCCCCTTTCTTTTTTTGAGTTTGTTAGTGAGAACTCCTTTTCTTTTTTTCTTTTTTTAATTCTTTCTGTGCGACTGTGGAAGCTATACAGTGGAACGTTATTTTCTCTAATAATTTCACTAAACATATTTTCCCAAGAAAGAACTTACTTTCTGAACTTTTACTTCCCACTCAATGATAGATAAACATGACGAAATTTAAATGGAAATAGCACTACCACTATAGTTCTATTGTAATACTAAATTTTCCTCCATCCTAAGTATAAATTTACAGGTTTAATCTGCTGCTACCTGCATCATTACCAGTAATCTGAAAGTGTGTGATAATTGTCAAAACCAGAAAACTCCATTAAAATGAGATTATTGTAGTCAATACTGCAGAAAGGGTTCATGGAACAATTTCGATTGCTCCCCATATCACAAGCATCTTGCCTTGGTCAACTAGAATTTTTCTCAGCTTTAGTATACATAGCCATTTTACAATAATGCGATATATTCCTAAAGATTTCAAATCAAGTTTGTCCAAGCTGGAGGCCCTATATATAGTTATCATGCTTTATATGTTGAATACCATGAACCTTACGCCCTTTATATAAAGTATTAATGTAGTTGAAAACATATGTTTCATATATAATTGAGCATGTAAAGAGAAGGTGGAAAATGAGCAGGATTTCTTGGTGAGCAAGTTATGATAAGCTGTTGCTATTCAACCTTTCAATTTCCACTGTTTGGCCACGCACTTCATTATCTTTAGTCTTGTTTGCTCGCTTGCATTGCCTTTGATTTGGACTGATATTTGAGAAATGAATGAACCAAACTCTACTACAGCCCTTCTGGCATGTGGGGTGTGCGTTTGGCGTATGGCAATTCGTTCAGTTGTCATAAAGGTTTACATTCCTAGGTATCACACTCTAAAGAAAAGCCACGGGCATTGAAAAATAAGAGTTACCCTGTAGGCCTTGGCCGAAATGGACATAGTTTGAAGTTTGTACGTTTGTTTGCTGTCACTGAGGGATCCACGAATATGTGAAGATCAATGATACCAATATATACATGTGTATGTATTATTTAACATTAATGCTTACATCTTGTCACTGATACAAAAAGAAAAATAGTTAACTTTGGGACAAACTTCCTAATATAGCAGTAATGACTTAATAGTTATTAAACCTTTTCAGAACCCTAGAGGAACTGCCTAGTTTGACAACTGAACGTGAGACCTCACTGAGTGGACAAGAACAAAGTTTGTTTGTTGTCATTTGCCTGTGGGAAGATATCTTCCATATTTTAAACGTGCTGTGAAGTTGCCCATGCAATTGCATTTAATCCGTACATTAAAAAAAGAAAAAAAAATGTTTACGGCCAAACAACTTTGAGAGATACCATACCAAGTAACACGGCCTACGGATGGCGAATTTACCAAACATATAATAACCATGTTGTGTTTTGCAGTCTTGTTCAATTATATTGGTTAGGAGGGCCAATTTCCACCAGCCGGGGAATGGGCTGCCAAGTGAAGTAAGTCACACCGATACCAAGGAAGATAATACTTACAAGGCTATATATCAAATTCTAATCTTCTTACAGATTGAATATTTGGTAACATGCATATTCCGTTAGAGTCTGATCCTGCACTAATTTTAAGGGTAATTTATTATTTGTATCACATTTAAATTTTTTGTATATTCGTTTCAAAATATTAAGAAAGATATTGGTTTAGTGGGCCACAAAAAAGGTCTAGTTTAGAATATTTATTAGTATAATTTCTATAGTAGTAACACATAGACAATTATATTATTTTTGTATTTTAAAATTAGAGAACCTTATACTCTTAAGAAAAAAGAAATTTGTTTACAACGTACATTATTTTTGTATTATTTACATAAAGTACTACAAAAGATTATTTTACATGTATGTCTACACGTATATGTGATGTAGTTTACATAACAAGTTTTATGTCTTGTCACTCTTATCATTGATACAAGAAGCCCTTTCTCATATATTTTATTTATTTATTTAGAGATAAGATCATTTGAAAAGAGAAAGAGAAAAACAGATGAAGATAGAAGAGGGAAGAGGATAAGAACTCCCTTTAGCATTTCTCTTTATAAGCATCTCCCATGGAGATATTCTCTCCAAGTTTGAGCATATAGCATCTCTATCTTCTTCCTCACATTTTCCTACAAGTTCTATCTTCCTTTCTCCTTCAAGGCATAACATTTCAGAACCATCCAAAAATAGAGTCCATATCTTTAAATGACAAACTAAGGATTGAGAAAGATTATATATGATCACAAATAATACCACAAAAGGCACAAACTTTTCTTCATTTCTAACAAGTTGGAAACTCGACTCTTATTTCTTTTAAGGGAATAAAACAAGTTCTCGTTTCCTTGTTTCCCACTTTCATCAAACAGTAGCATAACATTTCTCCATATAGGCCATTCCGTGGATTGATTTGAATCACCTATCTAATCCAAATGTGATCTCTCCAACCTAACTAATTAAATCCATATAGGATTGAACAGTTTATTCTATTAGTTTTTTTTTCTTAATCATGGCATTTATACTTTTTCTTAACACTAAAATCCATTCGTACACGCATTATTTGAACTACCTTGGAAGCATGAAAGCATAAATGACAAGAATCAATCAACTTTTGACCTAAAGATGATTTGATATGATGCCCAATGATTTATACAATGTCCACATACATTCTTCACAACTCTTGTGGAAGAAGACTTTTCAAGCATGGGCTCATTAATATCTTGAAACTTAAGTAGGTGTGCTTAAAGAAAATCAAATAAAATATAAAAAAAGAAAAATAAATTAAATAAGAGTTAGATACTGATTTAAAAATTACATCGAATTGTATTCTCAATTGTAATTATAAAAAATCTTATGAACAAGTTAAAAAATATAAAAATAAATTAAATTGATCAAAAATAAATGAATGAATCAATTTAAATTATCTATTTTTTATTATTAAAATAATACTGTTTTGATTTTTTTATAGTTTTTTATTCAAAGTAATGTTATTTTAGTTAATTTTTTATATTAATGATAATTGAATATGTATTTTAATTTTTTTTTGTGATTCATATAGTATTGTAATGAATATTATTGACTATTGAGTACTAAATAATGTAAAAGTATGAATTTTTTTATATGTAATATAATTAATTAATAAAATTTTAAATACATTAGTATACATTATTTGATTATTTTTTTATATTTTAAATTATTTATTTAATTGATTTTATATATTTAAATTTTAATATATCATATTTTATAATATATAAAATTAACAAATATATTATACTTTTTATTATCATTGATTATAAATTATATCTTTCACCCGTTCAATGATGGATTCAAATTTTAAACTAATGCTCTCTCTCTCTCGCTCTCTCTTTTCAGTGTAATTGAGTTATTATGGGACAGATTACAATATGTCAACTTGGGTCGTCTCATGGTACGCCCTGCATCTTAACTTAAAAGATTTTCTTTTTCATTCCCCTCACTGTTTGGTCGAAATTTGGGACAAACCGGCACCAGGGTCAGCAAACATGCCATGAACAAACAGCAGAAAATTGGATCTGATTTGAGCCTATGGCTAGTGTTTCAAAATATAGATCCAACCCAACTTTTGCTGGGCCAAGAGATAGTCCAGTTTCTGAACCAGATTACCTCAATATGGTCCACTATGTAAATTTTGGACAAATCACGCTGCAATCTTAGCACCATATATAGATAAAGTTTTACTGTAAATCTAGGTGTGGTCGGAGTTGAGATATTTGAAGGAGATATTATATTCAAATCTGGTTGGTGTCATTTGTACCAAAAGAAAAACAGAAACAAGGGCAGTCCCTTTCAGAGAATTTACACAGCTACAAGCACCTAAAATGTCTTTTGAGTTATTCTAACTCAAAGAGTCAAGTGAAAAGATCTAGAAATATTTTCTCCCGAGTCTACCTACTATTGGAGTTAAAATTTACCTGCACATTCTGTTTATTGTTGGTCATCAATGATGTGATATTAGATTTTTTTTTTTTGTTATCATTATAGTGTTCGCCGATAATCACGATTTAATCATATATATATATATATATATCATTCAACTCTGCCATCCTCTGGCCTCTGTATAGTTTCTTGCTCTGACTTTTGCAAAGTAATGGATCGGGCCTTCACACTTGCCATTTTTACTCTCTTTATCTTCATCATAAGCGTGTCAGCTTCTTGTCATATTCAACAATACTGTAACTGCAGTACATACTGAAAACAGAATCTTTAACTCCGAACACATAGCTATCACACGTACTAATCAGGTTTCTTATGCCAAGAGGATATGGAGTGGGTATCTTACAGAAAATGCTAGAGTTGCATATCGTACAACCATCAAGGGCAAGGTTCTTTTATGCATTAACTGTTGATTCCCTGTCCCTCTTCATTCCGGCTCTGGTGCTACCAAATCTATGCCCCCCCCCCCCTCCTTTGTCTTCTAAGAGTCAAATTTCTTATCTTTCACACTTGATCGGCTGCATTCCTTGTACAACTTTTTCACTCAAGCTATCTTATCTGATCTCCCTTTAATTTGAACATCCTCAATATTTGTTGAGCTTGCCATTTGTCAATTACGTACATTAGCTGTTTCCCACTTGTCTTTTCAGCCCAATAGTTCATTCCCATTTCCCCAGCTTTAAGGTTAACACCCGGCCAGATTGATATATTTGCTTACTTATATAACAAAAGTAATCAATTCTGAGAGAGAGACTCTAAATAGTTGAATATTAGGCATCTTGTTACAAGTCCCACATTGGTGAAACAAGCTATTGTGGGATGGTACTTAAGTTTGAGAGGTTCCCTCACCTAATAGGCTAGTCTTTTGGGTTGAGTTCTCCTCTTGAGTTTGAGTCCTAACATTGGTGCTTTCATTGAGAGACGGAAACGCAACGGAAGGGGGCGACCTTGGAAAGGAGCGACCAGGGAAAGGGCTACCTGACAAGCAGAGTGAAAGCCACCCTGAGTAGGCAGCCAAGAGTGGGCCGTCCGTGGGCGTCCGGTTTCTCAAGGAGAATGGAATGTTACAAGTCCCACATTGGTGAAACAAGCTATTGTGGGATGGTACTTAAGTTTGAGAGGTTCCCTCACCTAATAGGCTAGTCTTTTGGGTTGAGTTCTCCTCTTGAGTTTGAGTCCTAACACATCTTTATTTACAAGTTCTAAATTCAAGTTATATTAGCAAGTAAAAGGAAAAAAAAAGTCACACCAATCAGAAAATATTTGTTAATTTTCCAAATATGAAAGAACCAAACATGTGCAAGCGTAGACATCGAGCTTACAAAATAACCCAATTTCAATCTTACATTTTCTCCTTTTCATCCTATACCAAAGTTTTCTATTAAGCTCAGCCTTGAAGAATTGGCCGGTTGATTGAAAACTAACGTATTTCATCCACTAATTATATATAAAGCCATTTGTGGTTGTTCAAGCTCAATAATAATTCAGAGAAAGCGTACAAAATTGTATGTACAAGAAGTCAAATATAGCAGCAGTGAAAAATCGTAGCAGACTTTTCTATTGCTAGTCTCGTGTCTTTTTTTGGGCACAACACAGATGGAAATATGTGGACAAACGTTAACCACATAGTTATGCTCCGCGGACACCATGTGACTATTGACAACCCATGGTTGTTGTGTTCTAAGATACCTTGAAGGCTTTAAATGCCACCCCACGTTAGACAAACACCACGTTTTGAATAAATTTATTATTAAATTTACGTTACGTCCAGAGATTCAGTCAAGCACGTTTCTCTGTAGACGCTGAGATAACGTGGAACGAAGGGAGACAATCAAATTGCACATAAGATAAACAAAGCCTTAATCACATTTTCAAAGATTCTAATAGCTTTTTGGTTTTCAGCTTCTCGTTTGACGCTGGTACCAGCCATCATGCTACAAGTCTAGAACTAATACGTTTGATGTTCAAAGAGCATTTGAGCAGAACTTCTTTTGTTTTTTGTTTTGGTGTACAAGAGAAATAGCAGAAAACTTGAGCAGAACTTGATTTGCAGCCCCCAATATAAATCCAAATATCCTTCAAGTTTACCCCCAAATAAAAGTTTTTTTCTTTTTGACATTTCTTGAAAATAATAGTCATAACCATTTTATTGTAGAACACATTAATCTCAAAAGTTAATACCTTGTTCACTTGGGTTGATGCTCACAAATCCCCTGAAATCACTGAAAGTCAGGAATATCCTCAACATATTATGATTAGATACTGAAATCAAAGTAGTAATACCACCATATTCTGTAAGTTCGCAGAAACTGTGTCGATTAAATAACAGTCCCCAGATGACATAACTTACTTTCATTTTATATACTTGAAAAGAAAGGGGTACCTTTCTTGATGTCTATATGCGTAGTTTATTTTGAGTCTGTTCTTTGACTGAGCATAACTCAGTGCAGGCATCATCTGGAAACGTTAATTTCCTGTCTCTGTAATTAGTATTTCTAACGACTATATGTTAATATGAATGTCGTTTTGTCTAAACGACTGAAGGTGCCAAGCAATGAATCTGTCTACCTTTTAATATTTGCAATGGTAATGACTAAGGAAGGTGAACGGAAGCTGTCTTTTGGAATTTACAGTTGTGGTAGACTTTTCTTTAGAAAATTAGTAAAGTGCACAGTGTTCACTTGGACCCATACTCGTCCCCCGAAAAGGGGTACAGTACCAAGTTTTAAGGTTTAAAACTTGTACTATATATCTTGTGCAGGCCAATATGTTTTATAACTCTAGTTTCTACTCTAGACTCCTGATCTTTAAGCGCTTCGGCATATATGTGCATGGTGTTCTGGGTTCTTCTGTGTGAGAATTGTCATGTCTACTTCTTCAAAGAGCATCTGCAGTTGTAGCGAAGATGATAATGAACTTAGAAGAGGACCTTGGACTCTTGAAGAGGATACTGTGCTCACCCAATACATAGCCAGCCATGGGGAGGGAAGATGGAATTTGCTGGCCAAGCGTTCAGGTAATCAGATAGCAAACAGGTTTCGTAACTAGTTGAAAATATAGGGTTGATTAAATTTCATACCATTTCTGATTAGTTTCCTTTCTCTTTTCCGGGTCAGGGTTAAGGAGAACAGGAAAGAGTTGCAGATTAAGATGGCTAAATTATCTAAAGCCAGATGTGAAGCGAGGAAATTTAAGCTCACAAGAGCAGTTTCTGATTCTTGAACTCCATTCAAAGTGGGGCAACAGGTGCCTATCCCATTACCAGTTATCTTCATGATGCTAAGCTTATTCAATAGCGCTTGATTCTTGAGCTCCACAACAAGTTAGAAAGAAGCATAGACTATCCATGTGCTAGTGCAATATTCCAAGATGTTGTCTCCTTTTATTAACATTGTTTTTTTTTATTTCCTTAATGATTGTAGATGGGCAAGGATTGCCCAACATTTGCCGGGAAGGACAGACAATGAGATCAAGAACTATTGGAGAACTCGGCTTCAGAAACAAGCCAGATATTTGAAAGCAAAAGAAGCGTCTTCTTCACTCCAAGGCCAAGCATTTGCTTTGCCTCTCGTCAGTGTTTCTCAGGATTCAACGATTGAAACAACAGAAACACAAATTCTTAGGGAGGAAGCTGGTATGAATGAAGCATTTCTCAATTATTCGTATGAATATGAGCAGAACTCGTACTCAGAACACAACAATAGTTCATACATGTCCTCTTCAGGATCAGCAAATATCCCAAAAGTACCTCAGCATCTGGGCTACAGTAACAGTGGTTGTCAATTTCATGCCTTGGACAACAATGATTTCGGCACTTTTGCACACGATGAATACTTTGTAACCAACAACGGCTGTGAGATGGAAACCGTCAACCTGGCAGAAAGCAGTTGGGTGAACGAAGAATTTGCTTGTAACATGTGGAACATGGATGAACTATGGCAGTTTAGGAACTTACAAAAGTAGCCCATTTGTTATCTATTTATCTGATTATCAACTGTTGATTTAGCTACCACTACCAGAATAATATAGGGGGTAGGTAATTGTTACTTTGTGCAAAATCAATCTGCCGTTTCTGATGAGTGCATTTTACAATTTGAAGATCGAGTGTAAAACCACTTGACTCTGAAACAATTCCAGGTAATTTCTTTTGGGAACTTGGGCAGGAAGATTGTCTCGTTTGTGGTAAAAGTCACCCCGTTGATTATTAAATGGAGAGGGGTCCATGACAGAAAGGAGAAGTTGGGCAAAAATTTGATGTTGATAAAATTCAAAATTTTAGCAAAGAATCTCGTCTTTTCTATGGTGGTGGATATGTTGTGACGGGGCATGGTGATTGTGCTTGCTTGCGTGCGCCGACCATGAGATATGGAAAAGAAAAGCAGGAAAGTCCAATTCCCAGTCAACAAAAATGCAGGAGCTCAAATTTGGGTAATTTATGGAGAATGGGTTACAAATAATCACAATCACCACTTCAATTTCCAACTCAATATTACTAGTAAAAGAAATGGGTGACGGAGACCATTTCAAAAACTGCAAAATGTGTTGTTTCGCGACTTCAGAGTACCTCGTGCAAGTTGCAACTGCCGTTAAGTTGAAATTTGTTTTGGTTAATAAAAACACCAAATATAGATATAGAAATAGCAATAGGAGGGCGCGTCATCGTTTATATTATATATTTATTATTTAAATCATATATATACTTTCATACTCGCAAATTAAATATTTGATGTTTGAAATGTTCCAAAAATTTATTATATATTTATTATTTAAATCATATATATTTATTTCAACTATTATATAAAATATATGTATATTGGATATTCGATCTATATATATATTTTTATTATTCAAACTCAAACTCCTTAATTATTTGGATCGATCGAGTATCGGATAGGAGAGATATTCGTTCAAATTGCCTATTTGTGGTAAAAGTTTAAAGTTTTTAAATAACCATTCTGTAGCGCTAATTGTTACTTGACAATAAACATGTCCTATATACACTTCTCCTACTTTATATTATTAATACTATTAACAATTATTTACCAAATTATTTTTTCCTTCCGCAATACCATAACATAGCTATATTTGCAGAATATGTCTTTTTAACTAAACTGTTACTTTAAATTTAAAATTTATATTATTTTAAAGTAAACAAAATACTCGTAATTATGGATTATTAGTTGATATTTTAAAATAAATTCAAATGTTTTATATTAAGTATTTCTATTTTTTAAACATGAAAAAAGTAAACAGGAGAAGCCAAAATTACCAACTCTCTAAATACATAAAATTAGACTTGGTCCTCCTGATTCTGATTCCGGTTAATATAGTTCATCACACATGACCAAGACCAGCAACTTTTTTATTTTGTTATAATTATTTTCGAATCACGTCGCTTAAGGTGGTTTCATCAGAAGAACACTTGTTGAAACTCTTTAAAAAAAAAAGATTAAATAGAAAATAATTTAATAATTAAAAAAAATATAAAAAATAAAATTATTAAAAATAATTTAATAATTAATAATTTATCTATTAATTTTATTTATTAAATTACTGTAATGATTTATATAATTAATTTTATTTAATAAAAAAATTTAATTATTATTGTTGTTAATTATTTTTAAATCACTTTAAATGTAAAATTAATTTTATTTGAGATATTCAAATTATATTTTTAAAATTTGAATTTATAATATTATAAAAAACTTTTAATTATTAAATTTTAAAACTTTACTTGTGGGACACAAATAAATAATAAATAAAAAAAATATTATAGTGAGTTGTTGGCTAAATAGGTCTGCGCACCCTCTTAATAAAAAGGACGGGAGGCCATTATGAAATAAATTTTTAAATTTGACCTAAAAACAGAATTAATTTTTTAATTTATTTTAAAAAATAAAAAAGAAATTTTCATTTAAAGAATATATTATAAACATATTTCAAAAAATTAAAAAATCTATGCTTTTGGTCTCTTTTAGTATAAATGTTTTAAAAATAATAAAATTACAAAAAATAAATAATTTTTAATGATAGTTACTTAAGAGATAAAAAATAATTATATTTTTATAAAAAAAAATATATGTTTTTTTTCGTTTTAGTAGATAACGAGTAATTTTAAATATAAAAAATGAATATTAATAAATAGCTATTGTTACTTTTTTAATAAAAAATAAATTAATATACACATTAATAGATATTAAGCCACTGGTAAAAAATATGTTGGAATTTTTTTTTTAAAAAAACCAATTTTGAATATATATATATATATAGATATATATAAAACAATTATATGGTATAAAAGTTGTAGAGGAGGAGCTCTTTAAACCGTAGGATTCATAAACTAACCGCCAAGATATATCTCTGGTTCAATCTTGATCGTCCATGTGTACATAATCTCAGTCGTTCATTCATTTAATAGCTATAAGTGACTTTAAATCACAAACCTTAGGGCTTAGGGTTTTCACTTATCTGCGACATCACATCAGGGACTCTCACTATAGGCAGTAGATCTCTTTGGACTCGCATCTTCTTGACTCGAGGTAAACAAACCCACAATCAATCAACGTACAATTGAAGTAAAGTTCTCCTTTTTTTTTCGGTATTTTTTTGGGGGTACAATTATGGCTCTTTTGTAATGCCTGTTTATCCTTTTTCTGTTTTGCTATGTGAACTCTGTTTTTGTTCTTTGTCGTCCTGCGTATCCTTTGTGGGAACGTATAGGAATCACAATTTTCCATGCTAATCCCAAACTTGAGTTTTTGCCATAGAATTCCTGTCAATTTAACACGGACTTCCGGGAACCCTTAGGGCCGTCTCATTCAGGGGTTGACGATATTCTTTTCTTCTATTAGATATTGTTTCTACGGGACTAGAATATAATTATATGTTTAAAACACCTCTGCGAAATTGAAAAATCAACTAATGATGCAGTGGAGAATACGTGCAAAGTTGTGTGACAAGGGCTATGATTTCCTTCCCAGATGACAAATGTTGCAAATGCATTAAAACTATTCATGCAGGATTGCCCTGTAGTGTTTGCAGGATGGGATATGTAATTGACTTAACCTAGTATGATGATGCGATCACCTTCATTGTTTTCCTAATTTTTCTTCACTATGGCAGTTGTGATGTAGATTTTATTTTTATAATCATGTAATGATTATGTTGTGCTTGTTGCTAGAGGCTAACGGATCATACAAAACTTATGCATATTTTACTCCCAAGTCATAACTATTGCCAATTTCTGTTATTTACCATTAACTTATAGGTAGTTAGTTGATATTCTTTACCTTTTATTATTTGCCTAGACTTGTGAAGATGTACACATCAAGGAAGAAAATCCATAAAGATAAGGATGCTGAGCCGACTGAGTTTGAAGAGTCTGTTGGACAGGTTTTTTATTGAACATTTCTGTTTCCGTATATGCTGTATGTTGTTTTTTTTTTATCTACATATAAATACTTTTTGTTTAACATTTGTTGCAGGCATTGTTTGATCTGGAAAATACCAATCAGGAGCTGAAAAGTGATCTAAAAGATCTGTACATAAATTCAGCAGTGTGAGGATGTTTATTACATGCTTGTGTATGGGATGATACATGAGTTTTTTCCTGTCTTATGAGTTACATTTTTCTCTATCTGCAGCCAAATTGATGTCTCTGGGAACCGCAAGGCTGTGGTTATCCATGTCCCCTACAGATTGAGGAAAGCTTTCCGGAAGATTCATGTTAGGCTTGTCAGAGAGCTTGAGAAGAAATTCAGTGGGAAGGTTAGCCAATTATCATGTTTAGATTGAACAAAAGTTGACACTTGACAGTTAGTCTATTTTGTGATAACCATTATTACTATTTTATTTCTCTTTTTTTTGGTAGTTTGATATAATAGCTGTCCTTGGCTTATTTTATACATGTTTAGTAATCCTTGGCTTAGTCATTCTGATGTAGTTTTTTATCCTGAGAAATCATTAACTGATCACTTTGATTGAATACTGTTATTTGAGAAATCTTTTATTGATCTCTGTCTCCACACTTATTATCGTTAGAAGTTGTGTTAACTCTTGTTAGTGGAATACAAGTTGTAAACTTGTAATGTGATATCCTTGAATTTTAGTATGATTGTTGACAGTTTTCCTTTGTCCTGACAAAGCTTTATGTGCCCTTTCCTTTTCCATCATCTCCAAAGTATTTTGCTGCCGATTAAGAATGCTCATTGAACTTGTAGGATGTGATCTTGATTGCAACCCGGAGGATATCCAGGCCACCAAAGAAAGGATCTGCTGTTCAGCGTCCTCGCAGCCGTACACTTACTGCTGTGCATGAAGCTATGCTGGAGGATGTTGTGTTGCCCGCAGAGATTGTTGGGAAGCGTATTAGGTATCGAATTGATGGATCCAAGATTATGAAGGTAAAGTCATTGTTGCTGATGAACTTTCGAAGATACTTTCTTGTGTTCTCTAGTTAGACTAGCGACTGAATATGCATGTACACTTGGGAAAATAATATACTGCAGTTTAGCTTGTGTCCGTGGAATTTAATGTAATACTGTCTAGCTAAGTAGGTGGGATAGAATATATTGTTTTATTAGTCTGACATTAATACACTACAGGTTTTCTTGGACCCTAAGGAGCGAAACAACACCGAGTACAAGTTGGACACGTTTGCTGCAGTATACAGAAAGCTGTCGGGCAAAGACGTTGTGTTTGAGTATCCTATCACAGAGGCGTAGGGTCAGCTTGAACTTGTTCAAGGGTGGCATATGCTGGATGCTACTTAAAAATTTTGTCGACTAGTTGGTTATTTTTAGAACTACTGTGGTTTGGTTTAATGACAGTAGGATTTGATTTTTTTTTTTTTTAAGTTAATTATTTTCTTATTTGCATGTGATAATCATGTGGCTTGTCCTGGATGCAAACCTTTCTGAAATGAGAAATTAGAATAAGTTACTACCAAGTTTTTAAACTTTAGGCACAATGTTTTTAATGTGACAATCCAATTCCTCATGATAAATTTTTTGTTTTTGTTATATATTATCAATTCCTGGTCTATACGGAGAATTTTAGTTTGCCCGGTCTGCGAGGAATGAAGAGAAGATATTTTATATAACATAAAAGCTTTTCTATTTAAGATTAAGAGCAGACTTGATTCATGACCGATGAGTAAGGTAATTTACCCGAAAGGTCGTTCATTTCCTTCCCTAGTTTTATCTCCACCAGAATGTTTCCATTTGCATGTGATATGAGCTTAAAGGAGCATGTTTTGAACTAGAGATAAGCAGTTAAATCATAAATGAAACCCAAAACACTCAGGAAAGGAGTTGGCTAGGCAAGAACTATAATTTGTCTTGAATGGCACTGCAAATTGAGTGGGTTAGCTACTAGCTAGTTCTAAATTCGTGTACATAAACTTTGCGTTTCAGAATATACATTTATTTAGCTAAAAAAATAGAGTAAACTAGAACATGGTTTTCCAATTGAAACTTCATGTCAGACGGGCTAAACCCTTCGACTTTTATCATTACCAATAATCTTCAAGTTCAGAATTTGTGATCAACAGTCTTAAGTCTGGCCAAGCAATCATTTATATTCAAAAGTAAGTGCTCCTTAGAATCCCTAGAGCAGCAAAGGGCTTCGTCTTTTGTTAAATCCATAAAACTATTATTGGACTAGAATATTTAATGATATGACAAAAATATACCTTTGCATAAATTGAGAAAGCTGATAAATTTTAAAGAATAAGAATGGAGGTCATCTTCCTTCATCAAAAGAAGAAACAGAGATAGAATTTCTAGAATATTCCTCTACAAAACTAGTACCAACAGAAGGCCTGGTTGCACTACTAGCGTTAGTATTGGTGAAAGCAGAAGTTGTGATTGTAGTCCAACGTCCTACACGGCCTTGAATTCCTGGTTTACCTGGTTTGGGCAAAGTGAACGAGTCACTTGAGAGCATGAGATGAACAGAATTTATATCAGGTCTATCTGCTACACTTGCTTGACAGCACAACAAACCCAGCTGGATGCACATTGCTGCCTCGTCGCCATTGTATTTGGCAAGGGTTGGGTCTATTAAGTCCATAATCTTCCCTCTCTGATATAGCAGCCATGCCTACATATAGACAGTAAAGAAACTAAGAATTTTGAGAGAAATGTTAACATATCATGATAGATGACCAGCAATGGTTTTTCTTTTATATTTCCGCTTACCTCGTAAATGCAGATCTATCATATATCATACATCTACGATAGATGCTTTACGAAACCATGACAACGATGATTTTTTTCTTTTTTTATGTTCATTCGTAATGGCATACCAGTTTATAATTGCAAATGGCTAACGTTATAGGTTTTTACATACTCCAAGAAAGGCATCTAAAATCTAGCTAGGCAAATGATTTACATGAACATAACTACACAGCCATTTCCGAGCAGGGATAGGTAAACAGAAATAGTAGCTTGTCGAAAATAAATGTTGGAACTATCAGTATAATAAGAGACTGTCCATACATACAACTCTTGGACCTTTTTATTCAGTTTACTGAATATTTTAGGATTCAATTTTAACATGTGAAAGAGATGTACATGGGAATTGAGAAAAGTCCCTGCGGAAGAAATATTGTCAACAGAATTTACCGAACATGCAATAATTTGGCCAGTTAACATTCACGTACATATGTGAATACCCAAAACAATGAATCATGACTTGAAATATTGCTGTCCCATGTTATCTTTCCTTTGCATGTACTCAGAAAGTATGCAGATCACAGCAGTTTATCATTATTTTAGTTCAAGAATCACGGTGCATGCGCAAAATGATCTAATACTAAATTTTCATCCACAGCCTCTCATATGATCAACTTACATAGCTCAAAAGATCTGCCTTTTCTTCACCAAGTTGCCGGTCATGATTTTTTCTCCCGCTCATAATTTCTAATACCAAGACTCCATAACTGAAAACATCAGTCTTCACAGATAAATATCCACGCAATGCATATTCAGGAGCCATATAACCACTGCATTAATCAAAAATATAAATTGTAAGGATGCCTGCATTAGAATGACAAACAAAGAGAAGTGAAGAAGTTACCCACTGTGTTCCTGAAATCCTAAACGTCTGCACATGAGTGTCCTCCCCAGGAAATAGCCTTGCCAAGCCAAAGTCCGAAATTTTTGCGTTTAATTTCTCGTCCAACAGTATGTTACTAGCTTTGATATCTCTATGAATAATTCTTGTTGGGGCCTCTTCATGCAGGTAGAGAAGTCCTCTTGCCACACCTGTAACTATTCTAAATCGTGTTGTCCAGTCCAGAGATGATGACTTCATTTTATCTGAAAATTTTAATACCTGTTACCCACTGCCCTCAAACCGCCAGAACAGAAAACAGAAAAAGAAAAAGAATAGTATCATGCATATCTTCATCTGTGTCTAGTGGAAAGATTTTTTTTACCAAAGATAAAGTGATCAAGGCTTCTGTTTGGAAGATACTCGTAAACAAGTATCTTTTCAGGTCCTTCAACACAACACCCAAATAATGTAACCAGGTTCTTGTGCTGGATTTTAAGTAATAATTTGACCTCATTGGTAAATTCTCTAACTCCTTGTCTTGAGTCTAGGGACAGCTTCTTAACGGCTACTTCTTGGCCATTTGGCATCAACCCCTGCAGAAAGTAGGCATAAGTTGTTAAGGGCTTTTTTGGTTGAGGACAGGGAAACAAAACTACCAATATCCATCAGTTTGGTCAAAAGCAATGCCCAACACTCTAGCAAGGTCAATTAATTAAAGAAATATTAAACCTTCAGAAATTACATAAACCTCCCTTTCCAAACTATCTCATCGTCTTCTCCTTTTTTTTTTTCTCTGTCATTTTATTTTTGTTTTATTGACTGTTTAAAGCAGACAAATAACAAAGAAGTAACTCGTCTGCAACGTCATGACAACTCAACCAAAAGCACAACTGGTGTTACTTTTGCCTTTACTTAATACATAACATACATATAAACAAGATGCCTCTTTCACATTCCCAATGGGAGAATTGAGGCAGGATGCTTCCCTTCACATATGGCCTAACATATCTCTCATCCCCAAAGCAACATTAAGGGAGAGCTCAAAAGCATTCAATAGACAGCTATTATAGTCATCAACATTTTAATTATCATACGCTATTTACACATAACGCGATCTATATCCATTTTTTTTTAAATAAAAAAGAATACTGTCAAGAGTTTTTTCTTCTCTTTCTTTTTCATAGATCGAAAAGAACTGATTATATAACGCTAAGGAAGAAAATGAACCACTAGAAGAGAAATTCCGATTAGAAAAGAATGTGGGACCATTTTAATCGTCATCTCTGTCAAAAAGATTAGAACTTTGCAGCTTTCTCATCCTATGAACAGGAAAAGAAAGGCTGCGTTTTTTGGATGATAGTAGTGGAAGCAGGCACTCCCTATAAAGCACGAAATTGCAACTAGAAGAACCCCTGGGAGCAAACTGCCAGGAATGAATGCAAGAGAAGAAATAGTATGTTCAGGAGTTGACCGTGGAAGGATTTTGAATTATGGGGAACATACCTTATAGACAGGACCAAAGCCTCCATGACCCAACTGATTCAACTCGGAGAAGAAGTTGGTGGCGAGTTGCAAAGTGTGGAGGTCGAAGAAAAGGCCACAAGAGTCGGCAGCATCGGTGGGTTCATGGGAGGCAGAGGCAGAGGGTGCGGTGGTTTCGAGCCTCCTGTGGAAGCAGGGGCATAAGGTAGACAGAAACCTCATGAGTCATGAAATCAGCAAACGGCAACCTGAGTATGTTGGTTGTGGTTGTCCGATGTGCGGGAAATTGTAATAGCAGCTTCGTGTCCGAGGAAATCCAAGATGCATATTAGCTTCTACGAAACGTATCACTAAAATGCATTTATGAGCTTCCACAATAGTCACTTCTGACCAAGTTGGATTTTGAAATTAAAGTAAAACAAAAACAAAAACATTAAGACGTTTTGAACAGCATGGTTTCGTTTCGTGTTCGTGTCATGCTTGTTGAGGGTTGAGTTAATATATTCAACGGGGGGACCACGCGCTTCCTTAGTCTTACCGTCCCGTCCTCCACTGCCTTTTTATTTTCTTTTCTTTTTTGAAGGAAAAGAAGAGTATTATAATTTGAATTATTCAATCGTACATTTGGTTATATTGTAATATTTATATTTGACATAAACAGGGCTATTTTAATTTAAACACCAATTTAGAATTTTCAGAAAGAAAAACTTCTCTCATATATTCATGCTCTGGTCTATATATTATATTATTATTCTAATTATTAAAATATACTCATTTTGCGGTCCTGTCAATAATCAAATCCACACGTGACATCAATTGTATTATAAAATAATGTTTGAATAGATTATTAAACATGAACACTAACCATTCCTCTCCTAATATTTACTTCCAAGTTTCAACGCAGTATTCCAACGTTTTAGATTATTCAATATAATTTACTATCATGTTTTCCTTCAATAAAACAAACAGAGACAGACTGTCATTTTTTCGAACCGGATAAAATAAATTAGCGGAAGAAGAATGAAAATGATATCACTGTCTTTCTCAATTTGAGACTTGCTTTGTCAGAGAGAGAAGGGGGGGGGGGGAATTGGATTCCTTATTGCTCTTTGACAATGATTTATTTATTTATTTATTAGCTTTTGACGTCTACTTAATTCTTTCTGACCCATGAATTTCTGGTAAAAAATTGGTAATAGAAAATTACAAATCATTTGCACCCAAAAAAAAAAAAAAGGTTAAAGGAAACAGGAAGAGCGGATGTTAATAATTGGCATTGCATGGAAAACTTGCACTTGGAGAATACAATGATGCCATGGCCTTGCAAATGCAAACCCATCTGTTTGAATTGGATCCCTCAGATTCCAGACCGACAACGTTTGATCCTAATCGATTCTTTTGATTTTGGGTCAGATTCCGCCGACATAGTAACTGGAAGGATCCAATTCTTCCACTTTGGAGTAGTCAAATGGATAACTATTTCTGAAGGAAACCCTGGTGCATGTTCAGATGATGCTTCCTGAAAGCAAAGACTTTGCAAGTAACTAATGAGTAGATCAAATCTACAACTACTCCTAATTCGAATGCAAAACTAAGTTAAGTGTTAGACAATCCTCAGGTTTTAATTAAATATAATGATTTCCAGATGCTGCCTTATGTGGAGACCCACAAAGCTCTTCTGGCAAATTAAGACAATCCGATGCCTTCTGTGAGTAAAGCTTCTTAAAATCTCCTCTCCGTAGCATAAAACAAACCCGATCAATCTCCACTCCTACACAAGGAGTTGCAGCCTATTCCTCATGCAAAGATGCAACTTTATTTGAAGATGAACTTCATACCTCGTACCAATGAAAGCATTTCTCTGCAGTATGCTTACAAACTAATAATTCTGGTTAAACTTCTCAGCCTGGTAGAATAGGCAATTTAGAAGCACAATTAGAAAACTTCCATGTATTACTTTCTGCTCATCGCAACTGATGAAGTGAACCAAGCCAACCATTTTTCTTTAATATTTTGGGCGGAGGAGTACCTTTCCCCATGCTTCTATCAACAAAAAGATACACCGTTCCATTAAGGTTTCCAAGTTTCTTGTACAAGCCAAACAAATCTATATACACTAGTTATTCTCTGTTCATATGTTTTTCAAATGAATTCTCATCTTGGAAATAAAGGTCTGAGAAGATTATGTTAATTGGCTTCATAAGCCAGATTCACATATTGTCTATGGAAAGAACAAACTATGCTATTGACAACCGTTCTACTAAAAGGAGCAATTGTGTTCTGTGACAGGATAATAACTTGATGCTTCTTAATTTTCTGAACATCAGAAACTTGACAACATACATTGAAAAAGGATTGTTCACTTCCTCAAATGAGTTCCAAAGACAGGAAGTAAATAAACAAACAAAAAGTTAAAAGCTTCTAAATTTAGTACAGCAGGATTCTACCAATTTGGAGGTAAATTGATGATTTTTACAGAAGTGCATAGAAAATAACAATTTGCATCTGCAAGCAATATACATTCAGATGCCAAAGGCTCATAATGTTATGTTTGTTGAATTCAATTTCTGATTTACATGGATAATTTGGTCGTTACCATTATTTATGTCACAACGTGTAAGAAGACAGCAAGCAAAATATTTGAGACTTCCAGAAACTGATTTCACTATCATTTCAGTCCCTGCAGACCAAATTCAATCAGAAATTATAGTTAGTGATCCAATTCATGACAGTAATATGAAGAGAGAAAAACAACTAAACGTTACCTCATTCAGGGACATCAGGCACTTTGTATGATTCAGCTGTGACCTCTGTCAACCACAGTCCAGGAAAAAGAGTCTGCCAATATTGAACAGGAAAAACTAAGTTAAGAAGACCGGGCAAAGATTTATGTGGAAAAAGAGGGAAATAAAAAATATAACTGACAAAGCCAGAATCCTATGAGCATTTAAACGGGCAGAGTTTTCATACTTTCCTGCTTCAGCGAACGTGTAATGAAAAAAAAATAAAAAAATTCATGTTTGTTTTCACAAGGCATCTCGCAGCGGGAGAAGCATAATCAACATAATCAAAACACGATTTTAGAGTCTTACATCTAATTGTCTCTGCACAATCCTAGGCCTCTTTTTAGGCCTTCTCGGAGGCCTCGTCCCAACAATAGCCAAGAAATCTTCTTCCACCTCTTCCTTCGATAACGAAACCGAAAAATTGACCCTCTCATTCTTCTCCACGCTGGCCGGATTCTCCTTGGTCACCGCAGCTTCTACGACCTTTATCGGCAAAGAACCCGAATTATACTTCCGCTCTTCTTGATGGGGGGCCTTACAAGCAGCTCTTCTTGTCCTCAAATTCCAAGGCCTGGCATTGGCCGCCGTTTCGTCATCGCCGGCTCCTTCCTCGAGAATCGAAACTTTGAGCTTCCTAGCCGCCACTCTGAGATCGATCATGAGGTTCCCGCGAACGGCCTCGATGTTAATATCAGTTTCTTTCTGGGTATTGGATTTACGTTTCGAATTGTGAAATGGGTGTTGGGTTGAAGTCTTGGAAGCTCGAGTGTTGATTTGTTTCTGTTGAGAATGATCGAAATTCGACAGGAAACGAGAAGATCGGCGATCGAATGAGGATGGTTCAGCGGCGTTGGGGGAGACTTTGACACACCTGAGGAATCTTTGGTTGCCCCATTTCAAGCATGGAAATGAGAAGTTGTGCAGTGGTTTAGATCTTTCAGGCCTCATAATCTAAAGCTTCTCAGCACTCTCCTTCTCCTACACTGCTGTGGAGATAATATTTCCTTGCCTTTCTGAAGCTGAACTCAGTTAATCTGTGTAAAGCTTTCGTTTTTCCTTTTGGGTGTCTTTCTCTTCTCTCTCTCTCTCTCAGCTCCTGATTCAACGAATTTTGCTGGGACTTGAGGATTGCAGTTCTGAGAATCACCGGGAGGATTATACACAACAATGGAACAATGAGAGAGAGAGAGAGAGGAGGAGGAAAGAGAGAGAAGCAGAGAGCGGTTTAACCTTCAACGTTCGGTGGGAGTTTGGGTAGCTGTGTTCGAAGCAAATGGCTCGCTATTTCCAGAGAGGCCTTTTCTTATTAGTAATTTTTATTCTCATCATTGAATCAGACATGAATAAATTAAAATTACATATTTATTGTTAAATATTTATACTAATATGTATGATTTTTTAAAATTTTGATATCTTTGGTATAAAAGAGTAGTTAAATTTTGATTACTTGACATGGAAGGGGGGACAGTTATTTTGTAGTTCCTAATATATTATTTAATTATAAAAATAAATAATGAATGATTATTTAATAATTTAATAATTTTAATTTTTTATTTGATAATTTAAAAATATATAATTAATAAATTTTAATTATTAAGAAAATAAGTACTAAAAATAAATTGACATTTACATTAATACATGTCGAGTCGGTAATTTAATTTATGTCAATATTTCATCGCAATTTTTCTCAAGAATATAATTTGTTTTAACTGGTACGCACCCCAACCAACGATGTAAATAGTTTTGATATATATATATATATATATATATTAATTGATCTAAAGAAGAGTGTCTTTATTAAAGAATTCTTAACTTTTATTTTTCGTGTTCAATTTAAATCTTTTGATAATTGATAACCATTTAAGATTTCGCGGACTTACCATGCAATATTATATTTGGGCTATAAGTTTTTTGGTAAAAGGAATATATTTGGGTTAATGCATTTTCAAAAAAGAAAGGAACATAATTTTGAGAGATGACGGAGGTCTGATAGGCCCAAATTGGATATTCTTTACCATCTCTCAGGTCGGTGTACAGGCCTTAAATTCTTTGCCCAAGATTGTGCGGCCCTTGCTTTCTTTTACTATTAGTAAACTATTATTGTGATGCCGAATTTAGATATAAAATATTAAAAAAAATTTAATTTAAATATATTTTAAATAACATAAGGTCCCGTTTGCTAGTTATAAAATAATATAATTTAGTTTTATATATATTTTCATATGTATAAAAAATTGTAAAATTTCATTCAATTGATATCATATAACACTATATATCTAAAACGGAATATATAAATTTTAATTAATTTTTTTTATAATTTTTTAATAATAAAAAATTATTTTTATTTTTATCACTATTATCATCCATCATATTATTATTATTATTATTATTATTAGTATCATTGTTAATATTGTTATTGTCACTTATGTTTTGTCATTGTATATATTATAATATTTTATTGTTTTATATTATTTTATATTTATAAAATAAATAATATTATTTTGTATTATTTATATTTTATTTTATTCCACGTACAAAGACTTAAAATTGGAACAAATAAATAATATATGGATGAGAATTGTCCACCTTAAATACGGTAGGGAATTGGCTTGCACTGAATTTATTGAGGGACCTGAGAGGGGAGGACAAGGAATGCAGAAACTGGAAGATTCTATTCGGCTGTACGGCATGGACTATATGGACTCGTAGGTGCGAAATCCTGTTTCAGCCCACAAAGCATCCCAGGGCCAGGGAATGTATGCAGGTGATGGAGAACAGTGCTAGAATGCAGGGGAGATTCCTTAGAACCAGAGAAATTGGCTGGTCTCACCCGAAAAGACATGTGGTCGAGTTCAATGTTGACGGTTCAGTCGGCGAAAGGAAGCCATGGAAACTGTGGTGGCACACTTAGAAACGCGGCGGAGGAATGGATCGCTGGGTTTCCGCGAAACATTGGTGAATGCAGAATTACAAAAGCTTTAAATAGTGCAATTGCAATTTCTCCCGTTCCCGAGTAATATCTTATGCTCTTTTATTTAGTTGTAAATTATTTTATATAGTTGATTTTAACAGTTAAATCTAGGGTTTGGAGGTATAAAATAATTAAAATATTTTTAAATTTTAGAGAAAAACCAAAAAATCTTATTTTATTTTTAAAATCCCGTTACATTTTTTTAAATAAAAACAAACCATTCCCTCTCTTCCCCAACAGCCGCGAGACCTGGCACTATGTGTTCCCCTACTTTTCGAAACTCTGCGACGCCACCGTGAGCAGTGTTGTGTCTTGGCGGACGTCACCGCGAACAACCCAGCAACTGTTGAACCCACCAGTCTTCCCTTACAAAAACTGAGTTCCTCTTGAACCCACCAGTCTTCCCCTGCAAAAACTGCATAGTACGAGAAAAAGTTGCTTGTTTCCACTCTGGTAGATTAAAGGCCAACAATCTCCGAAATGAAGGAACATGGAATTTTTTACCTTCTATAGCATCACCAACGTCTTCATCAGCAAGTAAAGGTGGATTCCATGTTATTGAATTGGCAGAGCTAAAACGACTCACCAGAGAGAGCCAACCACTGTTGGTGTTGTTTATGTCTCCATTTGATATACACGATGGAGAAGACACTATCTATTCTTGGGTGTTGGATTTCTGTGTTTGTTGGAAACGAACCAGTGAAGAGTAAAGCCCATTATCGTTTTCAATTAGCTTGTCGTGTGAGCCCATCTACATGATCTTGTTACTCTGCACGACGGCGATGACATCAGTGTTTCGAATAGTGGATAAGCGGTGAGCGATAATGATAGTGGTGCGACCCACGGCTGTCTTTTCCAGAGCTTCTTGAACAACTCGGTCGAACTCGGAGTCTAATGCACTGGTTGCTTCATAGCAAAAGCATTCGTGGTTTCTTTACGATTGCCCGCGCAACGGCGATCCTCTGTTTTTGTCCCCCTGGCATTTTGAACTCCCTTTTCCCGAACCTGTTATTGTATTTTTGTAAATAAATTATAGCTGGTGGCCGACGGTGATTGGGGGTTAACAGTGACCGTCGATTTCTGTTGGTTGTTCGCAGTTAGGTCAGCCAAGGAAAAACACTTGCTCACAGTGGCGTCGCAGCTTTGGGCGATGTTTCCATGAGTAGGGGAACACATAGCGCCAAGTCTCGCGGCTGTAATGGGTTTTTAAAAATAAAATAAGATTTTTTGGTTTATTTTTTTTTTAAAAAAAGATAATTTAATTATTTTAATAGTCTAAACATTAAATTTAATTATCAAAATTAACAGTAAAAAATGATTTGTAATTAAATAAAAAAAATAAAAGGACATTCTTCAAATTAAAAAAAAAATTACACGGCTATGTACACTTTTTTAAAAATAAACTTAAAATTAAAGTACAAAAAGATAAAAATTAAATTAAATAAAAATAATTTATAAATTAATTAAAAATTTATATATTATATATTATTTTAAATAATATATATTTTATAAATTTTTAATTAATTTAAATTTATTTATCAAATATTTTTAATTTAATAAAATAAATTTATAAATTAATAAAATAAATTATAAATTTATTTATTTAACTTACCAATCACATTTTAAAAAACACATTTCAATTTAATTTGATAATAGCGTACCCTTAAAATACTTATCGATAAAAGAAAAGATAGCGAACTAAGTGCTCGTATTTTAGTTTTTTAAAAATAAAAAGAAATGTATTAAAAGCCAACATTCCCGGCTCTAACAAATAACAATGTTAGAAAAAATGTGTATACGGGACTAAGATTGTCCAAGCATATTAATGGAAAATTCTCTTTCAATAATAACAAAAAGGCAAGTCCCGAAAATTCTCTTTTTTATTTTTTTGAGACCAAGCTGTCCAAAAAAGAAAATGGACATTTAAAACAAGAAAAAAAGAAAAGAAACATTTAAATATGCACCACATTTCAACAGTTTAAAATAATTACGTGTTACTTGGGTACGAATAGCAGTTGAGAATCCACTGCATCAGCGTCTACCTAAAGAAAAAAATATCCACCGCTTAAAAGAAAAAAAAAATTGAAGAAAGTTTGTGTGTCCTCTGTACATGACAGCTATATAATTGATTTGGTGTTTCCATCTCCGGCTCACAAGAAGACAAAACTCATTAGAGGCCTCTAGGGAAGTATAACCAGGTTCCTGATCAGGGGAAAATTTGAATTGCCTATACAAGTATTTACAGACTCTGTCTACCTCTCCTGACCTACGAAACACACTTCAAGAGCAGAGGGAATTAGTTGCCTCACACTTGATCACCCGGGTATTGTATGAGCCACAAAATCCACATTTGTGATATAACCAGTGGAAGCGTGAAGTGCCCTTTCGATCACAGTCATGGCACAGTATATCCTGCATTTCCATTACAAAAATGATAAATCACTACTATTAGTGATTCTTTCTATTTTATATTCGCTTAGTTATTTTGTTTGAAACCTCTTTTGATACTGTGATAGTTGCAACGTCATTAAAGTATCATATATAACAATACATAGTTTATATACAGAGTATTCCATCTGGTTCATCCTATTGAAACTGGCTACAAACTGAACAAAAAATTTGTTTCTATATTATGAGTTGGTGAAGGAAGAAAAATTATGCAACATTTGATTCTCTGAGTATAAAATTATATCTCCTTTCTTTCTTTTTCCGTCTTTTCCCTTTCATCTTTTTCCTGGTAAATTAGATTAATTTAGGCATTGTGACAAAATATATTCAAATTTTCTTAAATGTCATATTTTCTTCGGTCACAAGAAATTGCAATGTCTGTTTGGACTCTATGCATTTTTCAACAATGCGTCAAAATCTTATAATATGTAAAAAATAATTAGCACCAAAAGAGAAAAAACTTGATATTCAACAAAATTATTTTGAACACGCTAGTATGAATTATTTTGGATAAAAGAGTCTTGATTCATTTTATTTTTTCTTTAAGATCAAAAATAAATTTTTTACTGGCCAAATATAAAGCAGGAATACTGTGTTTCATAAAAACCACATTAACTTTAATCTAGCATTGACCCAATTAATATGAAACAGACAAAAAGAAAGCATACACTTGACATACCTGATAACGGTCCCTGTACTCTTCAGGAAGCTCCTCAGCAGCCAATAAAGCATCAAGCATGCCAAAGTAAACCTGGTTTGGTAGAGAAACAAATAAGTATGGTGTGTCTTGCACCATAACACATTTCATTTTCCATTTTGAAGCAGCACCAGTAAAGTTCAAAAGGCTGTGGCCCGTGCCATAGTAATGATACCCCAATTAACCCAATCCTCACCTAAAAACAAGAAAGGGATAAAAAGAAGGAATCTAAGAAAATTATTAAAAGGTATTGACATTTGATACGCTTGTTCTAATTATCACTTATCTTAATTCATTAAGTCTTTTAATTGTCACAAGGAGTGTATTTCCACTTGTATTCTCTAGTTATCTCAAATATGTAATTTGATAATGAGTCAACACATGTATAAATTTGCCAAAGACCAGCAAATGTATACTTTTTGAGGTGTATCTAAATTAATGTCCAAAAAAGAGCACCATTGTAATAAATTACATGAAAAACTGATATACAAGTACCTATTACCAGATGCAACCTAAAAGAAAATTTCCCTCCTGTTTCTGTTGATCCTTCCGCTTAAAAGGTGCAAAAGACTCTACAAACTTAAGAGTGACAAGTAAAGAAAATTAAATATATATGTATATATGTGTTTGTGTGCATGTATATAGGCCTTTAATTTTCATAAATATTCAATGCACTAAATGCATAGTGACAAAAAAATTTATAAGATGAGATAGGTTGCAAATATAAGAGAAAGTCTTCTTACCGCCATATCTCCCAATGACTTGCTGCAGATTGGACATGTGTAGTGACTACAAGTGTATGCCTAATATATTATAATATAGTAAAGCATAAGATTGAGTTCAATTTTAAGAAAAGTAGAAAGAACGAAAGAAATGCAATTTTTTTCTCGCTGAAAGGGGTGATGTGAAATAGACCTGAAAGCAAGCTGAATGCATATAATGACCACAAGGCAGAGCTCTGACTGTAGCACTTGATGTGAATAAGAAGTCACAGCAAATCGGACAGTTCATTTCCAAACCTTTCTCTAGGCACTTGTGAGATGCCGACTTTATCCCCAGGCAACAATTGCATTTCATACAATGAAAATAATCAATTCCAAGCCCTCTCCCCACCCGGCATAAATTGCAAAATGGGCAATGATATACATTCCTGAAAAAGAATGCACAGTTAATGATCAAAAGCTACAAGTAGAAGAATAATATTTGCTTTAAAGTATGAATCAGCAGATGAAACAAACTAAGTTTGCCAAGATTTGTGAGTAATAAGTCCAAACTGAGAGTGTGTTAACTACAGAAAAGAAAGTTCCAACTATTTTGCATGCTGATATAAGTACATTAAGATAATAAGAATGAGAAATGAACATTATTATAACCTTTTAATAGGATTAAGCTCACGAAAAAGAAGGAAATATCAGTTTTGATACCAAAAATTTTGTATTCTGAAGTAGGAACTTAAAAGTACCTTTCATCATCAAAAAATTTGCATATGTTGCAATAGTACTTTGCCATTGAAAGTCCATTACACGAAGGGGTCATGCATATAGGCCCAACAGCTTGTATCTTCAGGCAGTGCATACACATCATCTCCAACGTTACTTTTCTGCAATGGTAAAACAGATTATTAGAGATAAATCTAAATAAAATGTAAGAAACACCATCATAAATTTACCTATCCATTGAGTGATCGCTCACATTGTCATGGCAAAATCTGCATGTAAACAACTTGCCACAACATGCAGCTCGAAGTTTGCAGTTCCTCTTATAATGCTCACACCCAAATTCTTTTTTTTCTGGGTCCCAAAATGATGGTGAGCGTCCTTCTATTTCCTCACCATTAGAAGACTCCCCAGCTACAGGTTTAGGTAACTTCTGCTGGGCAGCTATCCAGCGACTACAATGCACAAATTACTGATCAACAATTGGAGCTTTAAAACCATGGGGTAAGTGCTATGAGATGAATGAACAGTTGACTATGCTACAATTATATAAAGCAAGGGATATGTGGTCACTGGAACCAACCTAGTCATTAGATTCTGCACAAGATATGCTTTTCTCCTTGGATCAAGAGTTGAGTCCTGATAAACCTTCCGTATCTCTGACTCAAGCTCATTCTGATTCATTCGGAATATGTCTTTCCAACCCGGCTTAAAAATCTGATCATTTAGGTCCAAGCTTTCTTGATATTCAGTACCTGGGACAGAACCATAACACATTATACATTTAATTATTTATCCTACAATTTCCAGAGGACATGAAAGACACTAACAACAAATTACAAACCTCTTTGAGAAGTGCTATGCTCTGATGTTTCAGTTAGTGAGATAGAAGATGGACTCTCTTTCCAGCATTCGTTAAGCCATTCATTAAACATAGTGTTCTTAGTTGCCTGCTTCCATGTGTCCATCATTTTGTTCTGTTCATCCTGAGTCAGTGCAGAAGTTACCCATGGTAACATTGATTGGAGAACTTCAGCACCGGTAGTTCCAATTATCCGGCCCACAATCTTGTCTTGTTCTTCCACAGTGAAATGTCTCCCAAACAACGGCCAGAGCTCACGCTCTTCTCTGAAAATATGCTGATCCAGGGTCACTCTTATGGATTTGCACATTCCTTGAAGCTTAGTTGCAAGCTCATTATACATTCTGATATTATCACTAACACTGGCATCAGAAGTTTCGAAATTACTTTTACTTGTATCCTCTGACATATTAGTTATCTGCAAGCCTTCATGAAGGACAGAAAGCTCAGAAAGAACATTGGAAATATCTTCAAACAATTTTTCTTCCTGCTTATGGTCTAGCATGTATGAATGACTCACATTATGAAGAGCCTCTTTGGATTCCAATGCTGGAAATACTATATCATCTTCAGCATTACTGTGAGCTCTATATAAACCCCATAAAAGACGAAATCTTCCAGTAAATTGACGAAGAATTGTCTCATCACCATCACTAAGCTTTCCAGATTCAGCATCTAAATACTCCAAGTCTTTGCGTATAGCTATATGGAATTTAAATATAGTATCAATTGGTCTTTCTGCAGAGCCAGAATCACATGAGCTGTTATCTGTTTCCCATATGAAAAGACTGGAATTAAGAGAAGGGGGGGAAGAACTGAAAGACAAGGACCGCAAGGACTTGGTAGTAGAAAGAGAACTCAACCCCAGATTATTACTATTTACTCCTAAGCCAGGCACACAACAAGACCGAGCACTACAACATTGTTTTTGGAGACTTTCAGTCTCTGAAGCTTCACGGACATCTCCATTCTTTCCGAAATCCAATATGTTTCGCTTGACTGGTCTTTTGTTCCCATTTGATTCAACTGATACTACGCAATCACTAGAAGATAATGCAGAAGCACAAACACAGGATGACTGAAATAAATTTTCTTCAATATCAGCAAATCTTTGAACAGGACAGCAACCCGATGCACTTGAAGACAAGCACAGACCCTCCTTACGAGCCTTGCAAGCCCAACCACAGAAGAGTGTGACTAGAGCAGAATCTGTTTCAGGAGCTGGAAAAGGTTGACAAATTGTCAGATATGAAACACACAAAAATTAATCATAAATATAATTTCTTTCAGCAAGTGGAAAATTTAAAATAGACATAGAACCTGCCAATTGCATGTTTTTCAAAAACATCTTTGCTTCATCTTCTGATAATGATCCGACCAACCATGGTAGGACACGCTCAATCAATTTCAGAGGCATCATGCACAAACTTTGATACAAAAGCTCACATTGCCTTTTGAAGCTAAAATGCTTCCGAGCAAGTGGAAGAACCTATAGATGACAGGAATTAAGCATATATTTAGAGATAGATTAAAATGAAGTTTTGATGTTTAAACTTTCTTGTCAAGACTTATGCAATAAATATCCAATTATGGACTAAGAACAAAAGAATATCCCATGCCATACTGCTTGACAAAGAAATAAAAAATTGACAATATTCTCAACCTCTGACAAGCTACAACATAACTTCATCAGATGACACACAAATCCAAGATTAAGTTAATTTTTGTATTGCAAATTAACATTGTACTTGCCAATATCTCAGATTAGCCAATCTATAAAATTTATTCCATGAAAACTGAATACCCACCTGTGCTTCTTCACTACGAAAATGCCTCTGTATGGTTTCCATTATATGATCAGCATGTGAGCATAAGTTGGAATAAAATTCAGCTTCTGAATTAGATGTTGCGCCTTCACTTTGAATACCTTCAATCAAACACCTGAAGTCATTAAATTGGCTTTCTTCTTCAGCATGCTCCTGAAAGAAAGAAAATTCCCCATCTACCGCTGGAAATATAACCTTGTCCTCAGCAATACTGCATCCATAAAAATAATCAATTCGTCAGATAAACAAGGTAAGATGTTTACAATCCAAATAACATGATTTCTTAAGCATTCCTTATTGCGCTCTTTTAACACTATATAAAGAATAAAACACAGAGAATAGCATTTTAAAAAATGGATCTTTAAATTTAAGCCAAAATGCAAATAACCTCTTCATCTTTAATCCATTGGAAAGCAAGCCCTTGTGGTTTTAATTTTGCAATTAACCGCTTGAACTTTTGACATGTGACAAGCAACCCCTTCTATTCAGTAAGTATAAGAAACAAGGAAAATAGATCAATTGAATTGGAATTTGGTAAAACTTGATTCAAGTGGATTCCCCAGTAAATGTTCTGATTCTATGCTATTGAGTTATTGTCTAGCACTCATATATTTGTGACATTTTATATAGAAAAGGCCATTTGCCACATATTGAAAATTAATGCGGGTTAGTTGCCAAAATTGAAACTATAGAGGGTTATTTTCTGAAGTTTCAAAGTTGGAAGAGGTTATTTGCAATTTGACCTTAATTTTTATGAATTCCATTTTGTCACTTTATATGCAACTCACCAAAATTATAAGATCTTCTAATAAGTCCGTGACAGCTTACTCAGCCATTAGTGATTCTGATTCCTCATTCACTCATTTAGGCTAAATTACTTTCCTTTCCTGTTCTGTTTATATTGCTAATTCTACAATTTGCACATTTTTATATAACTTAGAGAAAGTGAGAAGCAACAAGAGAATTAGTGATTGCAATAAATTCTTCTCTACTTGTTATTTCTTCTAGCTGTCTACCAACTCCTTTCATAAATGAGAAGCAGGGACCACGACATCATGCATATGGCCCCAAGACAGGGGAAAACCGTCAGATGAGTTGTAACAAGCCAAATAGGTAGGGAAAAGAAAATGAAAAAAAAACAGAAGGAAGAAGTCCTACAATAAATCAAAATAAGGAATCTTTTAATTAAGGAAGCATAAAATTCTTCCACAAAGATGAAATTGGCAAAACAATGTTAAGGGGATACCTGTGAAATATGCAAACTTCCGCAATGAATTGCAACCTTTCATTAAAAGCTGATAAATTAGTAAAATCTCCAGAAAGTCGTATCTTTCTGGTCTCCACTGCTATCTCACTTAACTCTTTTTTTATCGCATTATGCCAGAGCAATATCTCATCTATTGGATGTGTTCCTGTGGTATCAGAAACATCTAGACTAGAATCAGAATATTTCCTTTTCCCAGTTGTTGTGGACTCACATGCACAGTTCACTTTCTCAAGCAGATGGATTACTGGGCTAGGACTACATCGAAGCTGAGAATGATCTACACAACTTTCAACTGTGTTAGCACCATTTCTACCTTCCATCCAGGTGAAAATAACCTTCAATATTCAAGAATAGCAGTCATATGCATTAGCATGACTTATTAAATGCATACGAATTAAATCCTTGACTTCGACCAATACACTCCAATGGGGGCAAAGCCGTGGGAGGAAGGGGGCGAGGTGTAGTGTACCATTAACAAAGAAATGGAAAAAATAATGTTTTAAACAGCAGTTGAAAACCATACCTTTTGAAGAAGCTTTTCCTCTGGCACTATCTTGCTTAAGCACTTCTGCAGATCCTGAGATTCATCATGTGATATAGATGTTGATAGCCAAGGAAGAAATTCAGCCATTGTATTGACAGGAATACTGCACAAAAACTGCCAAACCAGAGATGCCTGTTCCTCAAGTGAGAATTTCTCAATAAGCAGTGGAAATACCTGATACAATCCAAAAGAAGAAAAAAAAAATCAGACACACTCAAAACAGAAAACCATTTCCCAAATTCAGGGCAATGACAAAATGTTACTGCAATGAATTCTTTACAACATCATCTTCATAAACAGATATGTATTTCGTGCAAACTCCCTGATTGGAGACAGACTTGAACATATGAAATGCTAATTGTCAGAAAATTCCAGTCACATGCACTCTTTTCCCAATGATAACCATAAGCATACATGCACGAGTACATATTTTTGTTTCTCTCCTAATTGGTACTCTCACATCAACAAACCAAAAGGGAGAGTTAGTCTCGAATATGAGAAGCTAACTTTCTTTTCCAGCCAGAAGATAAGAAGCTATTCTAATTTGTATTCACACACTAGAAGAGAAACAATTTAGGAAAAAAAAACAATGTGACAGAGTGTTAACATCAAAGACAGCATCTGATGATTCTTATGCTAATAAAAAGTTAGGACAGTATGACTACAAGGCATAAGCAATTATTTCGCTAAGAATAACATTGATGCATATTTTGAGCCTACACTTGGTCATTCATGCTTTATTTCTCTATAACTTTATTCTGTTCCTCTCTTCCTATCCTATTCTCCACCCTGACGCTAGCATGTATGATTTATGTGCACCCTGGCACTTACGAGGAGCCAGGATCATAAAATTAAAATCTTAAAGCAAACACATATGAACACATTTTTTTTCTAATCTAAAATTTGCACTAAAAATTGTACAAATAAAAAGAGAACAATTGATAGTCATTTCACAATTAATATGATAAAAGAAATCATCCAAGAAGCTTCTCATAGTACATATTAACCTACTAATTAATCATGGCAATTTTCAGTTTTACTCCATGCCACAAATTTGTTAGGAGATAACCATCCTTTAAGATTTGAAGTTCAAAAAGTTTTTTTTAAAAAAATCCTAATAATTCTAGCGTGTAGAAAAAAAAATGGTCCATCTTCCTATTACCTTACTTTGTATTTTTCTAATCCTAGTTGCCTAAGTGGAATACTAGGAAAGAGTTATTAAATAAACATATACCTGCTCCTCTTCCTTAGCCATGTGTTGACTAACTGACGTTTGTAGAGCTCCTGTGCAGGACGCTAACTCCCTTGGGAAACTTTCATCATTTTGGGTGGTAGAATTTAACAGCTCAAATAGATGATCAAAGAGATTGCTTTCACCCTTGTGTTCAAGAGAATATGTCTGTGCCACATTCTTCACACGTATATCAAGAGCGGGAAAAATCACCTACATTTTCATAATACATTTCATTCAGAACTTTGGAGCACAGCAGAAAAGCAGGAGCATTAAAGCCAGATTAAATAAACAACATTTCATGAAAGTTGTTTATTCCACACAAAAAGCATATAGACCTAAAATCACAAAAAAACAGTCAGTGGACTCTATTGGGAAATCTATGAAATTTATCAAAAATACAACACGTGCTTGTAATTTTCATTGAGGTATAATCAGGAAAAGAACCATAATTGAATTTTATAACCAATTCAACTTCTTAAAAGCATAATGATAATTATAATAATAAGACAATTAGCTAAATAGGAAACACCACTGCTATAAAGAAACTTCAATCCAATGTTTCAATTATTAATTATTTTCGCATTTCAACTTAAGTGCTTCACCAAACTAATTGATCAATAATACAGTTTTCATTTTCCCTCTCTCTTTTGGTGAGGAGTAACAGAAGATGAAAACTAAAATCCCAAAAGAAAATAGTTTAAGAAGCAAGGACACCACCCTGACAGAGACACTGGTTACACAATAAAATTTGAGGAGTGCATCGTGCCTAATAAAATGTCGACATAGACATGGCTCCTTTCTTGCAGTGTCTTAGTAGGAAATAGTTGATTAAGAACGAAGCATAGCCTGTAAATAAACTAATAGTTGTCAAAGAAAAAGAATTTAAAAATAAAAGCAAAAGCAAAAGTGTAGCAGTAATTACGAATTTGCTCCCGTTTGTTCTCCAAGTAGAGCAGAGGAGAGCATAAGTATCGCAGCTAGTTATGCTAAAAGTAGAGCCATGCTAAAGTGACCAAGAATCAGACTCAAACCTAAATATACCAAAAGGAAAAGAACCCCCATTTCGTCATCGAAAGATGCAACCAGTCATCATGTGGCCCGGAAATTTCCATTTCTACACCATTGCTAACACCAAAAAAATTTTATTATACCATTCCAAGAGGAATGGAATCCAAAATCTTATTTTCAACATATATAGCGAATATGGAATCCGAATACTGCACCTCATCTTCAGCATTGGAGTGGTGCCTATAGATGGATCTGAGGAAATGGTAGCGTTCAAAGAGCGGCTGAATATCAGAGCGATTGCCCGTGGCAAATGCCATAGCCAATCGGTGAAGAGCATCGAGCTCATTCCGAATCGCTTTTTGGAAGAACAAGAAAATAAAAATCGGCGACTCCAATTTAGAGCACTTCAAGCTGCCATTGGATGCTGAGGACGAGGGCGAAGAAGAATCGAGCTTGCTCACAGAATTCGAAAGCACCGCCACTCCCCCACCTCCGTCCAAGTGCTGCAATCCCGTTAACGGCGTCGCCATGCTCTTCCCTCTCTATCTCTCTCGGAATCCTTTTTTGGACTTTCAAGAACCGCTACTTTCCGGGAAATTTCTCTCTCCAGCTCTTCTCGTCGCCGTCGCCGCACTTGGCTCGCAACAACAACAATTTCAGAAAGTGAAAAATAGTAGAGGACGAAAGAGAGAGGAAGTCTTGTTTCTCTCTCTAAATCTTTCAATCAATTCCTAAAGGTTGTTATTTTGTTAATTTTTTTTTTTTTTTTGGACATAGCAAAGGTTGTTATTTTGTTAAACTTAAAAAGGTAAGGGAGGGGGGCAACCTGGTCTCGGAGTGCGAGCGCCAAGTTTATTACTCAGGTCAATCCAGGTGGCTCAAATGTGTCACGTAGGACGGTGATGTCATAAACTACCGTTGCACGTGACATTTTCTTTCTCTTTTTCTTTTTAAAAAAAAATGGAAAACATGAATGGCTGCAGTTTAATATCAAGCTCTGCATTAAAAAAAATTTACTTTCCTAAGAAATTAAATTTACTTCAGCCACCATTTTTGGAAAATAAATACTTTTCATTTGAATATTATTTTAAGCTTAATTTTTTTTTTAATCTCTAAATCATACTTACTCAATTTTTAATCCTTTACTAGTAATAAATGCAATAATTATTTATTAGATATTTTAAAAAATAAAAATAAACAAATTAATAAGCCGATAATTCATATAGTATGACACGATCGAACTATATATTCTAAACTCATTGGTATATAAAATTTTTGTTATGGTATTGCTGATTTATTTGTTCAACTATTTATAATTTATAATTAGAGTTAAAAATAAAGAAAATAGAGAGAAAGGGATGTTTGAACGGTGGCGGCCAAGTTGAGAAACGCGAGGTTGGAAGCGTAGGAGACAAAAAATGAGCGTCAGAATTAGTATTTACGTGGCTGGGTCCACGAGAACGGAGTGAATTGAAATCGAAAGGCACATGGGAGGCACGTTTGGTTTGAAGAAATGGAATGGGAGAGAGAGTTAGAATCAATTTTTCCGTCGTTTGGTTGAATAGAAAGTTGATTCCATAGAACGAAAAATTCCATTGTTTAATGGAATATCTATTCCTCCGCCTATACATGGTAATGCAGCATTCCATCGGGCTTTTGACTCCAATACCCCTGCGTGCCTTCATTTTTTTCCATCTTCTTCTCGTGCTCCTTCTGCGTTCTCGTCTCTTCTTCTGCTTCGTGTGCTTCCAGCTCGCATCTTCCCCAGGTCAGCTCTAGAGAGGTTCTTCTGCTCGGGCCTTCCAGCTCGATATCTTCTGCTTGCAGCTCGCAGCTTCCATCTCAACTAGCTTCCATCGCAGGTTGCAGCTTCCATCGCAGATTCCATCGCAGCTCGCAGCTCGCAGCTCGTCTACATCGCAACTCAAGAATCGTGCTAAAGGTAAACTTCGTCCTTCTTCTTCGTTTTACAGATCTGATTTTGGGTCTTGATTTTGTTCATCCTTCTTCGTGGCTGATTTTTGGGTCTTGAATGTGTTCATCTGCTTTGGGTCTTGAATGTGTTCATCTGTCGCTCCATGGTTTATTCCAAGTGCATCATTGTCAACTTATTCACATGGATTGGAACTAATTTACCCAAGCAAAGTTTTTTACCCAAGCATTAGTCTCCATAAAACCCAAGCATTAATCATTTCTTGAATATTAGATTTATAAAAAGCATTCTCAACACCATGATCTATAGAGACCAACCCCTCTGAAATTACCAACATGTGCTTGTAAGAAGATTTTGGATTCCCTGTGACATCACCCAAGCCTTTATCCCCTTCCAACCAGCACCTTTGACCAGAATGATCATTTGAGACCCTCAAACCATGCTAATTGTCCCTTTATGTGAGTCCTGGGCCAGCCAAAGACAACTTTTTGGACGATGAAGCTGATTCCAACACTGGGCATTGAGCGTGAGGCAAGCAAGTACCCCCTGTAGCACCATCCAGCCCCTCCCCCCCTTGGAAATAGCATCTCACACTTAAATCATGACTATCTCTACTGATATTATCAGTAAAATCCGCAAACCATGATCCAAATTGTTTTTTTTTTGGGTATTCGGGATATGAAAAACAAATATAAAATCTCACATTGGTGCTTTGGTTCCTATACAGAAAAAGCCTAAAACAATAATAGGACAACCTGCCAACTTGCTCTCTCTTTACATCTTGGTTCTTCCATTGCATATATAATAGGACAACCTATATTAACCATTCTAAAGCAAGGAGAAGAAAACGTGATGATGTGAGATTCATCAAACATGTGAATTGAAGTCATTCATTATCTAAATCTTCTCTTCATGCAGAGTGTTAGCATCTTCTTTTTATATCACTTTTCTTTATTATCTAATACATGTATCACTTTCCAAATAGTTAAATATGCTTACCAAGTCTTCCTCAAAGGATGGCATTGTTGACTTGTCATCTGTCATAACAGCTGAGACTAGATTCTCTTGGTCCCCACTTTTCTAAAATAGTCTCTCTTTTAAACAGATCAGACTAGATTCTCATTTTTTTTAAATGGAGAAAGAAAGATAAATTCATATATGGTTTGATATTTAGCTCCTTTACTTTTCTAATTTTTTGTGTGTAAATAGATAGCTGACCTATACAATTTAGCTGTCTTATTAAAACAAAACCTTTTTTGTGTGTGTGCATATTATCATTATTAATCGTACTCTTATATTATGAGTGGTACCTGTAAATCTTATCTAATTAGATCTAGGTATAAACCTCAATAAATGAATCTACGTTTGGATTTAGGCATTTCCTTAACAAATTTTCAGGGCTAAGGTGGATAATATAGTAGCTACTCTATCTTATACTACTAGCAGGGTGTGTGTGTGTGTGTATATATATATATATATATATATATATATATATAGAAAACAAAATTTACATTAGTTTTTACGGTAAATGATTTTCTCCCATTATCAGTATTTGTTCCTCCAAACTCTTTCATTAGTATTAATGTTGAAAAATATTAATTGTTTAGAATCACTTCAATAAGTTTAAATTAAATAAAAATGTTAGGGACAATTCTTAGAGTAGCCTTAAAATTTAGGGTCAGCCTTTAGGATTAAAGTTAGTCTTGAGCCTGAGGCTAATTGGCGTAAGGTTAAATTAGATTAGGATAGACCTAATTGATAGCTCTAATAAAATGTACATCTGTTGTAGAATATTTTGAAACTAACTAGCATCAACATCTAGGTTTAGTGCAATACTCATTGGAGAACGTAAAGTTAATAAAGGATGGTAAATTAATAAAGTATTAAGGACAACATAATCAATATCAGATTTCTTAATTCAACTAAAATAAAGTCTCCACACTTTTTGAAGAGATTGACCTTATTTGATTTGTTAGTTGTTGACCATTCGTTAGTTGGTTTGACTCTGAAGTGAAGAACTTATTCCATATCACTCTATTAAGCATCTTTGGCACTACCCTATTCAGGTAGCGATTCTAAATCCATTTGTGATAAGTTAATCTGTGAGTGATACAATACATTTGTGTGTGTGTGTACCTTACGCATGAATTGTACTTTCAGAGTAACATACATCACATTTGAAATGATATATCATTATTTTCAAAAGGTTTAGCTTGGATAATAAATGATTTATGGGGTTAAACACAATGATATACCTTAAAAATATATAGTTCAACTTGTCACAACCCGAGCTGGGCATTGAATGACATGAGGAACCTTGATTATTAATTCAACTAAAATAAATGATTTTTGGCAATGCTTCAAACCGCTATTTCACACTATGCAAAGTTGCATTATAATTCACTTTGAGATGATTAAGGCAGCATACTGGCATTGTGGTGGGTAGTGAAAAGATGAGGTGGGGGAGATAGTGGGTTCAACAATCCATGACCATTTTCCTGTCCGTAAAGTGGCTGCAATTCAAACCAGAAAAAATAGATATTTGATGATTAATTGATAACTCATACCATACTAGTACCATACTATATATATCTTTACAAATATTACTGTGACATTTTCATATTTCTTTGAAAAGGAAAGAAGGGTGGATCTTCATTTCCCATATAGGCTTTAAATTGCAATTTGACAATATCTGACAATAATGAATTGTTCATGGATTATTTTAAGTGGTTGTTATTTTGTCTATTTTTTTTATTTTTCACCACACCAAGTGATAATTTTTCGTGTCTTGATAGGTATATTTTCTCTCTTCTGAAATGGGCCAAACAACTGCGGAAGTTCTGTATGTTGTATTATACTGGTGGTTGAATATGGCAAACACATTGTGTAAATTGCGTATTATGATCAGTGTGGTTCTTGCCCTTCATCGTCGTAGGTTATTGAGTACACCAACTATCAGATACAAGATAGATTTTCACCAAAAGAGGGTCCACATTAGAAATATGGTTTACTCTACTGACAATATGTGTTATAACCAACTTAGGATGTATAGATCAACGTTTGATCGTCTATGTTCCATGCTTGATAATATTGGAGGATTAAAACCTTCAAAAAACATGTTGGTTGATGAGCAAGTAGCAATGTTCCTTCACATTCTCGCTCATGACGTTAAGAATAGAGTCATACAGTATGAGTTTGGGAGGTCTGGGGAAACAATTAGTAGGTATTTTAACCTAGTTCTGAAAGCTATGATGCGGTTGCATGGAGAGCTGTTTAAAATTGCAGAACCAGTTAGTGAGAATTCAACAGATAATAGATGGAAATGGTTCAAGGTGTGTATAAAATCTACAATTAATTTGATCAAATTTCTTAAATGGTTATTCTTTGCTATTTGCACTTTTATTTATGACCATTACAATTTATTTGGATGTTTAGAATTGTCTTGGTGCCCTTGATGGAACTCACATACCAATCAAAGTACCAATGGAACACAAAGCAAAATATCGTAATAGAAAAGGGGTGATATCCACGAACGTACTGGGAGTTTGCTCGCAAGATGGAGAGTTCATTTATGTCTTCCCTGGATAGGAAGGATCTGCAGCGGATGGCCGAGTTTTACGCGACGCAATTAGCAGAGTCAATGGTGGCCTAAAAGTTCCCCATGGTGTGTATGCTGACACCATTTTTTTTAACTGAAAAATTATCATTGAACTAAAATAGCTAACTATATAATTTTCTACACGTTTCATGTAGGTTTTTACTACTTGGTTGATGCTGGTTATACAAATTGTGAGGGATTCTTAGCACCATACCGAGGTCAAAGATATCATTTGAATGAATGGAGAGAAGGGCGCCAACCGAATACCGCAGAAGAGTATTTCAATATGAAACACTCATCAGCCAGAAATATCATTGAACGGTGTTTCGGCATGTTGAAAAATCGTTGGGCTATACTTAGGCACCCATCATTTTATCCCGTGAGAACTCATAATCGTGTCATCATAGCGTGCTGTATGCTACATAATTTGTGTAAGAGATACAATGGAAATGATCCCATACAAGATATGGAGTCTGAGAATGAGAATGAGAACCAAATTGAAGACGACAACCAAATATTTTCCATGGAGACATCTGACGCTTGGAGCAACTGGCGTGATCTTTTAGCCAATGAAATGTTTAATGAATTTAGGGAAATTTAGGACGTTTGTTATCTATTTTAGTGTTGCCTTAATATATATTTTTTTAATGTACTTTGACATTACATTTTATCTGCGAGTTTGTATGAATCTATATTTTTTTTAATATAATTTGACAGTACATTATATTCGTGGTTGTACCATGGCATTTCAGGTGGATGTTTGAAGCAATCTTTGTGATTGATATTTGTAATGTTTATCCTCTATTTTATTGTTGCTTGATATTTATATTATCTGACTGGTGTAGTGTTTGTTTGTTGTAGTGCCTTAATGGAAGACATTGGTTCTAGTCAAGGAAGCAAGCATGTCTGGACTGCCGAGCAAGATAACATACTTGTACAGTGTCTTGTACAAATGAAGACCGATGGAAAGTATACGGTGGACAATGGATTTCGGCCAGGCTATTTGACCTATATTGAAGGGTACATTAATGAGAGAGTTCCTGGGTGTAGGATAAAAGGAATACCTCATATACAATCGAGGCTGAAAACACTGAAGACAACTTGGCAAGTTGTCTATGACATGATTCATGGGCCAAATACTAGTGGATTTGGTTGGAATCCTGACACCAATACTGTAACGGCTCCGAATGCAGTGTGGGATGAGTACCTCAAGGTTAGATAATGCTTCGTCGAATAATTATTATTATTATTTTTTAAAATGTGATTTATATTGTCATTAATATTCATATTTTTCCATGCAGTCGCACAAGAAAGCAGCTCCTTTTAGATTTAAGGCATTTCCTCATTTTGACAATCTGTGCATTGTCTGGGCAAAGGACAGGGCTTCCGGGAGGAATGCGGAGACTGTAGCTGATATTCTGAATACTGATGCAAGTCCATATGCTGCTGAAGAGGCTGATGTCATGGAGGAAATAAATATAAACCAAGATGATGATCAGAATGGTGTATTTTCTGAGCAACCATCAACTCCAGGTACTGAAGTGACTTCGAGCTCGCGCAAAAGACGTAGAAACGAGGGTGATGCCTTTTCGGATTCTCTGTGCAATAGTTTAGATTTGATAGATAAAGGATTCAGGGAAACCGCAAAGGAGATTGGGGCCCATCTAAGTCGTATTGCACACAAGGCAAACTTAGCTGAGGAGAGAAAAAAATTGTGGGAAGAGTTGACTAAGGTGCCAGGTTTCACAAAACAGGAGATGGCGAAGGCGGCCAAAATGATTAGTCAAGATGAGTCAATGTTGACTATGTTCTCCACCCTCCCACTGGACGTTAAGGAAATCTACATACGTGATTACATAAGTTGATTGTATTGTATTAAAATGAATCAATTATAGTAGACTTTGAGTTTTGAACCTTGTTTTATCTATTGTTGAGTGGATGGTATGTTTTGGTCACTGTGTTCAGTTGTATTGTATTAAGATTCAGATTTAATCACTTGTTTTAGCCTATTTAATGATACATATATTTCTGTTTTCACTTGACTGTGGAATGTTTGATTTTCTTTTTCACCCTGCAGGAGTCATATAATGTCACTCAACACCAAAAGTAGAAAATTTTGCTGATGCAGCTAGCATGTTTTGTTGATTTAATCACTGTGATAGTATAGTTGTATATTTGAACTAGCTGAAAATGTCCAAGTCTATTCATGATTAATTTAATTTACTTATTTTTAGTAGATTGGGTTTGCTTAAGAATTTTTATTATGGGCCTTCTATTGTTGTGGACATTTAGTGATTCAAAAATACATTGTTAGCCTCAACAATTATTGAGATATTGAGATTTATTGTGTGAGAGAAACATTCATATTTGTATTGCATACTACCCATTATTAGCTTGATACTGATACATGTGCCTTTTGAGTAAGTCAATGTTCTGAAGCCTAATTACACAAGCATAACCATTTCAAGCCATGTAGTTGGGCTAATTAAGTTGTTTAGTGTTTACCCCTTAAAAGCAAGCTATTTACTTTAACATATGAAGATAATAAAGTGGTAACCAACAATCTGTGTGTTAATGATAATTCCTCAACTTTAAGTATAGGCAGCTGAGAGAAAAATTCATTTTGATGTGTTCTGATAGTTTACAAATATGCCCAGGGGAATAGAAGAAGTGCTGGGGCTACAAATGGTATATATATTAACCATACTCATAACAATTAAGGAAAATATTTTACATATGGGAGGACAAATGTTTACAAGATACATTGATAACAAAAAAGAAATACATCTTACTTATAGTCAGACAAGTGTTTACAAGATACATTGATAAATTTTTGTATCACTAAACTCAAAATTTGATTATGTCATTCATCCAAAATCCTACTACAATACTCAACAAAACACACCATGACACAAGGCAAATGAATCTCCCTGAGTTCAATACATTCCCACCATTTCGATTTATGCTTTCTCGACTTGATTCAGGTAAATTTCGTAGCTGCCTCAGTTTGTCGAGTACACGTCTTCCATATTCACACATAGGAGGATCAACCCATTTGAAGAAGTTACATCGCCCAATTGACCGATAATTTGCACAGGTTAAAAATCTCCTTCCAAAGTTGTTCTCTGTGAAAGACGTAAGTTGATAAGCTCGCTGTCCACACCTACACATAACAGTGCTCCTCTGAAAGTTCTCAGAACTCTGGTGACTTGAAGCTTGTGACATAATCCAGTAGCCTGAAAAAGAATAATGTTGTTATTTCTATGGTACAAGAATAATTATGCATATATTGATTCATTTGAGACTACATGATGCATGAATATCAAAACCCAACTTCAGTAGCTACTCTCCCCTAGGTTTCTGTTTCTTCTTTCAGATTGAAGGAGCTTTTGTCCAGGGGCTGGGGTTTTTCAAAACATCACCACACTATACAACATCCAACTCCATGCCAAATAACATTTGAACCATGACAAACACACCCAACAATCAAATTGAAACAAACAAGAATAACAGCCTCCATTTCAAAGAAAAATGGCCATGTTATTTCATTTCCAGTTAATAAGGTCTAAACTTAAATCATTTAAAACCAGAAAATAATTGTCTTCATTTTCCAAAGCTGGACCAGTTCTTTGTCTAAAGAACACATAACTTTGGGGCCCTAAGCTCTCCATAAAGCCTCTATCAGAAAATTTCCAAATTTTTCATTAGGTCATATCATCCTGCACAAAGACTAGTAGCTTTTTATGCCACTAATAGCAAATAGGTGTTCCCAAACAAATTTACAGGATATGGAAACCTAAAGTCCACTCAAAGACACTATTCACAAATCATGGAGAAACCTTTGAAACTATGGAGTTTCTATAAAAATCATTGAGCAAAATGACTGAAACATTCTGAATTTAATACAAAGCACAAGCCAAATCTAACACAAACTGAAATCTTATATGATAACAATTAAGAGTCTCCAAAAGTAACTACACAGTGTGCTTTTATTCCTGAAATTTTTTTCAAAAACAAGATCTAGTAAGAGAAGAATACAATATTATCACCTTTAAAGCCAGAATAAGTAGTTTGTTTTGGGGCAATCACCTCCTACTTTGAAAAGCTCTTTTAAATCATAAAACTGCCCATGGATATCACCGCATATCTATGTGAAGAATAAAAAAACTAAAACAATTAATCATGTGGATTAAAATGACAATCAGAAGCACAAATGCAGAATCTTAAAGAAGAAACTATGTTGTGGCCAAATCGACAAGTGTTGTTACAACCACATTAGATACATGTACTTTGCTGGAAAAAACTCATGAGAATGTGCTCTGCAATTCTGTTTCTAACAATGTAATGAAATTTGGCAGTTAGCCGGGAGCCAGCTCAGTTCCTCCTCAACCAAACAAATGCAATTAATTCACCTTATTCTACCTAAAAAGGCACAAAAGCTACCAAATCCATGACAGGGGAACATCATTCGAAACTATTTACACCATCTATGATCTATGCGGGTAAACACCGCTTCATAACTTTATCTCATATATTAAAACTTACGTAAGTTGCCCAGCTTCTTGATTTTCCAGTAGATTAACTTGTAATTCAGAAAAATAAATTAGAAAGTTCCCATTAATAGAAAAACCCAATGACCAACCATTATTGAGATCTTCATCCTTCAGTTTTAGCTCAAATTATAACAAAATTAACAAAAAAGAAACCTGACCCAAAGTGAAAACCCACCCACCATGTAAATCAACAAGAAAACGAGACCCAGAACCTAGAAATCAAACAAACCCGAAAATATAATAACAACAGGACAACATTTAGTTTCTTTAAATCAAAACAGCACTGCTACATTGGTCGAGGAATTGAACTATTATCAGAGGATTAATTCAGCAAAAAATTGTTAGCTTTACATGATTGTCGTAAATGGGGTTGCCGCTGTTTTGAGAGATAAAAATCATCACATGAAACCGATTATTAGGATCCAACTAGGTCATAATATCACCTCCGAAAGAGGTAGAGCAATACCCAAAACAAATAGAGGGACAAAACAGGGTCAGATTGGTTCCAGACACCCAATAATCATCCACTAGGCCTCAATCATTTTTCCCAATCCCAAATTTCCCTCATTATGACCGAAAATCAAAAGGGCAGTTCAGTTCCGTTACCTAATTTGATAATCCCCTTTGAGCTTAGCCTGACCCGCGATCCTTTATGGTGGCTTACGGTGGTTTCGCGGAAGAGGGCTTCTGGGATGGCGACTATGCCACAGATCTGCACACGGTGGGAGGTGGCGGTCTTCCGAAGAACAACTCATCTGAGGGCGTCGAGCTGAAGCAGAAAGAAGAAGGGCCCAGGTAAATAACGTTTTCTTCTTTTTTTATTTTTTAATTAAAAAAAAAGTTTATTATATTTTATATAAGGTTAATTTAGTCATTTACTTAATTATTTTTTTTTATTATTTTTTTTTTCCATTCAACCAAACAAAGTAAATAAATTTCTATTCTTCTATCTATTCCTTCTTCCTTTCCTTTTTCCATTCCAACTCAAATTCCATTCTTTCGAACCAAACATACCCTTGAGAAACGCGAGGTTGGAAGCGTAGGAGACAAAAAATGAGCGTCAGAATTAGTATTTACGTGGCTGGGTCCACGAGAACGGAGTGAATTGAAATCGAAAGGCACATGGGAGGCACGAGCAGAGCGTGTGATGGATTATTTGGCACTTGACACACCCGTGCCCCTCCCTCGGCTTCCCACGGACACATTCCCGATTCCTTCCTGCTTTGACTTTCTTCCATTGAGGCAGAAAAATCAACTAGTTGGGAGCAACAACGTCTCTCTCTTCTTCTAGAATTAGTACGCAGAGGGGAGGGGAAGAGAATAGCGAATAAGCATAAAAGAAAGAACCAAATCTAATTTTGGGTGAAGTTAAGAAAAGATTAAAGTAGGTTCAGCTGCATGCGGATGGAGGATTAAAAGAAACTTAATTGTCTGTCCTTTTACAGAAATGGAGATTCCTCATCCACTCCTCCAAAATATATACAACTATCTGAGATGAGTTTAAAGCCATATTCATTCATGTACCCAAAAAAAAGCCATATTCATTCCTTACTTGTTACTGAACCTCTGTGAATATAAAATTAGTTGCACGCCCGGTAATGGTATTCCAAGACAGCAGCATCGGGGACACATGATAGGCTGCTATATTTTCAAATGTCAATGTTAGATTGCGCGCACGATGAGAACCAACAAGCTATTCCACATTCGGATAAGATGAATGATGGTGGGAGTAATTTAGTATAATTATGCAGTTTAGTTAAAACTTCTATTTTATATTATAGGGATCGGAGTCGAGCTGGTTGTGCCTACTACTGCTCTCACTTTTCTACGACCGGGTATAATGCAACTTTTTGCCTACTACTGCTCTTACTTTTCTACAACTGGGTATAATGCAACTTGCAAGAATTTAGACGCCTTTTCTGATTGAGTTCCTAAAAACTCAATATTATTATCTCTACAACTTTTGCGTGTGTCTTAGATTACATTCATAAATAAATGCACAATATTTAACTACAGTTTTTTTTTTTTACTTATTTTTATGAGCCTTCCTTCATTATATATTTTTTAAAATAAATTATAACATTTATTTCAACGATTTAATGATGTAATAAATATTATTCTTTTTGAAAAATTTAATAAAAAAAATGTTTTATATTTAAATAATTAATCTTTTGTTTTTTGGATTCTACATCAACTTTTCTTGGAATCGATAGAAACAAAGATGAACCTCTGAAAAACTTACACAAGCCTTCCGGAAGGAAAAGTGCCCTCAATTATTGCTTGTAAGGACGTAAACTAATCTCACTGATGTCGCTCAAATTTATCAAATCACCTGTTACTGTAAGTTTTGGGAAAAAATGAGGATGTGATGTAACCCACAGATGTAACTCAAACTTTTTGCTTCGCCAACTAAATTGAAGCATAACAGTTCGATTAGGACTAAAATATTGTAAGTCCATTAGTACATTATTTAAGTAATAATGAGTGAGAATTAAGTAAAATGAGTCAGAATTAACGTTATTAATTAATATATTATATTTTATTTTTATTTTAATTAAATAATTTAAATATTAATTTGATTAAAAATATAAAAATAAAATAAAAATGAAATTACAAAATTTAAAAGTCAGAGTAATTAAAATTTGATTAAAAATTTAGAGATTTCAATTTTATCATAATTAATTTCTCTAAATTATTTATATTTTTAATTATAAAATTATAAATTATTTACTAACTTCTCTTAAAATTTAATAAAAATACCTTTCAAATATTAATACACTATATCTTTATATAAATTATAATAAATAAAAATTTAATAAAATTTATAATTTTCAATTAACACTACAAAAATTATAGAAGCATATCTCTATTTTATGTCTTTATATGTAATATATGGTTCATATACATTATTTTAGACATATAAATTATTTCTCAGCCTCATTGTAATTAATAAATAATTTAATTAGTGATTAAATAATTAAAAGTATTATACATAATATAAAAATCAATTAAAAAATAATTTATTAATTAAATTGAATATATAATATAAATATTTTTAATTGAGTTGTATCATAACCATAAAAAATAAATTAGAACATAATAAAATATATTTAAAAAAAAAAGTAAAAAAAAAAAAAGAAAAATTAAATAAAAATAGAGTTAAAATCGCTTAGAGAGAGTTGAAATTCCTCTCTTCCTCCTCTAAATTTGTAGTTTACTAGTCATTTTAAAGATTAAATAAATATTTAAATTCTTCTCAAATTCTAATTTTAAAAAATAAAATACATTTTGATCTAATTCAAACTTTATATATTTTTATTATTTTATTTTTCAAAAATTGTATATATCAATATCTATTTTTTCAATACCAAATCTTTTAAAATTCAAAACATAAAAATTATAAATATTTTTCATAATTTTTTGTAGTCATTTAAATCATTTTAATGGAAGTCGGGATAACAAAATTATGCCCAAATTAATGAAAGAATATCAAAATTATCTATAATTTTTTTGTAGTTCGCATCATTTTTTTCTTTAATTTTTTTTTCAATTATTGGTCTTATTTTTATTTACAAAATAAATATATAATTACATATAAATTTAAAATAAATTATTTAAAAATTTACAAAATTTTAAATTAAAAATAATTAATTTATGAGTATATCCTAATTTTTTTCTAATAAAGAACTACTTAAAAATTTAAAGTATAAGAATGTATTTACAAATTTATTGAAACTATATAAATCAAATTGATATGGAATCTTTAAAGGTAATATGATTACGTGATATTGTGCACTTATTTAGTTATGTCAGCACTTTCAAGAGATCTCAAATGAAAATTAAACATCGAGAACCTTATTGAAAATATTTTAAATTTTAAATCATAGAAAGTTATTTAGAAATTGATTTTAATTATAAGGATAAATTGAATAATTTTCTTTTTTTAAAAGGGGAAGTTTACTGCACAAGTGCTGAGCCATCTAATCAGCCAAGTTGGGGGTCAAATCTGCCGAAACAAGTTGCTTCACTATAATTCAATTTAGCTAAAGGAAAACTCTGTTATTTGGAGAGAGAGAGAGAGAGAGAGGGAGGGGGTGCGGGTCGGGGATCTCCCAAGAGAGTTAGACTAGAGCCCAAGGATTTGTGGGTTGGAAACAACATGGACCATGTTTCTATGGTGGTGTCATGGTATCAAGAAGAGATGTCTGTGCTGTGAAATGACATTCTTTTGAGGGTTGTTGGATTGTTAGAAAAATTATATTGCATGAGAAATGCAAATGTTGATAATATGCAAAAAGTCCGGATTTTGTGAAGATAAAAAGTTGGGCCCTTGATTCCTGCGTGTAAAGAGTGGTAACAAGAACATGGGTATATAGCAGGGCAGAAAGGTGTAAAGTTACATCTGATGCAGGCCAGGCCTCAAGGAATCGTCGTATCTACTCCACCTCCCCCCATAGAAGGAAGATGAATCAGTTATGGTCCTTATCTTGGCCCTTGTCGCCTGTAAAGAAAGTCCACTATGGACTCAGTTCCCATTGTCACATTGTCTCAGAGTACCGTTGAGGTTGCCCAAGTTTGATACATGGGTTCACATTAATTTAACCTCATTCCTAAGGCAATGAAAGCTATCTGGGTACAGTACACTAATTCGATTTCGACCATTATACATGAGTTGATAGATGCTTCTTTATACTATTGCAGCAGTTTGTTTGGAATCGTCAGAGGACTTGGCCGAAATTTGCACCAAAACTTTAATTACGCAAGCATAAAAAGGTGGTTGAGTTCAGCACTGCTGAGGCATGCATTGCCCACAACAAGAACGTGATTCACAATGTGAATTCATGGCTCCCCAATCTCTTCGAAACCAGTGCAAATTCAGAGATTTTATTGGTGAATCCGGCACCGTTTCAGCCCACAAATCCAAATTTTTAGGGCTTTGATCTTTTCACGAGTCAAAATTTAATGTGTATTTTGCGATTTTGGGGTCAAAATTCCAAATGTCTGAATTAATGAAAAAGTTGCGTAGTTTTGTTTAGTGATATTTGGTATTAAATTTACTTACCAAAAAAATATTTAAACCTTTGAGTAAATATTTCTAAATTCTCGTCAGCCAAACAAAGGCGCCATAGCTCATCCCATGCCGAGCCGGCCAGCTACTGCAGACTCAAAAGCTTATTTTTTTTTTTTTCTTTTAACTAACAACGGTTATTCGATTCAGTGTTTCTTAAACAAAATTTCGAATTCAAATTTTATAGATGGAGTAAACTGTTGTTGGAAGAGCGATGACTCTCGTATAAGACCTTATAGGTTGAGTAGGATTATCTCTAGTAGAAGATATGGTTTTTTTAAAAAAAAGATTAATTTTTTTTATGAAAATTAAAAAAAATAAAATAATAATACCGAAGCAAAGCCTCTTGCCCTTTCACTCACCTAATCATATCAAATCGAATGTGGCCTTCGGAGCATCGCCAACTCCGATACCCTTTTACTGTCAAGAAATTCGTTTCCAATCCAAATGTTCGCACAATTCTATTGCCTTCGACCATGAATTTCTAGGACCCGTTATTGGTTTCTCATCTTCCAACCGAACTCACCGTGAATCGAATTGCCCATCGTCTTCTTCCTCCTTCAATGGCGGGCTCTTCGATCATGGACAACCTTTTCCAACGCACTTTGGAGGATTTGATCAAAGGCTTTCGCCTTCAACTCGTTGGCGAATCAGCCTATATCTCAAAGGCCATGGAGGATATTCGCCTCGAGATCAAGTCAACCGATCCCCACACCAAGTCCACTGCTCTTCAAAAACTATCTTACCTCAGTGCAATTTACGGCGTCCACATGACTTGGGCTGCTTTTCACGTCGTTGAGGTTATGTCTTCTTCTCGCTTTGCCCACAAGAAGTTCGGGTACCTCGCTGCCTCTCAGTCCTTTCATGAGGGCACCTCTGTTCTGCTCCTCATCACCAACCAGCTTCGCAAAGATCTCTCGAGCCCTAACCAGTTCGAGGTAAGTCTTGCTCTTGACTGCTTATCAAGAATTGCCGCGGTTGATCTGGCTAGAGATTTAACCCCTGACGTGTTCACGTTACTATCCAGTAGTAAGGTTTTTGTTAGGAAGAAAGCGATTGGGGTCATCTTAAGGGTTTTTGAGAAATACCCTGATGCTGTTAGGGTGTGCTTTAAGCGCTTAGTTGAGAATTTAGAGAGTGCGGATTCACAAATTGTGACTGCGGTGGTGGGAGTCTTTTGTGAGCTCTCTTCAAAGGATCCTCGATCATATCTCCCATTGGCGCCTGAGTTTTATAGAGTTTTGATTGATTCCAGAAACAACTGGGTTTTAATTAAGACGCTCAAAATATTTGCAAAGTTGGCGCCTCTGGAGCCGAGGTTGGCTAAAAGGATTGTTGAACCTATTTGTGAGCATATGGGGAGAACTGGAGCGAAGTCCCTGATGTTTGAGTGCGTTAGAACAGTGATTACTAGCTTGAGTGATTATGAGCCTGCTGTTAAACTGGCAGTTTCAAAAATTCAGGAGTTGCTGGTTGATCAAGATCCAAATCTTAGATTTCTTGGACTCCAGGCCCTTTCAGTCGTTGCACCAAGGTACTTGTGGGCTGTCTTGGAGAATAAGGAAGCTGTGATTAAATCATTGAGTGATGAAGATCCTAATATTAAACTTGAGTCTTTGCGCCTGGTGATGGCTATGGTGTCCGAAAGCAATGTGGCAGAAATCTCGATGGTATTGGTCAATTATGCGTTAAAATCTGACCCAGAATTTTGCAATGAGCTTTTGGGTTCCATTTTAACTACATGTTGTCGAAATTTATATGAGATCATTATAGACTTTGATTGGTATGTTTCTCTTCTAGGAGAAATGTCAAGGATTCCAAATTGCCAAAAGGGTGAAGAAATTGAGAATCAGCTTATTGATATTGGTATGAGAGTTAAGGATGCTAGATTGGAGCTTGTTCGGGTTGGTCGTGATTTGTTGATTGACCCTGCATTATTTGGTAATGTGCTTTTGCATAGGATTTTATGTGCTGCTGCTTGGGTGGTTGGGGAGTATGTTGAGGTTGCGAGAAACCCATTTGAACTCATGGATGCACTACTTCAACCTCGTACAAATCTTTTGCTACCATCAATAAGGGCAGTTTATATCCATTCTGCTTTTAAAATATTACTTTTTTGTCTGGATTGTTACCTTCTGCAAAATGAAGGTGCTATATCTTCATCAGATTTCAGCAATTTGGCTCGGGAATATTCAGTGTTGGTTACTGGAAAAAAACACACACATGCTCCTGATTTGGCTACATGTGCAGGTCCAACGTATTACACTCAGAACGAGGTTTTTAACCCACGGAATACAATTGACTCTTCTGAAGATCTTACTGCTGTAAACAATGTAGAGAGAATTGTTACTCAGGGTCAGACATCAAAAGCTACTTCTTTAGAGAAGAATAATTTCACACTTGAATCTATTGTTAATCTCATAAATCTAATTGAATTAGTTTTAAGCCCCCTAACAGCAAACCAGGATGTTGAAGTATTAGAGAGAGCACGAAATGTAATTTCTTTTGTTCAGTTGATTAAAGCAGAAATATCTGATTGTTCAACACAGAATGTGGACAAGAAAGAGGCTCAAGTTTCAGCCATTATTAAATTGATGTGTGATGCTTTTTCGGAGGAACTTGGTCCAGTCTCAATAAGTGCACAGGAAAAAGTTGCTGTACCTGATGGATTAGTACTTAATGGGAATCTTAACGACTTAAAAACAATATGTGGTGATATTGAACTACCTTCATCTAGTTCATATTCCATAGGAGGCCCTCATTTTGGCACTACATCTGATGCTTCTTCACTTAATCTTTTGAAGAAAGAGGAGGTAGGGTCATCAAATGAATCGACATCTTTGTTTGAACACCGTAAGCGGCATGGATTGTATTACCTTCGTTCAGAGAAGAATGAGATTATTTCAGATGATTATCCTCCTGCCAATGATCCTATGATGAAGAGTAATTTAAATGAAGCTGAAGATCTAGCCAAGCTGGCAGAGCAATCACTTCTTTTGAAGAAAAGACCAAACCAAGGGAAGCCCAGGCCTGTAGTGGTGAAACTGGATGATGTAGAAGCGGCTCCAATTTCAGTCAAGAGGCCAGAGCAAAGGGATGATTCACTTTCTGGTGCTGTAAGAGATGTTCTTTTAGGAAGTGAAACCAGGCCAAGTTTGTCTCGAAATAATCCTTCTGACAAGTCATCAGGCAAGAGGAAAGAGAAAAAGAAACTAAGCACAGATCTTTCGTCTGAGGTAAAAGAAAACTTGGTTGGTACTGAAAAGCCTGACCATGTAAATCCGAATTTAAAGAGCAAACACCGCAGTCATCATAAAGAGAGAAGGAGGAGAAGTCCAGGGAAGATTATTGAAGAAGGGGAAGAAGATGATAACAGGGGAAAGAAAGAGAGTAGTCATCGCCATAATAGACATAAAGCTCGTCAAAGAGCCAGTTCACCCTTGAATGTGGTTTCGCAAACATCAGTAATTCCAGATTTTCTATTGTAGCGTCCAAAGATTTTTATTTCGATTTATGATCACCTACTGTCATTGGTTGAGGGTGTTTACCTCTGTTCTTTGCCCCGAGTCCTTAGGTCAGTTATGTATATTTTATTTGCATTTCTTTTGATCATTGTTTATAATTTTTGTATAGTTAACTAATTTCTTTTCTTCTTGTCTGTCCTTAACTTCTAAGCCCTTCATTTCACAGAATGATCATAAGTAAGAAGTAAATTTTCAAGTTCGGTATATTCTGGCTGTCATTTTTTTCTTTTCTAAAAAATGCGGGGAATTAATATTAAAATTATCACCGTGACATTTTCACTCATACTTGAAATTCTCATGCCCTCAGTATTAGTTGTTGGTGAGGTCTTTAGTCTGGTGGATTGGTAATTTTTCCTGCTACTTTGTAACACGATATCTATGTTCATTCTTTCTGAATTATAGAGGTTAACGCTTGTTGAGTTATCTAATGTGGGCTATACTTACACGGTTACATTACATTAAGTAGTTAATTAGACCAAGGGCAGTTCAGTTCTATTCCAGTCTTAATTAATTATATCGAAATATCCTTCCTTAGTGCTTCCGTTTTGTTTAATTCAATTTGGATACATTTGTTAATGTTTGTGGATGCTTTTTTTTCCTTTTAACATCCTCCCTTATAGACCTTTTAATGATTTCTTCACTTTGTGTGTCCTTTATTTTTTATTTTTAAAAAAAATGTAAATGTTACATCCCACAATCGTACCCAATTTCTTAATACGGATCCTTCCACTTTCACTAAGATTCAAAATTATAATTCTCGTACAAGAAAAGGTTTAAAGTAATAAAACCAACCTTTTTCAGTATTGTTGGGGTACAGTAGAAGTTTAGATACAAAATTTAATGTACAAAACATATAATAGAAAGATGACAAACTAAAAAATACAGCTGCACGGTCCATCTCTTGCTCACCTCACGTCATATATATAAAAAGACAGATCAGTGTTGTTAATTTTGGGGACTTTTTAGCAAGAGTTTGAAGTTTAAACCCACAGAGAGAGGGCTCTGCCTCTCATAAGAATTCAAACTAGTCATTCCGAAATTTCTCAATCCTACTTTAAAATTTCAATCATTTCCTTATTAAACCAGATTTTGCTTGCCTTTAATATCTCTCAATTGGAATACATTCCGAGTTGGCAGATCTTTTTCTCCTTCAAACATACAAGTTCCTATTTTTTCAGTGCCAATTTACTAAATCATCTTTTTTCTTTCTCAAAAGGAATAATTTTGGTTGCCAAACATGGTTCTCCTAATAGGCCAAAAAAAGGTAAACAGAGTTGAATATGCATCTGTTTAATTTTGAAACATTAAAAATATATAAACAAGAGATTAAAAGCTTTGCCATATGGACAACCTTGATGCACGTTCATTCAATTTTTTCCTTCTCAGCTAGGAATTATTTTTATATTGCCGACTTCATAGAAAATACCGAATATAGGTATTGTTTTATGATGAATTTAAGAATCAATTGTTGAGTCTAGAGTCAAGCTTCTAGATGCTTACCAGAATCTCTCTCTCTCTCTCTAGCCAACTATTACTGTCTAGAACTCCATCCATCAAGCAACATTCTTAGTCTCTGCGTTTCTGGTCAATTCCCATTTCTGACAATGAAGAATGACCAGCAAAAACCCTCACCTGCGTACTCATATCTCAGGATCTTCTATCCCCAGCTCTATCTTGTTAACTTGTTTTCTCATTTGTTAATCTTTGGCTCTGGTTTACTTGTTGGAATCGCACTTACTTTCTGTCTCAAAAACATTTCAATCCAACAATCTCCTATTTCAACCGGCATTGCAATGTCAAATCAGACCAAACTTTCATCACTAAATCAGATAATAGTCACTAACTTTACTCGGATTGGGTTGAAGGAATTCTTGAAAGCTCCCAAGGCTATGCATGATATGAGTGAGGAGGAGTTGTTATGGAGAGCTTCGCTGGTTCCAAGAATAAAGGAACTCCCTTTCAAACAGACCCCCAAGGTTGCATTTTTGTTTTTGACAAAAGGGCCTATGCTATTGGCTCCTCTGTGGGAGAGATTCTTCAAAGGAAATGAAGGCTTCTACTCTATCTATGTCCATTCTCATCCATCTTACAATGAAACAGTGCCTGAAACCTCTGTGTTCTATGGCCGCAGAATCCCAAGCAAGGTCAGTACGTACACGCCGGTTTCTTTGTCAAATATTTGATTGGCCTGCATCTTCTTCTTTTCTATTGTTCTTTTTGATTGTGGGAAGCGGGAACCCCTATTCCAGTGATTCCCGCTCAGTAAATCTGTTTTGAGTTAAAAAATGAAAATTCAGTAAATAAAAAAGGGGAAAGGGGGGGGGGGGTTCATTTCCTATATATCCTTACCCTCAGATGGCGCACATATAGATCAAATGCATAATGTATTACTAATTAGGTCTCGTTTTCTGCTATTATACTGAAAGTGTAAGGATGCATGATTTGATTTTTGTCCCACAAAGCAAGAGATTGGCATGAAGGGTTTAGTTAAATTCCATTTAATTAATTTAATCGGTTTCTATGGTTTTAATTTATTTCTTTTATGATTTTAAACAGGAGCTGCGCCTCATTAAACGCCTCATTTAATGGATATTACATCGGTTTCCCAAGTGTAGCACGATAAAAAGAGCCTACAAGAATTCAAATTATAACGCGCATATAAATTTTAATTTTTTTTCCCATTTTGGCCGAGTGTAGATTAATACCTGTTAATTTAGGAATATCAAATCGTTCTAAAGTATTATATTTTGGTTCCTACTATTATATGTTTTTAAAAAAAAAGATTTATTTTTCTGAACAAGAGAAAAGTAACTAATGACTCTTTTACTTGATTTCTCATCCCATCAATCAAAGAGGTAGCCAGCCTTCCCTGTAACGTGAGGCTTTGAGTTTGAAAGATTAAATAATCGGATACTAGCTTAGCCTGCAAATTTAAAAATCCTCGATTCATGTGCAGAGGGGTTTCGATTTTATAATGCAAATTTAACTCATGATGGATAAAGTGACTGATCATATAATCGGGAAGGAGTTAAAAAATGGAACAACGTACGAGGTCCACTGAATCAATAGAATGTCCAACATGATTTTTTTTTTCTTTTAATTCTTTATATGTTTGAGCTGAGGAAGCAATGATCTGTTTCATACTTTTCTTTGATTCCACTCCTTTTCCAGCTCCAAGAAAATTCTAGTCTTCTCCGTTTCCAAAACCTACTTTTTTAATTCCTTTCTTCATTGTTTGTGTGTCACATGCATGCTGCAGGTGGTAAAGTGGGGTGAGTTTAACATGATAGAGGCAGAAAGACGTCTTCTGGGCAACGCACTGCTTGACTTCTCCAACCAACGTTTTGTTCTGCTCTCAGAGTCATGCATTCCTTTGTTCAATTTCTCCACCATCTACTCATACCTAATCAACTCAACCAAAACCTTTGTCGAGGCCTATGATTCCCCAGGCGCAGTGGGTCGTGGCAGATACAGCCCCAAGATGAGGCCACTGGTTAGGCTTGCTCAGTGGAGAAAGGGTTCTCAATGGTTCCAAATAGACCGTGCCCTCGCCACTCAATTTGTCTCCGACCGCCGATATTTTCCGGTTTTCAAGAGATATTGCAGGCCTGCCTGTTATAGTGATGAGCACTACTTGCCCACGCTGGTTAGTATCAGGTTTTGGAAGAGCAATTCAAACAGAACTTTGACTTGGGTTGATTGGTCAAAGGGTGGCGCACATCCTTCGAAGTATTTCAGAACAGATGTGACTATGGACTTTTTGAGGAAGCTAAGGCATGGAAGGAAATGTCAGTACAATGGGAAAACCACCAATATCTGCCATTTGTTTGCAAGAAAGTTCACGCCTCATGCTTTAGACAGACTCCTTAGGTTTGCTCCGAAGATAATGCATTTCAATTGATTCGAGTTTCCAGTCAATTTTTTTTTTTTTGGATTAATTTGTCATATTCTTTTATATATATAACTAATAAATTTAGGGCCACAAAAAAAAATAAAAATTGCCCTTCATATTTTGTTCTTTGTTAGCATCTGCCATCTGTTATATATATTTGATATTCTTTAATTTAAATATTTGGAAGACTTTGAACTTGCTTAATTCAGATTTCGTAGCGTACAAAGTAAAATTTAATTTTAAGATTTTTTGTATATTTAAAAAGGATGACAGAAATGAATAAAAAACGATTGTCACTGGTATGAAATTTTAGCGACGCACCGATTCCGCTGAACTTTTATACGAGGGTTCGTCTCTAAGACTTTTCAAACTTGAAAGTTTGTTTGTTTGTTTTTTTTTTTTTGGTTGGTCATAATCAAACCGGACTTTTAAAAAGCTATATTTAATTAAACAAATACGACGAACAAGAATCATTTGACTGCTACAAGTAATTACTAGCGAGTTTCTGGTCATGAGCATGGGTTCTAAAGGACTGGTGAGATCGGGTCGCCATTAATTGAGGGCCCCAACACGCTTTCGATCCTTCCTAGAACCACATAATTTGACCGAATTGGAAATTGATCCTGATGTTGAGCCATTAAAAGACAAAAACTCTAGTGAAAATGCAAATAACCAGATTACCGTATTTGTGATGAAAATGCACGAAATATTCTGCTACACATCTTCCACTTTGAACATTCAGATAAGAATCTGATGGTGTGATGCTATGTTTGATTTTTAGACTTGTAATATTTTTGGGTCCTACTAGCCTCTATTCTCAGAGAGAGAGATAAAGATTGAATAGTGATTGACTATGGACTTTATATGTTTGTTGACGTCAAAGTCTTTATATCATATGATACGCATTCTAGGTCACAGCTTTAGTGGTGTTGCTTGGCTATTTCCTCCGACATTCCAAGAACCTTCTGTCTTCCTTTTCGTTATTTTAATATCTAAAACCAATTCGGCAGTCTAAAAAAGTTGTAGCTAGGGTGTATAAAAGTAAAGCCCCTCTTGCTGCAACCAACATTAGCCAACACCCTTTTCACTCTTTCAATCTTTGGTTCTCATTCTAAATATCTTGAGAAAACAATGGTGGCCAAACGGTTTTTTGATGATTCTGACGAAGATCCAGATAAACCAAGTGACAAACGGATGAGACCTACCAGGCCATCTCTTGCTTCGTATGTAGTGGTTTACATCAAACTGGATCAGTTTCGATCTCTTCTTTATAAAGCTACAATATTGTGTTACTTGTCATGCATGAAACTAACTAATGTGACAGGGTAATAGGAGAAGTGGTTATGGTGAAAAACTTGCAGAACCTTTTCTCAACCTTGGAACCTTTGCTTAGAAGGGTGGTAAGTCATCAATGATCAAGCTTCGCCATAAGATCATAGAAGTGTGTATATATTATGCTATATATATATATAAGTAAACGAAAGATTTATCGTTCATCTTCATCATGGGTCAGGTGAGTGAAGAGGTGGAGCGTGCAATGAGACATTGTTGTATAACAAGGTCTCCTTCGTTGAGGATCCAAGCATCAGAGCAAGCATCAAGCGACCTGCAACTAAGCTTCAACAAAAGGCTTTCCATCCCTATATTCACTGGCAGCAGGATACAAGACATTGATGGCAACCCCATCCATGTCCTTCTTGTTGAGAAAAGCGGTGATCGAAGGGTTCCCACAAGTCTCCCTTACCCCATAAAGCTAGAAATAGTGGTTCTTGATGGGGATTTTCCACCGGCAGATAAAGAGGCGTGGACAAGCGAGGAATTTAACAGCCGCATAGTGAAGGAGAGAACCGGAAAGCGGCCATTGCTTGCTGGAGAATTGAATCTGACCATGAGGGATGGCATTGCATTCACCGGAGACATAGAGTTTACAGATAACTCTAGTTGGATAAGGAGCAGGAAGTTCAGAGTTGCGGTGAGAGTGGCTCCGGGGAGTAAACAAGGTGTTCCGATTCGCCAAGGCATGACGGAAGCATTTATCGTAAAGGATCATCGTGGAGAACGTAAGTTTTTTTAGTTTGTGCTTGTGCAGTATTTTTCTCATAATTAATTAATTTCTTGATTACATGATATTTGCAGAGAGAGAGAGAGAGATATATATATATATATATGTTCCTCACATTTTAGACAACCTTACATTTTTTATTAATTCGCTTCAACTTTTATTCATAATTGTATTACCAGTAGTGTTGCATGTAGAGTTTCCTTTATTTGTTCAACATATATAGGTTATTGAATATTGGAGAGGAAGCAATCGATAAAATTATTAAATGTTTATGTAACACGACAAATATGTACATGTTTTTCACCCGGCCCCATGAATTCAGAAAAGGAGATATAGCTGCAGCATTAATTAGGCATGGTTAATTTGTGGTGGATATACAATAAGGTTCCACTTCTAACTGAAACATTAATTGGTTTCACACTTTCATATATACTAGTATTCATGGAAGCACTTGTATAGACCATCCCCTTCACCCTTTCGAACAAGCAACTGTGGTTGTCATCCTAAGTACTCGTGTTTCTTAATTTTGTTTAGATCTACTTTGTCTATCTTGCTAGGAACGACATATAACATGAATTGGTCTTGGTCAAACATGCATACAGCTAAGATGTTCGCCCCTCATCCTAGGGCATAATTAAGTTCAGGCACGTACTAGTGGTGATTTTTATATATACTTGATGATAATTGTATTCTCTTTTTCTTTTTACTTCTGATTTATATAGTTAGTGACATTCCTATAGTACTGGTCTTAATTGCATGTGGAGTTAATATTATGTTATTGGGAGTATACTACGTCCGTAGTCATCTCTACATTAATTTGTGACTAACAATTATATTTGTTATCATACGATTAATTCAAGTGTACAAAAAACACCATCCGCCCATGTTGCAAGACGAAGTGTGGCGCCTAGAGAAGATTGGGAAAGATGGAGCTTTCCACAAAAAGTTGTCCTCAGAGGGCATCAGCACGGTGCAGGAGTTTCTCAAGTTGTCTGTGGTTGATCCTCATAAACTCAGAAAGGTATTCATCAACATATTATTAATTTCCTATAATTCTCTTCGCATTTGAGTTTTTACAGAAATATTGATTCTTGATTCTAAAACAGATTTTAGGGGTTGGAATGTCGGAGAAAATGTGGGAAGCGACAATGAAGCATGCAAGGACTTGTAACCTGGGCAACAAGCTCTACACATACCGGGGACCTCATTTTACAATGTTTCTGAATCCCATATGCCAAGTGATTAGAGCTGATATCAATGGCCAGATAATCCACGGCAGAGAGCTGAATAGCATGAATAGGGTACGTACCGGATAATTCATATCATCAAACTCACCCTTTTGCCCTCAATTTCTAGATTATGTAAAAAATCCATATTAATAGCCACATTTGCAGAGCTATATCGAGAAATTGGCGAGAGAAGCATATGTGAGATGGAATAGCTTGGAGGAAACCGACGGGCTTTTGAATGATAACGTCTCCTTATTAACCCAAGGTATACTTGTTAAGTCTTCATTTAGCTGCACTTCTAAAAATTAAACTCTCTATTTTTGCGAGTTATTGAGTTTTATATGAAATTGAAACCCAATAGGTGAAAGTGTGGGGCAAATTCCAGAGAGCCATCAAGCATCGGTAGTAACATATGATCATCACGACTACTTTGGCGATAATAAATTATCAACAGAGGTTGGCAGCTATGCACAAATCGGATGCAGTGACTGGTCATTGAACCCAACATACACCACATTATTGGGGAATGCCAATGTTGCTCCTTTTAGCCTCTCAGAGTCACAGTCAGATGGTGACATCACCCCTTCAGGGTCCCTCATTGATGGGGCTCCAAAGTGGCAATAGAATATTAGATGAATTAGGCCCATCACAAAACTGATTCTACCCTGCCCTCTCATGTTCTTATGGCCCTATCTCCCCTCCTTCAAAAATCCTACCTCTAAACTGGAGCAACTAGTGTGCTATCGCAATATTTCATAAATGTCAAATGAATAGAAAGTTATTATAAGAGTGATCAAGGTCCCCCCCCCCCCCCCCCCAAAAAAAAAAAAGGTGTTCATAAGTGGTGGAAAACATGACAAGTAAGAAGAGGATTGTGGAGAAGAGCAAGAACAAGAACGGAACGGAGAAAAGACAGTGAAGTGACTGAATGGTTTCTATATTTTCGTGTCTCCCCCACCAAGAGACCGTTAGATGAAATTTGAGTGCTTGACGTTGTTAAATTTCGTTTTACAAGTGTTTGATAAAAATCTTGGCACTTGAACACGGCCTATCTAGTTTTTTTTTTTTTTTTCTTACTGAAGGAATTAAAATAAAAGTGGAAAGAGCAATTTTCAATCAGAAAAGCTTACTATTCGCTTACGGGTTGCGAGGCTTTTGATCTAAATGAAGAGCTACTTCACCAATTACCCTTTCTGGTGTGAGTTTATATATCCAAATTCCAAAAGTCAGTGGTCCAACAAATTTGTTTGACTCTTGTATAAGGGAAGTGAGGAAATCCAATTAAAATATATTACAAATAGAAAATTATATAATTACGAAACGATCAGAGAAAAAAAGAAAGTAAAGAAGATATGGAGGAAAAACTTAGGAGAGGGTTCGGTATGAAGACGCTAGTGATTATACTTGTGGTTGAACTCATCCCACTCTCAAATAAGGAACAATAAGAAGATTGTATGCTTAAATGCTTCGATTTGAAACCAAAGTAATTACTTCCACCAGAATGAATATCTGGGAATGAATCACATTTTGAGGGGTCTTTTGGTACGAGTTGCATTTAGCAGGCTTAACTTCTTTTCTTTTTTTTACTGCAAAAGGAGAATTTCTGTAACAAATAAATGAGACGAGGCCTTTGCGAATTATCAGCTTCCTCGATCTGTTTCTCCTTTCTGTAACGCTGACAAAATGACAATTTTGAGCTTAGACTGATCCTATTTAAAATATTATGTTAGGAAGTCGAACCTTGTTGGAAAATCCAAATGCAATACGTGTCCTACAATGCTAAGTCAAATGCTATTCATCCTTTCGGTTTGATCCAAGACTAACTTCTTCCTTTTTATTTTTTTTTCTTGGGTTTAATCACTTCTTGCGCCAAAAGCATGTGTCCATACAAACAAGGCCGCTTGCTAAGACACATAATACACAAACCACCCATGAAACCCGGTGCTTTTAGTCTTCCATACAGCGAATGAACAATTTATAACTTCATAATTATACTTGGTTGCAATTTCCATCGAACTGAACTTCCTCTTTTTCATTGCTCCAGCAGATACTACATTGACATTTGCTTTCAACATCTATCTCTTAACAAAATTACAGTGTTTTCTACAAGTTTATATTAGCATTAGTAGGCACCGTCTCTCCTATCACTGTTCCTAAAGTTGATGACAGAACTCAGGCTGCGATTGGGTAGATGCTGCCTGTCTAATGATGCTATATATCCCAGCTATGTACTCGGATAACTTAAAATGAGTGAGATGAGAAGCACAGAGCCACAAATTATCCGCTAGCATTTGGAGTGGTAGATGTGCTCCTCAAATTTGAATCAGGTGATGGTGGAGGTGGTTCATTCTTTAGCAACACAACATCATCTGCTGAGATATCCATCTCCTCTGCTTTGGTCTTATCTTTCCCATCATTCTGTATATCCATCAGTCGTTGAAGCACATGTTCCATGGATGGTCTCATATCTTTCACACTCTGCAAGCACTGAAATGCCAACTCTGCTACACCATTTATCATTTTCCTTACCTTGCAATCTGCTTCAAACCCAAGAATTGGGTCCACAAGCTCAGGCAGTGCCCCGTTTTGAATCTTGTTGATGGCCATGTTAGACAAATTGATTTCATGGCGATGCCTTGTGATGTCAACAGCTGGCATGGACGATATTAGCTCAATGAGTACCACTCCAAAGCTATAGACATCACTTTTGTCAGTGAGCTGGTAGCACTGATGGTACTCTGGATCCACATACCCAGGAGTTCCTTGTGGAGCTGTTGAAATGTGAGTGACATCGTTTGGGAAAAGACGGGAAAGTCCAAAATCTGCTACTTTGACACAGAAGTGATTGTCCAGAAGGATATTGGTGGTTTTGACATCACGATGGATGATGTCAGATGCATGAAGATACGCCAATGCACTTGCAGTCTCTATGGCAATATTTATTCTGACATGCCAGGGGAGTGAGCCAGGTTTTGCTCGTTCACCATGAAGATGATCAGCCACAGTTCCATTAGGAATGTACTCGTATACAAGCAGAAGTTCACGGCTGTGGCGAGAAGTGCAGCCATAAAGTGAAACTAGATTTTGGTGGTGCAAACGAGTTAAGATCTCCACTTCATTCATGAATTGCTCCATCCTCCTGCAATTGTTCTCATACAACCGTTTCACTGCAACAGTACGCCCATCTCGAAGTTTGCCTATCACAAAGCAACAGTCTTGGTCAGTTAGAAAATTCCATTATACACAACAGAGGATGATGCCTACTCTTACCACAATAAACTGTCCCAAAACCCCCATCTCCAAGTTCTCTGGTTGAATCAAAATAGTTAGTGGCCTCTTCAAGTTCACTGTAGGTGAAGAGGTGGACGCCAAAGTATTTACTTCCCCTCTCAAGGTCCTTTAAAGAGGAATCGGAAGACATGGTCTGTAACTGAGATTGTATACTTGATTTTGCATAACGATTTTTGTTTCGACGCAGATATAAATAGAAGGCAATGCTCATAACAATCACGCTGAATGATGATGCAGCGCCACCTGGGTTGCCGGAAGAATATTAAGAAGCTTCAATTAAAGGAAATACAACACCAAACGGTGAAATTAATAGGAAATTTGAACTATTTACCTACTATGAGTTTCCTTTTCCAGTTCCATGGACTTTCTGCAACAGTAATCAGTGGAAGCAAAGAGAGGTTAGAGCGTTGGTAACTCATTCTTGTGAATTTCAAAGAATGACCAGATAATACCCGACAACTAGTAAAGACATCACATGGAAGCAAGGCCAACTATACACAAATAACATTCAAGAACACACACACAAACAAACAAATCAAAACTAGGATGTCAAAGTAACAAGTTGTTCTAAATCATGAATTGTCATATACTCTCTAAAACCCAGACACCGCAATCAGCATATCTTACGAGAAAGATACTGAAGGCAAATGTCAGATGCGACAAGAGGACTATCTGATATAGAAAAGTTTAAGGTATCTGGCTTGGTTAATATAACCAGACAAGACTTATTAGAAAGCTGTATATGAAGAAATAATGAAGTGAAGAATGCATTATCTCATTTTCCCATTAATAGCAACCAGAAAAGAACGCTTAGAATATTTCATGATGCGTTACCATCTTCACAACTTTTGAGACGAGGCTTATCTTTGCAGAGGCAGAGGAACTTATATTCATCAAATCCACAGCGTCCACCACTTTCCTCGCAGAGCTGGCAATCAGATGCAACCCAATTCAAAAGAAACCCCATCTTCAAAATTTCAGTGTAATTCATTCGCAATAAGCTAGTGAAATTAACTGCACCATTCACATTCACTGGAACATTAACCATGAACTGGCACTCATTGAACGAGTAGTTTTTGTGCTCCAGTGCCTCCTTATGAAAAACCGCAAAAGAATAATGTGTACCATTTTCAGCACAGTCAACTTCATAAGTGGGGTAATCTATGGGTTCTGTGGTACAGTTGTAGAAGAAAGATATATTGGCACTATCAGAACTATACGTGAATGGAGTTTGATCAAGGCTGTAATTATACATGGGAACGGGGCATTTATCCTCATACACCGCAATGTTAGTAACAAGAAACGAAGAGTTAGAGTATGAGATATCTCTAACTATAAAATCATTATTTGAAATTCTAAGAATTGGATATTTGTGACTACAGCTGATCTCAAAGTGAGGATAGCCACAAAATGTTTCTTGTTCATAAGAAATCCAGAAGGGGTACTTTATGATGGGGCCATTTCCACAGCTTTGAGGTGCACAGGCCTCAAATTTTGGATTAGCAGATAGAACAGGGACAGAAAAGAAGATGGAGACAATGATAATAATGCATATTTGAGGAGGTTTATAGTAATGGGAGAAGATTTGATGGATCATTATGTACATGAGATTTGAAAGGGAAGCAGAAAAGAAGAGAGGAGAAGAGGCATTGGAGGGAAGCATATTTAGGGAAATTTCATAGTAGTTGGTATGTATATGATTGGAATTTGAAAACATGGAGGAGGACAATAGAATGTTCAAGGAACGGGACATAGATTGGCTCATACACCAACAAGAGAAGTAGGCCAACTCCCAATCTTACATGCTTGCTTTCCGGAACATATTAGCAAGGTCCCGGTCGGTGGTCATATCGAATAACTGGTCAAAAGGTAAACGAATTTTTCTTGTAAAGTCGTTGAAGTAGCTCGAAATAGAAGAATGCAGACTCCATCTTTTGTAGTCAGAAATGATTATACACAGCAGAAGATTAATACTCAGATAAGCTACCATCATCCTCAGCAATGGTGACATCACAGTGACGCTGCAGGGTAATGTAAGTTTACCCATTATTTATGTTGTCGCAGAATATTCTGGGATTAAATTTCCCTCTTAAGAACTCAATTGGCAGAGCCTGTTACAGAGTTTTTACATTAAAATACAATGTAGCAGCCAATATCATTATTTATGCTTTGTTTGGCCTCAGGACTTCCATACCTACCGAATAAGCTCAAGAAACGACTATTCCAGGTGGGAGCATATTGTTGGCATGTGAAATGAAAATTATTGCTTCTTTCTTTTATGAAAGAAAATGAAGGAATGAGTAGACGACTCTGATTTAGTGAGGTTAGATGGAAAGTGAAGAAAGGATAAACCTATTTTGGAAATATGAATCCTTTTTAAATATCTGAAATGTAGAAAAAAAGAAAAAGAAAAAAAGAAGAAGAGAAAACGGAATGTGTGATGATGAATTGAAGACGTATTGGACCAAAAAGAAGGAAACTAAAGACTTTGCATGCTATTCAACAACTCCGTTGACATATAAAATCACCCATAACCAATAATTGCCCTTTTTTCTCTTTTCTTTTATGGAAGTAATTATCTTGACTAATTAACAACTCCTTCATGCTATTTTATTATTGTAATACTAATCCTCGATGTGCTTCATCCAATGAATTGCTTAGCCCACAAACACGGGGAACGAATTTTCAAATTTGAGCTGAACTACAATCCAAGTTTACTTGAGTAAAGTCATGGGGTCAAAATAGACACCATAAACTTATGAAAAAAAATGAGACATCACTGGCTAATTGTGACCCCTACGTTTGGACCCATTTGTTCCTGTAGGAATTATTCAAAAGGATTGGGCCATATATCAATTCAGGCAGTGGACAAATGCATCTGATGAGTAAAGTAGCTTGTGCGTATCCACATATCTTTATCTAGAGCTCCATTAGGGTAGAACCATTATATTCATCCTTCATATTCGAGTCATGGTTGGGGAACAACTAAATAAAGCACAATTTAAAGGCTTCAAGTATGATTTATGGGCATAAAAATGATGTTACTATTTAGAGACAATACTTCAATTACTTTTAATATTTGCATGACCCATTTAAAGAAGTAAAAAACAATAAATTACTAAATCTTGAACCTGAATCCCTGATGACTGAACACAGACACCGGCTGGCATAACAAAAATGATTAGTTAGCTATTAGTATAAAAAAAAGAATTAGTATTTAGTTTATCGATCATTTTTTTGTTATCAGACTAAATTAATTTTTAAAAAATAATAGTTAAAAAAGTATCTTCGAGAAATAAGTTATTGCGAAATATTTGCTTTGAATTTTAAAAACAGGGAGAGAAAAGAAAATTCAAGTAATGAAAAACAGAGCAAAGTGGGGTCCACTTTCCCATCAGATCATTGACAAGTTCCAAGTTGGATATGGGTCCATTCAAGGGAAGTTATATGTCGAAGTTAACCTACAAAAACTTCATTTTCAATTATGCTTCACATGTTTTGTTTCGATTGAACGGATACAGTGGGTGTGTATAAAATTTCTCCTACTAAGAAGTGCACAAGATTAGGAAATACGACTAGTCAACCACTATGGATTTTAGTTTTATCTACGCTCACCCCACGAAACAGAATTGCCTCAACTTGTGAAGAAATGGATGATTAGCTGGGACACGGAGGTCTCAACTGGAACGAGGAAGCCCAAAAACTCGATAAAATTGGGGGAGACAAATCAATTCATCTCGCCGAAGACTTGGAAGGTTTCAACGTCCACACCTAACACTGGGTTCTGATTTCTAATAGAAACAATAGTAATTGTCTCTGTTTTGTCAATCCTATTAATTTCTAAACTCTTCTTAATGGAATCCAACAAGTAGCTTCCTTCATCTTCATCGCACAACCAAATTAAATAGAATCTTTTTCATAAACCAGTATTTGCCATTAAAGATAAATATAGGCCAATGATTAACAATTAAGAACTAAGAAGAGGACATTGATGTTTAACTCAGATAAATTTATGGAATCCAAAATAACGAGAAGAGAAAAGAAGGAAGAAGACATACTTTTAGGACGCTGTGAATCATGAATTCCGTCGCGGCGAGATGCATCATCCAACCCAGTCCCACATATTCCTCCAGAACAATTGCATGTTGAGCACGGAGGCGAGTCTGCAGTATAGTGAACAACAAACCTGTTCCTTAAAACTCTGTTCAGCTGCTTCATTTCATCCTCGGTGATCCCACGTTGAACCCCACATTTCAAAAGGTGTGGCCATTTCTGCAGCTCAGCTTCATTCGCATGAAAAGCAACTTTATCCCTTTGATCAGCCTTGCACGTAATGTTGTTTGTGCTTGAAACTTGTGTGGGGAAGTCGTAGAATATGGTCAAGTTATGAAAGGTGTAATTATCATGACGGAAGAGAGTGGGATCCAAAGAAGTGTTAGTAAAATTCCAAGGACCAGCAACTGAGAGATCAGTTCCCACCATTTTCATGGAGTAAAATATTGGTTCAATGGAAACCACGTTGAAATTTTGTTGGCCGATTTGAATGGAAGTGGTTTGATTGTCGTGGCACTCGAGCTTGAATAGGTTGCCGCTACCACAATAACTGGGCCTGCCTTGTCCCCAGAAAGGGTAAGAGATGTTCCTGATAGTTCCACAATTGTAAGTGAGATTGCAAAGCGAGCAACTGCCATCTTCCATGCTGTGGGACCGTGTTTGTGGCAGAGTCGTAAAGGAGATGATGAGTGTCATGTGTATAAGGAAGAGAATTTGGGTATCCAACTTGACGTCCATGGCCATGGAGGAAAGAGCTAAGAATGTTTGAGTGGGTGTGTGAGATTAGAGGCTTAGAGGTGGTGTTAATGAAGCTGATACGAGAAGATAGTGACGGAGAGGGTTCCCGTGACACTCTATTGGACGGAGAAAATATGATACAATTAATATTCTCGCATATGGTCATGGACGGAAGAAAGTATGAGGCAAGAGGGAGCTGTTGAGAGTTGACTTTGAAACTGTCTTTTGAAATAAAATGCAACTTAAGGGTTAAGATAAAACCCAGGAAAGCCCCATTGAGTTTCCTTAATTCCATGCAATAGAATAAGAGAATGAATGGCTTCCTAACCTTAGTTGAAGCTCTCTAATATATAAAATCTTTTGTCTTCTAAAAGATACTTGGGATACTACCACTTGCACATTTCCTTTTACAAATGATTAAGTTTAGTGATTGTCATCCTGAAATTATTTATTTTGTTTGTCGTTAAGTCATTCATGATGTGCAGCCTAGGAGCGCTTTATGTGTCGTTGATGTCACTTCCTTACGAAATAAAAATGAAAATTAGGAATGTAATAGGAGTTACGGTTAATTCACTGGACCACCAGGATGCCCAGCTTATACGTTCCTATAGAATTCTTGCTTTTAAATATTGTCGCCTTCACTTCCTAATACTTTTCATTGCACTTGAAATTGAAAATCAAAGAAAGTATTCACTCAACATTATACTCATACCTATATTATGAAAAAATCAAGTTCAATCCTGAATTCTCAATCATAAAAAGTGAAGTGCATGGTAACACACCGTTTGAGGTGTCTTTAAAATTTCTTCAACCACGTCCAATTCACAATATCCCACAACAGCAATTTGCAAGTAAAACTAATGAATTAAGATCAGTGGATGTAAACATACAGCCTTGAATGAATATATGTGTATATATAGATGCATGTATGTATAATATAGGGAAGCTTTGAGAAGAAAAAAAATTCGTAGTTCGATTTTTCCTTTTCAAAAAACAGAGTATTCAACTATTCATAGAAGGAAGGAAACTTGGGAAAGGTTCAAGCGGCAAGATTTTTTATGCTTAGATGACAATTTTGCGCTGAAGTTGCTAGTTTTTGGACTTCCGCGTTGTCATCCAAGCCCACGAGGGACACTTGATTAGATGCATCCAGATTATTTCCAATTATAGCAGCACCAAGTTATTACTTTTATGTGACCTGACCTGATTTCATCAAAACCTTCAATCCATATGAGCTGGAAAACCAAGGATTGGACAAGCTGTCGGCAGACTTTTGAATCAGACAACTACATAAAGCAGATGATAAACTGGAGTGTGGTATGTCATATATTGATGGACTGAGTCCTGAAACCCTAGCAAGAAGCAATAATTGTCGTGGTCCTAGTGCTATCCACAAGGGCGGACCAAACTTCTGTAGCAGTAGCGCAGTCAATAAACAACACCAAATTTTTTTTTTTTTTTTTATACATAAAAATAGATAGGAATCTGTCACACTTCATGCTACAAAAATTCGAATTTAATTATTATTGAGAAAGTAGTATAAATTGGACCATTAATTAATATTTAAAATTTAATGATTACTCAATTACTTTATATTTTGTGATAAAGTTTTTATGAGATTCTATACATTTTCTTTAATGTAGCTTTAATTTCTCTTGCGATTTTATTGCCCTTTTTTCTTCCTTGTCTCCTCTGCCCGCCTTCTGGGAATGTTCGCTTCTGGACTTTCACTTTCGGCTATTTCTTCTTTCCCTTCAATTAATGCTAATTTATTTATTTATTATTGTTTACGCGTTTCGGCACCACAAGAGCGTGTTTAGATGTAGTAGAAAATGGAAAAATTTCTTAGATAATGTTAGAACATTTTCTTCAATTAAACGCACCTTAAGATTTCACTTATAGATCTTCGAAGCCTGAATCCATCCCGTTTGTTTCTTGCAGCAAATTTGTATTCCTCTTGATCCTCAAAGTTTCCACTTTTCAGACATAAAACGACAGCAAAGTTGTTGTTTTGGTAAATCTCTAGATCACTTGGTTCCCAAGGTGAGACTCTCCCTCTCTCTCTCTCTAATAAGATGCTACCTCTTAATTTGCTTGTTGATGACTTTGGTTTCTTTGTAATGAATCTAACGTAAGTGGAATCTAACCCTTTCAGGTGCTTTAACTTTCGGAACAATGGCCATCTTCTCGTTTGTATCTCAATGTTTCAGTCCCAGTGTAAGTAAAAGCGATCCTTCGGTACTTAGGAGTGCTGAGGTGAAGGGCAGTCAACTAGTGCCTGTGGATTTTGAGGTGGCAAGCAGCCCCGTCCAATCAGGGCCTGTGATTTCTGAGGTACCGATTAGCCATGTTCAGTCTGTGGTGCTTGATTCTGAGGTACTGTGCAGCCACGGCAGCAAAAGTGAAATCTTCAAGTATTCTGAACTCAAAGATGCCACCAACAATTTTGACCCTGATAAAATACTTGGGAGAGGAGGCTATGGGACGACAGTATACCACGGTAAGAAAATCCCGTCCCCTGTATATCAATTTTCAATCTTAGTATTTCATCTAAATGTTCCACTTGGATTCTGTTATTTAGGCATTGTAGGGACTTGAGTGTTGTATTGATGCATGCTATAATTATTGAAACCAGGTTTTCTTAATAATGTACTTTCTAACATCATTGATCATCCTTCTAAGTCTAACTTCATCGTATTTAGTATTGAGTCTATGGCATCCTGATTAATGTACCGATACCTCCCTTCCACCAATGAAATATGCTTCTTTCCGACATAGAATGACAAGTTGTAGATACCACACACTGTACAGATCTTTTCATATTTCTGAATAAAATTACACTGAAAAACAAGTAATATTTGATTTTTCAGTGTATGACGCGAATAGCAATTCTGAGTAGTTAAAGGCCCGTCTGTCTTTTTCTTCTTCACTTTTTCAGGACACATAAAAATTAAAATCAGGATTGTTTGATCATCAAATTAAATCTTACTACAGATCATTTCAAACGTATTGAAAAGGATTCTCCCTCTAATATCATTTTTATGAATGGTACCAATCACTGTGTGAGATGAGTGAAAAATTAAACTACCGAACTGCAATGATAGTGGGTTTCGAAAACAATATGTCAATACATGAATTCAGTAAAATGTTGAGAAAGAAGGAGGAAATGGTTGAATGGGAGTATCCTCAATTTATTATGAAATTAGTTATAACATAATGGTAGAGCTTATGGTAAAGTGTTTAGAGGCATAGTGAATTTGAATTTAGAGGACAATTATGCGGAACGGGATATGCCTATAGTTATAACTGGCGACCAGTTTTTTGGTGGACCAATTGCTGAAAACTAATGAAATTATTATTGTGGTTGAAAGAAAAGAGCAAGTACATTGGGAAAGGAATAATTGTCGTCCTTGTTGTTTTTCTTCTATGTTAATATAAGATGAATTAGAATTATTAAGGGGAATCCATAGTTCATGATTTCTGTAGTTTCGGAAACTGAGTTAAATTGGTACCTGCAGCACAAAATGGGATGTTGTACGGAATAGGAAAAAGGGAATTTCTTTTATATTGTAGGAATACTTGTCATATGAGACCATGCGGACTAATCCAAGTTTACTACGATACTTAGCTTGAAAGATTTAAGATTTATTCCAAGGATTTGGAGTTTTATGTTGTGCAAAATCCAAGAGATCTCACCGCAGGCAGATGAGAGTCAATGTTGTGTCATAAACTTGTCATGCAAATAATATTTTCAGTTCTTAATAGCGCCCTGTGATCATGTTAAAGTCAGCTTCTAGCCTGCTAGATTATGACAAGATATACAGAATAGAAAAATGAGATTTGGATAATGGATTTACTTAAGTTAGTTTATATTACAGGAATTCTTAAAGATGGGCATCCTGTTGCAATAAAGCAGTTGCATGAAGACAGGTTCAAGACCTTGAGGTTACATGATGAGAAGCTCCAGAGAGAGAAACTTGGAAAGTTGATGACTGAAGTTTCAATGTTAACTTGCGTGAGCCATGAAAACCTTGTCCATCTGTATGGCTGCACCTCTCCTCGTACCTGTGAACTACTTCTAGTGCAAGAATACATTCCCAACGGAACTCTTTCTAATCATCTTCTTGGTTCACTACTGAAACCTGGCGCACTCCCCTGGTACACTCGATTAAATATTGCTGTACAAACTGCAAGTGCATTGGCTTTTCTCCATGCTTTGGAAATACTACACCGTGATGTGAAGACCAGTAATATTCTGCTTGACAACAGTTTCAATGCTAAAGTTACGGACTTTGGATTGTTACACCTTTTCCCACTTGGTGTTACCCATATTACTACTGATCCTACTGGGACCCCTGGTTATATTGATCCAGAATATTATGAGCACTGCCATCTTTCTGATAAAAGTGATGTATATAGCTTTGGAGTAGTGCTGATTGAGCTGATATCGTCCCTGCCAGCATTTGCCGAGGATGACAAAAATCCCTGTCTTTCTGACTTTGCCATCGATAAAATCCGTGGTGGACAACTCCGAAGCCTTGTTGATCCAGCTCTTGGATTTGAATCAGACAACTGGATAAGTCAAACAATTAGTGCGGTGGCAGAGTTGGCCTCTAGCTGTCTGCAACGCCACAGAGACATGAGACCTTCCATGTCTGAGGTGTTGGATAGGCTCAAGAGCATTAGAGGTAAAAGAACTGAAAATGCTCTTTCCTGGGATCCAGAAAGTTAGCACAATGCCACCAAAGTTCATATTGTTTCCCGCGCTTGTCTGATGATTATTTTGAGAAGACAGCATAAAACGTCGTTATAATCTGCTCCTGTTGGAAATATTTTTAGTTTTTCCATTATAGTGAGAAGGTGGCAACTATTTTCCATTTTGACAAATAGCTCTTTGTATTCAACTCTTCCATGGTTTTATAGAAGTTCAGTGGCAAAACCAACTACTACTTCTAGTGGTACTGAAATTTCGCCCTCTCTTTCTTAATGGATGTTCAACTGACTACTTGTTTGAGTGGATTTAAAGAAGCATATTCGGTTCATGCAATGGGAATGTTAATGGTTACCCAAACTTTTAGCTATTTTTTTTTTCCCAAGTGGCCGTGAAAACGGGTAACGGGCGGGTGCCTCGTTGAGTTGCACAACTGCCTTTTTTCTGTCTGTACTAAGTTCCTTTGATAAATTTCAAAACTAAACTCGGCACTTGAACCCATCATAAAATGAATTCTTTACTTAATACATTTATTATATAATTTTTTATTTAAAAAATATCTACAAATTTATCTTAAAACTAAAAGTACAGAATAAATATTAACATATATTATACTATAATATTTTTATTATAAAAATATATATATGCAATTTTTTTTAAAAAATTAAAATATATTACAATTTAATTCAAATATTTAATTTTTTTTTTATAAAAAAATAAAATAATGAATATTATTTTTGATTTATTATCTTCTAATATTAATTAATTATTTTTAAAATAATTATAAATAGTTTGAACTATTAAAATATTAATTTTATTAGTATAAAAATTTAATAAAAAATTAGGAAGAAAAAAATTGAAAAAATGGTTTTTATTTATTTATTTTTATCTTTTTTTTTTCATAAAAATTATGTAAAATATTTTTTATGGACAGTCCGTTTTATTCTTTACAAGAAATATTTTCACAAAAGCGGAAACTAGCTGTGGCATATGCTCTCTTTTTCCTTTTCTCATTTGTCTTTATTAGAGTTTTCCCGAGCCACTCGGTGGAAGTGGCTTTCATAGAATATAAATTAACCTGCAATTATTAATTTCGGTGATCCTATCCAGAAATTAATCAAGCAACCACATAAAAAAGTTATGGTTGGACAGTGAGAAGCATTTTTCTTTTAGCTAATATGCTTGATCGAAATGGTTTTGACTACCGACTAAGTTGTGGTGAGGGGAATATTTCATTAAAATGCCTCCAAGACTCCAGGAATATGCTTCAGCCCCTAAGGAAGCCATTTACATGTTGTAGTTTTAGAGAACTGTAAAACCTCGAGGGGCCCATTTATTTCTCAATCTCCGGGTAAGTCTCAATCTGTTCTGTGCAGCCCCACAAAATGTTGTATCCTCTGTAGTTTTTGTAGAGAAAACCTAAAGGGAGAAGGGCTTGAGTCTCCATCAAACTAACTGCTCTCTGCCACCCACAGTGTGGCATCTGGGTTTTGTCGGGACTTAGAATATATTAAACAGTGTCATAAGATTTCATAAAATGTTTGGATATATTAAATAGTAATGAATCTGAATTGATTTTTGAGGTTGAGAATATGAGTTGAAATTTTAGCTGAAACCTAACAAACCAAAAAAAATTAAGAGGAAAACAGAAGTCTCAGGAGTTGATAGATTTCATGGCAAATTGAATTTGTGAATATATGATATATGACATGAAAAGAAAAAGCTAAGGTTTTGGAAAAAGAAAAACTGAAGAACAGGCACAGGCGAGAGGCTGCATGGTACGCGAGTTCCACCAACTCCTTTAGATAATTGTGCAAGAGTTACAACTTCTGTATATGCACTTTCTCTCAAATCAGTTAGTCTTAATTATTTTACTCTTCCTTCTATCACATACATCGCCATAACAAAATGTTGAAGCCTTTTACTTCTCTACCACTTTCTTCCTTCCTTCAATCATATATTCCTTAATTTCCCCAAAAAACTAACCACTCTCACTCAATCCCCAATGCCTCTGCTCTTGTCTTCGCTTTCAAACGTTCCCATCGTGCCTTTCATCCATTTTCCTTCCCTCCAAGTTTATGAAATTTTGTGTCACCTGATCATTTCACTGCTATTATCTTTGAATGCGGTTTGGGATTTGTTAGAGTAGGATTGGGTGTTTTCTACTTTGCTTGGTTTCTGATCAGCTGCCCCATACCCGGGAAAGCCTCAGTATTCCCTTTGTCCTTAGTGATCCTCTACCGGAGTTGAGAGGCTTGGATTTCTTAACACACTACTAATTCATCTGGGTTTTGTTCCTTTCTCACTGGGAAGTGGGAACGTTTAATCGTACTGTCAAAACTGTGATTAAAAAAAAATTTGGTCTTCTTTCTACCATTTATTGCTTTACTCCGTGTCCTCAGCATCCAAACGGCGGAGAAGCTCCTCTATAGGCTTGAAAAATGCTTGGGACTGCCCTGCAGTTTGGGGGTGTTCGAGGTGAGTATCGGTTCTACATTCCGGTGAAGGCAAGAAAGAGCCAAAATCAGCGTAAACTAGCTCAGACAGCTAAGAATGGGGAAACTGAGTCTGCCGATTCAACTTCAAACAGTAAAGTTGTTGCGTCTGAGAATAGGAATTCGAATGGATTTTCACGTACATTCACAAAATCTCCATCCGCACAGCCTGCAAGTAACATTGATAGATTCCTCGAGTCTACAACGCCAATGGTCCCGGCTCAGTACTTCTCTAAGGTTGATCTCAAATTTCCTCTTTCTCTTCAACGACTTATACTTTCTGTTTGGTTGCTGATAAAATGCAGAAATTTGTATGTAAATGGGTTATCTTTTGGAACTTGAGTGTTGACTTTAGCTTTTTGGGACTTGAGGACACGACAAGTTCCATTTGTGGGATTTAGTCTGGTTTTCAATATTTAAGTATGTAACTGCAGATAGACGAGGACTATTACTAATGCGACTTTTATCCTTTCCATTTAACTACTTAAGCGTATGATTTACGACATCTTTTTATTCGGTTGTGGTTGTAGACAACAATGAGAGGTTGGAAAACTTGTGATGTCGAATATCAGTCTTACTTCACCTTGAATGATCTCTGGGAATCTTTTAAGGAGCGGAGTGCTTATGGGGTAGGAGTCCCCTTGGTACTTGATCAAAGTGAATCTGTTGTTCAATATTATGTTCCTTATTTGTCGGGTATTCAACTATATGGTCAATCTGCTCAGAAATCAAATGCTAAGTCAAGGTATTGACATTTCCTATGTGGTGTCATTCTTTTATATATGTATAAGAATTTGAATTTGAGACAACACCGAACATTGGAAACGTTTGTTGTTGATAGATGCAGCTTTTTTCTTCTGTCTCTCTATGATCTGTTTGTTATATGCTATGGTTTAATTGATTTTAAGCAGTGTGATTTTGCTTGACATCTGCTTGAAAGGTGAAATGAAAGGAGAAAAATAAATGCATGAGAAAGAGACATGTAGTTTTAGGTTTTATAAGTTTGTGCTTGCCATAGTACAAGAGTTCAAAATGATTTTCACCTTGAAGTGATATTCGGGAAAAATGAGATTATAAACTGTTTATAATACCTGAAACAACCATTTTCTTTTATTCTACTGTTTGTTTGGGCTGTTTATAGATTTTCTAGTAACTTATACTGCACGTCTTGTATTTTTTTAATTTGCACAATCTTAACAGAGCGTTCTTGCTGCGAGTACTTTTGTTATAAGTTATCTTCTGATCTTCTTTCTTTCCCTGTCAAGTTGTTATCGGCCCCTCTGTTTTGTAATTTTTATTTTGGATTCAAGTTTAAATCAGTGGGCACTTTTCCCAGTAAGAATGAGAAAAATAACATTTAGTCATTGTCCCAGACATGTTTGTGAACTAGATCCATCAACTTGTGATTCTCTTTTCTTTTTTTCTTTCTTCTCTTAGTTTTCTCCACCTTTATTTTCATTTTGATGAAATTATGAGCTGGTTCAGTGCATTGAGTGGCTTATCCACTTGTTGTGTTTGTTGCTCTTACTTTGAGTGGCTCATCCACTAGTTAAGCTCCTGATGAAAGACAGGTTGGTGTTGTCTTGGAACCATTAGATTCTGATCTATTATTGAGATATCTCACGAACACCAAAATTTGGGGAAATGCTAAATTTGTTGTGATTGTATACAAGGATGGGTATAGCAGTTCATGCTCCTTATGTTTTGATTATATATGTTTATTCACCTCTGCAGTAATGTGTGTTTTAGCTTTTAGGCTTGTGGTGCTCGGATACAACATCGGAGAGTATTTAGAATTCTCTTCTTACATGGTCCTAATCTGATCGATGAGAGTGATTTAAATGGCAATGCTGGGTGTGACAGTGAGATGCTCGGAGACAGCGTTTAAGAGTATTAGAGAGTCCTATTCTTATACCTGACATGGCCCTCCTCTGTCAATATGTAATTTGATTCCTAGTAATTCTTCATGGATCTCCATTTTATAATGCTTGGAAGGAGCAAAAACAGAAAAAATTAAATAGGAGATGAGCATACATTAGACATGCATTGTGTTTTGATATCATTAATATTTACTCGTCTCTCTTTATTCCTTTCATTTTTACTGATTTTAAAATCTGATTTAATTGGTTGAATTTATTTCTACTACTTTCATAGTGTGTTAACTCATTGTATTCACTTTTTTACAATTCTTAAGAGTACGGAATTATAATCAGATTTGATTTTCTTATGTCATTAGGTACACTGGTGAAGATAGTGATGGTGATTACTGCAGAGATTCAAGTAGCGATGGAAGTAGTGATTATGAATTTGGAAAAAGGACTCAACTTTCTTCCGCACATAGAAGTAGTCAATATTTGACAGGTTGTGCCTCTTTTCAAATGAGCAGGCTGTCTGTACAAGATAAACACAACGCAATGCTAGAAGGACTTTCCAGCGACGACAGTGAAAGTGGGAATCCTCAAGATCTACTTTTTGAGTATTTTGAGCAAGATATTCCTTATAGCCGTGAACCATTAGCTGACAAGGCCAGTACTGATATTAATTAATGTGTGATTTATTTGAACATAATCTGAAGGGTGAATCTTATTTTTTTAAAATTTGGACAGATAATAGATCTTGCATGCCAGTATCCTGGCCTCAAGTCATTGAGAAGTTGTGATTTATTTCCAGCTAGTTGGATGTCTGTGGCGTGGTGAGACTAACTTGATCTAATGCTTTGATGCTGATCTTTTGTGTCCTTTGACATTCTCTAATGGTATTTTGCAGGTATCCTATATATAGAATACCCACAGGTCCAACATTAAAAGATTTGGATGCCTGTTTTCTTACTTACCATACACTCCATACGCCCTTGACAGGTAATTATAGATTTTCCATCTTATGTTTGTCCTCCAATGGCATATTAGGCTTTACTTATAAAGATTCAGCGTTATTTTTGGCTTATTATTGTTAAATATGCTCATGAAATTTATAATATCCACTATTATTTTCACAAAGGTAAGTTTAGTTGGCATGGAATTTCCACAAATATATTTCGAAAGAATGTCTTGTTGGTTAAATTTTGCAGGAAGTGGAGGTACTGGTGCTCCAACATTGGTTTTTCCCAGTGAGATGGATGGTGAACCACAGATTTCCTTACCCATTTTTGCAATGGCTTCTTATAAGTTAAAGGAATCTATTTGGATGCAAAATGGATTTAGGGAGAGTCAAGTAGTTAATTCCCTCTTGCAGGCTGCAGATAACTGGTTAAGACTGCTTCATGTGAACCACCCAGATTATCAGTTCTTTATATCGCATGGCACTTACCCCAAGTGAACTGATGAGATGACATGCCTGTAGATTTCCGTGTTCATAATAGAGATAGTAATGGCGGCTGGCTACCTAATGTGGGTTCCCTCTTCCATGCATAAGCTGTACAAAAGACCTGATCTCAGATTAAGAATACTTAAGTGAAATTGAAAATTGAAAAAGTTGTGTTGTGTGGGAAAACCATCACATAAGAAGAAGGCTCTAATGGAAAGTGAGAAGAAGCTAAATATACATCGTAATTGGCTATGCCCACAGGTAATCAGAGGGAAGATATGTGGGATCAAGGTACTGCTCAATCTTTTTTAGTTAAATAGTGGATGAGATCCCTTAAATCCCTTAAATTTGTAGACTAGTTACAGATAATAATGCTATGATTTAGAAGGAAATGGGTGAAATACTGCGATTTTGCTGTATTACAAGGTACAACTTGGAATCTCCGTCTTGCTGCTCTGATGAGAGAAAAGAGAAGATATGAGGTTGTTCTGTACAAATATTTTACTAAGTGGTATGCTCTTAAAATGTTAATGATTTGAAGAGTATTTAGGGAGCTGGTGGCAGAAGGGTTGGAAAAGTATTATAATTCTCTTAAAATAGTATTATGTTATATAGTTATATATGTTTATAACAAAAGCATTAATAATAAAGTGTGAAGAGTTACAGTGTTACACAATGGATAATTTATGCATTACTTATTTATTAAAATATGATTGATAAGAAAGAAAATAAGAGCGATGGAGTTTGATGGGAAGTAACATTGAATTATGGGATATGTGTCATGTGTGCGTAGTTGATGGGACACAGTTTTATTTGTTATTCAAGGGAGGTAGATCTAATCAAAGGCGCTTAACGGAGCTTGGGAATGCAAGTCCAGCTCAATCTCATATTGGGAATGAGAGTCTATCTATCTATTTATCTTTTCCATTAAACAATATTCATGACATCCCGCTTGCCTCCAGAGGACACTTCTGACCTAGTTCCAAAGCCAACTTTGTCAAAGAAGATGTTTGAGCTAAATTTTGTGCTTCCATCTCATAAAAGGCCCTGGTTAATGGGTGGGAATTCTATAACAAACTTTCTTCATTTGCAGAAAATTATGTTTGTTTGTTAGTCCTTGGTACCATTAAAATCTTGTACCTGGAAATTATTTTTGGCATTTTCCTCTGAGATGCAATTTAATTCAAGTCATCCAATCTGTATTTGTCATGAAATGACAGCATTAAAAACTGTTAAACTTTTCACATACCAAAGGCATTATGGTTTTTAAGATTGTGGGAGAACAACCTCAGAATTATTTATCAATCATGCCAAGACTGACAAATTTAAAAAAATTATTAGCCTTCGTTCGCGGATGAGAAGAGGTTATCCTCTTGAGTGGTAGTGCTATACAAAAAAAAAAAAAGGATTATAACTTCAAATTTTACAGCCATATCCAACCTTCAAGATCATTTTTGATAGACTACTGTGAATCTATATAGCTAATCTTGCTTAGTAAAAAAAAAAAAATTAGTTATTGTTGTATTCAACCTAAGAATTATTACCGCTGTTAGTGTTTTATCTTATTTTATTTATCCACAATGTAACCAGGAGAATAGTATCTAATGAACCGGAACAAGTGTTTCTATTTTTAACCTTCATTAGTGCAATTATAAACTGCTAGAGAGAGGGTGATAGGAAGAAGACATGATCTGATACTGCTTTAAATTATAAATACAGGCTTTTGCAACAGCTAATGTAAGATGAAATCTCACAGCAAGAAACGAAAATGAAATGACTTGGGACCACAGCATCACATCCATAACGGCTAGTGCTTTAATTTTACTACAAGCTAATAAGACATTTATATATGTGAGATTTACCACACTAAATATGATATAATTTTCTTGAAATCTCTGGCCACAACACTATGCATCTTGATCTGGATGCATAATGTATGTAGGCAGAGAAAGTGTGTTCAGGTTTTAACACTTAGCACCTTGGGAAGGGAGTCCCACAAGTGGTAGCAACTTTCCTGGCATTGGGAGAGTCAACAAACTTCTTGAGATTGGGATTTTTTAGGTATTGGCAGAGGCAGGGTTTTTGTTCCTTGATCTTGGAGCAGCATAGTTTAGATGGAGGAGTTGAAGATGTTATTGCACTCACACATGCGCTCAGCTGTACTGGGCTGCATGTTACTCCCATTGATATTTGTACTTCAGCTACAAGTAGCACCAGCAGAGTGCACAGAGCAACGTGTGCTGCTTTCATTTTGACCTAAGGATGACTCTGAGAATGAGAGGGGATGATGAGCTGATTTACTTCTGCACTGGTGCATAGATTGAGTTTCGTCTCTATTTATAGCGTGAACTTAGTGGAAAATAATAATAAAACACTCAACGCATGAAAGGTAAAGAAGGGGGGGGGGGGGTTAAGGAATTCTTTCTTATGTCATAAAATGTAGATTGGTACTTAGAAATGATCTAAAAAAGCGGGATGGAAGTGTGAGTAGGGGAAAATGAAGGGGCGTTTGGCCCACTTCTAAGAGGGGTAAATTACTTGAGTCTAGAGATTTAGCACTTAGACTACTACTTAATGTTTCAGAGAATCAATAAATGATTTTAGATGAGATCTACAAAAGTTTATTCTTTTTTATTATAGTATTGTTTTCTGTTATCTTAAACTTATATCTGATGGAGAAGATTATATGATCATTTTCTATTTTCCTTTTATTACTTTTTCTCATATCTCGAAGTTGCAACTTCAAAGATGCCAATAAATAGTTGCACAAATTTAGAGATTTCCAGTACCATTAGGGCCCCAAAAGTGAGTCTCAAGAAGCATGACATCTTAGCTTTCGGTGGAGCTTCATGGTCAAACCAGTGGTAAAATATAAGGTGGAATTGCTGAAAATAAAAAGAGGATTTGCATTGAACAGAAGTTACTGTAGTTGATAATAACCACTATAGTACAAAGTACAAGCAAAATCTCACTAGGAAAACAGGTGTACGATATAAAATAATAATGTACCCATTCTGTAATTCGGTGTTAGATCTATTTTATTCTCTCCCAATTTGTCGGGTCTTCTCCAGATTGGCTATGGTATTTTGATACTTTGCCCATTCCCCACTGAAGACACACAAAGAAACTATAGTTGAGCCACTTTATTTCTTACTAAACAACATTACAAGTTTAAGGAGAGTTTAGAGTTTCACCAGAATGTGTTTCTGCATCTTGGGTCTAATTAGCATTTAAATATTATACCGAATTATAGATTAAAAAAAATCAAGTTGTTTGTCTGGTTTATTTCCTTTGGCAAACTAGTGGACCCGTTTCTCACATGTTTTATTACCGCATGACAGGGGAAGAAGATGCATGAAAGGCTTTCGGTGATGTTGATGTGAGTATTTGTTTACATCCCGCAATTGATGGCTGTTATTATAAATCCGCATGTTCTCTTATAATTCCTGTTTATAATTATAAAGCATGCCAACTCATTTGAGCTACAGGTTATGAAGAATAGAGTGTTTCCCCATTGTATGATTAACAAGACCGGAACAGATGTTAGTTTAGGTTGAAGTTGGGTGTAGTTTGCTTTAAGCACGCCAAACAACAATGATCATCCACTCACTTGTACTATAATTCATTTGCTAAAAGTAAAAGAGAGATGGAATCGGCGTGAATTCACGCATATCATCATTTGTATTTACTGAGTCAAAATTAAAGTGCTTGTTATCATGCAATTGCAGTATGTGGGGCCTTCATGCTCAACTTCACTCGATCATTGATGACTTAGCCAAATTTGTCCTTCACAAACTTTGCTTTTTCTCAAGATTTATCTCTTCTTTCTTTTTCATTTTTTATTTGCCCAACCACCTCTCTTTTGTTGGAAAATGCCGACTAATACTAGATCGCTTGTTGTAGTTACCAGATTGCTTCTTTGTTAATGTTGTGCACCCATACCTCTTAAAATAGAGGTGACAAGATGTATAAATGGTTAGTTTCAGTAATGGCAATTGTATGTTATCCCCCATATCAGGGTATATGTGTAGAAGATGAACAGTGAGTGGGAAGTAAGTAGTCATCTTCTAATATAATTGCAATAATAGAATAAACCATCACTTTCCAAAATGTGACATAACCAACTGCTATCTCGGAGCAATATTTTGTGTTTGTTGCAACACCTCTAGGGCAGTAATGCAGACACTCGCAGCAGTTGTTAATGGATAGCTGCCCCTACCGCACCAATCTTTCATTGGAGCATCAGTCCTTCCGTCAAGTTCTTTATAGAGGGCTGACCAACTGCACCTTTTATGCTTTTCTGGATTCAAGAATTCATGAAAACAATTGAAGTTCTAACGTCTGCAGATAATTTAATAAAGTTTTCATTTATCAAGGGCCAATTTAGTATGGTGAATGACTCCACCCTCCACCTTCAAAAGAATCAAGAATTTTATTAGTTAACCTGAATTCAAGAATGCCAGAGTCCAAATTCCAAAATTTTAAAATGTCATGTGCTCAGACTCTCTGTCACCATTAAGCTCAAGAGTTTATTAGTGATCCTAAAATCAACTCATTACGCACATGAAAGAATGTAAGTAGGAAAGTTTGGCTTTACAATCTTTGTGCCTGGGAAGCAGAATCATGATTCTGCTTTCTAACCAAAAATCAACTGGGTCCTTCAAGGGCAGAGCTTTAACCCTTTGCCATATTTTTGCACAAGGAAAATGACAACTTACCAAGCAATATTGTCCCAAGGAAGGAATCCACCACGACCTCCAGAATTTGCGAACTTATATATGGCACCTGAAACTTGTCAAATAAATACTTTCGTAACATTAGATTGCAAAAAACACCACATCGAATATGGAGAACCTAAAATTGAAGAAGTTTGATAACCATAATATCTTCATAGCCCTCGAGAACTGGATCTTCCGACAGCAGAAGTGGTGTATCTAGGTCAATGAACCTATTGCAAATTCCAATATTCAAATGGATTTATTTTAAATTGAGCTGTACAGAAGCAAAACAATATAAAATTATGAAAACTAATGAAAAGGGACATATTGCTCAGCTATAAAAAAATACTAGCTTAAAACACCCAAGGCCTGCAGCAAGGTAGCCAGCAAAACCCATAGCTGGTCTAGTTTCAACCATACCACCAATCATCAAATCTAATCTTGCTGCTTTTGCTAACAACCCCAACTTTGGCGAGCTAAATGTTAATGATTTTTGCCTGATTCCCTTCTACTATTTTGGAAACATCAACTAAACTTCTGCAGCTCTCATCGGCTGCAACAGATACACCATATCTGTCTCTTGCTATATTACTTACATATCCAAGAGCTTTCCGGCCAATCATCTCTATGAACCGGGTGTTCAAATAGAACAAGAGTCACCTCCATTTCTGCAATAGAAAACAAGCTGAGGTTCCTAGCCTAAGTTACCCAAAATACTGCAATCGAGTTACAAAAGCATATTAGGGTATGTGTGCATTATTTTGCGTGACAATGTTGACAATCTTTCAGAGCATATATGCAGGATAGTGAGAAAGCTTCATCTATGTAGCTTTTAACCATGTAATTTAGCAAGAACTTCCACAGCTTCCATAGGATTATACCGCTCATTAGCATCGAGAATAAATTGACACTCAAAGGGTGGGCAACCCGCATAACTCGAAGCACTTCTACGTCTGAATTCAGATTCTTTACCATTTTAAACTTTAAAGTCCTGAATACTTCTTTACGATACTTTGAAGCCAATTCAGCTGCTTCAGTCGTACATATAATTGGGATCTGCACATATAAGTTGGGCTTAATTTCTTTCTAGCAGATAATGCTTTCACTTCTTTTAGTAGAACTCTTTTTGTTGTTGAAATCAGATATAGAAGTCTAGAACAGTTTTATCATAAGAAAGACCATGCGTTAAAAATACATAAGCATTTCTTTATGACAGTAAATAAGAACTCAACTGTTATATCAGTAGTTATGGCATTTGAAGCCCCAACAAAAAGCGTCCACAGTGGCTCTCGAATACTATTAGCAGCGGCATCAATCAATGCCATCTCCACCGCTGCTCTAACCTTCAAAACCACATGAACCTCATGAGAATAACATGATGTTTACTTTTACCGTGATGAAGATAATTCTTTGGAGTTAAAAAGATAATTAGGACTTACAAGGAAGTAAGAGATAACGAGATATAGTTTCTTGTAATAGAACTACAAATATTAGAAGTTAACATAAACTTTTTATGATTCCTTTTGAGTTTACTAATCAATTTGAACTGCAAAACCTCAAGTTCATGAGTGCTGCTCTATTGTCTCTTTCAAATAACTACAGATTTCTTAAATATTACAAAGATGAGGAGACAAGGTAAAGAAATATATGTAAAAAGCCAAAGAACCACTACCGTCGATGAATTTAAGTCTAACAGAAACTGAAGATAAAGAAAAATAAAAAGAAAGGATCAGATCAGCCTTGGTTAATGGAGTAACTCGGTTCTGCTTATACATCAATTGCCATTTGCTCGAAATATTTTGCCATTTGTCCCCTCCCCTAACATACGTTCCTTGTATGATTAATTATAGAGCATTTATTAATGGCTTTGTGCTTGCAAACATAGGAGGCCACCATCTACTGGTATCAAAATTATGTAAGCATTGCAAGGACTGTTCTTTTGAATTATAATCCTCCTTTTTTCTTTTTTACTTCCCTTCGAATTATCATGATACTGTCTCTAGAACATAAAAGCTCATAGCTTCTTTTTTTTTGGGACTATGGCCGAGGCCAAATAACAACAAAGGGCTTGAAGCCCACCCAGAAGAGACACAAGGGATCCAAGGGCCGGGACCCTGATCCAACTCTAGGAACAATAAGCACACGAAAGTAAAAAAACTAAACGCGAAAAAACATGGAGAAAACAGAGCAACACACTCCGTAGAAAAACCATTGAGGGAATCTCTCGAAGAATCGAGACCTCATTCTGCATCACGAGCCAACGTGATCTTCAGCTCCTTCGGGGGTTGAAAGATCTAGCCTCTATTAAGCCTGTTCTTCGCCAGAAGGCTTGCGATCAAATGTGCAGCACCATTGGCTCCCCTCGAGGTCCAGGCAAACTGGATTTGTCTTTGATCCGCGGTAAGATTTCTAATCAGGGTTCGATATGGCTAATGTTCCAGATTTTCTTTCTATTATTACATACATCAATTAATTCCTTGCAGTCTGACTCTATTATGCATTGATTCAACTGTAGGCACTCCGTGAGGGTTAGGGTTTCCACCATGGCTTTTCCTTCTGCTTCCAGGGCTGATAACGCCAAGTCCTTCTTGATCATCCCCGTAAGAGTTCTCCCTTTCTCATCCCTTACTAATATTGCTAAATTGCATTCTAAGCTATTTTTATCATAAGCTGCATCAATATTAATCTTTAGCCATCCACAAGGGGGGTGTTTCCATTTGGTTAAGTCTTCCGCACGTCCCTCATCCTTGCTAGTTGTGGCTTGTTTCTCTTTGCTTTTATTGTTCATGATGTTGCTGAGGAGAGAGTTAGTATTGTAGATCACTCTGGTAGGTTTAACTTGGTCCTGGTCAAAGGTGAAGGCATTCCTTTCTTTCCAGATGAACCATAATAGTAGGAAGTACTTAGAGATTATATGGTCTGTCTCTGTGACTTTCCATTGCTTTAGTTGGTCTATTTTCTCCCAAATCCAATCTCTGAATTTAAACCCTTCCCGTAGAGAAGTATAGTTAGGCAGTCCAGCCCCAAACCAAGTAGGTCTAGTCCAACTACAAAACAAAAACATATGTTCTATGGACTCCACTTCCTCACTGCATATGGGACAGAGGGGATCTTGGGTTAGCTTTCTCTTGTATATGTTCTCCTTAGTTGGGATGGCATTATGAAGAACCTTCCAAATGAAGGTCTTTATTTTAGGAGTTGCCCACGAACCGCAGACCTTGTTCCATATACTAGGATCTGCTATCTCAGATGATGATGCCTCCCCCCTATTAGCCTTGGGGTTCGAATTATCAGCAGCTATATAGCCCAGTTTCACCTTGTATTGACCATTAGAGGCCTCAGGCCATATAAATTTATCCAGAGTTGTCGTGGAAGGGATAGGTAAAGCTAGGATTTCCTTAATGAGATGGGCAGGTAGCATCTCTCTAAGGAGTTCTATCTTCCATGTTTTGTTGACCTGATCTATTAATGAATTGACAGTAACCAGAGTACTTTGGGTAGTATTTTCGATCTTCAGACCATTTCTAAGCCATCTGTCCTCCCAAATGTTAATCAATTCCCCATTTCCAACAATCCACTTCCCATTCCTTCTTAGCAACTCTTTGCCTTTCATGATACTGAGCCAACCCCAGGAGCTTCCTCTTCCTCTCTTGGCATCTTGGAAGCTGGTGTTGGGGTAATATTTTGCTTTCAGAATTTGTGAACACAAAGAGTCAGGGTTTTCCCAGATTCTCCATGCTTGTTTAGCTAGTAGGGCGATATTCATGTTCTTGAAATCTTTAAAGCCCATTCCACCATCTCTTTTCCTTCTTGTTAACTTCTCCCAATTTACCCAGTGTCTTCCTCTCTCCTTTCCAGAATTTCTCCACCAAAATCTAGCAACTTCGGAACATAGCTTTGAACAGAATGTGCTAGGGAAGAGAATTGTAGACATAGCATATGAAGGGATGGCTTGTATAACTGCCTTTATAAGAACTTCTTTACCCCCTTGGGAGAGGTAATTCATTTTCCAGCTAGATAATTTTTGAATTACCTTTTCCATTACCCAACTTAGAGCATGCTTTTTGGATCTTCCCCAAACTGCTGGCATTCCCAAGTATTTCCCTGGGTTGTCCCAGACCTCCATGTTTAGCACCCTTCTGATTTTTTCTTTTATCTCCCAAGAGGTATCTTTGCTGAAAATAATTCCTGATTTGTCAAGGTTAATTTTCTGCCCTGATACTCTAGAATAAGTCTCTAGGATCTTCATTATTGTTGTTTTTATTAAAACTCGCAAGCACACGAATCTATTAGAGTATAGATTTAGTGGTATGCAAGGTCAATCCCACGAGGATTGTTAATTGAGAAAATTTAATTCAGATCCAAAATAAATATTTCTAACCTAGTTGCCAGAATGTTTGTTTTGCGAGAAAAGTACTGAACAGAGCTTGTAAAGAACTAAAATATTAAAATTAAATATGAATGTATTCAAAGTAAGAAACATGCTAAGGTTAGGGGATCCACTCTTGGTACATCAAATAATAATAAATTTTAACTCTTTTATTACTCAAATGGAATCCTCACGTAAATGAGGTTCCATTCGGAAGATATGTTACATTAAACACGCTTTGGTTTATAGATGAAGTGTATTTGCCTTCTTTTATTGTATTAATAATAGTAAATCACTTTTATAAAATGGATTCAAGTATACATTGTGCCAATCATCATATTGTCTACAATAAATCAAGAATGATTCAAGTATTTATTGTGCCAAAGATTGTCTACAATGTATCAAGATTTGCACTTTACAAAATTTAAAATAAAAGTATACAAACAAAGTCAATAATAATAATATAAAGTAGGCGGTAAAACCAGCTATTAAGAAAAGAAATAACAAGAAAATAAATACAAAAAGTGTAAAATATAAATAACAGAGGGGCAATAAAGCCATCCTCTAAGAAAGTAAATAATAAGAAAGTAAATAATAAAAGTACAGAAAATAAATAACAGAGGGGCAACAAAGTCATCCTCTAAGAAAGTAAATAACAAGAAAGTAAATAATAAAAATGCAGAAAATAAATAACAGAGGGACAACAAAATCATCATCTAAGAAAGTAAATAACAAGAAAGTAAATAATAAAAGTGCAAAAAATAAATAACAGAGGGACAACATAGCCATCCTCTAAAAAAATACATAACAAGAAAGTAAATAATAAAAGTGCAAAAAATAAATAACAGAGAGGCGACAGAGCCGTCCTCTTAGAAGAAAAATAATAAGAAAATAATAATATAAAAAATAAATAACAGAGGGACAACAAAGTCATCCTCTAAGAAAATAAATAACACAAAAGTAAATAATAGAAAGGTAAAAAATAAATAACAGAGGGGCAACAAAACCATCCTCTAATAAAGTAAATAACAAGAAAATAAATAAAAAGATAAATACAACATCAAATATAAACATTAAAATTAAGAGTTAGATACATTATTATTTTTATACCAAGAGTTTCACCCTTTCACCTTAGCATTAGGAGATTAGTTCTCCATAATCAAGATAAGAAAACAAAATGAAAGATGAAGAAGCATGATAAAACTTATGAGAGAAAGTAAAGATACAAAATGTATAAAGAGAGAAAAGGATTACAAACACTTAGAACTTCCACAAAGATTTCCCAAGCTTCCTCTTCAGCCTTTCCCCCCTCCCTTTAGCTCACAATATGTCTCTATTTATAGACAAAACAAGGGAAGTAAGTGACAAAAATGGTGGGTAGCAAATTGCACTAAAGTTGGCAATAGTGTTGCATTATGTGCCTTGAAAGTCATCGTGATATATCGCCTTGATAGCCACCGAATCTGCTTATCAAATCAACATAATAGTTGTATATATTTTCATTATCTTTCCATCCATATAAGGTAGACAAAAATTGGCCACGTATTTTTGTGATTTATGGCCCAAACACTATAGCAAGGTCAGGCTGGACTGCAACAGTAAACATGTTCGGTTCTAACCTCATTTCGGCCCTTTTAGTGTCCGAATTTGCTGACCACTTGAACATAAAAGTTGTAGAAAATTATATCTTCTATTCACCTACAAAATTTTGTGTCCATTAAATATGTATTTGCTGAAATACGGCTCAAATACTACAGTAAGGTTGGACTAGACTGCAACAGTAAACATGTTCTGTTCTAACCCAATTTCGACCCTTTGGATATCTGAATTTGCTGATCACATAAACATGAAAATTGTATGAAATTATGTCATCTATTCATATGCCAAAGTTTGTACATAATATATACGTATTTTCTGAGAGACTGCCAAAATACTTTAGTAAGATCAAGTTAAAATGCAAGCAGCAAACAAATTTTTAACATTGAGTGTTTTGCCTTGAATCTTTATGTTTCGATTCTTTTAGAAATGTGGTCATAAATCAAGATTAAATTGATGCATATATTCATTAGGATACGTCTCAAGAGACAAAAAGATAATGTTCCTTACTCTGCCATCCTTAATGAATTTATTTTGTCTGCTTGATTTATAGATATCATTTCTAAAGAATCACAATTTAGCTTTTATTTCTCCAATTGAGTCAATTTCCTATTCTTCTCTTTATCTATAAAACTACACAAAAATAAAGACAAATAAGGAAAATAAATACTTAATTAAGGTAAAAAGATAAGATAAAAATATTTAATTTATGAATACAAAACTCATTCATCATTCATAATATTTGCTGCCTGAGCTTCATTAGCTTGTGAAAACAAAATAGAGTCATCAGCAAAAAATAAATGGGATAGGGCAGGAGCTTGTCTTGCCATTTTAATCCCAGAAATGTCCCCAGCATTTAGAGCATTAGAGATACCCCTAGAGAGGACTTCAGCAGCCATGATAAAAAAGTAAGGGAACAGTGGGTCCCCTTGTCTCAGGCCCCTCTGTGGACGAATTATAGGCCCTAAGTCCCCATTGATTTTAATTTTGTAAGACACTGAGTTAATACATTTCATAATCAGATATATCCATTTCTTATCAAAACCAAAAGCCAGCATCACATTTTCCATAAACTTCCATTCTACCCTATCATACGCCTTGTTCATATCCAACTTTATAGCCATAAAGTTCTTCCTCTTATTTTTGTTATACTTTAAGAAATGAAAAGCTTCCTGAGCTAAAAGGATATTATCTTGAATTAATCTACCACTAACAAAAGCGCTCTAATTTTGGGAAATCATACCGTTTATGAAGCTTTTCATCCGGTTGACCATGATCTTAGATATAATCTTGTAGTTGAAATTTGTGCAACTAATAGGTCTGTATTGGCCTACACTCTCAGGGCTCTGAATCTTTGAGATGAGGGTAATATGAGTCTCATTTATTTTGCTTGGGAGATGGCCGGTTTCAAAAAACCTTGCCATTGCATTGTAGACATCTTTTTTAATCACACTCCAAGATTTTTGGTAGAAAATACCATTCAAACCATATGGCCCAGGGGCTTTCATGGCACCCAGGCTAAATATAGCTCTTTCCACCTCCTCCTCAGTTACCCTACGTGTCAATTGAGCATTCATGTCATCAGTAATAAGTCTGGGGATAAATTCTTCCATATTCCAGATTCCCTCAATTTCAGAAGCTTCAAATAAATTGTGGTAGAAATTCTGGAATATTCTTTGAATATTTTCTTCACCTTCATGCCAACACCCCTCATCATCCTTGATTCTGACAATCCTGTTGTTTCTCCTTCTCTGCATTGTTGACTGATGAAAAATTTTTGTATTTCTGTCTCCACAGCTTAACCGTTTAGTCTTAGCTCTTTGCGCCCAGAAGGTCTCCTTTTGTTTCCATAGAGTATTAATATTTGTTTTGATTCTTCTACTTTCAGCCAGATTTGTACTGTCCTGCCTATACTCCTGTAACTTCTGCAATTGTTTTTTCAGCTTTGAAATTTGGAAATCTGCCCTTCTAAACTTCTTTCTCTTCCAGATTTCTAGGTGGGTAGCCACTTCTTCCAGTTTTCCTACCATTTTGTTTAGGTCCATCTCTTCCCCGTTCTCATCCCACACCTTCTCTATCTCCTCATTGAAATTCTCATCCTCTGCCTAGTAAGCTTCGAATTTAAACTCCTTTCTCTTTTTCCTCATAGCAGGCTTTGTCTCTAGGATGATGGGGCTATGGTCTGACCCCACTGCTGGAAGAGCTATAAGAGTGGCCTCTTTATACATCTCCTACCAAGCTGCATTAGCCAATTGCCTGTCAATCCTCTCTCTAACATTTCCAATTTCTCTCATGTTACTCCAGGTGAACTTGCAGCCTTTTAGAGGGATATCATTAAGATCATTGTTTTCCAGGAATCTTCTAAATTTTTTTATTTGGCCTGGGCTGTGCATTCTTATTCCTTCTTTCTCATTTTGTGCTAATATCTCATTGAAATCACCTATACAGCTCCATGGAGTAGCGTTACCCGGGTTCATCCTTGCAATTTTCCTCCAGAGATGCTTCCTTTCTCTATATTCATGATTGCCATATATATAGGTGCAGTAGGTACTGGCTCTTTCATTCTCCATTTTAACTTTTGCATGTATGAAATTTTGGCATTTTTCTATGACCTCCACAATACATCCATTCTTCCACATAAGGCATAGTCCTCCCGATCTTCCCATAGGATGAACTAGTTCCATACCATCAAAACTTAATCTCCTTCTTAGGTTCTCCATTTTTTTTTCCCAGGCTTTTGTTTCCATAAAAAACAAAATTGAGGGTCTTTCTTTGAGACATAAATCTCTAAGCTCCCGAATTGTCAAGGCAACCCCCACCCCTCGACAATTCCAACTTATTGTTGTCATTTTGAGGTGGGGGCATGGTTAGGCTCGCCTCCTCAGCCTTAGGTTCAGATTGCTGTTGAGATCTCATGAGATTTCCTCCATTAACTGACTTTGAGACTTTAATTCTCTTACACCAGCCTTGTTGGTCAAGCTTCTTCTCTGTCAGTTCATCTTCCAGTTGGTTTTCGACACATTCATGATCCTCTTTCTTTTCCCCACCCCTTACCCTTTTTAGATTAAGGGCTCTCTTAATTTCTTCAACCAGTTCATTCTCCACAATTGCCAATTTACCCTGCTCAGCTTCCTCATGTTCATCTTCCTCACTCGGTGTAATAACCGTAAAATTTAACGAAAATTCCAATTAAAGGAAATTTAGAATAAAAGAGAGAATTTTGACAATAGAGATAAAAACCGTGGAAAATATGTATATTTATTACATGGATTAAAGAATTACAAAAAAAAAAAAAAATATGAGAATTTATGTTTTGGCGCGCTATAAGCAAATATATTTTTATTTATGTAGAAATGATTATGATTTGTTAGAAATAAGTGGACTTTTAAGTAAAAGAAGTATTGTATTGCTTAAAATAATTATACTGGCCTCTATTAAATTTTTATGGTATTTTTAGAAATATTCTTTCTTTTAATATGAATTAAGATATTTGTTTTAAAATTTATTTTATTATTATTTTTATTAAGAAAAATCATGATTTAAGAGTTTAACTAAAGATTTATGAGAATGGAAATTTTTAAGAATTTTTGGGATATTTTATGATGAAAAATGGAATTTATATGAATTTTTATAAAAGAAAATCTTATTATTAATTATTTAATAATTATTATTATATTTAAAAAAAAAAAGAAAAAAAAGAGAGCAGCCGTATGTTAAAATGAAACCGGTGTAATGAAATATCGAAAAGAAAAGAAAAACGGAAAGATGCATAGTAATGAATAGTGAGTGAATAGTAATCTCAAAATTTATCTTTCGATTTGGAGTGCTTAAGGGCTTCCGATACCAAAACTGACATTGTTATTAGATTCACGACGAAGAGTACTTCAGTTTTTACCGATCAGTTTTTCAAATCAACCGTTGAATCACCGTAGATCTGAAATAGAAAATCTCGGTAAAAAGTAAGTTCTGAAAAACCTTACTTCGGGACTTCTAATTAGAAATCTGACTCCGTAGATGGATTCAGAAACTAGATAAATATTAGGATATGAAATTGTTTTGTTAATTCGGTAAAATTTTTGTGACAGTGAATAGTGTTTTCTGGCGATTAATAGTAGCGGTAAATAGTATTTCCGGCGGTGAATAGTAACCAAGCTCATTTAAGGTTTTTGGACCTTCCGGACTCGATTTTGGGGTCTGTTTTACCGAATGCAGACCAGGAACTAGGATTTTAGGGCTGTCCAATCTGGAGCCTTTACCTGTGAGTGGGTTTTTCATACTATAGCGCATGTTTTATGAATTCGGTTTATAACTCTCTCTCTCGTATGATTTTAATTAGTTGGAATGTATGCTAAATTGTTTTACTGCTTTGAAAACCAATATGTTCCAACCATATTAGAAATTATAAATTTAAATCCTAGTTGAACTCTAGGTATGCAGGGCAAGCATCTAGGCTGATAATTCTCCATTTGAGCTAGATTTATAGAAATGCGAACTTAGTCATAGAAATGAATTAAGTTAGCCATGAAATGATTTAATGCATGATGAGCATGTATGTGATGTCTACGGACGATCTATGTTTAAAAGGAAAAGTTTATGATTATAAAGGTCTCCATGAGAATTCATGGATGAGATATATTTTAGAACGGAATTTTATGCATAAAAAGGGCTAGATGGAGAATTATAGTTTTATTGTAAAGTTATTGAAATATTTTACTTTAAACTCTTTGAATAGCATATTTCAAATGTTTTCTATTGGAGGGACCTTTTAGATCACTGTTAGCTAGCCGCAGGTAATGCTAACCCTGGTGCACCATGATCATGTTAAAGCTTCGGCCTAGGATACTGTGACGGGCATATGACTGCCTAAGACACAGGGATTTAGGGTAGACTTATGTCTATGCCTACAGTGATTGCCATACCCATTGCTATGTGCTTGAGAAATTTAGGGTAGACTTATGTCTATACCTACAGTGATTGCCATACCCATTACTATGTGCTTGGAGAAATTTAGGGTGGACTTATGTCTACGCCTACAGTGATTACCCCTCCCTTGCTATGTGCTTGGGGAAGATGATGATCTGTCAGGAAAGAACTCCAATAAACTACTGCATTTTTCTTAAAGATTAAATATTTCTAAACAATCTCATTCATCATTGTTATTGCATAAATAACTTCATTTATTACTTACCATGCATAATTGATTTGCTCTACTGTTACTGATTTAATTCTGTTTTATCTTTTGAACATACATTTGAACTGTTTAGCTTTTCTTTCAATAAATTATGGTTAAATGCTTAATGTTTCTATTATTAGCTTTACACTTTGATTTCAATTATTAAACTTATTGCGAAACATTCGTGCTTGATTTGCCCTGTTTCTGTTATAGTGTGATTTATCCATTCACTGAGATGTGGTAATCTCACCCCTCTTCTGTTTCCTCCCCACAGAGAGTCAGAGAAACTTTGATCCAGCTACAGCTCCGTAGGAGGCTGAATATAGCATTGGTGAGCTCTAGTTTGGGCAGGGTTCTGTTGTACTGGTTGTATAGTTTAGTTTATGTCTAGTGTATCTCCATGAACTTACAGGCAGGATCCTCGCTTCTTGCGTATTTTGATGTGTTGTTTGAAAAATTGTTTTATATTTTACAACGATGTTGGTATTATGAGGCCTTGGGCCAAGTTGAATCACATGAATATTATGAGGCCATGGGCCAAGTTGAATCACAGATGTTAGATTCATGAGATATATATATATATATATACAGTATTTTTCTGATATTGGATGTGGAATATGTGGCCAGTTATATTTATTATGTACTCTGGATTGTGTGCTGGATGCTTGTACATGCTATGTGTTAGGCTTGCGGCTAGGGGGAAACCCTTATGCCGTGCCGGTCATGTGTTCCATCATTTGGGGCCGTGACACTCGGCATCTCCACATAATATTGGTGTTGTATTTCCACTACTTTCTTTTTCCTTCTCCACTTGTTTTTATAGAGATTTGGGCAATTATTCTTCGGGTCACCACCATTTTTCGGACTTTCCTCATTTTCTCTATTTTGCCTGCTTACCCAGTCTGTATTCTGCTGAGTCTTACCCCCTTTCCAGGTCAAGATTAGGCTGCATACTAATTCCAGTGCATCCCTTTGTATCACCACTTCTCTGCTTGCTCCTGGTCCGTTTGCATATAGGTACCCTTGTTTACAGCCTAAGTCCAGGGTCCTTTTCTTCTCTTCATATGGGCTATTTGTTTCCTTCAACATGTTTTGATTGGGCTTTTTACATTCAAGGCCCAGTAGTCCACTACTTTGTCCAACCTCTAGGTGGCCAGTTGTCTGCATAAAGTCAACCGCTGATCTGACTGATCCTACCTCTGCCTCTTTTTCCCCTTCCACTGCTCGAGAGCTTGTTGCTCCAGTTTTCTCTGCTCCGCCTCTCTCCTTGTTACCCTTTCTTATTTCAGCTTCTGTGTTTCCTTCTATACTCTTCCCATTATCAGTCTGGCCCCCTGTACCTCACTGTCCCCAGTTTTTTTTACACCGTCACTCTTTCTTCCCTGCCATCGGAAGCTTCTATTTTCCTCGAACATTGTGCCCATTTCATGATTACTCTTTTCGGTTCCCTTACTCGGTTCCCCGGTTCTCCACCGTTCCCAACCGTCTCTGCTATTCCATTTACTCTCCGATGCAATGACTGCTATGGGTTTTGCAGCTTGGACCCCTAACCCCGGGCCATATCTTGGTCTACTACTGTCATAGATTGCCATGGCTTTTTCGTCTTTGCAGTCGTTCTGCTCGTGACCCAGCCTGCCACATTTGAAGCAATATTCTTGTAGCTTCTCATATCTCAAACTAGCCCATGTTTTGGGGAAGTTCCTCCTTGGCACCCAGAAGCCTGTATTGAGAGGCTCCTTAATATTCACCTTAACTCTGACTCTTAGGAAGTGCCTTAAGATTCTCCCTTCATATATTGGATCTTCTATTTCTATCACCTCACCGAGTCTGCTCCCAATAATGTGACCATTGTTAACATTTAGGCCTTCAAGCGACAAACCATGAATCTGTATCCAGTAACTTGCGTGACTAAAGTCCATCTCTTGCATTGTCATTGTAGGGTCCCACATATTAAGGTTTAGAAGATGTTCCATGATGTTTCATGGGGCACCTTCCAAAATCCTCTTAGCAGTGTGTTCTTCCTCAAAGTGGAACAGAAAGGTATTAAACCCCAGGTCAGTTATCCTCAAACCATCTGGTTCGCCCCAGCCTTTCCTTGCCATATTCTTCACCACTCTCCTATTTAGCTGCTTTTCCACCATCACTTTACCCACCAAGATTTTCTTTGATAAGTTATGCGATAGTTGTTCCTCTAAAACCAGCTGGATAGTGTCACCCTCCACCTGTCTGCTTCCTCCTTCCTTCATCCCTATCTCTTCCATACTCCTTTGTTTAGTTTATTTTCCTTTCTTAAGATTGTTGTCCAAAAGAAGCGGGGTTGAATTCAGACTTTCCAAGATAGAGGGTTTGCCTCTGCCTGCCTCTGCCAGCAATCTCTTCACAAGAAGAGCAGCCACCCCTCTACTTTAAAGGAAGATACCTCTCCATTCGAGAGTAGAATAATCAAGGTTGTTAAAAAGTCAAAGTAGCTCATAGCTTTCAAACAAACAAAAATGTACAGGAGATTTTTCCAAAGCATACCAGGAAAAGAAATAAAGAAGAATTTTTGGGCCCAAAATAAGAGAGAAAGAGATAAATGAAAACCCAAGAAAGCCAATGCTACAGAACATGTTGGGCTGAAGATTACATTTGTCTCAAATTAAATTATTGAAAAAATAATTTAATTTATTATTGATTATCGATAATATTTAAATTATAATATATAAAAAATAATATATTTTTTTAAAATTATTTTTATTATATATTATAATTTAAATATTATTGATAAAAAAAATTTATCCATTGTCAATTAATTAAATATCAACTCAAATTATTATATTTTTTTTGTATTGTCGTAGTTATAAAATAAAAAATAATAGTTATTTGTCAAATTCAAAGAATTTAGGGACCCGAATCTTCTACAGTGGGAAGAGGTACAGCACCTTAGACTGATCAGGCAATTAGTCATTTGACCAGTCGTCTGATCATGCTGAGCGACCAGGCAACTAGTCAAATGACCAGTCGCCTGATCAGATTGTGCAAGGGCACGCGGTTCTGTCCCCGTACACAACAGACGATCCAAACACAGAATTTAGACTGATCAAATGATCAATCACTTAGTCAGACTGTGTAGGGACATGCGGTGCTGTGTATCTGTGCCCAGCAAATGATCCAAATTCAGAATTTAGATAGTGAAGAACCATGTCAGTTTCAAAAGTAAGGAATGCAGGAACGGAACTATAATAAATTATTAGAATAACTAGCAATACAAGCACGAGATAACTGGAATTGAGCCGAGTCTCACTCACTGAGGCGAATTCATGCCCTGCAAGAATACCACCAATCTCCACCAACATCGAACCCAATGTTAGCGGAGGGCTTCGCCGCAACGCAAAAACTCGCATTGCCTCAGTACCCACAGAGCCATTACTTTTTTTTTTGGGTACAACAGAGCCATTACTGAACTCAACTCTAATTGTCACGTTCTCGACATTCTCCAATCCTGAGGAAGCAATTGTAAAAGGGGCAATGAAGGGCGCGTTCAATGGCCTGTTCTCTGCTCTTTGCACATCAACTAAATGTTTCCATCAAATTCTTAAAACCAAAGGTTGTGAGTGTTGCGAGTGTCAAAGCCGCCATATTTTTTTTGCAGAAGCTCCAAACTTTTCGGCAAAGCACTTGGAAATGAACTGGAACCATTCAGGATTACAGATTAACAAGGAAGGAGAATAAAGGAGGAGACTTGGTGACAGTGACTGCAGACATATCCCAGATGAAAATTTGAGTGCTGAGAATTTAGGAGAAGATAATTAATTGGGTTGTGAGGAAGATACTGTCAGCTGCCATTGTGAATTATTTTTTGCTCGATCCAAGTGTCCTCCAATGAACAGTTTGGTAGGAAATTATAAAAAATTTCAGACGAGCTTCTGAACTTTATGTTGTCTCTTTCCCATAATTTGTTCCCATTCCCAGTACTCAGTATTCATCTACTGCCCGCGGTGACCCAGTTCAATCTCCAACGATGATTCCGTCATTTATGTTTTAAGGGACTGCTATAGTACTCGTTCGGTAGAGTAAAATAAATTTAAATAAAAAATAATAATAAAAAAAAAGAGAACAAAATGATCTTTACCTTATTTGATATATAATAAAAAAAATTAAATAATAAGATATTCTATTACTTAATTGATAGATAAATTAAAAAAATAAAAAGATAATTGAAATAAAAAAACTAAATTATGATTAAATTTTAAAATATATAAAATAAAATAAAAATTTTATGTGATAAAAAAATTAAAATAATATAATATTCTATTATTTGATATGAAAAAAAGTAAAAGAATAAAAAATATATAAATAAAATAATTTAATTTGATCAATAAAATAATAAATCATATAAATTTAAAAAAAAATGCGTCCCATTAATTACTCAGAATATCTACTCTTCATTTCATGTTTTAAAATGTTTACTCTCAATTTATATATTATCCTTTTCATTTCACCATTTCATACTCCTCTTCTATAAAAAAAAAAATACGTTCGTAAAATTTTAATATTACATTTATATTTAGAATAAAATTTAACTCTTTTATTATATTTTTTGTTATTAGAAATAAAAATTTATATCCAAAAGAAAAAAAGAATAAATCTATACTTCAACTCTAATAGACATGAGTTGTAGTTCAAGTGATAGTAAAATTTCATTGGTGTATAAGCCTCTTCCTATGTTGAAATCCAATTGAGGCTTTTTTGACAAAAAGATGTAGCAACAGCAGTAAAGTGCCTCAATAGGCAGCAATTGCTCTAGTTCAAAAGCAAACCGACGTCTTGTTAACCACAAAACCATTCAGTTTCAACTCCAAATTTGTGCACCCTAACCTGCCAAATAACTTAGCTGGTTCACTTAGGTATGCTTTTTTCAACTATGCTATCACATAGCATTGATCCATCAAGTAAGTTCCTTCTCTATCTTTCGGCATTCTAAGAGCAAAACAAGTTGTCATTCCCCATTGTGCAGACATAAACCATACCAGTCCATGGTCAAATCAAAGGCTGCAATATTGCAAAACAACAATGGAAAGTGAGAGTAAGAATGTGTCAGCCTCATCAAAGAAGAGATATAGTTGCATAATCGGGTCATAAGGAAGGATCACAAGACTATGTAGAAAAGAAGTGAAAATTTTTATTTGTGAAAAACGTGCATAAGTATTAAAAAATGCACCCCCACCATAATTATCTGTGAAAAACATGCAGAAAAGTGGAAATTTTTATTTCAGAATTTCATGTGATGACTGCTGAGCCCATTTCTTTCAGGGGTTGATAGCGTAGGCAAAATATCATCTTCTCTTGTAACATATGCTGCTATTCAAGCATTAAAGCCAAACTTGATCATAAATGCAGACACTGCTGGAGGATTCAAGGTGGGCTATACCTTCCCCTCTCTTTCCTAGCAAGATTGTTATGGTTGCTGGTTTTCTTATTTTAAACATAAAATTGCATTTTATGTTGTTTTATTCAGCAGTCATCCAAATTCTGAAATAACAAAGTATATACACTTGCAAACCTTAAAAAACCAAAACTGAGCTCCCAAAAATCCAATGACAAATCTGAGCTCTAAAATTGTTAGAGAACAGGAAACGTACACATTCCTTAGTTTCAAATGATAAACAATATAAAAATAATAATAAAAGAATATATATTTGTGGTCCAGAGTCCTCATTATCCAGATCAAAAACAAAATTTCAAAACTACCAGGAAGCTTGTATCATTGGCGAATCAAAATCTACGAGTAAACTAATGAAACCCATAAACATTTTTTTGAAGCACACTACCCTTTCAACAAAACAAACACACCTTTCATGCATTTCTAATCATCAGTTGGTTTTACATCGACCCAAAGTCCAGGAAATCCATGTATAGAAATTTGGAAACGAAAGAGAAATCCTACATGCAAGAAACCAGATCAGAGCCTAAAAGAAATGGCAAGGAACAAGGGAAGACCTTTCTTGGCCCGCGGTATCCCAAATTTGCGCCTTTACTGTCTTGTCATCAACGTGAACCCTACGAGTAGTGAATTCAACCCCAATGGTGGATTTGGATTCCAAGCTGAATTCGTTCTTGGTGAATCTAGACAAAAGATTGGACTTGCCAACACCAGAGTCGCCGATTAGCACCACCTTGAACAAGTAGCCGTATTCATCGTCGGCTCTGTAAGCACCCATTTCTAATCCTGGGTTGAAGGTGGGGTCTTTTTGAAATTTGATGGAGTTCAGGGGGATTTCGTAGATCGAAATTCAATGAAATACGTGGGTTTCGATTGAAATTAAGTCTTTAATTTCGAAACTGCATTTAAATCTCGTAACTTTCAGCATTGTATGAAGAAGCGGAGAAACAGAGAGAGAAAGGGAAAGGAGCGTACTGTGTGTGCGGAGGAAGGTAGGCGTCGCTTGCAGAAGGAGGGAGAAGCATTCAAAGCTAAAATTGACGCAGAGAGTGGAACACAGACGCAGAGAAGGACAGAAGGGGCAAAGGCTCGAATTGACGCAGAGAGTGGAATGCAGAATCAGTGGAAGTGGAACGTAGAAGCAGGAGAATGTATTATGATTGACGGAAGCAGAAGAACCAGACGTGAATGAGCGCGAAGGGGCTCAGGGGTAGAAATGTGTTTATGGGGAGGGAATATCAGACTCCATAGATTTTGTAATGGAATAGCTTTTCCAGTGTTTAGTGGAATAGATGGAATGCTCTATTCCATCCCTTCTTGCCAACCAAACGATAGATACTCGGATTCCATCTCCTATTTTTTTTCCATTCCAATGTACCAAACGGGCTCATAATATGTGTATGTGTATGTCTTAGTTACCCAATTTCACCAATCTAACATACTACAATCCCCATTAACTTCAAACGAAGCTATATTCATTTGGGATTTACTGAACTGTTTGAAACGTAAATAATCTACAGTACTTCTACAATGTTTCGTCGGAATGGGAAAGGGACAGCGCTAGAAAAACTGTCGTAGTGACAGTGGATACAAGAATTTGTAGAAGTATTATAATGACAAGCATCACAATTACTACTTCAGAGTGGTAGCGGGAGTGCAAAGCGACCTTCAAGTTAAACCCCAAGTCATTCCTTACTTGAGCATTCAGCATAGAATCCCCTCTGGTTATGGATGAATACTATAAATATGGCAGAACAAGAACACAATACCAGTCCACAACGAACCATGGCACACAATATATCATCCGACTCTGATAATGAAATTACCACTACTCCAGCAAGGCTCCTTCCACGCGAAAGGCCTCTACATGAAGTTCTTGGAGGAGGAAAAGGTACCCATTTTCTTGTTTATCACTTTCTCTGTTAAATGTAGCACAAATCTCGCAAACAAAAAAGAAGAAAAGGATTCATATTTGATAACACAAAACCAGCAACGTTAATGGAGATTTGAGTATCCATTGCATTTGATTCTGATAAATTGGGAGTTTAATTTGCAGTGGCAAATGTGTTATTGTGGAAGAACAGAAATGTATCAGCTGCTCTTTTTCTTGGGATGACAGTTATATGGTTTCTATTTGAGATTGTTGAGTACAATTTCGTGACCCTGCTCTGTCACATTTCCATAACCACAATGCTTCTACTCTTCATTTGGTCCACCCTTGAAGATATCTTAAAATGGTACCCGTTTAAAATGGTTTTCTTTTAAGTAGTAGCAGCATACCTCTTTCCCTTTGCAAATTAAATAACATACTAAGATGATTTCTTTTGTTACATTCCCTTTGCCTACTAAATACTATCTTCAGGGATGGTCCCCAGATCCCGGAAATTATTTTACAGGAATCTTTCTTCCAAGATCTTGCTTCCATCCTCCACAAATGGTTAAACCAGTTCCTGCAATCAATCCTTTACGTTTCTTGTGGAACAGATCTACCACGCTTTCTTATGGTACAATCATGACCTCTGATTTTTCTTCAGTTCTCCACCAATAAGTAAACCTAAGATTTCACTTCTCATATAATTTTCAGATCCTTGTTTCCCTCTATATATTGTCAGTGATTGGAAGCTGCTTTAGCTTTATCAATCTGCTTTATCTTGGTAACAACTTCTTCTCTTGGTTTCTCTCCGTCTGTGGTTTTGTATAGAAAAGTAAGTGCACTAACTGCTCTTCGTTGTTATTGATATTGCATTGATCAGGTTTTCTCTGCATGCAAACACTGCCTTTTGTGTATGAACGATATGAGGAAGACATTAACAATGTTGTTGGACATATCATACTAGACCTGAAGCAAAAATACAGGAAGTTTGATGAGAGATACCTCAACAAAATTCCCAGAGGACCTGTGAAGGAAAAGAAAAACAGATAAACTACAACGTTGGATCACTTCTCTGGCCAGACTATCAAATGTAAATTGCATGAATAATATAATGATCCATGTACACATCATACAGCTGCACTGCTCATAAAGTGCTTTACATATATTTCCTGTGACATATATATATGTTGATGGCCCATTTTTCCTTTGAATAACAAAGGCCTAAAAATATATTACTGTTAATGCCTAATGTGATTTTAAGGTGTGTGTGTATATATATATATATATGAATGAGATTTCTACTTTTTTGGAGTTTTAAAGACCATTTCTATTAGATTTAGGTAAAAGAAGGTGAGGTATGTCAGAAGCACACTTTGCTGCCACGAGGTTGAAAATTTTCTGAAGGGACACCACGTTGTGGGGCTAAATTGTGTAATCAACAGACACGGCCCATAGTTTGGATTAAACAAATCTACACTGCCACCAATAAGAAAATTTAATACCTAGATTTTGGGGTAGGGGAAAAGGGGGAAAATCTCTTTGGAAAGGTAACCCATAATTGATTACGGACGAGGTTGACACTAGTAAGATCTTTCAGATCATAACTGGCCCAGAAGAAAAGCTCTTTGTTTCAGAAATTTCAGTTGTGCTTTGTGATATAGAACTGGAAACGGATCAAAGCCGCGAAAAACATGGAACAAGGATCAATAGCAAACCAACAAATAATTGCAATTTTATATTGTTAAATACAGAACTAGTTGCAGGATGCCCAAGCCAATTGAAACAAGAATGCCAATTGAATAGTACAGAGTGACCCACTGGAGTCAAAAAATTGCCCATGAGAACCAGAGATTCGGCTGTCACCATAAATTGACACACTGCACGTCATGTTAGCTCCCACTATTGAATCCTACGATAAGAACAGTGAGAGGCACCGTAGTGCAAGCCCAATAGTCATAGCTTCTGCTTTAGCTGTATATGCCCACTAATCTTGCTGTCAAGCAAGAAATGGTGAAAACGTCTTCAACTGCCAAACACTGACTTCGCGGTTTGCTCACTCCTAAAAGAGGAAGCCGTCCCCAAGCACACGCCTAGAATTTGAATATCAATCTTGGTTTCTTTGGCAATGCCTTCATAATCTTTTCTTGTGCGGATGGAGTATTCAAACAAAAAACTTGTACTGCAGATTCAGGGTCTTATGGAGCTGGATGCGCGGCATGAGCCCCTCCTTGCTTACAGAAGCTGCCCACGCACTCCGCAAACAACTGCAACTTTAGTCACCCATCCTAATGTTTGTTGTCTTCTTGGGGCCACCAAAAGGTCTAGGCTTACATGCTAACTACTTTACTTCTCGCCATTGTAACCATTGTTTTGCAGTAACTTTTGGAGACTTGAAGTTGAACATTTTGATCTGACACCTTCAAAGTTACAATTTCCAATTTGGGCATCTCTCTTTATTGTTCTACTCGAAAGACGTTAGTATTGTGCAATTCCATCTTTGTATAACCCTGCTTCAGCACACAAACAACACACTCTGGCAAACAATATTCTATTCTTTCTGTCCCAATTCTCATACCCAAATTCTCATATCATATAATAATCCATTTGTACAACAAAATTTACACACACGCAACCCTTTTGATACAAAATGCAAATACAACATCATATTTATAAACTGCTTTGATGAAGAGATTAACCATCTTGCTGCTCTACGCTTCTTATCCTTATTTCTTGTGCGGATGAATGGAACTAATCCCTAGGTCCCAGGAATTTCTGACCTCTATTCCTTTTTAGTTCAAAGTTGAAGAAAATAACGAACAAAAGAAAAAAGAAGAAGAAGAATCTCAACTTGTAAATGCAATCGTCAAGCTGACTTAAGCTGTAAACAATGCAGTTTATCTTTGGCCATAAAATTGGCATCACCCGGAGTAATATGCAAGTCAAGACGGCCAATTTCAGGTTCTGGTTCGAATCCCATTCTTAACATCTTTGTATTTAAAAGTTCTTTCCTTTTCTTGCCAACCAAACCAATTACCCGAAACCAAAATTGATAACAAATGCTTTTAAAATATATATATATATTCTTTCAAGTTCTTTCCTTGTCTTTGACCAATCACCCTAAACCAAGATTTCAGAAGCATGATGTCTATCTTTGATATAATTTCAGATTTCTTATAGCTAAACAAAATGGGGCAAAACCATTCGACAACATACCTAATGATAGAAAGATATATATAGTAATTGACTGCAGAGAAAATAATATTGAACAAAGATTTTTTTAAAAAAAAGTTCCGAGTTTTTGTTGCTCCAGCCTACTTCCAACGCAATATCTGCTCAGTCTTTGGAAACACTAGACTTAATCTTACCATATGCAACATCTGAATCAATGTCAGAAAACGAAGAATACGCAGCCAAATTCCTAGTCTTTGATCCATAGCAAGCCCAGTGCCAGGCACGCCGCAATGCTTGCTGACAGATTTTGCAAGGGAGCTTGATGCAACACATAGCGGCCACCGGGCAACTCACACAGAGCAAGCAACAACTACAAAGAAATTCAGTAAGTTTTTCTTTGCACTTCGGACCTTGCTGTTGCTGCTGAGGTGACAGCAAATTATAACAAGAACAAGGCTTGGCAGGCCTTGCTTCCGCACAATCATGCCTTCGTCTTCTATTATGGCACTTCACACTTCGATTGTCTTCAAGGACCATTTTGCTTCCCATTTTCCACTGGCAATCTCTGTTAAGGCTGATGACCACATGCGCAACCTTTGATTCTGCAGCTACAACTGTATAATAAATTATGAACATTTGCGAAGGAATCTTGCTAGGAAAGCTTTATAAGGTTTCCTCGGATAATGTTTAGAGTTTATTTTCAGTTGAATCTGTGCCTAATTGTGAGAACATTATATTGTATGTTACTTTCTTTTCTTTATGTCTTTTATCATCAACGAATCCTTAGCCAGAGATGCTTTCTTATGTTAAAAAATTAGCAAAAGATGGAATCAGGCATTAGCGGTTGACGAGACTTGAAGCAAACCTCAACAAATACTATTGATGCTCATTTTGTGGTGCCGCTAGGTAGTCCTTGGGAACAGAATTTTAGACATGGAAAGCTTAAATGGATAGGCTTATTAACTTGAGTCAGAATGTTCAACTCACAAAGCCGTTTGATTTGTAGTAGTTGCATAGATCAGTGGTATAAAAACAGAGTTTGTGGCAAGCTAATATTATTATTATAAATAAATAGCATAAATTAAATATGTAAGTTACTTCTCTTGTGGTTTTCTTTTTAATGAGAAACTTTGTAGCTGCTAAGCTTCTTTACACTGGAAACAATTACGTGATATTCCCTTTAGCGTGACATAGTCTGAAATGTAGACCACACAGGAAAAGGTGCAGAAAGAAGAAGACCGAACAAAGCAAGGCATCTTCGATTCTCCATCGTAAATCTACATGGAGATTGTAAGCAGCTATCCCCACCATTCCTCAAGATAAAATGCAAATGACGTACACCATCTGCAAAACCTATAAAATTAATCAATCTACGCTGCCTCGCCTATAAAGTTCTAAGTCAGGCATTGCATTGAAGTTCTAAATTAAACATATCGATCTACAATTATTCTGGGGTGTTTCTTTCACTTTTAATTATATAATAATAAAGCCTAAAGTTCTTTGCCTTGAATAGTAATTAATTACAAATTCCCATTAACTCTAAAAAGATATCGTATGGCTCCGGTAATAGATAAGACGTTATGTAAGGAACACTAAGGAAAAAAAAAAAAACAAATCACTAATCTGAAGTGATCAAGATGGTGGGGGAACGTGATGGGTTAAATGGTGCCAAAAAGAGGTTCTCTTTCCTTATTCGTTGATTGCATTATACGCGCATTCTTATCTAGAATTGATAACACTTTTTGGTCATTTTTGCTTGTAGGAATTTATTTAATTCTGTAAACTAAATTCTTTTCCAAGCGTGCTTATTTATATGCATACATGCATTTAAGCCTGAAAGTATTCACCTAAAGTGTATACACTTGCATTTGTCCTCTCTTCAATCAATGACATTGTTCTGTCTTTATAGTTTATGTACGCACGACGTTATGATTTATGAAAGATATGAATTAAAACACATTATGGCCAGCATAATCTGATTGGAAGCTCATGAATTTAATCATAAACTAGAGGTTAATGTACTTGAGCATCATAGTTTTTGCAAAGTTAAAGTAGGTCACCGTGTTGCCTAATTAATTAAAATTTAAGACCAAAATCCTCCCTACCTAATGAAATAAATTGTCCCTTTCTATTAATCAATGGGACTAAACCATTTAGCTCGAGTTAATTAAACCAGACTGGTACAAAACTATAAAAAAAAAAGTGGTTATGTAAGAAACCTGTGACATGTAAGGTTTCGTTTGGTTAGTGACAAAGAAAAAAATGGAAAGGAATAGAAAAGAGAATTGAAAATAGAATGGAATGTTGTAAAAAAAATTATATTTGGTACGCAATGGAATGGAATGGAATGGCCAGCTGACAAAAAGACAAAAATACCCTTAAAGTATAAAAATAATAAAATAATATTATTTGACTTTAAAAAATTATTTAAAAATAATATAAATACAAAAATAATTAATAATATTTTATTTTTATTAAAAATATTAATAAAATTGAGAAATAATTTAAATATTATTTTTTATTTTATTTATCAATAATAAATAACTTGTAATTTGTAAAAAAAATACGAAACTTTTTTTTATTCTTTTTTTTTTAATTTTTAAAATAATTTGAAAATTGTGTTTTTGATTGTTTATTATTTGTGAATTTTTTTGCAAATAATACTTCGATGAGCCACAAAAATTTATCGGTAAATTTTTTTAATTTATTTATTACTTTTTAAAAAATTACTTTTGTTGCTTATTTAATGAAAAATATTTTGATCTTAAAAAAATAAATAAATGTTTATTATACGTGATAACACAAAAATTATTATAATTTTTAAATTTTTAAAGTATAAATTTTAAATTAATTTTTTTTCTGCCAATAATTATTAGACTTTTTTAATTTTTTTATTATATGTTTACAAGACAAAAACAATTATTTATCCAAAAAAAAGAAAATAAAAACAATTAAAATAACCATAAAGAAAAAAGTATGCAGGGGGTGCAGAAGATAAAAAATAAGAAAAGACAAAATAAAAAAAGTAAAAGATAGGAATATTTTGAACTTTTTAATTGCTATTTCACGCTTTTCTCACCCATTCTCGAGCTTCTGAGAGATAATAGATATCACCTCTGTTATTTCTTTGCAAAGCGTGTTCCACCAACTATGCTGAATTGATGGAATGGAAATCTCCATCAGTCCATTTTCATGTAACAAACGGGCGCTAAGAGACAGCACCAACCTCAGCATTCACCAAATGATGTATTCTCCTAGATGACATGACAACTGTAACAACCTTTTTTTTTTAAAATTATTATACAATATTGAGTTCACATACATGTCATTAATCAAAACAGACGTATAACATATTAAACACATAGATATTTACATCTTGTTTATTTTGGTTGACCAATTCCGGAGATACAGGTGCGGGTGGTTGCACCTTCACCGGGATCTGAGCCAACTCGACCACAAACATCTTATTTGATTCTGAAATCTGCCAAATATAAAGTAACTCGATCCGATGTGCACTAAAAGCCAAAGCCTTAGAAACAAAAGCTGCATAAATAATTTTCTGAACATGATATGGAAATATAGTGAGAATTAAATCTCAGTAAGTTCAACAATAAATTATCATCAGTAAATCTCATCACGTCATGTTCAACTGTATAAACTACAGAAAATATCTTTGGTCACATGAATGCATTATATCTATGCACATAAGAATCATACTGTAATGATATGTATGACAGGATTAACTATTTTCAAAATATCATATGATGTCCATCAACTTATTCTCATTTCAAGCTACCCCGGTCAGGGTGAGTATCCTCTACTCTCCGGTACGGGCTTTTCTCGCTTCGTCCGACATGGCCCACTTTCTCTTTCTTTTCTCATTATCATGATCATAACCGTTGGTAGGGCGTCCCCTACTGATGCACCACACGGATTGCCATGTGACCGTGCTTATTTCTTTTCTTTTCACAATGATAGCCAAAAATATGCTTTCAATAACAAGTATGTTCATCAAAATATAAGTATTACCATAAATCATTGGTAATCATGCCATGAACATAACCATTTCAAATATCACTTTATAAAATATTTTCATGTCAAAATTTCATATTTAAGATGGTAAGAAGTTCATACAATGGCAATGGCTATGGCTATACTAGTCATTTATTAAGATTCATCTTCTTTTTTAAATACTAATTTTATTTCTTTATTTTCTTGATGCATGTTTTCATCCTATCTAACCTTCTCTTACTAATCAGAGCATAACTCCCTCAATTTAACTCTGATGTAGGTGATCTTGGTGTCCATTTCAAGATAAAACAATTATCTAAAACTATTATGTTGAACATTGTAGCGAAAAATTAAGAAACAAAGGTGATATTACTCCCTCAAAGTACAGGATAGTTCCACTCGGATAGGTTCTGACCTTTACTGACTAATTAGACCATATCTCCCAAATTGGAACTCCAAATTGCGTTATTCCAGTTGGTAAAAATCCATGAGCCATATATCTATAATTGTTATGTTGGCGCGCTATTTTAATTCCCTACAGAATATTCTCAGAAATTCAAAAACTAAAGCATTAATAACATACTCTTCCCTGAATAAATATTTTCTGACCTCTGCTTACTAATCGGATCAGATCTACCTCATATGAACTCCAAATTGCATAATTCCAGTGGATATATTTCATGAGACATAGATATATAACTTTCATGTTAACCATTTATTTTAATTCCATACAGATAATTCCCAGAAATTAAAATACAAAAGCTGTCCTAACATAATCTTCCCTGATGAACCATTTTCTGACCTTGGCTAACTAATCGAACCATATCCACCACATGTGGACTCCAAATTGAATGATTCCAGTGCCTAAAACTCCATGACACACATATCTTTAATTCTTATGTTAACCATTTATTTTAATTCCCTACCAATAATTTCCAGAAATTAAATTACCGAAACTATCCTAACATATTCTTCCCTGATGATTCATTTTCTGACCTTTGACTATTAATCAAACCATAGCTACCTCATATGGACTCCAAATGGAATGATTCCAGTGGGTGAAAATCCGTGACACATATATCTTTAATTCTTATGTTAACCATTTATTTTAATTCCTTATAGATTGTTCCCAGAAATTAAAATACCGAAGCATAAAATTCTGTCAACCATAGCCATACCCATGCAGAACTATCTACACCAACCTAAGTATTCAAACATACATCACATGCAAGATCAATATGAAACATGATATAGCAACATCCATGACCAATCATCAAAGTTTTAAGATCAAAATCTCATATAAATATTATGAGTTTCAAAGGTTTTCTTCAAAAAGAAATATTGTTAAACTTACATGGAGCACTTAGTCCCCTAGACTTCTCCTTTCCTCACACTACCTTGCTTCTATTTTTGCTCTCCCTCACTTGGACGAAATTCTAATGTTGTAAGGGTGGGTTTTCTTATATAGACCACCAAATAATTCACCTTTCATGATCATGGGTCTACCTTATCACAATTAGGATACACTTTGTTGAATTTTTGAAAAACAAACAACTTATATTCTTGTCTTCCTCTTCCTTAGTCAAGATATGCATAGAAAAAGGAGATTTGTATTTTGAAAATTATGATGATATGTTCTTAAGATATGGGACAAGATCCCTTTGATTTAGGGATTCATTTCCTTTTTCTTTTGTCTTAATCAAGTATGATAGATTTGACTTTTTAAGTGACAAATTTCTAACCCTTGAATTTTCCTTACTTAATTAAAATTATTTGTGTAGGAAAATGATGTTTTGTCATAATGCTATGTATTATTAACCACTTGCTAAAGTTATGAATGTAGGATATAGATGTTTTTGTCCTAAAGCCTTGTATTATTGTGCCACTTGCCAAAATGATGAATGTAGAATCACACCACTTGTTAAATTTTTATCTTAATGCCATGTCACTTAATCTTGATTACACCAATATTTCATCACTTTAATTTTATTTTTATTTTTATTTTTCCTCTTGGGTTTGGGCTCATTCTTGCCCATTTTCCTTACTTTGGTTAAAATTCTACCTTTCATAATGGGCTTGGTCACATTTTGATGATTTTTGGGCTACCGGTCTAATTTCTATATCCTAGTCCAAGTCTATGTTTTATTTCTTCCTTGAGCTATGCTATTGGCTTGCTAAAAATTCATGTGAAGTAGAAAAACTTTATATGAAGTTTCCATAGGTTAAAGTCCAATTACGGGTGGAGATACTAAACTTAGTAACTTTTGCTTTTAAATTAAGAAAAATTACCCTAATCCGATCTTCTTAAAATTTTAAGACCTTTACTTACTTCATAAAAATTTATCTTTTCTTACTTAAGAATTTCACCTTTCTTTAGCATGTTTATTTCTAATATTTCCTCTTAAGTTTTCTTTCTTTACATATTCCATTAATGTTAGATAATTTCTATGAATATATATAAGGTGAAAATTTTTTAAAGAAAATATCTAAAAATTACGGGATGTTACAACAACTTGATTTTTAATCAATTCATAGCTTTCATAATTTAATGAAGCGATCGGGGAACGGGGAGTACAGTTCAGCCTTAACTGGAATCATGTGAAAGAAGCCTATTTACGTTGAGATTCTACGTTCAAAATCCACAAGAATACTTTGCAATTAATAATTATTTTTAGAAACCAATTCAGAAACAGCCCCGCTTCATCCTTTCTTAAGGATTCGACTATTGGGCTGCATAGCTTTCAGATACACCTAAAGCAGCTGCATGGGAAAGTGCGCGTTTGAATCTTGTAGCAAAAGAAAAATATCATCAAAGTTGAATATACTTGGCGTCGGAGTGATGGTTAACTAAAGAAGGAGATGCTTTGCCTTTGATTGCTTCCATTGGCTGGCCTATCAACCACATTGAGATAGCTAGCGGAGTATAAACATTAAATAACAAAATATACTTGTTAAGTGCAACATAATTCATTCTATACCTCACTAATCCCAAATAACTCGTGGCCAAAAAAATTATTGTTTGTTCTTTGATTCCTTACAGTCTCATTTATTATTTTATTCTGCAAATTACAAGGCTATTTTGAAAATTTTCCTAGATATTTGAAAACTATTAACTAATAATATATGCTTTACAAGGAAGACATTCCTCAAGTCAAAATTTGAGAGTCCCCAGGGGAATACTAGCAGCTTTGGTGAATTCAGTAGACGGGAAGTAAATTATGGGTATAATCCCAATGCACTATTGGTCTTTGACCATGTGATTTCTGGGCGGGACCTTTCAAATGCGGTTCCCTCTAACCTGAAATCTGACTTTCTGTATTGTTGTCTTGTTATGTGCCCCATGATACCTCTTTCTCAGTCAAGCCTCAAAACAGACACTACACCCCAAACCAAAGACTCGGAGGAAGGAAGGGATTTTGTTTTGATAAGGAGCATCACCTTAGCTTAAAAAGAAGAAAAGTTAGTCATATACAGATTCCAGAGCCTCAGGCTGCTGATTGATAGCTTATGCCCTCAATTCCAGCAACAACACAAAGCAGAGGCCACCTAACAACCCATTGGAGAAAAGGAACCCCTACTTAAGATTAAAATTCATTATTTCCAACTATTCAAAATCTATTCTGCTGCCTGCAAAAATTAATTCCATTCCCTCCTTCTTCATTTTGTTTAATCTCGAAGCTCTCTAAACCATGCCTGCTTTAACAGAGGCCGAACACATAAAATCGAGAAGGCCCAACAGCCAATTCAGCCATCCCATTTCAGAAACAGATTCAAACCCCCAAATTCCTTCCATTATCCAATCCACTCGCTGCAAATCCACCATTTCCTCTCTCCTCCTCTCCACTTTCTCTAACAACAATTCTAGTCAAACCGTACAGGCCAACATCAACGCCAGTTGCCATAACAAGAAGAAGAACAATTTCTCGGCAGCAACGTTTAAAGGATTAGGATGCGCTGCTGGTGCGTCGCAGCAGGTGTCGGTTCCGGCGGTGATTCGGACATCGGCTGATTGGCACGGAACGAGAGCCAGAAAAAAGAACAGAAGAAATGGTACGAAGAACAGTAACGGCCACAAGACCCGTCAAGGCGTTTTTTATGGTTTTAATTCTGGTCCCGCTACTTGTGTTGATATTCAAGATGTTTGGTGTGGCCCTGGAATCGGGTTTTCAGCTGATGCTGCTGCCTCGGTCGATTGCGTTGTGACAAGGAAGAATGTGTCTGCAAGAGGGAAGATTGCTGTGGAGAAAATAATCCACAGGGAGGTATTCTGATATTTTCACCTTGATCCCTCCTCTCTCTTTCGTCTTTGAAAGAGTTTGTGGGTAAATCTGGTTTCTATCCGATTGTTTGGAAAGTCAGTTTTTTTTTTTTTAACCTCATCTTTTGTTTTTGAATATCTAATTTCACCTGTCGGAAGACCAGAACGAGGTTTGCTTGCTATGGATTTGCTGCTTATATAAATTTCTGATTTTGATTGTATTTGTATAATCTTCTATTGATAAAATTCATATTCTACAATCATTTAGCCTACCATTCGTGTTCGGTTATCTTTCTTGATTTCGGATGTGTGGTCACAATACAGACGGGCTTTCTTTGAACTGTGAAGCGTATTTTCCTTTATACCTCCTCCCCTGCCTCCTTCTACTTATAATCTTATAGTAGCTACCAATGTCATCGCTTATTATTTAATAAGATAAAATTGAAAAATATTTTGTAAGTGTGCCTGATGTCGCTGGTCTTTTTCAGCTAGAGTTAATCTTTCTTCCCAATGTTTTTGGATCATATATAGTGGCCAACAACCCTTCTAATGCGTGCACGCATTGCTTTTCCTAGTTCCTAGTTACAGACGCAAAAAATTAGTTTTTGATTGGTACTGCAATACTCTCTTATGAAATCTAAAGTAATTGACGTAGAGCAGGACGCTATCTTTTATCACTCTTATATATATTGAATTATTATTGAGTTGTTAATAAACTGCGAATTTTGCTTGTGTTCAGTTTGATGGTTTTGTTTATATGGCTTGACGGTGCTTTATAAATGTTGGCAGCGTCGGCGAACTGTAAACCCAGAAAACATCTCGTTTTTGAATAGCGATCCTGATGTTTTCGTAAGTCCCTCCGCTTCAGAGTCTCGTGGAACCGCTAAATACTATCGCCATGTTCGACTTCCTTCCTCTGAAGGTTTTGCTGAGGTTGGCTTCAGCCCTAATATTCCTTTTTGTTTATTGTTGTTTTGGACATTAATGGGCGCTGATTAATTTTCTCTTTGTCATTCCATAATATTCTTCTAATTTCAATCGAATATAATTCTTAGCAACTTCGAGCATTTTTTGAGCAATTCTTATCAGAAGCTATTTTTTGGGCCATATGACCTGATATTGTATTTGATTTGACCGACAAACTCGACAATAGTATAATTTTTCATTTTTCGTTTGAACTTAGCATGTAACAATTCTGGATTTGAAGTTAACCACCGAAAGTTACTGTGGATTGAACTTCAGTGTACCAACCAAATGGTAGACCTACTCATAACTTTTGCGGCAGTACCTTTAATATCCTTCAAGAATCCATGAGCGCGTACGGATAAATAAGTTTCTGGGTTGTAGATATGCCTTTTGCGGGCGGAATGGATAAGGTTTATGTTAGGCTAAACTACTCTGTTCTAGTTTAATTATGTGTATAAATAGGAAACAGATGGTGGTATCCTACATGAATTATTGTGCAGAGTCAGTCTCTGTCTCTGACTAAGGCAGGGGATGCGACTTTATGGACTGCAACTTTCTGTACAAGTTTTCTTTATCTGTATTTTTTTTTAGGAGTCATGCCAAGTTGTATGTAATAGCAGGAAAACTATTATCAGCTTGGAATGGGTTAGGTAACTTAACCCAGCTTAGAACAAAAAGATTTATACTCAGATTCTCATTTTTGTTTTGTTTGTTTCTATCTCAGATGTATCAGGGGGTTGTTAGTAGACTCAAGAATTAGATATTATATCGAGAACAAACATGTATATAAGAGCATTATATTATGGCCAATCAAACCTTATGTTGTGTAGATGCATATATTTATTTCTTAATGCTACTGGTTCTGTGAAGATAACGATGCTTCAAGGAAGTCGACTAATGGGGGGAAGATTAAATTCTCACGACCAATTTAGAGACTGGAGACTTGATGTTGATAACATGTCATATGAGGTCAGTTCTTTCTTTTTGGTATATAATATTTCCCATTAGCTTCAATTTGTCAAAATCGGTTTGTATGGGTTACAGCAATTGCTTGAGCTTGGTGAGAGAATCGGTTATGTGAGCACTGGACTTAAAGAAGATGAGATAGGACGGTGGATAAGGAAATTTAAGCTTCCTAAGATAAATGATACATCAAAGTATAAAGTTGAAAGGAACTGCAGCATTTGTCAGGTGGATTTGAATGGCTTGTCACATATGCTTCTTATGAATTGCAGTAAGCATTATTAAATGTGTTAAGGATTTAATATAATCTATAATGCCTTTTGTGTACAGGAAGAGTATGAAACTGATGATGAGGTGGGGAGGCTAAATTGTGAACACAGCTTTCACTTTCAGTGTATACGTGAATGGCTTGCTCAGAAAAACTGCTGCCCAGTCTGTAAGCAGGAAGTTGTGGTTCGTCACCCAGTTCCACAATCCTGATTCTTTTAGGACACCCGCAAATTTAGTGTATAGTTTTTATTATCCCTTGTAAATAAGAATTCATTCTTTGCATTGCATGGTTTTAAATTTTTTTTTTTCTCAGATTAAAGATCATAATATTAACTAAAAGTCATTAAGTCTGAGTTTACAGAAACTTTTAATAAGATAAAAGATAAAATTTACATCACAGCCTGCATTTCTGAAGTATAGACAAAATTCAGATTACAAAACAATATATTTTCTAACTATTATTAACCTCTAACATAGAAGAACAAATTTTATTCAAATACAAACAACTTTGAGTACAATAAAAGAAAAATAGTTTACAGAAACCTTTAACAAGATAAAAGATAAAATTTACATCACAGCCTGTATTTCTGAAGTATAGACAAAATTTAGATTACAAAATAATATATCTTCTAACTATTATTAACCTCTAACATAGAAGAACAAATTTTATTCAAATACAAATAACTTTGAGTACAATAAAAGAAAAATAGTTATTCAAGGAAAGATAACACATCTACTAATTTTTTTTGAAAATTACAACTCTTAATCTTGATGTTTCTTCCAAATTTGAGATATTGTAGATCTGAATAAAATATGTAAATCTTCTAATCACGATTAGTACTGAATCTTCTCTAACCATGAGATAAAACTCTCTTATAACAAAAAAAAAATATTTTTAAAATAGAAGGAAGAGACTTAATGAAAGAAAAAAAAATTTTTAATAAAAAAAAAAGATTGTTTTAATAAAAAAAAATACATTAAAAATATTAAAATAAAAGCAAGAGGGGGAGGGGGGGGGGGGGGGGGGGAGGGAAGAGCATACTTTAGCACTGGGAGATGAAAGCTCTGCGGCGCTAGGGTTCCTGTGAGGCTTGACTCCCGTATCCATGGTTTTAAACTTTTGGATGAGTCCTTTGCAGATTATACGCAAGATTGGGCCTTGCCTATCAGTTTTAATGAGTCCTTATTTTGAAATTGGATGAGGGCATTGCGACGTCTACGTGGCTAATTTAATTGGTGATTCAACTTCCATTTTTTGCCTCCCACCTAATTCTGTATACTAAGAAGAAAGAGGATCACTTACTACTCCGCCATTTTCAATAATCAGGATCAACATTCACCTATAGATAAAAAGATGGTTTATGGGACATTTTTTTAATACTCTTAAAATGTTTGTAACTTCATTCCGTGGGAAAATGGACAAAATTCAAGTCAGAAGTCAGAACCATGCGGGAGTGATATTTATGCCTTACTCATAATTAAACAAAATCAGTAAACCTATATATTGTATACAGAAAACCATAACTTCAACAACTATTCTTGTGCGTGGGGGTTAACGGGTTTCTGAAGCCTTCATCTTTGTTCTCTGCAAACTTTTTAGCATCATTGCCACTCCTAAAAAGCTCATGTTATGTGCTTTCCCATGAAAAACTAAGAGCGATGTTCATTGTTGAGCATTCCAACCCACCAAGCTAAGACCCTACTTAATGGCCACATCATCTTTTTTTGTTGAAAAATTTACGAGAGAGAGAATGTGTTTTGCAATTTCAGAAGAGGCATTGGGATTTGCAGCTTTCAGAGCCCTCTCACACATATCTGCCATCTTCCTTTCATCCCCTGTCAATCATTACAAATATAAAAGAAAAGATAAGCAAAAGTGCAGGAGTGGTAAATGATAGTCGATTGAGGTCATTAGAATGCTTGAACGTGCTCCGAATTATGAAATATTTTATTTCCTTTTTAACCCCCTTTCCTATCGTTATCAGATAGTGCACTAGGTCAATGTCTAAATTGAAGCATATGAACATTTCTCGAAGGATTTCCAAAGCAGAGATTGAAAACAGATATGGCAGCGAAGACAACATACTTAAAATCTCTTCAATTGCAATTGCTAGTGTACTTGAATCAAGTTCATCCTCCGTTATGACTGTTGCCCCAGCTAAGTCTGCCAGCAAAGAAGCATTTTTGAACTGATGTCCCTCTGAAATATTTGGTGATGGTATCTACACAACAATAATAAGATCATGAATTTCTTTTGTTCAAGCAGCACACCCAAGAACAGAATTGATCAAGCAGCACACCCAAATATTAGTTTGGCAAGAAAGTTATAAAGGTGATATTCACACAAACATTTGAATAGATATGCATAACTTCTATGTGCTTTGTTACCTTTGTCTTCAGTAATATATCATGTAAAATGTCACTTAGTGATACATCAGATCCCCAAACGAGGATAATAATTATGCTTGAAGTTCAAACAACAAAATGCTGTTTTAACTCATATTAACTGAATTATTACATTCACCAATAAAGCTAATGGACTGATATAATATATCTATAAGTCTAAGCATAAATGAAAAAATGAAGAAATGGAAAGAAAAGAAGCTATTCCCAAAATCTAAGTACCAGGATAGAAGGTTTTCCAGTCGCCAAGATTTCGTAGCAAGTTAATGCACCTGCTCTAGAAACAACGAGGTCTGCAGCTGCATATGCCAAATCCAAACGATGCATGAACCTTGAAGGAAGAGGGATTCATCAGATAATTAATCACTAGATCCCAGAATGATGGTGATGGCGAGTTTATCACAGACTCAGAAAAATATTTTATATAAATTATTTATTCATGGCTGGAATCAAGACTTATATTTGAAGATCCCATAAGCGAAAAGAATCAGGATGGAATTGGAAGGGGGTTAGAGTAATGAGTCCTCTTCATAATGGAATGTAGATGAATTTAAACTGTAAAGGAAACTAACTAATGCAGGATGGAAGAGCACTTACGGTGTCAAATACAAACGAGGATGATTTTTAACAAGACTGTCCATCTCATCATATGCTTCCACTCCCGTTTGCCATATAATGTATAAGCTATTGTTCCCTCTCAGCATCTGGTAATACAAATTTAGCATTGCAATATTGATAGCATTAGCCCCAAAAGACCCACCAAGAACTAATAAAACCTTTGCTTTAGAATCTTCTTCTGTCTTCCCGGAACCTGGAAAAAAATGTGACCGCGCAGTTGCCTTTGAAACATGTTTCCTCAACGACATCCTCACCGGATTTCCACATACCACACACTTGTTTCTTGGAAAGCTATCAATTGTGGAGTTAAAAGCAACAAATATCACATCAGCAATTAAGGAAAGAATCGAATTTGCTATACCCGGCACTGAATTCTGTTCTTGGATTACAAGCTTTACGCCTTCAAGCTTAGCAGAAAGACATACTGGAAACGAAACATACCCACCAGTCCCAACAACCACATGGGGTTCAAAATCTCTCAATCGGAGAAAGCATTGGATCAAAGATTTGACCAAATAGTAAGGAAGAAAGAGGTTTCGCGGAGAAATCAAAGGGCGAGCTAATCTGACGGCTGGAACTGAGGCGAAACTGTACCCTGCAGACGGAATTGCAGTGCTTTCCATGCTATTGGGGGTGCCAACAAAGAGGATTTCACAAGTAGGGTTCGTGATTCTGAGCTCGTCAGCAATGGCGACGGCAGGATATATGTGGCCGCCAGTGCCACCAGCGGCGAAAACCACACGAAGATTGTCGACAGCGTTGTTCTGGGCGGTGCCGATTTGGTCGTTAGATTGCTTAAGGGATAAGCAGCAGCAGATTTCAAGGTTCCTGAGATGCAAACAGAGAGTTTCAGAAAAAGAGACGGTGACACGGTGTCTGTGATAATGAGAGAGAAACAGAGAGAGCTTGCCTGGATCTTGCTGGTTGCAGCACGAGAACAGGGGAAAGTAGAGAGGGGTATGATGGTAAAATTGGGAACTTGGAAGAGGATGAGAGGGTGGACATGGTGATCGCCATTAAAGCAGAGGCTAAGGTTCGCACAGAAATGTAACCGTAAGAGTGAAGCGGGTAAAGCAAAGGGGTTTAAGAATTGAGTGACAAAGACAGTTGAAGTAAACATACAAATTAGACGCTGGTGGCGGCTGACACTGAAAGCTGCAATATAGGTCCACCACCTCGGTGCTTCAACAATGTATCTCTGAAATTTGTTAGTTGCCTTGGCCTTATCTCTCTAAAAACTATAAAGGTGCCTTGTGCCTAGTGTCTGCTTGCCACACTCATAATGCAGTATATTTCTATGTTAACTAACGAAAACAATTTTTGAAGTCAGGCTGATCTCAGGAGCCAGCTGAACTCTCCGTATGCAATGTAGAACAGCAAACAAATTGGGTTAGGTTCGAACCCTCTTCAAGCTACCAGCATTACAAGCTATTTTTTCCTCCTCCTTTTTTTTTTTTCCGGTCGAAGTCTAGAAAATGATAGCTGGATCAAAAACAAAAAGAAAACGACGACAATTTGATTAGCAACAAATATTGCTCTAATTTATTAATAAAAATAAATTAAAACACTAAATTTTTTTAGATTTATTTGAAAATAAATAAATTTAATAACAAAAAATATTTAAATTTGTTTAAAGAAGACAGATTAAAAAAAAGAAATTGTTACTAAATACGATAATTATAAATCAAAATTTATTTTGAGGAAAAAAACTATGTTCGGCTAAAACTTTCCTTTTACTCCACAATGGTTTGAGTGTGGATAGTTAAAATAGAGGATGAAAATTAGCATATTATAAATGAGAGAGTGATTTAAACAGAAAAATAAAGGCCCTGCTATTGCCAAAAGGGCGAACCGAGAGTTAGTATAATTATAATCGAAAAATATTTAATTTATTTGTAGTAAATAATTTTTTATTTATTAACAATATTTAAATCATAACATGTAATAAGAATAATAATTTTTAAAATTATTTTTGCCACGTGTTGTGATTTAGACATCGTTAATAAATAAAAAATTATTTACTGCAAGTGTACTAAATATCAATTCATTATAAAATCCAAAAACTACTATCACCTCCTTTTGTATAAAATTGACAAAATACAGTTAAGTGGAGTCACTTGAAATCAAATGCAAACCATAGACGAGCGATTTATAAAAGAAGAGATTTATTGTGGTAGATCAGTAGCATTGCTAGCTAACTCAAACTGGTCCCTGCTATATAGTTATGAAGATAGATAACGAGTTATGAGCATAGACATTATTATTAGTTGCAGGTTGCCAACACTCATTGCTTTTCTGTGGTCGTTGATTAATTGCTATATAGCTGATGTGATCGAGAGAGATCACATGTCGTGCAAGTTAGGATACATGTGCCCTCCTTCTTCAGTGACTAGGAATTTGTGAGCGAGAGAGGACGCGTTGGATGCAGAAGAAATTAATTAGTGAAATCCGAGGCAACCACGCCCAACCGTCCACTTGAGTTGGGTTTAAATGCTAAGTAGTTGGAGGGCGTTGGCACGAGAATTAAAGCCAATTATCTGTTTTTCCTTTGTCGTAAAGGTGCTTGCACTGCTCTATATCTGTCTCTGCCCTTGTTACAATTATGATTCAATATTGAGGTAGGAGCAGCTATGTAATAAGGCTATATATATATAAAGCAAGCTAGCTTTACACAAACAAAAGAATTGCATGCAGGGCATATATGGAGATAGGTGATTTGGTTGCTGTATGCGGAAGCATGAAGAGGTACCCAAGGAAAGGAGCATATGATAGGCTGAAGCCAAAGACTAGGTTGTCAACAAATCTCTTGAAAAGATTTAGAGATGCTTATGTGGATGGCATGCTAAGTTTTGCCGAACACGTTGTGCATTTGAACCGTGGCGAACTCTACCTCTTGAAGAAGATCCAGGATGATGATGTTCGCTACTTACTAATTAGCAGCGAAGCTCATATGTAAGGTAGCAATAACACTCGTACGTACGTACGTACTTATTTTTTAGTTTTTGTAACTTATATATGGCTGATCTACTGTAAAAATGATAAAGCATCGTATTATGGTTGCTCAAAATTAATAGTGAAGTTGAGTTCTCTGTACATGGGAGCAAGCACATTCTGTTTCATTTCCAAAAATCACCAAGAGTGGGGTGAGTCAGCCATATTGGCATCCAATATTCATAGAACTGGGTCCCATATCTACCACGCCAAATTTCTTCTGCAACTTCCGAACTACTAATGTCAAATGGTGATCTGAATTATTAATTCTTACCAAGTTTTAAAGGCACGCACGCTACTTTTCTAAGACTGTTCTCTGTCTTGGTTTCCTCGTTTTTATGCAACTATTAGTAGCTTTGTTGGAGGATGAAAATATTTAAGAGCGCTAAACAAGAATGAATGAGAAAAAACAAAAACAAAAACAAACGAGAAAAAAAAAATGAAAGAATAGAAATTCATTTGACTAATTAAGGGAAAAACAAACAAGAGTACAAGGTAATTAGGGTAAGATTTACTTTAATTTGTGTGGTAGCCACAAAATTCAGGATATCAATTAAGATGCAACCGATCGATGGAGAATTCCTTGTCAAGTTCTTGAATTAAACTCATCTTTCACTACGTACGTCATGCAATAATTGAATCAATATTTGATTTTCCTTTAGAGAAAACCTTGATGTTTTACCTCATCCCAAATAGATTTCAATTATGAATTAATACTCCCAAATTAACCTCCTCCACATTATATGACATGCATGAAGATTAGCACGTGACTATTCTAGAGAATTCTGATATTTTTGCAGCTATTGCAAATATCAATTCCGTACCATTCTAGAATATTTGGAGAAGTGATGATGAAAAAGAAGAAGAAAATGTAGAAATTTGAAGGACGGTGGCGGTGTGTAACCACTTAAAGTGGGTGTTCAACAATGCATGTCAAAAGAAAGAGAAAATCAAGATAGCGTTTTAGTGTTAAATAAATCAGCCACATACTTCCAAAACGAAAAGAAAAATATATTAAAAGGACGATCTACGACCTTACCGGCCACCACCAAACTCAAACAAGAGGCAAGAATTGAATACAGGCCAATTATTAATTTCCTTAATATATAATTTGCCACTTCTAAAATTTATTAATACAATAATTGCAATATTGTATTTTAAGTCTTTGAATTTTATTAGAAAAAAGAATCCCTATTATATTATCTAGTCTATATATATATATATATATAGGGGTGCGTGTGTGTGTATGTGAATAAGCCTAGCTACTATATATATGTATTGATAAGATGCTGTTTAGATTGGGAATTTCTCATTAATCAAAACCTGATGTTTGTTAATTATAATATTTATCACCTAATATTACTTATTTATATATGCATGCAATAGTTTAGTTATTTTTTCAACTATAAATGTGTCAGCACAGGGTGATGGGAACTTACCTCCCTCCTCCATTTTTTTCAAGTGCATCCTTTATAATACACTTTATATAAACTTGATCGGATTCCTTATATGTGTACCTTTACAAGTAGATGAGAGACCAGATCAATTTGGAATCACACCTTAATGCCATCGACCATCAATATTGACTTGACTTGAACGATCTCAATTATGCATGTATATATCAATTAACAAGGGTTTTTCTCTTTCTTTTGGTAACGAAGAAGAGTACTTCTTAATTTTTCAATAAGCTTTTTACACAAGACTTGCAATTACAATCATGTCCATTTGTTTTGTTCGTACGTGTGAATATCATTCTTCTTGATTTCAAGTTTTTTTTTCTTATCACAAGAGATTTTACATTTTTTGTTTCTATAATTATTCTTTCTTGTTAAGTAATAGACATTCACAAATCTTCATTGACAATTAAATCCTTCATAACTTTTTTTTTAGTGTAACAAATCCTGATAGCTTTTATTTATTTAAAAGAAACTATATATATATATTGACATGCGACATATAATTAAACAAATAAAACAAAAGGGGCGAGAGGCTGTGTGCGTCTCTAATTAACAATTAGAATTATAAGTGAGCTAAATCGAATGGAGTTTAAATGGAATTTGAATTTAACTTCAAACTTTAAGTAAACTAAACATTAAAATTATTCTAAATTTATTTATTATTTGAACAGTTCTTATAAATATTATAATATACAATTATATATATGTATATATTAATAATGTATAAATTATTATATTTAATTTTATTTTTTAACAAAATTATATAAATAATAATAATACTTTATTAATAATCAAATTATTCACTATTTTACTTGTCAAATTTTTAAGTTCAATTTGCTTAATTAAATGATAGTATATATTAAAAATATATTTATTTAATACACGAGTTCAACTCAATTAATTGAAACATTTAATAATTTAAAATCCGAATAATTTGACTGGGTGGATTTATTTATATCCCTCCCTATTAACAAAGATTGAACCACTGGACCATAGGCGCCACTTTCATAGTCCTTATAATACGGTCATTTTGTCCTACTGTAGTCTGGTGAGTCAACAATAAGATACTAGACTCCCCCTATAAATACATAGGACATGACTCACTCTTTACATGTCACAGTCACTCAACTCCCTCAAAATTGAAGCCCTGCACCGAGAACGTTAATTCGACTTGGTATCACCGATTAAGTTTTCCCAACAACATTTATAAGTAGCCATTTGTTTGAAATAATCAACCATGAAGGTGAGACCAATTTACTTATGCTGATGAATGTTTTGAATTTTTGTTTCTGTTTTTGTTTTGTAATTTTATCGAGAAGCTACTTTAACTTAAAGCGGACAACTGCTGCAGCAAAAAATAACTATAAAGATGGAAATGGACTCTGACAAACGCAGAAACAAGGCATTGAAAGTCGCGGCTGAGGTACAAGGTATCTGTATATGTCATCCCAATTCGGCCCCTTTGGGTTTAGAATTAGCTAGGTACGTAGATCATGTGGTAGCTAGCGCTTCTTAATTTTTCATTATATGCAGGTGTGAGTTCGGTGTCAATAGGAGGGGACGACAAAGATCGATTGGTGGTGATAGGTGAAAATGTGGACACTGTTTGCCTGGGTAGGCTGCTGAAGAAGAAGTTCTGCGGTGTCACCATTCTAACTGTGGAAGAAGTGAAGCCCGAAGAAAAGGACCCCAAGAAAGACAAGAAGCCTGTATGCAGTTGTAAACTGTGTATTGTAGTCGGGGATCCCTGCTCCAAGTGCCAAAGCCCCAAGTGCCGCGGACAGTGTGACCTCCGACTAACGTGGCGGTGTTATGGTCAGTGTCCCCCGTGGCAGCAGTGTCCCACGTGCAGTATTGGCCGTCAACGGCCATGTCTACACTGTGCGTCGCCTTGTGACAATTACCGTGGGGCCTGTGACCCACAACCTGATAGTTGCACCATCGTATGACCCGCCACCAGCAGAGGCCATGTCTTGGTTTAATAAAATCCATCCAATTTCACAATTCCGCGGGCGCACACACGCACAGAAATGTATATTTTTGGTTTTCATTTTATGTAATTAATTATGCTTCTGTATTGTTATTTCTTCTACTTTATCCTTACCACTTTGTATACGTTTTCCAATTCAATAAAGCAAATAATTTGCTTCTTTTGCTTGGCTATCATTCAGGGAAATCAAAACTCCATGAAATTTCTAAAAATATGGCAATTTCATATTTCTAAACATATTAGAATGATGTCATTCATTTATTTAATATAATGCCGACATAATAAATATAAACATTCAAATTAACCAATATAAATCCAAATATGATCAGTGTACGTACTAGCACATTTCTTAAAAATATTATAAAAAGAATTGAGCAAAGCTTTTAGAATGGATGACATTTCAGAGCTTATAAACTGTAATTTTCATTTACATTTATTAATTTCTAGCTAGTAATGTACAAATCATCCTTTTTCAATCTTTAATATCATTATTTTGGATATATATATGAACTATTTGACGATACTATGGTATATATCTAGGATGTGCTCATACTACAGTTCATAGACTATAAACTCAAAATGAAAACTTGAAATTAATAGCGAAGCAAGTGGTCAAACCTTAAAGACACATGGTCCTGTCTACATATGTTTTGATAATGTCATTTTGTCGGACGGTGTGGTGCCATTCAAATGGAACTTTTCTTCGCAATCATTAAATATATATGGCTTGGTTTAGAAGTCTCTCATCAATTTGTTAATTAAAATGGATCGACGATGACTGGGTAGGAAAACCAAGTAGTCACATTGGGGAATATTGATAAGGACTTCACTATCACAATTCTGATAAGGATGGGTTGAATTGAAACTTTTTAATATCAAGAAAAAATAAGTTTAACAAGCTGGTTAGGAATAACATGAATGAAAATAAATTAGTATCCCATAAAATTAAGCGGTGAGATCAGTCATTTGGGACAAAAATAAATAGTGAGTGAGACTGTGAGACGTATAATACAATTGATCATCAAATCAAATACAACCAACAATTGTCAAAGATATATACTTGTTGGATTCTTAATTAGTCATTGTTTTCTATATCTCTGTTCTTACCAACTATTGTCACCGATTTACACGGAAAGTCACAACTCAACTACGATTTCAATTATATATTGTTATCTTTGTAAAGCCATATGCAGCTTGCATTTCTTTAATCACAAGTCACTTGTCATTAATAAATTTCAAAAAATCTGTATATTAATAAATGAAGGAACACTACTTTAGTTTTGGGGTACTTGCTTTGAAATTGAGCTCTACCCTCTTTTGGATTTTTGTCTTTTATAACCTTATATTAAGACTCAAGTGCCAGATTGTAATTGATGAAACCAAATAAAACCAGAAATCATTATTATGGACTTCAACGTTCTCGTACTATGTTACAGCACACGCCGGGTGTGGCTGGCAAATTTACAATTTTCTGACGCCCCAACTGAACAAAAAAAAAGAGAGTCAAAAGTCTCCGCCACATGGAACATAAAGGAATCTCATGACGAGAGATATAAAAGACAAGAAGCCGGAGGTTGAGGTTTTGACTTGAGTTTTGAAGCTTCCATGGAGCATAGGACATTCGCTTGAGAAGCTCGCAAGTCCTTGTCTCAAATCAGATACAACCAACAAGTGTCAAATCAGATACAAACGTCACACTTTGCCCATCATTATCTCTTTGATTACTTTTAATTAACAATGAAGTTTGTGTGATAATCTATCTGTACGGAGAAAAATTAATTAGGTTGTTGTTAAATAAAAATGAAGCCCAGTTGAGGTCAAATTAATTAGGTTGCTGTTTGCTGGGCTAGGATGCTCGGGAAGAAGTTCAGCTGTGTCACCCTCCTCACCGTGGAAGAATTGAAGCAGGCCACCCCAAGCCAACAATCCGAAGATCCTCAACTCCAAATTAAGGCAATATATAGATTGGTGTTATAGTTATACTCCCTGTCCTCCTCCTCCTCTCCCTAATTACTGTGTACTCTATGATCATCGATCAATATTATCCCACCACCAAACTGCTCCATCATGTGACATGTGACTTGTCACACGCTCACCTTAATTTTATCAAATTTTCAATCGCCCTTTATTACCGTTTCCCAGTTTCCATTCAATTTCATTAAAATCTCTAATATTGCTTTCGATCTGTACTGTTGCATTAATGCTCCGCATGTATCCAGTGAGCTAGAAAGTGTTTGATGAAATTGTTTGAGCGCCATTTATGCGTATTTCGTATAATACTTGGTACACATCACCTTTTTATACATTGGTGATACAGTACCCAACTTTAAACCTTTCTAGAGCTAGACTCAAATAATATTTCACCCCACTTTCATCGTCAACAATAAATTCCACACTCATATATATATATATATATATATATATATATATATATATATATATATATATATATATTTGCAGTCCCTCAATTACCACGCATTTCTTTTAATATTTTATTATTATAAATTAAACAATCACTCTTACTAATAATAACAAATGTATATGAACAATAATCTCTCTTCCATTTTCAAAATTTAGATAAACAGAAATGTGTCAAAACTAGCTAGTACAGGCCTTCTTATAGAAGCTGGCCTGGAAATCTTTCTTAAATTGATTTCTCACAAACCAAAATTATAATTTTATGTAGAATTCTAAAAGAAAAAGAAATCATGTATATATATATAAAGGAAATTTGCATGAGTAATTAATTGTTTTTTGTTATAATTAAACTGGCATATGAAGAGCTCGAGTTAAGGAAGGGAATATTTAAGGTTTTGAAACTTCAGAAGCAAAATCTGAACCTCCCACGCGTCTGAGCCTAGAAATAATAATAATAAATAAATAAAACTCACATATAAATAGAATATATAAAAGTCAGTCTTTGAGGATCTCTATGATTTTTTCTGCTCCATGTAGTGCAATAATATACATACAAATATTTTTAAATCAATTTCATATTATTAAATACTTTTTTATAATAGTTGACGAACTAATAATTTATGTAAATCTATATATATCTGCAATCTCAGTTTTTAAACTAAGATGAGTTTCACGTTTTAAGTTTGATCCTTATCTTTGTTTTTTTCTTTATTTTTTTCGGTTGTACAATAAAAATACTTTCAAGTTAATATTTTTCTTTAAAAAATTTATATTCACATAATACAATTAAAAAAAATTGAATTTAAAATTTAACCTCGAGTAATCAAAATTAAAAAAAGTGCATCTCTATTGCACACTGTTTTTTTTTTCTACTCCGGTTCCTTAAATATAAATCATAGGCCTTTCTATCCGTATTGAAGAATATAATTTTCATAAAATTTATCATTGAGTTATCAATAAGTGGCTTCTGTCTCTCTATATATAATAATCGAAGTAGGTGCAGTACAGTTTGTTTTTAATTTTAGCCATTGGTGTAGAATCATGTCATACAGATTTGGGGAATCGATGCATGCATCAGGTAGCTAGGGAATTGAATATAATACTCTCTATGGTTAGTATTATGAATTATAATTTTCTAGATTTCTTAAGTTCACATCACACAAAAAATTTTGTTATAAAATATTATCACAATACCAAAAACAAAACAAAACAAAAATACTAACTAACTGTAGTTTGTGCACATCGATGAATGTCTTATTTCGACAAGATCTACTAGTTAATTAAGAATATGTCCAAACGCCCCTCCCAATTGGTAGACCTTTTTTTTAAAAAAAATTTCTAATTAGGGAATTAGAAAAAAGATAATTAAGGGGTATGGATTAATTTTACTGTAAATACAATTAATACCATGGGGTTATAAACTTCGTACTCATACTTTTGTGCAAATAAAAGTAATAAATTTGAATATAATGATTTTTAAAAGGTGATAAATTATCTTTAAAAATATTGTGACTGTAAAGAATATTATATATTTAAAAATTTTAAAATATTTAATTACATTAATTTTTATTTTATTTTTAAATATTTCATTAATTAAAATAAAATTTGTAATAACCATCTTTTACAAATATCTTACAATGCAATTACTTAATTAAAGAACAAATTTAAGAAGCATAGAGAAATACTTTTTTTTTTCATTTCCAAAAGAAGTGGATTAATTCAAAAATAACTAAAGAACACAAAAAAAAGCTTAAATATATTTTTGGTCTTTTTATTATTATAAATATTTCATTTTGGTTTCTGTAATTTAAAATGGACCAATGTTGGTCCTTTATCTTTAAAAATTTGTAATTAAATCTTTTATTCATAATTTTGTCATTTTTTAACACTGACATAGGTGTTAATTAAATTTCTACTATGGCCTAATTTTTTTTCTATGTGAATTATCTAGATGTCACCTAATTAATTAAAATCCCATGTTTTTAATTAGGAGAAATAATTTATGAGAGCAATATCACATAATTATAAAACACAATTTTAGTTACTAAGATGTCATTTATATATATAGTCCAGTAGGAGAAAAAATAGGCCACATAACTGATTTAATATTCATATAGGCATTTAATTTACGGTTAAAAGAAATAGCAAAATTGTGAATGAAAGATTTAATTATACTTTTTTGAAAAATAAAAAGACAACATTGTTCTATTTTAAATCAAAAGAACTAAAATTATAATTAAGATAAAATAGAAAAATGACATAAAGCAGGTAATGGGTGAATGTGGCTTTGAATTTGAATTTGAAGGTTGAACTCGATTGAACCTTGGGAAAAAAAAATTGAGTTGAGTTTATTATGATTTAAAATATCACTATTTTATAGAACTGGTACCAAACTTATTTTTATAACCATATTTTTATTATTATTATATAACTATATGTTTGTAATAAAATAATCACATAATATATTAAGTAGAATCGGTCTGCGCAGGCAAATTTACTAAATATATATATATATTCAATTTTCTTTTTTCCAACTGTACATGAGAAAGTTGACAAGTCCTTCTTTATATGCAGAGAAACATTCAAAGTCTCGGTGTTTTGTTATTTTTTATTATTAATAAAACTAAGCCCTGGACCATTCATACTTCATTTGTCAACTTCATTTTGGTTTTTGGTCTGATTAATATTGGGGCCAGAGCGTCCAGTCAGTTTTCGCAGAGAGATTAAGTTGACAAATGAAGTTTGAATGGTCCATGCAGTGCCTTTTAACTATATATATTTGAACTGAATATCATGAAAAATGAAACATAGAAATTAAAAGTCACTTGAGCTTTGTATTATTATTATTTAGTTTAGATGTTAATTGTAGTGGTAGCTAACATTAATTAAAAGACTTGAATATCATATAGATTCAGTGTCCATTTAGAAAATTAGAGAGCAAATAAATAATTATAAGTACGAGTTTGTGATCGGATATTGATGACTCTATATCTATAAATTGGAATGCATGAAATGGAAATTGAATCACGTATATTAGGTAGCAATGCAGAAGGGGTCTGTCTAAATCGCCTCCATTCTGTTCGCCCACACAACACAAGCTAGTTCAGGTGTTTGTCTTCGATCGTGATTACAAAATAAATAGTTACTGCAGAAATGTTGATGTATTTGATTTGTGTGTTACATTTAAAATAGTAAAGCATGCATGCGTAAACACATGGCCAATCTTGTGCTCTCGCACCAATTTTAATTCAACTCGGCTTTTCCCATTATGTGGGTAATGCTAGCATAATATGTGAGACATAAACATACCTGATGAAGAGCTAAAATTCATATTTGTAGAAAAGAATTGGAGAGAATTTCAACTTGCAAAATACTAACCCCAAGAGAGAGTTTTTTTTTTTAGTGTGTGTAAAGAGGAGAATTACACCTCTATATATATAAAAAATTAGGGTTTCTATATGAATTAAAATATTAATCAATTCTCTATTTCTTCAGCTAGTATTGTGATAGGAAACTAACTAATTAACTACATAACGAGCTGCAAGTTGGGGCTTCTACCCAACGGACTTGTAAGTAATTAATCTGGCATATCACAGATTATTTACATTTAACCAGGTCTCAATCTATTATAAGTTTAGTGCTGAATCAAAACTGATTACCTAATTAATTCTATATTTGGACTAATTTATTAATTAATGCTAATCCACATAAATTAATTCAACAATCTCCCACTTGAATAGCATTAATCAATTATTAGGACAAATAACATAATAACAAAATTTTAGAAAATATTAAGTAATCAGTACACACTAAATATCAATAAAAACTCAGAAGTGAAACATTAACATAAGATCATTAAATTCGATAGGAAAACAAATGATAGATACATAATCATTGAATCCGATAAAAAACAAATGATATATTCAATTATAAATAATATCTCAACATTTGAACATAATGGAATACATAAATGGACTTTAACCATTCAAAAATGTCAATATTACATCAAAAGTGTCTCTTAAAGACACAACTCAAACTCCCACTAGACCAAGGCATCATCAAAAGTTTTAACAAGATCCATATGAGTTACATAATTTTGAAATACTCTTACGGGTAGGCCTTTGGTCAACGGATCCACAAACATATGTTCACCAGGAATGTGAATCACTTGAGTCTGAGATTCAACAATCTTCTCTCTAACAAACAGGAACTTAACATCAAAGTGTTTAGTACGATTGAAATTCTTGTGATTTTGAGAGAAGTATATAGCAGACAAACTATCGCAATAAATGGTTAGAGATCATGATATAGAATCAATAAGATGCATGCCAGATATCAATTTTTTCAACCATATGGCCTGACAAGTGGCCTTATAACAAGCAACATACCCTACTTCCATAGTTGAGGTAGCTGTGAGTGTCTATTTGATACTCTTCCACGAAACAGCTCCTCCAGACATCATAAAAATGTATCCATAATTGGATTTACGATCATCCACACAAGATGCATAGTCTGAATCCGTATACCCCACAATTTCAATGGATCAGACTTTTTAAAGGTCAACATATGGTATTTTGTACCTTGTAGATATCTCATGACCTTCTTTGCAGCTCTCCAATGATCCTTGTCAAAATTACTCAAGTATCTACTAAGCACATTGATAGCAAACGCTATGTCCGGACGAGTGCATACTTGAGCATACATTAAGCTGCTAACAGCAGAAGCGTATGGAATATTGCTCATCTCATTCTTCTCAACATCATTTTGAGGACATTAAGATTTAAAAAACCTTTCACCTTTCTGAACAGGTGCAGTATAAGGAGTACAAGAGTGCATATTAAATCTCTTTAGTACTCAATCAATATAGGTTGTCTAAGATAAATCAAGAATGCCACGAGATCTATCACGATGGATTTGAATTCCAAGAACAAAGGAGGCATCTTCAAGGTCTTTCATATCGAAGTGGCATGAGAGCATATGTTTTGTCTCATTCAAAAAGCTCACAGAATTGCTGGTTAGAAGGATGTCATCAACATAGAGCACAAAAATGATAAAATTGCTCCCATCAAATTTCTGATAAATGAATTGATCTGAAGCATTTTCAAAGAACCCAAGTGAGGTGACAACTTTATCAAACTTCAGATACCACTGCCTAAAAACTTGTTTCAACCTATAGATGGATCAATTCAATTTGCACACAAAGTGCTCTTTCTCTGATTCAACAAAGCCATCAGGCTAAATCATATAAATTTCTTCAGACAAACTTCCATTCAAAAATGCAGTTTTGACATCCATCTGGTCAAGTTCAAGATTAAATTGGACAACAAGGGCCATGACAACTCTAAAGGCATTCTTTGTAGATGCTAGTGAAAAGATTTATGTGTAATCAATACCTTCTCTCTGATTATAGCCCTTGGCTACGAGTCAGACCTTGTATCTTTCAATTTCACCAGCTGCCCCTCGTTTGGTCTTAAAGACCCATTTACAACCAACTGATTTACACCCTTCTAGTAATTCAGCAAGTTCCCAAACATGGTTGCAATACAAGGAGACTATCTCATCAGTCATGGCCTTCAACCAATCAGACGAATAAGGGTTTGACATTGCTTTTTTAAAAGAAACAAGATATGTGTCATCAACAACATCTGATTCATACTCCTGCAAATAAACAATGTAATCATCAAAAATTGCTGGTCTACGCATTTTCTGAGACCGTCTCAACTGAATGACTGGTTCCTCAAAATTTTCTATAGGTAATTCTTCATTACCATCAATTGAGTTCTGAATAACTTCATTTCTATCAGATTGAACAAATACTGATAAAGGTGACAAAATAGGTATGGGCATAATGGTATTTTCCTCGCGCAAATCAATAGTCCTAGGTACTTGACTCTCACTATCCAAGTCATCCTTAAAATAAAATACTCAATCAGATTCGATAACTCTAGTAGTGTGAGTAGGGCAATAGAATCTACAACCTCTTGATCCTGTACAGTACCCAATAAAAAATCCACTAATGGTTATTGAATCTAGTTTCTTGTGTTGAGGATTATATGGTCTCACTCCTGCTTTACAGCCCCATACATGAAAGTGCCTTAAGCTGGACTTCTTACTAGAGAATAATTCATAAGGAGTATTTGGTACAGCCTTACTTGGAACTTGATTGAGAATGTATGCCGCAGTTTTCAAGGCATCACCCCACAGAAATTTTGGTAAGGAAGAATGATTGATCATACTCCTAACCATATCTATCATAGTACGGTTATGCCTTTCTACAACTCCATTTTGCTGAGGGGTGCCAGACATTGTATACTGGGCCTTTATACCATGCTCTTGCAAAAATAGAGCAAATGGCCTAAGATTTTGGCATGCCTTAGTGTACCTTCCATAATACTCGCCTCCCATGTCTGATCTGACACATTTGATAGTCCAACCAGTTTTTAACTCAACTTCCCTTGTTAAAGTTTTAAAGGCTTCCAATGATTCAGATTTTTCATGCAATAGATCAACCCACCCATATCTAGAGTAATCATCTATAAAAGTGATATAGTATCTGAATCCACCCATAGTAGCAGGAGTAATGGGTCCACATATGTCAGTGTGAATTAGATCCAAAACATTCTCACACATATTTGCCCCTTTAATTCTAGCTCTAGCAAGAAACTTTCCCTTGATACAATCAACACAGGTATCTAAATATAAGAAATTCAAATTATATAGCACACCCTATTTTACCATCATTTCTAATCTTTCTCTGAAGATGTGACCCAAACGTCGATGCCACAACATAAAATAGTTCTCGTCAATTCTATGACGTTTGTGACCGATAACAACATTAACAGAAGCATCAGTAGAATGATCATAACAAGCATTTAAATTTAGACAATACAAGCCATTTTGTAATAAAGCTGAACCAATAATGACTGATTTATAGAAAATGTCAATTTTTCCATTTCCTTGCAAAAAAGAATATCCACTTTGGTCCAACACAGAACTGGAATTTAAATTTCTTCTAAAAGAAGGAACGTAAACAACATTGTTTAAATTCAAAACATTTCCAGAAGACAAATGTAAAGAAATAGCTCTTATGCATTCTACTGAAGTAGTACTTCCTTCAACTCCCAGAATACTCTTTTCTCTTTCACTTGGCATCCTCCTGCTTCTGAACCCCTTTTTTCTCACGCTTATTCTTCAACTTGTAACACTCAGACATCTTATGCCCAGGTTTCTTGCAATAGTAACAATCACCTTTAAAAACCTTTTTCTTAAAACTCTTATGCCCTTTGCCACATTTCTTGAACCCAAACTTCTTATTATCAACGCGAGACTTTGTTTTCTTTCCTTTCTGAATCTTACCACCTGATTTACTCCCTAACCTATGAGAAAAATAATTAACAAATGGTGTGAAGGCATTTCCCTTCTTCAGTGACTCCTCTTCTTGAGTGACTTTGGAAATCAGTTGATCAACTGACCACTCTCTTTCTTGAGAGTTGTAGGTAGTCCTCAGAACTCTGTATTGAGATGAGAGAAATTCGAATACGCCAGACTAAATAACTCTCTCCCAAGTCGATATTATAGAATTTCAACTTGTTGAAACAGTTCACAAGCTTTATAATGTGTTGACGAATACCTAACACTCCATCATAGCGAGTAGTGTCCAGTAGAGACAAGAAATAAACATTTTGGGTCTTATCAAATTTTTTAAACTTCTCTCCAATGGCTTTCAAGAAGTCAACAGTTATATTGTTATATTGAATACTTTGTCTAATGGTCTTATCCATAGTGTATTTCATCACCATCAGACAAACTCTGTTGGAGTCATGCCATTTTTCATAGTAAACTTTCTCAGCAGCAATAGTGTCTACAGCAAGATTTTTCAGTCGTGCCTTCTTAAGAGCCAAATCTTCTTTGGCCAAAGTCAAATACATGTCCAGATACTCTTTTCAGTCATCATAATTAGTCTCATTAAGAGTTTTCACTGCCGATAGTTGCATGGGAACAGAAGCTGATGAAGTATAATTAGGAAACATTAATTATGTGTGTCCATCATAATTATAAAACAAGGTTTCCTCCAAAAAAATTTAGCTTATGCAACTATGTTCACAAGATCGTTTATTATAATCACGCTGAAGGGTCCTGAATTACAATAAATCAAGAAAACTCATAGCATACTACAAATTTGGCACATAAAAGGACTAACACAAGAATGTACTCAATATCTCCATACCGATAGGGTACAATAGATATTGAAATATTATCTATTTACTGCTAACAGATTCATGATAAAATGGATCAATATAAAATATATTTTGACAATGTCACACCGATAGGGCATGTCCATTATAAAAAATATATATTCATTTAAATTCTAAAAGAATTCAAATTATTTGATCCCATAAAGTTTTGCATAATTATATTCATGATAGGCAAGTTCATAATTATACAAAATAATAACATAATTGCTGGTATATAACAATATAATATTTGCATGATCTACAAAATTATAACAATTTATTGCAAAATATATTGTTTTAACTCAAGATTAAACTTCAAAATTTATTCTATGACCAAAACATGTTACCAGAGAGAGTACCCAACATATATATGTCACAAAAATAAAAATAACATGAATAAAAATTTGTGGTCCAGAAGCCGAGAGTACAATATCTAAAATACTAAATTACTTTCTGTATAATTCAAATAAAATATATAATGAAAATAAAAATTTCACAAATTATACAGAAAATTATCAAATAAAAAATAAAAATTTTTGGCAAAAAAGATAACAAAATTTTATGCCAGAAATATCCCACACACGCCTCACGCGCTTCATCTCGCGCGTGAGCTTCATTCGGGTGAGGTTGTCTTCTTTACCCGGATTTTTGTAATCAGGTTGCTTGACCCGCAATATGACCCGATTCTAGATCTCGCGTTTTATTCAGCCAATCCTCTCGATTTTCATGTATGTTAGCCTAATAGTCATGATAAACTATAACCCTAAGTAAATTTTTAGTTTTATCGAGTGAAAATCCCAATTCAGGCCACGAAAAATTGAGGAAAACCGCGCCCACTAGATCTACCTATTCGCTCAGTTTTACGCAGATTCGAAGGATGATTTTCACATATTATGTTCATGATATCATGTAGATCATAAGCCTTCTATCAATTTTGAATTTTATCGGAGAAAATTAGAGATCCCAAATTGAGGTTAGATTTACGAAAAATTGAGTATGATTTCATGAAATTTTCTTAATTTCTTCAGCAATTAATAAGACAGACTATTAATCTAACATCAAATAAACCAGATTGCGAAATCAATTTGTTCAATATATGCTAAAACCGTAGCCAACACAAAATCAAGGTTTTCTAGCATACCATTTATCAAATCCTAGGCTCTGATATAATTTGCTAGCATAATATGTGGGAGATAAACATATCTGATGAAGAGCTGAAATCCATGTTTGTAGAAGAGAATTGGAGAGGATTTCAACTTGTAAAACCCTAACCCCAAGAAAGAGTTTTTTTTTACTGTGTGTTGAGAGGAGGATTACACCTCTACATATAAGAAAAATTAGGGTTTCCATATGAATTAAAATATTAATTAATTTTCTCTCTCTTCAGTCAGTATTGTGATAGAAAACTAACTGACTATATAATAGGCTGCAAGTTGGGACCTCTACCCAATGGGTTTATAAGTAATTAATCTGACCTATTACAGATTATTTACATTTAACTAGGTCTCAATCCATTATAAGTTTAGTACTGGGTCAAAACTGATTACTTAATTAATTCTATATTTGAACTAATTTATTAATTAATGCTAATCCACATAAATTGATTCAACAAGTAAGTGATCCATGTGTGCCTAACATGGTTTAAAGGCGCTTTGACCCGACTTAACTATAGCAACAATTCCACACTTTCATGTTACAGCACTTTCATTGCTGCACAATTATATATATACTATAAAGACTTCAGTAAAAAAGAGAAATATTTGAATGACGATCTAATTACAGTACGTGCTCCGCAGAATGTTACAAAGAGTCTAGTAGACCTTTTTTTCATCAACTTAATTCCAACTGGTTTCGTGACTCCAAATCATGTGCTTATTATATATCCATTTAACTTGCAAGGACCTTAACACCATATGAACAGCTGCCTATCCTTTTTCACTATTATTAGGGGTGTATAAAATCAATCTGAACTAATTTAGATCGACCAAACTGAATCAAATCAAACCGATTGAAAATTGAACAAAACCGATTCAAAAAATAGATTCAAAAAAATTCAAATGGGTTAAAATTAAAAAAAAATTGGCAAAAAATTGTTTTTTTTTTCAAAAAATCGAACAAATCGAATCATACCGAATCGCATTCAATTGGTTCAATTTGATTCGGTTTTATAAATTCCAACCGAATCAATTAGGTTTAAAAATTTTTACATTCTTTATGGTCAGTTTGATTTGGTTGAGTTTTCAAAATTGAATCGAATCGAACTGTGAATACCCCTAACTATTATTGCTAGTAAACCCTTGTGGTTGTGGTGTAGGTTGATACTTCAATTTATAATTATATAGGATTTTGTTGAATATTAACTTTTAGTTTTTTTCAAAAAAAAAAAATCCAGAATTCTATGGGCAATCATTTCTGGCGAATGGAGCATTGGACTTTTAACCTGATAGTCCCAAGTCCAAAAAAAAAAAAGGATGCGTAACAGCGTTTAAAAAACAATCAATCTTTTCCTGACCCATAAACAAAATTACGCTTTGGCCTCGGCAAAATTTTAAAGCTAATTTTAGTCATAGCACTATCCCGAGATTTACTTCTTCAATCGTGTGATCTCCCATGTTCGTCATTTTTAGTACATTGAAATCGTCATTGTCATTTTGATATATGATCGAAACATCCTTGCCAGTTATATCCTGGTTTTCATTTTTCGGAGATCAATAACTAAAAATAAAGTGTGGGTTCGAGACCACGAACCAGAAACGAAGTAATTTCAAGCAGGACCGGGCCTAACCGACCCCAATAAGATAAAATATAAAGATTTAAACTACATTGTAGGGCTTTACCCCGCGGGGAGCCCTTCCAGAAATTCTCGAAGGCCTGGGCCAAACCCAGGCCTACGAGGGGGTTTGGAAATAGTTTTCAACCAGCAATAGACGCGCCTCGGTTAGAACCTCACTAGCTGCGTCATTGCCCCAAGCGCAAAGATGAGAACAAAACGGAAATCGTCCTCAATTTATAGCTGCTCTTGTAGCTCCGGCATCAATATATATCCGATGTGGGACTACAGAAACGAAACAAGAGAACAAGAGAATATAAGTAGAGTTGGCAGATCAATGCAGAAATATATATATTGGTGCACATAGATCTAATTATTCAAGTTTTTCGTAATTCATGTAGATTTTGTGTGTGAAAATTAACTAAAAAATTATTTGTATCACCCATCGCCTTTGATAGATCTAATTAAAAGAAATTGGTGTAGAATACATTTATCCACCCGTGTAAGTGTAGCTACGTATTAAAGAATCTTATTGACTAACATTATACATCATCCTTGCACTTTTCGGGAGTGGTTTGGGAATTGAAGTTGAAGTTTGACATGGTAAGTAGCTGGAGCTTGTGTTGTTTGTTGATCAGTATGAGTAAAAACTGCAAGACCACGGGCAAAAGCAAATGACCCTGTCCCTCCAACAACAGTGAGTTCTTCTGTGTCCTTGTGAGCTACTTCCCTGGCCTGCAAACTCAGACTTCCTGAATGCTCTGGGGTGTCATAAGTCAGATATATAACATTGAATGCTGATTGCGCGAACTGCTCCATAGGAATTATAAAGCCCTGTGCTTTCCCCACTACTCGCGAAGTGTTCTCTGGTCCCTCTGTAAGGACAAGATGAAAGATGAATGCTCCAGCATCTTCCCTATGGACGGGCTGTGTGTTTGAGTTTGATATGTGAGGTTTTTGGATGTACAAGGATAGATCAAGCCATGGCCTTGTATGGCTCTTTTCGTGGGATACAGGTGACAGCAAAGCCAAAAGAATGACTGCTATTGTTGCTAGAGAAATTGCAGTGCAGAATATGAACCTCGGCAGCATTATTAATTATGCTGAGGCTTGGCACAGATTTTGAGATTTGAGCTCCTTATGATGAGATCAAATTAGTACAATTCCTTTTAAGATAAATCTGTTCCTCATGGTTGAATTAAATGTTATTGGCAACCTAACCCATTTGTGCAGCCCAATACCTAAACCATAATGAAACCCCAAGTTTGTCGTCTTTTTGTTGCCTGTCGTGTATGAGGAACATCAAAAGCTTCCTGCACTAACTCATGACCTTAATTTACACATTTACTATGTTGGCGCTATTTTTGTGATTAAAAAGTCAACATTCTTCCCTAACTAATAAAATCTGTAACTGGGCTCGAATATGCTAGAAATTCAGCATATGCCTCAGCTAGCGGGTAGCAGAAAATTTTTCCTTCAATAATGTTAGGAAATTTTATGTTGTAAAAATTTGAGTTATTTTTTATCAATAGTAAATTTAATAATACCTAACAATAATAAATAAGAAGTAGAATAATAAATAAAGAGAATACTAAAATTTGACGAGGGCCAATTATATCTATGTTTCCAATGTTAGGAATACAAACAAAGTCCCACATTGGCTAGATATTGAGAAGTAGGAGGGTATATAAGTAAAGGATACAATCTCCATTAGTATGAGGCCTTTTGGAGGAAGTCCAAAAATAAAACCATGAGAGCTTTGGCCCAAAGTGGACAATATCATACTATTGTGGAGATATGTGTCGTACCCGCTGCGACCAACAATTGGTATCAGAGCCCGATCTAACTATGTGGAGGAGATTAGCCGAACAAAAGGTGGTGGGCCCTTAGTGTTCCGGATGATGAGAGTTGGTGTAGTGTTTCCACCGACAGAATCCCCCCCGTTGCGAATGAGGAAGGAGAGTGCCGTCCGTTGCGAATGAGGAAGGAGAGTGCCGTTTGAGGAGAGGGATTGTTGTGGAGGCCCGAGTGTGGTCCTTTGTTCGAGGGGAGGATTGTTAGGAATACAAACAAAGTCCCACATTGGCTAGATATTGAGAAGTAAGTGGGTATATAAGTAAAGGATACAATCTCCATTAGTATGAGGCCTTTTGGAGGAAGTCCAAAAATAAAACCATGAGGGCTTTGGCCCAAAGTGGACAATATCATACTATTGTGGAGATATGTGTCGTACCCGCTGCGACCAACATCCAAACACCACTACAATTATATTATTGGAAGAATACAAAAGAGAGAAAAAAAATTAAATGTTTAAAAGAAATAGAAGGCTTGAGTTTTTGGTGTAAAGTTTAATTAAGAGAGAGTATTCCTTTTATAAGTTAAGGACCCTTCCTAATTCCAACAAACTTTCAATGTGGGACTTTGAAAGCCAAAAAACCAATAAATCTTCACCTTGATGAATAAAGTCCCAAATGAATTTTCTTTTATTCTTTTCTTATGCTGATAACGTCCAAAATGGAAAAAATATAATGATGTGCCTATGAGAATACATAAAGTAAGAAACTAAGAGAAATTACTCAAGAAAATCAATTATAAGAGCCAAATAAAACTATATGTTAGAAAAAACATATGCTTGTAAGGGCATTTGTAGCATGAAATTCTAAAGCAAAAGCTAAAAGAGGCAAATAACATCCTACATAAAATACAACATCCAGCCAGTCAGCCAACCTCAATCAGATAAAATACAATTAGACATCCTCAAATAAATGTCATAGGCATAGAAAGTCAAAAGCATATGCATAAAATACAACAGCTAGCCAAAAATTATCAAACTAATAAGTAGATATACAAAGCAGCTACTGAGGAAAATGACATCCTACAGAGTGCAGATTGCAGTGAGGCAAATGAAAGTTTAGTATGTTGCTAAGGTAAATGAACATCCTCCACCCTTAAGAGTCAAGAGAAAGTTAAGATTTAAGATAGCATGAAATTGTCAAAGTGAATTATAAATAATAAACACACTAAGTTTGGAAATTAATATTGACATCATAGGTTTGGTAAAGTAATGTTTCAATGATTATTCAGTAGTATGTACCCAGTACCCAAAATAGCAAGCTACCCATCCTCTATCTACAGCTATTTAGAGGAAGTTTCTACAAATTATGCAAAATAAGTAGATAGTTAACTATTTGGATAATAAAAATTAACAAATTATAATATATAAAACAAATACTTAGTAGTTAGTACTTTACCTTTCTCAATCTTCTCACACTGTTGCAATTGTTCAACAACATCAAAATCATTAATATCAAATTAAAATAGATTTGGTCTCAACCAATTTTGTGCACAGTGTTGTTATTTTTATTAAAACTCGCAAGCGCACGAATATATTGGAATATAGATTTAGTGGTATGCAAGGTCGATCCCACGAGAATTGCCAATTGAGAAAATTTAATTCAGATCCAAAATAAATATTTCTAACCTAGTTGTCAGAATGTTTGTTTTGTGATAAGAGTACTGAACAGAGTTTGTAAAGAATTAAAATACCAAAATTAAATATGAATGTATTCAAAGTAAGAAACATGCTAAAGTTAGGGGATCCACTCTTGGTACATCAAATAATAATAAATTTTAACTCTTTTATTACTTAAATGGAATCATCACGTAAATGAGGTTCCATTCGGAAGATATGTTACATTAAACACGCTTTAGTTTATAGATTAAGTGTATTTACCTTCTTTTATTGTATTAATAATAGTAAATAAATTTTGTAAAATGGATTCAAGTATACATCGTGCCAATCATCATATTGTCTACAATAAATCAGAAATGATTCAAGTATTTATTGTGCCAAAGATTGTCTACAATGTATCAAGATTTGCACTTTATAAAATTTAAAATAAAAATATACAAATAAAGTCAACAATAATAATATAAAATAGACGGTAAAACCAGTTATTGAGAAAAGAAATAACAAGAAAATAATACAAAAGTGCAGAAAATAAATAACAGATGGGCGATAAAGCCATCCTCTAAGAAAGTAAATAACAATAAAGTAAATAATAAAAGTGCAAAAAATAAATAACAGGGAGGCAATAAAGCTATCCTCTAAAAAAGTAAATAACAAGAAAATAAATAATAAAAGTGCAGAAAATAAATAACAGAGGGACAACAAAGTCATCATCTAAAAAAGTAAATAACAAGAAAGTAAATAATAAAAGTGCAAAAAATAAATAACAGAGGGGCAACAAAGCCATCCTCTAAAAAAAATAACAAGAAAGTAAATAATAAAAGTATAGAAAATAAATAACAGAGAGGCGACATAGCCGTCCTCTCAGAAGAAAAATAATAAGAAAATAATAATAGAAAAAATAAATAACAGAGGAGTAACAAAGCCATCCTCTAAAAAAGTAAATAACACGAAAGTAAAAAATAGAAAGGAAAAAAAATAAATAACAGAAGGGCAACAAAGCCATCCTCTAAGAAAGTAAATAACAAGAAAATAAATAAGAAGATAAATACAACATCAAGTATAAATATTAAAATTAAGAATTAGATAAATTATTATTTTTATACCAAGAGTTTCACCCTTTCACCTTAGCATTAGGAGATTATTTCTCCATAATCAAGATAAAAAAACAAAATGAAAGATGAAGAAGCATGATAAAACTTATGAGAAAAAGTAAAGATACAAAATGTATAAAGAGATAAAAGGATTACAAACACTTAGAACTTCCACAAAGATTTCCCAAGCTTCCTCTTCAGCCTTTCTCCCCCCCTTTAACTCACAAGATGTCTCTATTTATAGACAAAACAAGGGAAGTAGGTGATAAAAATGGTGGGTAGCAAATTGCACTAAAGTTGATAAGTAGTGTTGCATTATGTGCCCCAAATGTAATCATGATATATCGCCTTGTAGCCACCGAATCGACTGATCCAATCAACACAAACGTTGTAGATATTTTCATTATCTTTCCATCCATATAAGGTAGAGAAAAATTGGCCACGTATTTTGTGATTTATGGCCAAAACACTGTAGCAAGGTCAGGCTGGACTGCAACAGTAAACATGTTCGGTTCTAAACCAATTTCGGCCATTTTAGTGTCCGAATTTGCTAACCACTTGAACATCAAAGTTGTAGAAAATTATATCTTCTATTTACATACGAAATTTTGTGTCCATTAAATATGTATTGGCTTAAATATAGCCCAAATACTACAGTAAGGTTGGACTGGATTGCAATAGTAAACATGTTCTGTTCTAGCCCAATTTCGGCCATTTGGATATCTGAATTTGCTGATCACATAATCATGAAAGTTGTATAAAATTATGTCAGTTATTCATCTACCAAATTTTGTAAATAATATATACGTATTTTCTGAGTGTTTTGCTTTGAATCTTTATATTTCGATTCTTTTAGAAATATGGTCATAAATCAAGATTGAATTGATGCATATATCCATTAGGATGCGTCTCAAGAGACAAAAAGATAATGCTCCTTACTCAGCCATCCTTAATAAATTTATTTTTTCTGCTTGATTTATAGACATCATTTTTAAAGAATCACAATTTAGCTTTGATTTCTCCAATTGAGTCAATTTTCTATTCTTCTCTTTATCTATAAAAATACACAAAATTAAAGAAAAATAAGGGAGATAAATACTTAATTAAGGTAAAAAGATAAGATAAAAATATTTAATTTATGAGTACAAAATTCATTCATCAAATACCCCAAAACTTAATCTTTTGCTTGTCCTCAAGCAAAACATACAAATATCAAAATTCAAAAGATGAGTGAGTGATGAGTTGTTTTTGGCTTAGTAAGCATTCCTCAAGGATTTAAAATGTGCAACCAAGGAAAATATCAGAATTCCAAAGTTATGTAAAACTTTAATTCAAATGCAACATATAGTTTACTATTGAATCCCAGGTGTGTGTGTGATAATCTTATGACATTGGACTTTTTGCATTCAAATAAATTTACATAATCAAATTTTTAAAACAGATCTCCAGAGTTTTACATTTGAGACTCCATAAGCTTATTTTTCATGTCACTCTCCACTAATGTAGACTAATCATAAAATTTAAGATCATTAGGACTTTCATTAGACTTGTAATGTATGGCATAGGTTAAAGTTGGATAAAAAGATATGAAAGCTCAATTCACTCTATAACATACATGATCATTTAAGTCCTCCTAAATATTTTTGATATTATCATGTGAATTTTATCTCCAACCTTATCCTCATCCTTATGTTATATGCTCATAATACTCTCTCTCTTCTTCTTTTTTTTGAAAAGAACCCCCAAACTTATTTCTTTGGGAGGTTCTATTTTTTTTTTGTTTTTTTTTTCTTCCATTCACCCATGAACCATAGCTTTTCAAATGATCATTCTTGTGAATGAAAGGTAAAAGTTAGAAATATTTTTATTCAAAGGCCAGATAATAATATAGGTGTACAAGAAAGGATAAATATAAGCTCAAAATAGGTTACTAGGGATGGTATAATGTGTAGGTTGGTTTGAAAGGCTCAAACGATTCCAACAATGCCTAATTCATTTCTTAAATAGAGAGTAGTCTAGAATTTCGTTTCAAGTGACAATCAAATAAGTTCTAGAGTTTCATGAGAACACTTAGCATATTTGAATCACATAAATCTTTTCTGAATAAACAATCAATCAAATGTAAAAGATTAAGTGCTCAGGATTTTAGGATTCTTAAGTAAAATATAGGTTACAATTGAGTTTAGGTTCACACATAACACTCAAAACTCATCTATTTTCCTAATGTTACAAGCACTTTAAATTATTTTCATCATTGGTGCTAATTTTGTCTATTCCCAAAACATCACTCAGTTTTTTTTTTGAAATCTAGGTGCTGGAATCTATACAGAGATAGGAGGCTAGACACCCACGTCCTTTTTTTTTAAGAAAGAAGAAGGACAAGCACATAACAAACAACAAAAATTGAAAGAGATATTATCTGAAAGGAAATCTAGGAAAAGATGAACCTGCAGTAAACTAACCAGAAAAGAAAAATTTATTCAATCAAATAAAAGATGTTACAGATGAAGATCCAAATCCAATTTGCGCTTTCTACGGTTGTCTACTATCCAATTTATTTGAGCTATAGCTTGATCAGGAATATGAACATATGCTTGTAATGCATCAATCAACTCATCAGCATTTGAAGCTGAGATGAGAATTCGTCGTGCTGAGTGTGAGATAAACTTTTGTTCTACAGCTTGATCAAGAAAAGACAGCAAACCATCAAAGAAATTGTTAACATTCAACAGACCTATGGGTTTATGGTGAAGATTCAACTGTGCCCAGAAAACTATTTGAAAATTTTTCTCTAAAATACCAAAACCACCTGGTAAGGCAATGAAAGCATCAGCGTTGCTCATCATTCTAGCAATGCGTTCATGCATGGAGGCTACCCTAAATTCTTCCCCAATTGTTTTTCCAATGATGTTTGATACAACTAGAGCTGTAGGAATAATACCAAGAACTTGGCATCTTCCTACATGTGCAGCTGTAGACACACACCCCATTAACCCACGACTACCTCTACCATAGACTAAATGAATTTTTCTTCTGGCCAATACAATACCAAAATTTTGTGCTACTTTAACATACTCTCCATTTTTTCTAGGATTGGAACCACAAAAGACACAAATATTTCGAAATTGACGAAATGTGATTCCTTCCATACCTGCAATCACCTTAACTTTGAGTATGAAGATAAAGATAATAATATGTGCATTTATAGAACTTAGATAAAGGCATACTTACAGCAGCTATGTGAATAAGACGGTGGCATAATTATATTAGCCATGTGAGTAGGCCGATGGATGACAGCTAAATTAAAGATGAAAAATTAAAAAATAACGGTACGCATGCATATGTACAGTAGTTGTGATTGTGGCTCACATCTTCCTCTGGTTTTATGTCCAGTAACAGCTTAAATGGCCTCTAATGGTCGAAGATATGCTTCCCATCTAATTTTCTTATAAATTGGCAAACAGGGTCTTTTAATGTCAGATTCTCAAGACTGTATCGTTTTTGTTCTTTTTTAAAATAGGGCCATAAACCAACAATCCCGATATGCACAGATCCACTAGGATGCCTCTTAAGAGACGTTGGATGAAACTCATAATCCAATGACTCCTTACTCAAGCCATCCTTAATGAATTTTATTTTATTTTCTCGATTTACATGAACCCATCCTAAAGAACGGCAATGTGTGTTGCAAGTTTCACGTCCACATTTATGGCAGACACCCATTCTTTTAGCTCTACGCTTTTTAGCAAAACTGGTTTTTCCTAAACCAGGCATGTAAGAGATGTAACCATTTGCAGACTCACCTGCTAATCGTACCTTAGCTTCAATTAGCCAATGAATATCAGCAGGTATTCCCATTATCATCATCAACCTTAATCTTTCAACCCGTGCTTTATAAATTTTCAACAATGCATTGGGTGGAAGAGAAGGAAAATGATTTTTCAAGTTTGCAAATATGTCTTCCATTCTCAATTCTATTTTTTTTTTGTTGAAGAAAGATCAAAAGTAACAAAACCAAGAAAACAATAACAATTCAAAAGAAAATATTAATGAGGGAACAAATTAATGCCAACTAATAAAAAAAACCTTACCTAAATAACGTGCATAGCAATTAAAGGAAGCAAATCAATCCTGGTAGACAGGATCAAGCAAAAGTGTCTCCTATACCTCTGGGTTGCATAATTCCAAAAATGATTTTAATCTTTGGCCATTGACTTTAAATACATCACCATTTTGGGGATTTTCAATATCTACTGCACCATGTGGATAAACAGTACAAACAATGAATGGTCTTGACCACCGAGAACGTAATTTTCCTGGGAATAAATGCAAACGAGAGTTATATAGAAGAACTTTTTGACCTACATTAAATGATTTTCTTAAAATATTTTTATCATGAAAAAATTTCATTCGATCCTTGTATAATTTTGCATTCTCATATGCACCATTCCTTATTTCTTCCAGTTCATTGAGTTGAAGCTTCCTGTAGGAACCTGCTTTGTCAAGAGAAAAGTTAAATTGTTTGATGGCCCAATAAGCTTTATGTTTTAACTTAACAGGTAAATGACAAGCTTTGCCATACACATGTCGGTAAGGAGACATTTCAATAGGGGTTTTAAAAGCAGTACGATAAGCCCATAAAGCATCAGAAAGTTTTAAAGACCAATCTTTTCTACTTGGGTTAATCGTTTTTTCCAAAATATTTTTAATTTCCCTATTTGAAATTTCAACTTGACCACTAGTCTGAGGGTGGTATGGGGTAGCAACTTTGTGTGTAATGCCATATTTTTTCATTAACTGCTCAAAATAATTATTACAAAAATGTTTTCCCCTATCACTAATGATAGCCCGTGGTGTGCCAAACCTCGAAAAGATGTTTTCTTTCAAGAATTTTACCACAATCTTGTGATAATTTGTTTTACATGCAAGAGCCTCTACCCATTTTGACACATAATCCACAACAATATAGATGTATAAATTATCGAAAGAATTAGGAAAAGGACCCATAAAATCAACTCCTTAGACATCAAATATCTCAACAATAAGAATGGGAGTTAAAGGCATCATATTCCTCCGCGAAATACTACCCAATTTTTGACAACGCTCACAAGAACTATAATACAAATGGGCATATTTGAACAATGATGGCCAGTAAAAGCCACATTGCAAGACTTTTGCAGCAGTTTTTTTAGCACTAAAATAACCTCCACAAGCATGATCATGACAAAAAGAAATAACAATATATTGCTCACTCTCAGAAACACATCTCCGAATGATTTGATCAAGATAATACTTAAACAAGTATGGATCTTCCCAAAAGAATTTTTTTACTTCTGCTAAAAGTTTTACCCGATCTTGCTTACTCCAATGTGTAGGCATTTGACATGTGGTAAGATAATTAGCAATGTCAGCAAACCAGGGTAACTGAGAAATACACATGAGTTGCTCATCTGGAAATGAGTCTTCGATAAGCAATTTATTGTCACCCGATTCAACTATCAGCCTAGACAAGTGTCAGCCACAACATTTTCAAATCATTTCTTATCCTGAATTTCTAAATCAAATTCTTGCAACAACAGTATCCATCTTATCAAACGCACTTTAGCATCTTTCTTAGAAAGAAGATACTTAAGTGCAGCATGATCTGAAAAAACTACAATTTTAAATCTTAATAAATAAGATCTAAATTTGTCTAATGCAAATACCACAGCTAGTAACTCTTTTTCTGTTGTAGAATAATTCAATTGAGCATCATTAAGAGTTTTACTAGCATAGTATATCACATAAGGAAACTTTTTTAGACGTTGACCCAAAACAGCTCCAATTGCATAATCAAAGGCATCACACATGATTTCAAATAGAAGATTCCAATTGGGTGGTCTAATAATGGGTGCAGAAGTAAGAAGGGATTTGAACTTCTCAAAAGCTTGAAAGCATTTTTCATCAAATATAAAAGGTATATATTTGGTAAGCAAATTACACAAAGGTTTGGAGATTTTGCTAAAATTTTTGATGAATCTACGATAAAACCCTGCATGGCCTAAAAAAGAACGTATCTCTTTCATTGTCCAAAGAGGTAAAAGATTGAAAATCAATTCAATTTTGGCTTTATCTACCTCAATCCCCTGATTTCACACAATATGTCCCAAAACAATTCTTTTTTTAACCATGAAATGACATTTTTTCCAATTCAAAACAAGGTTCTTTTCCTTACACCTAATTAAGACCAATCTTAAATTGTGTAAACATTCCTCAAAACTAGACCCATGCACAGAAAAATCATCCATGAATACTTCTAGAAATCGCTCTACCATGTCAGAAAATATGCTTATCGTGCAACGCTGAAATGTAGCAGGTGCATTGCACAATCTAAATGGCATTCGACGGTAGGAAAAAGTTCCGAAAGGACAAGTGAATGTAGTTTTCTCTTGATCCTCGGGTGCAATGGGAATTTGGTTGTAACCTGAATATCCATCAAGAAAATAATAATATGCATGTCCAGCCAACCTTTCTAGCATCTGATCTATAAAAGGAAGTGAAAAATGATATTTTCTTGTTACAACATTCAACTTGCGATATTCAATACAAACACGCCACCCAGTTTGTACTCTAGTGGAAATTAATTCATTATCCTCATTCTTGACTACAGTAATGTCAGACTTCTTAGGAACTACCTGAATAGGACTGACCCATGCACTATCAGAAATCGGGTAAATGACACCCACATCAAGAAGTTTAATCACTTCAACTCTCACAACTTTTTTCATGTTTGGATTCAGACATCTTTGTGGCTCTCTCGAGGTTTTGGCATTGTCCTCCAAATGTATCCTGTGCATGCAAATTGATGGACTAATACCTTTAATGTCTGCTATTGTCCACCCTATGGCTTCTCTATGCTCACTGAGGACTTTTATGAGTTCAACTTCATGTTCTCTATCTAGGTCTGATGCAATGATAACAGGTAAAGTCTCAGCAGGTCCTAGAAACACATATTTTAGAGAATCTGCAAAGTTTTTAACTCTACCTAAGGTGGTTTTCTCTATGGATGGTAATAGGACAGACCCAAAAGATGTAATTGTCTCTGTTTTGACTTTCCATTCATTGGTATCCATCAATGGAGTAGTCTCTAACAGGAAATTTATTTCATTGATCAAACAGTCCTCTTCTATGTCCACGTTGAAGTAAGTCAAATATTTTTCTAAAGGGTCATCATCAAAAGAACTTAAAAATGAATCATCAGCTATACTCTCAATCATGTTGACCTCACATAAATCACCAGCATCCACAGGTTGACGAGAGACATTAAAAATATTAAGTTCCACAGTTATATTTCCAAAAGATAGATTCAAAATTCCATTTCGACAATTAATGATCGTATTGGATGTTGCAAGAAATGGTCTACCCAAAATGACTGAAATTTGTGTCTCTGTATTCTCAACAGGTTCAGTGTCAAGAACAATGAAATCTACTAGAAAGTAGAATTTATCAACCTTAATGAGCACATCCTCTATGACACCTCTAGAAATTTTTGTGGACCTATCAGTTAACTGAAGGGTTACTAGTGTAGGTTTTAACTTTCCTAACCCAAGTTTTGCATACACAGAATACGGCAACAGATTTACACTTACTCCTAGATCAAGTAAGGCTCGGTTAATCACATGGTCACATATAACACAAGAAATTGTAGGATAACTGGGATCTTTGTACTTGACAAGAGTTCTTTGTTGAATTATGGAGCTCACTTGTTCAGTCAAAAATACCTTTTTTGAAACATTAGTTTTTCTTTTCACTGTGCAAAGATCTTTCAAAAATTTTGAGTAAGCAGGTACTTGTTTGATAGCGTCAAGAAAAGGGATGTTAATGCTTATTTGCTTAAACACCTCTAAAATGTCATTATATTGAGTACCTTTCTTATTTATCTCAAGTATTTATGGGAATGGAGCTTTAGGGGCACAAAGAATATGTTCACTTTTATTCTCACTTGAGTCATTAATTTGTGATTCATGTTGACTCTGTTCTTTAGTTCTAGACATGTGAACTTGATTATCAATCACTTTTCCAGATCAAAGGGCTATTACAGACTTTACTTCTTCATTAAGATTTGTTGATGATCCTACTTCAAATTGACCCTTAGGATTAGGAATAGGTTGACTGGGGAATTTTCCTTTCTCTCTCTCTCCTACAGCATTGGCTATTTGATCCAATTGTGTTTTAAATTTTGAAATAGATTGAGTGTGGGATTGTAAAGCTTGTTGAGTTGATTGCATGAATTGCTGTAGAGTATCTTCCAAAGAAGGTCTTCTTTGTTGTGATACTCCGAAAGGAGGAACATATTGAGGAACTGAAGGATATGAGTTAGGAGGGGCAAATTGTTGCCCACCTTGATTCATTGAAGGTTGATTTTGCCTCCATAAAAAGTTTGGATGATTCCTCCAATTTGGATTATATATAGGTGCAAACGGGCTGTCTGATATTTTTTATGAAATTGAAGAGAATTGACTTGCTCAGAGAATGCATCTTGGTAAGCTGGTATGAATGAACAAAATTGTGTAATGTGAGATGTACTAGAACATAAGGCATATGCCTCTATCCTAGTATTGGTAGAATGGTTCAGAGTGTGGCTTAAAGTTAAAGCTTCAACCTTTCTAGTCAGGCTAGCTAAGGCAATTCTCACATCTGTGTCATCACTCACCTCATAAATTCCTCTCTTTTTGTGCGTTTGAGACTTCTTATCCCTGGAATCTATACAGTTTCAATGTTGAGAATTTTCAGATAAAGATCCTAAGGATTCCCAAGCTTCTCCCTCATTCAATTGTAAAAATCTCCCACCATGCATGCTTTGGATCATTTGACGGTTTGATGAAGTTAAACCATCATAGAAATATTTCACCAATCTCCAAATTTCAAAACCATGATGAGGACATTTCAAAAAAAGATTATTAAATCTTTCCCAACATTCGAAAAATTGTTCACCCTCTTTTTGACAAAAATCAGAAATTTCTCTCCTAAGGGCATCAGTTTTAGACATGGGAAAAAATTTTGTCAGAAACTTATTTATCAATTGATTCCAACTAGTAATAGTTCCTGTAGGAAGGGAGTTCAACCAAGCTTTAACTTTATCTTTTAATAAGAATTGAAACATTCTAAGCCTAATTGACTCATCATTGAAATTTTGAAAGCGAAATGTTGAACAAATTTCAAGAAATTTCTTCACATGCATGTATGGATCTTCTCTTTCCAAACCATAAAATGATGATAAAAGTTGAAGTATGGCTGGTTTGAGTTCAAAGTGAGTTGCAGTAGTTTGTGGTAAAACTATGCAATATGGAGTATTGGCTATGACAGGTGAGAAGTACTCCATAAGAGTTTTTTCATGCACAACTTATTCTTCCATTTTTTTATGATGTCTCAACAAAGTCTAATATTCCAATTTTTAAATCAAAGAGTGATCCTAAACTTTTCCTAACCAAACGCTGATCTTTATCACGTTTTCAAACACGCATAAACTAAAAGAAAAATTATAACCAAATATTTCTAATAGCATATAACACAATTACAAAAGAGGATAATTTTACAACTTAGCAACATATATATAAATATTAACTACAAGTAACAAAATGCAAATACAACAAAAACAATCACAAAATTTTGCAACAAAGAATTTTTTTTTCACAAAGAAAATTTTCTATAAAAAAAATAAATATTCTAAATAATAACTAGTGGAAGAATTTTACTTACTTGGATCTAATTAGCTTTTCCGTCGGAATCCCCGGCAACGGCACCAAAAACATGTTGTTATTTTAATTAAAACTCGCAAGCGCACGAATCTATTGGAATATAGATTTAGTGGTATGCAAGGTCGATTCCACGAGGATTGCCAATTGAGAAAATTTAATTCAGATCCAAAATAAATATTTCCAACCTAGTTGCCAGAATGTTTGTTTTCTGAGAAGAATACTGAACAGAGTTTGTAAAGAATTAAAATACCAAAATTAAATATGAATGTATTCAAAGTAAGAAACATGCTAAGGTTAGGGGATCCACTCTTGGTATATCAAATAATAATAAATTTTAACTCTTTTATTACTCAAATGGAATCCTCATGTAAATGAGGTTCCATTCGGAAGATATGTTACATTAAACACATTTTGGTTTATAGATGAAGTGTATTTGCCTTCTTTTATTATATTAATAATAGTAAATAACTTTTGTAAAATGGATTCAAGTATACATCGTGCCAATCATCATATTGTCTACAATAAATCAGGAATGATTTAAGTATTTATTGTGTCAAAGATTGTCTACAATGTATCAAGATTTGCACTTTACAAAATTTAAAATAAAAATATACAAACAAAGTCAACAATAATAATATAAAGTAGGCGGTAAAACCAGCCATTGAGAAAAGAAATAATAAGAAAATAAATACAAAAGTACAGAAAATAAATAATAGAGGGGCAATAAAGTCATCTTCTAAGAAAGCATATAACAAGAAAGTAAATAATAAAAGTGCAAAAAATAAATAACAGAGGGGTAATAAAGCCATCCTCTAAAAAAGTAAATAACAAAAAAATAAATAATAAAAGTGCAGAAAATAAATAACAAGAAAGTAAATAAAAAATACAAAAAATAAATAACAAAGAGGCGACATAGCCATCCTCTAAAAAAAGTAAATAACAAGAAAATAAATAATAAAAGTGCAAAAAATAAATAACAGAGGGGCAACAAAACCATCCTTTAAAAAAATAAATAACAAGACAGTAAATAATAAAAGTGTAGAAAATAAATAACAGAGAGGCGACATAGCCGTCCTCTCAGAAGAAAAATAATAAGAAAATAATAACAGAAAAAATAAATAACAGAGGAGTAACAAAGCCATCCTCTAAGAAAGTAAATAACATGAAAGTAAATAATAGAAAGGCAAAATAAATAAATAACAGAGGGGCAACAAAGCCATCCTCTAAGAAAGTAAATAACAAGAAAATAAATAAGAAGATAAATACAACATCAAGTATAAACATTAAAATTAGAGTTAGATAAATTATTATTTTTATACCAAGAGTTTCGCCCTTTCACCTTAACATTAGGAGATTAGTTCTCCCTAATCAAGATAAGAAAACAAAATGAAAGATGAAGAAGCATGATAAAACTTATGAGAGAAAGTAAATATACAAAATGTATAAAGAGAAAAAAAGATTACAAACACTTAGAACTTCCACAAAGATTTCTCAAGCTTCCTCTTCAGCCTTTCTCCCCCCTTTAACTCACAAGATGTCTCTATTTATAGACAAAACAAGGGAAGTAGGTGAAAAAAATGGTGGATAGCAAATTGCACTAAAGTTGACAAGTAGTGTTGCATTATGTGCCCCGAAAGTAGTCGTGATATATCACCTTGATAGCCACTGAATCTGCTAATTCAATCAATAAAAAAGTTGTAGATATTTTCATTATCTTTCCATCCATATAAATTAGAGAAAAATTGGCCATGTATTTTGTGATTTATTGCCAAAACACTGTAGCAAGGTCACTCTGGACTGCAACAGTAAACATGTTCAGTTCTAGACCAATTTTGGCCCTTTTAGTTTCCGAAGTTGCTGACCACTTGAACATCAAAGTTGTAGCAAATTATATCTTCTATTCACCTACAAAATTTCGTGTCCATTAAATATGTATTTGCTAAAATATGACCCAAATACTACAGTAAGGTTGGACTGAACTGCAACAATAAACATGTTCTGTTCTAACCCAATTTTGGCCCTTTGGATATCTGAATTTGCTGATCACATAAACATGAAAGTTGTATAAAATTATGTCATTTATTCATCTACCAAATTTCTTACATAATATATACGTATTTTCTGATATACGTCCAAAATACTGTAGTAAGATCAAGTTGAAAAGCAAGCAGCAAACAAATTTTTAACATTGAGTGTTGTGCCTTGAATCTTTATGTTTCGATTCTTTTAGAAATGTGGTCATAAATCAAGATTGAATTGATGCATATATCCATTAGGATGCGTCTCAAGAGACAAAACGATAATGCTCCTTACTCAGCCATCCTTAATGAATTTATTTTGTCTGCTTGATTTATAGACATCATTTTTAAAGAATCACAATTTAGCTTTGATTTCTCCAATTGAGTTAATTTCTTATTCTTCTCTTTATCTATAAAAATACACCAAACTAAAGACAAATAAAGGAGATAAATACTTAGTTAAAGTAAAAAGATAAGATAAAAATATTTAATTTATGAGTACAAAACTCATTAATCACACAGATTAATGCCTCGACCATTTTTAGAGAGAGAGACGACTTAAATGTATCTAGTACACGACTTCTAGTACTGAATGCTGACTCTAAAGCCACTGTTGATATAGGAATGGCCAACACATCTCGAGCAACAATAGAAAGAACACGAAATCTGGACACATTTGATTTCTACCAATCTAAAGCATCAAAAGAATCATCAGCATCTACACAAGCTTCAGCCAAATATCTTTCAACTTCATTCTTTGCTTCAATGGAATCTTTAGCCCTTAAATGAGATTTAAAAGCAGCATCTCTAGCTTTTTAAGCTAGTTTGGGCTTTGAAGTACCTTGATCTACATTTTCCATAAACATTGAAGAATGACACTCAACATTTAAAGCATTGGGCTCATGCACTTGATGATACCAATCATACAATTTTTGCAAATTAGCCTTGACTTTGGAAGACATATTATAAGATACAACTAGATCATAAATATCATCAAATGACCATTTCAAATAAGCAAGCTTGTATCTAGGGTCAAGCACATTAGCAATGAATAACAAAGGGTTCATGTTTTCCACTTTTCCCCAATACTTATCATATTTCTTCTTCATTTCTATTGCAATTTTACCCAACAAAGAATTATCACTTGAGTTCCACTTCAATAACTCACTCTGTACTAAAGAAAGTTGAGGGAAAGCTATATTTGAGGTAATATATAAAGATCCAGACAATTCCAAAGTCACATCATAGAAAATATTCAAAAATTGAATAAAAAACCTAGCATTATTCCAATCATCAGAAGAAGAAAGACCAATTGTCTTATCATCAAAATAATCAACATAGGTAGGCTCATCCACCTCTACCTATCAAATGCCTTTTGAAATTTCTCAGCACTTTCCAACATCAAATAGGTTGAGTTCCACCTAGTTGAAACATCAAGACATACAATGCTTTGAGATTCAATCTTTGATTGTTCAACACAACACTTAAATTTTGCTAGTCTAGAGGGAGAAGATCTCACATATCTCACGGCATTACAAATAAATGCAATGGATGAATGCATGTCCTTCAATCCTTCATTAACAACTAAATTGAAAACATGGACACAACATCCAACATGCATAAAATCACTCTCTAAAACTAAACCATCTGTTATCTTCATCTTTCTCTTTAAGTATGCTATTACCCCATCATTTGCAGAAGCATTGTCTACCGTTACCGTAAACACCTTTTCAATCCCCCAATCATTCAAGCAATTTTCTATATGCTTTCCAATTGTCCCCCCTTTATGATTAGGAATAAGGAAAAAGTTAAGAATTCACTTTTGAAGTTTCCAATCATTGTCAACAAAATGTGCCGCGAGTGCCATGTAACTCAAATTTTGAACTGAAGTCCAACAATCAGTAGTGAGACATATTCTAGTACAATTTGACTATAAAAAATTTCTAAGCTTCACTTTTTCATTTAAATATAATTGATAACAATCTCTACCTATAGTGGAGCGAGAAGGAATATGAAATAATGATTGCAACTTACTACTAAAGTACTTGAATCCATATCCTTCAACTATTTTAAATGGATGTTCATCAGTAGTAACAAACACAGCTAAAGCTTTCCGAAATTCTTCAAAATTATAAACTTGTGGTGCCCTTATCATATTATTTTTCCCACCATCTTTTTTGGGCTCAAAACTAATCACTTGTTGTTTAGGATCATTCAAAGCATATGAATATTTAGGGCATTTAGACAAATGACTAACCAAGTTTGAAGTATAGTGTGTCTTAGGATTACACAAGTACCTCTTTCCACAATAATTACATTGAGCCGTAGGCTCCAATGCATCTGGTATTTTGGTGAAGTGATCCCAAGCCGCTGATGTCTTTCGAAATCCACTAGCAGGTGGTTTCCTTTTTTGCCTCTTAGAGGGAGTAATATTAGAAACTTCGATGTCAGCTGAAGCACCTACTTTTTCTTTGCCAGTTGGATCAGAGGGTGATTTTGTTGAAGATGCTATTGAGGAATCCATGCCACTCTAATAAATATCTAAAACCTTTTAAATAACCAACAAAAAGAGGAATAAACTCATAGAACAAGATGCATGATATATAGAGTAATATAATTCTTCAGATTAAGATGAGACTTATTCTTACAAGAAGGAAAATGCAATAGAACTCCACACAAAGACTTTAGAAAATGAAAAATGTGCCCTATCAATTAGAAAATGGATATTGGAAAATGAAAATTGAAAAATATATTCCAGAGTCTAGAAAACAGAAATTAAAGACTCTCTGGGGCCTAATTCCAGAGTCTGGAAACCATTTACCCAGAGTTTCTGAAGCCTCATTACAAAGTCTGGACTCTGGAAAATGTGCCCTATCAATTGAAAAATGAAAAATATGTTTCAGAATCTGAAAAATGAAAATTAAAGACTCTCTGGGGCTCATTCTAGAGTCTAGAAAATGTTTCAGACCAGAGTAAACTATTTAGGCATTTACCCACAAAGAGTATCTAGACTCTGGGACCTCATTACAGAGTCTGGAAAATATGTTCTAGAGTCTCATTACAAAAAGAACATGGAAAATATTCTAAAATTCCAACATGTATCCTAAACTAAACAGAGAAACAGCACTGCAGCATAAGAGCATCCAAAAATAGCATAAGAGCATACAAAAGGACTCTTGAGCCTCATATGCAGCAAGATTTTCATTATCACGAACAGTAAACACCATTTCAGGTAGCATAAGAGCATCCAAAAACCAAAATTGATCAAAATGTTTACTCAAAGTCACAACGAAGTCACAAACTCACAAAACCACTAAATTTTCATGTACAGACAGCACAAGAGCAAAGCATCGAAATTATTGATCAAAATGGTTTAACAGCACCCCAAACCAACAGTCTAACATGAACACTAAGCATATCAAGAAGAAAAACGTACCAGCCTGGCAGCCTCGATGAAAATGGTTTAACAGCACCCAAAGCCTTAATGAAAATATGCAAGCAAGACAGCCAAGTTGAAGAACAGACAACTAAGCACAAGAAGAAATAAAAAATGTGGAACAACATATCAAAATCTAACATGGATTCCAAGCAACCAGGATACTGATTAAAGTTTTGAAAGAGAAGGAGAAGGAGAGAAACTTATCGGAGACAAAGATGCAGAGCAACCGTGGACGATGGAGGCTTTAAGCGTGATGATGCGCGATGGCCGAGCTGAGCTGAGATGAGGTTTGAGTGTAGCCGTGTGGGGAAGGTCGGAAGGGGAACAGAGAGTTCGAGACCGTAAGAATCAAAGAAAAATTGAAGAGAAGAGGGGCTAGGGCTTCGGGTGAGGGAGGAAGAAAAGACACGAACTCGGGTAAGGAGGCTGTGTGTGCCCGTGACCGTCCCCCTGACAACGGTGACGAGAGATTCGAAGGGGAATGTGTGGCTGAGTGGCTATGTGGGGAAGGGGAATCGCAATCGAGATTCGAAGGTGAGACCGAGAGAAATCAAAATCGAAGAGAAAGAGGGGTTAGGGCTTCAGGTGAGGGAGGAAGAAAAGAAAGGGGCCAGCATGGATGGAACGACGTTGTTTTAAGGCTATAAGTCAATTTTTTGTTCTACCTTCGGTCGGGTCGGGTTGGACGATTTTTCTGAACTCTAACCCGACCCGATTGACGTTACCCGATTTTAAAATTTTTCTTAACCCATTACAACCCAAAAACCTGATTTCATTCACCTGGATATCTACATTTTCATCGGTTTAAATCAGGTTCATTCGGATTAAACGATTTGTGAACACCCCTAATTTGCAGGATTTTCAGCTATCTAGAATCTCCTTTACGAAATCATATCGAACGTCTATATGCTTCGTGTATGCATGATAGACTTAATTCTTTGTTAAACAAATAGCACTCTGTAGTATTTCTCCTTGACGTGCTTCTGACCAACTCCCAAGTCTTTCAGCAATCCTTAAAGTCAAATAGTCTCCTTAATAGCTTCTATAACAGCCATATACTCTGCCTCTGTAGTAGACAAAGCAATTATTGACTATAAAGTAGACTTCCAACTAACCGGTACCTTTGCAAGTATAAACACATAACCGGTAGTTGATATTCGTTTGTCCAAATCACCAGTATAGTCGGAATCACAATATCCAACTACATATTGACCAATCATTTTATTCTGCTCAAATAACAATCCAACATCCACGGTATTCTGAATATACCGTAGAATTCATTTGACAGCTTGCCAATGTCCTTTACTAAGATTATGCATATACTTGCTCACAACCCCAACTGCTTGTGAAATATCAGGTCTTGTGCACACCATAGCATACATCAAGCTACCAACATCGTTTGCATAAGGAACTTTTGCCATATATTCTCGTTCAGCATCATTCTTCGGAGATAAATCAGCACTAAATTTCATATGAGGAGCAAGCAGAGTACTCACAAGTTTTGACTTGTCATTCATGCCAAAGCGTTGCAGCACCTTTCTCATATATTGTTTTTTAGTTAGATGAAGTTGCTCCATTCGTCTGTCTCTATTTATCTCCGTGCCGAAAATCTTCTTAACTTCCTCTAAATCTTTCATCTCAAATTATTGCTTCAGTTGAGCTTTTAACTTGTCAATTTCTCCTGAATTCTTTGAAACTATCAACATATCATCAATATAAACTTGTCAAATCGCTTGTACCACTATCTTTGAAATTGCTTCAATCCGTACAAAGATTTTTAAAGTTTGTATATCATATTTTTTTTCCAGTAACTTTGAACCCTTCCAGCTAAGTCATATAGATTTTCTCGTTCAAGTCTCCATGTAAAAATGTAATTTTTACATCAAGTTGAACTAGTTTCAAATCCAATTAAGCTACCAAGGCTAATAAGATTCTGATGGAGGAATGTTTCACCACTAGAGAAAAAACTTCATTGTAGTCAATTCCCTCCATCTGAGCATAGCCTTTAGCTACCAATCTCGCCTTATAACAAATGCTTTTTTTGTCAGAAAATCCTTCTTTCTTTGCATATATCCATTTGCATCTAATAGCCTTCTTTTCTTGGTAGACTTGCTAGCTTCCATGTCTGATTCTTATGAAGAGACTGCATCTCTTCATTCATAACATTCCTCCACTCTTTATCTTCAAACCTTTGAACTGCTTCTTGATAAGTGGTAGGAATTTCATCATTCACTATTATAGATTCATGAGCCATTATATCACTAAATCGAGCAGGTTTGTGTCTTACTCGTTGTGGCTGCCTTAATGCAATTGATTCTTATTGCTGTGGAAGTTCTTGGATTGGAACCTCTTCATCATTTGACTCCTCTTTTGCCATAGGAGTTTCTCCATCTTTATACATAACTGGGTCGATTCTCTTTTCAAACTCCACCTGTTGCGGAGCACTATTGATCTATTGAATGTCATCCTTCTTCAACATGGCAGATTCATCAAAGGTGACATCTTTGCTAAAGATTATCTTCTTTGTTTCAAGACACCAGAGGTGGTATTCTTTAACACCAGTAGTGATCCCCATAAAGAGCCCCTTCTTGACTCTCGGATTCAACTTCGATTCCTTCACATGATAGTACATAGCAGAACCAAACACACATAATGAATCATAATTAGTACCTGGTTTTTCAGACTAAACTTCCAAAGGTGTTTTACCACCAATTGCAGTTGATGGTAAACGATTAACAAGATAACTTGCATATCTCACAGCCTCAGCTCAAAATTGTCTGCCCAACCCAGCATTAGATAACATACACCGAAATTTCTCTAGCAATGTTCAGTTCATATGTTCAGCCACCCCGTTCTGTTGTGGTGTATTTCGAACTGTAAAGTGTCTCACGATGCTTTCATCTTGACAAATTTTATCAAACGGATCACTTCGATATTCACCTACATTGTCTACTCTAAGCCGTTTGATCCTTTTACCAATCTGAGTTTCAATCATCTTTTTCCACTTAAGGAAACAATCTAACACTTCATCCTTTGACTTCATAGTGTACACCACACTCTTCGAGATAAGTCATCAATAAAAGTAACATAATAGTGTTTTCCTCCCAAAGAAGCTGTCTTGGAAGGACCCCACACATCAGAGTAAACATAATCCAGAATACCCTTGGTATCATGGATTGCAGTGCCAAACTTCATTCTTTTCAGTTTTCCCATCACGCAGTGCTTGTAAAAATTTAGCTTATAGGTTTTCGCATTTTTCAATAATCCTTACTTCGCCAGAATTTATAAGGATTTTTCACCTGCGTGCCCTAATCGCATGTGCCACAACTTAGTTGCATCTGACCCTTCATCTTCTAGAGTTACAACTACAGCTATCCCAACAATTATATTACCATCATAGTAATACAAATTATTCTTCCAAGTGCCTTTCAACATCACCAGAACTCAAGAGACTATTTTCAAAACTCCATCTCGCATTGTCACAGTTAATCCTTTGGATTCTAGGACTCCCAAAGAGATGAAATTCTTCTTCATGTCAGGTACATACCTGACCTCTGTCAAAACTCTAGTTGATCCATCATGGTTCTTTAAGTAAATTGAATCAATCCTAATTGTTTCACAAAATGTGTCGTTGCCTATATAAACAACTCCATCGTCTATTTCTTTAAACTCAAAGAACCACTCCCAGATTTGACAAATATGTTGGTTACATGTTGAGTCAAACAACCATTTGTCAGATCGCCTTGTGGTGGTTGTTGCAACTAGTGAAAGATCTGAATTTTCATCACTGTACTCAGCAGCACATGATTCTGCAACAGATTTGCCTTTATTTTTCAATTTCGGGCAATCTTTCTTCCAATGCCCCTTTTCTCTACAAAAGGCACATTCATCTTTACTCGGTCTGCCTCTTGACTAAGATTTTCCTCTTCTTCCTTTCTTCTGACCTTGTGGTTTGCCCCTGGCTACCAGCGCTTCTGCAACCATCTCTGCATCTTGCTTTCCTCCTTGTCTTTTTTTCTCAATTCATGACTATATAGAGTACTACATACTTCACTGAAGGAAACTTTCTCTTTCCCATGAAGTAACATAGCTTTTATAAATTCATACTCTACAAGAAGTGAAAACAGTTACATCAATGCCAGATCTTCATCTTTGAAGGTTTCATCAAGGTTTCTCAAATAAGCTACTGCCTTGTTAAAAGCAGTAATATGATCGTTTATGGTAGTACCCAGTTGATAACTAAACTGAAACAACTTCTTCTTCATAAAGAGCTTATTATAACTGTTATTCTTTATAAATTTCTCCTCCAATGCCTTCCACAACTTACTTGTAGAAATTTTCTTTGAGAATGAATATTTCTGCTCTCTAGAAAGGCATGGTCGAATAGTACCACACACCAATCGATTGATGGTCTTCCATTCTTTTTCTTCAATTTCTTTTGGTTTCTCCTCTTCAATAGCAATATCTAGACCTTGCTAGAAAAGAGCGTCTAGAACTTCACCTTGCCACATTCCGAAATAACCCGTACCATAAAAAATCTCCACCGTAAATCTTGCATTTGACACATCAAATCTCGTTAATATTGACGATGAAGAAGCTGTCGAAGTTAATGTAGTGGAAACTGTGGCTTTCTGAGTCTGCTCTTTATCATCTACTATTTTAACTCTGAAGTGTAAAAATTACCAGTAATAATTTAGCCTGAAAAAAAATGCACCAGGAAAATTCTCAGAAAAAACTGGAGGGGTCACACGGTTCCACTTAAAAAATAATTTACTTAGACAGAATTTTCCTAGATATGCACTTAATTAGAAAATATATTACTAGTAATTTTAACACTAGCTTACAAAAAAAAAGTTCAAGAAATTTTTTCTGATGTGGAAGATCAGTTAAAAGCACAACTATGGAACATACTAAAATTTTAAGAGAAATCACAACCAACAGCTCTGATACCAATTGTTGTGGAAATTTGAACTATTTTTTTACCAATAACAAATTTAATGACCCAACAATGATAAATAAAAAATAGAATAACAAATAAAGAGAACACTAGAATTGGATAAAGTTTGACTAATTATGCTTACGTCTTCGGACATCACTGCAATTATATTACTAGAAGAATACAAAAGAGAGAAAAAAAAACTAAACATTTAGAAAAAGTAAAATACTTGAGTTTTTGGTGTAAAGTTTAACTAAGAGAAAAAATTCTTTTTATAGGTTAAAGACCCTTTTTAATTTTAACAAACTTTTGATGTGAGACTTTAAAAGTCAAAATAGAATTTTGAAAGCCAAAGAACCAACATTTTATTTCTTACTGCCTCCAACTGTGTGTTAATTGCCAAAATTAAGAATAGTATTATTTTGGAAGGGGAATTGGTCTCAGTTAAAATCAAAAGATAGGAAAGCAGATAATTAATGCAATTTTGAAATGAGGATGATATCCGCAGGAAGGATGCGTATTAAAAACAAAGTTGAAATGACCATTTAGCTGAAACTATTGGCATAACACTTTTGACCAATACGGCTGTGACTATAAGTAGACTGATGACAAACAAGGAGACTTTGAAAAAAAAGAAGGTAAAACAAGTAGGTTATTTGACTGGGGATATGACTCTGTTAAATTAACTCATTTCATCAGAGTTAGATGTGCCTCCCACTTCACTTTCTCCTCCTTCTCTTTTGCTTCTTCCCGGGTTCCAACAGACTGCTTGAGATTAGTTAGATCATAATAAATGTTTTAGGTGAAGAATTAGAACTTTTCACAAAGTTACAAATCCATCCTACTGACTCATTGTCTTCGATTATAGGAAACAATTTAACAATTCACTTCTGTTCTTGTAAATTCATAATTTATTTATTCTTGTTTCTTGTTTTAAGTATTACCTCGTCCAAAGTCACCACCAGTCACTAGATGTTATTAACACAGCTTGGTTCAATGCATATTATCTAAGAATCAGAACCATATTCTGATGGACCCAACTGTGGCATCAACAAAAGTGAGAAGGCAAACCCAATTTAAAACCACAGGGTTAGATTCTGCAAGTGCCAAGTGGGACGTTAGCCTGAGGCATGTACTTTATGCTTTTCCAGTTTTCCTTCTCTATTATAATCCGTTATGGAATTAATCCCACTATTAGTATGGTTGTGCCACAAACTTGTAAAGTAACTTGACTCACTCTTTGTTTACCTCAAAATCTTCATATTCCGTCATTCTCATTCTGTCCTTCCCTACACCGTCCATGCATATGTTCTGTTATTTGCTAGTCTAATGGAAGTTATCATGCACTCAAAATTTTATTCTAAATAATGGAGCTGCTTGCCCTTTCAAAAAAGTGCCTCATTTTTTTTGGGGGTCTTCGTGGTCTAAACGCTACCCATTATAAATTCTTTTCAAGATTCCAACCATAATTCCGGAACCCTCATCAGAAACTTTGAAGATTACTTTACCAATTATGGTGATGCTGTTTGGCTAATTTTGGATTCATCTTCCTGCTTTTCCACAGAGAATCTCATTTTTGGGCAATCAGGGTGGCGGTGGTAGTCAACTACCTATCCATCAACCAATTAACAGTGAACGCATGAAGAATCGTCCTCAATCCAAAAAGGGAAAGCCCAAAGGAATCCAAGATATCTAGGCTCCTATGGCAGAACAGCTGTGTCCACATTCTATGGCAGCACACATGCTTGGGCCCCTTGAAATGCCAAATGAGGAAGGAAGGTATGGGGTGCTGACAGGTGTTGAAGAAACTTTCACCTCTCTCTTACTTTAATGAGTTCAAGCGTTGTACAGGAAAAGCGAGTTGCAACGAGATAAGAAATGCGTGTTGAAGGGTGCTCTTTCTTCTCCATGCTTCCTGGCAAGTTGCTATGACAAGTCCTCATCCTTCACCTATAGGCTATAACCAAACACCCATCTTCTCCCACTCTCCCCTCTCCAAAGAAAGCTGTAAGTTATTATCAAATTATTTATACTTCTTTAAAGTTTTAAACCCTTTCATCAACAGTGATGCCGATTCATCATACTTGTTTATTTTCTTAACTGTACTTACAATTTTAGAGGATATTATTATACTTTCCTAAAAATTATATGAAAAGAGAACATGCCATTATCTGATTCCTTTTGACAGCATTTTCTCTTGATTCATTTGCTCCAATATATATGCATAGAGCATTATTTGACACTAGTATATGCTTTCAAGGTACATTCAAATTTCAATCAACTTTAAAAGCGAGTACTAATCTCCTCAATATCTGAACTTAGCATCCCTAATTGTGTGATTCATTATTACATTTGTTTCAGTATTAATTTGTAACCTAGTCAGTGCTTTCTCTTTCTTATCAAGTCCAAGTAGCAATATATATTTTGCCTAGCTTAGAGGAATAATTGGAACACTATTACCATAAATAAAGGAATGAATGGAACAGTCAAGTAAAAAAGTGAAAGACAAAAGTTTAATGTAGCATATGATGCTTGTATACTAACACATTTATTTCTTCCTCTATTTTTTTTGGTAAAAGAAGTTCATTTCCATTATCAGTTTACACATCAATCTTTTAAATAGATTTTACAGGCTGTAGGACTAAAAGTTTTGTAATCTTTCGTTGACCCATTGCTTGAAATCTTATACCCATTTTTTTTCCAAATGGGTTTCCATTTCTTAGAGGTTAGCATATACATGTTGATTTGTGGTTCTATTTTCTCTTCATCCAGTTGGTTCATGCTCGTATTCTTCCATTTAAAACTTTAATGATGGACAACAACGTTTTCACTCATGGCTGTACCACCTTACTAACAACATGAACTTGAGATTTCTACAATAACATATTAAATGATTTAATTTTGATTTATTGACGGTTGGCTGCTTTTCTGTGACCCCTAATTCCCGCTCTTGCTCTTTAATTAATTCTTTTTTTTTTACTTGTTTAGCCTATCCGGCCGGAGTCTACCAGATAGCAGTAGCACCAATGACCAAACCTATATCAGAAATTTGAACGAGTACAGAGACCTTAATAATGAAATAAAAACAGTGGACTTTTTGCCCTTTGAATTGTCTAAAGTAAGAACCCTTTGTGGGGAACTATTTTCTTTTGCATACCTAGTAATCTTGTATATAAAAATAACAGCCCTTATTAGGCAAGAACACAAATAAACTTTTTTCTGAGAAAGATCATACACTAGCACAAAAAAGTGACAATATTTCTTTTACATGAACCGTTTAAATTGATATAAACCTAGGAAAAACTCGAAACTGATACGACATATTTCCATTTAATCTAATTATATGACTTAATTTTGAATCTGATGTTTGATGATTTTAAGTAACATTACGTGAAACAAGATTCCAACAAGAACACAGTCGAACTCGAACTCCAATATGCACTTAATGGGCAATGCCATAGTACGGCAAATCAAATTAATGATATCAAGAAAATTAGTAAAACTAGTGCTTGTACTGGGGTTCATTAATTATCTTGCCTGCTTGCTGATGGTGACTTCCCAACTATCCGTGCATAGCACCATCTATAATGTTCTAGCATCAGGTGGTTAGGTTTCTTCCAAAAGTCATGGCTCTTAATGGGGGAAACGATGGTGGGAAAAAAAAAGATAAAGATTAATTTGTCTGTGTATATTGATTGACCATATCGTACAATTTTCTGAACCGCTTGACAGCAATTCACTTGCCTTTACCCATGCAAGGTCCAAACTGCAGTGAATTATTTGCATTGTGGGGCTCATAAACCATTCATAACTAGAAGTAAATCACAACAACTTCATAGCATTTTGATTATAATTCATAACTTAGAATATGTGTGTGTGTGTGATGATCAGAATCTACGGTACAGTACTGTATTTTTTTAGTAGTTCATATATACTGTTGGTCCCTACCTAAATAAAAAATCATAACAAACTTCCTCATGGGTGCCAAAAGAAAAAGCGGAGGTAAGAGAATAAAATCAGAATAGATATTGAGAAGGGAATAGGCATGCATGGATTACGTAAATGGGTTGTTAGGAAGTTACATTGGGTGTCCTTCAGAGGATATTTTATCTCGTGAGAAACAAGTTACAATTTGGATTTTATGGCCTTTTACCCCTCCTTTTTGCTGGACTGGCTTCCTTTTTCTTTTCTCCTATAAATAGAGGTGCTTCCAGCCTCCAACCTTCCAAGCCCAACTCACTTTTCTCTCTGTTTCTTCCTCTCATTCTTTTCTTGCAGCTATTACTATTATTGATGGGGTAGAAAAATAGGGGAAGAGAGGGAGGCAGTTCGGTAAGGTTGCTGACAGAAGATAGAGAGCACAGATGATGATATGCATATACAGACGGAACTCCGTTGCATCTCACTCCTTTGTGCTCTCTATGCTTCTGTCATCACCTTAATCCAGCCTCCGCCATTTTTCACTATCTCTACTCCAACTCTCCGTAATTATATATATAGATCTGGAATTCATGAAGAGTTTATATATAACATGTTTTTTTTTTTTTCTCTTTGATCTGTTTCATTTTTTGTATTATGTTCTCCTCAACAAATGACTGTTAATTATTGGCTAAAAGTATTTTGTTACTCCCAAAAGTTGTTAACTAAGAGATTCTTTCTTCATTTATCTATCAGAATCAGATATATATATATATATATATATATATATATAGGCATACGTTCAGTGGGTGGAGGGAGATCATGAAGGAAGTAAGAATGAGCAACTGAATCTGTTTATATGTAATGTACTGTCTTATCTCTAAAACATAAAGCGTGGCTTGATTTGAAAATAGAGCTAATACTATTATTTCTTCTTTTGTGGTATGATGTTTTAAAGTTAGAGGAGGAGGCGCTACGCCACTTGCTTTGAGGCACTATGGGGTCCAAGACCAACTGACGATGACATATTGCAGAATGCAGAGCATATATTTTTTCAAAAAAATTTCCAAGTGAGTACCCCACCATTGCAAAGGAGGTGATTTAATGTAGTCTCTTCAAAGTATTACTACTATTCATGAACAAAACCAAGCGTATTTATAAATTTGTTTGCCTCTGTACATGGTTTATGCACCAAAATTCAATGCAAATGAATGGCTAGTAAAAATACAAGTGCAGTTTATTAGATTTAGAGGTTTTGTACCAAGCCAGTCGAGAATGGTAGGGTATATATAAATATAATTCCATTAAACATTTCCTTTTTCCTTTAGAAAGTAGAAATCACATACACATATATAGGGTGAAATATTAATTAGATGTCGTGCCTTCAAGATTACATAATGATGACATCCGTTCGTTTTCTTAAGCCTGTCATCAAAGTCACAAGATATTTCGAGAAATGTCAAGGACCAGTGGACTAAATCTCAAGGAAAAGAAGTCAAATTTGACAATATTACTGGACGTAATGCTTCAACTCATTAATATAAATCATAGATTGAACTTAATATGCTTAATTCTTTTTTTTTTTTTCATATATATAATTAATTTCATTTGCTCCCTCATATATATTCTAATAATCAAATGGCCAGGAATCAAGACTAATTAAGAAACACAGAAATGTTATGTATCATAGCTAGGTTTCTTACATGCATCATTGTACTGCAGTTAATATTGGGAACTTAACCTGATAGGAGAAGTTTGAAATCTCGCAAGCTCAAACAAAGGTGTGTACGGGTAGTGCAACCAAAGCTGTAAAAACTACAGCAAGTACTAAAGCATATTCGATATTAGTAATCTTTTGTATTCTCACATTTTTCCCCTTTTGTTTCTACAAATTAACAAAACAAAGTGTATAATTTATAATGTAGGTTAATCGTAGTTTGTTGGTCAAAATTTCAATTTACTTGATCGAGCGGTAGGAAAGGAATATCCGCCTTAAATAATTTCAAAGGTGAAATATATATGCATCCTCTTTTAGGTGTGATTAATTTATTAAGCTTCTTACACAAATCAGAAAATCTAGCATTATAATGTATTTAAATCAAATCTCATGCAGTTTAGTTTTGATTAGCTGATGAAAACTCTTCATTTGAAAAGAAATAACACAAAAAAGGAAAGATTCGTTTTGAACTTTGGTGTCATCTTAGTAGTAGAAAATGCTTTCAAGACGGGCTTGTCTTTCTTCCCAAAGATAATTATACCATGGTTGACCAACGTAATTAAAGACAATATAGTTTTCCAGGCGTGTTTTGATCTGGTTTGATGATGATTTCCACTAAAACTATTTTCTTAATAAAACAATGAAAGTGTATGTATGTTATAAAGAGAATAAAACTAAAGTAACATTTTGTTAGAATCTCAAGTCTGATCTAAGTGACAATACAACGAATTAAAAGGAAACATCTTTATATATATATATATATATATATATATATATATATATATATATATATATATATTATACCAATACTGAGATGAGACAGATCCTAGCCATGAACATGCATCTCATGGAAGTCGCACCTTTCGGCTGCAGATAGGCTACCGTGCTTTGTGGCCCATTATCTATCAAGTCTTTCTGTGCCTTGAATTGCGGCCAAGTTGATTAACGGTACATGCCCTGTGCTACCTAACCTGGTTTTCTTCATTCTCCATGATGCTACTGCTGGTGTCCACAGATATTATTTCGTGCTCAAGCGTCCGTGCATTTGCAGCCTTTTCTCTGGTTTTCTTTCTCGATTGTGACTAGCAAACTCGAGTTTAATTTATCTTCGGACTAATTTCACGGTTCCATTTGTAGTTTTTTTACTTTTTGGAACGATTCCATTTGTAGTTTAAACTTTCTTGTTTTTGCTACTTGCTTCCATTCAAATGTAAATTAACATAAAGCCAAAAAATGAAACAAATGTTTCACTGTAGTCTTGGAAGCGATTAACGCCCATCAACTGGATAGGCCCTTCATGGATCAGACGGCAGATAGATTCGTTGATGAGTACGAAAAGCAGGTGAGATATGGCAGAGGCTATTGTGGATATGGGTATCTGATGTCGAAATTCCCAATATTGGTGGCACATATTTTGACTATCATTCTAATCCTCGTGGCCATGGAAATTGCCAATAAGCACAGGATCCTGCGGCTTCTGTTTTCTTCGCATGGCCCCATCACACTGACAAATTGATTCATACTCATACACAAGCAAAGCAACGGCTTTTGAATCCTGTTCTTCAATTACTATCTCCCCCAACCCAACATATCACTCTTCTTTAGTTCTACATAGTTAGCAAAGTTCCAGACTGATTTGATTAGTGTTATTAAAATATGTTGTATAAGAAAGCTCCCTTATACCTTGATCTGATGTAAACTAGGGGAATTCTGAACGCTGAATTTGTCAAAATATGCCATTCGTGCAGTTCTAGGATGTTTCGGTGACATTTTGTTGTTGTTTCTGAACATTATCAACCACTCCATTGTTTAATATTCTCTTATTAAACATTTGTTTACAGAAACAAACAAAAAAAAAGACAGGATTTCATCAATCTACAGCCCAATATGAGCAGGCCTTGCACCATGAGTCTATGAGTAATATCCTAAATTGACAGATTTATTGTAAAACATAAAACACATGAACAATCTTTATGATGCAGTATTCTAATAAAGATCTCGGATCTATGTTTCATGACAAGAGTTTTATGCTAGAAGGGTGGAAGTTGTTCAAGGGTTCGACATTAACCCAGCTGAGAAACAGCTTGAAACATTGGGAAGCATACAGAAGAAACAATTTGTTTATATTCAAGTCTCCAGGCAAGGCTCAGGAAACTCGATTTATTAAATTTGACTAGACCTGAGTATGACAACGAGCAAAGTTCAAGAATCCAGCCTTATTATAAACAAGTAAGATTGACACAAATGATACTAAGCTCATGAGTAAATCCATGCCATGGCAAAGGTAGATTATAACAAGTTGTACTATCAAAAGCAAGAATCAAAATGTACTACCTATTTCTCTCATATGAATTACTCCCCCAATCCCCACCCTAACAGTGCATTCATAGTGATCTACCCAGCTAAAGGACAATATTACAATAATCAGGTTCCAGTGCTCCATTTAGACCTACAGATTCTATATCATGAGTTTGCCTCTCCTCCTTGAAGGAGTTACTGTGAATATCCCTTGTAATTTTAGTAGTTGTATCCAAGAATTACAAGATGTCAAGCAGTAACAAGCAAACATGGGTATGGGTCCATAAATCTAGAGGAAGAGAGGAACGGACAAGTATAATGCCCACAATCCGAGGGACCAAAAATGACTTCCACTATTCAAGATCTTCGCAATGTATTCCATATAGTCTTTTGTGCCTCTCAGTGCAGGTGCAGTGATTAAGAAGATGACATGGGCATAATATCTAATAGATTGCACATTACATAGAAATGCCACAAGGAAGCAAATTGAGATAGAAAGACGCTTAATTGAAGATTTTGAAGTCTTATTGACATATACTAATACGGATGCTGAGACATCAGAATTCCACGTAATCCTGGCAAAAATACCAATTATTGAGCTAAGTGTGATTGCTGTTGTGGTTAGAAGAGTAGATGCCATGATATTGTTGCCAATTGTTTGAACTGCCTAAACCCCATTTTTCAAGGATCCTGAAAATGTAGAAATGGATTTAATTCTACAAATTGCTAGACCAATATCTGCATCCTTCTTAATTGATATCAGCCATAGTGACCCTACATTTTGAATTATGCTAGTTTCATAATTGTACAGATGACTCGACCTGGGTTAAAAAGGAATAACTTCAAGTGAGTCACTTGAACTTAACAACCAATACAATTATCCTGCCTTGTAAGGGTTGAGTAACTAGCATAATTCTAAAACTTTCTGTTAAGAACCTGGATTCTTAACCATAATTACAGAAAAATAACAAAGCAAGAAAAAAAACATTTCCTAACACTTCGAGGGTGGCCCCAAACTCTACCTTATCTTCACCTATGCCCCTCTCTCTTTTTATAACTAAAATCTTAATTAATTACTTCTATTACAATTTGTATGTGTTCTAAAATCTCTAAAATAACTTTTTCTTTTTTTCTTTAACTATGGGATTCTATCATTACTCTGCTTCGAAGTTTCACCTTGCCCTCGAGATAAGTGGTTGAACTAAGAATGGGTGGCTTCTTCCCATTGTAAAGTTGTTTTCCTTTTTCTTTTCTTTGTTCTTCGTTCTTTCTTCCTTTTTTAATAGCTTCGAAATTAATTTTTGCTTGCATTGCTTGGATCCAACCACAAAGTCCATAAGCTTTCAGTAGAATCTGTAGTAAGCCTATAACTTGTATGTGGCTCGATAAGATTAAAAAAGATAGTCAGACCAGTCTATTTCAACTCTTTTAGTAATATAATAATTTTCTATTGTCTCATGGGCCCACATAAAAAAAGAGATCAATATTTTAGATCCAAACACACTAATTTCAACCCTAATTCCCCTTGTAGACCCTTCTTGCACAAACCAAACGGCCACTCCTTTGTTGAACGCTTCTAATGGAGATGCAAAAAGTTGTAACACTGCTACATATAGCTACAAACCAATTCCAACTTCTTTCCCTTCGTTGAATGCCACCTTCTAAAGCACCAATGCTGCTGCACTTCCCCCGAAATGAGTTCCAGACAATATAGCCCTCTTCCCAGCATATTGTGTTTTGGATTTCATACCTCCTTCCTCCTCTTCCATCTTAGCCCTAAAGAGTAATTTCAGCTCCTCCTTGCGCAAAACCTTGCCTCTTAGAAGTGACAGTTTGGCTCCTGCGTTTTGGAAGACATTGCATTTTGCATCTCCCTTTCGGATTCTTCTTTCTTGCCATCTTCACCATGCTTTGCTTCTAGTTTCGCATCCTCCTCTTCCTATTTTCTTCCTTCTTTAGCTATTGACAATCTCTGTCGTTACTCATCTATGTGTCGATGGATGGGGTTAATATGCCTATCACTCTTAAAACACAACCTAAGGTCACGCCCCCTCAACCTCCAATGGTTGACAGTACTGGTCGTTTAGTTTAAAGGTGAAAAATGTGACATTAATTGCTTCTTTTCTAGCTTCAACAGTCGCTACACTTCCCTATATGGCACTTGTGTTTCATGTCGATGATGGGTACCTATCCAACATTTGCAAAACAAAAGCAAGTTGCCTTTTGGAAGTTGAACGAAACAATATAGATTTTTCCCTTTCTTTTCTTTGCACTACTATGTCTCATAACACCATCACCATCCATGTTCTGCTCTACTCCATCTATTCATTTCGTCAAACGTCTCATCTCTTGTTCCAAACAATCCATTCTTGACTCCATCTCTAGGCTAACATTCCTAGGACCGTATGGCTTTGATACAAATTTGTTAGAAATCTGGATTCCTAACCATAATTATAAAAGAAAATAACAAAATAAAAAAAATATTTCTTAGTATTCTGAGGGTTTAAGTCCTCTCCACACTAATGTCCCAAATTCTGTCTTCTCTTCGCGTCTATCCTCTCTTCCTTTTATAATTAAAATTTTAACTACTCTTATTACAATTTATCATATGTCCCTTTTCAAAATCCCTAAAATAATCTTTTGTTTTTCTCTTTATCCATGAGGTTCTATCACTTTCTTTCTTGCCTCATAAAACCAGGTTCTAACCAATACTCTTATCAGTATACTACAGCCAACTAAACCATGCAAGCGTCAAGCAACTCCTAATTCAAGGCATCTCAACTCTCAATATTCAAACTGTGCAGTTAAGAAAACCAAAAAATGATATTCATAATATTTTTTATCCAATCAGTCGCCGGACTAGTGATAGTGAAAAATCAATCTAGCAATCTAACTTTCAATCTAGAAAATCCTATCCCCAAATAGGGCTATGAAACTCATTATACGTACCACCCGTTTTATTTCAAAAATTTGAAGAACAAGATAAATATCAAGAGTTTGTTTTTCAGATGTCAAGTAAGAAAAAATAAAGAACTTTTCTGAAAGAAGCAAACATTCGGGGCTGCCTTTTACACAATGTCATCAATTTCCACAAGTTATCGACCAGCGAAGACAATGCGATCATTCCGCTAAAATGCCCAGTTATGCTGACCCTATAAGACGCGTGAAGTGTTTAAAAATACATAATAACATTGACACATCATGTGTGTTGTACACCCACCTATATAGTTTCCAACTAAGTAAAATTTATTCATATCCAAACCGAAATGCTTAGTATCATCCCCGTTTCACTAAATTTTTTCTTTGTTTCTAGATGTCCCAGATGGGCACAGGATTATGTACTTCTTCAATCAGATAATGATGGAAGGGGAAAATCATTTTTAGTTTTTTACTTTTAAACAGGAACTGACACAGGCCATCTTCCTGATGCGCTAAAGATACAAAGTTACATAACAAATAGTAAGTTCCAAGCAGGATTACCAAATAACGATCCCATATTAATAGGTAATTCCAATCTGCCACAATCATTATTGCTATTGTTTATCCTCACTGACATCAATACAGGTACAAGCCAATCCTGACTCTGAGCAAGTAACAATTTTGGAAAGCAAGTCATAGCAAGACTGGAAGAAGTTACAGAACAAGATCCCTGGTCACAGGCAACTGACTTTGGGTTTAACTCAAAGAAGAGAGTGCACAATTAGTAACTATCAGATATTTCAAATCTAGCAATAGATCCATCAAGACAAAATCCATTACTGTTAAAGCAGCATCTTCATTCTACAAAAATCAATTCTAATTTCCAAAGCACTTAATATTGAGGGTCAAAATGACTTTTTCACTCAGGATCACTTGTTTACACAAGAATCACCTTTTCCTAAACTACGCAACAGACGTACAAAAATGAGGAAAGCAAAATGGCACAACTAGACTAAGGGGTGTTCCGTTTTTCCCCCCTCTCCCCTCCCTTTTTTTCAAAACTCTTTGTGGTGTGCTTCAAACTGGAATAGATGATTTGCTGACATGTTATGTTTTAATCAAATTTCTATGATTATTATGATACTACATATGATACATCATCAAACGGAATGACAGACAGCGCCGAAATATAAACTTGTTGACAATAGGAAGGACAAAATAACTAAGAGTAGCACATAGGAAGTAGAAAAAAATGCTCACATTCATCATGGAAAGAACCCACTGATGGCGAGACTCTGCATTTAGGCCAATGGCTGATCGAAAGGGGTTGCGCAGTATAGTGTAGAGAAGCCAGACGTGGTATGTTGCGAACCCCATTAGACCCAGTGGCACCAGTACAATAACCAGGCGCTCTTCCTCCATCCCGACCTCTTTCCCCTGTAGCAGTTCCATATAGAATACAGTGCGTGTAAACGCCTCTCTCACTCTCCCATGCCTAATCGTCGACTTCTCATCATCATTTACAAATTACAAGACAAGGATCTCCGATATCTATAATCGGCATTAACGCCACACGTTGCCCCCGAGTTGACAGTCGAAAACTCCTAATAATGATAAAATATTACATTAAAATACATTAGCTGATTGTCACTGTCGGCCCCCAATCATTGAACCATGTCGGCTGTGGCGACTATGGAATGCCGAATGCAAAGCAACGTTTTATTCGGTGCCAACAATTTGACATTTTATTGAAATTTTTTTTTCTCAATATATGAACTTCGGGACTATACCTTTTTTGTTATGAAATTATCTATTATTATGGATGTCCGTTTGGTTTCTCAACTCTCAAAACAATAAATATTATAAATATATTCATTATTATGAGTGTTCTTTTATTTTCTCAACTCTTAAAACTATTGAATTTTATTTATACTCCTTGGCTATTGAGTTATTTTTTTTTTATAATTGTATGCCTATAAATAGAGGCTTGTATGAAGCAATAGAATAATAAATACCTTTACATTATATTTTCTCCTTGTGTAAAATTTTATTTACAACATGTTATCAGCACGAGTTTGCTTTTGACTAATCGTTTTTAAATCACAAGGAAGAAATCTTATTGTGTCTCCAATGCCATTAGAGTATTTGAAGTTGTTGGAACTACAATTTTAAGGTGATTCAAATTTTTTTTCATGTCTACATCTAGAAGAAAAATGGAGTTGGTAATATGTATTTGAGTTTGTGGGATAATTTTGTTTGAGAATAATTTTCATTATCATGCATTTTCGAAAGGTATGTGATTTTATTTTTACTTAACATTGCATTTTTTCATGTGAAAAATAAATTTGGTGCTATAGATTTCTATTATGATTTACATATAATTAAGTATGGCTGTTTTATGAAAAATTTTACTCACAAAAGAAATTTAAAAAGAAAAATAATATTTCATGGGGATATTCATATATGCTAAGATAAATTTTTCTGTGGTTAGTCCTTGCAATTAATTTACATAATTGTGTTGCCCATGTTGAGATAGTTTTTCGGATATATTATAGTTCCTAGATGTGTAATCAGCGCTAAGATATTTGTGAATACTGGTAAATTGTTCATGCTTGATGATGCTACATAACAAAATGAGAATTATTATTTTTAGATCAACTTATTTTAATAAGGATTGTTAATTACGTTTTTATTTAATCCTCTATTTGCATGAATTTCTTGAAAGTTGTTTTAATGTAATTATTCTTGGAAATACCAGAGATGAATTTTTATTTTTCATGGTTTATCATATTTTCATCTTGTCCAAGATAATGAGAAATTTTGTAGAAGTATCATAAAAAGTTTTTGGAAGACCAATAATTCTCTTATAGGTTGGTTTGAATGAGAACTATAACCACTAAAAATTTAATTTTGTGAATTATACATTTATGAGTATTATGTTTTTAGAATTTATATTCTGTTAAAAATTAAACTACAATTTTCTACAATATTGTTGAAGAATCTTCTGTAATACGGACTATAAATTGAGCATGACCTCTAATTGATATTTATCTATATGTTTTATTTAATTGAATCCTCTGTATGGGTATACAATTATACCGTATGTGGTTGTAGGTATTCTTGAATTTGGTATATGGGATATCGTATAGAAAGCTAATTAATTGCCTACTTTACTAAATAATTTATGAAATGTGAAACTCTTCTTGACATTCACTTTATCTTTTCTAAATTAGTTAGATCTTATGTTATGGTTATTTATCGCTTGCATCTATATAATGTTATTTTATACCATTTAATTTATATTGTATCTAACTACTTGAAAAATTATTCTTTTAATGCACTATTCACAATTTGCAAATTACTTGAGTTAAGTCTCATATACAAAAAGAAGTATTTGCGAACATATTACAATAAATCAGAAATTTATTGATCACTATTTGACATGATCGATTGAGACATCTTGAATCAATAATAATGCGAAAAATTATTAAAATTCACATGAACACCTATTGAAAAACCTGAAGATTTTTCAATCTAAGAAATTGTCATATGTTGTTTGTTCTCAAGGCAATTTGGTTATTAAGCTATCACTAGCTAAAGTTGGAATTGAATCTCCAACATTTTTAGAACATATATATGGTGATATATGTGGACATATTCATCCTAAATGTGGGCCATTTAGATATGGTATTAATAGACACATCCAGTAGATGGTCTCATGCGTGCTTGCTATCAACTTGTAATCTAGTGTTTACAATATTACTTATTCAAATAATTCGATTAAGAGTACAATTTCTAAATTATACAATTAAATCCATTCGCCTTGATAATGCTAATGAATTTTTTTTCACAAGCTTTCAATGACTATTGTATGTCGATTAGCATAAATGTAGAACATCCTGTAGCTCATATTTATACACAAAATAGGTTAACTGAATTATTTATTAAGCAACTTCAATTAATAGCTAGATCCTTGCTTATGTGAACAAAACTCTTTGTTTCTATTTGAGGACATACAATTTTATATGTAGCAGCACTAGTACACATCAAATCAACAAGTTATCATAAATATTTTCCTTTACAATTGGCTTATGGTCATGAGTTAAATATTTTTCATATCAAAATTTTTGGGTGTGCAGTATATGTTTTAATAGCCCCACCACAATGCATTAAGATGGGTCTTCAAAGGAGATTAGGAATATATGTTAGATATGATTCTCCTTCTGTTATAAAATATCTTGAACCAATGACAAGAGATGTATTTATGGCATGTTTTACTGATTGTCATTTTGATAAATCAGTCTTCCCAACATTAGGAGGAGAAAATGAAAAACAGCTGGTCAAAGAAATTACATAGAATGCTTTAAACTTCACACAAAATAATATGAACTTGAAGTTCAAAAGATAATTTACTTATATAGAATAGAAAATCAACTGCCAGATGTATTTACTGACCTAAAAAGAGTGACAAAGTCACATATACCAGCTGTAAATACTCATATACAGATTGATGTCCCCGAAGGATAATTTGTTAGTGAAATCACTAATAAATTTAAAGCACGTCAGAAGTGTGATAGACCAATCGGTTTAAAAGATAAAAATCCCTATAAAATGAAAGAAATAATTATTCAAGATCAGTCCATTAAAAAAATAGATACTTTTGAAGAGACTAGAGACATAACAAATAAAGTACTTGTAGAAGAAGTTCAGGTACCTAAAATTGATGAAAATGAAGAGATCTCAATAGATTATGTATCTATGGAGAAACGATTAAATCGAAAAGAAACAGTTGTCGACAACATTTTTGTGTAAATAATAGCGCTTAATATTTTAAATGATAATGATGATTATAAATCTACATCTATCGATGAGTGTCGACATAGATGTGATTGACCAAAATGAAAAGACGCAATTCAAGCAGAATTGAATTCACTTAAAAATTGTGAGGTATTTGAATCTATAGTTCAAACACCTGAAGGTGTAATAGTCGTTGGGTACAAATGAGTATTTATATGTAAAAGAAATGAGAAAAATGAAATTGTGAGGTACAAAGCATGGCTTGTTGCAAAAGGTTTTCAGAAAGACCTATAATTGATTATAATTTCACATATTTTCGTGTGGTAGATGTAATTATATTTTGATATATTATTAGTCTGACAGTACATGAAAAACTTGATATGCGTCTTATGGATGTTATTTTGATATTCACATATTCTCATGTTACAGCCTATTTACATGGCTCACTTGATAATGACATATGTATAAAAATTTCAAAATAATTTAAGATGCCTGAAGCATATAATTCAAAAATCCCGAGAAGTTTATTCAATTAAATTATAAAAAATTTCATATGAATTAAAACAGTCTGGACGAATGTGGTGTAACCATTTCAATGAATATTTGTTAAATGATGATTATAAGAATGACCATATATGTCTATATGTTTTTATAAAAAAAGCAAATTCAGGATTTGCTATTATTATTGTGTATGTTAATAATTTAAATATTGTTGGAACTCCTGAAGGGATTATAAAGGCAGTAAAGTGTTTAAAAAAATATTTTGAAATGAAATATCTTGGAAAACAATTTTTCTATATTACAATTTTATTATTTGAGAAATAAAATTTTTATTTATCAATCAACTTATACAAAAAAAGTTCTAAAAAAATTTTATATGGACAAAGAAAATCCATTTAGTGTCACAATGGTTGTTTGCTCACTTAATGTGAAATAATATATTTTCGATCTCAATATGATAATAAAGAAGTTCTTGGTCTTGAAGTATTATATCTTAGTGCAATTGGTGCACTGATGTATCTTGTCAATAATACAATATCTGATATAACTTTTACTGTCAGCCTATTAGCTAGATTTAGCTCTTGTCCAATGCGAAGATATTGGAATAGAATTAAACATGTCTTTCGACCTCTCCAAGGTACTATTGATATGTGATTACTATATGCAAATAGATCTAAACCATAAATCATTGGTTATGCAAATGCTGAATGTTTATTTGATCCACATAAGGCCCGATTTTACATATGATATTTATTTACATGTGGTGATACAGTTATATTATGGCGTTCTATAAAACAAGCACCTTGTTACTACTTCTTTAAATCATGCAGAAATTATAGCAGTTCTTGAAACAAGTCATGAATGTATTTGGTTGAGATCCACGACTCAACAAATTCGAGAGACATGTGAACTATCTTTTGGAAAGAGGACTCTAACTATACAATACGAAGATAATACTACATGTATAGCTCAGTTGAAATAAAAATATATTAAAGAAGATAAAACAAAACATATCTCACCGAAATTTTTTTTCATTTATAAACTTCAAAAGAAAGGTGATATTGACGTATAAATTCATTCAAGTAGTAATTTGACAGATTTATTCACCAAAGCCTTACCTACTTCAATATTTGAAAGACTAGTATATAAAATTGTGATGCATCGACTCAAAGATATTCAATGATACTGAGAACAGGGGGAGTATACAAAGAATGATGTACTCTTTTTTCTTCACTAGGGTTTTTTCCCACTGGGTTTTTCTCTAGTAAGGTTTTAATGAGGCATATTCTTTGTAAAATGGGCATCCAAGGGCTACTGTTATGAAATCATCTATTATTGTGGATGTCCATTTGGTTTCTCAACTCTCAAAATAATGAATATTATAAATATTCATTATTATGAGTGTCCTTTTATTTTCCCAACTCTTTAAGTCATTGAATCTTATTTATGTTCCTTGACTATTGGGTTATCTTCTTTTATGATTGTATGCCTATAAATAAAGGTTTGTATGAAGTAATGGAATAATAAGGACATTTTCTTCTCTATGTGTTATTCTTCTCTAAGTACCTTTACATTATATTTTCTCCTTGTGTAAAATTTCATTTACAACACTTTTTGATGATTATTGAATTAGGTTCAAATTATCATATACGTTATTAATTATTAAAAATTTTAATTTTATCTCAATAATACTAGAAATACAATTATAATTTAAGTGCTCATGAGTCAAAACATTTAATAGACATAATTATAAATAAAAAAATCAAATAATTTTTTAGCATAACTTTTTAACTCTATTTTCTTCTCTTTTAATTTCCATAATTTTATTCTTATTATGTCACACACATTCGTTTTCACTTCAATCCCTGGATAATAAACACATTTCTCCTGGACGTTGAAGTGAATTGATGGCTTTTTGTAGCTCAGGTTTATTTGCTGTATCAACATTATCGCAAAACAAAACGAAACAACTATAAATGGCCATCGAGAAACATTTCTGCAGCTTCACTCCAGAATTATTAATCAACAAATAACAAGCAAAATTACTTATAATTTAGATTCGAGCTGCATGCACATCACACATGGACAATACTCTACAAGTTGGTTTCCAGGTAATCATTTAAAAACCACACAATTCCTCAACTTTTTTAATAAATAAAAAAAATACTCATCCCAGAAACTTCCTACATTAAATTATTCACACATAATAATTACAATTAGTCTCACATGCATGCTTAATTAGAGCACAAACAATTGTTTAGATAAATTAACACAGAATCTGAATTAAAAATCTTAACAAGAAAACTATGAGCAGGTTAACGTTGGTTTTGAACTCACCGGCTTCACTATGAAGATCAAAGAAGACACTGTCCCCAAAGAAAGTGATCACTTGAAAGAATAATCACCTTTTATGAAGTCTTTACACTTGCTACCAAAAGAAAGTTAACCAAAAATCAAGATATATATATCAACAAAGAAGGAAGGGAAAAAAAAAAAAAAGAGTTTTCAGATAGCGGAAAAACATACTTTGTGCAACTCTTCGTGCGGCATATACTTAAGCATAATCTCCCGCATGAACTTAAACTTGTCGTCCCGAGGCATGGTCAGCATGGGCTGAGGCAGGTGCTTCTCCAGCGAGAGCTAAAATCGAAGAGCTGAAATTCAGTTACAAGTCCTCGTACGTATCTGGCTTGTGGTCCTGGTTCGGATTCAGCCGCAACCTCTGGCTACAGTCAGACGCACGACGCTATTTCCGCCCCCAGAAACGGCGTTCGCAGCTACCGGCGATACGAGTTGGCAGTGGCTGTTCTTTTGGGGAGTGTTGACTTTTGACGTCTATTAGCAGTTTAGATAACTTACTTTGTTTCTTTGTGAGCGTGAAAGTTACGCTTCGGAAAAAGCTGAGATGTAGGTTCCAGAAGGTTGCGTGACGATTGAGCGGGCTCGTGCCGCGTCTTTTATTTATTTATGACCATGTTACTTCTCTTTGAAACCCAGGGCCCCTTCTACTTCCACTCACATGCACTTTACCATCAACCACGTTAGTTTTGTTTAAAGGCTCCAAGTGTAAACATTTCCCTAAATTTTTTATCATTTAATAAACGATCTAATATGATTCAAATTTTAATTATTATTCAGCCTAAACTTTTAATTTATACTAAATTTTTTTTTATATTCACAAAAAAGTTAACCCGTAAAAATTCAATTATTTTATAACTTAGTAGAACTTCATTAAATAGATGTAGTTTTTCCTTTTTTCAAATAAAGAAGGAATATTTCATTGGACAATGAAAACAAGAAGTAACTTAACTTCTTTACATGAAGATAAAAGGGTATGATAATCCAATGAACATACTCTCTCTTACAAGCAAAGCACAACTTATTGAGAGAACAAGAAGCAAAACAAGCAATAGAAAGATAGCTAGTTTCTGGAAGACAACTATAAAACTCTCCAAAACTCACATTTTCATTCAACAATCTTAACACAATTTGAGAAGATCTTCAGATTTTATTCCCAACAGTTTTTCGTTACGAGACTTCTATATATATATATATATATATATATATATATATATATATATATATATATATATATATATATATATATATATATATATATGCTATTATTAAAGATTTAGCAAATTAATTAAGATCAAATGGGATCATTTGCCAATTTTAAAATATTCATATATATGAATATTTGCGCTAGAATTGTATCCTTTAAAGTTTGGGAGTTTTATAACCAAAAAAAGGTTTAGGATTTGTTGAGGTCTAATCATAGTTAGCTGGGGCCGGGTCGCAGGATGGTTCTACAATCTACAGTTGTATGTATGTCTGATGTGTTTCTGATCTGAGACAAACAGTTAAATTTTTTATTTTTTTTAAGATTTTAAAACTTTGTTTTGAGGAATCTGAGCACAAAGAATGTGTGTATCTGATTGAATTTTGCAAATTATGGGCAGTCATAAAATGGATGCATCAAGAAGATGAGTGGTTTAAGATAGTAGGACAACACTTACGTCAAATGGGACTTTCTTTTTCGGAAGTCAAAGAGATGCAAAAGTAGCATCTTGTAAGAAAATATGACATACAGCAAATTCTGAGCTTTCTTATAAACCCCTTATTGATTAGTACTTTTATAATTTTAGTAAACAAATTTTGTTTTCTCTCCTAATCATCTCCAAAGTGTCTCTCCATCGGAAATATTCTCACAGTTTTTAAAATTGCGTCTTTGTAACACTTGTTAAAATTTTGTGACCTGTATGAACCATCTATGGAAGGTTCATGAACAAGCACATCAAATTAATAACTTCCCTCTGATGATATAATTTTACAAAAAAACAACTAATGATGACATTTTTATTTATGAAGGAGACAAACTTTATACGAAACAATTTTTTGTCTAATCAATAAAATAGATTAGGGTGGATTGACTCTTAGGTCTTAAGATGATAGGCAACAAAGGAAAATTAACAGTTTCAATTACATGGCCAAAAAACCATTACAGAGAGGCAGTTAGTATATTATGGCAAAGTCCTAGTTTGTTATTAAGGAACGTCAAAGATTCTAAGACGCATGCCACATGTCCTTTGACACTAAAGAATGCCAAATTCATGAACATTAGCACATGTCATCTTTGATTCATATTCCTGTTCTTCCCCCTTCATTTGTTGAGAAGTGTCCAGAAGAATCACCTCAGTCTATTTTTAAGAAGCAGCCCCAACCAACATCAGCATCATTATTATCAAATTTTATCTCAATAAATTTATGGCAAAACAACTACTATGATTTCTCTCTATAATGATAGAGAAATGGCACAACAATCTCGCTAGACATAGAGTAGGATAGGGGGATGGTAGGAACATGGTCATACAAATGATATGGGTTGGCCATTCTCTAACTACTTGGCTAACATGATCCATCTCCATATTGGTCTCCTCAAAATATTTAATTAATTCTAAGCCAACGAGAAAATGAAATCAAAATTTATTTCGTAGAGAGAATATAGAACCAAGAGACAACTTAGCATATATGTTAAACATGCAATTTGAATATAGCTTCAAGAGGGCTGTTTGTATATAAGAACCTTTCCTTTGTCATTCTCCCTCATTAACAAGTCTAAATTGATACAACGACATAATGAGAATGGGAAGTGTTGTCACAGAGAAAGCGAAGCTTCTTGTGGCGTTACTTGCTCTGCATTTTTGTTTTGCAGGATTTCACATTGTCTCTAGACTTGCACTAAACATTGGTGTCAGAGACCACTTGCTTATTTCTTAGAAAAGTGAGTTTTCCAGATTTAGCTTGTGTTCACCATTCCTGTAATATTCTTTCTATTTTAACATGGAACAACGTTTATGTCTCCATAATCAGGAATCAGAGACCACCACTTACTTTTTCTTTACTGGTTCCGTTCTTCCTTTTAGCATTACTGGGGTAAGCAAATCATTAAGCTGCGCTTCTCCACTCTCATTTGTTTCCTATAGTTTTTAATATTTTCTTCTTCTTTTTTGCCTTTTCCATTTATTATTGTAGGATTACAGCAAACCAAGGGTTTTACATGTCGGGGTTGTATTATACATCTCCAACTTTTGCTTCTGCAATGCAAAACTCAGTTTCTGCCATCACTTTTGTCATGGCATCAGCTCTGAGGTATTGAATTCTCCTTGTAACAATCTTTATCATTTTCTGTTTTAATCTCTTGGTAATTTTATAAACTCTCTCGCTTCTCTATCAGACTTGAGGAAATTAACATCGCAAGGATAGATGGAATGGCAAAAGTTCTAGGAACAATTGCCAGTGTAGGGGGGGCCACTGTAATTACTCTTTACAAAGGCCCACCTCTTCTGCACCTGCAGATACTCCAATTACAAGGAGACACCTTAGAAGTAGATCAGTCTTCAACCAAAATGCTAAACTGGACATGGGGTTGCCTATACTTGGTAGGACATTGTTTATCATGGGCAGGATGGATGGTTTTTCAGGTCAGGGCATATGCATTTATAGAATTCACGAGCACTGTCAATGGTTATTTCAAATGTTTGAGAGGTTAAACTTCACTCGTTCAGTTATCGTTTTGTGCAGGCTCGAAGAATCCAGCAAAACTAATACTCACCTCATTTACATGCTTCTTTGGACTGATACAATTCTTGATCATAGCAGCCTTTGTAGAAACAGATTTGGAGCATTGGAAGATACAATCCGCGGAGATTTTTACTATCCTATATGGTGTGAGTAATACGCAATTGCTCATCACTTCAATTCTCCATTATCATAGTCTTCAGAATTTGATTTGCATGACGTATCTTGTTCCAAGTGATGATAATTTTTGAAGTGAATTAAATTAATTAATGTCTAATCATTTCAGGGAATTGTTGCATCCGGCATTGTCATATCTAGCCGAACATAGTGTATTCAAAAGGGTGGCCCTGTGTTTGTTGCGGTCTTCCAGCCCCTGCAAACCTTTTTATTGGCTTTCATGGCAGCCCTAATTCTTGGTGATCAGTTATACTCTGGAGGGTATGCAGAAAATTTGTAACCTTTCGAAGATTTGTTCTAACAATTATATATTACGCCAAAAAACCATTAAAAAGTTTTTTTTTTCTCAAATCACAAAATATTTATACTGATGGATTCCAATTTAAATGCAGGATCATTGGTGCAATTCTTATAGTGCTTGGTCTCTACTTCGTCCTATGGGGCAAAATTAACGAAAAGGGAGTGACTAACCCAGCAAGAGTCATCGTTAACAAAGCCATTGCTTAATGCTGAATCTGATGCTGCCGAGGCTCCAAAAAAACATACCTTGACATATCCATCTGTTGACAGACAGAGACTTTATACCTGTGGCAAAGTATCCCTGCACAGCAGCTGCTGTTTGCGGCATCTCAACTTGTAAACCAAAGTGATTTTCTTATTAATCTATTTAAAGTAGTTATTAAAGTTACGGGATCAAGCCAAGCTGGCTTAAGAGATAAGTCCTATTGATGCGTAGAAGAGAAGCCCTTTCAATGACACGTGGATTACAAGGTCAAATTTGGTCGGTTGACTTTGGAATCATTGAGGCATTACTCCATGTGCTGTACATTACCCCGACATGTACATCTGAAATTTTTCTTATTCAACAAATCCCCATAGACCATAACAAATTTCTGACATTGCCAGTAACAGCTCAAGTGTATGCTTATTGCATGCTAACCTAGATTACCTTTTAAGCAGACAAGACATCCACGCATAAGCAGTTATGATATCAGTTATTCAGAGGATAATCCACGCAATCCCTTAGATCATAAAGGATTCAATTCATTAAGCACCAATTCAACTCGAAAGTCACATACAAGTATACACCTTAACACCTACGATTAGGGTAAGGAAAATACATGAAAATTAACTACATGGCAATGGCCCTCAGAAAAAGATCCAACAATTCCTAAACTCCCAATGCACAATTCGTAGATGGATTTATGATGACTTCGGGAAGCATCACAAGGATATTCAGATTTTAAATATAAAAGCAACCAAAGAAAGTCAGAATTACTTAACCCTGTAACCTCAAGACCGTAAACTACTAACTCAAATTAAAGCACGCAAGACCTAAAATGATGATTCAATTTTTCTCCAAATTTCTGCCATTGTTCAAATGACACTACCTCACAGTTACAATATCATCAATCTTCAAAATCATCCGCACACATTCTGTCGCTAAGGTGATAGCACTTGTGCTCACGAGTAGTGGCTGCACCACATTCTCCTCCAAGATGTTCGTAATCTGCCCCTTCCTCACATTAATTCCAGCATTTATCTCACCCTGTGCATGACGATTCCTCAGCTCAGTAACAATTGCAATGGGGTTCAAACCTGCATTCTCAGATAGAGTATAAGGGATGACTTCCAGTGCCTCAGCAAAAGCTCGAATACAGTAACCTTCCATCCCATGTAACACCTTTGCCCAGGCACCGAGTTGCCTCGAAAGCTCAATCTCTGGTGCACCACCACCGGCAATCAAAAACCTCTTGCTGACTAAACATCTAACAACACACAAAGCATCATGTAAACTCCGCTCTGCTTCATCTATAACCAACTGGTTTGATCCTCGGACAAGCACAGTTGTGGTCCTTCCCATATCCTTAATACCAGTAATTTCCACAATCTTTCCATCCCCAAGAGAAACCTCCTCAACAAGTTCAGCATGCCCCAACTTCTCAGCTCGAAAATGCTCAATATTTGCAATAGGCAAACAATTCAGAGTCTTTGTGATGAATTCAATCTCATCTCGCTCCACATCCTTAATCACCAAGATTTTTGCTTTTGCAAGGTAATGCAAAGATAAGTCAGTCACAGCATCTCTAAGAATGCTCTTCTGAATCAATAACACATTACAACCCGTGGCCTTTATCTTCTTAATCATGCCCAAAATATAATTCCTTTCTTCTTTCAATATTCTATCCATCTGGGAGTAATCACTAACCACAATGCTCTGCTCAATATCGGTCTTGGGAGGAGAAATCTGAAATTGTATCACAGCAATTTTTGCATTTTCCATGCGTGTAAGTCCCCCAGCAGCGTGACTAACCTTCTTATCAAACACCAATCCTTTCACAAGTTTTGTGTCATCTACCGTCCCACCAAGCTTCTTCACAATCTTGATGTCCCGAAGATCAACCATGTCAGGCTTCGCCGGGTCAACAACCGATAATACAGCGTCCACAGCAAGCGGTGCCAATAGCGTCGAGTATTGACTAACCACTTTGCTGTTAAGCGAAGTGCTAGCAGACTTGATTAAAGACTCGCGGTCGGAAAGCTCTACCGGTACAGCCATAGCAGTAAGTACATCAACGGCTTTAATTGAGGCCTTATGCAGTGAATCCGAAATCACAGTTGGATGAATCCCATGCAATAAAAGTAAAAGACATTGTTCAAGTAGGGCACCGGCTATTACAACGACCGTGGTAGTGCCATCACCGGCAGCGGCATCCTGGGACTTAGAGAGTTCAACCAGCATTTTCGCAGCGGGTTGAATGACTTCCATCTTATTCAGAATGGTGGCCCCATCATTGGTGATGATGACCTCGCCAGAAGCAGTAGAGATCATCTTGTCCATACCCTTTGGACCCAGACTGGTTCTGACGGCATTGGCCACAGCTCGAGCGGAGACTATGTTGGCATGGCGGATATCCTCCTTGCGCTTGTTATCGACATAGGAGTCAGTTTTCGAAGCTCGTTGTTGGGGTAGCGCAATAGCTGCCATTAATGACAGGGAGTAGTAGCTCGAAAGCAGTAACCCTGATGCGAGAGCGAGAGAACAGGGGAGCAGGTGAAATCGTAAATTTGAGAGGGAAGATTGGGGAAATGTGTCAGTGAGGATAGATGGAGTAGCAGAAGAAAAACAAAAACCCTAGACAGCTGGGCGTGAACAAAGGACGTTGGGATCGAGAGGTTTCATTGGGCCCTTGGCGTAATATGCCTAATTTAAAAAAGTGACGTTAGATTGGGCCGTTTGCTCTTCAGGCTCGAGAGAGTTATAACAGAAGGCGAAGAAGGTCCAAACACCTAGTCTCCATGCTCCGTCACACAACTACAAAAAAAAAAAAAAATTAGAATGTGATGAATAAAGAATACAAAGTAGTCAGCATTACAAAGGTTGCATTGATTGAGGATTAGGAAATTGATACGTGTTGGACGAAGCATGAGGGTCCCAGCAGCGAGCCACTGCATTTAATTTAAGAAAAAATACATTTTGTCACCCTCATTTATTGAAACAATTGTAATCTCTCCTCCTTCCTTTTAATTACAATAATTTTTTTCATAATCTTTATTTTTATGATAATTTTTTTCTCACTTTATTTTTATAAAAAAAAAAATTTTTTTAAATATAAAATGACAAAACTATCATCTTTAATTTTTTTTTAAAATAACTCAATTTTTATTCAAAAATTTCATTTTATTTTAAAAATTAATTACATTTAAAAAAAACCCCCTTTTCTTTATTTTTTTCACCTCACCCATCAGCAAACAACTCACCCACGACGCACCCATCATCCAAATCCAGAGAAGCTAGCACCCACCATCGGAAGGAGGATGACGGCCACCCACGACGCACCCACTATCCAGATCCAGAGAAAATCACGCCCACCACCGAGAAGCATCGCACCCACCACCGAAAGGAGAAACAATGGCCACCGAAATGAGAAACAACGGCCACCGGAAGGAGAGACGCTGACCACGAGCACCATCAACCCAAGCAGCCGTGATTTTGCTTTTATCTTGTTATGGAAGAGAAAGGTTCAGGTACAGAACGTGGAGAACAAATTGTATAAAGAAATGTGAAATCTACAGATTATGTCCCCTCAATGTAATTTAATTTGAATGTTGTTTTGCTGGCCACTATAATACTTAGATTAACTTTATTTTTTAATGCTTTACATACTTACAAATTTATAAATTTTTGTATGCAGGTTCAAATAAATCAAATATCAATTTTATTGTTCATTATAGTAGTAGACTATATAGGGGATTGAAGGAGACTACCTATATAGGAGGTAGTGTGGCAACTATAAACCCTATGAATAGAAATGTAGTGTCATTACACATAGTAGTACTTCTCTGAAAGCTCCTGGAACCATGGTAACTTGAGCCTTGTGACATAATTCAAAACTTCAATCTTGCAAAAAAACAGAATTTACAAAATATCAGAATTTATAAGTAACTTTGTTACTTCAACATAATTATCCAACAAAACAGTCTAACAATTAATGCACAATAGAAACAGATTAGTCAATGTCAAACAGTCCAATAGAAAAACACAAGGCTGGAGTGGGAATGCATTACCAAGTCTGAATAAAATTCTGGGAAGGCCAATGCTATGTGTAAACCCTTTGTGCCAATCAAACATTAACCTATATGTTTTTTAACTTGTATCAAGGCATAGCTTCAAGGAACGAAGATTGTTGCTGGATTGTTCAGCATCTAGTTTTATCTTCTAAATGAGACTAAGCATGAGTTAGGTGCTTTATATTGTAATTTAGGCTACTTTATGTTATCTAAATGGTGATGGTCTTGGAGTGTAACTGCCAAGCACTGAATCAATTTACTTTCTTGCTTGGGCAATTTACCATACAATTTCCTTTCAAGTTTGGATATGAAGAAGTATAGAGAGAGAAAATATTTATGAAATTTTTATTGATTTGGGGCAAGTATGATATAGATTCTAAAGGAGATAAAAGGTTTTAGAAAACAATGATTCTCTTGTAGTATATTTATGTGTAATGAGTTGTTATGTGCTTTTTGAAAGCAATACATTCTCAGCAGATGAACATTAATTGTATACTCTGTGTTGCAAATATGGAAAAAAAAAACTCTTAAATCTTGGGTTGTTAAGTTACTTTGGGCTAAGGCTGAATTTTGGAGTCTGCTATTTGCAAAAGTAGGAGAACTTGGTCAACTTCAAAATATAGGGGTCTTTTTTACTGTTTAAAATGCTGATGAAATTGAAGGAATTTATCTAGATGAGTGAAATAAAGAAATGCATTTAGAGTTGTTATATTGATCAAAGGATATCCTGGAAGCTAGAGGATAAGTTTTGTTTCTTTGACATTTACTCTATGATTTTGAAGTATAAAATCTTGGGCTAGACAATGATAATAAATGGATGTTAGGGAAATGTAAATGTGTAGTCAGTTATGTGGTACAAGTGGAAAGATAGGATGAGAAGTGCAAATATTCAATTGGAGCTGGATACATCTTTAATTGAACGTAGAATGAAGGAGAATTATCTTGATGATCTCATCATGTACAATAAAGAGATGCTGATATATTGGGAAAGAAGGTGATAAAAAACGTAAGTAGGATGACAATTAAAATGAGAAAACAAACAAAGAGCCTCACATTGCAAACAATTGAATCTTTCAAAGCAATGCCAATCTTCTGCTCAAGATTTTGACCAGTACATGCTTCCTAACATGCACATTGGAATGCTTATGATGAATGTATCTATTCTACACTACAGAGTAACTCCCAAATCCTCAATCAATATTTCAGGAACAAATTGAAACTTCAAGCATCATTACAAAATTTTGAGCGATTAATGTTGTCATGGAAATTCACTTTCCCAGTTTCAGAAACTGATTCGAGATATTTTACACGAATTTCTCTAGATCTGGATGGTGGGTGCGTCGTGGGTGGCCGTCGTGGGTGCGTCTCTCCTTCCGGTGGTGGGTGCGATGCTTCTCGGTGGTGGGCGCGAGCTTCTCTGGATATAGATGATGGGTGCGTCGTGGGTGAAGGCTGCTGGGTGAGGTGAAGAAAAAAGAAAAGGGTTTTTTTTAAATGTAATTAATTTTTAAAATAAAATGAAATTTTTAAATAAAAATTGAATTATTTTAAAAAAATTAAAAAAAATAATTTTGTCATTCTATATTTAAAAAAAAAAAATTTGTTTTATAAAAATAGAGAGTGAGAGAAAAATTACCATAAAAATAAAAATTAGGAGTTAAATTATTACAATTAAAATAAAGAGAGGAAGATTGCAGTTGCTTTAATAGATGAGGGTGGCAAAGCGCCTTCTCTCCTTTAATTTGATATCAAGGTGGGACTTGTAAGCAGCTCTCACCAGCAGTGCACTTCCTAATTCCTAATTCTAAAACATCATTTGTAACACACAAGATGCTGAACCCGACTCTTTTCTTTCTTTAATTGTATATCTTATACTTGATCCGTAGCTTAAAGCAGGAACATCGAAATGGCTCATTTGAAAATCACTCACGCATACCATTTCAGCATTCAGGAATCTACTCCAAAATCCATCTTTGCCTCGACTCAACCACATTTTTAAATGATATTAAATACTTATGCTAACAACTTCAAATTCAACCTCAAGGCCAGGGTTGGACTAATAATTAATTATTCGAAAATTAGAATCAAATTTTGGAGTCAACGTTTGAGAAAAATTATTTTTTTAAATATATCAATCTAATATGAAATATGCACGTTTTAAAATTGTTTGAAAATGCCACCTGAGGTTAGCTCAGGTGGTTGGGGGGTGGGGGGTTTGGGTCAAGAGTGGCAGGTTCGACTCTCTCACATGTACCAAAAAAAAATTGTTTGAAAATAAATTTAATTTTAGTTAATAAACCAATTAGTGTGTAGATATTTTTACTTTATAGCCTAAAGTCAAATTTACTTCCAAAAATTTAAATAAAAGATCAGCAATGAAGGATATAAAATACCAACCATATAAAGAAAATTAAGTACTGCTGTTTTGTTTTTTGTTTTTTTGCTGCTTTAGCTTTCTTCCGAGCCTTGGCTCTGTGTTGGAGTTGTTTTCATTGACCCGTGAAAAACTGAAAAAACAAAAAAACCTAACAAGGTGTCGAGTGGGAACCAAGAAGGAAGAGGCAAAGTTGGGATTGGCTGTCTTAGGAAATATCATATTGCAGCCTTAGTTTTCTTTCCCTCCCATCGCAAAAGAAAAGATCATGCTAGGGTGGTTGAGACTCTCAGACTCAGTAAACACAATGTGTGGGGTCCAGCAATTGTTTTGCATATATGAGCTGCCTATTGAAGTCATCATCAATGCATTTCTTTCCACAAGATCATGTCAAAAGAAAAGCAATAGTAACAAAATAATAATAATAATTTGTACTCGTTCACCATTGCGGCGTCGGCAGTCGATATTAGCTTTTCTGGGTCGCGGAATTCCAAGGAGCCAAAGATAAATGATATAAAAGAATGGCTTATTATATGTCACACTTAATCAGACGTCCTCGATTTGCATTTCGAATGTTCAATCTGACATCCGCAAGATTTGTCGTCTATCGCGGAGCAAGACGACCAAAGTGTATTATAATTAATATATGGGAATAAGTCATTACAACCCATGCTCCCCTCTAGTCTTTGCACTTTAGACAACTACAGAGCCATTGAAATATTTGCTGTCATCTTCTATTGCCTCCCAGTATTTGCATTAATCTTGCTTCTACAGCGTTAATGGAGATTCGCTTACTATTAGTTGAAGCTCTTAATTCACCAAAAATTTGTATTGGGCCACTTTAATATTGCATTTTGGCATATAACTCACACAGTTTCATAGCCATATGTACCTTTATTGGCTCTTATTTCCTTTTTGTAATATTGCATTATGGGTATATCTCAGTAAGGGATGATAATGATGTTTATAAACTGTCTAGCAAAAATTGAAGTTGTATAAGTGAAAGTGTTTTTATTTTTGTCAAACAAACCAATTTTTATTGGTAACTTTTAAATAAATATTATCATAAATGAGAAAGATTTATATGACTTAGTAATATTTGTATTGTGGATGATTAAAGGAGAAAAATTTATGTGAAAAGGGAAGACGGTGTTTTTGGGTTTTTATAACAAAAAAATTTCGTTGAGCGCTTCAGTCAGAGTGAGAGCAAGGCCAAGCTCCTCTACAAAGACGTAGTCTTACAGACAAAAAATAAGTGACAGTCACTTAACCCACCTTTATTGGCAAAACAGGTGCTTTCAACTTCTGATTATTATCAATTTAATATTTACCTTACAGAAAGTTTTCAACCACATTATAAAATGTCAGGTAACCCGCGTATTTGATTTCTCTTTCTTCTGTTCCCGTTTCGTTCTACCCTGTCTCTGTCTCTCTTTCTAAACAAAACAATGGAGAGAGAAGACCAAAGGACATCTTTAAGATCTTCCTTGATTCAAATCTCTGGGGAAGATGGATTCAAAGTTGATACAGAGCGAAACAAGAAAAGAGAAGTAGAAAAAACGGACCCTTTTGAAGAAGTGAGGAAGCAATTATGGCTAGCAGGGCCTTTGATATCTGTCAATCTACTAAACTTTTGCCTACAAGTTATATCTGTCATGTTCGTCGGCCATCTTGGCGAATTGGCTCTCTCTGGCGCTTCAATGGCTACATCTTTTGCTTCGGTGACTGGTTTTAGCTTATTGGTGAGTTGAGTCTTCCTTAGCTTCGATTTTATCTAGATACTCAATACCCTTCTGATGAATTGGATCGTTAGTTTTGTGTTGGTTATGGAAAGTTGGCTGAATACTTTGTAAGACCTTCTGAATGCTTCATTTTAAAGACTTTGAACACAGCAGATGATTTAAATGCAGAAGTTGCAGATTAATCCACAAAATCGCAGTGAAGATTGTAATTTCTAGCTATAAGATAGGGCCGTATCTAATCAGCACCAACATAGAATCATAATAACTTCATTTCAAAGTGGGAGACTTTTATTGGAATTATGCCAATCAACTTCCAATTCCAAATAGTTATATGACGGTGTCTTTCTCTCTGAGATATTCTTTTTTTTTTTTTTTTGGTTCAAATAGGTAGGAATGGCTAGTGCACTGGATACCTTCTGTGGCCAATCATATGGAGCAAAGCAGCACCGCATGTTAGGCATACACATGCAGAGAGCCATGCTAGTTCTTATGATGGTTAGCATTCCCCTTGCAATTATTTGGGCAAATACAAGATCCATTCTAATTGCCTTAGGCCAAGATCCTGAAATATCTGCAGAAGCGGGACAGTACGCTCAGTTAATGATTCCATGCCTTTTTGCCTACGGTCTTCTTCAGTGCCTCAACAGATTCTTACAATCCCAAAATATTGTATTTCCAATGATGCTCAGCTCTGGAGTTACAACTTTACTACATATTCTTATATGTTGGGTTATGGTATTCAAATCTGGCCTAGGGAGCAGAGGAGCTGCCTTAGCAAATGCTATATCATACTGGGTTAATGTTTTGATACTGACACTCTATGTCATCTTTTCTCCTTCATGTGCAAAAACTTGGACGGGCTTTTCAAAAGAAGCACTACATAGCATTCCCTCTTTCCTAAGACTTGCCATTCCTTCAGCTGTTATGGTTTGGTAATTGATATTCTATTCACTTATGGTTTATACTACCAATTATAGCAGATAAAAAAAATATCATTGGTTGTTTTTTTCCCCCCAAAACTGCACTTTCCTTTCTGTTGGGGATCCTATTGTTTTTGTTAAATTTTATTGCTTAATGAACAGCTTGGAAATGTGGTCGTTTGAAATGATGGTTCTCCTATCTGGTCTTCTTCCAAATCCGAAGTTGGAAACATCAGTACTTTCTATCTGGTTAGTTTCATTTTGGATATTTTTGAGATACTCTTCACAATTATTATATTAGTTAAGAGTTCCTACACATATTTGACATTATTATTATTTTCATCAACCTAATGTTGGTCTTATCAGCCTTAATACAACATCAACTGTGTGGATGATTCCTTTTGGACTGAGTGGAGCTGTAAGGTAAGTAGTGCTTATGAAGTTTCCGAATTTTGTGGTAACCTGACCATTTATTGTAGTGTCAAACATTTTGTATTTGGCCCTTGCTTTCCTATAGACGTAGTTCGAGTAACGCGTTGCATGATTCTTTGCAGCACTCGTGTCTCAAATGAACTAGGAGCTGGTCATCCACGGGCTGCACGCTTAGCAGTGCTTGTTGTCTTCGTTATGGCCATTATTGAGGGCATCGTAGTTGGAGCACTGTTGATACTAATACGCAATATTTGGGGACAAGCGTATAGTAATGAAGTAGAAGTGGTCAGATATGTGGCAATCATGATGCCAATTCTTGCAATATCCAACTTTCTGGATGGACTCCAGTGTGTTCTTTCAGGTTTTTCTCGTTCCTCGTTTCTTTTATTTAGTATGTTTATTATAGTTACTTATTCTAGAATTTCATCTAGTGGTAATCTTCATTTGCTAACTCTAATGCAGGCACGGCAAGAGGATGTGGTTGGCAGAAAATTGGTGCTTTTGTGAATCTAGGGTCATACTATCTAGTGGGGATTCCATTAGCTATCTTACTAGCTTTTGTCTTGCACATTGGTGGGAAGGTAAAACAAGTCCATTCTTATGTAGCATAGTGTCACAGAGTCCCATATTGGATAGCAACTGGGAAGGTTTGAGGCATATAATATTGGATAGCAACTGAGAAGGTTTGAGGTATATAATATGGTTCACTGCATATTCTGCTAAATACGTCTTTTGGAGAGAGTGTAGTGGAGTTGTGATTTAATGATGTTAGAGTTGACTCAATTCTCTAAGAGGCATGGAGAAAGCATAAATTGAAAGAAAATACGAAAATTTAAATTGTATATTATTTTTAAAAATATTATAAATGAATAGAAAGTCTTGATAATATAGGTTTAACTAAAAGAAATTTTAAATATAATCTTAATCCTAATTAACATTTTAGGATTTTGAAACTTTTTTATTTTTTTAGATTTTATTGTGTTCGGCCCGCTTGATGAACTCATTGGCAACTCAATCTACATCAATTCCCTCCATTTGAGAAAAACTCATCCTCTAGTAAACTGAATCATCTAAGTACTCCACAAATTTTTCTACTTCTTCGAATGCCAACACCTGCCTTATGACCAAAGCATGTACCTTAACAGTTTCTTTTATGGCTTCCTCAAACATAGAAATTGAGTGAGTCAAGGCAAGGAAAATCTGTCCCTCCACTTTAAAAGTTTTGATTCTAGAACTTCTTTTTATTGGCAACATGATATATATTTTGTCATTCTTCTACAAGTTGTAAGTATTGTCTATTACATCATGTTGAATTGTAACATTAAACTGTTAAGACCTACCAAACAGCAAATAACAGGCATTTATATCTATCACATCACAATATATCTCATATGTGTACTTACCAATGGAGAAAGGTATTTTACACCTTTCTATCACTTGAATTTTATCTCCAGCTTTGATCCAGCTAATTGAGTAAGGATTAAAATTCTTTTTCACTTTCAACCCCAAACTCTTCACAGTATCTTTTTTAATAATATTCTCATAGCTACCACTATCAACAATTCCGTCAAACGTACAAGTGCAAATGGTACTTCGTGTTTTGAATAACTAATATCGCTGTATGTTATCCTCTTGTTTTGGTGTAAACATAATCCACCTTATCACATGACTCACTCATTCATCATTTTTATAGTTATATTCAGATTCATAACTAGCTTCCTCTCCATTAGGGACACACACTTCTTCATATTCTTCTTATCACTCTACTACATGCATTAGTTTTCTCTAAAGATGGTCATTGAATTTGTACTCAGGTAATTGACACTTGAAACACTTCCCTTTCATAGGTCTAGCATAGGGATTAACTATCTTTAGTGCCTCCTTTGCATATGTCATCTTTTGTTTCTTTGCAACCTTATCCTCCTTATTATTAATCTCTTGGACTATCTTACATTTTATCATTATTAGGCTTAAATGTCCCTTCCCCATAGTTTCTGTGAGAATACTCTATTATACTCCTTTCTTGCATCTACTAGTCAGTCCTCAAAGCTAGTTTACGAGCTTTGGATAGAGTTATTGCCACTTACACCCTTATTCTGTCTCTAATGGTTAGTTTTAGACCTTCTAAAAATTTAACTACTTGCTGCCCTTCGATTTTCCTCAAATCATTTGTTGTGGCTTACGTTGTAAACTCAACATAGTAATCATGAATGGACCTCTAATCCTATTGACATTTTTGATACTGCTAGAATGATAATTTCTCATAACCAAGAGGAAGGAATTCACTCATTAACAATTGCCTCATTTTTCTCCATGATTTTATAGGTGCTTTACTGTCACGAGTTCTTCTCACACGAACTCTCTCTGACCACGCAAAAGCACCACCTTTCAATCTGCGTATCACCAATTTCATTCTTCTCTCTTATAGTCTCCATATATTAAAAAAAAAAGGTATATATCTACAATCCAATCTAAAAAACCCTCAATATTTAAATTACCATGAAAATAAAATATGCCTACCTTTAGTTTGTAATTTATCTTTCTATTCCCATGATCATTCTTCATGTAACCCTCATTTCTTCTAGGGGTTCTTCAAAATATTCATCTTCATCTCCCTCTAAAATGTCATATAAATCAGCATACATTTTCTATCTATGAATTACAAGACTAGAGACATGAATAGGTTGCCTATGACCAACGCTGCCACCAAGCACTCTCCTACCATCATTCCTACCCTTGCAATTGACCAAGAATCTCCTCTAGACGATCAAAACGTTCTTCATGACATTAAAACTTGATATCAATCTGATTAACTTGAAGCATCAATTAGTCAATCTCTACCCTATTCTTTGGGGTCTAACTCTCTGAGCATTATAGTGAAAGCTACCACTAACCTTTGTTGGACAACTTGATATCAAGATGCCAAGCAAACTGCTCTGATGTTTGCTCTGATACCAAACTTACACAACAAGAAAGCATAAATTGAAAAAAAATACAAATATTTAAATTATCTATTATTTTAAAAAATATTTTGAATGAATTGAAAATCTCAATAATATAGATTTAAATAGAAAAAAATCTTAAACATAATCATAATTCTAATAAATTTTGAATTCAAAAATATTAAATAAATCTTTAAAAATAAGCCAAAAATAACTTGAAACTCGCACTTCTAATTATTCTATGACTCTTATTTTTCTGGACTTTATTGTGCTCAACCAACTCGTTGAACTCATTGACAACACAATCCACGTCAATTTGTTTCATTCTTAGTGATGAGAAGATGTGGGCCCTAATTGGGAGAGAGTCCACTTGATAATGGAGCCATCATTGGGATAGGTGAGAGAGATGTCACAGAGTCCTACATCGACTAGTAAATGAAAAAAGTTTGAGGTATATAACATGACTCACTTTGCAATCCACTGTACACCTCTCTTTGAGACAGGGTAATGGAGCTATGACAATAGTCTTTTAACTTTTGTCATTTTCACAAAAAATGCAGTGGTCTGATTTCTTTTCACCGGCTAAAATATTTTGTACAGGGGCTCTGGCTGGGGATCATATGTGCACTCCTAGTTCAAGTGTTATCTCTACTAATAATCACCATACGTACTGATTGGGTGCAAGAGGTGAATTTTTGTCTTGCCGCTTTATCTCCGTCATCTATTTTTTTGTTCCGGTGTATGTCCTTGTATTTTTCTAAAATTCTTCTCTTTTTTCAGGCAGAGAAGGCTAAAGTCAGCGTGTATGATTCAATGACTTCAGAGAGCATAGTCTCATGAAGCAGCCATATATTTACAATAACAATAACGAAACAATTTTTATTTGGATGAAAGCAAGACTTGTCACCATTCTCTTGGTATTAACATGCCATAAAAAGCATAGGCGGAATTGGATATGAACAAAAGATTGAGATAATGTGTGATATACAAGATTGCTCAATGTTAGAGATGGTTTAGTTAGTTACCGCGTAGATTGGTAATGATGATTGTTGTCGGTGTGGTTAGGATTCTATTAGTCACACTGGCAGCATTTCGCATTCTATAAATACATGCTTGTACTCTCTTTGTTAGATTAAAAATAAAAACTTCTCTTTCTTCATTCTCTGTTATCTATTCCTTTCTCTCTATATGGTTTGCTTCATGGGATCAGAGCTTTGGACTTGACTTCAATGGAGGACAATGGAGATCTAGTTGCTGCCACTGCACAGAAGAGTGATTTTGTCTCGTTATCACATAGCATCTCAGCTAAGCTTGATAAGACGAACTATCTGTTTTGGCAGCAAGAGATTTATGCTGCCATTCGTGGACACGATTTGCAAATGTTTCTTGATGGACCAGACAGAATCTGTTCCTCCAAAGTTTGGACAAACTACTTCTCTCATGGACCCTTTCGTCCATGTCTGATGGTATTTTAACATGAGTTGTCGGTTGCCAATTTACATTTCAAGTATGCCATAAAACCGGGCTTTTCTTTGCTAATCACATTAAGGAAAAGGTTAAACAGTTCAAAGCACAGTTACAGAACACTAAGAAAGGTCCCTGTGCAATAATGGAGTATCTGCTTAAGACCAAAACTGCTGTTAATTCATTGATTTCAGTAGGATGTGAAGTATCCGAGATTGATCTTGTTGAATCCATTTTAGATGGTTTACCGGATGAGTAAGATGGTTTTGTAACCTCTATTACATCTAGATATGAGCCTTCGAGTGTTGAGGAAATTGAATCTCTTCTTTTGGCACAAGAAAATCGAATTCAGCGAAGTCACGAAGCTGTTGATAATGTTGCTGCGAATTTCGGTCAAACACATCTTAGAGGCAGAGGATTTGGTTTCAACCTTCTGGTCAGTACAATCAGTTCAATCCTCGTCCTCAAGGATATATGGCCTCCTTCAATACCAGCTCCTTCAATACTGCTACACCAGAATCTGTGGTAGATAGCTCTTGGTTCCACGATTCTGGGGCAACTTATCATCTTACTTCACAATCACAAAAGCTGATGCTAGGCTCCAAATATACTGGCTCAGAACAGGTTGACATTGGCAATGGATCAGGTTTGTATATTAAAGGCGTTGGGCATTCTTTCTTACAGTCTCCTTTAATCTCTTCTCCTTTGTTACTCAATAATCTGTTAAATGTTCCTTCAATAATCAAAAACTTAATTAGTGTCTCACAGTGTGCCAAGGATAACTGTGTTTTTCCAGTTTAATCCCTTTTCTTGTTTTGTGAAGTCACAGGATGCTAAGCAAGTCTTGTTGAAGGGTCAAGTTAAAGATGGCCTTTACTGTTTTGAAGATTGTCGACTCCATCATCTTTCTCAGCCTACTCAACCTGTCGAGTGTTTCTCAAAATTTGCTTCTGCTCATTTGTCTAGTGTTGATTCTCCTTTGTTGTCTACAGCTTGGCATCTTAGGGTAGGCCATCATTCTTCACAAGTTGTACGTTCTATTCTGCTCAGTTGTAATATACCCATCACTAATAAAAATGTCTTTGACTCGTGTAAAGCTTGCTGTCTTGGTAAAAATCGCAGATTGCCTTCTTTATCTACTTCTGTTTATACCAAGCCTGTACAACTCATTCACAGTGACCTTTGGGGTCCTGAACCCATGCAATCAGCTAATGGTTTTCATTATTACATAAACTTTGTTGATGCATTCAATCGGTTTACCTGGTTTTATTTGTTGAAAAAAGATCCGCTGCTCTTACTGCCTTTGAACAGTTTTAAAAAATGGTTGAGCTTCAGCTACATTCTAAAATAAAGTCTTTTCAATTTGATTTTTTTTGGGAGGGGCGGGGGGGGGGGGGGGGGAGTTTCGTGCCTTCTCCAATTACCTTACTATTCATGGTGTAGTCCATTGAGTTGGTTGTACTCATGCTCATCATCAAAATGGTGTTGCAAAGCGTAAACGTAGACACCTCGTTGCAGCTTCTTCAATGCCTTCAATTCACTGGGACAGTGCTTTTTTAACTTCTGCACGTCTTATAAATCGGTTACCTACTCCAATTCTTAATGGTCTTTCCCATTTTGAGAAATTATATTCCACTCCTCCTAGTTATGAGCATACTAAAGTCTTTAGATGTTCTTGTTTCCCCTTTCTTTGACCTTTTAATAAGTACAAGTTTGACTTCAAATCTGTTGAGTGTGCTTTTCTGGGTTATAGCATCTCAAGCATAAGGGCTATAAATGTTTAGCTCCCTCGAGGAAGATCTACATTTCTAAGGATGTCACATTCCATGAAAATTCTTTTCCTTTTGCATCTAGTCCTTCATTTTGTTTTAGTTCTAATTCTTCTTCCAAGTCTTCTCTTTCTGTTTTCCCTTCTTCTGTTTCTTCTTCCATCCCTTTGCTTCTTTCTTCTGCCCATGTGCCTCATTTTTTAAATAATGACCATGGTTCTGCACATAGTGGCTTGTGTCCATCATCTGCTCATGTGCATACAGATTTGGTCATACCTGAATTGCTATTAAATGAACTGCCTATTCCAGAGTTCGGTTCTCCATTGCCCCAAGAAAATGAAATTGCAGCTCCGACAGCAGAAATTGAAGCTGCTACTGGAGTTGATTGTGCAGCTCAGAGAATTTTAACTCATCCTATGCTCACAAGGGGGAGAGCTGGCATCTCTAAACTGAAATTGCTTCTTGCTGCAAAGGAACCTGAATCTGCCACTGATGCCTTAGCAAATCCTGAGGGGCGGCAAGCAATGCTTGAGGAGTACAATGCTCTTACGAAAACAATACTTGGCAACTTGTTGAGCTTCCTAAAGACAGAGTTCCTATTCCCTGCAAGTGGGTTTTTAGGGTAAAACAAAACCTAGATGGTTCAGTTCAAAAGCTTAAGGCCCGTTTAATAGCAAAAAGGTTTCATCAAAGACCTGGTTTTTATTTTACAAAAACATTTAACCCAGTAATTTAGCTGTTGACAGCAGCAAGTAAAAACTTTGATGCAAAGTGCTGTTGATAGTTGACTTTTGGAAAGATATTTTGTGTTTTGTAATAATTATTTCTTGCACTTGTAAATTTCAGAAATCAGTAGTAGTTGGTAGAAGTTAGTATTTTGTGGAGGAGCTTACATTTAGACAACTAACTTCCTGGAAGGAAAGTCAGTAAACAGCACTTGAAAGTATTTTGCTGTATAAATATATATGTGAAAGAAATAAAAAAGAGACGCCATTCTGCACTTAAAATTTTTCCATTGCCTCTCTAGACTAAGTCCTAATACCAACATTAGCGTACCACTGTCCGTATTGCTTTAACTCTATCTCTCTCAAGATCTTGGCAAATTCACCAATTGGATGTGAATAACGTCTTTCTTAATGGCTCTCTTAGCGAAGAAGTGTTACATGGAGCAGCCACAAGATTTTGAACACTCTAACAAAGGCTTGGTGTGTAGGCTAACTTAAGCATTGTAGGATTTGAAACAAGCTCCTCGAGCTTGGTTTCAAAAGCTTGCCTCAACTCTCATCAGTTTCAGTTTGAAAGCCAGCAACTGTGATTCTTCTCTTTTCATTAGGGTAACATCTCATCATTCCACTTTTGTCCTCATATATGTTGATGACATATTGGTTACTGGGAATTCTGAGACTGTTGTTACTGACTTAATTGTTAGTCTTAATAAAGCCTTCTCCCTTAAAGATTTGGGGCTTCTAAATTACTTCCTAGGGGTGGAACTCCAACAGCTTAGTGATGGAGGATTGCTTTTGACGCAAACAAAATACATTAAACACCTCTTACAGAAAGCAAAATTGAAAGGTGCTAAGGGTACTCCTACACCCATGGTTGCAGGTCTCAAGCTCTCTAAAACTGGTAATGATCAAGTGCAAGATGCGACCTTCTATAGGTCAATTGTGGGAGCTTTACAATATCTTACAATCACTAGGCCAGAGATTAGCTTTAGTGTAAACAAGATATGCCAGTATATGCACTGTCCCTTAGAATCCCATTGGAAAGCAATGAAGAGGGTTCTTCGGTATGTAGCTGGAACTATGAACTATGGCCTGCATTTCAGAAAATAAGATGTTTTGAGCCTTGTGGGATTCAGTGACACAGATTGGGGGTCTGATTGTGATGACAGGAAGTCAACTTCAGGCTCTTGTGTTTACTTGGGAGCAAATCTACTGTCTCGGTCATCTAAAAAGCAACAAACTATCTCTAGATCTTCGACAGAGGCAGAGTATCGTGGGTTGGCAAATACAGCAGCAGAAATGATCTGGTTGAAGTCCTTGTAGCAGGAATTATGTGTCACTATTCCTAAGAATCCACCAGTTATCGTGTGATAACTTGAGCACGGTTTTGTTGAGTGCAAACCCAGTATTACATGCTTGAACAAAACATATAGAGTTGGATCTGATTTTCGTAAGGGACAAGGTGATAAACAATAAGTTGGTTGTTAAGCATATTCCCTCTGAAGAGCAGAATGCTGACATATTGACCAAACCTCTGTCCAGCACAAGATTTAGTTTTCTTAGACTCAAACTCGGTAGAGAACTTAGGTACCCTGAGTTTGAAGGGAAGTGTTAGAGATGGTTTAGTTAGTTATAGTGCAGGTTAGTAATGATAATTGTCGGTTGGTTAGGATTCTATAAGTGACGCTGGCAGCATTTCACATTCTATAAATACCTGCTTGTACTATTTGTTAGATTAAAAATAAAAACTTCTCTTTCTTCATTCTCTGTTATCTCTTCCTCTTCACTCAATTTTGTAGAATAAAACATAAAGATCCAGCACGTGAAAATTAATGGTCATCAATAATTTAAAAATGGAACGTAACATTTTATCTGTAACAATTTAGAAAAATAAACATAATATTACGTATAAGGGACATACTATATAAGAAGATTAAGGTGTGAGCGGGGGAGCAGTGACATGGGGACGGTGAGGAGTAGAGGGCGAAGACAAAAGTAAAACACAAGTGGTCCTTCAGCTTACTCCTTGTTCACATCTTTAGCTCCTTGATATTTTTTTAAAAATTGAAAGGGCTGATTTTCATGTTAACGATAAACTTGATGATGGATATCTCAATTCAACGGTTGGGATTTCAATGCATTGATTCTGATATCTATAAGTGACGATGTTGAAGAGATTCTTGTCATTGGCTCTCAGTGTCAGTCTAAGAAGAAAGAGTTTTGACTTGTGAAAGGATTCCCATCAAACGATGTTATTTACACTATCAGCTTAGATTGGTTACTAGAGAGTTATAATGCAGACATAGGATGAACAACTGAGATGGGGAGAGTGGAGGAGGTGGTGGAAGAAGGGAAGGGGCAGTTATGGTTAGCAGTGCCTCTCTTCTCAGTGGGATTGCTACACTACAGTTTGGAAACGATCTCTGTGATGTTTGTTGGTCATCTGGGTACGCTTCCTTTATCTGCTGCATCAATGGCTACTTCTTTTGCATCAATCACCGGCTTCGCCTTAGTGGTAGGTTGCCTACTATTTTCTCTTGTCTACTTTGCATCAAAGAATCCTATAATTATCATACATAACAACGATAAAAAGTTGCATGTATAGTTATTTAATTTTACCATTCGTGACGTGCGTATAAGAAATTGCTGTTGAGCTTGTTTTGTCAGATGGGATTGGCTAGTGCATTGGACACATTTTGTGGCCAATCATTCGGAGCAGGACAGTACCATATTCTTGGCGTACACATGCGGAGATCCATGCTTCTTGTTTCAATCATTAGTGTATTCCGTGCCATCATCTGGGCAAACACGGAACCAATTCTCGTCGCTATGCACCAAGACATAGAGCTGGCTTATATGCTCGTTTCATGATTCCAAGCCTATTTGTATATGGTTTGCTTCAGTGCATTCTCAAGTTCTTGCAAACCCAAAACGTTGTCTTCCCAATGGTGCTAACGGCTGGAATTGCATCTTTGCTTCACATCTTCTTTTGTTGGGTTTTGGTATTCAAATCTAGGCTTGGAAGTAGAGGGGCACCTTAGCTAATTCCATATCATACTGGGTAAATGTGCTCTTGATTTATCAGTATGTGAAGTTCTCTTCTTCCTGCAAAACATCATGGACTTAGTTTTTCAAAGAAGACCATGCAAAATTCCCTTGATTTCCTTAAACTTGCTGTTCCTTCAGCTCTTATTCTCTGGTAACTTTTTAAGCTACTGTAATTTGCTCTAAACTAGATTCACTAGAGTTCTGGAGCAGTTAATATTTCGTATTAAACTAGAACAGCTTAAAAGTGTGGACATTTGAACTGATGGTTATCTTGTCTGGTCTTCTTCCTAACCCAACATTAAAAACTTAAGGGCTTTCAATAGGGTTATTATTATAAAACTACACATACTTTGAACACTCTTCAATCCTTTTGCGTACGTGTATATTTCTGTGCGCTATTATATGTCCTAGCTCCTTTTAGTGTCTAAATTCTTTCTAATTATGAGGGTAAAAAAATTCTATAATTTTCCAGCCTTAGTACATTTGGTCCAGCTTGGATGATCCCCTTTGGATGCAGCGCTGCTGCAAGGTACTCACAATCCTTTGATAGTTAGCCGAGTTTAAGTTAATCAAAGCTGAGTCTTTAACATGAAATTGTAGTTTTTAATATGGACCTGAATTTGGAATCTTCTGTTTCAAAGCATACGGATTTCAAATGAACTTGGGGCTGGAAATCCACAAGCTGCGAGTAGCAGTTAGTGCGGTGTTACCCATAGCCTTCATTGAGGGCATCTTATTAGAATCAGTTATGATTCTAGTTCGAAACCTCTGGGGCCATGTTTATAGCAATGACAAAGAAGTAGTCAGATATGTAGCAGCCATGATGCCAATTCTGGCCATTTCTAGCTTCCTAGATGGAATTTAGAGGGTGTTTTCAGGTATTCCCTAATTTTAGATTTCTTATTGTCCTCTAATTTAGGAGAATAACTTTTTGGCCTTTCCTTAAATAATCAAGCTATGTAATTGCCATAACCAACTTAACAGTTCAATTATGTATCCTCAATCAGGCATAATCGCAGGATGTGGCTGGCACAAATGCTTATGTGAATCTTGGCTCTTTTTATCTTGTGGGCTTTTCTTGTCCTGTTATATTGGCTTTTCTTTTACCGATGAAAGCGAAGGTAAAACAAGCATTACCTAAGCTTTTTGTGGCTGTTACTTTTGCCTTGCAGCTAGAAACTATGCTCTTCTCTGCAAAACGGGCTGTGGTGGGGGATCATCTCAGCATTTACTCTGCGAGTGATATTTTTCGTTGTCATTACTATTCGAACTAATTGAGAGAACAAAGTAAGGCATTCCATATTTCTTCACTATTCTTTCTTCATTCAATTGTTAACATTAAATATATCTTTCTTTATAAGGCAAGAAAAGCTCATAGCAGAGCTTGAGAGCTCAACTATTCCGCCTGCTACTACGCTAAGAGACAGGATGTTAGAATATCAAAAACTAGAAAAAATCCCTCCCTAAACAGATCTCTGACTTTATTACGTTGAACACAAAAGCTGCTGCCAGAAAAAGAATGGAGAGGTCTTGAATGAATACCCACAAATGAAATTTTAAGTAACATTTCAGTTTCTCGTAGATCCATGTACGGAACTAGGTCTATTTCAGAGTTAAATAAGGCTGCATTGAGACAGCATGCTTTACGCTTCTTCAGTGGATTACAAACCCTCTTTTTTCTTCATATTGAAAAAGAACCAGATAAAAAAGAACCTGCTTTCAGTTTGAGAAGAACACAATTTAAGTAGATAATAAATTAATTACACAGGCACTTTAAAAATGGGGTAATGAAGCACAAATGGAACGCCATAATTTGCGTCAAATCAGCCAGTATTGAGCACCATGTCCCCAAATAAAATTATTCTGAAGGAAATTGGGAGTGATAATCTGTCTGAAGCACCCGAGCAAGTACATGGTTCAATAACAAATGTGCTCAAATTCCGTTCCCCCAGACACAGCAAGGGCTCGAAGAAAACGCCCTCACAATAAAAGGCCTTACATGGTCTAAAATACAAGTTCTCTGAAACGTTAAAAAATGAATAAATAAATATTGAACAAGGGGACCAAGAGTGGCTGGCTGTTACTATAAAAACAACTTTATAATTTTTTTTCTATAACATTATTTTTTATTCTCTGAACCACAATTCAATTCAAGTAAGAAGCCAATTTTCCGTGACTGCGACTTTTTCCTTTAAACATCTATAAATCCATAGTAGCTTTGCATGGAAAGATGAGACGTAGATGGGACAAAATCAAAGCCTCAAAGGATTCACATTTCCTCAAATGTACATCAGCAATCGTACCCTTCATATTAACGCTCCAGTTATAGAATATTCATTCTGGCTGCTGGAATTCTAGATCTAATTTTCTCTTTAAATGTGATCTGTCAGCACTGCAGAACCACAAGGTGGAACAAAAATTAAATAACATCAACTACCAAGTATAAATTAAAAGAAATAAGCATTTGCCACATTCCAGCTCTATTAATTCTATCAAAAAGATGGGATCACATTACATGTTCCTCCTCCCCGTATGGCATATGATGATGAATTCCCACCAGCAAAGAAAATAGCCATATCAAACACCATAACAAATAGGGTCTTATTCAGAGATTATGGGCTTATTTGGTAATTGATTTCAAAACAAAAAAATTTGTTTAGAAATTGTATTATTATTTTTGTTTTAGAAATAAGTTTCGAAAATAAGTTATTTTTAAAATTAAAAAACATAAAAATAACATAAAGTTATTTTTATTTCTTGTTTTTTTTTTCAAAACACCCAAAAAGCAAAAAAAAAAAACATGTTTTCAAAATAATTCATCAAACAGATTTTTTTTTCTATTGTCTTGCATAACAATTTGTACACAGTTTTCAAAAACAATTTTCAAAAAAAAAAAAAGAATTAAACAAGCCCTATTTCTTTCAAAGTGGCCTACCATTTGAATCAAGCAAATTTATATTCTAACTTTAGAACCCATTTGGTTCAGGGAATCACATTCACAAAATTTGCAATGAAAATGCCTAGAAAATATTTAAACATATGCAATCTAGGAAATGAAGAAGGAAGATGGGAAGGAAAATAGTTTTTATTAAAAGCAGTAAAATTCTTGTTTCTTTCCTTGATAGAAGTATAAGACTTATAATTCTTATGCCGCATAACCTCATGCTCTCTATTTTCCGTACAATTGATTGAAACAATGGGAAGTTAATGAAACTAAATCCACTTATCACAACTTATGAATCATTTTCCACATTTGAATCTGGACTAGTGCCCATACTATAAATTAAAAACAGAAAGACTTGGTTGTCAACATTGAAAAACTTGTTAATATCAATGCCTAACTCTTGATTTAATGTCAACAAACAACAAACCCCAATCAATGTGATAGAACCCCATAGTTAAAAGAAAAATAAGAGGTTATTTTGAAAATTTTGAAAAGAGACACGAGGCAACTTGTAATAAGATTAGTTAGTTAAGATTTTGATTATAAAAAAAAGGTGTGAGCAGAGATAAAGGAGAGGCAGAATTTGAGCAAGGCTTTTGGGAGGACCTAGACTCTCGAAGTGCTAAGAAATATTGTTTGTTTTCTTTACCATTTTATTGTTATTTTTACTTTATATTTTCTTTACCATTCTCTTGCTATTCCTTCTGTAATTTCTGTTAGGAACCAGGTTCCTTTGTTATTTTCTTTTAGTTTCTTCTGTAATCTTGGTTAAGAATCCAGGTTCCTAACAACTTGGTATCAGAGCATACGATCCTTGGTTAATACAAAAATGGAATCCAGAATTTATCATTTGGAGAGGGATATGGGTAGTATAAAGGAAAGAATAGGAAGAGTGGAGAGTAGTATGAAGTTCATGATGGAGACCTTGGCAGAGATGAAGAAAAAGATGTTGAATGCAAAGTGTACAGATGACTTCAGGCGAACTGCCGATAGGGAAGCAACAAGGCAACGACAGAGTGGGTTGGCTCTTACATGCAAATCGGGCTTGATGGAGTCAACTAGGAGCAACACTTTCATTAACCCAGGCAAAACACAAGAAACGCAGAACTTTGGGGAGCCAAAAGAAGCAACTAAAGTCGCATCTCCTACCACCAAATTGGACAGACAATACCGTTGGCCATTGGACGCTGAGGTGGCTTGCAATCTAGACCTTGGGTTATGCTCTGGGAGTGACGAGAATATTAACCCAATCTATCGATACAGTGACAAGCAGCGACAAGGATGGTTAATGGTCGAAGAAGCAAGGGAAGAAGGGAGAGACGATGATATTGAGATAGAAGGCCAGGGCGTTCGCGATGGTAAGAAGGTGAAACTGGCCGGATCAAATTTGGAGGAACATACACTGCTAGAAAGAGAGTTGGAGGAACGTGCAGCAACGTGGGTGTGTTGAAAGCTGCCATTCCATGAAGGGGAAGGTGGAGCAGAGCCTGATGCAGGTTGTGGCGAGAAGAAAAGAGGTGATATGGAGATGCAGAAATTTTCTGGGACTGGGTCAGAGAAAAGTGCAAATGCGTTGCGGTTTTTGTGCTTCCTACATTGTTGCTCACAAAAGGACAAGAGGGGGTGTGTTCCAGTGTGATTAATAAGGCTGAAATTGCTATGATTAGACTCCATCTTCTGATTTAGGTCTATAAAGAGAAAGAAAGAAAGAAAGAAAGAAATTGGGTTAATACAAGAATAATGAGAGGATGGCTTCAAAATTCTTTTAATAATATTGGACCTAACATAAATTATGGATTGGTCAAAAATTTTGCTAAGGGTTTTTGAAGTTGAAGTCTGGGCCAAAACGATGTAGTCTATATTGGGATGGATGTGCGAAAAGCATACTTAGAAGATGTTAGGGCTGGACTTGAGGTGTTTGGAGCCCAAATACTTACCCATAATTTGATCCAAGGCTTTAAAACAAGAGAAACAGATTGGGCTGGAACCAAAAATTACTCTGGATATTTTTTTAATTCAACTGGGCCTAATTTAAGTTATGGACCAGCTCAAAATCTTATTCAAAACTTGTGGACTTATGGATTGGGCCAAAGCAACACAAGTAACAAGAGATTGGAAGCTTTATCAATTGAAAAGAAAAGAAAGAACGAAGATCAAAGAGAAGTGAAGAACAAACAACTTCACAGTGGAAAGAAACCTCCTATCTCCACCTCCACCACTCACCTTGAGGGCAAGGTGAAACTTCGAGAGCGGAGTAATGATAAAACCCCATGGTTAAAAGAAAAAATAAGAGGTTATTTTAAGAATTTTGAGAAGGGACACATGGCAACTTGTAATAGAGTTAGTTAGTTAAGATTTTAATTATAAATAAAGGGTATAAGCAGAGATAAAGGAGAGGCAGAATTTAGGCAAGGCTTTTAGGAGGACCTAAACCCTCGAAGTGCTAGGAAATATTGTTTGTTTTCTTTACCATTTTATTGTTGTTTTTACTTTATATTTTCTTTATCATTCTCTTGCTGTTCCTTCTGTAATTTCTGTTAGGAACCAGGTTCCTTTGTTATTTTCTTTTAGTTTCTTCTGTAATCTTGGTTAGGAATCCAGGTTCCTAACACAATGACATTTCTAACCCCTACACCCCCCCACCCCAAATCCCCAAAAAAAATGCAAAAGGATAGGAAAATAGTCTCTCATGTATAAAAGTTTTCAATACCAGCTTTAGGAAGATGGAAGTGCAAAATGCAAGTTCTATATGCAAAATAAAAAGGAGTGTGGAGGAGTCTAAATTTACAAATTGCAACTGAATTTTATTCGTTTTTAATACCAGATCAAGAATGAAGGGGTATATCTTAAGGATAAAGGAAAAAGATTAGGATAAACCAGTGTTGTAAAACTTAAATATAAAAGTGCACCATTGGAAAGGCCAAGAAGGCTCAAGAAGAAAAGGAGAGAGGTTACAGGTTTGGCCATGATGACATGCTTTAAAGTGATAAAAGAGTGCATGATCCCAAAAGATCTAGTTGCAGATATAACCCAAAAGGAATGAATGCTGAAAAAAATAAAAATTCATATGGCTGAGCCCAAGCAATTTAGACTGACTTTAAGTTGAGTGGAAAAGCATAATTTCAACTTGATAGAACCCCATGGTTAAAAGAAAAAATAAGAGATTATTTTGGAAATTTTGAGAAGAGACACGTGGCAACTTGTAATAGGATTAGTTAATTAAGATTTTAATTATAAATAAAGGGTGCAAGCAGAGATAAAGGAGAAGCAGAATTTGGACAAGGCTTTTGGGAAAACCTAGACCCTCGAAGTGCTAAGAAATATTGTTTGTTTTCTTTACCATTTTATTGTTGTTTTTACTTTATATTTTCTTTATCATTCTCTTGCTGTTCCTTCTGTAATTTCTGTTAGGAACCAGGTTCCTTTGTTATTTTCTTTTAGTTTCTTCTGTAATCTTGGTTAGGAATCCAGGTTCCTAACAACTTGGTATCAGAGCATACGATCCTTGGTTAATACAAAAATGGAATCCAGAATTTATCATTTGGAGAGGGATATGGATAGTATAAAGGAAAGAATAAGAAGAGTGGAGAGTAGTATGAAGTTCGTGATGGAGACCTTGGCAGAGATGAAGAAAAAGATGTTGAATGCAGAATGTGCAGATGACTTCAGGTGAACTGCAGATAGGGAAGCAACAAGGCAACGACAGAGTGGGTTGGCTCTTACATGCAAATCGGGCCTAGTGGAGTCAACTAGGAGCAACGCTTTCATTAACCCAGGCAAAATACAAGAAACGCAGAACTTTGGGGAGCCAAAAGAAAACAAACAATATTTCCTAGCACTTCAAGGGTCTAAGTCCTCCCAAAAGTCTTGCCCAAATTCTGCCTCTCCTTTATCTTTGGTCACACCCTTTATTTATAATCAAAATCTTAACTAACTAACCCTATCACAAGTTGCCATGTGTCCTTTCTCAAAATTCCCAAAATAACCTCTTATTTTTTCTTTTAACCATGGGATTCTATCATTACCCCGCTCTCGAAGTTTCACCTTGCCCTCAAGGTGAGTGGTGGAGATGGAGATAGGAGGTTTCTTTCTACTGTGAAGTTGTTTGTTCTTCGCTTCTCTTTGATCTTCGTTCTTTCTTTTCTTTTCAACTGATAAAGCTTCCAATCTCTTGTTACTTGGGTTGCTTTGGCCCAATCCATAAGTCCACAAGCTTTGAATAAGTTTGAGATGGTCCATAACTTAAATTAGGCCCAGTTGAATTAAAAAAATATCCAAAGTAATTTTTGGCTTCAGGCCAATTTGTCTCTCTTGTTTTAAAGCCTTGGATCAAATTATGGGTAAGTATTTGGGCTTCAAATACCTCAAATCCAGCCCTAACATCTTCTAAGTATACTTTTCGCACATTCATCCCAATATGGACAACACCGTTTTGGCCCAGACTCCAACTCCAAAAGCCCTTGGCAAAAATTTTGACCAATTCATAATTTATGTTAGGTCCAATATCATTGAAAGAATTTTGAAGCCATCCTCTGATTATTCTTGCATTAACCCAATTCTTTCCTTTCTCTTTATAGACCCAAGTCAGAAGATGGAGCCCAATCACAGCAACTTCAACCCTATTAATCACACTGGAACACACCTCTTCTTGTCTTTTTGTGAGCAACAATGCAGGAAGCACAAGAAGCCGCAACACATCTGCACTTTTCTCTAACCCAGTCCCAAAAAATTTCTGCATCTTCGTATCACCTTTTTCCTTCTCGCCACAACCTGCATCAGGCTTTGCTCCACCTTCCCCTTTCCCTTCGTGGAATGGCAACCTCCAACACACCCACGTTGCTACACGTTTCTCCAATTTTCTTTCTAGCAGTGTATGTTCCTTCAAATTTGATCCAACCAGTTTCACCTTCTTACCATCGCGAACGCCCCTGCCTTCTATCTCAATATCATCGTCTCTCTCTTCTTCCCTTACTTCTTCGACCATTAATCATCCTTGTCACTGCTCTTCACTATATCGATGGATTGGGTTAATATTCTCGTCACTTCCAGAGCATAACCTAGGGTCCAAATTGCAAGCCACCTTAGCCTCCAATGGCCAACAGTATTTTCTATCCAATTTGGTGGTAGGAGATGCGACTTTAGTTGCTTCTAATTTGGTGGTAGGAGATGCGACTTTAATTGCTTCTTTTGGCTCCCCAAAGTTCTGCGCTTCTTGTGTTTTGCCTGGGTTAATGAAAGCGTTGCTCCTAGTTGACTCCACCAAGCCCGATTTGAATTTAGAGAAGGGACACGTGGCAACTTGTAATAGGGTTAGTTAGTTAAGATTTTGATTATAAATAAAGGATGTGAGCTGAGATAAAGGAGAGGCAGAATTTGGGCAAAGCTTTTGGGAGGACCTAGACCATCGAAGTGCTAGGAAATATTGTTTGTTTTCTTTACCATTTTATTGCTGTTTTTACTTGATATTTTCTTTATCATTCTCTTGCTGTTCCTTCTGTAATTTCTGTTAGGAACCAGGTTCCTTTGTTATTTTCTTTTAGTTTCTTCTGTAATCTTGGTTAGGAATCCAGGTTCCTAACACAACTCGAAAGAATAAATGACCAAATTTGAAGCTTTGCCAAATAATATATAATTTCCTCATGATACTTGCCTCTCAAAAAAATCAGTTTGAACAAATGATCTTCTGGATTTATTGGCAACACTGATATGCAAACTAGAACCCGATGAAAATCAAACATTAACTGTAACTTCTTTTCTAGTAATAAAGTTTTCTTAAGTTTCACCTTTTAGAATATATTAGCAAACCAAGCAACCTCTGTATGAAACTCCCTGTTGTGAGATTGTATAAGAAATTCCCATCCCCAAGATTATAAAACAATGAGAAATGGTCAAAAGCTCTCCACTTAGCCAATTTAAAAGGAAAATAACCCAGAAAAAAATAAACTACATGAACTCCACAAAAATCCAAAAATTCCAATGAACCTGGACTTATCAGAAGTACACAGCAGGAAGCCATCATTTCCATCCTCGATAAAAGAGACTATAAACAACAATATAGAATAAAAAAAATGCATGCTAACCTACTGACACAGTTATAACTAATGCCCCTGCTCACCCAAAGTGAACCTTGTGAACAATCAAAGTGTTCAAATCACATGAAATGAAATATAATGGACTATATTTCCTATTATAGTCTTTTCAATCAAACATGCCTGAGCAATCATGTTGATATATACCTCTACTTCAAATACAAACATATATAAAAGGACATGCATACTTTAACCACCACACATTTGCCGTAGACTATTAGTTATTTAGATACGGTCACCGGGAGGGAAGAAAGTGCTTCTGTATTAAATGATAACCAGAGAAAATATATATATACATAAACTAGATTCAACCCAAAGCAACATCAATATCAACGTGATATGCTGTAATAGACTTCTGTATTAGCCTTACTTAATTTCTTCCAACCTCAATAATATAAGTAAAAGGTTTAGCTAAAGTACCACATTGTCTATGATTTCATTTAGGTTTGACTAAATTAAAATTACAAACTGCTAAGCCACTTTGAAATGAGAAAACGATCAATATTGTTTACCTGTTAATTGTAGGTCTATTCGGAGGTTTTAATCCAAAGATAGAAAAATCTATCGACATTGGTGCTGGTTCATTCTTTCCCGTATGATCACCAACAGTCTGCCTGAAGTCACCAACATTGTCATCAATCTTATCCCCTTGCAATGAATTTCCTTCAAACCCATCACGTCCTGGCATCACTCTCCTGGACTTTCTTGGTGGTGATAATACAGTAGGACCTTCATGCGGATTTGAATCAGAAACCCTAGATTCCTTCTTAGGCGCAGGTCTAGGAAGTTTATATGGTTCTGTGGGCAGAGGCGCAGAAGAAAAATACCTAGAGAGAAAGAGAAGAGACTACATTAGGGATAAAAGGAAATTACTGATTTCTCATTCATTGTAATGTTATAGGAACATACCTGTGCTCTAGTGCTTGATGCACTGAAATTCTAGTTTTTGGATCGTAAGTAAACATCTTTGACAACAGATCTAAAGCATCATCACTTGCTATTGGAAATAAAGAACGCAAAGGGGGGGCAGGAACATTTTGGTATTCAACATAATCAGGAAGGTATACCATATCAGGCCACTGAGAAGGTGTTGGAGTCCCAAATGCTGCAAAAATCTTACCTAATTGATCAATGTCACTTGAACCCTATCAAATGTTAATAACAAACCAATGAAAAACCAGAAGAAGCATCATTTTTACATAAAGAAACAAATTATTACAATCAATCAATGCAAACTATAAATCTCATCTACAAACTTGGAAATTATATATATATATATATATACAACAAAATATCAGAGCAGAAATAATGTGAAAGTGAAAATAATAGTCAATAATGCCTACAAGAACCATAGCCAACAGCTTCTAAGCTAACCCCAGTTCAGTAAACAGCTTTGAGGGGTTAATTCTGGCCATAATTTGAACCAGCAGTTGATAAAGTTAAGTGGTTAAAAAGCCCAAAAAAGGCCAACTGTTAAGATTAAAATTCATCTGCTACTGAATATCAAACAGTAATCATAAAACGTAATCCAGATAACCTAGTTGCCATGACCATCTTGCTTACCTGCAAAAAGGGTCGACGAAGAAGAAGTTCAGCAAATATACAAGCTGCAGCCCAAACATCGACACCTGAACCATATTGCTTGGTACCAAATAGTAGTTCTGGCGCTCTATACCACCGAGCAAACACCTATTCATACAACAAACATTGTCAAGCATCTAGATCTATTGACAGCAAGTGTCAAAGACAAACCTAAGGATAAAACAATTCGTGCATAGAAATTTGCAACATACACGCTTACACGCTCAAAGGGGTCCACATGCCATTATATGTAAAGAAACAAACCTGATGAGTAAATCTTCGATCTGGGCTCCCAAAGATTCGAGCTAAACCAAAATCTGCAAGTTTTAGCTGCCCATTAGATCCTATTAACAAGTTGTTTGGCTTCATATCCCTGAAAATATATAAGCTTACTTTTAAGCTCAGCACTAAAAAGTAGATAACAAGTTTGTAATGACCAAATCAGCAACATACTCTACCTATGCAAAACCCATTTCTTGTGGCAAAAATCAAGTCCTTTTAGCGTCATTTGAAGATATGATTTGATGTCAGCTGGTGAAAGAAAAATATTTCGGTCTCGTATAACAGCTTCGAGGTCTGTCTCCATGAATTCAAACACAAGATGCAAATTGCCTTTATGTGGGAATGCATCAATTAACTCAATAATGTTTGGATCTTTGAGCTCTTTAAGTAATTTGATCTCCCTGAGAGCAGTAAAATTTACCCCTTCCTTTTGCTTGCCAAGTCTAATTTTCTTAATTGCAACTGTCTGTCCTGTCTGTTCATGCAATGAATACATAATTTGAGAACACCGCAAGATATTAGAAGTTTAATTGACTTAATGGCCGGTTCATCAAAATATGTATCCATGTATAACTCTAGAATACAGTTTAACAGTCATAAAACAACGGATTTTCCATTGAAAGTTACTATCCGTAAACATTACCAAATCACAATAAAAACAACTAAGTTTCAAGCTTTCTTCTCCTGTATTCACGGCCACAGAATAAAAGGTAAGCACCGCTTCCTCATACTCAGTGACCCACATACAACTTCTAATTTTAATGAACACCCTAAGCAAATGGTTTAAACTTTAGCCAAACCAACAACCTAAAGCAAATTTAGGAAAAGAAACTACCGAAAGCATATAAATGTCTAATTTCATAATATTGTAGGGCTCTCTCGCAAGATGTATTTTCCTCTGATTCATCGACTTTCTTTACACCAAATAAAGCCCATCAAGTACAACAAAAGATTGATATTTCTCTTCGAAATCCTCTTCACTAGTCCAATTTTTCAACCAAAGGAAAAAAAAAAAGACCGATGTTTTACTGAAATCCCATAGAATTTTGTTCATAAGTAAATTACAAAAATGAACAGAATAATAGACTAGAGTTCGCGTGACCTGGGTGTCAATGGCTTTGTATACGACTCCATAGGTACCTTCACCAAGGACTTCACGCTTGAGATATCTATCGGCCACTTTCTTGGACGGATCAAGGTCTGACATTTTCTTTTTTACTTTTCGTGCTGATTGCACTATAGTTAATTCACCTTCAATATAAAGAAATTAGAAGGCGATCATTCCGACCAAATTAGGGTTTCGCAGAAAAAGGGTTAAAGACGGGAGATAGCGGATGAAAGGGCCATAAGAGACTTTCCAGGAACTAGAAAGAATGATGAACTGCGAGTAGCAGAAGACTGAAGGCAAAGATGGAGCGTCAGAGCAACGGCTACACGCTATTGCCGAACAAACGTGCTTAAATTAAGAATCATATTGGATTTTTTTTTTATAAGGGGTGGTCCATGGGGTTCAATCCCCCAACATCATCCTTATTTTATGTATGTTGGGTTTTTTATTCTTGTATGCGCACAATGGTTAAAAACCAATCACAGGATAAGTATTTATATAAGGATGTGAAAATGATGACTTTAACAATTACCTGAAATGCACGTTTGATTTGGTGAATTTCTAAATATAATATAAGCAATTTGGTTAAGTTAATATTCTTGTGAGAGATTAAATTATTTGTAAACGTTTATATATATATTTACATTTATTTCAATTAATTTAAAATTCCTAGTTCACTCTCTAAAAGACTAAAACACTCAATTCTATATATGAGCCTGCTCAACATTAAACCAGATGAAGAAAGAATCCTTCATTCTTGGTTCCTTGTTTTCAATTTCGGATTAATTCAAAGGTCCTACTTTAAATCAGATGATGTTTTCTTTTCTTTCCTTGAAATCTGCCTTCAAGCGTTGGCTGTCCGATTGGTTTAAGAAATACGCCATCCATCCTCTCTACACAAGATTGCCAATGACCCATGCTTTCTTCTAAGATATTTCTCAGATGTAAGCAATCAAAGGCACACAAAATTGTCCTTACGTTGACGATTTGGCATATGCAGATTTTACGGACGATGAAAAACACAAGGGCAATACTTGTTTCCATGCAGGATAGAGAGCAATCAAGAAAATAGTTCGGAGGCCTTGTCGTCAAATAGACACAAAAACTACTACAAAATTATTAGGTATGTTTAATATACGATAAAAATTTTTATTTTTAAAAATTATATTTTTTGATAATAATAATTACTGAAAATATATAAAATATGTTTGATTAATTTTAAATATTTATTTGAGAATTTTTTATTATTATGTTTGGTTATAATAATTTTTTTTTTAAATTATAGTATTTTTTAAAAAATATTTTTATATTAAGATAAGAGAGAGAAAGTGAATGCAGAAATAATAAAAAAAGTGATAGAAAAAAAAATTATAAAAAAAAATGAATAAAAAAGAGAGAAAATGAGAAAAATTACTAAAAGAGAAATAAAAGATAAAATGATAAAATAAAAAATATTATTATTTTTTTATATTTAAAAAAAATTTATAGTATGAAAATTTTGAATTTTCATTTTTTTTTACGTGAACAAATTTGTGTGAAAATTTTATTAAAAAATATTTTAAAAAATTGATATTTTTTGAAAATTTTATTTTAAAATTTAAACATAAAAATTTAATTTTTTAAAAATTTAAAAAAAAAAATTATACTAAACACCCCTGAGCACAAGCACAGGGACTGTCTCTCTTGAATGAGGTTAACAACTGAGGTCTTATTTCCCTAATGAGTATTTGATGGGAATATAGAGCATTGATTGATGTTCATATGACTCCTGAGTCCTCACTATTTTAGATTAAAGAAAATGATAGTAGCATATATCCAAAACAACGACAACAATAACTATCAAAGTTTTGTTTCTCGATGACAGCTAGGGCAGTAAGATCCTCTTCTGCTATCTTTCTTATCTTATTTGCCATATTTTTAGCACTTCTACAGTTTCCTCTGCTTGGGAAACGAATACGAAGAATAAGAAGTTATTAAAAAAAAATGGCCAGATTCCTTAGTGCCAATGGAACATCCTGAATAGTGATGGGATTAGCAAGGTTACCAGTTACAACTAAGCAGGGGAAGCCAACATTAAATTCACTGGGACCAGTTTGCCTTGTTCATTTTCAAATTTGTCCTACTCACCAAGGCACAATAGAATGCCACCGTTCATCTTTTATCCTCCACATCCACAGATCTAATCCATCAAATTTTCTTGGTTCAGAAAGTACCAGCTACCTTCAGACTTCATCATCATTTATGGCGTAGTCCTTCTACCTCAAGTTAACCTTCCAACCATGTGAGCATCTTATCTTCTTCATACCAAAACTCTCTCTCTCTCTCTCTCTCTCTGCAACATCATCATCACCAACCTTTGCAGCAACTTCTTCACCAACTAGGGATGGCAGCTGATTACCCTTCCAAGAGAAATTCTAATGCTCAGCTCCTTGAAGAATTGGAGGCTCTGAGTCAATCCCTTTACCAATCACACACATCCACCACAGCCCGAAGAACTGCTTCCCTTGCTCTTCCACGAACTTCAGTTCCTTCAATACCATCAATTGACGATGAGACTGACACTGCTAAAATCAATGACCAACCTAGTCATAAACCTCGACCTCGTCGCATGTCCTTGTCCCCATGGCGATCAAGGCCAAAACTTGACGATGCCAAGGCACCGCCCCCCACTCAGCCAGCAATCAAAAGGCTGGATGACAGAGCAACTTCAGTTGAGAAGAGAGGAATTTGGAGCTGGAAGCCTATGCGGGCTCTGTCTCATATTGGAATGCAGAAACTAAGCTGTCTGTTTAGCGTTGAAATTGTCACTGCACAAGGCCTTCCTTCTTCAATGAATGGACTTCGGCTTTCTGTTTGTGTTAGGAAGAAGGAGACAAAGGATGGAGCTGTTCAGACAATGCCATCGCGGGTTGCTCAAGGAGCTGCAGATTTCGAAGAGACTCTGTTCATCAGATGCCATGTTTATTGCACTCAGGGAAGTGGAAAGCAGCTTAAATTTGAGCCACGCCCGTTTTGGATATATCTTTTTGCAGTTGATGCTAAAGAGATTGATTTTGGAAGAAGCTCTGTGGATTTGAGCCAGTTGATTGGAGAGTCTATTGAGAAAAGTCAACAAGGCACGCGGATTCGGCAATGGGACACTAGTTTTAGTCTATCTGGAAAGGCAAAAGGAGGAGAACTCGTTCTGAAACTGGGTTTCCAAATCATGGAGAAGGATGGAGGAATTGAAATTTATAATCAAGAAGAGAACTTGAAGCCCAGCAAGCTCAAAAACTTGTCATCTTCTTTTGCTCGTAAACAATCCAAGACATCGTTCAGTATGCCTAGTCCGAAGATAACAAGCCGAAATGATGCTTGGACTCCTTCACAGACAGGTGTAGAAGGAGATATTCAAGGAATGGATGATCTGAATCTTGATGATCCAAACCCAGTTCAGGATTCCTCTACCTCTACCCAGAAATTTGATGATCACAAATCAAAGGTGGAGGATTTTGAACTTCCTGACTTTGAAGTTGTTGATAAAGGAGTTGAAGTTCAAGAGAAGGAAGAAGATGGAGGAGGAGAATCTGAAAAATCCGTGGATGTAAAGTCGACTTCAAGCGAGGTCGTCAAGAATATAGTGCATGATCAGTTACACCTAACTAGATTAACCGAGCTTGATTCAATTGCCCAGCAGATAAAAGCTCTTGAGTCCATGATGGGAGAAGATAACAAAGCTATGAAAACAGACGAGGAAACACAGTCACAGAGACTAGATGCAGACGAAGAAACCGTGACAAGGGAGTTTCTTCAGATGCTTGAGGATGAAGAGATCAGAGGATACAAAATCAATCAACCTGGAATTCCGCCTCTAAAACTCGAAGAGCTCGAGAATTCCTCAGACGGAGAGTCCAAAGTGTATCTCCCTGATCTTGGTAAGGGCTTGGGTTGCGTGGTTCAAATAAGGGATGGGGGCTACTTGGCTTCCATGAATCCTTTAGATAATTTTGCTGCTAGAAAAGATACTCCAAAGCTAGCAATGCAGATGTCAAAGCCTTTTGTGTTAGCATCACATCAATCCCTGAGTGGGTTTGAATTATTTCAGAAGTTGGCTGGCATTGGGCTTGATGAAATTAGCTCTCAAGTTTTCTCCTTGATGCCCATAGACGAACTGATAGGTAAAACTGCCGAACAGATAGCTTTTGAAGGCATTGCTTCTGCCATCATACAAGGGAGAAACAAGGAAGGAGCCAGTTCAAGCGCTGCTCGTATAGTCTCTGCCCTGAGAAGCATGGCAAATGCGATGAGTGCTGGAAGGAAAGAGCGGATTTCAACAGGACTTTGGAATGTGGATGGAAACCCGGTCACTGCAGAGAAAATTCTCGCCTTTTCAATGCAGAAAATTGAAGCCATGACGGTTGAAGCATTGAAAATTCAAGCTGACATGGCCGAGGAAGAAGCTCCATTTGATGTCTCACCACTAAGCACAAAGACAGGAGACGGCATCAAAGATCTTTTAGCTTCTGCAATTTCACTTGAAGAATGGATAAAAGACCAAGGCTATAATAACTCAGCAAAAATCACACTGGTATTGGTTGTCCAGCTGCGGGATCCAATAAGACGCTATGAAGCAGTTGGAGGCCCCGTGATGGTACTTATTCACGCAACAAGAGGTGACACAAAAGGTAATGATTACGATGATGAGGAGGAGGAGGAGGAGGAGGAGGAGAAAAGGTTCAAAGTAACAAGCTTGCATGTGGGAGGTTTCAAGGTGAGGAGTGCAACAAAGAAAAATGCATGGGACACTGAGAAGCAGAGGCTAACTGCGATGCAATGGTTGGTTGCATATGGATTGGGAAAGGCTGGGAAGAAAGGGAAGCACACATCATCCAAAGGGCAAGACTTGTTATGGAGCATTTCCTCGCGAATTATGGCTGACATGTGGCTCAAACCCATGCGGAATCCAGACGTCAAACTTATTAGATAACTAGTTCCCACGGAGTAATGATATTTGCACAACCTTACGTTCATGTCTCCCTGGAGTTACTTATACAAACTGTGCAGGCCTATGAGTACACCATTGATGCAAATATCATCAATCATAATTACTTGTTTTTGTAAGAACCAATAAAAGTTCTCTCAGAACTCTCTGCTTCTTTTATTAGTTGATTTGGTCGAATTTATCTGTAAATACACGTTTTTGTCTTAGTATACATACAAGGGAATATAGACTACACAGAATTTCCACGCGAAAAATAGTTTTTCTCTTCCTTTTTCTTTTTTGCAAGATATGTTTCCTTTAATCACCTTGATATGAAAAATAACCTGTGTATAGAGGTATAATGATGGCAATGGTATTATGTTTTATGGTTGATAACCACTAGGAGAAATGACAGAATTATGAAAAACATGTTGTTCTTAGTTTTTGTCAGCGCAGCAAATCCTGATATGAACCTAATGCAACCAACATCAATGAATTTCTTTTCCCTAAAATTATCATGGCAGCTCTCGTACGGTTGATACTCACAAACATTTGAGATCAAATACACAGCCTTCATCTCTGAGACCTTCAAATCATTTAAACGAGTTCGGCAGCCAGAAAATGCAGAGCAATAAGAAGCAGATATGCAATAGAAACTCAGAGCTTAAAAGAGCATATACTTTTATCAATTTAATTTCATTCATTGCTTTAAGTTAATAACCATGTAAAGAGATAAGTTGTTTTTCCCATCTCGAGGCTTTTTCATTAGTAAGTCAAATTCCCAAAGTAAAGAACTAAAGATAATGCTTACAAAGTAAACGTACAGAAAAGTTCTACATGTTCTATGCTGCCATACTTGACTTCATCCTAAGAAGACACATAATTCTATTTAAAAACTTCTGTACAAAGATAGTATTATTCAAGTTGAAAACCATAACGGATGGTGATTTCACAAGTATATATAGAACCAATAGTAAGAAATGCCTGACATTGATGAAGTCGATCGTCAGTAAAATAATTATGTATTGTCATGTAATTTGTCTGATAAACATTCTGCAAAATTAACAGTTGAACAAGTAAATAGAAGACAATGTGGAGCAAGTGAGGATGGCATGTAACTTGTTAAACTCATCCATAGAAGGTAAAAGTTATCACATTTTCTTACGAGACGAAACACGCTGTGGAGCGATGGATTACTATATATATGCACATTTCTGGATAAATGTTCACTGACTCTTAGGTGAACATGTACATGGCACCAAGTACTACTTCCCTTTGTCCTTGGCCTATAGACAGGAACTCTTTTTCAATCATTTTCGGGTCATGAGTAGCCATCTTATGGCACCCTTCAGAGTAAAAACAGTCTCCAGATTCTACCTAACAAGACACAAAGGAAAAGTTCACAAAGTGTTTTACATAGATAGTTCAAGGAACTATGTGATGGACTGTACAAGTATGTTGATTTTAACTTAAATTTCTGATTCTGAACTGGATTCGCAATATTTTGTAATGTCCTAAGAGGTTCTGTACTGCAAGAAGTCAAAACAACGCATGAATAAGGGTCAATCAGTCTGGTGGTGTAAGGTTGCAACATACTAGCAACAGCTTAGCAGTCAGCACTCATTCCTCAACCAACGCATGAGATTTTTAAGCTAATGAGAATATAACCGATCAGAGAGTACGCAAATACACATTAGAAAAAGGTTATAACTAAAACTTTAACCTGAAAATTTCAGTAAAATTTCTGACACAAAATACATTCTGAATTATTTTCCACAACCATGAAAATATCAGGATTAATAAATAAAAATTTTGATTCAAAATATATATTTCAATGTGCAGGTTTTTATATCCATAACTATGCAATATAACAATTACACAGTTCAACTTGGCCCCAAGTCCTAATGCTTTCAATTATATCTGCGTAAATCCTTCCATTCAAAATCAGAATCTCAAGCAGTGACACGGCGACACCTACACCAAAAGGCAGTTCCTCCGCTTCTGCCTCGTGCAACAGCTATTTCCTCATCAACATAAAACCAGATGAAGAAAGGATCTTTGGCACTCGGTTCCGTGTCTTCTTTTTTCCCTAGGCTAATCTGCAGAGGTTTCAAAGGTCCAACTTTAATTCGGATGTTCTCAAAAATGAAAGCTAGTATTTTCTTTTTCCATGAAAATCTGCCTTCAAATGTTAACTCCCCAATGGGTCCAAGATATATGCCGTTTTCAATCCTCTTCGCCTGGAAATTCATTCAGGATAACTTAGTTGTCTATGGCCGACTAAAGCAATTGAAAAACTGACTCATGCAAAACTCCAAAGATTTCAGATATAAGAGGTAAATATGTTTGTTTTCCTTAAATGGATGATTTAGCAAGTGCAAATATTACAGGAAATTCAATAAACAATGTCAATACTAGCTTGATAGCAGGAGGAGGCATTGATGAATATATTTTAGATGCCTTATTAACACATAGATGCAACGTCATTCTTTCTCAGACAAGGTAAATAGGGATATGAAATGGTCAGGGATAACAACTGAGGCATTATTAACCTAGTTCAAATGATTAGCTACTCAGAAATAAGAATACAAACTTGAACAAAAGATTCAGTGCTAAGTCCACAGTTATCTCTTTCTTCCTTAATAAACTGAGAATATAATACTCTTTAATTTAATTAATCTTACTTACTGAGATAGGGAACACGGGATGGCTAGACATTTACTTTTAGGGCTACGACACCAAATCACATACAAAGGAGCCACAGATGACTGAATACTGGACCATAACGAATAAAAACAGAGAGGACTTGAGGAAAGACTTACAGCACCATCAAACCGCTGGACAGCAGTAAGAGGGAAATATCGACCACCCTTCAGTTGCTTCTAAAAAAAAGCACAAAAGTAGAGTCAGCATAAATTATCAAGCCATAGCCCAAAGAGGGGGAAAATGGCATATATATATATATATATATATATATATATATATATATATAATCTGACAACCTCAGCAGTAAAAATAAGCATCCACGTCCTCCCAGGGGATTCCCTTCCACCAAGTGTTTCAAGAAAACCAGAGGGATCAATTTTGGCTTTCTCAATGACGGAAAGTGCAGAAAGAACCTCTTCTGCTGCTACCTTTCTTGACTTAGCCGCATTTTTTAGCACTTTCATACTTTCCTCCACTTCCTAAACAAATATATCGACTAAAACATTAATTAAAAACAAATAAAAAAATCTCGAAGCTTGAGATCGAGGTCATTACAGTAGAAAACTTATGACTTGACTTAAACTAAGTGAACAAATATGCAAGACGTCCACAGATTAAATTTAGAGAAAAAAATAAAATTTCATGAAAAACTCAATTAATATTTGAATTATCAGGTCCAAAACAACAAATAGGTATACTAAAGATTGAAAATTAGTATCTTATCCTACATTTTCTAGGGACCAAACAAAGATTTGAAAAATTCACGGGACAGGAAAAAGCATACTTTTTTGGGCTTCTCGTCCGCTAGAGAAAGCGGGGTTGAGGAAAGCTGGTCTCTGTCATCGAGGTTTGCTCTGGTGCTTGGTCTGAGAAATCTAACAAGATAATAGTTTGTCCCTTTAAGGGGAGTGGCATTTAGAGGCTTAAAAGGTAGTAAGGTAAGGGGCGGACTTGGAAGCTGTGATGCTCCAAGGGATGCTAATGGAAATGAATTTGGAAACCACCATCGGAACGAAGAAATGGAGAACAAATGGGGTGGTGCTCCCCGGAAGCTAATTGCCATTGCAGCTCAATATATGTGCCCCTTTTCAAGTGGCCATGAAATACCGTTATTATCGTCACAATTATTAGGGGCAAAAAAATATTAAAACTTATTAATTATGAGTTGTATTGATCCATCGTCTATAAATATTTTTATATTCATTAAATACATAATAAAAATAATTTTAAAAAATATTAATTTTATTATATATCATAATTTAAATATTATTAATAAAAAAAATTATTCTTTATAAATTAAATTATTATTTTTTAATTATTATTAAATACATAGATGAATACTATTCATATCCTAGTCCGACCCGAATGCTTAACGGATTGACCTGATTCTAATCTAACTTCCAAATCTAGTTTCTGTCCATATCCATCTCTTCTTCTTAGTAATCCCTTCATCACCACTAGCACTCATCATCACCGCAAGAAAGCAACTGAGAAGAAGAACCGTTTCACAGATTAAGCCTCGTTTTCAATTGTACAGCCGATCATCTTCATACAACGTCACTTCACCTTTCATCAAATCCTCCTAAGTTTCATACTTTCACGTGCTCACAGGATTCAATGGTTCCTGAGCCATCCCTTCCATTTTGAAGAAGTCTTCACTGGAGACCCAGGAAGACATGTGTTTCCATTTTGAAGAAATCTAAGCTTCCACTGGGTGTTCCACATACATGCATAGGATTATAATGGTAACACCACCATCTTAGTTCCCAATTTTCCAAAGTTCCGTCTGGTTTACTTCATTAAAATAGTCAAAAGAAAACATATTAACATCACATTAAATATGCTTTGCCATTCTGGCTGGGGGGAATTTGTTTAAATGATGTTATGCCAATACGAGAAGCCAATCACACTCCACTGCTAATTAGAGAAATTGATTCAAAACATCCATTTCAATTAAATCTGTAGTACGGAAAGTGATTGGTGGACATGGCAAAGCACAGTCACCGGGGGCAGATCTACATGCAAAGGTGTGGGGCAATTGCCCCCACAAGAAATCTTTTTTAAAATTAATTTATGTAATAATTTTTTTTTTCATAAAAATTTAGATATTGTTTTCACAAAAATAATTTGTTTTAGTAAAAATTATTTTTTGTCTTCGCTAACTAGAATTTTTGGATTCGCTCCTTACAGTCACCCATAATATACTGAAGCAGTCAAGCCTAAGGTCAACTCGTTTGGTAGATGACAATGGAGAAAATAAAAATAGGAATTGAAAATAGAATGGAAAGAAATGAATTCAAATGAAATGAAATGAAATATTGTGATTAAAATTGCGTTTAGAAGATCAGTGGAATGAAATAAAAATTGTCAAAAAGACAAAAATATTCTTAAAAAATAAAATTATTATAGTAATATTATTTTAACTTAAAAAATTATTTTAAATATTATAAATAAAAAATAAAATAAATTATTATTAATATAAAATTTTGAATTAAATTTTGTTAAACAATATTAAAAATTATAATTTAAATATATATATTTTTAATTATAAAAAAATTTATAAATAAATAAAATAGTAAAAAATATTTTAATCTTTTTACTTTTCATTCTATCTATTGTACTGTTCATTTTTTACCTATTTTCAAAAATAATGTTAATTACCTCTTTCGAAATAATCAAGATTCTGTGGGATCCACAATTTTTACCATTTTCATCTACTAAACCAAAAAATAAAATATTCATTTCATTTCATTCTCGAGCCCTTATTTTTATTTATCACCAGCAACAACAATAATTGATAAATCTTTACTGAACTACCCAAATCTTTGCTGAACTACCCAAGTCAAGCAATTTTTTTAACCAATGTATATATATATATATATATATATATATATATATATATATATATATATATATATTCCCAACTTGATGCTGTGAATTATGCTTCAGTGCAGCCACTCTATTTGTCAACAAAGCATTCACGTCCTGTCCACACAAAGATCTACTAGGATATAAGATCATTGTTAAAGTGCCATAATTAAAAATAAATATTATAAATCGTGAATTTCTTCTTCTTCTTTTTTTTTTTTTTTTGGACAATGGCCATGAACATAGCAATACAAGCAAATGAGGGAATAATATAGAGAAATAAAAGAATTAAACCAAAAAAATATTTAAATTTACCTATCAATTTATAAAAAAATAAGTACTATAATAAAAAAAATCAAATACAACACGTCTTTATAAAATATTAATCTATCAAATTATCATTTAAATATTATAAAAATTTAATTTATACAATATTAAAAAATAAAAAATAGAGACATATTTTAAGAAAAATAATACATCTTTCACTCTTATTTTAACATTAAATCTCTTCAATTAGATAAGTACAGAGTTGTAAATTTGATTTTTCTTTAAATTTAAGTATAAAATTATAAATTTAAATTTAAAGTTTTAAATATGAATACATGAGATACAAAATCTTAAAATTTTAAAACGTAAAAAATTCTCTTCTAATAAAAATAAAGACTCTTAAAAAAATAACACAAAAAATAAAAGAGGGGCAGTCATGGCACCCCCCTCCCCAAAAACTCTCCCTCCAAGACTCTTGCGTGGCGCTGCTAGGAACAGAGTTACTAGAAACCGTGATGGTAAATTGCTAGATTGGTGATGGGCCCTCAGGGCCTCCTATGACTAAGTTTTATTTATGAGGGGGCAGAATGCCGATAAAGAAGAGCCCAAGCTTAAGCAGCCCAAATCTCTGCTGGTATATGGCAGAAAGAAAAAGGCAGGCCAGGAGAATTAGTTTGTTTTAGAGTGAGAAAGATGTTAGACGTCGAGGTGTGAGAAGTTGGATTCTGTTATAGAGAGGAGATAATAGTAATGATGAAAGGGTAGAGGAAGGTCATGGAAAAATTAGAGTGAGGTTGCGGGAAAGCCTGGCTGCTTGAAGTGTTAGACTTGGTGTTTTGCTATTTTCTTTTCTTGTTATTTTGCCGCTGTGTTTTGGCTCTTTTGCATATTTCTAAGTGTTGCTATTTCTGAGTTTTCAATACAGAAACATCTCATTCTCACAGACAAGTGGGAAGAGGTTTATCCAATAGTCTTTGTTTTTTCAGTGTTGGATCCCTCCAATGAGAAAGCAGAGTTTCTTGCCATAGCTAGCGACCTAATACTAAAAAACTAGTAGCCCATTGTAATAGCTGGAAGACAGCACAAGGTGCCCACTTCCAATTGCACAGGACTTGCCCAGGTGCATAAAAAGCACAATCTGTTTCACACAAGTATTCTCTTAAAATTCATTTCCTTTCACATTAGTCCATGATGGCAACTTATGGTATTTTCATATTAACCATTTATAATTAATTTGCAAGTCAAAATTTTCAATATTTTGAATTTACTTAGTAACATGATTGTCAAACTCGAGAGTTTCACCAGAGAAAGGTAAACTCAAATCCTCAACTCATAAGAGTTTAAATCCTTCAATGAGTAGCTATTAAAATTATGTATATAGCATATGAAAATTATATATATAGCTATTAAAGTGAGAAAAAGTTAAAAGAAAAATATTACACTTTCAATTTTCTAAGCACAAATATTTTAGAGCTCTCTCTCTCTCTAAGCTGGAAAAATCTCATGCAGTAGCCGAGAAAAATCCAGAGATTTTCTCTGCCTGAGGTTGCCGGAAGTCCATCCTTAGCTGCGAAGTTCACCAGAATGTGGAACCCACGCTATCTCTCTCATCTACTCACTCTGATTTTTCTTCACTCGTTGGTAGCTCTGGTTTCTGCTCAGGGATAGAACAGAACACACTAAGCGGTATGTCATTTTACTTGGATTTTGGTTATGTTTTTTTCACCGTGGTGATAAACTCGTAAAAAAGCATGTAAACTCCCATTTCACGCTGGTTTACAGCAATTCTATTTAAAAACGATTTGGCTTACGAGTCGGCACTTTTTTCCCAACTTAAGATCGTCGAAACGTACTAGTTTACACTTTAAAACTCGTTTTTGACAACCATGCTTAGCAATTAATAGCAAAAAGGAAGAAACAAACTGGAAATTGGAACTCCAGGCTTTCAACTATCTAACTGCTCAGTTGTCAGGTAGAAAAATAAACATGACCAGGAATATCTCAGAGAAACCAGCCATATATACTAGTAAGACAAAATTTAATACAAAAAACAAGATCGGCATGATGAAATACATTCAATAATGCACTTAAGTACTCTTATCTCAAGTCAAACTTGTTACAAATTTAAAAACCAGTGACTTTTCCCACTGCAACAGTTTTTCCTGCATTGTAAAGTATGTGATTTCAACATATATTAATATCAGGAACACATTTTCAAGACAAGGAATACATCATTTCTTACCTTCAGTACGAAGAGTGAACCTTCCAAGTTGTGGAAAATCAGAGAATTTCTCAATGCATATGGAATTATTAACCTGTAATGAACATTTCCATAACAAAATAAAAATAAAGCATAAATATCAAAATTCTGAACTATCATCGGCAATGAATTACACTCTGTATGATACTAAACAATCATTCTGCACAAGCAGCAGGAAGTAAAAAACTTTTTGTAGCCCAAGAGGGGAATGGTCCCGAAAGATTATTTCCATGTATAGCAATATGACCCTATCAATTAAATTAGCTTCTAAATTCAAAAGCCAACAAAATGCACCTGAACACGGCAGACAACAACAGCACCATTCTTCACAAATAGAATTTTTTTTTTCATGGGTCTCTTCGTTTTTGGATCAATTTGCTGTAGGAGCTCAACAATCTCACATTCTTCAACTACAGAGTGAATGTGCAGAACAGCCTTGTATCCAGCAGTAAAAATAGCCTATATTTGTGTAACAGATGTTAATATCCTTGATGAATAAAAAGAAAATAAAGGTAAGAATTGCCTAGCCTATGCGTAGCCTACATATCTAAAAACTAACGCAGTAATGCTCAAATGCAGAGACAAAGGATACATACATTGTCCAGCAATTCAAGGATCACCAGCTGAGCAACAAACTCAGTAACAGATGGTATTGGTTTTGCTGCAATAGGGACAAAAACACAAAAACAACATTGAACAGCAAGCAAATGTGTAACCACAAAAAGACAAAGCAACAACAGAAAAGTAATGGATCCCAGAGGGAATAGTTCTTCCTATAATCATTTTTTTATGTAGTGTGTATCTTCTCATCCATTGGAGATTCAACCTTAATAGAAACCAACAAAATTTAAGCCTAGGTTCCTATTAACAAAAAAATAAAATTTCAATTTTGTTTATTGCTTCAAATAAGAAGTGCAGCAGCAGAAATAGGAGGTGAATTATGTGACAAACCACTAGCTTTTACACATTACACTAAAATTTTAAATCGTTTCTAGAATATTCATATGCTGCAACACATCTTGCAGGAGTCCAGCAAAATTTTATAAAAATAGAGAAAATAAAGTTATTACCTACACTAGACAGGATAAACCCAGATGATACATCATCTTCTTCAACACCAGATAATCTAATCCTTAAATTTTCACCCGGTCCAGCACGCTTAACTCGATCTTCATCAACAAATATAGCAATAACTTTTACTTGATCCTGCAAATGTTTGTGCAGTTACTACATTGCAGATTCAGCAAGGGAGAAAAAGCAGAACATAGAAGAACAAAGCTCACAGTAGTCCCAATAAAAAACCAACCTTATTTGGCATGACCAACAAGGAATCCCCCTCACAAACACTGCCAGATTCCACTTTGCCCATAACAACAGTTCCCATGTCTTTGAATTTGTCAATGATAGGCATCCTGTGCAAATTAGAAGAGTTCAACCTTAGCAACGAAATTGAACATCTTTAAAATAAGTCATAAAGGACGTTTGGTAGGCAGGAGAGTGGTTACCTGAATGGACCTTTGGGATCTCGAGGAGGAACTTCAACAGCATCGAGAGCTTCAAATAGACAGGGCCCATTCCACCATGGACAAATGCTTTTATCCACTCTTGTTTTCAAGTTTGTGCCAATCAGCCCAGATATTGGTAAGAACAGGACATCTGGTAAATGGAAAAAAAGTTCGTAAAATAACATCACATCCCAATTCATCAAATTGGCCAAAATAAATGGACAAAATAAAAGATAATATTCTATGAATATTCTATTGCTCACGCCTTTTTTGACATCATTCTCAACATCGCTTGCAGGCTTTTAACTTCCTGAAACCTGCTCAGCATTTTGCCCAAAGAAACTACCAACCTTTTAGACATGCTCTTCACTAAGGACATGATCCAACTCCAGTAGCATTCAGCTAGACATATAATTTTCACCATTCCAAGTACCAAAAACTCGTAAAATGTGAACTATGACAATCAAGCACCCATCATGTTCATATTTCGATAAAGGTTGTTCTCATTGTCACAGAAACACAATATACCCACTATATATCATACGGTTAAATGAGCAACCCAAAATCAGGAAGCAGTTTAAATAAATCCTAAAAAAGCAGTAAAGCAAAGTGATATAATATATTCACAAAGTAAATGCAAATACCTTTCTTCACATTGTAGCCTGATTGCTTCAGAAAGGGAACCATCTTGGATTCAATTTCATCATACCTAGCAGCATATCAACAGAAAGGAATCTCATTAGAAATGGGGAACCAGAAAAGAAGAAGAGAGTCAGCCAGGGATCAAGAGAGAGGACCGTTCTTTTGACCAATTGACTGTAGGATCATCCATTTTATTGACAACAACAAGCAGCTTAGCCACACCTAGTGTCTTTGCAAGCTGGACATGTTCACGAGTTTGTCCACCTCTCTCATATCCAGTTTCAAATTCTCCCTTTCGAGCAGATATCACCTAGTTGGTAGGGAATAGAAAGAAACGCACATACAGAGATCATCAAATGCCTGTAAAGAAGCATCTACCTTAGAACAAGAAAGAAAGTGTGACACAGAACAGATCAACTAACCAATACTCCGGTATCAGCTTGAGACGCACCACTGATCATGTTGGGGACATAACTTTTGTGACCCTGCATAATCGTAGTATTCATATTTAAATTTTAATGGTTCCTCAAAAAACCATAAATATTTTTTTTTTCATTTTTTAAAGGAAAAGACAAGAAATCAATTCAGGTGACTAGTGAGGGAAGAGGGGTAAAACAAAATCAAAGCAGAATATAAGCCAAGACCAGACTTCTGCCAAGATCAAGCAACGGAAGCAATAATTGGGTCAGAAAAATAACACAGATAATATGTTTATTATCATGCTATTTGACAGCAAACCCTTAGTACCCATCTAACAGCAAAAGATGCAATCTTTTTTTTTCACCTTCATCCGTGAGCTAAGTATTTTTCATGTAACAGAAGAATTTATAATGAGAAACAGAATTTATATGACTGAAAGATAAAAGGATGATAGAACTTTGTGGCAATGTACAGTTTTTGTTGTGAATAGAATATTTGGTTGGAGCAAAATGCACATATTTTCAAGAACTAGATATAAAATTTTCTTTTCCCATACACAATCGTTATCTCATTAAGTCACACACTCACCATGGAGGAAAAGGTAATAAAAAGTTTCCGCTCTCAGTTATCAAACCAGAAGATACTTTTCCTTTTCCTTTTTGATAAAAGGAGAAACTTTATAAGAGAAGGAAAGTGGAGAAATAAAGCAGCAGAGGACAAGATGTCCTCCTAAAAGAAACAATAAACAAAAACCAAACAAAAGAAGATACATCAACCAAACAAAACTCACCAAACTCTCAGCATATCCATCAGAGAAACCCCTCTAAATAATTCAAAATAAATTAATATTAATCTAGAGAATATGCATTTCATGGAAAACTTCTTTAAAAAAAGAGAAACGCATTACAGATACTCACGGGTGCATCCAAAATTGTGAACCTTGTTGTCTCAGTCTCAAAATGTGCTCTTCCAACTTCAACTGTTTTACCCTGTAATCAGTACAACTTATTTATCCTACATATAAGTTCTAAGCAACTAATATAACTACAAGAATAACAAGAAAACTATATAGCATGGAATAAACCGTTTAATTTTTATCGGCAAATCAATTCATTGTCATACCTTTACCCTCTCCTCCTCGTTTGTGTCCATTATATAAGCCATATACCTGGCACACAAATTTCCAACCATTAAGCAGATATAAATTAATATTATGTATAATCAAAAAGTTAAGGATCCTCCTCCTCCTAACAAGCAACATAATGAATTAACCCAACTCCCATAATCCCATAGCTTCAGCACCTCACCCCTACCTAGTTAAAATGAAATATGAAAAATTGAAAAAGAATCACTGAGTTGAAATATCATTAAAAAAATATAATCAAAGATGATGCTGGTCAAAATTTATAAACAACAGCAAGAACAGGGAATACAAATAATGAAAAAATCACATGCTTAGATGTCAATTCATTCGCACATAAAGACCTATGAAGTGACAAGCAATTACTGGGTGTATTGTGAAATCAGAGAAGAAAAAGAGAAAAACAAAATAGTAAGAATGTAGACTATCTCTCAGACCTACGTTAGTCTCTGATATATATATATATATATATATATATATATATATATATATATATATATATATATATACACACAAACAAGTCAATAATAACACCATAATTACAATACACTAAATCAAGAGATATTATGATCCACTAAAACAGAAAATATGACGGTTACTATATTCTCTTACATCAAGGAATATTACCGATACTTCCTAGTCACATATAATTTATTTACATTAATTCTAACACTCTCCCTCAAGTTTGAACATATAGTTTATATGAACCAAACTTGTTACAAATATAATTTATTCGTGAACTCTTTAGGGATTTGGTAAAAATATTAACTAATTAATCACTGCAATTGACAAAATTTATAGTAAGAGTCCTTATAAAATTTTCTTTCTAATAAAACGGCAATCAATTTTTATATGCTTGGTACATTCATGAAATACGAGATTAGAAGTAATGTGTAAAGATGCTTGATTGTCATAGGTGAGTGTTATTTTGTCAAATTCTTCAAACTGCAATTCTTGAAGCAATTGCCTAATTCATACTAGCTCGCATGTAGTTAGGGTCATAGCTCGATATTCAGTCTCTACACTAAATCTAACCATCACTTTTTGTTTCTTGCTTTTCTAAGAAACCAGGGTTCCTCCAACGAACATATAATAGTCTGTAGTGGATCGCTAATCTGAAGAAAATCCTGCCTAATCTGTATCTACATATCTAATTATTTGAGCATGATGATTCTCAAACAAGAGTCCTTTTTCAGAAGAACCCTTAATATATATTAGAATACAAATTACTGCATCCCAGTGACTCATGCAAGGAGATTGTAAGAATTGACTTATAACACTCGCTACAAAAGAGATATCTAGTTGAGTGATCATGAGATAGTTTAATTTTCTCATGAGTCTCCTGTATCTACCAGGATCAGATAAAAGCTCTCCCTGTTCAGGTAAAAGTTTAACATTTAGATCCATTAGACTTTTAATTTATTTAAAATCCAACATGCATGTTTCTTTAAGAAGATCTAAGACTGTTGGAAATATGATCATATTTGTTTTTTCATCATATCTCGACCCACTAATTCTGAGATATCATGTGATTGTGTTATTATTTTTTTTATTCTATTTGTTACGGCTTAGTTTCCTATTATGGTTTAGTTTCCTATTTTTATTGGGCTTGTTTTTCCTGTTTAGATTAGGATATCTTTATCTTTTATTTTGTTGGGATTCTATCCCTATTGTATCAGGATTTCTCTCCCTCCAAGATGCCTATAAATCCTAAGTGTGTTTCTGTAATTTTAACACACATGAATGCAATATTTCTTTGAGATTTTTCTCTCTAGTGCTCTTCTTCACGTGGTATCCGAGCTCAGGCACTGTTGAGAAAAAACAATGGCCAACTTCAAGCATCCTCTCACCGGGTTAAGCAACGATAGGCAGAAAGAATCTTTTTATGTACCAAGTTTTACAATTAACCCTACTGCTCTCAGCTTTTCCACTGCTTTTTTCGATAACTTTCTCCACCAAATCACTTCATACAAATTCAACAGTAAGAATTTTGTCCAGATTGATTCAAATGATCATCTAAAGAAGAAAAAAAATTGGATTCCTTGAAGGCACCATAACAAGACCAGCACCTACAGTTCCAGCGTACACCTCTTGGGACACTCAAAATGCCCTAGTAATGTCATGGCTCATTAATTTAATGGAGGAATGTATTGGGACTTTATATCTCTTCTATCTCATGGAAAAAGAAATTTAGGATAAGGTCAGAATTGCTTATTCTGAAATATCAAACTTAGCCTAATTGTGTAAATTGAGAGATAAGACTAGAGAACTTAAACAAGAGAACCTTAGTGTAACCGATTACTTCACTAATCTCACCAAGATATGGTGAGAATTAGATCTCTTTAAACACAATGACTAGTGTGAGAGATGCTAAGATAAATACATTAAATTGGTAGAAAAAATCCGCACTTATAATTTTCTTGCAGGGTTAAACAAAGACTTAGATGAAGAGAGAGGTTTGCAGCTGTCCAAAGAGAAGAAAATAAGAGAAAGCCAATGCTTGGTGGTTGTCACGGGTCCATTCAAACAAAATTTTTTGCCCTAATCTCCAGAATCCTTGAACAGAATCATAAGAGTGAAGGATCAAGTGAGAACAGATGCGAAAAAGAGGTAACCTCTAGTGTAATTTCTACTAAAAGACTAATTACACCAAAAAAACATGTTGGAAGCTACATAAGAAGCCATCAAACTGAGAAAAGCAATATGGGCAGTAGCTAGAAGCTATCAGTCCAACGCTACACATTGTGAACCGAAGGGAGGAGAAAACTTGGAAGGTCTTTATCTAAACATAGAACAATTTGACTAGCTTTACAAACTCCTTACTCCATAAAAAAGACACTGGTACGTCTCTTATTGTCCAACAAAGTAAATTTTCCATGCCCTACTTTGCACTAATGAAAAAGAGGATCCTTGAATTATTGATTCTGGCGCCTCAAACTATATGATAGGTAGTGATTATTTATGTACCTCCTATACTCCTTGCTCTAGTTCAACAACTATAGAATAGCTAATGGATCTTTATCCCCAATTACTGGAATGGGGACTATCCAAATTAGTCGAACTCTCACTCTCCATTCTATCCTATATGTTCCAAAATTATCTTGTAACCTCCTATCAGTTAGCAAAATCTCAAAAGACTATGATTGTCAAGTTATCTTCTCACAAAATAACTCTGTTTTTCAAGATCGGAGCTCGGGGAGGAAAATTGGCAATGCCAAGGAGCATGAAGAACTATACTACTTCTATTCCAATGAAGATAAACAAGTTTTAAGTGCTAATTGGGAAACATCTTCAAGATAAAATTAAGCCATGTTGTGGCATCTTAGGGTAGAATATCCTAGTTTTACATATTTAAAACATTTGTTTTCTTTGTTATTTAATAAAAGTGACAATTTTTAATGTAAAACATATCAATTGGCCAAACATCAAATATCTGTATATAAACCCAAGCCCTACAAAGTCACGAAACCATTTTTTTATGATTCATAGTGACCTTTGAGGTCCTTTACGAACTCACAATATTTATGCAAAACCATAGTTTACACCTTTTATTGATGACCATACACAGGTACGTTGGCTATACTTACTTAAGGATAAATAAGATGTAAGACAAACCTTCATAAATTTTACAAAATGATAAAAACTCAATTCTCCACAAACATTCAAATTCTACACACTGATAGTGAGAAAGAATATTTTAATCAAACCTTGAAAATTATCTCAATGACAATGGCATCATTCATCAAAGTACTCGCACTAATACCCCCAACAAAATAGAATTACGGAAAGAAAAAATAAACACCTTCTAAAAGTTGCTCAGTCAATCATGCTCACCACCAACACACTTAAATATTTGTGGGAAGATGCTATTCTCATAGCCTATTACCTGATAAACAGAATGCCCACCAATATCCTCAAATTTCAAACTCCCTTGGATATTCTCTCAAAATCTTTCCCAAGAAATAGGATTTTTAACAACCTATCACTAAAAGTCTTTGGATGTTACTGTCTTTGTCCATAACCATAAACCCAATCATAACAAACTTGACCCAAAAGCTCAAAAATACGTCGTATGCAACCATGAACCCAATCATAACAAACTTGATCCAAAAATGTGTCTTTACAAGGTATGCAGCAAATCAAAAAAGGTACAAATGCTATATTCCTGAAGAAAAAAGATTCTAGTCACTATAAATCTCACTCTCTTTAAAGATGTTTCCCACATCACCAAAAATTCCTTTCAGGAAGAGAAAAATAATGAAGAAAATTTTCTTTTCTCACCTCCTATTCTGGACAGCCTTCCCAGCAATGCACAAATACCTTCTTTACCTTATACCCTTCCCAGCAATAAACCTACATCTCTTACACCTTCTGCACCCATGTTGGAAAATCTTGAAAATCTGAAAAAACTAACTGAAACTCAAACCAACATCAAAACTGAACCTAGCCCTAAAATCAGCACTGCAAAACTAAATATTGATGTTAAAAAAACCCAACTCAAACCTAAACTTTGTGTTTATACTTGTCAGACACATCAACTAACATCTGCTACTCCTGAAGGTTGCCATGAACCCAAACCAAGTTCAAGTAATTCTATTAATTCTAATTTTTTAGAAGATTCTTATTATTTACCTATTACTTTGAGAAAAGGAACCCGCACATGCACTCAACATTCTATAGCCAAGTTTGTGTAACTTGACCATTTATCCACCTCGATGAAATCATTTGTATCTAATCTTGAGGAAACTGAAATTCCCAAGACCATTAAGAAAACTCTTAACAGACCAGAATGGAGGAAAGCAGTTGAGGAGGAAATGCAAGCCCTTGATAAAAATGAGACATGGGAGGTAGTTAAAAAACCAAGAGATGCTGTACCAGTGAGCTGCAAATGAGTATTTACTATTAAGTACAAATCCAATGGTAAAATTGAGAGGTCTAAAGCCCGCTTGGTTGTCAAGAGATTCACTCAAATCTATGGGATAGATTGCAAACCTCAATACCATTTGAATACTTCTTTCTCTAGCAGCTAACCTTGATTAGCTTCTCCACCAACTTGATATAAAAAATGATTTTCTTAATAAAGACTTGACTAAAGAGGTTTATATGCAGGTACCCCCTGGTTATAAAATCCCAATGCAAGATGAGATCTGTAAGTTAAAAAATCACTCTATGGTCTTAAGCAATCACCAAGAATATGGTTTAAAAGATTCACCAAGCTATCCTTCAATTGGGATATACACAAACTCAAACTGATCACACTCTTTTTTCTAAGCATACAGGAGATAAGTCAACAATACTTATTGTATATATTGATGATATTATTCTGACATGTGATGATGTCTTAGAGATAAAAATCTTAAAAGAGAAGTTAGCCAAAAAAATTGAAATCAAAGATCTTGGCATGTTGAGATATTTCTTAGGAATGGAGTTTGTCAGAAATAAATTTAGAATTTCTATTTCTCAAAAAAAATATACTATTGACCTACTAAAAGAAACAAGATTATTTGAGTGCAAGACAGTAGACAGTCCCACTGACCTAAGCATAAAACTTGCAAATCAAAAAATTAACACATCGGTGGATAAGGATAGATATCATAGACTAGTTGGAAAACTCATTTATCTAACTCACACTAGATCTGATATAACTTGTGTTGTTAGTATGGTAAATCAATTTATGCATGACCCTCGTGAGAAGCATCTAGATGCTATGATTCAGTTCCTAAAGTATCTTAAAGGATGCCTAAAAAAAGGGTTATTTTTTGAAAAAAGAAGATCACGTGAGATTGAAGCTTATTCTCATGCAGATTGAGTAGGATCAATAACTTATAGGAGGCTTACATCTGGCTATTGCTGTTATGTTTGGGAAAATCTTGTAATATGGAGGAGCAAGAAGCAAAATGTAGTAGCAAAAAGTAGCGCTGAAACTAAATTTAGATCTCTAGTTAATGGAGTTAGTGAATTAATTTGGCTAAAATGACTTCTAGAAGAACTTAAAGTTGAGAGGGAAAGCCTTATGAAGTTGTACTGTGACAACAAAATAGCCATTAATATTGCTCATAATCAGTACATTATGACAAAACTAAACATGTAGAGGTTGTTCGTCATTTCATCAAAGAACAACTTAAAGATGGAACCATCTATATTCTATATGTGAGTTCAGCTGAACAGACAGCAGATGTCCTCACTAAAAGATTATCAAGACCCTTATTTTAAAAAATGATATGCAAGCTAAGTTTATTTGATATATACAATCTAGCTTGAGGGAAAGTGTTGGAAATATGATCAGATTTGTTTTTCCATCATATCTTAACCCACTAATTTCGAGATATCATGTGATTGTATTATTATTTTTCTGATTCTGTTCATTACGGCTTAGTTTCTTATTTTCATTGGACTTGTTTTTCTGGTTTGGATTAGAATATCTTTATCTTTTATTTTGTTGGGATTTTATCCCTATTGTATTGGGATTTCTCTCCTTCCAAGATGCCTATAAATCCTGAGTGGATTTTTGTATTTTTCACATACATGAATGTAGTATTTCTTTGAGATTTTTCTCTGCAGTGCTCTTCTTCACAAAGACATATTTTCTTTGAGAGATTATAATATCAAGACTAGACTGTGTCACTTCAATCCCTAAGAAATATTTCAATTTTCCTAGGTTTCTAGTTTGAAAATTCTTAAACAAATGTTGTTTGAGCTAGAAAATTCTTTCTTGATCATTCTCTGTGATAACAATGTCATCCACGTAGAATATTAGATAAATATAGCGGCCAGAGGGCCAATGTACATAAAATACTGAGTGATCTGCTTCACTACGCATTATTCCAAATTGTTGGACAACACTACTAAACCGACTGAACCAAGTTCCGGGAGATTGCTTCAAACTGTATATAAATTGTCGCAGTCTACATATTAGTCCAGACTCTCCTTGGACAACAAAATTAGGTGGTTTCTCCATATACACCTCATCAAGATCGCCATGAAGGACGGTATTCTTAATATCTAACTGATAAAGGGGCCAACGTCGCATTGCGACAATAGATAGCATAAGCCGAATATAAGTTATTTTTACAACTAGAGACAAAGTATCACCATAATCTAATCCAAAAATTTATATATAGCTTTTGGCAACCAGAAGAGCCTTAAGACAATTAATAGTACTATCAAGCCCAGCTTTAATAATATAAACTCAACGACAACCAACAGTAAATTTTCATGAGACAGATATGTCAATTCCTAAGTACCACATGACTACAATGTAGTCATTTCATCAACTATTGCTTGATGTCACCTAGGTGAGATAAAATTTCCTGTGTTGTCTGAGGAATAGACACAGAAGACAAAAATGACACAGACATAATAAGAAAAGGATAATTGATAATAACTCACAAAATTACATACAGAATGAGGATTATGAGAAGTGCGAATAACTTTTCGAACAACAATAGGAAAACTATCAGTAGAAGACAGGTTCGAAACAAGTTTTGAGGTTGGAGCCGAAGATGAATTATCAGGAACATCTACAAGGTTTACAGGAATGGAGATAGCCACACGGCGACAATAAACTTGGAGAGGTAGAACTGACTATGAAGGTGAGGTTGAAGTGTTTAACAAAGATGACATAAAGGCATAATAGAAAAAAAAAATCGATGATAACTCACAAAATTGTATACAAGATGAAGATTACAAGAAATGCGAATACCTTTTCGAAAAGCAATAAAAAAACCATCAGTAAGAGCCAGGTTTGAAACAAATTCTAAAGCTAGAGCCGAAGATGAATCATCAAGAACATCTACAAGGTCTGCAAGAATAGAGGTAAGCACACAGTGACAATAAACTTGAAAAGGTGGAGCTGACTATGAATGTGAGATTGAGGTTGAAGTGTCTTACAAAGAAATAACAGAAGAATCGAGACAAGAAAGAAGAATAGTATTAGTAACAATAGACTAATCAAGAGAATGAGATGGTGAGAAATAAGACGACTATTCAAAAAAAGTAACATCTGCAGATACAAAAGACTGACGAGTTAAAAGAGATTAACATCTATACCTTTTTTGTAATCTAAAATAGTCCAAGAAAATACATTTAAAAACTTCAATAGCAAGTTTATCACAACCTGAGATATGATTATAAACAAAACAAACAAATTCAAACACACGAGGGGGAGTGTCGGCACTGTCTAGGCTGGTTAGACACCTACGGCACGTCAACAGTGGCCGGAGATGCTCCGACGGTGGTGGTTGGCAACTTTGATGCAAGCAGAAATTTTTAGGGATACAAGCAGAATTTCTTTTTAGGGATCTGATACCATGTGAAATCAAAGAAGAAATTTTTTTTAGCAAAGTTGTCAACAGTGGCAACTTTGCTAGGTTCTAATCAAAACCCAACTTTGATGCAAGCAGAAACACTCTTTGTAAAGACTGGACCTCTAACGCGACATTCTGCTAAAATTTTCTTTTAGGGATCTGATACCATGTGAAATCAAAGAAGAAATGGAAAAAAGCATAATAGTAAGAATGTAGTCTATTTCTCAAACCTATATTATTCTCTGATATATATAAGAAAAATTATAAACAAGTCAATAATTATACCATAATTATAATTTTCTAAATCAAGAGATATTATAATCTCTTAAAACAGGAAATATAACGGTTACTATAATCCCTTACATCAAGGGATATTGTCAATACTCCCTAATCACACATAATTTATTTATATTAATTCTAACATGTATAAACAAAGTTAAGGCACAGGAGGAGAGATACTTAATTATTTACTTCATTAATTTCCCTTTGTTTTTAATGCAGCCTAATCTAATTAGAAACAACAATTCAATCCACAATAAATGGCACAGGGCCAAATAACATGTCCAGACAATACAAGTAACAATCTATATCTCATTTTTTTAGTTTATTTACTATTCAGTTATTTCCCCCTATTTTTATGATTCAATCTATCTAATAATTACATATAATAGCTTATGTGTCCCACAATAGTTAGCAACAAAAGTATTGAGTGTTATATATATATAAGTTTACAATCCTCCATTTAGAAACTAACTTTTTAAGGTGAAGTTAACTAGTTTCATATCTTATGGTATCAAAACCTATCCTCAATTGGTCGGTGGGCGCATGTACAACAGTTCTAAGCCACCCATGCAAGCTAACGACAAAGTTGGGACGAGGATGTGCAATCTAAACAGGTTGAAAATTATGTGTCTCACATTAGTTAACGAGAGAAAAATCTTGAATGTTATATATATGAGTTTACAATCCTCCCTTTATAAGTTAATTTTTAATGTAGAGTTAAACAGTTTTAAATCATATGGTATCATAACTGTAGGAATAAAGGACAAGAATAATGGAGTGTAAGGTCAAATCATCATGTATTTTCTTTTTCTTTTTCTTCCACTATTGTGTGTCTAGTTGCACTTCCTTTTGTCTACCACCACTCCTTGATTTAGGAGTTGTTGATCTGCCATTTACTTATATTATAGGATCAAAATCATGTATAAATTCAGAGAGAAACTCTGAGTAATAGCAGTAGAGTTACAAGAATTCATCTCCCTCTCTTTTTCTAACTCAACTCACATGGTATCAGAGCAGTAATAGAAGCACGTGAGCATCGCTGCAAAAGCAAGGCTTTAAACGTGAAACATCGCTGCAAAAGCACAGCTTCCACGTGAGCATCCCAGAGAGAATGTGAAAATCTGAAAATTCTCTAATTATTGTCTGGTTAATAAATGCAATGAAGCCAGCAATTGAAAAACCATTTATGTTCTTTCCTACTGCTAAAGATGTTTGGGAGGCTGTCGAACAAACATACTCTGATCTTAAAAATTCTTCACAGATATTTGAACTCAAATCAAAGCTGTGGTATGCAAAACAAGAAAATAGAAGTATAACATCCTTTTATAATGAATTGATGATACTTTGGCAAGAGTTAGATCTGTGCTATGATGATAATTGGAAATGTTCTGAAGACAATATCCGTTTTGTAAAACGTCAAGAAAATGACCGGGTGATTATGCTCTTAACAAGTTTGAATAAGGAATTAGATGAAGTGTGTGGTCGTATTCTGGGAAAAACTCATCTATCTACAATTAGGGAAGCATTTTCTGAAGTTCGCCGAGAAGAAGTTCGACAAAGTGTCATGCTAAGCAAACATCTTGAGGTAGAGAATTCTGCTTTAGTTACAAGAAATGAGACATTTAAAAATGATAGTAAACGACCATGGTGTGATTATTGCAAACGGCTCGGACACTCCACGACAAGCCACCAAATCAGAAAAAGAAATATGGAAGAGATGGGCGTGCGTTTCAGGCTACTGTATCTAATCAAAAACCACCATCATCCTCAGGTTCACTTCCTTTTATAAAAGAACAAATAGGTCAATTGTACAAATTGTTAGAATCTCAAAACCCTCCCACATGTTCCTTAACTCAAAAAGGTAACTATTCAAAAACTGCTCTTCTAAGTGTTTTCAACTTCAAACATACCTGGACTATAAATTCAGGTGCAACTAATCACATGACAGGTGTATTTAGTCTTTTTTTTCATCTTATAATCCTTGTGCAGGGAATCCAAAAATAAAAATTGCTGATAATTCCCTATCAGCTATTGTAGGGAAAGGTTTCATTATAGTTTTTCCTTCTCTCACCCTGCATAACGTTCTTCATGTGCCTAACCTATCTTGTAATTTGCTTTCAGTTAGTAAATTAGTTAGTGATCTAAACTGCCAAACTAATTTCTTTCCAAATTACTGTGTCTTTCAGGATTTGACCTCGAAGAAGATGATTGCAGTGCTAGAAATAATGAAGGACTATATCTTCTTGGTTCAAATTCTGAACCAACTCACCAATCATCAAATACAAGTTTTTTCACTTCTGCCCTTAAAAATAATGACATTATGTTATGGCATTTTAAATTAGGACATCCTAGTTTTCAGTATCTTAAACATCTGTTTCCTCATTTATTTCATAAAGATGCATCTTCATTTTTGCGTGAAATATGTGAACTGGCAAAACACCATAGAACTTCATTTCCATCACAATCATATAAGCCTTTAAAACCATTCACCATCATACACAATGATGTATGGGGTCCTAATAAAATAAGTATACTTACTAGCAAACGATGGTTCATCACCTCTATAGATGATCACACTCGCCTATGTTGGGTGTACTTAATGAAAGAAAAATCAGAAGCTGAACAAATTTTCAAAAATTTCTATTATATGGTGCAGAGTCAGTTTCAAACCCATATACAAATCTTTAGGAGTGATAATGGGAAAGAATATTTCAACCAAATTCTGGGTATTTTTTTCTAGAAAAAAATATTATTCATCAAAGTACTTGCATTGAAACACCCCAACAAAATGGCATTGTTAAAAAAAAGAATAAACATTTACTAGAGGTGGCTCGAGCTCTACTATTTTCTACAAATGTTCCCAAATATTTATGGAGAGAGGCGGTTTTAACAGCTGCATATTTAATAAATAAAATGCCCTCCAAAGTTTTAAAATTTAAAACTCCTCTCCAAACATTCATGCATTACTTTCCTTCTGTCAGACTTTTAGCTGACTTATCTCTAAAAATATTTGGGTGTACTGTATTTACTTATGATCATAAAAAAGGCAATAAACTTGACCCAAGAGCTATCAAGTGTGTCTTTATTGGTTACTCCCCCAGCAAAAAAAGTTATAAATGTTTTGATTCTATTACAAGAAAAATATACATCTCCATAGATGTTACTTTCTTTGAAAAACAACCATATTTTACAAATGCTCATCTTCAGGGGGGAGAAATTAAATGAAGATTCACCTTATTCCTTTAGTAGTTTCTTTGAGGTCTGTTTATTGCCACAACACTCAAAATCTGAATCATTTGCACCTAAAGAAAATGACCAAAACTTATCCTCTAAATATCCTCTTTCTATGAGTGAATGTCCAAATGAGTCTCAGTCGACATCTGAAAATCAATCTTTTAGAAATTATGGGAAAATAGACAATGAGGAACCCACTATAATGCCACAACATAACAAAGACAATAAAACTTGGAAAGGATTGGTCTACTCAAAAAGGAAAAAAGATGATCAAGAGGATACTATCTTTCAGCACTGTCATGACTCCAACTTAAGGGCAAATGATGGTAACTCTAAATCCTTATCTATAATCTATCTCTTGAATATGACTTACCCATTGCTCTTCGAAAAAATGTAAGATCTTGCACTAACCATCCTTTATCTAACTTCATTTCATATTCAAATCTGTTACCTTCATTTGCTGCTTTCTCCTCTCATTTGTCAAGTTTGAAAATTACTAAAAATATACATGAAGCTCTTAAGTTACCAAAATAGAAGGAAGCTGTCCTTAAAGAAATGAGGGCTCTTGAAAAGAACAATACCTGGAGTACTGAAATCTTACCAAAAGAAAAGACAACACTGGAATGTAAATAGGTCTTCACTGTGAAATACAACTCAAACGGTTCTATAGAAAGATATAAAGTCAGATTAGTGGCTAAAGGATTCACTCAGACTTATGGGATAGACTATACTGATAAATTCACACCAGTCGCAAAGTTGAATACAATTAGAGTACTACTATCAATAGCTGCTAATCTTGATTGGCTTTTGCAGCAACTAAATGTAAAAAATGTCTTTCTAAATGGAGATTTGGAAGAAAAAGTATTTATGAAATGTCCCCCGAGATTCGAGAAAGAATTTGGACATAGGATGTACAGATTGAAAAAATCCTTGTATGACCTTAAATAGTCTCCAAGGGTTTGATTTGAGAAACTCACTCAATCAGTGAAAAAACATGGTTACACTTAAAGCCAAACTGATCACACTATGTTTTTTAAATTTTCTCCAGAAGAAAAAATTATCGTATTAATTGTTTATGTTGATAACATCATTCTTACAGGAGATGATATCATTGAGATAGTGCGGCTTAAAAAGAATCTTACATTAGAATTTGAAATCAAGGACCTTGGAGCTCTTAAATGTTTTCTTGACATGGAAGTTGCTCGCTCTAGGAAAGGAATCATGATTTCTCAACAAAAATATATTCCTTATCTTATAAAAAAAAATAGGTATGAGTGGGTGTAGACCAGTAGAAACACCTGTGGACCCAAAAATAAAATTATGGGAAAAAGGACATACAACAGTTGACAGTGGAAGATATCAAAGGTTAGTTGAAAAATTAATCTATCTATTATATACTAGACTAGATATCGCCTATTATGTTAGTCTGATTAGTCAGTTTATGCATGCTCCATATGAAGAACATCTTGAAACAATTTATAAGATCTTGAAATATCTAAAATCCTCTCTTGTAAAGGGTCTACTATTTAAAAAAACAAATAACAGGAACATTAAAATCTTCACCGATGCAGACTAGGCTAGATCTGTTACTGATAGAAAATCCACATTAGAATATTGTACCTTTGTTTGGAAAAATCTGATTACTTGGCGAAACAAGAAACATAATGTTGTTGTCAGAAGCAGTGCAAAAGCCGAATTTAGAATTATGACTCAGGAGATATGTGAGGAATTATGGATTTACAGGATTCTTCAGGAACTCGGAAAGACAGTTAATCATTCTTTAAAATTATACTGTGATAACAAAACTGCTATCAGCATTGCACATAATCCCGTTCAACATGACAGAACCAAGCATATTAAAGTTGGCAAACACTTCATTAAAGAAGATTAGAGGATGGAACTATTTGCATGCCTTTTGTGCCCTCAAATCAGCAAACAGCTGATATCCTTACCAAGGGCCTCTCAAGATCACAATTTGAGTATTTAATTACCAAATTGGGCATGGTTGATATCTATGCACCAACTTGAGAGGGAGTGTAGGAATAAAAGACAAGAATAATGGAATGTAGGGTCAAATTATCGTGTATTTTCTTTTTCTTTTTCTTTCACTATTGTGTATCTAGTTGCACTTCCTTTTGTCTACCCCCACTCCTTGATTTAAGAGTTGTTGGTCTGCCATTTACTTATATTATAGGATCAGAATCATGTATAAATTCAGAGAGAAACTCTAAGTAATAGCAGTGGAGTTACAAGAATTCATCTCCCTCTCCTTTCCTAACTCAGCTCACAAAGTTTCTTAAGGGGTTGGGAATGGTATTGTGTCCCATATCGATTTGTGAAAGAGGTCTTGGTATTATATATATGAGTTCACAATTCTCCCTTAATCTCATCAATAGCATGTCCAAACAAAACAAGTAAAGCCAAAAGCCCTAAGAAAATGTGCACCCACAAGGAATCTTATCCGGATCAAACCCAAAATAAAGTTTTATACTACATAAGTAATATTTAAAGCCCATTATGACATGCTGTGATCCCCCATCAGTCAACACTGTACTTTGATTATGTTACATTTACGTACCATGAAGCTGAAAACTACTAGACATTCTATTTGACAGACACATGCCCATTCCATGAATAATGAAGCTGGACTAAGAACTGTTAGAAATAATTCAAATAGAGAAAGTAATATCTTGATTTGTTAAGCACTTACTGACATAAGTTTAATCATTTTCTTAGCCCAGCTAATCCAACCACAGATGCCAGTGAAATAGCCTAAAACCATTACAAGCTAAGCATCCTAGGTTGCAGTGAACATACCAATTTGAAACCACACTCACTTCTTTTGTTCTAAGCAGAGCACTGCCTTAATGAGAAAAATAACAGGATAGATGTGGCAGCAAAGCAGCATTTTAACAATTACAACCTTTCAATCAAGAATTACTAAGTAAATGAGCTCACCAACTTTCTCTACTTTTGTCCTTTGCTTCTTTCTCATATTTTTGGATAGTACGTTCATCAACCTGACCACTAAGGAAAAGTATCTGGCCACCAGTTGTAGACTTACCAGCATCTGGAACAATAAGCCCAAGAAGAAATTACTGTTAAAACGCTAATTTTTCAATAAAAACTGAGGGTTAAATATACTGAATATGGAAAACTGGTGCTACAAAAGTCAGATGAACAGCAGGGGGAATCCTCCTACAAAAGAAAATGTTATTACCAGAGAGGATGGAAGAATACAGACAGAGGATTATCTGTTTTTTTAATCATAAATTATTACAACGCCCAAAAACTGCAGACTAATCAAGTCAAATGTATCACCATATGAACAAGGAAGCAAATTGATACATATGAATTGCAGCAGGAATAACCACATGATCAGTAAGTAGGAAGAAAGCATGCCATCCAAGGATCAGTCTTTTATTCTGAGTTTCTCTTAAACAAATAATTTTTTCCTACACTGCTGCAAGCAGAAGAAACTTATGTAACTCCTCTAGTAATTTAAGATCAGCATCTAGAATTCATAAGATGAATCAAAGCAAAAAATAAAAGTACCCGTGTAACTCTTCTAAAACATTGCAGCAACACCAAGATTTTGTACTTGTGCACACCATCACTATACATAGAACCCGGAGGTAAACAGATGTAAGTGTATTGTCAGGATTCATGAAAGCTATGAGAACTATAGAGCACAGAGACCAAATTAAACACAAACACACACAGAAGGGTGTGCAAGATTGAAGCCTTTTAATCCTGTAATGCTCGTGATATGCAGATGGCTATAGACTTGGGACTTGGCCACTGGGATGTCTATCAGAGCTAAATGAAAATTAAAACAAAAAAGGATAACACCTAATAAACCCTATTTAAATATAAATAAAAAAGACTTTAAAGTTTTTCAACTTACCAACATGGCCAATAAACACAACATTCAAGTGTTTTTTCTTATTTTCCTCCACCGCATCCTCTTCCTCTTCCACAGAAGGGACTTCCTTATCTTTCACTACAATAGAAGTCAAGGGATCAGCACAAGAGAATGGCAATTCATATTTTTATTGACTCAAAAGGCATAAGCTGTCTAATTTTGAAATGGTGATGCAAAATGCAAAATTTATACAAAATCACATACTTGAAATACACTTCCCCATTACCTTTTGGCTCAGCCCGGACAGGCTGAGCCTGAACCTCCTGCTTTGGATCTGAAACAAACAAGGTGAAATTCTTTATATGATGTTTTTCACCATAAATCATTAATTTATACTATGAATACAGCAGAAAGATAAGAACATAGGCAGCAAGCAACCAGGAAAAAACTCAACAAAGAAGAAATAGCTAAGGCATTCATCATTTATCCTTGTTCAAGAAAGCAAGAGTAGTTTAATTCTGAAATATACAAATTTACTTCTCCATCATTTTCTAATGAAGAAGATGGAACCAGGTGAGAGAAGTTGAAGAAAGAAAAAGACAGTTGCATTTGGTGCCAAACAAGAAGTAACAATCACAAGCTTTCAACTGAATAAAAAATACATAAGCAATCTCTCCCATGCTGAGCGAGCAAAAAGAGATAATACCACTTCATATATTGCAAGCAACATATATAGCCAGCCTGTTAAGGTCAGCTACCCTGAGAAGATGACTTTACCAAAAATACAAACATTCAGCAGAAGTACTAGAACCTAACAAGAAGTCGCCCAAAGAAAATGGGAGGAATAGAAGAATGCAAACGTGATTTTCCACTTCTATAATCTTATTGGTCCTCATCATAATGGTTTATGAATTCCTGGAATCTGAGACATCAAGTAATCTCTAGTGTCTAGAGTGGAATGGAAGCCAACCAACCACCAGGACAACAGGGGAAGGTGATGATTACAGATATGCATAAATTTTGCATAAAAAAAAATTTTGAACAAATGAGGGTTTATAATTCATAGCGTTAAAAGAGGAGATGCAGGGTGCTCTAAGGGAGTAAAATACTGAGGCATTTATTAATTCACGTAAGATACAGAAGCTGGTTAATTTCAAAACAAGATGGCACTTCAAAGTAAAGTTTGTTAGAGGAAAAACGAAAAGATAACAGGGACAGAAACATCATAAAGAATCATAAGGTACAAATTATGCTATACTTCAACATAGATGATATCATGACAACTTTTTTCCTGAAAAAGACAATAAAAGGGTAAAAAAGACGGCATTACAAAACACAAATCAACCACTTTCCTGCTACCAACCTTCATCCATTTTATCGTAATTCTCAGATTCTTCTGGCTTTGCATCCTCTGGATTTACAACCCCATTATTGTCTTCTGCTATATCTCATTTATAGTTTGGACAAAATAAAAATAAAAAAATGGGAAACATACTAAAAGGAAAAAAAAAATGAAAAATTAATAGACCCTTCGATTACCTGCTGTTTCAAGCTGTAAAGAACGGATGTCCTCCTCGATATCTATCATTCAAAGTTCAATCAAAATTGACATAAATGTTTCTGTCAACTCCACACGTTCCTCAGCAATAACCTCAGAGTAAATTTGCTTTAGCGTGATTCAAGTAAATAAGGAAAATGCTTTTCTCCCTTAATTTTTCTTTAAAATGATATAATAGCAAATAAATAAATCCAGAAACCTATAAGGATCAAACCAGCATACATTGAAATTCGGCTTAATCTGCCACCAGAAGCTTATAAAATTGAACCGCTAAGTAAAACATATAATATATACTATTATTGTTCTGATGTTTATTCCAAACTGTCTGGACCCAGCAGACAACCTTACTTGATAATTAGGACGACAGAGTGTAAGAGTTAGATTGGAACCCAGATACTAAAATACCCTGAACATGCAGATCTGAGACAGATTGACTTCAAGCAATGAATGGATTGTATAAGAAAGTATATGATTGTCCAGAAAAAGAACGAATTCGCATTAAATATTCCGAAGAGGACAAACGATGAAGATGGCATACCCATGGTGGAAGACCACCGAAATTCTGCAAATGAACAAGGATTTTGGCGAGCACGCAACTAGAGTGAGAGACAGCAGAGCAAGTAACGAAAGAGGGGATGTTTTTGTTTTGGAACCTACATTTTGTTACGCTTCCCTCCATTTTCACCAGCATTTACATTTTACAATAGGGTTTTTACCTTTTAGGCTTTACCTTCTTTTCTTTTCTTTCCCTCCATTTTCAGATATTACTTTATCAACTTTTCGAAATCTATTTTTTTCGAGTACTTCCTTTTTATTATATAAGATTAATTTTATTTAAAATAATAAAAATCATTACTTTGTGTTTTTAGAGTCAAAATTTAAACTTACTTACAAATTTATTTAAACAAAAATACTAAAGTCTATTTATTTTTTACAAAATAACATTATCTTATTTATAATAAAGCCTAAAAAAATTTACAATAATTATATAGATTTTAAATTTGATAACAAATGCCAGTTCAAAAAAAATTTAATAACAAATAAATATCAATAATTTCTTATTAAACTAGTAAACAAATAAAAGTACTATTAATTCATGATATTTTATACGAAAAATTATGTCATCATTGGTTGCAATAAGATAATATTTATTAAATCAAATCTTAAAAAATTTTAAATTATCATGATATACCTAAACTAAAATAAATAAATAAAAAAAATTACTAACACCCAATTCAACAAAAGTGAGACAAAAAATTAAAAACTTTTATATCTACTCAAAAGAATACAAATAAAAAAATATTTGATTAGATTCATCGCATATTTTAATAACAAAAATAACTCATAGTTTTGTTTAGAAGAAGGTGTAAAAATTATCTACGGGGTATTGAACGCATCTATTTAAAATAGTAGTGATTTACTTACTTTTATAACTTCAAATAATTATTTGTAAATTATATACAATTAATATCTTGACATGCATGTAGGTGTGGATTTATTTTCAAACTTTTTTAAATGACGTGAAATTTTATTTTTTTGTTTAAAAAAACTGACTGTTAATATGATATTTCAAGAGAAAGAAGACACCAAATTATGAGTTTTGCCCGAACATTTGAAATGATTACGAAGTTCGCATAAATTGATATCGATATTGATATCAATCTATTATTATATTTGAATTACGATTGTTTGATTATTGATCCACAGTTAATATTATTTTATCCACCTACTCATCTCAAACTCAACAACAGACAAAATTAATGATGGTTGATTGTCCGAGTACACAACAGCTTGTCCTTGTTGACTTAGGCTGTATTTGTTTTTATGTTTGAAAACGTAATTTTATTGTAAACGTAATTTTTATAGAAGCTTTAAAGTGAAATTTTTGTAAAAATCACATTCACATGCATTATAAATAAATTTTTAATTACTTCTACCGCGAATTCAAACAGGGAATTAGTTATCTCTGATGAAGTTATTGGGGCGAGGGTAACCGGGCTTGAGGCTTCAGGATGATTGGGTCTCGTCAGAGCTATAATCAATAAATATAGCATCTTGAATATTAATCTTTGGGCAAACGCGGCAGGTTCCATATTGAAAATTTAAAACAAGTTGTAATATTTATTATAAATAGGTCATTTTCGTTTTTTTTTTATTGAAAAATGTTGAATACATATATTGTATCATTTGTTTCTTAACCATAGATTAATATTTCCCTTAACATTATTTATTAATTACCTGATTTCTTTTTCTCTCTTTCTGAATAAATTATTGATTGTAAATTTCAGTGGGAATAAAATGTCTTCAAATACTTATATATTTGCAATAATGCTTTTGGTTCTCGACTAAAAAAAACTGTAGGGAGAATACTTCTATTAAAAAAGGTAAAAAGAAACACACAAAACTTTACGATAACAAATATTAATAAACAAAATATTTGTTATTCTAAAAGAAAGTTAAGGTATGTTGGGATAGAGAATAATGATAAAAACAAAACCAAAAGATAAAACATTCTCTTGGGTTATAATTTGATTCAGATTACAATAGATATATAAAAAAAAAACTAATGTTTCATCATTTGGTTACATTTATAGAAAAAAGAAAAAGATAAAACATTAATTTTTTATTATAATATAAATTCATTTAAAAAAAAAAAAAAGAGCCAAGCTAACTCAGCCTTGGGCTAGGCTGCCAAAATGGCAGCCATTGCCTAGCCTAACCCTTTTTGACACCCCTGAATCCAACCCAAGTTCATCTTCCAAATTTTCCTCCCCAGGTGGATAGCTCGGTTACCCATTATTTTTCTTCAATGAATCAACGAATGAAAGTTTAGAATTCGTTTCGTCTGCGAAAATATTTTTTATTTTTATTTTTTAAATTTTATATTTTAAAAAATATGTTTAATTTATATTTATATTTTTATTATTTTTTAGTTATATTATTGTATTCTTATTTTTACTACTTTATAATTATATAAATAATAAAATATTATATATATAATTTAAAATAATTATAAAAATTTTACTATTGCAATACACTACAAAATTAAAAATTTTGAAAACATCATTTTAGTATTTTTAAAATTTTTAAAAATTTAAAAAATATTTTTTAAAAATAAAAATAGTAAACAAATGTGTTTTCATGTTTGTTTTTAGTTTTTAATAAATTATAAATTAAAAATAGACAAATTAAACAGATCTTTATTTTTCATCTCTATTAGTTTTGTAGCCTGAAACTATATGATTTTAAAAAAAAATTGAAATGCATTTCTATTTGTCGATAAACATGAATTGAAAAAAATAAGAGACAATTTAGAGAACAAATATAATTCACCAAAAAGTAGAGGTAGTAATGGAAAATTCTAAAGTTTTATGTGTATATTTGAGATTAAGAGATACTAAAAATTTTTTGAAAAATTTTAAATAAAAACTTATATCAAATATAAAAAAATTTATTTTTGAATTATAATTTTTTTAAAAACATAAATAAATCTTCAAACTTAACAGCGGGGCAAAACCAAATTAAAAAAGATGTTTTTTTTTTTTGGATAAGATTAAAGATCATAATATTAATTAAAAAATATTAAATCTGAGTTTACAAAAAATTTTAGCAAGATAAAAAAATAAAAATTATATTATATACTTCTAAAATATAAACAAAATTTAAATTACAATATAACATATTTTTTAATTATTACTAATCTCTAACATAAAAAAGTAAATAATAAAAAAAATGTTAGATGGGGTTTACTTGCTCCGTTCCGTTGGAGGGAGGCTAATGGCACCGGCAACGAAATAGCCGCTTCCAATGGGCCCCAGGGTTTAATCCCAACCAATAGGGGCTTAGGGAAGTATGTCAAATTCACAATTTGAATAAAAAGAATAAAAGAGAAGATTTTGACCCACTTCAAAATGGGCCAAAAGAAAAACGGACTTCGGCGAAGGAAGGAGATGGTTTTCTTTTTTGCTCTCAGATCTCAAATTCACACGGTCGGGTTCAATTTGAAACCGGAAATGAGGGACCCGTCGTAGCCGAAGCTGATTATCTCCAAAACCCTAATTTGATACACCCTATAAATTGCTTCTCTTAATGGCCTCGTTTCGTCCCGCTGACTGCTGAGGCCCCTCACTGACACAAACCCTAGAAGACGCAGAGGGAGTGGAAGTGAGAAGTGGAAAGAAATGGCTGACGGGCTTGTTCTACGCGGCACCATGCGTGCTCACACCGACATGGTCACTGCCATTGCTACTCCCATCGACAATTCCGACATGATCGTCAGCTCTTCCCGCGACAAATCCATCGTCTTGTGGCAACTCACCAAGGATGAGAAAACTTACGGTGTTCCCCGCCGTAGGCTAACTGGCCATTCCCATTTCGTTCAGGACGTCGTCCTATCATCCGATGGGCAGTTCGCGCTTTCCGGTTCCTGGGACGGCGAGCTCAGGCTCTGGGACTTGGCCGCTGGTGTCTCCGCTCGCAGGTTTGTGGGCCACACCAAGGATGTGCTCTCCGTTGCCTTTTCAATTGACAACCGTCAGATCGTCTCGGCTTCGCGGGACCGCACCATTAAGCTCTGGAACACTCTTGGTGAGTGTAAGTATACAATTCAAGATGGTGATGCGCACTCCGAGTGGGTTAGTTGTGTTCGGTTCAGCCCGAATACACATCAACCCACCATTGTTTCGGCATCGTGGGATCGGACCGTGAAAGTTTGGAACTTGACTAACTGTAAGCTGAGAAATACCCTCGCCGGTCACGCTGGTTATGTGAACACCGTGGCAGTTTCTCCTGATGGGTCGCTGTGTGCGAGTGGTGGCAAGGATGGCGTGATTTTGCTTTGGGATTTGGCTGAAGGGAAGAGACTGTACTCGCTCGATGCTGGTGCCATTATCCATGCTCTTTGTTTCAGTCCTAACAGGTACTGGCTCTGTGCGGCCACAGAGCAGAGCATCAAGATCTGGGATCTTGAGAGCAAGAGCATCGTTGAGGATTTGAGGGTTGACTTGAAAACTGAAGCTGAAAAGGCTGATGGCGCCACCGGTGGCAACAATACCAAGAAGAAGGTATTGTTCTATTTGTTAATTCACGGTTGTTGCTACATTACATTGTTTGTTTTTATATGTTTATGATCATTTTTAATATTTAAATCTAATTGGGCTTCTTGTTGATTGACATTTACTACTTCTGTATTCATAATAATACGATGAACTATTTTGATGCCATTTGATGGCCACTATTCTTTCCATTTGGAGTTTAGCATGAATTCACTCTGCATTCTCTATTAGTTGTTAGCTAGTTACCTCTTTTTTTTTTTTCTTTTTGCAATGTATGGTCATACCCATCTGTATAAGGCTCAGTCGTATCTTGACTTTTATCCTCTTATTCATTTGTTTCTAACTTGATTCATTGCATTCAATCTGGTTATTGTTTCTCTCCCACGTCTCTCATTTTTTTTTAACTTATCTCTTGTTCCCAATTCACTGATGTCCATCTCCGTGGCATTTATTTGTGGTCTTGTGGGTGTGACCAGTTTTGATCTTTGGATCAGACGTCCATAACTCTCACAATCTTCCGTTCAATTTAAGTGCATTGGAGGTCTATTATTCTTTTTAAGTGTCCTCATCTGATATCATTTTAACATGCCCCGATATGTTCGATTTATTTTATAGTTTTCTGTACCAGTGCAAGTCCCCTATAGAAAGAGGAAATGATATGGAAAATTGATGTTGACTTTGGTGGATTGGTAAGGGCGTTCCATTATTTTCTGTAGTAATTCTTGTGTTAAGCTATTGAAGTGTCCAACTGGAGAGTTTAAGTCACGTAGAAGCCTTGGTTACTGTTCTCTGAGAGTCTTGTAAGTGGTATACTTTCGTTTTTTGGTCACGTGGAAGTCCTCGTTCTCTTACGTTTTCCATAGTGGGATAGGTAGTTCTCTTTATTGTATTGCATTGCTATTTTTTCAGTTTAAGTGTTAATGTTGTGGTTTTTTACCACCGACTTGCAGGTCATCTACTGTACGAGTTTGAGCTGGAGCGCCGATGGAAGCACATTGTTCAGTGGCTATACTGATGGTCTTATCAGAGTTTGGGGGATTGGTCGTTATGCTTCTCAGTAATTCTTAGGTGCGAATCTGTGTTGATTTTTGAGACAAAACTAGTTACTGTTTACTTTAGAAGTGTTAAAAAGTTTTCTTAGGCTGTTGGTTGTTGAATCCTTTTGGTGTTCAATTTTTATGTTGAAGATAATGGCTTTGTGGCCTTTATTTTAAGTGTCATATGGTTATTTCAACATTTAATCTCTATTTGATCTTCCAGTTACAATTTTTTTCTGGCGAATATGGTATAATGCGGTGCCCAAGTCCATGACATGAAGTTCTTGGGTATCTTGGAGTAGCACACTGGTTCGAACACAATTTTCTAAGTACATGCGTACAAAGCTGAAATCCGTCATGGCTAGGCTATTTGCCCATCGCAATTTGCATTAACTGTTAGTGCGTGGTGGCAAATCTTCAGCATCCAGCTTATATCAAATAGGGATACGAACTGTTGACTAATCTACCATTAGAAAACATATCAATAATCCCAAACCGTCTGAGTCTATATTATCAAATTCTTCACCAAAAAAATAAAAAATAAAATAAATTAATGCATTAACTGTTTTACAATATGATTTTGGGTCCGGCCGGGAACAAATTTAGCTATTTGGTTAAATTTTCGTCAAGAAAACGTGCCGGCTATTGTGAAGCGCTCATTCTCCTCCCTCCGGATTAAACTCCCTTCTTTCCTCTCAGGACAACGGCACATGTCAGTCTATTTCTTTTCTCTGCAACCTTTGGATACAATATTGAATATAATAACAAAAGCTATAAACCAAACTTTCTTATTGTGTTGTCAGTTTCTCTTCCAGGAAACTCCTCTCAACCCTTTGGTTACTGTGAGTATTGCCGATTCTTCATTAGGGTAGTTTTGGGAGGTTCTGATTGGAAAAGAGTTCAGGAGAGTCTGGTTCGTAGCGCTGTTGAGGGCAGTTAAAAATAAACGTTGATGGTGCATTTTCGGAATCTACTCCGGAAGGTATTGCTTTTCGAGACAGTGATGGAGGACTGGAAGATGGGTTTTGTGGGCTGGGGGAAGCATCATCTGCTCTGGCTACTGAAGCAATGGCCTTATTAATGGCTAAAGATAAGGGGTTAAATTCGGTCTTCATTGAATCTGACTTCTTAGATTTAATTAAAGCTGTTTCCTCTGCTTTTCCTCGTCTGGATTGGAGGCTTTCGGTGGTGCTGGAAGCTATTGTGGCTCTGAAGAGAGTTTACTGTGTGCTCTCTGTCGTTGAATCATGTTGTGCTAATACAACTAACTAACCAAATCTGCCGTTAGGAGGATGTGCTCTGTTGGTCTCATTGACCTCTATTTTCAAGATGGATCTCTTATTTTCTCGGGTGGGCGTTGGTTAATGGTTTCGGCTCTGCTGGTTTGAACCTTTATACTTTTGGTTGCTGTTGTTGATTGCCGTTTTGCTTTGTTTTCGGGTTTCCACATGCTATCTGGGCCCAACAAAAAAAAAACCCACTTCAGATAAAATTTAAAGATAAATACATAGATGAAAGCAAAAAGAATTTAAAAAATGTAAAAAAATACGATAAAAATAATTTATAAAATAATTTAAAATTTTAAAAATTTAATAAATTATATATTATTTAAAATAATATATATTTTATAAAATTTTAATTAATTTAAATTATTTAAATAAATTTATCTAAAAAGGTTGGACCTTCTCAATTCAATCATTTACAGTCATCGACCATATAAATTGATTGAGAATCATGTATAGGAAAGGGACATTACTCTAGGGTACCCTACTCTATAGCGCCGCGAGAGAACCCTAGAAAAGAATCAGAGCAATTTCCAATCGAAACAAGGGAGGTTGTTACTAATGGCAGCTTCCTCTCCTCTCCCTTTTACTTCTCATTTTTTATCTCCTTTCAGTAGGAAAGTTTTTTTCTTTTATTTGGGAAGTTCCTTTCTTCCATTGGAGAAGTTTTTTTTCTTCTTTTAAGAAAGTTTGTTTTCTTTGTTGTGAGAAAATTTTTTTTCCTTTATAGAGATTATCGGATGCTCACCAACTTTTGAAAATCTATATTTTTTGTTTTAAATCTACAACATTTCAATGTTAGAAGAATCTTCAATGCCAGGAGTCATTATCTTTAGAGAAGATTGAAGGGTGTATTGCCTTTCCTTAAAAGACTTGAATTTTCTTCGCTTTAATTCTAAAGTGAGTTGTAGTTAGGTAAAATTTATATTTTTTTATGATATTAATAGTAAAAGTTAGAAAGTGTGTTGTCTTATAATCTAAATTTTTTCTATCATTTAAAAGTTCAATCTGTAATTTTTATAAATAAAAAAAGTCACCCTACTCTATATTAATCAAAAAATGAAGAAGAAGAACAGGATCCTAAGATGCAATAAAACATATTGTGCAATAAATCTCTGCAAAAGTGTAGTTAGCTCGTCAGTCATTGTCCAAGAATAGATATTTTCTTTATTGAATGCTGGTTATTGATGGTACTCGATGTGATAGCACGCTTCTGTAACCCACCTCCCCTAATATAACTTAATAGACTTTTTATGAGTCGGTCGTAGTTCTCTGGATGGAGCCATTACTGAATTAAACACGGCTTATTTTAGTATTGTAGCAACCAACAATCTGAGGTGAAAGCTCAAGTGGTTATCCATTTATAGCCAGTCATTTAATCAAGGTATTGCGATTGTTGTGATGCAGTGTATTGATAATCTCCATCATCAATAGCTCAAGCGTATGTAAACCACACATACAAAGGGAAATTCTGAAGAGATAAGACTCTGCGAATGGACCCAAGCCAGCACTGAATAGACCGAAAGATGGATCGGTTTGCATTAACTTTTGCAATCTCAAATTCCCCATCACAGCCCATTAAAGAGTAAACTCTTATAAAAGCGCACTTCAGATTCATAATCAACAGTTCCCCACAAAAACACTAAACCCAGCATGGCGTTCTCTATTTTCTCTTCACCTTTCATTCATCCCCAACTCCACCATATTGTGGCCAAAATGAACCTCTTTGACATCATACTCTTCTATGTTAGCTCCACCTCTCTCCCTTATCTGTGTCATCATGCAATCTAAGCCTTCGTGATAATCTCACAAGCCATTAGCTTACTATTGTACATGCTTTTGTATTATAGGCAATTCATTTGGTGGACAAGCTAAAGTTGTGGCATAGGCTGCCAGTGTTGCTGGGGCTAGCATACCTGGGAGTTAGGAGGCACTTGCACCAGCGTTATAATCTCTTGCATGTCGGAGGAGTCAATGGCCACAACTATGATACGCACCACTATGCCTATCGGACGCCCGACGGCACATGCAACCACGCCTCCGACGATTTGATTGGAAGTCAGGGGACTGTTTTTGGCCGGAATATGCCACCGGCAGCACTGGATTATGGGGTAATCGCGTTTTTGTGAGTAGTTTCTGCCATTTTTCTCGGGTGGAAGTTTTAAGCACCCAAAATATTGGCGCACAAGTCTTGTGCCGTGCCGTCGCATTACAATTATATGCTTTTTGTTCTGTTGCTTGTTCTTTGCGGATGATATGGTAGCAAAACTATGGTTTGTCTGAGATATTTATCTTAGTTTAGCAAAATAAATAAAAAGGAGCAAGTGCAGGTGACTTGTACGACGGGAACACAATACAATATAGAGGTTTGGGGTAGCTTCATTGATTGACGTTTTCCCCCATTTTCCCTCAATTGGAGGACATAATTAATTACCTTCAGAGCAAGGCAAAATTTATATAAATGAATAATTTTCAGCAACTGAATTGAAGTGAATATCATCCCACTTATCAATTGTTAAATCCTTCTACAAACCAATCAAGTGATGTTTCTTACTTAACTTCATAACTCATGGATTTAGAGTTTAGATCTAAAAGAAAAGTTAAAATTTAGATGTTATGTGGTTAATTCCTGAAAAGCATTGTACAAGAATTTTTAGTCTCAGCCAATTTGAAGGTTTCAAGATTTAGTTATTGTTTTAACACAAAAATTCATCATGTATGTCTGCAGTTGCAAGACCCTCACCCTACGGTAGTAGCCTCAAAACTACTGGCAAGAAAGAAGTTCAAAGACACAGGGAAGCAATTCAATATGATAGCCTGCTCATGGGTACAGTTCATGATTCATGACTGGATTGATCATTTAGAGGATATTGAACAAGTAAGTTATAACTTTAATCTGCCACATTCGGACTTGTTCTCAATTTAGAATTTAGACGCCTTCATTGGTCATGTAATATACATGATCACTAAATCAAACCAACCTTATCTTCTAACCTAGCCAATTCAAAATTTCCAAACCATAGTGTTCTTTTTGTATGAAATGAAACCGCTTGCCATCAAATTTCCAAAATCTGAATCAATATTATGGCACTATTCTATATTTCATCTATCATTTATTTACATATATACTTTTGATCTTAGTAAATTGTATATTTCATATAATTATCAAAACAGGTGGAAATTAGAGCTCCTGATGGATATTCAAGTGGTTGTCCATTAAATTCCTTCAAGTTCTTCAAGACCAAGAAATGCAAAACGGGCTCTTCATATATGAACACTGGCTTTCTCAACACCAGGACTCCTTGGTGGTAAGTAGAACCTGTATGTACGGATATTTGTATCAGTTTAAGTAATGGAGGAAAATGAATTCATCAGATTTTCAAGAATTTGGATTTTTGTGGGCGGAGTAGGGATGGGAGCGTCATATATGGGAATAACGAAAAGGGAATGAGAAGAGTGAGGACATTCAGAGATGGAAAGCTGAAGATATCAGAAGATGGGCTTCTTGAGCATGATGACAAAGGTATTCCTATATCAGGTGATGTCCGAAATTGTTGGGCTGGCTTTTCCCTTCTACAAGCCTTATTTGTCAAAGAGCACAATACTGTATGTGATATGCTAAAAGTAAGTCTACTTCCTCTCATCTTTTGCATATCTTTGTCTCCACTTTTGCTCTACTTCTTCCTTATAAACATTTCTAACTTTGCTAATCTAAAAGCCTACATATTATAAACATGCTGTTAGAAGATGTGCAAAGCTTACTTGCTTGTTGCCCAGAATATGGCAATACTCTGTCTCAAATAATAATGCACTGCATCTTTCATTGCTTGTAGGTACATTATCCTGATATTGATGATGAGCAGCTCTATAGGCATGCAAGATTGGTGACTTCAGCAGTTATTGCCAAAATTCATACAATTGATTGGACTGTAGAACTCCTAAGAACTGATACTCTCCTGGCAGCAATGAGGATCAATTGGTAAAGAAAACTAAGTACCATTTTATAAGACAGTACAGAAAAAAAAATTCTTCACGTTTCTAACCTTTTAGACTTTGTGTTTGGCAGGTATGGACTTTTGGGGAAGAAATTTAAGGATTTATTTGGACATATTTGCGGGCCTATATTTAGTGGATTAGTTGGTATTAGGAAGCCAATAGATCATGGAGTTCCCTACTCACTTACTGAAGAGTTTGTGAGTGTTTACAGAATGCATTCACTTCTACCCGATGAAATTGTCATAAGAAACATCAAGCCTACAACAACACAAGACAAATGCCCTCCTATACTTGAAAAGTATTTCCTTACTATCGCGACTCTTTTATTTTCATAACTAAAATTTCATACTTTATGTGGTTCAGTTGAGAATTAGTCCTGATTACCAGAATCTACATGTCATTTTAAAGTTTCCTACTTGCTTTCTGCATATAGCAAACGTCAAAGCCTTTCTGAGTATTAGATAATGTTTTGTAATCAGAAATGGTAACTAAATTATATTGCAATTATGCTTTTCAGGGTGCCTATGCGGGAATTGTTGGGAAAAGAAGGGGAAAGAAGGCTATCAAACATAGGAATGGAGCAGATGCTGGTTTCAATGGGTCATCAGTCATGTGGAGCAGTTGATTTATGGAACTATCCAACATGGTTAAGGAACCTCATTGCTCACGATATTAATGGCGAAGATAGACCTGACCCAGTTGACATGGCTGCCATGGAAGGTAGTTTTCCTGGGACTTACTTTTAGTATAGCACCTTACAAGAATTCTTTTGATATCTACTATATCCCAACCCAACTTGATCTCAAATGATGAATGTTTTACTAGTATATAGAGATAGAGAAAGGGGAGTTGCCCGCTATAACGAATTCAGAAGAAACCTACTGATGATCCCCATTAGGAACTGGGAAGATTTGACAGATGATGAGGAGGTCATTAAAGCTCTCAGCGAGGTATATGGAGATGACGTTGAGAAGCTGGACTTGATAGTGGGCCTACATGCAGAGAAGAAGATCAAAGGATTTGCTATTAGTGAGACTGCTTTCTTTATATTCGTACTTATGGCTTCAAGGTATGTTCAGCAATATACACCAAATTATAATATGACCACTGACTTTGGACTCTTATGCTATTCTTTGATTACTATGATGATAAATAGGAGGCTAGAAGCTGACCGTTTCTTCACAACCAATTTCAACCCCAAAACATACACCGAGAAAGGGCTTGAATGGGTGCACAGAACAGAGACTCTTAAGGACGTAATTGACAGGCATTTCCCTGGAATGACAAGCAAATGGATGAGTTGCTCAAGTGCATTCTCTGTTTGGGATTCAATACCAAATCCTACAAATTACATTCCTCTGTATTTGAGACCAGCTCCCTAATCATGCTTCATATCAATCTCTTAGAGCAACAAGTTACGACTTTACTGTCTTAAATTGCACATTCTAGATCATTTTGTGTGCACAACTATGTCCGTTTTAATCCTACTGTTGTCAGATAATAAACAGAGTTTTCCCAATTTTCACTTTGTTCATTCAATTATTTATTTGGTGGCCTTTTGCTTTTACACATCAATATCATCATCAACTTGCTCCAAGCTCCAACCGAAAGAAAATGAATTCTCTTTTCATCACTGTTCAAAGGTAAAATTTAACAAGACCGGCTGTTACACTTGTTTTCACAAGAGTCCTACGTTGGTAAAAATACTGATGTAGGTGTGGTATACAAGTGTAAAGGTTCTCCAATCTTAAAGGCTAGCTTTTAAGGGGTGGCTCTCCCTTGATTAAAAATGCAATGTAACAATAGTATCAGAGTTGGTGGCTGACCTCTGCGAAAAGGACTACTTGACCGGGGGTAACTGGGCCAAAAAAAAATGCCCGTTGTTGGCGAAAGTAGTGACCGTCATACTTGTCTGACAGAGTGTCAGCCGTCGTGGACGTCGGTTTATCTGAGTGAAATGCTCTGTTACACTTGCTTTTATAAGAGTCCCACATCGGTAAAAATACTGATGTGGGTGTGATATATAAGTGTAAGGGTTCTCCAACCTTAAATGCCAGCTTTTAAGGGGTGACTCTCCTTTGATTAAAAATATAATGTAATATCGATAATTCTATATAGTCAAACCCATCTATATACAACGGAGGTAAAGGAAAGTACACCCTTTGATGGTAAGGAAAAATGTAAATTTAAGAATTAAAATTAAGGTAATTTACAAAAAACAATCCTTTTTTTAATGAACCAATAATAATCCTTCCAACTAATTATCGGATATAAGTAAAGTTGAAAAAAAATTAATAAAAAATAAGAAAAAATCTGGGCAGGACATGCGGGCACGCGCCTACAAAATAAGCGAGAACCGCGCGGGTCTTACATGAGTTCAAAAATTTTCGCGGCCAAAAGTTTTGATGGAAAGACATAATCGCCCTCATCCAATATAAGAAACAAAGTTCATTGACCAATCAATTCGTGCCTCAATGGCACCTCCAAGTTTACTGATTTCGTGCACGCGTATGATTGGACTGTACAAAACCTTCTGTGACTGACATAAAATCAAATTTCATATCTAATCTGTAAAATATTTCCTCTCTCTGGTTGCCTCCCTTCACTTTGCCATCTGCTGCCATTCCCGCCATTTTCTCTCCGGTTATATATTAAAAAACAATTTTAAAAAAAGAGAAGGAAAATAGGAAAAACCCAGAACCCAGAACCAGAGCAGATATCTGCCGCCCTTGCAAATGGGTATCAAGGATCTTCTCAGATTCATGAAGCCTTATATCGAACCCATTCACATCAAGAAATATGCCGGCAAACGCGTAAAAATAACCTCCTTTTGATTCCAAGTTTCATTTTATTTCCCTTTAAAAGTTGTCTCGGTATATTTTTTCTCCTTGGCTCAATCTTATTTGTTGTGCATATCTGCAGGTGGGTATTGATGCATATTCATGGCTTCATAAGGGAGGTAAATAATATCTATTTTGGTTAGATTTTAGACCCATCCAATTGTTGTTGCACTTCTCGGTATCGATGAGAAGCTGACAAGATATTGTAAATTTTCAGCTTATTCCTGTAGTATGGAGCTTTGTCTCAATTCTGATAACGAAAGGAAGTTCCGGTACATAGAATATTTTATGCATCGAATCAAGCTGCTTCGTCACCATAAGATAACGCCGGTTGTTGTTTTTGATGGTGGCAAAATTCCTTGCAAGGCAGCAACAGAGGAAGACAGGAAAAGGCATGATTCTAGCATTCTAGGCTCTTACTTAGTGCTTCCGAACGTACAGTTTTCATCTTTTGTTTTTGTCCATCTCCTTTTGCTGGCGCTGCATCTCTTGTTTACGTATCATTTAATTTCTCTATGTGGTTGTTCTCTTGACTCAGAAAAAGAAGTGCGAATCGTGAATTGGCAATGGCGAAGCTCAAAGAAGGGAATGTCAATGCAGCCTCAGAGCTATTCCAGGTATATCTTTTATTTCCCATTATTCCTTTTGAGTCAATAAATTTATTTCACATTTCATTAAATTTTTATTAAGGTATTGCAGATAACTCTAGGGATTGCAAATGTAGTCTTTTCATATGTTACTGTATGGTGACTTAGTCATCAAATGAGTCCTTGGCCCAAAAAAAAAACCATGCTGGGTGATGCATGGTCTATTAATTGTTATTCGTTACAAAATATTTGTATTCCCTTGCCACATACGCTTCGTTCATGCTCATCAACTTCGGCATTCATGGATTTTGCGTTCTTCTGCGCAGAGAGCAGTGAATGTTACTCCCCATATGGCCCATCAACTGATTCAGGTACCAGAATGTTATAAAATTATCCTTTCATGCAAGTGCTGTGACTTTTCTCTTGTTACAAGATGAAATTTATGGTTCTTCAGCAAAACAATCAGTTAATCTACAATTTGGGGTAATTTTTTCAATTTATTACTTTGCAGATCCTGAGATCAGAGAACATTGAGTTTGTTGTAGCTCCATACGAAGCAGATGCTCAGTTAGCATACATGTCCAACCTTAAAGCAGGAAAGGGTGGAGTTGTAGCAGTGATCACAGAGGATAGTGATCTAATAGCATATGGTTGTCCAGCTGTAAGAAATTATCCAAAACTTTGGTATCGTGCATAAAGGTTTACTGGTTTCCTGATGACTTCATTTCATTTACTTCTTTACTTTTCAATTTTAAATATTATGTTATGGATTGTGATTTGCAAAAGTTGTGAATAGATTATCTTTAAGATGGATCGTTATGGGAAGGGCGAAAGCATCGAGTTAGAGAAGGTTTTTAAAGCTGAGACTTGTAAACCTTCCTTCCGGAGTTTTGATTTGGAACTCTTCACAGGTAAACTCAGTTCAACGCAATAATGTGTGCTTAATAATGCAAATGTCTTGAAAGTTTATAAAAATGAATGCAACAAAGCTTTTTCAGCCAACAATCATTGACAACGTACTTGCAACACCATGAAAAAATCATAAACATTCTCAGGGGAAAGGGACAAAGTTGTCCAGTAATCTATGCTGAGCATATACAGCTCGGGAAACATGAACTTCCTTCCCAACCTCCCCCTTCCAACTTGGAAGAGAGGATACATTTATATGGAGAACCTCTATTTTCCTGGAAAACCTCATCCCCGGTGAAGGCCAGATTAATCTGATACTCTTGGGATAATGTCAAGAGATTGTGGAAGAAACCTGTGTTGTTTCTAGTCTTCCCCGGTGAATTTCATACCTTTAGGTTTATGACAGGCTTAAAATTACATATTCACAGGTATGTGCGTGCTAGCTGGCTGTGATTTTCTTCCATCTGTTCCTGGAATTGGTATTGCACGAGCTCATGCCTTAGTTTCCAAGTATCGGAACCTAGATCGTGTAAGTATGCTCACATTTGCTAAGAAGTGTTAGTGTTGCTTAACTGTTGAATAGCAGAAATAGAAGATAAGATGCTTCTCACGTTTTAAAAGCTGTCTCTTCTGAATAAGAATAACTGGCTTGACATGATCATGTCATGTCTCTCAACAAGTCCATTTTCCAAAAGAACTAATATCCCAATGAGCTGGTCTTACTCGGTCATGTTTTGCCTATGAAACATTATGATTGACTACTGGAAAACATCTTTTGGTAAGGGAGAAGTTACACCTAGCCTAGTAGTAAGACGCTCTATCGATGCTGAAGTTTTTCATATTTTGTCATATTAATAAATCCTAGAGTAACATAAGAAAGAGTTATTAACTCTACATTCTTGTGATTTCTGAGTGAGCAATAACTTGCATGGTTTTATATAACTTTTGTGTTTCCATTTGAGCTAGGAAATGAAGATCAGATAGATACATCATTGATAGCTAATACTTTTAGTAATATACGTACCAAAAAGAAGACATCACTACTGCAACATAAGACTAAAGTAGGAATTGTAGCAGGCTTAGTTTTCTATCAGGGAAAGGGGAGTTTTCTGGGACTCCTGTTTTCTGCTAATAAAGGAAGATGGGAAAGTCTCCCAGCATAATACCCCACCCAACATATTTTATACATTGTGACCATCATTAGTGTATTATTTTGGAAAACGCCAAGAAGAAAATGATATCACTGTTTGGAATTATTATAAAACCATTGTGGTCATTTAACTTTTGAGTTGAAATTGTGTTTGACATGCTTCTATAATTAAGTCTTGGTATTCCATTGTGCAACTTGAATTTGTTAATTTCGATATTTTCATAACATCGAATGATATTTTTGTTATCTCCTGTCACCGTAATGAGTGTACTTCAATTTGTTGTTGATTTATCCATAAAGACAATTATAAGGGGATATTCAATTTTCATTATGACACTAATAAATCCGTTTGTTAACAGGTTTTATCTGTTCTTAAGTTAGAGAAGGGCAACAAAATGCCTGAAGATTACGCCAAATCCTTCGAAGAGGCAATTGCCGTGTTCCAGCATGCTCGAATGTACTAAAACTAAAAGATCTTATTTTCAAGACATGACTGTTTCTTATTCTGTCAGCAATAATTGTTTCCTTCTGGAATTTTGTGCAGATATGATCCCATTGTTAAGGATCTCAAGCACATCACTCCTCTTCCGCCAAAGCTTCTTCAGTCCCTTGATGGAAAACTTGATTTCTTGGGACCGTATCCTTTAATTCGTCATTTATTTTGCTCTGCGTTTCTAGGATTTCTTTTTAAATTTTCCATTCCCTGCAAAATTTTCAACTTTTCTTCCAGCTTAACCTCTGGTCTTTCAGTTACCATTTTGGGTTTCAACCTATGAATAGCTGCTTCAATTTGTTTCTGGAAGGTGCTAGGATTTGTATGCTTGATGTGTAAGACTTAAATTTAAAAAAAAAAGGATCAATTATTAAACTTTGACTATTACTTTTTCGAATTGAGTTCTATAATTAAAAAAAAATTATTCTAAATTATAAATAATTTTATGTGATTATGTGAAATTTTTTTGAATCTTAACCATATAGTTTATCCTATCATCTTGTAAGAAACTTTTTAACGTCTCTTTTCATGAAAAAGACGTTAAAAAATAATGATATTGAGATATAAGTATGGGCCACCATTATCTTTATGTTGGCCGACATCAACAGCTTACATGATGTGGAATCGTAAATATGTCATGGTATAGCTGTATATTTTGGCACTGGCTCTCGTAAGATATTTGGTCTATGTGCATGTACTATTTTATCCTTAACCAATTCTAAATGCAATTAGAGAAATTCCTTCAACAATAGTTATTGCGGTAGCTGAAGGAAATTTAAACCCATCAACTAAGGAAGCCTTTGATAAACTCGAATGTTCTGAAGTTTCTTTAGACTCCGTTGCCCTCCAGAGCGCTGGTCAACTTCATGGAGTTGAAGTTTCTGCACCATTTACGGAGAGCTGCTTTATAGTCTATGACTCCCATAATGCCAGTAAAAACAGTACGGGCAAGTCATGACCTGGAGAAATGTCTATTTAGTTAGAAGTCGATTTTGCTTGACAAACAGATAAATTTCTGTAAATACATGAATGTGTTTATACGCATTATGCTAACATTGCTCATTCTTTTCATTATTTCAACTGTGTCTACAGTGACAAGGCAGAATCCAATATTGAACAAAGAGAAGTATTCTGATGAAGCATTGGCACTTCAGAAACTAATTATGCCATTGGGATCCTGCAGAACGGTAGAAAGGGCCTGTATTCCTGATGAAATTCCATTGAAGGTTCCTGACAACAATCCATTCAGGATCAGTCAACCTGAGGAAATTTCTTTGATTCAGGGAGAGAACCCTGCTGAAATAGTTTCCATAGTCAGCAGTGTGGAATATATGGACGCGTGCATATCTCCAGATAGCTTTCAAGAAGAGAAGTCTGAAAATCTCTCAAAGAAAAGAAAATTTCAGACCATTTGCTCCGATCAAGCAGAGATCACTGATGACCAGGTTTCAGTAGTGACTGAAGTAGAAGATCCAGATGTTTTATGTTTGACTGTGGAATCCGAAGAAAGTGTAAGTTCTAAAACTAAAAAAGTTGCTGATTTGAAAGGAAGAGGTGCAGTTGAAAAGAAATCCAAGAGAAGCAATTGCAAGAAAACCGGGAGTAAGAATAGCACTATCTTGAATTTTTTTTCTCGGGTGTAATCGCTCTATATCCATGCCTATAATTTATGTCCCGATCTCTTTAGAATTTAGTCGGTTCTCTAAATTACTCAGGAATTCGCTAAAACAAACGAGCTATTAAGACACCGATTTTGGCAATCAATCAACCCATTTATTTTAGGCGAAGTAGTTAGGGCCTAATTATTACACTGGGGAGGTAAAGAAAGCAGTCATGAGTCATTACTGATTCATATCGCTGAAAAGAACAGTGTAAAATATGAAGAAGATAACTGTTGCTTCTTTCAGTTCTGTGCTGCTAGTTTCCTGGTATTGAAAAACAATTTCAGTGGCTTTATGTTTATTGTTTCTCCAATTGGTAGATAGAAAGTTTTTCCAGGGTTTTGCGAGAGTAATGGAAGTTAACTTATTTTGCTGAAACAAGTTCAAGCTCGAATATGGATCGAAGAAAATCAAGATGATTAAAGTAGTAAATTCAACTGATGTAGTAAATTCAACTGATCAGCAGCATAACATGAGTTTTTAATATAAAGCATCACAAGAACAGAGTGTAACGGGAGCCATTAGAGCTCATTTTATACAAAGACTTTATTGATCGACTCACTTGATTACAACTGAAGAGAGGCCATCACTATACCAAAACCAGAAAAGACCTTATTTTATTAAACATGTAGGAGGCTAGGAGCCTAGATGTTGATGGTCACCTCAGCTGTTTACTGCTTCTTTCTGGTAAGTAGCTGCCTGAACCAATATGCAGACATCTTGGGATATCTCTTGAGGGTTTTGAAATCAACATAGACAATGCCAAACCTCGATGTGTAGCCCAATTTCCATTCAAAGTTATCTAGCAATGACCATGCAAAATAGCCAACCACATTTGCTCCATCATCAACTGCCTTCTTTAGTTGTGTTAGATAATCTCTGTAGTAGTTGATCCTTGTGGTATCATGCAACCCCCGAGCAAGTGTTATGTTACCTGGATCATCCATGCCTGCAAATCATAAACTAAGGCATATAAGATGACAGTGCAGCCAACTGTTACGGTTCCTTCATTGACATGCAATTCAAGTCACACAGCAAAACAAAAACCAGAAACTAGCATCTGGCGTTACCATTTTCAGATAATATCACAGTTGGGTTTCCATAATGCTCCTTGATGTACATTAATGCTTTGTACATGCCCCATGGGACATTGTAGAGCCAATTTGAATATGCCTGCAAATTTTACAACTGAATCAGGGTTAATGCATGATTTGTACATTTATAAGGACATTGGTCACTGTCATCGGACTTACTCTTGGACCAATAGGCTTTCCATTCTTTGCGTCTGCTTTGTCCATGGGAAAATAATGATCAGTTGTGAGAATGTCCAGAAAACATTAAACTAATATTTGCTCAAAGGGAAGGGTTATCTTACAGGCAAATCCAACATTCCAGTCCTGTTGGTATCCCAGGACCTTTGGTTTTGGTTGATGGGGATCATACATGTAGTAAGTAGTATATTGGTTGATGCCAACAAAATCAATTGACCCCTTCACAATCTTTACTTCCTCCTTAGTGAACTTGGGAAGCCTTTTCCCAACAATTACTTGCATAGTTCTTGGATACGCTCCATATACAATGGGATGAATAAACCTGTATGAATTTATGCACTATTACTGTTAGCTTTATCGAAGCTTCATAGTAGAGATGTTTGGGGTTTGTTACCATCCAACATGAAAGTCTCTGGCTCTTTGAGCTGCATTGTTGTCGGCCTTTGAGCTTGTAAGAGGCTCGTACCAAACAAAATCCAAGAGAATTCCAATCCTTCCTTTTTGGTTTTCCTAAGCATAAGAACTTCAAGTTAGCCTATGGAGTTTAACATGGAATCCAAAATTAAACATTACTTGGTACTTGTCTCGGTATCTCTGAACTGCAGCTGCATGCATTAATATGAAATGGTGTGCAACGATGTAAGGTTCAGTGGCTGAATTTCCAGCTGAACAATTTCCATATGCTTTTGAGCACCTTCCAGGAGCAAAGAATCCATTATCATAGCCAAGAGCAGCCGCTACTCTAGGTTCATTAAATGTCATCCAATTCTTCACTCTGTCTCCAAAAGTCTTGAAACAAAAGTCTGCATAATCTGCATAATCCTTCCTGTTGTACAATTTTGAGAAAGTAAGAGGCGGAAGCACATTAATATTAACCATAGACGTTGTATGGTACTTACACTACGTTGCGGCTCAACAATCCTTTGTATCTCAACTCAAGAGCCAAAGGAAGGTCGTAATGGTAGAGATTTGCATATGGAGTAATGCCTGCAAATGTTTCAGACTATTAAAAGGGAAACATATTAAGTCACAAATTTGAAATACTTCACCTCGCTCCAATAAGTAATTGATGAGTCTATTGTAGTAGGCAACGCCCTTCCAATTTACTTTGCCAGTTCCATCTGCATTAGCAGTTTGTTCAATTAGATTTTTTGTTGTTTTGGGTCTAATGCATAAGAATTAAATATAGCGATCTATATACACCCAAAAAAAAAAAAAAAAAAAAATATATATATATATATATATATATATATATATATATATATATATATATAGCGATCTATAATTAATTACTTGGGAAAATTCTGGACCATGAGATTGAGAAGCGGTATGCATCAAAGTTTAGATTTGCCATGATGTCCACATCTTCCTGTAAAATTAAACATGCTTAAGCTCACATTTTTCAAGCGGAAAACACCATAGAATCATGGGAAACCTCACTATCACTATTTTGGGTAACTTGTAAATTAAAGAACGCAAAATTAAAGAAGACCATAAGCTATCCCACTGTATAGCCCTCCATTAAATCTTGTTTTTGACTTTTTTATGTTTTCTTTTTTTTAAAAAAAAAAATAATGTGCACGTACTTTGTATCGATGATACTGATCCACGGCAACGTCTGCTGTGCCATTGTTTGCAATAATCCCTGTTTCCAAACCCAAAAGAGTTTCAACGAAACAATAAATAGTGGGATTTTGCATGTTAGTTTGAGAAGTGATTATTAACATCACCGACTTGCTTAATGTAGTAAGAAAGAAAAAGAAAAAAGAAATTATGGAACCAGGTTTGTGGATGAAAGCATCCCAAATGCTGGGTCCACGGCCTTCCTTGTGGGCCATGCCTTCCACTTGATAAGCTGATGCCGCCGTTCCGAACAAGAACCCCTTGGGGAACTGATCTCTGCTGAGCTGCGGAGTTGTATCCTCATGAAGCTCCGTTGCACCCGCAAGGCAGTGGATAACCACAATACAAAGCAAGAAGCACAGCCGTGGCGACATACTCCCCATCCCCATCATCTTCTTCGTACTCATATTGTAGATAGTATTTATAGGTGACATGTTTATAATAAGAAAAGCAAATAAAGTAGCTTAGCCGGGCACGATTCATTTACAGTAGAAGAGGCATATGATGCTGAAACTTGAAACTTGAAAGGCAGCAATCCTCATCCTCGCGGGACGTGATTTGTCATTTTGCAATGAATAAGTGCGGAGACATCGGTGAGGGGCGTCCCCTTCTGCCTCTCAGTCTCACGAGAGTCCTGTTCCATGCCATTCATCTTGTAACAAAAATCCAGGAAACATTGAGCTTAGTTCATCGCTCACTAGCCAGTTGGTAATGAATGACATAGTCCATTAATTGTTTTGTAAAGTGTGTACGTGGTGTTGCGCCGTGTCATACCATATATATTAGAAACTGACTCATCCTCGGCAGTCAGTCACATGAGTTACAAGGCAAATAGCCTAATATTGTCAAATTCAATAAAATCCAACACATATATTACCTACGAGCGAACACTACACTAGTTGACACCAACAATATTCATACGATGTTACTGCAAGGCATCTGGTGATGTAGTTTTATGAACAAAAGTGAATGCTTGAGTTGAAACAATTGTATCAGGGTAACATGGCCCGATTAATTGTCGTCTACATACCCAGCTTCATACTGCAAACTCATTAATTAGTGACTATCAAACTGACGGTTGCCACATAAAAGCGCCCATTTCTTAGAAAATCCCTAATTTAAACTAATAAGCATATTCATGTCTGGTGATATGTATAAATTAAATATTTATTTAAATATAAATATACATTGTTATTGTCAAATAATAATAAAATTTTTATAAATAAATATAGAGTTAGCGTTGGTTTCACTTAAATTTTATTAATTATTGTATTAATTTAATTTTTCTCAATTAAATAATTCAAATATTAAATTAATTAAAAATTAATTATAATTCTAAAAATTTTAATTTCATCGTAATAAATTTACTTTACATTTATCTATATTTTTAATATAAAAATTATAATTCTAATTATCAATCGAAAGACTTTAAATTATTTATTCAAAGTCTAATAAAAAAAAAATTTTGAATGGTAACTTATTATATCTCTATATAAATTATAACAGACAAAAATTCATTTAAATTTATGACTCTCAATTAAGATTACATTGACCATGTAAGTGTCTCTTTACTTTATATATAATATATAGTTAATTAAGATTAATAAATTATTTAATTAATAATCAAACAATTAAAAATATTATACATAGTATAAAAAATTTAATTTAAAAAATAATTTATTGATTAAATCTAAGTTATAATACAAATATTTTTAATTAATCTACATCATAATTCTAAAAAATAAGAAGAAAACTTAGATGGAGTTGAAATCACTCTTGAGAGAGAGTTAGAACTCTTTCTCCTCCTCCTTTTGCTCTTCAAATTTAGAGCCAAGAGTTCGTTGTCAAATTTAGAGCCAAGAGTTAAAATTTTTTAAAAAATATTTTTGAATCATTGTCAAATTTTAATTTTAAAATATCTTTTAGTTTAATTCAAATTTTATATTTTTTTATTATTTTATTTTTCAAAAATTACATTATTGTCTTTGGATTACAACATCAACATTCAGCTTTTCGATGTTAAATTGTTTAAAATTTAAAATTTAAAATTTAAAATTTAAAAATTATAAATATTTTTTTATTTTTTTATAACTATTTGAATAATATCAATTGGAGTTCACATCAACAAGTTGTACTCAAATTAAAAAACACCATCAAAATTGTCTATAATTTTTGCAATTCTTACCTCTTTTTTCAATTTTTAATATTTTTTTATTTATAAAATAAATACATAATCACATATAAATTATTCAAAAATTTAAAAATTATAAATTAAAATAATTTAATTATAAATATAAAACTCACTCAAATGATAACACATGCTGCTCTACCAGTCATGCAGATAAATGCATCACTCAGCGCTAACCCATAACCCCACCCACCCAACTGATCGAGTAACATTTTCTTTTTTTCACATTTAAAAACCGAACATTCAAAGACAAATCTTGTATTTGATACAGGCACATGCTTCGACCAGTAGTATCTCAAATTTAATCAACCTAACATTCAAGATGAACGTCAAACACATAGTAGAAATGCTAACTCAAAATGTTACTTGTGTCAGTGATATATATATTTTCTCTAATTAAATATGACTGGATATTCATCTGCAATGAAATGTCTTAATTATCTTTTTTACTTGGTGGCAGTCCCAGGACCATCTGCAGAAAAAAGAAAATACATATATTTATCGCCCTAAAGCATATTTAATTAGCCACCTAGCCATAAACAACATAAAAAGTTGTATTTGTACGTTCTAATTACTTCACTTGAAATAAGCTTGTTGCATACCATAGAAGCAAGCCATTTAATTGGATTTTACTAATTTTCCATACAAACTCTTGAATTTTGCTGGCGTTTGTCTTCTCTTCTTCTAGACCTTCTAGGTAGATAAAGGATGACAGGATGTAAGTTTCTGAAACTCACAATTATAGCAAGATTGTTTATTTAAATTGGAAATATGGAATATCTTTACATATATGATTTTCGTAAATCAGAAGTTGTCAGGTGAAGTGTATTGTATAGGAGAGGAAACATGCTGAGATTGTTATGCAGAAAAACAATTATATCACTGGCTAGCTTGCCCTGTGGCCAATGATCAGGCTTGACTTTTGGCTCTGCAATGTTCCTCACACGTACGTCTAATTAAATCCCTTTTGATATCATACTATAAATCAGTTGGTAAGGTTATAATTCTTACCGTTCCCTTTTGCATTTTTTAACCATTCTGAATCAGGAAGATATGGTGCATGCACGTGTGACTTACTCTCTTCCTACCCAGCAAATATAGATACTAAAGAGGATGACATTCCAACTTACTAATATAAGGAATACAATCTATAAAATAGACAACTACCATGCACCTTGAACAACTTGTCATACTTGTGAAAACTACATTTTCATATGAAAGTTCAGATCAGAATATTTTCATTGGAGTTATACAGAACTTGTAAGAGTTCTTAATTAGATTACTGTTGTTGACCAGCACTATTAATCATACCTTCCATATCTCTCCCGCCTTAGCATTAGGCGTTCATTACATGGGTGGATGAGAAATAGTCCGTGTCCAGTTCAATGGCTACCTAGGTGTCCTCCCTGTAATTAAGACACATATACATAGAATGATCTTAGTAAATCTAATGGTCAACTCAAACCATGTGGTTTATGAGAGACTGCGGTTGAGAAAGGATATTCATTTAGACCACAATTGCAATTGTAATACCGTAAATACTAAATCTAACTAGGAGAGAGGGGAAGAGAGAATTGAAAGGGGTTGGTTGGGAATAAAACTTGGAAAAGCCCTGTGGAGGTGAAGAGATTGGCTAAGCCAGCATATGGGAGAACATGTTGTGCAGTTTATTGTTTGATTAGTTAACGTATGTTCATATATATCGTTGCTTATGTTTACATTCCTAGTTCCATATCCTTTAAGTTCTCAACAATGAGAAGACCCAACATATACAGGTAGAAGCCAGAAATTAAATAAGGCGAAGGGCTTTTTTTTTTTGTTAAAGTGCATTGCCAACAAAATTTGATTCAATTGCTAATATTGAATTGTTAAAGTGCATTAACCAAAGATTTTCAATTTGATTTTTGTTAGTAATCTTTTGTTGTTTATAGACATTTACTAACTTTTGGAGCTGGAACAGTCTATAACTCCTAATTATTATTTTTTATTTACCAAAAGTAGTAAAGTGCAGATTGTGATTTGTTTTAATATAGTATTAAAAGGACGTGTGATCGTCTACCTCAATCGGTAGAGCACAAGGCTCCTAATCTTGTGGTCGTGGGTTTGATCAGCCCCACGGTGGCCGATTTTATATGATGTGGTTTTATTTGCATCCCAAAACAGCTGGTTAATTAGCCACAATCTCATTAAGCTATGAAATTATTACATATATTTATACTTTTGTGTCCTTAATTTGCGACTTAACCTCAGTGACATAGATTAGTTTTTTCTTTAAATAATTGAGAGACTAATAGTACTATAAAACAAAGATTCCATAAAATCTCACAAGCACGTATATATATAGAAATGCAGATCATAATAAGCTGCATGAGTGTCCAAACATGAGGAAAATTAAAGGCCTTCGCACGAGAATAAGAAGAAAGGGGCCCTTATTTTAGGGGGTTTGCTACAAGAAAATTAGGTTTTTGTGACGACTAAAGTCGTCACAAAAAGTCGTCACGAAAGACTTTTTGTGACGACTTTTCGAGTCGTCACCAACTCGTTGCAAAAATAGCCGTTGCCAAAGGTTTTTTGTGATGACTTTTCGAGTCGTCACTGAAAGTATACAATCAGTGATGGTCGTCACTGAATACTTTTAAAACCATCACAAAAAACTTAAAAGTCTTAACAAAAAGAGATTATTGAGTTAATATTGTGATTTTCAGTGACGACTTTAGTCGTCACTAAATGTATTTTTAGTGACGACATGTTGAGGTCGTCACTAAAGATGATGTTTTAGTGACGACTACTATCGTCACAAAAAATGATATTTTGTGACGACTTTTTTAAATCGTCACAAAAAGTGTCTAAACATGAGGAAAATTAAAGGCCTTCGCACGAGAATAAGAAAAAAGGGGCCCTTATTTTAGGGGGTTTGCTACAAGAAAATTAGTTTTCAAAAATTCGTCACGAATGACCTTTTGTGACGACTTTTCGAGTCGTCACTAACCCGTTGCAAAAATAGCCGTTGCCAAAGGTTTTTTGTGATGACTTTTCGAGTCGTCACTGAAAGTATACAATCAGTGACGACCAAAGTCGTCACTGAAAACTTTCAAAACCGTCACAAAAAACTTAAAAGTCTTCACAAAAAGAGATTATTGAGTTAATATTGTGATTTTCAGTGACGACTTTAGTCGTCACTAAATGTATTTTTAGTGACGACATGTTGAGGTCGTCACTAAAGATGATGTTTTAGTGACGACTACTATTGTCACAAAAAATGATATTTTGTGACGACTTTTTTAAATCGTCACAAAAAGTGTCTTAAATCAATAGTTTAAATGACTACCTTTAGTGACGACTTATGGTGGTCGTCACTAAATCTAGAACATATAGATGGCTTTAGTGACGAATATAGTCGTCACTGAATATGTTTTCAGTGACGACATTTTGAAGTCATCATTTAAAGTGTCGAATATTGAAGATTCAGTGACGACTAAAAGTCGTCACTGAATCCTCTCTCTCATTTTTTTTGCATTTATTATTTTAGTTGCATTTTTTTTTGCATTTATTATTTTAGTTGCATTTGAAAGAATGAAAAACTAATGAAAAAAAGAACCAAAAGAAGTAATAAAAATATATATAGAATAATTTAAACGATAACATTGTTTGTAAACAATTACAAAATGTTAATTCACTAAAAATATTACACATGACAAGAGAGCTATTAAACACTAGCGCTATAATCAAGTTGGTGGTTCATTTGGAGATACTAGTGGTACATTAGTTGTAGAACTTGGTACAGCACTACCCGTTGGAGCTATTAAAATTTGTCCCTGTAAATAACACACAATAACAAATTAATACTCAAAAGTAACAAATTAGCCTCACCTATTGAAGCATGAGTTTGTCAAAATTAAAACACACAATGAAGTTATGTGAACAATAAGACCAATTTAAAGAAAAAAGGAGAACAATAATAAGAACATTCCAAAATGTCTTCTTTATACATTCATATAACCTTCAAGTTAAATAATTTATTGTATGTGAACTTTTATCAGACAATGTCAGGCCTTTCAAATTTCAATAAGAAATCTTGAATTTACATTTCAATAAGAAATCATGAATTTATACAGTACTATACATAGAAACTTCTACATCCTCCTCATTGAAATATATATATAACAGATCATAAGAGACTGTAAAAATCTATATCTTTAATCCTATAATGTATGCAAACATTTGTGGAGCTTTTTTGAATAGTTGCACAAAGTTACCAAGTAACAAAGATATTCAATAAAACAAAAACAGAAACCCAAAAAAGAAGAAGTAACTGAGAATCACAAGAAAATAAATACCGTTTTGAATATTTTTTGGGGTAAGCCATGAACATGCCAGAAAATCAACTCTCTTTCATGTTTATTATCCTCACACCCTCACCCACATGAATTGTATGAGATGAGATCAACTTTCATGTTTCAATTGAAGTTTTTTTAGAAATTTATTCAAAATTATATATATATATATATATATATATATATCAGAAATTGAGCACGTTTTGGTGGCAAAATTTAATCAAGATAAAAAAGGAAAGTGTTTCCAATTAAGCAAGCTAATATAAACTGAGACCACAAACATACATATAAATGCACGTGAGCAGGTATTTTCACAGTGTGCTGATGCATACCTTTTATCAAATACAAGCCATGACTATATATTCCACAACCCAAACACTCTTATATATACACACACTCAGCTAGCTAAGCCATGAACATGCCAGAAAATCAGACTTCTCAACCAGAATTCATAAATTAGCTCACCAGAAAATTGGAAATCCTCTAACTCCGCCTCCTAGCAAGAAGAAAGAGGGGATCAAGAGTTCAAAGGAAAAATGTGGTTATTGGAGTCCTTATTATCATATTATGTTATGACATGGTGTTTTCTGTATTAAGTTAATATGCTTCCACACTAATCTCTCTAAGTATATCCATAACAGCATAAAGATTTACAGTGGACTGTGACTTAGAATGTGGCATGGGCACTTACTTTGTATATTCATATTGCTATAAAACAAAGAATAACAACAAAGAAATTAACAGGCATCGGATTTCAGAGTGTCTGCTTGAGTTCTCAGAAGAAAAAGTTTTGATGGCTGTAAAAAAAAGGGATGAATTGGTCCCTATTAGTACCCATCCCTCCTATCTTGTTCCTCAGCTTCCTTGTTAGCAACTTGAACAGACTTGAACCACAGGAAGCCCTGTATTCAACATTAACTCAAATTAGCTTTGGGAAGGATCCCGCATGGCGTATCTCTTTTTCTGTCTTCCTATTCAAAATAAAAATATTACTCTTCCTTTGAAAATGCAGTTAAGTTACCCTAACAGTGGTCAGATTAAGAGTGATTTCATGATATTGATGAATGGTATATTATCGTCTCGAGGGACTACACTTCAAAAAAAGGAACAAAATCGCTAATGATACACGACCCAATATTCATTGGGTTAAGTTAGTTTGGATTCTAAATTTCTAATATCCTTAATCATTAACAAATAAGTTAATTGGTGAAGTACTTACTGAAAAGGGAATGCCAGTAAATGCAAAGAATCCAAGCAAGGGAGCATAAAATATGCTGTCCGAGTTCAAAACTCCAAATACCGGCCTTTGGTTCACGTACTCAAAAATCGAACCAATCTGCAATAACAAATTAAACAAGCACGCATATTAACTTACCAAGGGTCAAAGAACGAAGAAGAAAAATTAAAAGGAAACAAGAGAAAATCTTACAAATAGCAACAACTTACAGCGGCAATCAAAGGAAAGCAGAGAAGGAAAGACATGAAGCTCAAATGCATATTCACTCCATCCCACCCTAAATTAGCTCAAATGCAGAAAACTAAAATCAAAACCCCCAATCTAATTAAATGGAATGCAGACAATCGAAGGAGGATTAGACTACCTTGAAGTTTCAAATGTCAGCTGTAACATCCCATAAATTTTATTTTTAAATAATAATGTTTTGCTATAAGCAAATATATTTTTCATGACTATGTTTTGCTAAAAGTAATTAGACTTTTAAGTAAAATAATTATTGTGTTGCTTCAAATAATTATACTGGCCTTTAATGAATTTTTATCATATTTTTAGAAATATTTTTTCTTTTATTATGTATAAAGATATTTATTTTGTAATTTGTTTTATTGAATTTTTATCGAGAAAAATCATGATTTTAGAGTTCAACTAAAGGTTATTGAGAATGTATATTTTTAAAAATTTTTGGGATATTTTTGGATGAAAAACAGAATTTATATAAAGAAAATATTATTATCTAATTATTAAATAATAATAATAATTAAATATAATAAAAAAAATAAAAATAAAAGGGGAGGGGAGGCAATAGACGCACGGAGGCAAATTTGAGAAAAAAAAAACGGAGAGGATGAATAGTGAGTAAATAGTAACATTCAACTTTTTCTTTAGATTTGGAGTGTCTGTTGGCTTCCAATCTCAAAACTGAAGGTGTTTCTGGATTCAGGACGAAAAATACTACAGTTTTGACCGATTAGTTTTTCAAATTCACCGTTGAATCGCCGTAGATCTGAAGTAGAAAATCTCAGAAAAAGGTAAATTCTAAAACTCTTACTTAGAGACCTCCCATTGAAATTCTGACACCGTAGATGGATTCAGAAGTTAGATAAACATTAGGATATGTATTTCTTTCGGTCATTTAGTAACTTTTTATGTGGCGGTGAATAGTAAATTCCGGCGTGAATAGTGGCGGTGAATAGTGTTTCCCGGCGGTGAATAGTGCTCAAGCTCCCGGAGTCATTTTCTAAGTCCTTGGACCCTCTGAACACGTTTTTGAGGTCTAATTGGTCAAATTCAGCTTGGAAAAGTACATTTTAGGGCTGTCCAATCTGGAGCTCTACCCAGGTGAGTAGATATTTCTTTCTATGACTTGCCCCATGCTCTTCTTGAATTATAAATTTATTATTGTTTCTGATTATAAATTATTTACTATTATAAGTTTCTGAAATGTGTTAAAATAACTGTTATACTTAGAACTGGAACATAGTTCAAGAAGAGTATGGTTTTAGAAATGGATTTTGGAACTCATTGAATATGTGGTTCTAAATGTATTTATCATTAATTGATAATCTGATATTATGTGCACGATGCATTGTTTTGTAAAGCGATATACTTTTGAAAATTATGCATGTCATATTATAAATGAGATTGAATGGCAAGCGTAAAGCTCATGGCGAGTTGCTTGATATTTTACATGTATATATATGTATTGATGCATATCGGCTGGTTGTATGGCTTGTGACGGTACCGAATAGGGGACGCCCTATTAGCCTGAGTGAGCCGGGGGAGGGCCGCTCCAACCGGGTGACAGTGGTAATGTGGGGAGGCAGGAGGGTGATGTACTCACATTCCCTGATCACTTATTGTGACTAGGGTCGAGGTCACTATGCGTATAGCACATTGCATTGACCAGATCGCCGACTGAGGCAGGTCATTTTCAAATTGCATTGACCAGATCGCCGACTGAGGCAGATTATTTTCAAATTGCATTGCATTGACCAGATCGCCGAGTGAGGCAGGTCATTTTCAAAATTAAGTGGATCAGATCGCCGAGTGAGGCATGTCATTTTAAAAGTGGTGATTTTATCTCCAAATCTTAATATTTTACTATAGCTTATACAGCTGAGCATGACAATATTTGTTTAATAATCATATCATCGTGCATATGGTTTTGGATATCTGAATATCCTTTGATTTAAGAATATTTGAAATACGGGTCTCATATGAATGTACTTCTGAACTGTATTTTCTATGTGACACATTTTAAAATATAAGTACATCCATATGCTGACCTAAGAGGTTATAGGAGGAATTATTTGCTCACTGAGTTGTCAAACTCACTACACAATATTTCCACATTTTTCAGATAAGAATATCAGAGTCTGATTCGGCAGATAGGTGATATATTCTCTAGGTGAGTCTACGTTGCTTCCAAGACTCACGGTCTTTGAATTATACTGTTTTGTATTCTATAGTGCTCTGAACGCTACAGGCAGGATCCCTGTTTCTGCTGTACTCTGATATTTATAGACTTGGTCTGTATATTGTATATACATGAGAGATCCTATATGTATTTGTTCCCATGATAAAGAATTGAATTATGTATATTTATGGAAAACGGAAAAAAAATGTTTATTTTACGTAACGTAAATTAGGGGCGTTACATCAGCCACGACGCAACAAATTCCAGCACCCACAAAGTTGTAGGTTTGAGCACTTCTTCCTGGGAATCGAGGTGAAGGAGAGATGAGGATTGAGCACACTGATTTCGGCTTTGCAAGCGATATCACAGCAAACTCCAACACCCACGAAGCTGAGCACTTCTTCCTGGAACCGAGGTGAAGGAGAGGTGAGGATTGAGAGGTTGATTTCGGATTTGCACAAAAATCAAAGAAAGAAGAAGATCGAACACTAGCCTGGTTTAAGCGGGAGGGAAAATTTGGAGCCCGCCTGGAGTCAACTTTTTCTACTTCCTTTTGCCAGCGTATTGCAGCGTGAGAATAAAGCAGAGTCCATTTTTCCTTTTTTTTTAATTATATGCTTTAATTTTATTATATAATATATTATATCTTTTATTCCTATATTATAAATATTTTATTATATGTTTTAATTTCATATTTAATCACATTTTATTATAGGAGAAAAAAGCAGACTTCTTTTTCTTATTATATGTTTTAATTCTATATTTAATTTTTTAACAAAATTTAAAAATTTTCATAGACAAACAATTATTTTAAACTAATTCTTAAATTTTTAAAATATATTTTTCTTTAATTATTAAAAAAATAAAAATAATTTAAAATAAGTTGTTAACAATTTAAATTATAAAAATTTATTAATAATTAATAATTTTTTCTTTTAGTGACGACTAGGTTGTCACTAAAAGGGTGTAAGTTAAAAAATTTGACTTTTAGTGATAACTTGGTCGTCACTAAAAGTAAGTTTTTAGTGACGATTTAAAAAATTGTCACAAAAGGCATACATTTTGTGACGACATATCAAATTCGTCACTAAAAGACTATGTTTTTGTGACCACTTTAAACAGTCGTCATTGAAAGTCTACCTTTTAGTGACGATTATTGTAGGTCGTCACTGAAAATATACCTTTTAGTGACGACCCCTCTAGGTCCTCACAAAAAGTCATTTTTAGTGACAATTTTTTTAGTCGTCACAAATTATTAATTTTCTAGTAGTGGCGGTTTTCTTTTGCTACTATTCTTTCTGCCATTGGCTAAAATTAACATGCATTTTGCAAATAACTTCTGCACTAGTGATAGTGATACAAGCCGCAATAAAAAAGAAAACGTTTTTAATTTTGCATAACAAACATGTTTTTTTTTGTGTTCTTTATTTATTACGAAGGTGTTATTTTGAAAGAAAGAGTTCGAGAGCACGTGTGCTTTATATATTTGTACGAGGAAAAATTCACGAAGCTGATTCAGGGAGTGGCAGGGTCTATGGGCTCCAAAGTGTTAAGAGCAAATGTTGAATGATAGATATTTTTATGATCCAAAGAATTTTCAAGGTCGGGCTGTTTTTTGCGTTTTCTGCGGCTTCCCCCTCCCTTCTCCTTCATTTCCCCTGCATCTGACTTCCCCTCTCTCTCTCTAAAAATTTTCTCTACCTTCTCTCTAAGATATCTCACCATCCAGCCAACCGATTCGAGCTACCAAGGTACCATTGGACTCGTGGGAAGGAGAGCTACAAATTCCACCGATCAGTTTCACTAGAAAACCGTCGGAAAGTCGCCGAAAAATCGCATGAACAGTAACCTCCAAGGTAAAATTCCATCCAATCACGTTTTAAACTTCGTTTTTACCGAAATTCTTTTCATAGATAGTCTTAGAATTAGTTTCTATACTAGAATATAGGGTTTTTAGGTTTCGGCTTGAATAGTATTTTTCGACGAGTGAATAGTATTTTCTAGCATGAATAGTGACGTTTAGGATTTATCTAATTTTCATGTTATGTCTATGTTTTCTAGGTTGTTGAGCCACCACGAGGTGAAATTCTCGTTGTTGGACTCCTAATACGGTGAGTGGGTTTTTCATACTATAGCGCATGTTTTATGAATTCGGTTTATAACTCTCTCGTATGATTTTAACTAGTTGGAATGTATGCTAAATTGTTTTACCGCTTTGAAAACTAATATGTTCCAACCATGTTAGAAATTGTAAATTTCAATCCTAGTTGAACCCTAGGTATGCAGGGCAAGCATCTAGACTGATAATTCTCCATTTGAGCTAGATTTATAGAAATGCGAATTTAGTCATAGAAATGAACTAAATTAGTCATGAAATGATTTGATGCATGCGAACATCTATGCGACGTCTACGGACGATATGTTTAAAGGAAAAGTTTATGATGATAAAGGTCTCCATGGGAATACATGTATGAAACATATTGGAGGGACCCTTTTAAATCACTGTTAGCTAGCTGCAGGGAGTGCTAGCCTTGGTGTACCATGGTCATACGAAGGCTTCGGCCTAAGGTATTGTGACGGGCATATGACTGCCTAAGACACAGGATTTCATGCGAAGGCTTCGGCCTAGGATACTGTGACGGGCATATGACTGCCTAAGACACAGGGAATTTAGGGTGGACTTATGTCTACGCCTACAGTGATTACCATACCCTTGCTGTGTGCTTGGAGAAATTTAGGGTGGACTTATGTCTACGCCTACAGTGATTACCCTACCCTTGCTGTGTGCTTGGGGGAGATGATAGATCTGTTAGGAAAGACCTTCAATAAACTAGTGCATTTTTCTTAAAGATTAAATATTTCTAAACAATCTCATTCATCATTATTATTGCATAAATAACTTCATTTATTACTTACCATGCATAATTAATTTGCTTTGCGATTATTGATTTAAATCCTGTTTTATTTTCTGAACATACATTTGAACTGTTTAGTTTTCTTTCAATAAATTATGATTAAATGCTTAATGTTTCTATTATTATCTTTACACTTTGATTTCAATTATTAAACTCATTGCGAAATACTCGTGCTTAGTTTGCCCTGTTTCAGTTATAGTATGATTTACCCATTCACTGAGATGTGGTCTCACCCCTCTTCTATTTCCTCCCCACAGATAGTCAAAGAGACTTTGATTCAGCTACAGTTTCGTAGGAGGCTGAATATAGCATTGTTGAGCCCCAGTTTGGGCAAGGCTATATTGTACTGATTGTCTAGTTTAGTTTTTGTCTAGTGTACCTCCATGAACTTACAGGCAGGATCCTCGCTTCTTGCGTATTTTGATGTGTTGATTGGAAAACGGTTTTATGTTTTACAACGATGTTGTATTATGAGGCCATGGGCCAAGTTGAATCACAAATGTTGGATTCATGAGATATATATATATATATATATATATATATATATAGTATTTTCTTATACTGGATGTGGCATATGTGGCTAGTTATATTTATTATGTACTCTGGATTGTGTGCTGGAGGTTTGTATGTGCTATGCGTTAGGCTTGTGGCTAGGAAAAAATCCTTATGCCGTGCCGATCATGTGTTTCACCATTTGAGGCCGTGACAATGGGCTTGCGTGTCAAATTAATTATCTTGATCTCTACAATCTGTTTCATTTTAGTTATAATTTATAAATTAAATAGATAAATTTTTCTCTGCTGATATCCATTTGCATGACAATCACGATATATAATATAACAACAATTTAAAACTATGGCCACCGTTTACTCTCCCAAATACCTTCATCTGCCTTTGTGGCTAAATTAAAGTGAGTGAGTGTTAACCTTTTCCAGCAATAGAATAAAAAAATCCAGAATATTAATTTGCTGAGTTTGGGTTTGACCCAAATTAGAGGGCCAGGTACATATATATTTGATAGTAGACACAGGAGGAAAGGAAGTATCATCTAATTAATGACTTTGCAAAGGAAGATTTAATTTTTTGGTGCGGTTATGCATTGAAATGATTTGTTGAAAAAGGAGCAAAATAGTTGGTAGCCCTGTAGCTAGGTAGTTGATGAGCCAACGGTTGCCTCCATTTACTCTTCAACGTCTTGATATTCCATCTACCCCTTTTTCTCTCTCATACACAGCTATTCTCGTACGATGAGATAATCCGGCTGTTTCTCGGTGGCACACAGGGACAGATATCTGAAAGTCAATATTACTAGTAAGTCATAAAGATATTTGCTCCGTGTGTTTGTGAGTGGAAGATATCTCCCTCTCAGCATCTTATACATATACATATACGCCTCTGCTCTCTGCGTGTGATCTCAGCGCTCCTCGGTCTGCACATCATCTTCTCTCTTCTCATCACTTTTGAGGCTTAGTAAAGGAAAACCAAGAATGATCTCTCTCTCTCTCTCACTCTCTCTCTCTCTCTCTATATATATATATATGGATATCAGTATCACCTCCGTGTTACATCCATCGGTGAGTGATTTCCGTGCTTTCCTTTTGTCAACTGAACATACTCTTGCAGCTTAATCTTTATCTCGTTGTCTGTTCGACCTTGAGTACTCCTAATTACAGGTTCAAACCAAGAGCTCCTAATTTCTCTGCTCTATGTTTTCCATCTCTATTAATAAACCAAAAACATATATATATATATATATATAGCACACTACTTCTCCCCATCCCAACTTCATTCACGAACACGTACTCTCTAGCTTTTTAAGGCAGGAATATTAAGATCAATATTAAATTATACAAACAAAACAAATCTGCATATAAATGTATCAAAGCTGCACCATTATTTTTCTTATTGGAGAACAAAAACCAAAGAAGCAAGTGGCCGGGAAATGTAAATCTTAAGGTCGGGCAGGCAGCGAAATTGAGTTGACAGCAAGAACTGTTTGCTTGACAAAGGTTTGGCATGGAAATCGATTAATCTCATCATTTCATGTCTCCAATATGACGCCTGCTATCTATTTTCTGGTATGTGGAAAACTCTTACTCAAAACTTATAAGACCTTGAATCTTTAGAAAATTAATACACACACATATATCGTTGAGCTTATGTGTGTGTGTGTGTGTGTATATATATATATATATATATATATATCTCATTTACTTTCATTTCCATATTCTGTATTTGCAGCTATATATGCATCGAAAAAAAATCTTTCAAGTTGTTAATCGCCGATAAAAAAATATTATTAGTTATTTATACAGCTGATGAGGGAAAAATTTTCAATAATATTCAAGATTTATTTCAATAAATTAATATTGCTTTCGTTGCATCATAATCGGGAGTTCGTTTGCAATTTGAAATACTACCGATCAATTGTGCTTACAGTATTTCCACTAGTAAGAAGCACAACGTACGGTCAACAGAAGGAATACCTAATAAAATTTCCAGTTGAAGCCTGAGGCAGAGTGAACAGAATTCCCAGACGTACAAATAGATTTCGAAGTCTCTTTTTTATTATTGTGTTGAGATCCATAGTATAATTCAAAGTTATTTTCTTCCCTATGTAATTTTGAATTCCTATTGGACTTTGAATAATAACCACCAATTCTCTTGGATCTATATATTGACGTGTCCATGTGGAAGGTATATAGGAAGATTAATTTGCTCTTTGTAATAAAGTAAAAAACGATATGTAATTAATTAATTTAAAGCCTAGACACTTGAGAAAAAGATTTTAGGATTTATATCATGGAGAATGAATTAATACAACTTAATATTTGATTTATCTATCTTAAAAAAATTAATATATCATACATTGGTAGTCACACTAGCTACTTGCTTGCTGTTTATTGGTACGTTTTTTTTTTCTTGACTTAGGTCGAATAATTCATCTCAATAACTATGTTATAGAGTGTGTTTGGTAAGATAAATAAATAAGTTTATAACGTATTTAATTAAAGCAGCATATAACTTATAAACTTTTAACTAATTTATAAATTTTAATTTAATTTATAAGTTATTTTTGTTAAACAAAATTATAATTAAAATAAAATACTAATTAAGTTGGTATTTAACACTTACGAGCGCCGTGTCTTTTTTGTAAACAGTGAGTATATGAAACCGATCTAGTGGCATTATGGAAGTTTTGCTTATTAACAAGAAATTGATAATCCTCCTCCTGTTAGGGCATTTGCAAATTCAACATTCATACTCCCATTTCAGCTACCCTGAATTGGGGAAATTCAAAATCAAACTCAAAATCTCATTTTCCATTCATGGTTGATCATCAATCATGCATTACTTATCGCATCGCAACCTCTTGTAGCTCTCGGCGAAGGCTTCAACTATAATTTTCTCATGGATGCTTACCGGCCGGCGGCGATGGCACAATAATTAGCTGATTTCTCTAGGGTAAGTTCAATTTTATCTTTTTGAATTGTATTAAAAAAGATAAATCAATTTTGTTCATCTTACATTGAGAGGATGCTAAAAAATAAGAAACTCCTTGCAACTCATTGATGGTATTAGATCTTATATATATATATGACCTTTACCTACCCGTGCATATTTTCTATATGTTTATTAGTCCTTGTGACACTTCTTCATTTTGAATTCGCTTTTCCTTCATGACTTTGACAATAATTTGCTGAAATGAATTCGATCCCCTCTTGTTTATATTCCAGTCTTAGTGCCGATTAACAAATTTTTGTTTCTGTGATTTTCTCGTCATTTTAATTTCATTTATTGGAGTGATTCATCTTTGAAAACAACAATAGCTTTATCCCAATTTTATACCTGCAGTTCTTATATCTTTTTATGAGCTAGTTAATTGATTTCGCATATGCCATTTGTGGAGCTGACCAAATTCTACATATATAGTTTATTCTTGAAAATTGTTCTAGAATTCAGCGTTGAATTGATTACAAATATTGGAGGATAATTCTCAGAGGAAATGAAAATTTTCTTATCTTTATATTGTTCAGAAGATTCTTATGGATTTTATGTCTCACCAACTTAAAAGAATTTTTTTTTTCTGAATTACAACAATTCCTACTCTGAAATAACTTTATTTGTGAACCTTATGACTATACCTGACCTTTCATCAGGATAATCATTATCCATGCTTCCCACTCGTTTGTTTGTCCAATATATACATAAATTGTACTTGTGATGGTTATGTGTGGAATATGTGAGAAAATTAAAAACCACGTGGAGAGAAAGAAAAACATGCGCAATGGATGGGGGAACTTAACATATTTCTATATATATTGTGTAATATTTATTGCTTATTATTATCCATTTATCATTTTTCATGGTTTCATGCATGCATCATATAGTTTCAGTCCTTGCAGCTCCAGAATTATAATCTACCTGCATACCCTATGCTACCCTTCTTTTTCTAGCATCTGTGGTACTACTACAACTCAAACTAACCTCTTAGACTTATAGGTGATATATATACCTTCCTGCCAACCCCCCAACTTATGTAAACCTACCATAACTTGGCACTGCGCGCCACATGATGACTTTTTTTTCTTTCCCTTGAAAGTAACTGTACTTCGATTCAATCAAGAAACAAAAATGGATACCTTTGTATATACACAATATATATGTAGCATTCTGAAATGCTCACTATCACAGGATTCAGTGTTAAAACGGTATTTTCCTCAATATCAAATTATAACGTTTGCGTCAGAATGCTTATTTTGTTTCTGTTCTGGGTTTTAATTAGCAGTTCAAAGAAAGCTGTCTGACTAACCCCAAGTATCAATCTATTATTTTACTCCCATAACGTCATAAAATACAGAGGCTAGCTATTTTTTTATTTAATTTTAAGTATCTCTTTCCAATATTGTTACCAACTTCATTACCCCTATAAAACGGTGTTTTCTCTTCTTCATCTTCTCTAGAGGACTTTGGCTGCTGCATCATCAATCTCATGTCCAATCTAACTTAATTATTTTGATTTTCAAGGGTACATTTCTTAGTGGATCAAGAATGAATGATTAAGTTACTTCTGCTCAAACTTTATGTTGTATATATACTTTTGCCTCTGCTATTATTTTGAATTCTACGTGATGTGATTCCCTGCCTATATTATTCACGAAAGATTAAGTTCTTTTACCCTTGTAAATTAAAGATTATCAACAATATTAATCGGCGATGAAGTTGCTATACCCAAATTCCTGCTATTTTTAAGGTATATATAACATGAATTGCTTTCTGATTCTGTTTGGAAATATGATCATTATTCATTAATATATATTTTGAATTGAGTTTAGCATATATTCCTTTGTATAACTCATCCATTACAAAGTGTAGTTGAGCATATAAAAAAAGTTTATGCTTTTGTATATAATCCCCAACCGACGCCAATGAAAAATTAAGGATTTTACCTTACAAAAAATGTAAAACGTATATGCATGTGCTACCTTTTTTATTTTTTGGCCAAGCATATGTACTACTTAAGTCATCATAATATTTGAAATTTCTGTTACATATAACTTGACCGCTTCACCCTATTTATTTCACCAAATCAATCGTATTCAATTTTTTTTTCTCTCCATATTTATCATCATATCATTAATTTTAATCTTTAATCCGTATAAGAATTTGCCTCTGTATCTCTCTGTTGAAGATGGCATCCCATTCAGAAATTTATGCAAATCGTCTTCTAATCATCCTGCTTGCCTACTGTGAAGATAAGATGGATATATGTAGTAAGAAATGCTGGGTAGATCTTTTATTGCTTTATTCTTCTCGTCTATTCTTATATATGTAAACTTTTGTATTTTAAATGTTATTATTATTAGTAACTCCACAAAAAATGAGTCAATAGGATAAAGATAGAGGCCTGTATGAGAGTAAAGAAACACACATGGAAGAATAGAAGATATAGACATAAGCTGTCATTATATAAATATATATATGATAAGCAAAGGAGAAGCATATACAGAAAAAAAATACAAAGCCAAGAGAGATATGGTCTGTGCATTCACTAATTAACACAGGCAACCTCAGCACAAACCTTGTCAGTTGTCACACTGAAACTGATCAACTCCAATTAGCTATATATAACAATACACCCTTCCCCAATTATTTATTTAATATATATATATATATATATATATATATATATATATATATAGCAAGTCTTGCATATTCCATCTGCGTACATGGTCGAGTAGATTCAGCGCCTCCTGTTGGCAGGTTCCTTCTGGGAGTTGAAGTAGACGGTGGCCACTGGGAGACCCAAATCCAATTGCCTAGCAAAGAAGCGGGTGTTGAAACCAATTCGAGATGCTGGCTGGTCCACCAGTCCCAGTGGCTGCTTCTGCCTAAACAGCACCAATATATAACGGTGGATCCCCACCGGTGGCCTCGGCCCTACGTATGGCAATATCTCCTTCCCTGCAAGTGAAACTTAGTTTTATATTTCTTCAACACTCATGTCTGCCACTTGGATTATCAGTACCGCTACGTGTTATGTTGTTCATGAGCTACGGGATTCTTCACTAAACCACATGTCCTGCCACGTGTACAGAGCAGACACATGCAGGACACGTGGACAACCAAGCTCATTTGGTGGCTTGGGACAGGTGTGAAGGAGGTATTTGATAGATAGAAACAGGGTACACCAGGATTTGATGTAACCCTGAAATTCAGAAGAAATCTGAAACACGCGAGTGCATGTTGATTTTTGCCACCAAATAAGCCTAAAGATTCTTTGCGACGCTCGCTGTGCGCAAATATCTGACAACTGACACACTAAAGAGTAGAGCCAGTCTCTGTCTCAGGGCTTGCGAAAAATTTGTGCATCAAAAATAAATCCATCAACATGAATTTGAAAGATAGGAACTAAACTCCACTCATGCATGCAACTTCCATGGGATCGAGGATATATATATATGTGAAACTTGAGAAAACAAAACCTTTTCTCGATCATGGAAACAAGAAAAAAAAAACAAAGACAAAAACAAAAACAAAAATGACCACGAAGCAGATCAAGAATTGCTCCTAGTTAATTACCTCTGTTTGGGTTTGTTCCCCCGGGTATGTCAACAACGATCCTGGAAAAGAAAAATAAATGCTTAATTAATAAACTGTCATATTTATTTCTCAGAGAAAGAAAAAAAGGAAGGAGCTAACCAGTGGATCCACTCTCGCATGCTTGGTTCACTGGGACTGGGTGCGTCTGGGTCGGTCATGACCTGCATGCATAGTCCATAACTCATCATCCCATTTAAGTACAAAGTGACCCAGAATCAAAGAACAGAACTCAAAACCCCTTGCATGCAAGAGGTTAGAGAAAAAGAGTGAGGTTACCAGGGTGTAGAGTTCAGCCGTGTTGCCGGTGAGAGTGAGTTTTGGTGGGCTGATAGCCATGGAGGGCTTGATGTCACAGCCATTGGTGACGTGCTTTGCACCAAAGTACACAGACATACTAACAGTTGGAACGAACATGTCAACAACGTCGCCGATCACACGACCGACGACCAGAGGATCAACGGAGGCAGACATGAATAAGGTAATGCACAAGAGGGTAGAGTAGCAGAAAGACAAGGGAGGCATAAGCAACAAGAATCAGTTGATGGTATGGAGTCTCAACATGGAATAGGGTTTATATACAAGTGAAAAAGGTAAATGGATTCATGCATGGGGCCATCACAAAATCAGGGGAAGCCAATGGTTGACACGTGTGTGGACTCCCACAAAACAAAAAACAGCCATCCTTCGTCTCCTTCTCCCAAATGGCATTATCAGGGCCGTCCCTTTATATAATCACCGTACACATGTATCATTAAACGTTAAATGGCTTTACCGTTTCATGCACTTCAAGATAAGCACCGTAGTCGCAAAGGGACAATTCAGTTTCGTGGGAGATGAGGAAGGTGCAGATTGCAATAGGCTGGATCATAGTGCACCACAGTGCAGCCTCTCGTTTGTAACTTGCACTGACTGGCAATTGGGGGTTTTGGCTGTGTTAAGGGTTGTTTAGGTGGTTTTAAATGACCTGGTTTTGAGGGGAAAGTCAAATTTGAAACCGAATGCATGCTTACTGCTTATTCTACACCGGGACAAAAACATTCAATTCTTTTTTTACTTCTGATAAAAAAAATAATGATTTCACATATTATAGAAATAATAGAATTACTTACATGTATATGAATAAGATAATTTTACAAATTTTATATTGATAATGAAATTAAATAAAAAACAAGACATGTATTTGTCGCCAAGTGTAACCCATCACGAATGGTTCCCGTATAAAGTGATTTCAAAAAAGTAAATTAAGGATGAGCTAATACTAATGATTCATCTGATCCCTTAATTGATTTCTCTACTTTAATTGAATCTTTGATTAGATTTTAAATTACCCAATATTGCAAAGTATATATAGAGTAAGACCAAGAGTGGGCGAAAGATCAGGATTTGCCGCGTTTGTGAGCCATAATAAGCTGGCAGGTTGCCAACTGCTGACGGAGAACTTACATTTTCGCTGCCCAGGGAGAGAAGAATTGGGACCGGGAAGCCTTAAAAATGAAAGATGCTATCTATGCCAATGTCCAATATCAATATATATTGTAATTTAATTATAAAAGTGAACACAAATTTTATGTTAAATTGGGTTGGGCTATCTATTCTGATTGTCCTTGATTTAGTTAACCCAAAATAAAGAGGTGTCATCTTAAACTTGTCATCCCTATAACAGAGTGTGAATCTGGATTCTGGAGGACCTTCAAAAGAATCTTTCAGAAAGAATTTTAACCTAGCACCTCTTGCAGAGTACTCCCAACGAAACCATTTATATTGAGTGCAGAGACGACGGAAGATACCAGTTTTGTGTTGGAAGTTGGGCGTAGCGAAGCACTTTTAAGTGTCTCAAAATAATGCCACCCACCAATGGAAAAACTATGAAACCCATCACCTGTCATAAGGAAAAATTACAAATTTACTAAGACGACACAGGAAGCACCGAAACAGATATTCAAATCTACAAATTGTCATGGCTGAGATTTTCTCCGATTTGAATTAGGCGAAGCAAACAAAGAATTGACAAGCAAAGAAAAATGGGTGCTTGGAGGATGATGGATGAAGAATGATCAGAGATCTCTGCGGAATAAACAGCCAGAGGCATTCCATCACTGTTTAGAGTGCAGGATTGTGGGTCAGAGCCATCAGTGCTCAACATCAAAGCACGCAGAACCCCAGAAACTGTGTGAATATAAGCTCTTCGGTTCTTAGCCAAAAGCCATGTCAACCCCATCAGCTCACAATCTTTGTTGTGGATCTTGGTGGTCCTGTCTTCTGATTTGCTTGAATTTGAAGTCTCCTTCTTGGTGAGCTGCGCCCAATTTCAAGTATTTTAATTAGAATATCAAACACTGGTGCTTTCCAATTGACCATAAAGAGGTTTGGTGCAGCAAAGTTTGTTAAATTACATCTTATCTTGGCTGTTATAGGGACATTGCATGTGCTTATTTAGTTATATATATATATATGCTAAGATTTTTCAAGACCTACACTTTAACAGTCTTTTTCACTAATTTTCCCGTGATAGAATGGTTTCTGTGCTACAAACTATAAAGCTATTCGTTCTCTTTACTTTTGTGAACTACCCAAACTGTTGAGGCGCGTAAGGATTGCGCCAAAACTACGAAAGCTACCGGCCTCCTCCAATGTGAAGGAAAGCAATAAATAACTTTCCCAAATACCAAGCTTCAACAAGATGAAAATGAACCCCCTGATCTCATTTCTTCCTCAATTTTCTTTCAGATTTATACTGAACAATGCTATAGCAATGATCACGAAAAAACAATATGCAGCTAAACACAAATCAATTAAGGAGAACTCACCAAATAGAGACTGTTTAAGCACTTGGAGCACCCACCAAGACCTGGAAATCTGTTGACATTGGTGCTGCTACTCAAGCAATTTCTCTCTAATCTTTTAACGCTTTTATCGCCAACAAGTTTCCCGTTTTGGGTAACTGAAAATGCCTCAGGGCAACTCAGGGGGTGCAGTCTAATGCCACAGTAGCAGTACACTAAATCACAAGTCGTATTTGGCCGAATCAGCTCTATTCCTCTCACTTTCAAAGCCTTTGCCAAGCCATTTACACAGGTTTCGGAATCACCTGGCAGCAATGGCAAGTCATATGATGTGGCATGACTTGGTGCCCTGCCAAGGGCGGAGGCAGCGTAGGCAGAGTAGAGCCATGCTGCCAGCACTGGACAGCACCGGCTTCGGTGGAGCTCCCCGCCACATGCACTCTTTACCCCGTGGAATAGCTCGTCTGAGAGGTTCAGAGAGCATCCTGCAACATCAGATTGTTCGGGGAATGCAGGGATTGTTGGTGGCAGGGATGAATTTGGGAAGATTGGCTGAACTGCGGCTGCGTCCGGGTTGGGTAGACCCAGAAAACAGGGGAAGAGATTGCAGAAGAAGAAGAAGAAAAGAGTTGTGAAGAATGGGCAGCCAGCGGGAGGCAAAGGCATGCTGTTTAAGGGGTAAGGGAAGAGGAAGGTGTGGGGAGATGGTTTTGGTTTTAGTGTATAAGAATAGGAAGGGAGTGAAAATGATTCGAGATGTGGTCATGAAGGAAGAGAGTATTAGTAGGAGCATGGTAGGATGTTGGAGTGTTGGGTAAAGGGTAAAAGCTGGTGGGGTTGAGCAAAGTTTGGCAGTATGCTACCTTGGTTAGATCTAAAGTTATTATGCTTCCTCTAAAAAATAATTAGTTGGTATTAGCAAATAGTGTAATGAACAAATCGTTCATGCGAGAGATAAACTTGAAAATGGGTTTGGATTTGTGTGCTTGCTTACTTGAGTTTCACTCTATATAATTGGTATCCACTATCGTCCTTGTTGTATAAACAAAACGGGGCCAACACCGTATTTAATACATGTCAATTGCGCTTGCAGAGGAGGGCTATAGTTGAGTCACATGATTGGAGAGATCTTATTCAATGAGAATAACAGAGAACTACCAACGGCTTAAGTATACCCACCTGCTTTATTCTCCTCTTTGAATGATGTACGACGCCTAATTATGTAAACCATCTCTTTTTCAGCTACCCAATTTTAATGGGAAGTGTAGAGGATGGGGCAAATATTGAATTTTAAATACTAGCAAGGTTATTGATATTAAGTTGATGTATGATTTACGCAATGTTTTATTTAAAAAAAATTACATTCTTAAAAATAAAATTTTCATAGATGAGATGTAGGAAAAGATTAAAATAATATGATACTTTATTACATTTTTAATAAAATTTATTTTTATATTTAATTCATGTGAAATATTTTTTTAAAAATAATTTATTATTTTAAAAATATCTTTATAAGAAAGGAGAGAAAGATAATTAAGTTATTTTATTTTCTAAATTTTTTTAATTATTATGTGAATTTTTTATTCTCATCGTCATAGAAACAAAGCTAGACAATTTTTATTTGGGGGCTGAAAAAGAATAAAGACATTAATAAAAATATATTAATTATATTTAATAATTAAAAATTCAAAATATTTAAATATAATACATAATTTACAAGTTAAAAAAATACTTATAATTATTCTTTAAATTTTTTTTATAAACCTGAGTTATAAGAGCTTTAGTTAAATTAATTTTTTAGTTAAGAGAGATTAAATCATAATATATTTATATTTAAATAAAAAATAATATATTATTATTAAAAAATTTTGAACATTTTTTGACTCTCTCACCCTTCAATTATTCTCTGTCCCTGCTCACAAGTGAGAATAAAATTGACTCTTCTACCTTATAAATTTTTATTTATAAGAATTTTTTTATACCTAAAAATGAAATTTTATTTTTGATATAAAATGTGAGAAATTTTTATTTTTCTCTTATTATTTTAAAAATCTTAAAAAATTCCTAAAATTTGCAAAGGAGAAAGGGAAAAGCCTCTGCAAAAGGCATTTTCACTTGTTAACGAGAGAGATCATCCCTTTGGTTTCCCTTTCCTTTTTCTTTTTCCTTTTCTTCAAAGATGTGTCTTGGAATAAATAAAGTTGTGGTTTTGGAATAATGGGAAACATATCACAAGGCCTTATTACCTGTTTCTAATTACGTTTTTTAATGTCTAACTTGAATTTGGGTTCACTTTCGTCTATAACGCTGGCAATTTTTTATTTTGAAAAAGTCAAAGATGTCCGTGACTGTCTTGCTTATTTGAATTTTCTTCTCTCTCACTCTTTTTCTTTTTTCTTTTTCCTTTTTTTGTGTAAAAGGGAGGATAATGATATAATATTAAACTAGAAGAGTTGAAGAGTACACAATACACTGGCGTTCTACATAAACTGAGATAGAAACAGGAAAGATTCCATCGTTCTACGAACCACACAGAAGCATCATTTCCTTTTACAGCCACTCTCAGGGGAAAAAGGGTGGCAGTCAAATATGCACAAAAACTTCGGCAACAGAGCGTGGTAACTTAGTGAAATATCCTATGAGAGTTCCTTCTGGACTTTAATTCTATATCTTATTTTACTTGGTTTTCAGGTAAAGGATTATTAGGTTGCCTCAGCAACAATGTTCAGCTCTCCCTTAGTAATGGTCATCATAAATTTGAATCACCAAGTAGAATTGGAAATCTCGAGAGTTTTTAATGTCCATGAAATTGTAAGGTTTCGATTTGATAGCTTTGTTCACGAAGCTGGCTATTAATCATTTCCATTCAATCTGTTGAAGTTCCTATATACTACAATTTTTATCTGGCCTTGAATGTTATATTCTTTTGAGGTTTCTTTGATGCAAAAAAGTGACCCCACAACCTCTATAATATAAGCTCTAGAGATGAAAGTGTTATGACTATTGTCGAAGGTTCAGGCCCACCATAGGCCTCGGGCATTTCTTTATGCATAAAAATTTGCCTTTCACATTCTATAATTTCATTCCCAGTTGTTGCCGAACCAAAAAGTGACCCCAAAAAAAAAATCCAGCTGTTGCAATTATAGCGTTGTCCTTTCTTTGAGTTCCAACCTTGCCTTCTCTAAATTTAATATGGTCTTCTAATAAAAATATAATAATCTCCGATAAAATCTAGTTTTATTTTTTTTATTTGTATTTTCAGTTTGTTATACGTCTGTGTGACATTCTATCTTCACTGTTATGGTTGCGGGCCGAATTAAATTTGGTAAAACTATTCGGAAAAGAAGAGTGAGAAGAAAAATGCAATAATACCATAAAGTTGTGCCTGCTACTGAGTTGTACTGGAAGAGTTGAAGGTCTGTGCAATAAGGGATCTTATAGAAAATTCCATACGCAAAATCCACTAATATTATATTGAAATTTCCCAACAGGCTTTGAGCTCCGAACCGCAGGAAGAGTTGCAGGCTTTGCAGTATAGTATAGTAATGGCATATAAAGCAAAAGGCCTGACTCTCTCTCTCATTATCAAATTTTGCTTTCATCAACCAGCTTGCTGTATATTCACCTTTAAAAACACAGAAAACAATGTCTTTACTACATATTGGACCAAAATGTTGCAATTGATGGAATATAATATCGTCTTTTTCAGTTACGGCGTCACTACAACAAAGAGGGACTGAATAAAAGTATGTATCTTTCCTAAGTTATACAGTTTGGTCCACAATTTTATCCTCCGTGTCTAATTCTGTGAATGGTTGCATCTCATGCGAGACTAGGTGTACCAGCATGATAAAAGCATTGATTCAAAGCTCTTTCCTGATTCTAGTTTCTACAAAAGATGAACGGTAGCCATTGGATATAGGCTTGGAATGTGGGGCCAGTTTCCTGATTACTGTGCTTGTTAGAACAAGGCCACCCCAAAACTGATATTTGCTACATCTTTAAATAAGGAAAGTGGAAAAAGGAAGTCCCAAACCCATCTCTCACATAAACTTCTATAATACTCCGTTTAAATTATAATCTTATGAGAGTGCCTGCAAACTAATACAATGATCAGCCCCTTGACCTCAACAGGTATCTTTCACGCTCATAACTTACTGTAAATGTAGAGTGGATTCTACATAAGTCTGTTTCCTATTACTTTTATGGGGTTTTTTTTTCTCTTTTTTTTTTCTTCTGATAGAAACAGCATTTTCCTGATCCACAATCTAGATTTGTTGTTAAATGTGTGGTTTGATCGATCCATCTGAAAAGTTTGAGGCAATTTTGAAAAAAGACTACGACTGTTTAGATTTAGTTTTTCATGACACTGTTTACTGTTGAATGTTTAGGGGATAGAGAGACAAGGATGCAGAGATAGGATTACAAATCCTCATTATTTAGGCTACATATCCTCTGTTTCAAACTCTCAAACTCCCAAGAGTTTATGAAGACTACTATAAAATCAAAATAAAAACTGATCAGTGAGAGATGTTTAGCTCCAATCTGCTAAACTGAGCACTTGCCCATGGAGCTGCAGGAGACTCAACAGGAAGGAAAATCTGGTCGGGAAGGAAGCAAGCACTTAGATTCTGTAGGACCATCTTTGACAATGAAAGCCATGGCAAGACCCCAAGATGTATGCTCCTCAAGATGGCAGTGTATAAACCACACTCCTGGATTGTCTGCCTTAAGCCGAATTGCAGCCCATCCCCCCGTTGGAACAGCTATCGTATCTCTCTCTGGAGGATGAACAGGGTTATAATTTTCTGGGTCCTTGTTAACATTGTTGTTACCAAACCCCTGCCCAACAATGAAAAAGTTGTGACCATAACATGAATTGGATGGTTCTCCACATTAAGGAAACTTGTACCCTGCAACAGAGTCTCCAAATTTGTGCCGTAAGGCAATTCTAAAACTTTCGTACCAAATTTGGTGCTCATGTTTTCTCTCAATGGGTCCACACCAGCATAGTTAAAAGCTTTTGGAGGCTTCTCTGGGAATCAAGGGAGTATTCACTGGTATTGAGCTTCTTATAATAAGATTCTAATAATGACACAGAAGACCTGACAAAGGACTGGTTATTCATTGAAGCATAAAATCTCTTGTTATTCAATCCCTTGTAGATCTTGTTTCCTGGAAGGCTTATAGTTGTTATAACTGGCTTGTCAATCTGTTGAGGTACCTGGCAAGGAAATTGAGGAGATGCAAGGCTTCTGAGCTTATTAGAGAATTCTGTGGCAAAATCTGTATATTCCATTTTAGGAAGGTTATGAATAGCAACATTAGTAGGAATATACAGGGACTTGCTTCTCTCAGTCTTTGTCATTTTGTACCTCCAAAAACCAATTGTGGTGGAATTATCAAAGTGAAAAACAGAGGTACGATAAGGCCTAGCTGCCATGAGAAAAATGCCTGAAGAATCGGGAATTTGGTTAGCAGTGAGCAGAACATTGGTGGTCTGGCTAGGAGCAACCATGACAACTCTTGTTGTAGATGGTTTTGTGTAAGTTGCATCAACCTCAACAACGGTCAAGGTGTGGTTAGCAATGCCAAAGAAGAATTCGTCACTGAGAGCGGCATGATTATTCTTAAACCCAAAAACATTGTAAGTGAAAGTATCCGCACAATGTCGGAAAAGAACAAAAAATGTAAGGCCATCTTCAAATTTGGGTGTGCCAACTGTCCATTGAAGTGAAAAGACAGGCCATCTTCAAATTAGTTACCGTTACTTGAACAAGGATAAAGAGGCCCTGGCAAACTGTTTATGGTGTAAGCGTCTGAACTATTCGGTCCACTTTCATACTTCATCTCAGTTTCCATCCTTTCCACATCCAAATTCCACCATTCACCTGTTGTCAAAAGCGCACACAAACTTAGCCTAGAATGAGATATGATTATCATTTTGAACTATTTCTACCAGTTCTGCTTTTAGGTTATGGTGGCATTAAATTGTTTGTAAACTAAACTGTACAATCTTCATATAACATTGGAAGAGAGAAGATTACCAAAAATAATGGGGAGCTGGGCATGAATTGGAGCAGAGAAAGGGCAGGGCATGCGAGGGTAAATAATAAAGGCACCATATACTGAAGCTTGTTGCCAAGAGTAGTGCGCATGCCATAGAAGGGTGCCGCTTTGGTTCACCACCGTGAAATTGTAAGTGTAGGACGACCCTCCCTTAATAGGACACTCTGTGATGTATGCTGGACCATCTGCCCGTCCTGTTCTTAACTGCCTTATTCCATGCCTGTCAAACCACAATCACATTTTTCAATTCTTTAAGTACCAATGCCTATCACAAAAATACAAAAGTGCAGATAAAGATTAAAGGCTGAATTACTTGTTTAAGAGAAATCTTTTATAGTTAGCAAATCTAAATTGTTAGGTATTGCTATTAGAAGTACAACTACAGAATCCTTTGTTGCCAGTGTTTTGCCTTATTATGGACATTTCAGTGGGAGACCAACCAGCATACATAATTGGGTGTATAGCTTGCATATTCAATTTTAAGAATGGTGCTTAAAGCAATGCGATTGGTGACCATAACTTCAACATTGTCTCCTTCATGGACAGCAATGGTTGGCCCTGGATATTTCCCATTCACTGTTAAAAGCGGCTTAGTGTGGCACAATCGAGTCACCTTCTTCCGCTCAACCTGAAAATATCCAAAGTAGAGCACCTTAGAGGCTGAGGGTGAATGAGATATAAATTGTAAAGGAACTTTTGAATCTCGCGTTAAACTGAAATCTTTTGGGGGTGGCTGTAGGCAATGAAGAAGACGGTAGAAGGCTAGCTAGTAGCACTAGTGTTACCACTGAAAGCCAATAACGCAAGCATAGGCCCTCCATTATCTCCAAACCTAAGCTGGTTTTTGAAGTTAGAACTTACTGAACTCCAATGCACGGACACCTCTATATAATGAGCCGCTCCTACTGATGATGCTTCACCGAATAAGATTTCCTTTCATTATATTCTTTGTTCGTTTTTTAGAGTAGAACACAGATTTTCAATCGCTATAAGGGGTGGGCAAGAGCAGCAAGTAACAAAACATGTTAAAAGAATACGAGGTTAAACGTATCGAGTTTGTAATTTCTAGCTATCATGAACGACAATGGAGTTACTACGTTCAATGGCACCTATGTTATTGTTAGGCCCCTTAATCATGTTATCGTCCACAAATGAAGGGGTTGGTGAGAGTTGGGATCAGGACGGAGTTGGACTAACTAAATATCTTTGCGTACCCAAAAGTGCTCAAATGCCTTTGTTATCGTCCTCATCCTTATTCAATTGCAAGGATCATTATCATTAATATGGCAGAGCATTAAATAGCCATACAAAATCAGCTTCACTGCTTAGATTAGGATTGTTTGGATGCAAGACATGGGCTACGCATGAGAGTTATTGGAACCTCCCCCTTAAAAAATTAATTTAACGTCAGACATTAAACTGATAAGAACAGGCAAGGCCGAGAAAGGCATGCCTTGTACAAGGCCTCCCCTTGTTTTTTATATCAAGTGTATACTTAGCTTTGCTACATTGCATCTCTGAGGTGGGACTCAAGCAAAAGCCAACAGCCGCCACCCAGATCAGGCACTTCCAAGCCTTGACTATCATTTTATGAAAGGAAGAGTTTGATCTTCACCTAGCTCAGTAAGAATAACAAAAGAATTGATGTTCTAATGCTACCGATTAAGAACTTAATAAACCCGTGCAAACCGTTCAGTCTTCAGACAGCCTCATTCACATTGTAGTTGTAGCTGTGGTTGCCATTAAAGGGGAGAGGGATGATGCCTTAAAGCATTATTCGGTTAGAACTGAATGCTTAAGATGACCGTTTTGTTTACATCCTGTATAATCCTTGTTGGTTTAGCTTTTCCAGTCAACCACCACAAGTTAATCCTTGTTGGTTTTACAAACTTCTTGATAACAACACTCTCAATACACCCACGCTTGGCCAATGGAAGGCAAAATAATCGAAGCTCCAAGTTTTAGGATTCATCCCTAACCACATGCTATATCATATGTATTAATGGTTATCACTTGCATAGATAAAAAGTATGTATATGACAAACTAAATAGATCTGGTACAAAAAGCGTTTGATTTTGACAAGATCAACATTTTTCTTGTAAATGATAGTCGAGAAGTACCACTTAATCTGCCCATGTTAGCCATTTCTAATAACTTTTCTAACTTGATTGATGTTTCCCTATAGTTGTGACTGCAGTGAACACAACATAAAATCAACAAACAAAGGAGAAAACTCTTTTGTAGCATCATTTGAAAATGGTGAATTGAGACATATCACCATATGAACAGTCAGCAACAGATGGGGCATAGCACTAACCCATTTTCATTACAGTCAGTGCACCTCGTCACAAGGGTGCTCCCCTGTTTGTGACCCACCCCTTCCTTTACTACCATCACCGTCCTGCAGCTCCCATGACACTGAAAACAGGGCAAGAATCTCATACCCCCACACCCCTCACAAACAGCTCCTACTTTTTTTCTGGGCAACCCTTCGAGTAGCTCTCCCAACAATCCTTCTTCCGCTACCCTCAATACCTCTTCACCCCCACCAATGTACCTTCCCTTCACAAACACTCTTGGAGGTACCATTTCCTCTCTCTCCTTCCCCTTCAACAACTCCCTCAGCTCTTCTTTAAACCCACTATCCATTGACACATCTCGCTCGCATATTACCACCCCAAACCCTTCTATTGCTGCCCTCACCTGATTGCACGCCTCGAATGTCTTCCGCACCCCTCTCAACGTCGTCGTATAGATCACGACTCTGTTCTCCCCGTTTGGTGGGCATATCCTCTCGAATCGATCCACCCATGGCTTAAAGGAAGCTGCTTTCTTGATTTCCTCTCTGAGTGGCTTCAAAAGTCTGGACTCGTTTGGAAGATTGAGTCGATTCGGGTTCGAGTTCTCTTTATCGACGATTGTGGCGAAGGGTTTAGGCGGAGGCAGAGGGAGAGGGAGAGGAGAGAAGCGAAAACTGTCTGCGTCCAGCCCTGCCATGAGCTCCCAAGAATTAATGACCTCTGGTTCGGAACGGAGAGAGCGGGGTTCAGAGAGTGGGGTCGGGAAGATGGAACCAAAGGTGAACCGAGAAGGTGGGGTGGAAAGAGTGGAGGTGGAGGTGGAGTGAGATGGTTCGAGGGTGAGGAGGCCATAGGTGGTGGAGGTGAGGGAGACAATGTGGTGGCCAAGTGCTGAGCTTCCGAGTGTAGCAAACTGGTCGTCGTGGTTGAGCAGATTGGAAGAAACACAGCCCATGGCTCTAAAGCCGGACGCTTTTGTGGAGTTGGAAGAGAGTGGATTTTGATTTTGGAGCTGAGACAAGAGAGAATGGGGACAAAGGGTGAGGTGGGGGATGGGAATGGCAAGTTCAATAACTTGGTTTGTTTTAGTATTTAAGTATGGGATACTTTGTTGAACTGTTTTTGTTCTTTTTCATGATTTCGTTTGATTCCTCGTGGGATTCAATTTTCAAACTCCTCGCTCCTCGTGGCCCCACGAAATTTGAATTTCAAATTAATTGGAACGATGAATGGTCTATCCTTTCTTGTGAATTGTGATAAATCCTTTCAAATTAATTAGCACAGAAATTTAATCTGGTGACATTTGGACCCGCGTTTCGTACTTAAGTCAGGGGGTCACGTTGATTGAGATTTGAGAATCACTTTTCCATTCAGTTATTTCAAAATAGTTGATAAAATACTTTTAATTGATAGTTATTAAAAAAAAAAACACTTTCCTCCTATCAAAATTGGAAACCTTAATAATCTATTAATTTTAATTTTGTTTTTCTCAAGTCATAGGTATTTATATTAAAGGATGAATTGTATATTTATTCTCTTTTAAATTTATCATAATTATAATTTAAAATTATTTTCTTGTACTTAAATTCACGAGGGGAGATTTAACCAAAATCTTAAACATAAAAATATAATCTCCAAAACTATTCATGGAATGAGACTTTAAATTATAAATTATAAATGCATGAGAAGTTGGATGGGATTTAACGGTCCCTAGAGTTGGATCAGCATGGGAGGCTACCAGGCAAGCTGACAAATATTCTGTCTTCAGAATCATACATGTCAAACTCTACTCTTCATCTGGACTCGTACTCCTTTCATATCTTTCATTTTCCCTGTTTGGCACATCAAACAAATGCCTTCATCCCCTGATTTTCTTCTTCTCTTCTTTGTCTGGACACTCGTAAAAAAACACATGTTCTGCCTCTGCCGCCTCCCACTTTTACCTAATCACCTTTTCCTTCGTTTGGAGGTCCAATAATTTAAAAATGCACAAAAATTATCAACCAATAATATAAAAAAGCACAGTCAAAGGCAATTATACAAAACATTTCATCACAATTATCTAAATATTCTAAAAATAAAATAAACAATTATACTATGTGATTATTTGAATTTTATAAATAAATACTAATGCCAACATTTTTTTTTCATAATCCTCGCCCATTAAAAATAAGGACCCAATCAACCTTTTCCTCATTTTGACCCAGTAAATCAAATCTCTGAAAAAAATATATATAGACTCAATGTACATATTGTACTCACATAAAAAAAAAAGGGGGGGTTATGTCTATTGTTATTCAAAGGATTTAACGAAATAAATAAAATATACATTACAAGCACCTATACTTGATATTGTACGGATTCGGCTTAATTTCCTTTTTTATTTTTTTTAATTATTGAAATTCAAAAGTAGTGACGTGAGAGTCAATCGTATAAAAATAATATTATTAAATTTCACCTTTGTACCATTAGATTTCACATATACGGTATACCTAAAATTTCTAGTCTGTATATTCTTACTTGAGACATGTAACTTGAGAGCAACTGAATACTAAAAAAGTGAATACAAAAACTAATGTAAGTGGGACCGTCCGTCCTTGCGGGGTTTCATATTAAATTATGAGCAGAATACATTTTGTAACATGGAAGAAAGGCTAATTACAACACTTACTGTAGTAATATAGAAATGGGAACTCATGAGATAATGGAGTAGTACTTGTACAGTTAGCTTCCAGCACAAATAATATGGAAGATTTCTGTTCAGTCCTTCAAACCACCTTTATGCTCATCTCTTTTTCTCTTTGTGGAGAGGGAGGCACAAGGCATGGACTGTTGGGCACCTAATAGAACTAAGGCTTCTAAATTTTTACTAAAGTTAGTTTAAAATAATGAGTCGGGGTTGGATTAAGCTAGCAAGCCAGCCACCTTCTCTGTCAATCCATCTACAGCCTCATCATTGACCTCCGCAATTGACTCCTCCTATACCAAACAGAATACAGGCAACATAAACAACAGAGTACGAAAACACTAAGTAATCTCACTTACTTGGAACACACAGAACACAACCAGTTATCACATCTTTAACGAGTTTAGATTCTCCAGTCAATACCTATCCATTTCATCCAAACACAAGGTCAAAGAGACATGCATTTGAAAGGATTTAGTTAGTTACCTTGGGATCTTCCCGTGGTTTTACACCTATACATTTCGAAGCACTAATGCTGGCACTCTTCAACAAGCTACGGGTACTGAAGTTCGGCTTGGACAATCCATTTTGTGCATCCAAGTTTCCAGCATCAGTTCCATCAGACCTAGGGGAACTCTGAAGACCAGCTGCAGTTCGCCTTTCAAAATCATCGGTTTGATTATTTTCATCCTTGGGAGCACAAACCCGCTCTCTGGAGAAGTGAAATTGCAATAGTCAATGCATCACTCTAAAAAGGTACCACAAACCAAATTCACAGGCTTCTCTGCCAGCCTCATCTATGAAGAGACTCTAATAATAAACTCATGAGGGTAATAAAAGCATAAAACAAAAATCAATCTCAAAAAAATAAAAAAGACAACAAAGCTTTTGTTGAGTCTGCAAGTCTACTGATCTAGTATTTAAACAGTTTCACCTGGTTTGGATCCACAAAATACCACTGATGGACCTAAAAACTTCTCAGAAACCCAGATGTTCAACTCAAACTTACCTAGGTAAGGAGACGTGCTGTCTCTGCAATGGAGTGCTTCTTTCACCTTTGCCATAATGCTCCTCAAGATGTGCAAACTGTCGCTTGAATCGGTCAACCCCACTATGAAACAAGAAAACAATGAATTACTGACTTATAACCCAAGCATTTTAACACTTTGAATTTTAAAGAACCCACAATCCATATATATGTTTTTCAGATTATTGAGATAAAATCCATGAATCGTAAATAAAATTCAGACTCGTATGATTATATAAGACTAAGTTTAGCTTTCAGCTTAAGACTTGCACTAAGAAATTTTTTCAGGAAATCCTTAAACTCAAACAGTAACTACTCCTAGGGTCAAAGCCATAAATATAATATAAAAATTGTGCAACAATCGCTGGGTAATAAAACTTGAGCACACTACCAAACAGATAACGTTATTTCGATTAGGAAAAAGAGCACATGTTAAAACACGGCCTTAACTTGTACCATATATCTAGGCAATAACATATTTAACAACCATAGTATGATTGCACTGCCAGAGTCATAAAATTAATGAACTTAGAAAAGGGAATAGTATCGACCTCTCAGAATTTAGATTACTGCTATACCTGGGATACATAAAACCGGTCTGATCTCCACCACAAAGATATTCCTGGAGCATCTGCGGATGATACTCTAGAATCTGTTTACCGCATATGTATAACTGATTATTACCACAGCATAGAGGAGAAGATAATAAATTGAAGCAAGAGTCATCCAACTGTATGGACATACCTCTCGATAAATCAACTCTCTAACATCATCTTTGGTCAATTTCCTTCTCTCAAACTCAAACTCAAGTTTCGAAATGGGTTGAGTGGATGGTTCACGATCCACATTTGACAAACCATGGAAATAAGGATCAGCTAATGCCTGAAGTCACAAACATAAGAAAAAATTAAGAAACATGGAAAATTGTGGCTGATCAATATCTTAAAGATTTCTTTCGTTCAAAACAATCTCATTTAATGAATCTTCCCCTTGGATAATTATCTACGTGTCTAAAGATCAACCTCTTCAGCTGTTGGACGATCTTTAGGATCAAATGCAAGCAGGCGCTGGAGCAAACGAAGGGCTAATGGATCTGAGTTTGGGAACTTTTGGGCGAATGGAACTGGTTGCTTTTTCTGCATGCTACTAAGATACCTTCTAGCTTTCTCATTTCGAATCTGTTTAAGATTTAAGAATTTACAAAATTACAAGGGAGAAGAAATAAAATCAAGTTGGAAAAATATTTATTTAAACAAGTTATAAGAAGCTAGATTTCGAAACATACGACAGGAATATGAAAATTAAAAATTTAGAACTAATACCATTACAGCATATTGCAGGCTCGTCCATTTATGTTAGAAAGCTGCAAACTAGATTTGGATAAACTAACCCTTGAAATGGATTCAGCAGGAGGAGTACCAAGCAAATCAGTCATGAGATCCAACTGGTGCACCACATTTTTCCCAGGAAACAATGGCTTCCCTGTGAGCATTTCTGCAAATATGCATCCAATGCTCCAAATATCAATTGCAGGGGTATACTGCAAAAGACAAGGATTTTAAAATTAAGCACATGCTTCAACATTTTGAACAAATTGAGAGACAATGTGCGCTACACTGGGAATCTATCAATAATAGGATCTTGACTAGTCCTAGCAGAATGGTAAACTATCGTCGTATGGAAGATGCTTGCACTCTATATTAACGATCTATCAGCCTATTCCACATAAAAGACCAACAACTGTGTGAAACTCAGCCAGACGATAACACAAGGTAACTATTTATGGCACTGACAGAAACTCTTATAGTGTTCAGCTATCTTTCTAAAGTCAAAATTAAAAAGAGAAGAAAATATTCACCGCAGGAGGGTGGGGGGCTACATTTATTCATTACATGAACAAAAGGGGGAAGTGAGGTGTCAAAGATGAAAAGAGACTTACTTTTGAGAAAAAAGAACCGCATAATTCAGGTGCACGATACCACCGAGTTGCAACATAGTCCTTTGTCAAAGTAGGTAAACAAAGTCAGCCAAGGGTTTAGACAAATAATTTATGGAACACAAATGACAAAATTGATTGCAAATTCCTGCTGAAAATCTTTAAAGGAAGAATTAATAATTGCAACAAGTTGCCATAGTATGCACAATAGACTACTTACAGTCCAGAATATAGCTGACGGAGCATCATTGAACGAAACTCGAGCAAGCCCGAAATCACATATTTTTAGTTTGCAATCAGCATTAGCTAGAATATTTTTTGGCTTCAAGTCACGATGAAACACATTTGCTGCAAGAAAAATATTATACAGTATATAATCACTATGTAAAAAGTAAAAACCAAGGACCTAGTTAAGAGGATACCAGTATGTATATATTTCAGTCCCCGAAGAAGTTGGTACAAGAAAAATTGGTGATGCTCAGGAGTAAGATCGTCATTTGCTTTAATTACTTGATGAAGGTCAGATTCCATCAACTCAAACACAACATAGATATCCCGGAACTCTCGTCGTGAAGGAGGAAGCATTATATGCTTAATTTCTACAATATCAGGATGTCGGAGCAACCGTAGGAGTTTAATTTCTCTCAGGATCCGTGTGGCATCTGATACATGCTCAAAAACATCACTAATTTTCTTAATTGCAATCTTTTCCCCAGTATGAGTGTCAATGGCAGAACCCACAACGCCGTAACTTCCTTTTCCAACGACTTCTTGGACCTGGTATCTACTTGCCTCTCCATACTCTGTGAAAAATTCTGTTTCTAACATACCCTGTTTGATAGCCAGAAATCATCATGTACAAACAGACAGCTAGCATTTATTCAGGTAGAAAAGAGAATTTGAAAATTATAACTTCATGTGATCTCTTCTTTTGACTACTACAATTTCAATGGCATCAGATGCGAAGCACGGAGATGTAGAGAAGAAAACATAAATATATATGGGATAGTCCATTAGGATAAGAACTAGAAAATTCGCGTTTAGCGACGGCAATACCATGCAAGTTGACCCTTCTTCACATGATATCCCATTAATGATAAATAGGTGCAAGAAAGCAGTTCAAAGGCTAATAACTTCAGGACACACCCCATCACACTACTGCTTTGAGTGCATCAGATTAATAAAAAGTATGCCAAGCCAAAGTCTTTTCCCCTTTTCTTTTCATTTCTCAGAAAACAAAGTGGGAAGAGAGAATTCGTATTTTTTTTCTTTTGCAGAGTTTGCTTCCCAAAAATTACAAACATTGATCGAGTCAAATTAAAAAACAAAAAAAAATGTTATGCATGAGTAGGCTAAATAAATGTCGTGTCGGGTCCTAGATTATGTCGCTAAATATCACCTGTTATCAGCAGGAAGCACCAAATGAAAGTAATTAAAATCTCTGCCAAAAAATAACTTCTCACTTAGTAGAGTTTTTACCGTTATCCATCGAGTAAGAAACATATTATCCAATCGGTTAAGAAACGATAAAACATAACAAGAACCAAACAAACACACAAAGATGGAAAAATGAAAAATAAAGTAAAATTTGAGCACTACCCAATAAGCTAAACTAGAAACAAAAATGATCGTCGGATCGTAGGCAAAAACTCATCAAGCCCGGATCTCCCCATCAAATATAAGATGAATAAAAGAAACGGAAAAGGAAGAAAATGTTTTTAAAAAACCAAAAAAAAAACCTTCTTGTGTGGATCCATGGAACAAACTTTGAAATGGGTCCGTGTAGGCAGTTTGATAAGATTCAAGCTGGAGATATCAAAGTATTCCTCGATCCTAAACTCCTCTTCGGACCCTTCCCCTTTGTCTAATTCCTGATTGGAGTGGCCAATTGCGCGCGCAATTCTCTCAGGAATTCGAGGCTATAATTGGCAACATTGCGTTGACCATTATTGTTGTTAATATCGTCTTTATCAGACTTAATACATTGCGTAAGTGCGACGTAGAGATAAGCGACGAATCCCGGCTACCAGTGTTCCTCCACCACCCATATACAGTGCCCTCTTTCTTCGGCTTTAACTCTCTGCCAATGGAATCCGGCATTGCCCGCCGCTCTCTCCCTCTCTCTCTATTTTTACGTTAAACTTCTTTTTGGCCAATATCTCTGTGTTAAACTTGGATTGCTCTTTTGGAGACTCGTTCTGAGATATTTGATCTTTTTGGTCACTAGCCCTATGGCTTCGGAGTGCCCGTTAATGAAGGCTAACAGGTGCAGCAGCCTATTTTATTTGGGAATTGGTATGAGCCAATGAGGTGTAACAAAAAACTTAACATTGATAATTTGTTTTACAAAAAAACATATTCAAAGACAGAATGTATTGGTATACAATGTGAAAAATTTTATCTCATTAATAATGATATAATTTAAGCTTAAGATAAGATAAATTTAAAGTAATTTATTTTACAGTTAGATATATAATTTTTTAACTATTAAACTAATTCTTTAAAATTGTGTAATTAATTTATAAATAATAATAATTGTATGTGGATAAATGTATTTAATTCATAGTGTGTATTAGGGGAGTTTGGTAGGTAGGAGGTAAGATTTTTAATTTTAATAATTATATTTTTTGAAAAATATGTTTTTTGTAAATGAATGTATAAAATGTATTTGATTAATTTTAAATATTTATTTGAAAATAGTTTATCATTATATTTGATTATAATAAAAAAAATTAGAAATTTTGTATTTTCTTTAAAATGCTCTAACTTATATTAAGGTGGGAGATAAAAAGTTATGATTGTACATAATCGATTCACACTTAACAAAATCGATCAAACCAATTTGAATAAAAAAAAATAAAAATAAATCAACTAGAAACGAATTAAATTTATTTTTTATTAGAGAAAATCGATTGGTTCTATTTAGTTTTCAATTAAAAAAATTGAATCGAATCAAATTAAACCAATCGAGTAATATATTATATAATATTTAATATTTCTTACTCTTTCTCCTTAATTTTGCTACCCATGATTATGATGCATCTTCACGAGCAATGCCACACAAAGATGTCTTTATGCTGTGCTTCTTGAGCAGATTGACTATTGTAAGAGCCATAATTTTTTTTGTACTCATAGTTTTTATATTAAATTATATTGCAAATAAAATTTCTTAAACTTTACTTAGCCACACAGATAAACATTATATATTTTATATTATGACTCTGAAAGATGTCATATCAGTGTTAGAGTTATACAAGAGTAACACTAGATACTGCTTATAGCATCAAAATAAAGAAGTACTAGAAATTACTCTTTCAAAAAATACAATAGTTACATTACATAATGTATATTCTACTAGTTAGGCCCTGGCCTAACATTTCATCCCTATGGTGCATGGGACGAAGGAGAAGATGGTGCCAGCGAAAAAATCTCTACCACGTTCGCTATCATCACATTCTGCAAGATGGTGAACTAATCCAGAAAGAGCACATCCACCACTCGTACCTCTAACACCATTGTCAGAAGAACGATAGGCATTTTAGTAGCTATTATTTGAATACATCACCAAAAATTAATGAAAATAAAATCTCAATAGGTCTAACATTAACATATAATAATATAAATAAAATCAAGTGACATGTTCAGCTATATAGTCTACAGAAAACACTTTTCAATATCATAATCAGTACATATAATATAATTAATTAAAATACATGCACCATCCATGAATCAATCACTATTCTATTACTCATATATCACAATCACTTGGTCGGAGTAGCCATATACCCTTGGCTTACTAAAGGCTAATAAAGCGTTCCTTATCTAATACCATCTCACAGCCATACGATCTTGTTAGGTCACCTTACCACCACAAGATGCCACATGTTGTCGGGCCACCTTGCCATCATAAGGGTCATCCCAAAATCTCATATCAAGATAGGTGTATCACATATATATTACATCATCACATATGTCACTCATGCCTTAAGTATTCACTTTATATGCATCTCATACATCTTTTAAAATTATGCATCTCATGAATGTACAATTTACTCATGCATTATACATATATTTCCTATGCAACTCGCCTTCATATTTTTCATTAATGTAATATGCATACATTTCACACACATCTCATCAATACACCATGCATGTGTTTCACACACATCTCATTCACATGGATCTCATCAATGCACCATGCATGTATTTCACACAAATTTTATCTAAATATACATCTCTCAACAATGCATCGTGCATACATTTCATATGCCTTTTATAATCAAAGGATAAATTTAACACCATCTTATATTATTAAAAGCTATTTATAGGTAATTTGGCCCCTCCCATTACCTTCCCTTCAATTAAGTCTAATTAGGGCTTTCAAAAATCAACATAAGAAATTTTACAACACGGCCTAATCGTGTTCTCAAACACAACCGTATTGCAGCTCCCTTCCAGAACAAACCTTGCCTGTGTTCACACCCACAGCAAAAAGAACCCCCATAACCTAGCATGGCCTAGCTGTGTCACCAAGCACAGCCATGCTAGGTGCCATGTTCACAAAAACAGGCCAAAAATAGCCTCTAGCTCCAAGCACGGTCGTGCTCAGTGTTGTCACCTCCATACTTCACTACAACCACCAAACCAGTGCATACAACACATATCCACGATGATACATGCATTATAAAACAGATAAAACACCTCAAAATATAATTTATTCCCAAAAGATTTCCTTACACCCAAAGTTAACACTATTAACCCTAGATTCATATCAGGATTTCATCAACCAGCAAAATCAAGAACATTCACATGTTCCATCAAATAGAGAACACCAAAAAAAAAACCATAAAAAATCAAATTCCATGGTGGTTAATGTTAAACTTACATATGAGACCACTTCCTTAGTTGTTGTAGAAAGATTTCTCGAGAGTTTCTTTGATTTCTCCTATCTTCCTCTCTACTTCTTTTCTATCTTTCTACATCAAAACCCCTTAATAAAATTTTAAGAAACCATAAACCAAAAGGATAAGGTTTTAAACAAATCAGCTTAAGAGATTACCTTATGTTTTTTTCTCTTCTTTCTTTTCTCCCTATCCTCTCTCTCTTTCTCTCTCTCTCTCTCGAATTTTTGGGATGTTTTTTGGTGCTTCCCCCTTTTCACTGCCCTCCCTTAAGTCTTATCCTAAAAAAACAATAATAAAATAACATTCCTTCTAGAAGGCCAAACCTCTAACTATATTCTCAAACTAGATTTTATTTACAAAAATACTCTTCTATTACATTCCAACTTTTCTTCCACTAGGGCCATGTTTGGCTTCCCAATTTTCTAAAAATTCATTAATCTTTCCCCTAAAGAAAATTTAGTAGATCTTAGAAATAACTTCTATCCATAGTTTTAACCCCTTTCTTGCTACTCAATTCTATTCTAAAAGGTTGAAAATTAAGGTTTTATCCTTCTCAGTTTTTCTTTTAAAAAAAAGAATTACAATTTTTTACCACCCCTTTAGACCTAGAATTTCATGCTATTACATAGAGTTAATTAGAGGATGTTACAATTGGTGTTGCCTTTTCTACACCCTTTCACGTCATCATCAACAATTTAATGACTTTCAAAACAACCATAAACTTTCCTTAAGTAATGCACTGCCTTTTATTTATTAGTTTATTTTTTTCTCATGCTTAATGCCACGGACCCGTCCAATTACTCCCCGATCAACATTACAGCTTCTCTAAAATGCTCCTCCCTCTATTACTCTCCTCGTGACCCTAGCATTGGATTCATTGGTGGTTCTAGCACCACTATTAGCTAGGAAGCTCTATACTCCCCCTCTATGTAGTCTTAACTTTGCTTGAGTTGTAGTTAAAATTTTAGATCGGCGATGGGGCACTGTTAACCCAACTAAACCATTCTGTGGGTGAAGCTGAGTCATTGCGACTTTCCCCACGCATCACAAGAGGCAACGCCAAGAAAAAGTCAGAAAAATTTATTACAAAAAATAATCAACAATTCAAATCAAACCAACCATCTACGTGTTCAGTTTGATTCAATTTTATGAACTAAACTCAAATTGAACAGATCCATCTTTTCTCATAAATATGTGATCAATTCGATTTGGTTCAGTCTTTAAAATCCATCAAATTGAATCAATGAACACTTGGAGAAAATGAGAGGGGATAAAATAAAAATTAAAAAGAAAAGAGAAAGATAATGAAAAAGAAAGTATATAAAAGAATGACCAGAGAACAAGTGAAAAAAAAATAGATAAAGCAAAAGAGAGATAAAGATGAAAGAGAAAATATGAAGTGAAAGATGAAACATGAGAGAGATTGTAAGAGAGAGGGGAGAGGTGAAAGATGAAAGAGGAGAGAGATTATAAGAGAGAGGAGAGAGTGAGAAATGTAAGACAATATTTTTTTTTACATTTAAAAAGAAATTAGTAACATGAAAAATTTAGATTCCCATATCTCACATCGAAAGTTTTTTATTGAACTTTTCATTAAAATTGTTTTTAAAAATTCATATTGTCTGAGAATTTTATTTTAAAATTAAAAAAATTAAACATGAGAGTCAATTTTTTAAATAAGTAAAAAGAAAAAAAAAAGAAACGTTAATTATAAAAGCATGTTCTTATTTAACGTGAAAATAGTTATTGAATTGGGTTATAGCGTAGTAAAATCATATAATTTGCATGTCATATAGAGCGCACGATTGCTTTAGGCCTCTTTTTTATACGACGCAGCGAATGGTAACAGAAGAAGAAAACGCCATGGATAAAATACGAAGGTGGAGGTAAGTTGCAGAGTGAGTTTCCCGAACTAGATGATTGTTTCCCGTGCACTAAGTCATTGTTTCAGGGACCCTTGGATCTTAAACTCATAACACGCTTTCTTTTCAGGGTCAGTCATTTTCATTCTCAACGTCAACCAGGATAAAGTAAAAATATCTTCGTCAACCCTACCCACATATTAAAGAAATCATCGTATTTACGGCATTTCCTCCCATCAACAGCTAATTGCAGAAACAAATATAATAAATGTCCTTTAATTATTTCATATTACTCTTTCAGAGTAGTCACGACTAACACCCTTAAATTAATTTTACTGGCGGCGTTTCATGTGCTACTTGTTTACACGGGAGGGGAGAGATTTCAGTTTTGTTTAAATTTTTAATCTTTTTCATTCAATGAAGAGTCAAAAATATTTATATTAATTTCCATTAATTAGTTGGACTAAAATTTGTCTTTTTATTCCAAAACATTGAGGTATGATTAATCAAGAAATTCATTTTGAAAGAAGAATAATTGATCAAAATTATTTTTTATGATCTAGATGGGATTGCGCCATGAGGCTCTCAATTATTGGATGTCATGCCTTTTAAATTTGAGATCCAAATTCGTTCCATAATCTATTCATATTTGCATCACGTTATAAACAAAACAAAAGAAAAAAAATAAACGAGAAGGGGAAGAGAAAATGAATAAATATATCTTTATCCCCCATAAAATATTGGCTAGCTCAATGTAAATCTATCCAAATATTACACGCATAGTTGAATTTAAGTTGCTTTGATGAATCCTAGTTGTGTTGGGGTTTAAAGTTCAAGCTGTTGTAACAATTTTGATATACAAAAATAAAATAAATTTATTCGTATAAATGTTTCCCTTTATTACATTAGCAAGTAAATTATGTGTTAAATACAAACCTTATAGGTCTAATATTTATTATTTAACGTGCAGAGTCACATGGATTATTAAAGAATTATGGCTTACGGTTTATAATAATAACATGGACTTTAGATAGAGTATTAGACTCTTGAGGTTGTGTGTTAATTATCAGTACCCCTCTCTCTCTCTCTCTCTCTATATATATATATATATATAGTATTATTTAAAAGAGCTATTTATCATATTATTTCAATCTCATTGAGTCGTAGTAATACCATTTGAATAAATTTTTGAGGAAACTAAAATCTGGTTTTAAAAAAAACACCTTATATATTATCTCAACAGAAACATTTTTTTTTCTTAAAATGCAGTTTTTTTTCTCCAAACTACATTTTATTAATTTATTTTTATCTGAGCTAATGAAGTTTAAGAACTTTACACTTAAATTTCTCAGAAGTGGCTTTTGAGATGCATACTGAGTTGTTGCACAATCTCACAAATGGACCGCCTTGAGAATAAAAGCCATGATGGGGGTAATGAACTATAAAATAACGAGAAAGCAGGGGCCTATCTAGAATGAAATTTATGAGATAAGCTAATATTTAATCATTGAATAAAAAAAAAAAAGTAAAGAAACAGAAACGACAAATGAAGTCCACGTCAGGTACTAAGCAAAGCATAGAGGGGTTATTATCAACGGTCAGATTAGCCCCAATCCCATCGGCTTCTGTCCTAAGACACTTACCCCTTCTCCCACCACCGCTTTCGATACTCCCCACACGAACACCACCCCATTTCACAAAACCACCTAACCCTCTCTCTCTCTCTCTCCTCCCCTCCTCACTAATATCTATTTCTCTCTCTACCCTAATTCTATTTTCAATTCTCCAATCTACCCCTCCATGGACCCGACCTCGATCCCCCCTCCGCCCACCAACACCGTCCCCATGCCCACCATCACCGCCGACGCCGTTCCCTCCACCGTCCCCTTCCCTGACGTCGCAACTGCCGAAGCTAACAACCACGTGGCCCCCGCCGCGAACGCCAGCCCAAGTGCAGCCACGGCTCCCAACCACCCTCCCTATGCTGAGGTAAGATAGTTAAAAAAGATATGACTTATCTTTCTCTCTCTAGAAGGTTCTTTTTTTCCTCTTTCCCTATCGTGACCTAATCTTGCTTCTGAGCTTCTCTCTGTCAGATGATATTTTCAGCAATCACGTCTCTGAAGGAGAAAAATGGGTCCAGCAAGAGAGCTATCGCCAAGTACATAGAGCAATCCTACCCGCACCTTCCGTCAACTCACTCGGCCTTGTTGACTCACCATTTGAAGCGCTTGAAGAGCTGTGGTAATCTTGTTATGGTCAAGAAATCTTACAAGCTCCCTAGATCTGATGCTTCCACTTCTATCGCCCAAAGAAGCCGTGGTCGACCGCCCAAGCCCAAGCCCCAGCCCCAACCCCAGCCACAGCCTCAGCCCTCTCCGCAGCAGCCACAGCCTGTGCCTCTCGCCAACGTGCAGCAAAATGCTGAGCCAGTGTGGGTCGCACTTGGGCTTGAAGATGAGCCCGCTTCTGAAGTGAAGAAAAGGGGCCCGGGTCGTCCAAGGAAGACTGGGGGAGAGGTAGTTGGGCAACCTGGGCCTCCGCTTCGGAGGGGGCGACCACCTGGGTCTACAACTGGGCCCGGGAAATCTAGGTTGCCTAAGAGGCCGGGCCGTCCTCCCAAGCCCAAATCTGTCTCGGCAATCTCTAATGGGCTTAAGAGGCGTCCGGGTCGCCCTCCCAAAATTCAATCTAACGTAACGGTCATCCCTTTTGCTGCTCCTGTGCCCAGCGTACCCGCCAACACCGACCCCACAGGCGCAGCTCCCGCGGTAACCCCAACTGCTATCGTCCCTATGGTATCTCCAAGACCTAGAGGACGGCCGAAGAAGAATGAAGCTGCAGTGCCAGTTTCGGGAGCTGCACCACAAGCTGTTATTGGAGCTAGTCGTGGTCGCGGACGTGGGATGAGGCAGGGACGACCTCCAAAGGTAGCAGGAGTGATGAGGCCCAAAAATCCCACTGGAAGACCCGTGGGCCGGCCGAAGAAGGTAATACATTTTGTTGTATAAGAATATTTTTGTGGGCTTGAGCGCTTCTTCTGTTAGTTAAGTATTGTTCTATTTCAGTTGCTTGATGAGCTTATTTGTAGTGAAGCGTGTTCTGTAAATATTTTATCATCCGTACTAAATTATTTACTTTGTAATAATTAATCCTTATCCTCATTGACTTCCCTAATTTTTTTTGGAAATCGTTCTCCTGGGGTTAGAATTGTAATGGGCAGGTAATCTCTATATCTATCTATCTCACAGCATTAGCCATTAGTACACAACTGGAGCATATGAATAAAACTTATTTTTTTAGTAAATAAAATAATTTAAAAAATTTATAGGGATGTTTCATTAATAGTGAAGAGCTGTGAATTTAAAGTTTAAAACTCATGAGTATTTCCGATTTTGTAGGAGTAGGACAAGTGTGACATACAAACTCTAGGATGAGTAAATTATGCAGTTTGAATAAGGAAATTTTTAGATTATAGAAAGCATTTACAGGTTCTTTATTATGGTGATATGATTTGTGATTTACTTTTGTTACCAAGGCATATGATGAAGTTGCTATTTTTTTGTTATGTGTTGCATTTTAGCATGTCCAACCTTTTGTGCTGTATAAATTTATGGGAGTTGTTCTCATTTTTATAATCCATTGCATCACTTTTGTGGGAATAGGGAACGTCTGCTACTACTTCGCTGAAGGTTGCTAACGAAGATCTGAGGAGGAAACTTGAATATTTTGTAAGTTGAAATATTCTTTTGTTTGTACTCCCAAGTACTCAATTGTTTATTCATGCCTCCATTCTGTAATTACAGCAATCAAAAGTTAAGGAATCTCTTCGTGTGATTAAGCCCCACTTTAACCATGAAAGTCCAGTCACTGCAATTGCAGCAATTCAAGACTTAGAGATACTGGCAACAATGGACCTTAGTGCGCCATTAAGAGATGAAACACATCAACTGCCGCAACTGCCACAGCAACAGCCAGTTCCACAACCACAACATCTGCCCCAGCCACAGATGTATGAACAAAATTTGCCGCAGTTACAGCCACAGCATCTATATCAGACACAGCAACTATTTCCCCCTCATGCACCGGGCCCAAGCTAGGAAGACTTATGTGGGCCTCAGTTTGATGAACAACTTGTACAAGTGTTTTTAACAAGGCACAGGAGGTAAAAAGATCTGTAAAGCGAGTAGGAAGTAGCAGAAATGATTTTTCATTGAAAGTGAAATTACTGTGTCCATTTGAGTTTGTTGTTTGTGCACCATTTTAGATTGACCCTGAAGTAATGTTTAGAATACTAATGATTCTACCGTTATTCGGGTAATATTTGTTTGACTTTGACAGCTTACTTTAGTCATATTAATGCATGATGGTCCCTTATAAGATATTTAATTATAATCTCTTCATATGGTTCTGAAAAAGATTATACTCTGTATTCTTTTCCCTCTTTCGTGACTCTGGTTGGGGCTTATATATAGTCTTCTGTTTCTGAATTTCTCTTGTTCTTATTTCAATATTTCTAGATGTTGTTGATACTTAGGCTTGAGACCGTGGGGCTATTTGTATAGAAAATGTTGAGATTGGTAGATATCTTAGAGAAAAATTGCTTGTCAACCTTACAATTTGCAGGACAAAATGCTGTTGAACACAGGGAAGGAAGGACTAGTGGTCTGGTTTATTAGTCCCCCCCTTTTGTGTGTGTATGTGTTGAAAATAATTGGAAGAGATTACTTAAATGAAGAGCGTTTTGTTGGCAATACCAAAAAATGTATGCTTGAAAGAATCTGATAACTTGTTAATTGCACCTGTGGCAGCATTCGCTAACATTAGGTTTCACTTTGTTTTGTTAGTTATTTAGATATTTGAATAGTTTTTATGTGTTAATTCCTGTGGTATAGTTGGTTTTGTGAACTCCATTATGTAACTTTGCCTCTATTCTTTCCACCCCTATCTAATTATGTTTGATCTATAGGATAGAGAGAACAAACAACAATTAAGTCTTTTTTCACTAAGTGGGATCCAGCTACATAAATTAAGGAAAAGTTGTTGAGATTTCTTGGCTAGGTAAACCAAAGAAAAATGAAAGGAAGGTAAATTGCCTCCCTTCTTTTCAATTTTTTATTTAATCCTAAGTGAGTTTTATGTATGAGACGTTTGTAGGTATCATTCAGCTTATATTATCCAGAATAAAAGGATATTTTCGACTAGTTTTCTTTTCTTCTTTCCCTACATTATAGTGTTTCCTCCAATTATGTGATTCTTAGCTGGCAAAATTTTCATTTACCTGGTGTGTTGATGCTAATTTGATTAAAAACCAAAAAGGAATCGGTCAGTATTTGATGGTTCAAGTGTGGTATATGAAGGGAATAGTGATGGACAAGGAGCCTGAAACGTTGGTTATTAGAATTACTCGTTTAATTTAATCAAGATGAGGCTGTCTCATGCTCCGAGCATATGTAATATGCGCCTCCTATTGAAGCTGTATGGGAAGAATTGGATCCTATTGTAAAACTGAGTATGATGTCATAGAACACTGCTGAAATCGGGTATTTCTGGTCATAGTTATTGTGAAAACCACTTATTCCGGTTATTTTGGCTGGGGGTTTCAGTTGATGTATAGTTTAAAGGGGTGTTTCCCATCCATTTATCTGAAGGCCATGGAGTTACAGCATCTGTATGATCTCGTAGAAACTGCTGAAATTCTGTTTTTCTGGTCTTAGTTATTTTGAAAACCACTTATTCCGGTTATATTTTGGCTGGGGGTTTCAATTGATGTATAATTTAAAGGGGTTTTTCCCATCCATTTATCTGAAGGCCATGGAGTTACAGCATCCATCTGTATGATCTCATAGAAACTACTGAAATTTTGTTTTTCTGGTCTTAGTTATTATGAAAACCACTTATTCCGGTTATATTTTGGCTGGGGGTTTCAATTGACGTACAATTGAAAGGGGTGTTTCACATGCATTTATCTGAAGACCATGGAGTTACAGAATCTGTATTATAATTATACTTGAAGCCTTTGGGGGTGATAGGATTGATGAGAATAGAGAAGTGAAGAGATGAGAAGGAAATGTTGATTTATATTTAAATTAATCCTTTCCTTTTCTTTTCTAGTTCCCTTCCATTCTCTTCAATCCAAACGTAACGGTGAATCCCGATTTAGGCATTGACTTGGCAAATTGTGATTTTCTATGACGTTAGCTTATTTGCTACTGCGGGCAAATCAGTTGCCACTTTGCTGAAGAAGGATTATCAGTAGAGTTGTTGAATGCTAATGTCAATGTTTGGGCTTCAAAAATACCTGGGAAGTTAACTGTTCCAAGTGAGATGAGTTTTATGAACCATAGCGTTATAATAAGATGGGAATAGAAAAGGGAATCTATTTAACAAGCGGTTTTTTATCCTGTCCATTGAGTTTCCATTGTTACAGCAAAAGTTTGGGTTCTCGATCAAACGGGGTTCTCTAAAAAATATTTAAAAATTTCTGAGATTTGGTATGGAGTATATTTATTTTTAAAAAATAAACAGATCTCATATATTTTTAAAATAAAACTACGTACAGTGTATGGGCTGCACTCTGAATATTCTAGGGCCGAAGGGATTAATCCAGTCAAAAGAAGCATTTAGCAAGATGTTGAGAGGAGAAGGCTACCCTCCTTCTCATTTAAGCCGTCAAGAAGAGGTTGAGAGGTAGGAATTTATTGCACTAGGATTAGGAAGTCAGGTGTTGGAAATGTTTTTAGTGCAACTATCTTTTATGATGGCAGAAGTTTTAGACATTCGGGTTTTGGTGACACAAGGTCGATCACAGGAATCCAAACTCTTTTTTAGAGGGTACGATCGAGAAGGGTGTTGCAGTTGATTAATTAGCAATACGGACGGAGGAGAGGGTACAAATACTTCTCTGCAGGTTTGGTTTCTTAAAACTGCCCATCTCAAGCAAGTCCAGGGACAAAATCCTCATTTTCTCCACTATATCTTTATTCATAACATCGAGACACTTCTTCAGAACTTCACGCAAGTTCCCCTTCTGCCGGAACATATCCTTTGGTGTCACTCTATGATATGTAATAGGCTATGGGTAGGTTGGTTTGATTTCTTTGTCTTGTAATATGATTTTCTTTTTAACCAAAAATTGAGTTATTTATTTATTTTTATAAATGATACTCAATATAATTGTTATTTAAAATATCAAAGATTGGTAAGATATTATATTCAATACTCAAATGTTTAACTATTGATTTATTGCATGTAATATTTTTATATTACTCTTGTACGTTTGATTTTAAAACAATTATTTAAAATTTCAAATATTGTTGATCAATGGGGTTTTAAGTGTTCTTGGCAATTGGATTTAATATTTTCATTAATTTTTAATATTTTTTTAATGATTATGTTATGTATGTTTTTTTAAAAAATTAAATAAAAATATATTTTTAAAATATAAGAGGAGCATGAATATTTAAAAGAAGTCAAAAGTATTTTACCTTAATATTTTTTTTAAAATAAAAAAAAACAAGTGTGTTTAATGGGAAATTAAAAAAAGATTAAAGTATTTTACTTTTTTTTTTTGTTTTTAACTAAAAGTCTCACTTCCCATTGCCATTGGTAGCAACGCAGTCAACACTTGCATGCTATTCTAATCTGACTTTCATCGTAATTGCAGTAAAATTAAGCGGAAGGGGGGTTCCAGCTGTTGGTGGTTGAAACTGGAATTCAATTGGTCAATATGAAAGCATTTCTGTAACAATCTGATGAACTAGTTACATCGAATCGTTTAGAGAGAATCGGATAGATAGAACGCACATCGAAATAAATACTCTAATTGATGTGATTGGTGCGGGTCGTAATCCATTTTATTAATTGAAAAATGAAAAACACGACAATAATCGTAGAAAAGAATTCACCACTCCTCCAATCAGAATGCAGTAATTTCTCTGATTTTCACGCCCCACCCACGAATCAACTCCAATTATTCAATGGCGATTGCTTGATGCCAGCGCGTGGTTCTGACTCGGCCAACCACAGTACTCCAATCATAGGACAAGGAAAGCCGCCCACAGAGCTGTCCTCGCCGCTTAACTCGGGACCTTCATTGACGTCTTCCAACTATTTTATTATTATTTTATTTGATTTTTATTCCGAACTCGTTTTCTTTGTTTCCATAGTGTGACGTCTTTTACGATGATTGATACAATTTCCAAAATTGCTTGCTTCATTAATTATTGTGCTACTTCCCGATTATTTCTTCGTTGAAATTTTCCTACCATAAAATAATAATAATAATAATAATAATTTCACGCTGTCAAATGAAGACTTTGAGATATGATTTAAAATTGTTGATGTTTTTTGTAAAATGAAAAACACGTGATTAATTGAATTCGATACCTTGCTTATTTCGGGTGTTGGATTGAAAGCTACCTTAAATTAATTATTGGTCGAAAGCAAACAGATATATAAACGAATAAGCAAAAAATGAAAGCGAGTGAATGAAAAAGAGCGTACGTACTCACTTGTTTCGCCAAACACACTTCATTATAGCATATTTTTTTCAAAGCCAAAAACGGGTCAAACCAACCTTCCTCCCTCCACCCTATGTTCAGATAAAAAAAACAAAAAAAAACTTGTGAATTCTATCTAATTTCTTTGTTTGTGCTGCTTGGGTAATACTGATTATATGCAAGGAATTAGGAATGGTATAGTTTTTTAGTTCGCAATTTATTTCCAGCTTAGTAGCACGGTATGTAATTGTGTCCGGGTGGTTGAAGAATGATTATTAATTCATCAAACTAGCTAGCTAGGAACAAATAAAAAGAGAAAAAAAAAACTAAATAATGATTTAGTAATTCGTGTAACTTTTACAAATAAAAGAACTTCCGTAAAAAGAAAACGAAAAACCCTTGAATTCAACAATTTCACTCTCAATCTGTTTCGTACAAACTGAATATATTACGAATAAATGGAATAATCATAGTAACGAGAAACTTTTGTGTAGGAAAATATATTTTATGCTTCAAAAGAGGGTTGCTTTCTGGGTTTCTGTTTGAGAAAAACCAGTGTTTCAAGTTGCAGTTAAAAATACTATCATATTATTGTCCGCGTAAATCATAGTTGGCTTGAAAAGAACGTGTACCGTGTGAGGCCTTGCATTTACATTAGGATTCCCACCAAAAGGAAATTGAATATAATATATGGCGATACCAAAGTTTCATAGAAACTAGCAAGTGACTGCTGAAAGGCATTTTATTCATTATTTATTTTCCTTTCTCATCATATCAATCATCATCAACTCTCACCTGAAGAAATCTCTCTCCCTCTCTCTCTCTGAAAACTTTTTCTCAAGGTAATCTAGGTGTTATCTTGGTTTTGATGGTTAGAGATTTAAGTACAATTATTCATGACCCTTTATTAAATAATTTTAATTTTTAACATAATATTATATATAGTCTTTATGACCAATGATCAATCTTTCGTCCGCTTAAATTAAAAGAAAAAAAAAAGTTTATGAGGCCCTGTGAACCCAGCTCCTTTCTGTTCGTCTTTTGCAATATTTGGATGGAAGATCACATAATTTCGTACTCCTAAAAATAGTTTAAGAGGATTCCCTGTGATACCTGTCAATTAGGGGTACTGTAACAAGGACAGAATAGAAAAGGCAAAGCCTTTTGTGTGGGTGTTACCTTGATCAACTACTTTTCCAACTCACCTTATAATAAATGATTTGGATAAAAAAGAAGGCGTCCTCTATAAACTTGTGTAGTAAAACTTTGAAAAGCTGCGCTTTGGGTCGCTTTCATTTTGATAAATTAGAAATGATAATAATTAGGAGAAGATGCAAACAGGCCATGGCCGCTGGAATTAATGGTCAACAATAAAGCAGCAATAAATATGAAAATTGGAGCCTACACCTACCTCTTTGCCTTTTCTTCCTCCTTCTACTCATATGATTTCCTTTCCTTTGTCTTGGAAGATAAACAAAAGGACGAGTAGGTGCACTTTTTGTTTTGCTGCGGCTTTGTTCTCTCTCTGTCTCGAGGGTAGTTGAAGGAGGAATAATTAAGGTCAAATGTAATAATTAATCAGGCTTATTTCTTTCTAGAATTAGTAGTACTATTTTTTATTTATCAAATCCTCTTTTATCTCAGAATCTTAATCCTATTACTACCACAATATTTCCTTAACCAAAAGGTGGGGGATTCCGCCTCAAGTTCTAATATTTATATAATGTATTAAGCAAAGTATGAAACGTTCTCCTATCTTATACCTTTCAAATACAAAAAGGTGTAGCTTTACTATTAAATTATAACGAAGTAAATAATAGAGTTTGTTAATAACATTATTTTTTGTCTACGAGGAATATAACACTTTTCAATTTGTTCAAAAGTTTATAACAGAATATGAAATTTTTTTAAGTGCAAGAATCAGAGCATAGTATCTTTAATTTTTTTTTTGTTAAAAATGGAAACGCATAAAAAAAAAAAAAAGCAGGTCATGGATACAAGAGTGGAAAAGTGAAAACAGAGAAAATGTCTGATTCATTTCTTTGATTTTAACGACAGCCACAATCAATGAATAAGCGACAATCTCTGGGCTCTGGCTCGTAGTTATCTCCTATAGCACGAAATATATACATAAACCATACAGTGGCTTGTAGTTTTTGCTTATATATATATATATATATATATATATAAAAGCTTTAATGGCTACCGTTATCCGTGTGTATTGAGTACAGCATCAAAAGCCGGCTACCGAGTGCGGTGCGGACTAGAGTCAGATGAGTTGGTTGGAACCTTAAGCGTGAAAGCGAGTTTTTGCCACTTCCACTTTAAGTCCATTTGTCCTTTAGTCGGAAAAGCGGCATTCATCACAAAGGACAAAGATCGGGTTTGCTTGAAATAGCAAAGGCGAAGCTGAAAGGAATGATTTTTCCTACTTGTTCATTCAATATTCCAAATCTGAGCAGTTCACCACAAATTTCCAACTCATGCTACCTCAACTCGATTTGGGACTCCGGAAAACACAGAGAGAGAAGGGAGGGAGAAGAAAGAGAAAGTCATTTGGTTGTGTTTCCCACCAATTTCAGCTTTTTATGGGACCGTGAAATCCTTCTGCCCCTCTATTCAAGTGGGCCATTCTTTGTGGCCCTACTCTCCCACTTGTTGTTCTCTGCTGTCTTAGCCTGTGCTTACCTGCTCTTCTATTTTCTTTTATGTTCTGTTCAAACTCTTTCATGGCTCTTCCATTTTTGTGCTATGCTTCCATTTAGTGAAATAAAGATCTTCTTTTTTTTTTCCTTCTCGATCTGGGGGCTCAGTAATTTTTGTTTTTCTGCTTCCTAAAGGTGATGTATAGCTCAAAACTTCTGAAATTGGTAATACGGCATTATCTGTTTGTTGTTTGGATATTTCAGGATTATCTTCGACAGTGGGTTTTTGTTGTCCGGTTTAAAGGAAACCATTCCCTTTCAATTCAAGCATCTGGATCACCTTGATTGGGCAACGTTTAGAGGGTGTGTTGCTTGAATAGGTTTATGGTGTTCTTTGGATTTCATTGTTTCAGTTGGGGGTTTAAGAGCTGCTGGTAAAAGGGGCTCTCTGAATAACTTTTTAGCTACTTTTCTCTGAGGCATAGCGATTTGGATTTGATGCTTGTTCCAAGACAATGGAGAGGCTCCTACTTCTTTAGCATTCAGTACTATAGCTTAGGGAAAAGGTATGAAGAACATTCTTCAGAAGCTTCATATCATGTCTAATCAATCAGAAGATGCAGAAGGGTCTACTTCATCCAGAGGAAACAAGTCCGATGATGGTTCATTCCCTAAGAAACTTTTGAACTCTCACTCCTCTCAAAATTCTGAGCATAAACCCTTTTCAGGGCTTTCGAGTTGGTTGCATTCAGTTGCTAATAGGCAGAGTCCCAGTCCTCCATATTCTAATCTGAAAAGAGGAGAAAGAGTGGAACCATCTGATTCAGTGAGCAGTGGTGGTTTGGATATTGTTTCGGATTCAGCGATGCGTGATTCAGGGTCTGGCTCTTCGAGGGATCCTGAAGTAGAGGAAGAGTATCAGATACAACTGGCTTTAGAGCTGAGTGCAAAGGAGGATCCCGAGGCAGTGCAGATTGAAGCTGTTAAGCAGATTAGTTTGGGCTCTTGTGACCCTGATAATACACCAGCTGAAGTTGTGGCCTACCGATACTGGGTTAGTTACTTTATTTGCTTTAAGCCTTTTGACTTAAGGTTGAACTTCGGAGTCACATTGTTATGATGGCGTCGCCAGACGTAAGGATATTGGGCGAAATAAGTTTGATTATTATGTCATTCATGGAAATATGAGACTTCTAGAAATTTAAAATGGATTTCAGATGAGTTGATGGTATTTCATTCCATAAGCTGAAGCATGGAGATAAGGAAAACAATCGGGGATCTGGGAATGTGTTTATATCACATTTTACCTTTCAATCTGTTTTTTGTTCTTTAACCTTTCTTGCTCATGATGAAAGACAAATAGAAAATCATGATCGTTAGTGAAATTTTGACAGTGATAACTATATCAATAATGCCAAATCTGAAATGAATTTGAGATTTTAGATGGTACTTACATATTGATTCTCCCAATCATTGTTGGTAGAATTTTGACATTATTTTTCATAGCATTCTGAACAATGTTGTTGAGATGGAAATTCCAATATCACTTAGTGTCATTTACTTGTATAAACGGCTGGCCTTTTATAATGTCTAGCTTCAGCCATATATATTGAGAAAGAATGCTGGAGCCGCAGCTAAGATACATTGCATGTCAATAAATAATGGAGTAGAATTTCTTTTTTTTTTAAAATCCGTTGATTCTTTTTTAAATTTAATGTCATTCTATTTCCCATTCAAATTAGTTTTACATCAACAGTGGTATTCCTTCTTTTAGAGTTCCAGGATTGTTTGATAAAATGTCTAGTTCATATTTGTCTGAAAAAGTTAGATATTAATTGTTCAGAGGACATACTTTTTTTGTGTTGGCTTTCTTTCGCACTTCAGAGATTTGTCTGCCATTCAGGATTTCCTGCATCTTTTTGTATATCTTTTGTCAATTCTGAGTAACTTCTATTTAGCTGTTGGCTTGTTCAGAAAGCTGCCTACATTTTCTATATAATAGCTTCTAATTTTCAATCATTTGGTGATATGTATTGTTACTTTATGATGTGGCTAGTTTGGTATAGTTTTCTAGGCACGTTTCCTCAAAGTAAGATCTATTTATTAAAATGTTTCTGATATAAAATGGAGTTATTTGTATATGTCACTTTGTTACTTGACTCTATTTTGTCTTACATATATTCCCTTCTAACTTATCTCATATCATAGATTTATCCATGCTTCGCAGAATTACAATGTTCTAGGTTATGATGACAAGATCTCTGATGGTTTCTATGATCTGTATGGGATCTTAACTGGATCGACCTCCACAAGAATGCCTTCCCTTGTAGATCTGCAAGGGACACCAACCTCAGATAGTGTCACTTGGGAAGCAGTCTTGGTCAATAGGGCTGCTGATTCTAATTTGTTGAAACTTGAGCAAAAGGCCCTAGAGCTGGCTTTCAAGCCAAGATTAAATTTTGAAGTAGTTGTAGATAGCAATTTGGTGCAGAGGCTTGCCACATTAGTGGCTGACTATATGGGGGGACCAGTTACAGATCCTGAAAGCATGACAAGAGCATGGAGGAGGCTTAGTTACAGTCTGAAAGCAACCCTTGGTAGCATGGTTTTACCACTAGGTTCTCTGACAATTGGATTGGCTCGGCATCGTGCATTGTTGTTTAAGGTACTTGTTCCTCCATTTTCTTCTGTGGTTTGAATCTTAATTAAGAATAATCCCATGTATTTGATGATGGATGCCTTTATTAACGTACATAAATTCTAATGATATCAAGAGAATGAGCCAATCATGACACTACATACTTTTGAGGTTTTCATTATATTCTCTGACTTGAGGATTTTACTATGTATTTAAGATATTCTTGAATATTCTCATTTTTTTTTCAGTAGTTCTGATTGAACTTTTTAGAAGTCCTGGTTTCTGTAATAATATATATTTCTCTATAATTCATGTAGGTTTTATCTGATAGTGTGGGCATCCCATGCCGGTTGGTGAAAGGACAGCAATATACTGGTTCCGATGATGTGGCCATGAACTTTGTCAAGATTGATGATGAAAGGTGGCTCTTACTAAAGTTGTATTTTTGTGATGTTGGCAAGTTGGAAAAATTGTTTATGATGTAGTTCTCATTGCATTGCCATTGAGACATGAAGTTCTATGCATAAGTAAATTGCTCTACTTGTTTTCTGTCATCAATATTCAATTGCGTACACATGAAATAATACTCAATGCTTCTTTGGTCTCAGATTGTTCTGGAGTCTAACCTGCATCTTGTTACTAGTATCTTTACGTTTTGATTTGCCTTTCCTGCTGTAGCATTTGTTAATTTATAAAAAATTCTTTATAAGTGATAATAGCCTAGTATTAAGTCATTCTTTTTGTAGCTTGTTTAAATGGGAGTTGCAAAAGCTTATTCTGTATCTATAAGATGTGGTTAATATAAATTTCAGGGAGTACATTGTTGACCTAATGGCAGATCCTGGAACGCTTATTCTATCTGATGCAACTGAATCACATATTGAGTATGATGAATCTTTCTTTGTGGCCAGTCCTTTATCAAGAGACCTTGATTCCTCTCGCATAGCATCGTCCAGCAGTGGGGTTGGAAGTTCATCTGAAGAAACTTCAGACTTTGGGACATCAAATAAAAGAAACAGATCAAAACATATTGCCTATGCAGGTGAAGAATCTGATGTAGGAAGGCCCATTACAGGCGAAGAAGAATCAAAGAGCTCCTTGATTGATTTCAGATGTCTCCCCAATGTTGAGAAGATTACGATGCAGGAAGCTTCTGGTAGACCAAATTATCCATATGTTCATGCAAGGTCTCCTTCTTGGACTGAAGGGATCAGTTCCCCTGCAGTACGTAGAATGAAAGTGAAAGATGTTTCGCAATATATGATTGATGCTGCAAAGGAGAATCCTCACTTAGCTCAAAAACTTCACGATGTTTTACTTGAAAGTGGTGTTGTTGCTCCTCCAAACTTATTTTCCGAAATTTATCATGGGCAGGTGGGTGCCCCAATTGTTGAGGCTGAAGAAAAAGAAGAATATAAACAGGAAACTCAGGTTGATGACAACCTAGTTCCTGCTCGATTCTTGCCTCCTTTGCCTCACTACAGAGTTCATCCCAAAGCAAGTCGTAGAAGTCAGCTGGAGCATTCTAAGCCTGTAGAAGGTTTAGGGATTAACCTTCCTTTTGATACAAGTGAAGCAACTGGACAGCACTTACCATCACTTGCAGAAGCAACTCCTGTAAAATATGGGAAAAATGTACCATCCGCAGCAGCCGCAGCAGCTGCTGCCGCTGTTGTTGCATCTTCAATGGTAGTTGCTGTGGCAAAGTCAAGCACTAACTCAAATATTGAGCTTCCTGTTGCTGCAGCTGCTACTGCTGCAGCTGTAGTAGCAACCACTGCAGCTGTCAGTAAACAATATGAGCAGGGAAGTCGAAGTGATGGAGATACAGATGCTGCTTTTTATGAACAGAAGGGTAGTACCAGTGGTCATGGAGAGAATAGTGCTTTAGGAGCAAACTCGGAAGGTGAGAGAGTATCTGATAGATCAGTAGGTAATGATAGCACCAAATCTGATTCTGCGCTAGATGATGTTGCCGAGTATGAGATTCCATGGGAGGAAATCAAGCTGGGTGAACGTATTGGACTCGGTATGAACTTTTCATTGTTCTATAGACTCAATTACATTCTTCTCTTAGATAATGTCTTCGTGCTACAGTGTATAGCAATAGGTGTTTCTATCTGGTTTTACATATGAAGACTTAATTTCACTTATGCGGCATATGTTGGCCTGCAGGATCATATGGGGAGGTATACCGTGGTGAATGGCATGGAACCGTGAGTTTCTTATGCTCATAACCTTAAAACATTGTATTATTTGCAATTATGGCATAGGCATATATTATGCTTAGTTTTCTTAATTTCATGAATTGTGGATTAAGACCTAACTTCTGCAGTTGTACCTCTATATATGCAAGTGCAGCAAAATAGAAAATCACTCTTTTATTAATTGCATGTTTCCAATTATCCTTGGCCTTTCATTTCTTTTAAATCTAAACAAAATAATCATCAATATTTTCTGCTTTCTTAGGTAATTTTCTATTATGATGTAGATGTTATATAATTTAAATATTTACAGAAAATTGCCAATCTTTGTTTATAGGAAGTAGCTGTAAAGAGGTTTCTGGATCAAGATATCTCTGGTGAATCACTTGAAGAATTCATAAGTGAGGTACAAGCCATCTGGACTTCCTTACAGTGATTCTCCATTTGATTAATGGTTCTGTAAATTTCAGTTGTTACAAATAGGACACGAGATCTGTTGCTCCATAATCACATATCACATAGCATTAATGTTTTTTATTTAGACAGTTAATCTTATTAATGATAGTCTAATTACATATTTAGTAGTCTACACTCTACAGTATATTCATATCAATATGGCATATAGCTCTTGCTTCAGAAAAGAAAAGGGAATTTTATTTATTTATATTGTTTAAAACATACTTCAAGTTGCTATATATGGGCTATTTAAGTTACCAATGTAAAGCTACGTTCTTTTTACCTGTTCTTTCTACATTAGACTTTCAATTTGAACTTTATATCATGTTTATAACTCATCACAGAATGGGTTTTATTGATGAATATCTTCTGGTTCCTTCACTACTGTAGTATTCGTTTAACCTTTTTACATATTGCTTGCTGGAATTCCACACAAAGAAATAAAGCAATCATTTATGGTGTTCAGTTAAGTAAGTAGTTATACATCTTTACTGTGTGAGTGTTGAGCCTTTTTTTTTTCCTTTCACTTCATCTTAGTGATCATGTTTTATGCCTCCTATTTTTTGGTTCTTAAAAAAGGTTCTATTTAATCCAACATGCAAAAATTCAGAATGACTTTAGATGGCTTTCACCTTGAATATGTTCCAGAGATCTTCATCGGTTCCCAAGTCTTTTAGCCCCTAAGAGTAGCCTTAGGCTTCTATTCTAATTCTTTTGCCTTTAATGCCTCTCTTCATAATTGCAAAATTTGTTGTTTTGAAATGATTACTATGAAATTTTATTCTCTAATTATACCAAAATATAAATGCTTGGACTTTTTTGACACCAAATTATCATGTTTATCTGAACATAACAGAATTTAAATTCAAAAACCTTGAAATCGGATTTGTTCCATTATTTTTGGTGACTAAGGGAAGTTGGAAAACATAAAAAAAAGTTAGCAAGTGTGACTATTTTGACCAGCTGAGTTACACGTTTCTTATGTTTCCAAATGAGAATGGGCATAGTACCTAATTCACCGATAGTCTTATGAATTTTGTAGTCAAGATTGACCAATTCAAAATATTCCTGGATGTGATTCTGGTATTATTTCAGAAAAATGCATGCATGTAACTTAATTTTGTATTTTTGTTCTGCCACCTCATATACAAACCCATATTGTTCCTTGTCAAATTAATGTATCTAGGTGATGGAAGTGCTTATTTAACTTATCTTATAAATTGCAATAGGTCCAAATAATGAAAAGACTCAGGCATCCAAATGTTGTTCTCTTCATGGGTGCTGTAATTCGACCTCCAAATCTTTCAATTGTGACAGAATTTCTTCCCAGGTAAACTGAAACTCCTCATTTCTCAAGGTTTATAAGAGACTGTTGATTGCAAATGTACAATTTTTTGGAAGTTGTTATTTTCTAGCAGTGTAATTTATGGAATAGTTCTTTCTCCTCTATAAGACAAAAGAATAATGTTATATTGCTATGTTTGCTATCAAGAACCATTTCATCCCAAAAACTTAAGCTATTAGGTGAAGGTCGATAAATAGTTTTATTATTATCTCTGGCATCTACTAAAAAACCTTGTTGAATTGGCTTACTATATGATGTGGTATATGCTACAAATAGTCCAGATGATTGTGAATCCTATATGTATTTATAAGTGCCATGTTGTGAGGCAAGTATATTTGCTAAAAAAAATTTTTTTGGGTAAAATAACAATACCCTACATTTAATGATTTATCTATTTGGCTTTTATAATTCCAAATTTATTATATGTTCTAATGGATGAATATTCTTACATTGCATAGACACGCATGGATATAATTGTAGGAATGTATTTGAAAACGTGTTAATACATGTCACTGTGAATAATCTTGTCTTTTCTCTTCAATAATATTTCTTCTTTTATTAAAAAAGAAAAAAGCTGCTTGGTTGTTTAGTCAAAAGTTTAATAGGCAGACAAACTCAGAAATCAGTGAGATTTGTATGTTGTGTATCATAGTTATTGAATGTCTTTCTCAACAACTTCTCAAGTGTGCTTTTGGTTTTATTAATATATTTTCTGAGGGCATTGTTGACCATTCAAATTCTGATGTGTAGATCATCTTTTGCAGAGGCAGTTTGTATAGATTAATTCACCGGCCTAACAATCAATTAGATGAGCGAAGGAGACTGAGGATGGCCCTCGATGCTGTATGACTCTTTTCTTTCTGTGTAGCCTCATTCAGCCAATGCATGGTTTAATGAATGAATCTCACTAGACTTAACCTCTCTCTTCTGAATATTTAGGCTCGAGGAATGAACTATTTGCATAACTGCACTCCAGTGATAGTCCATCGTGATTTAAAATCTCCAAATCTTCTTGTTGACAGAAACTGGGTCGTAAAGGTGCCAAACTAAGCTTATTATTAATATTCCTTAAGGGTGTGATGGATGTTCCATGTTGATGTGGTATGACATTATTTTCTCTGTCCATTGAATAGGTAAGTGATTTTGGGTTATCACGAATGAAGCATAGTACATTCCTTTCTTCAAGATCAACTGCAGGAACAGTAAGCTATCTTAAATCTTCTTTCCTTAGGTCTAGTGCCCTCTCATGAACTTTGTTACTTTTCATTTCTTATGCCTGAACATGTTTGAATTGTTGAAAGATGCAACTCACTGTTGCTGGATATATTAGTTACTGAATGTTGTATATTGTAAAATATGTTTCAGGCCGAGTGGATGGCTCCAGAAGTATTAAGAAATGAACCTTCCAATGAAAAGTAAGATTTATTCTTCTTGGTATAACCTATTTAATTTTCTGTTAAAGTTGCCCAAGGGAGAGGAGAATGCCATTGTGAATGTATGATGAGCACATTTTGATTGTCAATAAAAATTTCAGCTGAATTACACTGTAGGTTTCATTAGATTGTTGTAGGAATGCAAGATAGATAGGCTCTTGTTAGCTTATTAATATTAATCGACAATTTAACTAATTCACGTTAACCGTAAGTATGTACCTGGTTGGTTTTCTTATTTTTGTGCAAGGACACACTGATGTGGGATAAAACTGGATATAGAATTACAGTTGCTATGTGGAGGGCTCTACACTGTACAGTTCAGAAGCTATGGTTTTTAATGCTTCAATTTGAAGAAGAATGCGTTTGATGATTGGGAATTAGAATTAGATTATGGTTTTGGAAAGCTTGAGTTTTGAAAGATAAAAATAGTGGATAGATTTTCAAAGGTGGCTTCTGTAATATAATCACGGACTAGACCATATATCAGGTTTAGGACTCTAAGCCTGGGGTTTTATTGTGGTGAAGGTATGAAAAAGATTGTGAGGATCAGGCTAAAGAACTGAAGGCAAGAAGAAATAGAGAATCATGGCTTGAGCTAGAGCTCTAGGAAAAATAGGGCTTATTTGAGAGTGTTTTTAAGTGTTTTTGTTTTACTGTTTTTTAAAAATAATTTTTTAAAAACAATGCTAAAAACTGTTTTTTTAGAACAAAAAAATAAAAAATTTATTTGAATGTAAATTTTAAAATAATATTTGAGAACATAATACTGTGATTTGTGTGATGGTTGGAGATTAATTTTGATAAATTATTTACAATTTTGTATAATTCTCTTTATTTTTAAAAATAATTAAAAATAATTTTGCATAAAAATAAGTAAAACAACAAAATGGTATTTGGTGAAAACCATTTTTTGAGTTACACTTTTATAAAACAGTTTTTAAAAATAATTTATAAAAACAAGCAACAAACAGATTTTTTTTGTTTCTATAAAAAAAAAAAATTGTTTCGAAAACAGTTCCAAACAAACTCATAATGTTTGGAATTTTTCTTTTTACTCGCAATATGGTTAATTATCGCCCTTCTCTCTTACCTATCTTCACATTGGCTTTGCTGCTATCTAAAGCTTTCATGGTTTATGATGATAATAAGTTGTGATCCAATATCCAGGTGTGATGTTTATAGCTTTGGCGTCATATTATGGGAGCTCTCTACGTTGCAGCAACCCTGGGGGGGAATGAATCCAATGCAAGTTGTTGGTGCTGTGGGTTTCCAACATCGCCGACTTGAAATTCCAGATAATATGGACCCTGCCATTGCAGATATTATCAGCAAATGCTGGCAAACGTGAGTCTAGTTCTTATTAATTTCAACTTTCATACTGTAGACGGGAGTGTTGTTGATCTTTATCAACATTCGCCTGTGGGATTATTTGTTTGTTTTTCCTTTAATAGCTGCATGACTGGATATGTGGCTTTTTTGCATTAGAGATCCCAAGTTGAGACCCACCTTCGCTGAAATCATGGCCGCTCTGAAGCCATTGCAGAAGCCAATTATTAGTTCTCAAGTGCATAGATCAAGTGCAGCAGGGGGCAGTGGCCATGAGAAGGCTCAGTCCTCACGACACGCACTAGACCCATCAGGATAGGAGACAATTATACAGCTAACTGAATCTTTTTTCAAATGTGGAAGGCAAGTTGTAGAGTATTGAAAGAGTGTGAAAAATGTGATTGGTTGAAGACCATGTGACCTAACGTACATTGTCATTCAAGATTGTGATTCTTTTCACTCCTCTTTTTCCTCCCCCTCCCCGTCCTTTTCAGCAATCTACAGTGCAGCCATTGTCAAGGTTGTACCATTTGTTTGTATAAAATTCTTTTGAAATTGCTGTAATTAATGTCTAAAATTTTGGTGTCCATAAATAATTAGCAGGAGTTGCAAATGTAATTTGAACACAACTGTTCGGAAATAGGGAGCCTGAATTGATTGTGCCAACATTGAATACCACAGCAATGCATTTTGGTGAAGAGCTCGCGTTTCTGCACCTCACGTTATGGTAAATGACGCTTCAATTTTAATGAAAGTAAATTCGACCGGAAAATTTTGAAAAGCTAGTGCAAGCTAATGAGTATTGCTATTTATACAACTTGGTTCTCACAAATGCATGCCTGTATAATTTTAGTCACCTTAGCAATTGTGGTTAGTTGTTAAGTTTTGGTATCGTATAACTTTATATATACTAAAGCCGTGTCTTCTCAACCATAACTGTGGGTTTGGAGCTGCTTTTCCTGTTGTAGGTGTTATAGGGTTTGCATTTCTTCCATGTCACTACAGTGTCAGTTTAAAACTACCCATGCCAAATTAAGCAGTTTATTTTTTCACTCACAACTTTCTGAATTTGATTGAAAAACCAACCTTTATTTCTTCAAAGTCAGGCATCAAAAGGTTTTATCTCAGGCTGAAAAAAAATTATGAAGTTATACTCTTTTCTAACAAGTTCAACCAAAAGATTACCCAAGTCATACTTATCTCAAGATCATAGTGGAAATGCTATCAGTGCGTAGTATTTGACTCATTCTTATCTTTTTGGGTCTAAGAAAATAGTTTATAAATTAAGAAGGGGTGTGATCGTGTATGACAGCACGCATAACAGACTAACCACAATCAATTTATGCACTGCAGAAGGGGTAACAAGCTAAGTTATGCATTTTATGAGATTTTATTTTATCATATACAAAATTTTCTCTACAGGTTACAAAATCACAACATTAAATTATAGAACATAAAAGACGCTACTATAACTAGGTGTTGTTTCCAGTCACTCCAACTGTAAATCCTCTACTCACAGATGTCCAGCAAGGTCCACGAGGCTACAAAATGAATCTCCGCCAGCTTCAAAGACGAGTAATCAAGTAATCTATCTGATACAACCTAAAGGGTACTGAGGTTGTCAAAAATACTAGTAACTCAACTGAAGCTAACAAGCTAAGTTAAGCATTTTATAAGATTTTATTTTATCATATACAAAAAAATTTCTACACTTCAAAAAATACAACTTTAAAGTATAGAGCATATAAGACGCTACTATACTAGGTGTTGTTTCCAGTCACTCCAACTGTAAATCCTCTACTCACAGATGTCCAGCAAGGTCCACGACGCTACAGAATGAATCTCCGCCAGCTTCAAAGACGAGTAATCAAGTAATCTGATACAACCCAAAGGGTACTGATGTTGTCAAAAATACTACTAACAGCTCAACTGAAGCTCAAACATTTCAAAGAACAAAACAATCCAAGCATATACTTCTCTCTTATAACTGTCCTACAGAATTTCTTCCTTGGTCGCCAGAAATGCAATTCTCCATATATATAAGAGGAAGGATCTCGGTGATGTAAAACTTACCTTAGAATGATGTGAGTCTGGACGCAGATAGCATGGAACAACTCGTATAACTATATCTCTAGCCCCCAAGCTCTGATCACCCATCAATCCTCTGATGAAAACTGGAAATGACTACCAAATATAAACATGAGAGACTCAAGATTCATCATTTAAATCAAAGATTATGGTTGAAAATGGGCCAAGACAACACTTAGCAACATAGAGGAAGGGAAAACACATACTAGAGAGAGATCATGAGAAAGTGTAAGGAGGGAGGTTGGCCAGACTGAGCCAATACTGCACAGAGAATAAAACAGCTTCCGTCTGATTGATGGGAGCCTATGCTTTTCATAATCTTACAAGACCTCTAGCTGTCATTTCCTGATGAAGTTCCTCGGCTTTGTCAGTCTCATTTTTCTCTTGCATGGCACAGATAATTGTTTTATAAGTTACAACATCAGGAAGGCAATCTTTGTCTTTCATTTTTAGAAGCAAGGCCACAGCTTCATCAAGCAAACCTTCTTTACAAAGTCCACTTATCATAATAGTATATGTTTTGACATTTGGACAACAGCCTTTAATCAGAAGATGCTGAAAAATTTCTTCTGCAGTCTTTAGTATTCCACCTTTGCATGAAGCATCAGCGGGTACATTGTACTTGGAGAGATCAGGCCAGATTCCTTGGACAACAATTTGATGAAATAATGCAATTGCCTTGTCAAAATGTTGAGTTTTGCAAAAAGTGTCTAACAAGATATTGTAAGTGACTACATCGGCAGGTTGACCCCTATCATGCATCTCATCAAGAAGCCCCTGCACAACTGAAATTCTCCCTGATTTGCTCAAGCCATTAATAAGAGAATTATAAGTTACAATACTAGGAACTAAATTTTTGTGACGCATATCGTTCAAGAGAATCATGGCTTTATCTACCTTTTCAATCCTGCAATATCCATTAATCAAGACATTATAATTCTGAATGTCAGGCACCACGCCTCTATTGACCATCCCATCAAATAATGCTTTTGCCTCATCTACATTATTGCTTAAACAATACCCATCTATTAAAGCGTTGTAAGTAAAAACATCAGGTTTCTTGCCTCTTTTCATCATTATAGAAAGCATGCCTTGAGCTTCTAAGGCCCTTCCTTGTTTACATAATGCATCAAGCAATATATTAAAGGTATAAACATCTGGATTGATGTTTTTTAGTACCATTTCATTAAGCAATTGAGTTGCTTCTTTCCACTGACCCACACTGCAAAAACCACAGATCAGGGAATTGTAGGCGACAACATCAAGGAAAATTTTCCTGACAATCATTTCAGAACACAACTTAAGTGCATCATTTACAAATCCATCTTTGCATAGACGATCAATGAGTGTGCTGTACATAACTAGATTAGGCTTAACCGCTTGTTTCTCCATCTTCTGTAGTAATTCAATGGCAGCTCTTGTTTGTCCAATTTTACATAGCCCATTGATTAAGGTCCCATATGTAACTTCATCAGACCGATATCCTCTTGCCATTAGGTCGTCGTGAAAGTCTAGTGCTTTCCATATCTTGCCGTTAATACAGAATCCTTTTATTATCGTGTTCAAAGTTATCATATTGAGTTGATAACCTTTCTTGATAATCTTTCCCATCACGGAGAAAGCAAAGCCCATTTGATCCATATGGCAGAGACAGTTGATCAAGATACTCAAAGTAGCTATGGAAGGCGTGATTCCCCTTGACTCCAGTCGTGGAAAAAGTGAAATAGCAGTGGGATAATGTTTCATCCTTACAATAGCTCCTAAAATCTTGTCTATTTCCGGAATGGGTGGAAGAGGACGCATGTCGACCATGCTATTGAATGCAGCTACAGCATCATCAATATTATCAAGCCTAGAATTTTGTTTCGCATATTGTGGTTGGAAATGAGCATATAACCTCAGATTGTGAGAATATGGCAAATGAACAAGTAAGGTAGATGCTGTAATAGTGGGAGGGGATTTGTGGATGGCATACCTTGTGTTCAACATCGTCAGCTCGGAAGACACTCTGTTTGCTGTGTAGGGTTCCTCGTTGATTTTAAGAGGCAGCCCACTCCTTCTGCGGGAGTATCTTCGCGGGCGCAAATGCAAAGATTTCTATTACCTCTTCTCCCTCCCCTTCCTGCCTTTACCTACGCCGCCCACGACGAAAACTCCCGCTATTCCCATTTCCTAACCTTTCCTACTCGTAATTTTTTCATAAATTAATGTAAAAATTATTTTATATAAATATTATATATATAAATTAATATTTAATACATCATTAATACATATTATAATTTAAATGTTATTAATCAATAAAAAAATTATTTATCAAAAACTAAATTTTATATATATATATATATATATATATATATATATATATATATATATATATATATATATATATATATATATATATATATATATATATATATATATATTATCATTCTTGTCATTGCCACAAATTTATTTAAAACTTATATATATATATATATACACGTGCAATAAAAATGTGACGGGTCCACTAATGAGGCCACCTGAGCCTCGGTGAAACATTTAACAAATTGATGTTAAAACTATGGAATTTATTAAAGATCTCTTATTAATTACATAAATAGAAAATGGATAACATGTCAAGCATACGCAATTAATGACTCTCAAATTATTCCTATACATAATAAAACAAATTATGGATAAATGTATATACAAACAACTTTAGATTTCTCTTTTCTTACAAATTCAAGAGATAGTGAAGGACTTGGTGATATGCAACGGTTATATGGGGGAATTAATAACCGGACCTTCTATATTTAGGATACAAATAATTGATGATAATCCCAAACACGCAATCCCAACTATCACTTCATATTATTCGAACTTCCCTTGCTATGCATTCTACCAGTGCAGGTGTAGATGGCCAATATTCGAACTTCAACCCCAACCTAAACGTTTTTTTGGCACAAAGTTCTGAAGAAGTCCCTTGTTCTGTGGTGAAGTTTCACATTGCCAAGCGGGAAAGAGATGCAATTCATCCAAATAGGAAGGCATGCAGTCCTGCATTTCTCTTCATCTTTTATAGAGTTTTCTGGGCATGAGGTGGTACTGGTACAAAATTCCGTCACGTCCATTGAGGGTGGGTGATTCCCGTACCGCGGCGAAACAAATAATAGCCTATGTAATGAAAACCTCCAAAAAACCTATCATACTCCTGCAGTGTTATTGATGTTTTCAAAGGAGACCACGGCGCCGGATGTCCCCTCATTTGATGCTCCAGAATGTGAAGTAAGGATATAAATCACCCAGAAATGAAGGCAAACAAGGTAAACCAAAGACTATACATTTGCCATCGCTTTCCTCTTCAAGGGAAGTGCACCAGCCACAAAAGTAGAATCTAACTGTTGAAGCAGCGCTCCCAACTGTTTCTTGCCTGAATATATTGTCTTTTTACATGGGCTTCAACTTTGAATTAGAAAGCTTCCATTACCCTGATTCTAAGTCCCTTGAAGGACGGAATGAGTAAGCTCTGTTGCATCCGATGCCAAAATATTCTCATCCAGCAACCTTGACACTGCCTGCAAAAATGATTAAGAAAATTGAAAATAAGCTATATCATGATTCCCAAGAATTAGAAGCCGCATCACATGGTCATATTAGACAGCATACCTCAATTCTGAATACAAGACTTGCCTTCTCAGAGGAGAGGGACTCAACCTGTGGACAAGCAGAATAGTATGATTCACTTCATCAGCCACTCAAGCCTCAATTTATTGCTACTACTAAATATATAAGTTCTAAAAGTAGGGCAGACTAGCTAAGAAAGGTGTATCACAACTCACAAGCAATCCATGACAAAGACATACTTTGAAAACTATGGGCATAGTGTGATTGTGAAAATGCACAACCATTAAATATAAAGTATGCTAGCTAGAGTGTAAAGATTACACCCCAACTATACCATAAGAAAAAAATTTAATGTACCACCCCTGGACCCATCCAAAAAGAAAAGAAAAAACAAATAATGTCTCACTCCCATTTATTTATTTACTTTAGAAAAGGACAAAGCTCATTTTTCTGCAAAATAATGAATCCATGTATATTATCAGTCCTATTCATTCATGTTTGCAAATATATTACAATAATTGCCCTCTGGATGTATGAAAGACACACCTTGGCCTGTTTCTGAATTAAATGATCAGTCATCTGATCAAGCTTTCGCTTGAGCTCAACTTCAAGTTCTGTTGGCTCCTCTATCTCCTTCCTTGTCATTTCAATGTTAGCTTCCAGCTTCCGTGCCTATGATGTGCAAGTAAATTAAATAATTTCAGAGCTAAAGGAAGTCCATTAACTAGACAGGCCACAATACAAAACTAAGAATTAAATGGAGGTAAATCTGTATGACACAGAACACATAAACCTTACAACACATGGAAATGGATGTGGGACATAAAATGTCATGGAGGAAAAAAAAACGAAGTTAAATTTAAACGGGATATTTATGTTGAATCTTTGATCCTTCTAGTACTTCCTTATGTTCCTAAAATATTACTTAATATGAAGAGAGAGATTCTAAATTAACACATAGAAAGTTGACAAACGATTAAAAAGCATAAAAATATTTCACATCCGAAACAACATAGCTCTTCAAGGAAAAAGGAGATGCAAAGATAGATCAAGCACACTAGTTTTAAAGCTTACCTTAAACAGAAACTGTGCAACTTTGTCATTAATGAAAGAGTACTCTGCCTCGAGAATTTCTTACTCAAATTCAACTCCTCTTGAAGCCGACTACAAATCCGAAAAAATAAACAGATGACAAGAATGGCCCAATGAAAGACAGTGACCATAAGAGCTAATAAGATCTAGCTGGAAAAAAAACACGTAAATTCCCCCCTATTCACCACCACCAAAAAAGAAAAATCTAAAGATTTATGCCCCAATTTTAGCAAATTAAGAGTACAACTTACTTGATATTTTGAAACTCAAGTTTGGTGACGATTCCCCATTTGCCTTCTGAGCTCTACAAAAGGTTCAAAATTCAACCTATCAATACACCAGTTCATTTCAACATAATCTTGAATATGCTAAATAGCCAATTGTTGATGAGGTTCCCCATATCACTAAAGCAGCCTAGCACAGCTTCACTTCGACCCTCAATGGTCTCTTTTAATCACATATTATCCATTTATTCTATCTAAAACATTTAGGCTTAATTTCACTTTTGGTCCCCCTATTTTTAAAAATGCATTAATTTAGTACCTCTATAATTTAAGACTCAAATTTGGTCCCTATAATTTATACAAGTAAGTCAAAATAGCCCCTCCATTAATTGCTCCGTATGTTCTTCTGTTAAAGCACCACATGGACATCATCAGATGACACGTCATGCCTAGTCACCAATTGTGTACAGCATGGCGGTTGACAAAGAAGAACAAAAAACAAAACAAAAAATCCAAGCTGAAAAATGCTAAATAACCAAAACAAAAAAATATTAAACAAAATTCCATCATGAATCAAAAGTGAACCCCATCAAATAACCCCAAACCATTGAAGAGCATAGAGACAAAGGGAGAACTTTCAAATAACCACCATTGATGGCGAGTTTGACGGCAAACGACAGAGACAGGCTAACCCATTTCATGACTTTGAATGACTGAGTTAGAACTGGGAAATACATACGAGTATGCCCAGAAAAGGACCAAAAAGAAAGATATCATAGATCTGGTGGTTACAAGCCCATTGAAAGATGGAAAGACCCAGACATCGGAGTGAGCTTTAAGCTCTTGAACATAAAGTCCTAAATTTAGCATATGAGGTTCAAAAGGTAAACAAACCCATCATCTGCATTAATTGCAAAATCCACCAACTATCCCAGATTTTCATTGTGAAAGTACAAACAGAATCTATACCTATATCATACTATCAAAGCATAAGTTCATTAGGAAGGCGATTTGAGCACTGAAGAAGCTAGTTAATCAAAATAGGAAGAGGGAAAACCAGCTTACTTGGCTAAAATAGAGCATTCATAGTCCAAATCTAGATTAGAAAATGACAAGCTTTGAAGACAGGGAACTGTGGATGTATAGAAAACTGTAATGGTGCTGGAAATAAAGTGAAATCTTGCAGTTTCATAAAGTATAAATTTTCAGAACTAAGGAGGATTACAGCAGCTGTGCAGCAGGTGGTGGTTGTAATGGAAGGAGTTGGTTGAGCAAAATGAAAATATATGTGTAAGGGTGAGGGCAATTTGGTCAATAAAACATATCATGACTACCTGATTGGTTATGAACATGATTTCTTAACAAGACTGACTACCTGGTTGATGGTGGTCTGCTCTTTGCCGTTGGTTGTAGCCATCGATGATGGTTATTTGAAAATTCTCCCTTGTCTATTTGCTCTTTGATGGGGTTCTCTTTTGATTCAAGATGGGATTTTGTTTAATTGTTTTGTTTTTGTTTTTGTTTTTGTTTTATATCATTTTTCAACTGGGTTTTTATTTTTATTTTTGTTTTTCTTTGTCAATTGCCTTGTACACAATTGGTGACTGAGCATGATACATGTCATTTGATAATATCCATGTGGAATCCACATAGCACTTTAATGGCAAAACAAACGGAGCAGTTAACGGAGAGATTATTTTAACTCACTTGTATAAACTAGAGGGACAAAATTCAAGTTTTAAATTATAAGAGGACTAAATTGATGCATTCTTCAAAATAGGAGGATAAAAAATGAAATTAAGCCAAACACTTAATAGAATTACATCATCAGTATCACCAAGCTACCACCTTCTTGGATAATTGACCCAATATCTGATATGTTTTGCAAATCTGTGTATATAATCATGAATGTAAGTTTTCCACATCCAATCCAATGTGTTGAACAAATTTGATGCCATAAAAGATCAATCCAATATTACATTCTCTCTGTATACATGGTCTTATGTGAATCAATTTCCTTTTTCACGATGTCACTATAACCACATAATGAAACAAAATTAGATTCCTAAAGGCATACACTAGTTTTTCATCTATTGTATTAGGAGATACCTAAACTAATCTTGAAAATATCAAAATGCTTTCAAGCTAAAATGAGTCTAAAAGGAAAAGCATGCCATAGGAATGAGTTAAGACTAGTATTTGTTGGTACCAAATAGGTACCAAATAATGCATCCAACAATGAGTTAATCACTTTGCTATTCAAGTTCAAGAGACAATAGCTTGATGAACAAACTCTTTTGATGCAATCTGCAGTCGGAGTCCTGCTACTTGTCTAGCCTGATCGAAAAACATATCCCTACTTATTCTTGTTAAAATTCTTACCCAGGCATGAGAATGATCCAAGGATTACGAAAGCACAAGACCTGAAGCAAAGGAAGCTGTTTGGCCAATTCAATTTCAATACATTGGTAATCACAATATCATTAGGAAGTTGACTGGTCAACTCTTATTAGATATCATTATGATGTTTCATGTCATTGATATTCTTAGGAAATTATAAATACTTACAAATAAGGACTAAAGTGCATATTCTTCAGATAATGAGTAGCAAGAAATCCTATCGATATCGATCCAATACTTTAATTTTGTGATTTTTATGAATGTTATCAGTAGCTATGAAGCTTCTATTCTTTAAATCATGTGATAACTATGGAAGCCTAGGTGTTTTTTCATCCCCTTATATCATAGTCAAACTCCAAATTTTTCAGTTTAGAAAATCTCAACGTACCTCCACTTCAAGGTTCCACTGCACAGCTGCAAGGGATCTTGCAAGATCGGCATTTGCTGCCTGCAACCATTCCAGACATTTACCAAAATAAACTTAATCTAGATATTTGTGAAGTCTAAACGTCAATACAGGATAAATTATTTAATATAGAGCACTAGTATTTGGTAGGCAGTAGGCACAGATGGCTTGAATGAGTTCAACAACCTCCGGTTTAGCTAATCGTGCAAGAACTACCATTCTAGTATTATTATGTTTTTGCTTTTCTAACTCAACAGCTTCCATTGTTTCCATCATAGTGGTCTGTAGCTCTGAAGCCTGAAGAAAGGAAAAAAGAAAATTAGATAAATAACCAACAGAAAGAAAAACAATGAGTCCCAAACAGAACAATCGTTCAGTCAGTCAACTTAAGAAGCGATTTCGTCCCATTAAGAGAAATTTCAACACAGTGAAAAAATTTATATATTTCTCCCACCAAATCACCAACAACAGAAAGCTAGAGGGAAAAAAAAAAAGCAGTCCAAATTTTTTCCAAGAATAGGATTACTCATATCCTGCAGTCTGACATCCCAATTCCAGTATAACACAAAAAATAAAACAAACCAGAGAGAAAGAAAACAACTCTCAGCACTATAGTAATATTACCTCTCAGGCTTGTTGCTTAGCTCACTTGTCAAGTATTTTCTCTGGACTTCGCATCTCCCCCTCTAATTTGGCCACAATATTCTCCCGTTCTTTGATAGGCTCTATTGCTTTAGCTGCCGCTTTCTCAGCCAGAAACCTCTCCCTCCTCTTTTTCCTGTCCTCCCTCTCCCTTTCACTTTCAGAATCAGATGTTGAACCAGAACCTGTATCTGAATCAGAACTTCCATCACTACCTATGGAAGACAGAGTTTTCATATCATCATGTATTGAACTTCCAGAGACTTCATTAAGCTCTTGCCTCCTCTTTATTGCACTTCTCAATTGACCGCGAGCAACATCAACTGCCACCTTAGCTTTGCGAACCTCTTCGACCCTCGATTCCAGTATTGTTTCTTTGGCCTGGTTTTTATTGATTGACTGTAAAGATTCTGGGGGAAAAAAGTTCCCCGCTATCAAAACAGGGACCTTTTTCTTCATATTCCTTCGTTTTAAGTTCCGCTATTAGCTTTGCAGGACTGTGCTTACTAGCAAATTATTGTCCCCCGGTCCGCTTACCATCAGTCTCTGATACATTTGAATGCCTCTCAACTGAACCTGAAATGTAAACTCCTCCTCATCACCACCTAATTTATCAAAAGTTAATTTTAATTTATTTTATAAGTAAATTTTTTAAAAAAATTTATGTAAAAATTTAAATTCATACAATCAAAAAATTATTTTATATTTTTATAAATTACAATTTTATCAAAATTATATCATTCACCTTTCTCTTTTTATTAAAATTATATTTAAATATTTTTTAAAATATTTATAAATTTAAAAAATATTTTTTTAAATATATATCTAAATATTAAATAATTTAATTTAAAAATTTATTTTTTATAAATATATTTTATATAAAATTTTATTTAATAAATATTTAAATAAATTATATATCAAACTGAATCTTAATGGTTTGTGGGGGAGAGCAGGTAGTGACGAGCGAGTCGTTTGTGGGCCGTTCAACGATGCAACTTCAGTTGGGCTCCCTGACCCAGTAGCCATGATATCCTTCTTTTTTTTGGACCATTAAGTGTGATGCCCATAGAGTGAGAGACCCGAGGTAATTTAGGCTAGTAGTGTAGCCCAGTACTTGTTTAATTTATTTATTTTTAGCTTTGTATTTAATGCATTTTTTAATAGTAATATTTCACTAGTTCAATAAATAAATAAAAAGCCTAACTATCCTCCGAGCTTCCCCTTTGCATTCTTGCTGGGGCTAAATTTGGTTAACCAGGCAGAAACTTGCTAATCTTTAATTAATTCTAGTTTTTTATGTAGATTAATCTCTGTATTTTTTTTAAAAAAATGATAATATTCATATTTTAAGTATCAAATAAGATTCATTAAAATGTATTGAGCTCTACACATTGTACTTTTTTTTTACTTTTATTTTAAAAAAATAAAATAAAATAAAATCCTTCGGATGTCATGTGAAGCGGTAAAAAAACAAGAACAGAAACAAGAAAGTTTTGACGCCATTTGATGGATACAATTTCTTTATTTTCGTTAGTCTACGAAGACCCACAATTGTTTGTTATAACGACTTGCAGATTCCAAAAGACTGTTATCTAGATGCTTTAAGATTGCTTGAAATAGAAAGTATTGATATTAAGCTATTTGCATTTATTAAATCCGAAAAGCACAAATTTAAATAATCAATTCTATAATTTTTACATTTATACTTGTTCACAATATAAAGTCAACTTAATTCAATATCAAGTTTTTTTTTTCTGTGATAAAGGTATCTTAAAATCAATTGACTTGTAAACATGCATCCTTTACATCGATCGAATGTATTTAAAAAATAATTTTTTTTATATGTATATCAATATTTGAACTTAAGTAATTAAAATAGAAAACAGAATATTTTAATCACTAAATTAATTATTTGGAGTTTTAAGACATATAAGTTTTGATTTAGAAGACTTAAAAAGAAACCACTAAAGGACATATGCACTTAGATATATTTAGGATTTGTTTTTCTAAACTTAATAAAAAGTAATTAATCACTTAAATTCTTTTCAAATATAAAAAGGATCGATTATGTATAATTATGTGAGAATTACGTTCTTTAATCCTTTTTTCATCAGCCACTTGCACTTTAAGTTAAAGTGCAGAATACAATTTAGAAGCCCTACCCCACACACATGGCATCTTTGAACACAAATAATAACATTGCTCATTTAGTAGCGGAGCAAAATTAATATATAATAGAAAAATCAGCATTACCATTTACATTCTGATGTGAAGTCATCATTAAAAGAAGGTAATCGTGTATGAAAGAGGAGGCAATGGGAAGAAAAAAAAATGTAAAGTGGAAAAGTAGCAAGAACGGATAACTGAATTGCTCCAAATGGTTGGAAAATCCCTAAATTCCTCATGCAAGCAAGCGCTCTCATCTTGAGCAGCAATTAGATTGCTTAGTCGCGGTTACTTCATCGACTATATTGATCTCCTTCCCACATGGAATATTTATCATTGTATCGTTGATTTTGGCTTCCAAACTTTTCTGGCTCGTAGTATCGTGGATCTTTGTGATCATTTGTAAGAATGCTTCCTCAACATTGAGATTCTGCAGAGCAGAGGTTTCCATGAAACATAACCCTTCTGTTTCTGCAAACCCTTTTCCTTCCTCTTTCTCAACTTCTCTTGATTGATGCAAATCACACTTGTTTCCCACTAGAATAACCACCATATCTTCGTTCCCAAATTCTCTGAGCTCCCATAACCACTTTCTCACACTCTCATAACTTGCTCGTCTGGATATGTCGTAGACCAGCAATGCCCCCAATGCTCCTCGATAGTATGAGCTTGTTATGGCTCTAAACCTGCCACAAAATTATATAAATATAAGATCAAGATGACTTAATTACAGTTTTATGTAATTACAAATGAAGCAACACCTAGTCATTGAAAATATTGTTGACAAGCAAGTCTGTGCTCTGCATTTTGCAGTATGCACAAGGGGTTGGTGACATGTGAGCTTGGGTTATAATTTAGAAGAGAAATTGGATGATTGTGTTGCGGGGTTGGTGACAAGCCTACCCACTTTACATGCATTTCTCCATCGCACTCATTCATAGCCCATTTGCTTTTCTCTCGTTTGCCACAATCATTTGACATTTTCAGGTTCGCTATCTCAAGCATATGCTGATCAGTGATCATGCCCTGGCCCGCCTCCCCCAATATTTACGCTATCCAAGATTGCATGTGGCTTTTCTGTTTCTATGGTTTTTTTTTTTAAAGCATCAAAATGATTATGGATTTTGAAATTCATATCCAAAAATGCCTTTTTAAATTTGAAAAGAAGTTACATCAAGTATATGCACTAAAAACAAGGAAATTTTGGTTTAGATACGGTCATAGAACACGTCTGAGACAGTTCAATGAACTGCGGGGTTGTTTTCATGATCATCAAGCAACAAATACAAATAAAAGCTAAGAATCCTTAATTTCAGGGGCCCACCTGAATGGATTTTTGTAATGCTTTTTCTTTTCCCAGTTGGAAACATTTACTTTATAAATGATCAATTCCCGGAGATCATCACGGAAGAGCACCTGTGTACAGTTGAAATACTCCAGTACTGTTGCTGTTTTTCTAGTAACTTTTTGGTCACTAAGCAAAATCAAACAGCACTACCAAGCTACCTAATAAAATGTGCGATTAAAGATGGAAAAGTAGAACAGAATTGAAAGACCATTAATAATGAGTCAAATGAACTGAATTTGTTAACGTCTAGATTAAGATAACCCAGTGGAGACCCACTCGGAAACCATGCTGGAAAAGCTAGCCTTCCTTCAACCAAAGAATCTAAAAGGGAGAATAGAAAATTTAACCTAGTTTTAAAATAAAAAAAGAAAGCTTAGTGGTTTCACCATTGAAACAAAACCAGTGGCGAGATAAAAAAACGGAGAAGCAACGATCAAGGATGCCAAAACAAAAAGTGACATGACTGATTGTGAATAGAGCGATTGGAATGAAGTGATAAAGAAGAAAAGATGAAATTGAATAGTAACCTTTCTTGGCCGGCAGTGTCCCATATCTGAGCTTTGATGAGTTTATCGGCAACCTTGATATTCCGGTAAGCGAACTCCACGCCTATGGTGGGCTTGGAATCCAATCGGAATTCATCCTTTGCAAACCTTGAGAGCAGATTTGATTTCCCAACTCCAGAGTCGCCAATCAGAACAGCTTTGAAGAGGAAATCACAATCTTCGTCAAATGCATCACCCATAATTAAACGTGGACCTTTCTCCTCACACAGAGCTCCCTTCTCCTTTTCCAATACCCAGACAGGATAATTTATAACTTATAAGAAATAAGGCTAACGAAGAAGGTGAAAAACTTAGCTAAAAGAATATGTTGTTTAGGTAACTAAAAAAATTGTAATAGGGTGCAAAGTGATGATAATATTTATACAATTTATAAAGCATTGAAATTGTTCTTCGGAGGGTATTGAGTAATTTACATGTGAAACCAGTGATAAAGACATGATTACTGGTCCTCATTGTTGTCCATACCTGTGGATGTCATCAACTAAGGGGAAGAGCCTGCCATGGTTGCTTCCAAGTTCAACCAAGGCCCAATAACGTTGTTCCAACTGTCCTCTACTTCTTGTCTTCTATTAATTTCCCCTACTCTCATTGGGCCTTCGCGGCTTTGAGAGCATAACCCAGCACCGGCGATCAATGACATGTTGTTTAGATCCTAGCAATCTTGGACAAAAACAAAAAAGATCGTAGCAATCTCACCCGTGGTTAAAATAATGGAGAATGGTTATTATTCCAAATTACAAGCTCTATGGACGCTATATGGTTAATGATAAATTACGGAAGATGACTTGTTCACTACCCGGCTTTGTTACCCAAAACCCACAATATTAAGCTACTTTTTCTTTCATGCAGTCAAACCCAACTTGAAGTTGAATTCAGACCCTATGCATACATATCCTTATAGTTTGAAGATCTCTTTTTCTTTTTTTGTTTTTGGAGGGGGGGGGGGGGGGAACTCTCAGCAAGTAGTCTTTTCATGTTACATTTATTCATATAAAACATGAAGATATAAATTATTTTTAGCACATAGGCCATTACCAATTAAAAAATTAAGTCAATCGTAAAAACAAAAAACAACTAAATATAAAAGATAAAATTTGAAATTACGAAGAAGCTAAAAGTAAGAGACAAATACAAAAAGACAATACATTCTTTAACTATTAATAAATTTGGTGAGAAAGGAAAACAATTTTTTTTTTAGTTTAGTTTAAAGAGAAAAGAGAAAAGAGAAAAAATAAAATAAACTAATTATTATATCCTTTTAATTTTAAAAAAATATGCAGCAAAAAAATAAATAAATAATTTGGGTATTAAAAATTTTAGTGAGGGCATTTTTATTTTTTCATCATGGTATACTTTTTTTCTCTCTAAATTATTAAAACAAATAAAATAATTTTTTAAAAAAATTATCTTCACCTCTATTTCTCTTGAACTAAACACTACCTAAAGATTTAATTTTTTATTGAAATCTTCAGCTATAAAAAGTACAATTGTATATGTAATAAAATGATATGTAAATGTTAGATATCCAAACATATTCTTGTCTTGAGATAAAATTTAAAAAATAAATGAGCTCTCATAAGAAAAAGAAGGAAATTGTTTTTATAAATAACCCTCATAAAGTGAGAGATAAAAAAAATTAGAAAAAAAAAAGAAGAAGAAAGAAGGAGAATTGGGTCTTGAACTATTGGAGATTTTTTTTTTTTTGGGACAGATTGTTACCTGAGGTCCTTTTTTTCCGGACGGTTACCCGAGGTCTTTTTTTTTTTTTGGACTAGTTTACCCGAGGTCTTGACCACAAACGAAAAGACAATTGCTGGAACGGGGCTCCACTAGCTTCGTCTTGTGGCCCAGTAAACCTAAACACAGGGAGAAAAATAGTTAATCATGGGAAGTTTGAGTCAGTCTTGCATTCTGCCTGTCCCAAAAAAAAGAAAGTATTGGATTGTTGTTAACAAGTTCCTCAAGACAACTGTATTGTTAAGGTTACCATAAGTATACTATTTAATCAAATCATTAAATGATTGGACGTTTAAATTATAGGTAAATGCTTCTAATTCCCGAATGCTTCCCCAATTGGCATGTCTTCATGCAAAATATATCTTATTGTCCCTGATTTTATATGCAAGAGCAGTTTTCTCTAATTTATTTAAAAGGTGCCACGTCCAATTTATTTATTTATTGCACCATTCCCATGTTAATGTAGCACAATTCCAAATGAAGTGCATTTCGGAGAATGACATTATATGTTTGCTAAATATAATATGGTATACATAAGGAGAATCCTAGGAATCTTAGTGCTAAATAATCATAGTAAATTTTAGAATGAACTCTAAACTTTACTTTTTGAATTTATAATGTTATATAATTTAATTTTAAAATTTATTAAATTTTAAATAATTTAATCTTTTCATTATTTCACACTTAATTACAGTTAAAATAATATTAATTTAATCCATTAAGTATTTATTTAATAAATTAAATTTAGCATTGCACAATATGTCACCATTTTTTAAATAATAAAAAAACTAAATTTTTCTATTAATTTTTTAACTTATAAAAAATTATCACTTATACTCCAAATCATAAATTTTAAAATTTTAAATAGTAAATCTTAAATTTTAAACTTTAAATTATTAATTATAAAATTTAAACTCTAAACTCCCAAACTAATTCAAAACTACAAATCTTAAAACTTTAAAAACTAAAATCCTAAACCCTAAAAATCAATTCTCAAAACTCAAAAACCTAAAGCATTAAACACAAAACACAAATTTTAAATCATAAATATTAAACTCTAAAACCTAAACATCAAACACATAAATCTAAAATCCTAAACTCTAAACCCTAAAAACAAAAACCTAAATGCTAAAAATTTTGAATCCCAAATTCTAAAGCTCAAACTACAAAATTTAAAACTTTAAATTTCAAACTCTAAAATTTAAAACTCTAAACTTCAAAATATCAAAATTCAAAGTCTTAAATCTTAAATCTTAAATTTTAAAACTTTAAATTCTAAAATTTCAAACTCCGAAATTTAAAACTTCAAACCTCAAAATCCTAAAACCTACAATATAAAATCTTAAACCCCAAATCATAAGCCTAAATCCTAAAACTTAGACCCTGAATCTCTAAACTCTAAATTTTAAACATCAAACATCCAAAATTCAAAGTTCTAAAATTCAAACTTCAAAACCTACACCCCAAATGCTAATATCTTAAATTCAAAACTCTAAACTTCAAATCTAAAAGCTCTAAACTACATATTCAAAACCGAAACCGTAAACACTAAACTTAAAACCTGAAATCCAAAAACTTCAAACCACAAAAAAATAAAATCTTTAACCCTAAAATTCAAACCTCAACCTTAAATACCAAATAGCAAACCTTCTAACTCAAAATCTACAAACTCCAAACTTTAAAACCCAGAGCCCAAATTCTAAACCTCGAATTCTCAAACCTCAAAATGTCAAAATTCAAATCTTGAAATCCTAAATATTAAACCTCAAATTTCAAATCTCAAAACTCCTAACCATAAAACCTAAAAATTTTAAATATCAAATCCCCAAATGCCACAAATCCCAAATACCAAATACTAAACCCAAACCTCAAATTTTCTAAATTTAAAACCTTAAACCCTAATCATCAAACCCCAAAATCCTAAACTCTAAATCTAAAATCTCAAGTCTCAAATTTCAAACCTAAATCTTCAAAATTCTAAGCAACAAAACCCGAAATCCTACGTTTCAAAATCTTAAAGTTCAAAACTCTAACTCTAAATCCTAAATTTTAAACCACCAAACACAAAATTCACAAACCCCAGAATTTTAAACTTAAGATCCTAAACTCTAAATCTTAAATTTCAAACTATAAATATCAATACCTAAAACACTAAACCTTAAATAAATAAAAAATATAAACTCTAATGTGTATTTTCTTTTTTTATTGTTTTATTTTTTAATAAACACGTTAAGATTTATTATTTTTAGGGTTTAGTGATTAGGGTTGAACGTTTTGAGATTTAGTGTTTTGAATTTGAAATTTATGATTTTGGAGTTTGAATTTTGAGATTTAGAGTTTTAAGGATTAGATTTTAAGGTTTTGTGTTTTTAGGTTTGAGATTTTGTGGTTTGGTGTATGATGTTTAGTGTTTAGTATTATAGGCATTGGGTTTTAGGCTTTTGAGGTTTGTGATTGGGATTTGGTATTTTGAACATATGGGCTTTGAGGTTTAAAGTTGAGGGTTTTGCGGTTTGGGGTTTGAAGTTTAATGTTTTGAGTTTTGGGGTTTCAGAAATTGGAGTTTAGGGTTTTAAAATTTTATGTTTTGAGTTTTTGGTGTTAGGGGTTTGAATTTTTTTAGTTTTAATATTTAGAGTTTAGGGTTTTTAGGTTTAGATTTTATAATTTTAGAGTTTGAAGTTTTGAATTTGGGGTTTGAGGTTTTTGAATTTGGGATTTTAAAATTTAGGGTCTGAAGTTTAGGGTTTTGAGTTTTGAGGTTTTGACATTTGAATTTTAAGTTTTAGAAATTTGTGATTTTGTTGTTTGGTGTTGGATGTTTAGGGTTTATGGTTTAAGATTTTGTGTCACGACCTCAAAAAAAAAAATTTAGTTCTGATTAGATTCAATTTCTCAACAAATTTGTATATCAACAATATCCTTATGAGAATTACACCCCTAATCCTTTTAAAAGAAAGATTCATAAACGAAACAGCAATTATGGCACATACTTTTATATTTAATAGTAGTTTCAGATGTGACAATATTGCCATTACATTAAGGTCACTTCCCAGGAAGATTTATACATACAATATATATATATAATAACTGGGTACTAACAAAAATAGGCTATTACCCTGTCACTATTAAAAAAAATATCTTTCTTAGTTAAGTAAATACAAAATATTTACTTACTACTCGAAACTACTCTAATCATCCAGTTCTATCGGTGCTACTAGCAGTGGTGGGGGTCCTGCCGCTATAAACTTGGTCAAATGAGCCACATAAAGCTCTTGAACAACTGGAATATGGCCAAGGTACTGTAACTCCACCCAGTGGACCACAAAAACTAATGTCATAATGTAAATAGGCATGCTGATCTATTGATCTGAACATGATAAGAAACAATAATGAGAATGAAAATTCTCAATAACTTTTATAGTAATTATGATGTATATATAATCTCAATATCTTATTATGTCTAACTGTATAAACTACAGAAACAAATAGTCATAATATATTGATGTGCATATTACATTCGATAGTAACAATTTTTCCTCAGCAATAATTGCATATACCAATCCATCACACACACACACACACACACACACACACACACACACACACACATATATATATATATATATATATATATATATATATATATATATATATATATATATATATATATATATCTCCTTCTTGGCTAATTTTACTAATTCTGAAAACTGTATAAGCTCTCAACTCACAGTCACAAAGTCAAATGAGCAGCCGGCTCATTCCTAAATGCAGCTACAACACATCATCCAAGCATGGCATATGATATATATATATCACCAGTTTATTAGTAATAAATAATCTCCTTCTTGGCTAATTTTACTAATTCTGAAAACTGTATAAGCTCTCAACTCACAGTCACAAAGTCAAATGAGCAGCCGGCTCATTCCTAAATACAGCTACAACACATCATCCAAGCATGGCATATGATATATATTCAATCCGTGAATAGGGCGTCGCCTATTTTGGTACCAGATACGGAGGCCATGAGACTATCTTGGGTCACCATGCTACAACAAGGGTCAGTCCACTTTTCTAAATCCTTTCTTTTTAGTTCATAAAATCAGTCAAGTTCAGATATAGAATTTTTTTTCTTCACCCACTAATGCATCATGATATATATAATCACATACTCATCATTATCAAAAATTGTATATATGCATATTTCAATAAAGTCAAGTAAATGTTATGAAATTATAGGCAAAATATAAATTATGTACTCATAGTATCATGTTTATTTTGTAAACTTATGTACATGTGTGTGTATACTTGGTTAAAAGTTCATATTTTACCCACCAACTTCATTGTATATTTTCTTGTTTTATGACACAACTTATATACCACTTTTTCCTTGCAAATTTGACTTATAACTCAATTTTCAGCCTTGAATACAGTCTACCCGTGTTCTAGGATACGACCAGATTTGAAAATTTTATAAAAATTCATGAAATCGCCCAAACTAGCTTAGAACACGGCCTGACTGTGTTCCAAGACACAACCTGGCCATGTTCCAATATACGACCGTGCTTGAAGATACTTCAAGCGTGTTCTAGAGCAACTCCGAACACGGCTTGCCCGTGCTGCTACAACTTGTAACACGGCTTGGCTGTGTTTGAAGACATTTCCTCACTCATTGGACCAACTCCGATTGAAGTTATTCCAAATCCTATGAAAAGTTAAGACATGGAGCTACAATTTTTATGTTTATCACATTGACAAAATCGAAGTAAACCAAGGCCTCATAAGGAACATAAGTTTTACGTTTTAATACCTAGAGATGAATCTGACCTCTTCTCACTTATTTGGACATAACTTCCTCATACGAAATTCGATTAAGGTGATTTCAACAGCTATGAAAACTTAAGACACAGAGATAAAATTTTTATGTTGAAAACTTTTTCAAATTCATCCTAAATCCTAACTCTTAGAACTATCTATTCCAGACTTCGATTTTTGAAACCAACACAACCACAAATCAAATCATCACATTCCCTTCATAACCAAACTATACCAGAAACCCATAGTCATTTCTTATGTGAATATGCATATACTTTCATGTAGCTATCTTTAACCATCATACACCAAATATCTTGTGAAGGAAAAATATGAAACAAGTTTCATAAAACCAGCATCATAAAAAAATATATATTATAAAACCTACCTCAAGACCTCTGCTAGCTTCTCCTTTCCTTCTCTAGCTACCCACTACCTTCTTCTTCTCTACAATTGCTTCCACTTTTTGATTCCACCACCTCCTTCTTCTTCACCTTCTCCTTCTTCCTCTCTGCTCTTACGTTTTTTTACTGTTGTTTCTCCTTTTTTGCTTCTGACTTTTTCCATTAAAATCTCCCTCTACAACCATTAATGTTCAGCTGAGCTACTCACTCTATACCTTAATATCCCTGCTTGAGGTGTCCCTAAAAGTGTAGGCTTCATAAGTGCTTTGGTGATATTTATTTCTCCCTCTTTCTGATGCTACGTGTTCCTTCTTCCTTTATTGTTTTCATGCTGTTTTCATTTTTTTTTCTTCTGCCAAGACCATGCATTTTCTTAATGCCTCATAGTTGAAATATTTTCCTTTTCCTAATATCCTATCACACACACACACACACACACACAGATATATATATATATATATATATATCCATAAGTTCAAAATTAAGGATATTACACTTTGGGTTATAGGGTTTCAAGGTCTAGGTTTGGTGTTTTAGAGTTATGCGTTTTAAGGTTTATGCTTTATGCTTTTACAATTTATGGTTTGAGGTTTGATATTTAGGGTTTAAAGATTAGGGTTTTGGTGTTTAGGGTTTAACGTTTAGGGCTTTGGGTTTTTATTTTTTGAGTTTTTAGGGTTAGGGATTTGGAGTTTGGTACTTGATGTTTAGAATTTTGGGGTTTAAAGTTAAATTTTTAGAGTTTCAAGTTTTGGGGTTTGAGATTTTGGATGTTGGGGTTTGGAGGTTTAAGATTTATGGGTTTGAGGTTTTATGATTTGAAATTTGATATTTGGGATTTGAAGGGGTTTATAGTTTGAGTTTTAGATTTTGAAATTTTAGAGTTTAGGATTTGGGGTATTGAAGTTTTAGTATTTTTGTTTTTGTTTTGGGTTTAGACCTTTACGAGTTTGATATTTGAGGTTTGATGTTTGGAGTTTAAGGTTTGGGGATTTAGAATTTAAAGTTTCGAGTTTTAAGGTTTAGGGTTTGGGATGTTAGATTTTGGTAGTTTTAATGTTTGGAGTTTTGTGTTTAGGAATTTTGGTCTTTATTTTTAAATTTGGGATTTAAGATTTTGGAAATTGAGTTTTGAGAATTGTGGTTTTGAGACTAGAGGTTAGAGGTTAGAGGTTTAAGATCTCAATATTTGAAGTTTAGGATTTTTGGATTTGCGTTTTAGAGTTTTGAAGTATGAGATTTGGATTTAGGGTTTTAAGTTTTTAAGTTTAAAGCTTTGAATTTTTAAACTTTTTAGGTTTGGGTTTGGGGTTTTATGGTTTTGGGGGTTGAGGTATAGGGTTTTAGGGTTTTAATTATAAATTTTATGATTTTGAGGTTTAAGAATTTAGAGTTTGGGATATTGAGTTTTGGTAGGTTTTAATGTTTTGAGTTTTGTGTTTAAGGCTTTTGGTCTTTGGTTTTAAATTTGGGGTTTTGAGTTTTGGAAATTGAGTTTTGAGACTAGAAGTTAGGGATTTAAGGGTTCAATATTTGAGGTTTAGGGTTTTTAGATTTGTGTTTTAGAGTTTTGAGATGAGATTTGGATTAAGGATTTTAAGTTTTAGGATTTTATGTTTTTAAGTTTAAGGTTTTGAATTTTTTAATTTTATAGGTTTGGGTTTGAGGGTTGAAATATAGGGTTTTAAGGTTTTAATTATAAAATTTTATGATTTTGAGGTTTGAGAGTTTAGGATTTGAAATTTATGATTTACTATTTAGAATTTTAGATTTAGCATTTAAGTGACAATATTTTAAAAGTTAAGATTTAAAAAAAATTATTTTAGTTAAAAGATCAAAACAAAATAGAAATATAAATTTATGGACCAATAGTGCGATTTAATTTTATGTTTTTTTTAAATGATGACTCAGCAAATTAAAATATTGTGTCACACTAAATTTAACTTGTCAAGTTAATACTTAATGTATTACATCAATATTTTTTTAACAATAATTAAAGATAAAATAATAGAAGAATTAAATTATTCAATATTTAATAAATTCAAAAATTCAATTATATTATAGTGTAAATTCATATATTAAAATTTAAAATTTTAATAAATTCAAGGATGAATTTCAACCTTTGCTTTAAATTTTATATTTAAAGCTCAGTAGTAATACAGATCGCAGTTAATGCTTTTCCTTGCATGGCCAGCTGGAAGGTAGATATTAAATTCAGTTCTTTTTTCTTTTTAATCTCTCACTAAACGAATCCAATTTTTCTAGTTTGTCCTTGACAACATTTCAATTGCAAAGCAGTGTATATTTGAATTTGGTGTTCTAATATTATTATATTATTAGAAGGCAATGAACAAAATTGCAATCTATATTTTATAATTTCGTATAGAACAACAGAAAATTGTTCTTTTGAGTCTGCTATTAGGCAAAGAAAGGTCTGGCATTGCCTCTAGCTTAAAGCCGAATAATTGATATCTATTCCTATTTCCGCTTTGCCTAATAAAATTCCACATATATACGAATCTTTTAAGAGTCAACTACATTCAATGGTCTATATAATATTCAACGTACATAAATATAAAGTCTAATCTGGCTTTAGTTATTTAAAAATTTGAAATTCCTAAGCCATTTATATGAATTATTGAAGGCTTAATCGTGGTGGCTGTGCACATGTGTGGGATCTCCTTCCGCAAAGGTAGTTGACCACTGACTCTTTCCCACCTCTTCAACTATTCTCATGTGAACAATCTCTCTCCATATTCAAAATTTTTAGTAAAAAAAGAAAGTTCTTCATTTTCCCTTTACAGTTCAACGACAACAACAATTAACAGAGCAAAAACTCGTTTAAGACTTGGGAAATTCCACGGACAGATTGATCATTTCAACTTATTTCAGTTGCCTCTAAGAACAAAATAAAAATTCTGAGGATGGAAACGGATCACAGGGCACAATTCAATTTTATATCGACAAAAACGACATTATTGGCAAACTGTAACCATACGAATTGTTCTATTAACGTCTTCGTTTTGGTCTGGATGGAATGTTGTCCGTTCAGCATTTGGCCACAAAATTATTTATAGAACTGAAACTGAAGAGAAAGTAAGAGAAACCATACTATAACGGCAGCCATCCGAGATGAAGTACTGTCTACCTACAACTACACGATATGTAAACTTGCAAATCCAAGCGCTTCTTCTACAGGGCGGAGCCATTCATTGGATTGTTGGTCATCATCTTCTTGAACTCCTCGAAGTTGACGTTGCCGTCGCCATCGGAATCGACTGACCGGATCATGTTATGACATTCCTCGACGGAGCACTTCATTCCCAAACGATTCAACACCATGTGGAGCTCGGTGGCGCAGATGAGACCATTCTTATTATGATCGTAGAGGTCGAAAGCGTCGCGGAGCTCGGAGGCACCGCCATCTGCGGTGTCGGAGCGACAGAATTCCGCGAACTCCGATAGGTTAATGAAGCCGTCGCGGTCTATGTCGAGGTCGTCCATGACTCGTTGGAGCTCCTCCGGCGGAACACCTGATCCGAGGGTTCTGAGAACGTTATCCAACTCGGTGACGGAGATCTTGCCGTCGCCGTTGGCGTCGAAGCGGTTAAAGACTCTCTCGAGTTCGTTCATGTCTTGCAGGTACACTGATGGTTTAGGGCTAGGGTCGGCTGCAGCGGGTGCGGTTGGGTTTGTCGCCATTGCTAAGATTCTGCTGCTGATTTCTGAAAAGGAGATAGAGGAGGAGATTGGCGCTTTGATTGTGAGCGGAGAGATAATCGAATAGCGAAAGGCAGGACGGTGCTCGCGTCGTTTGGGAATTTTATAGTCACATTTTTTTTTTCTCGTTGGAGGTGGACCCGATTTGTTAATATATTTTTTAAATAAAGCATCTTGGAGTCGTGATAAATGGTCTAAGAGCCGATTCAATTCTTTATTTAAGGACGTGAGCCCCACCGAGAGAGGGTCTTATTCTGCAGCATCACCGGAATAGGTGAGAGAGTTGTCACCAAATCCCACGTTAAATAGTAACTAACAAGATTTGAGAGATTTACTGTATATTTTATTAGATATGTGTGTATTTTTACCTTGTTTTTCGGAAACACGCGCTCATATGGTTTATCTGATTTTGCAATGAACTAAATGATAAATCCAACAAAAATAAAATCAAAAGGGTATGACTAAAATTAAGTAAGAAAAATATAAGAATCCAGTTTAAAAATTTAATGAACTGCAAATGTTTTCTATCTTAAAAGAAAACAATCCAATTCTTGGGAATCACAATTTCAAGTCGTTGCTCAATTCGTGGAGTCGATAAGAAAGACAATGCCAATCAAATCACTCAAAAAGAAACCAAGCAAAATGATAATGAAGACAATTTGGCAAAAAAGAAAGGATAATAAGGACAAAGGCAGAGTTAGTATGCCATAAATGCCAGTTTTAATTAAATAGCCCAATTAACGAAATTATTGAGAGAACTATACTAAATACTTTTTGACTGAAGCCTCGCACCGAAGCAGCAATCAATTATCCGTTAAACATCTGACCATATATATACCATTCAGTTTGTGATTTTATCCAATCGCTATACATTTTTTTTAATTACTCTATTAATTTTTTATAGTTAAAGATTTTTAAATTGTGTTATTGTAGTGTTTTTTTTTATATGTCTTTGTTGTTAAACTATAAGCTTGTTAATTTATGTTTAATTAACAGAATGAACTGCAAATGTTTTTTATCCAATCGCTATACTATCATGTTAATAATGTAAATGACGTTAATTATTACTAAGTAAGATAAACAAAAAAACAATGAAAAGTTAATCGATTATTATTACGTGCCAAAAAAATTGAAATAAATAAGATATTAAGAAAAATAAAAGTGAATAAAGATATTAGTTGCATTCTAAAACATTTTAAAAAAATATTCTTTATCTTCTTGAAGTATGGCTTATTATAGTAATTTAGGCACATAATCTTTTAAACGAAACACTTTATCCATTTAAAGTTTCGCATGTTCTCAACTTTTTTGGGCATTTGTTGAGCGTGACTTTTTTTTTTTTGGGGGACATAAGCGTGACTCTAACTATGTGAAATGGCAATACTATCGCTCTAAAGAAATTAAAAGAAAAAAAAACCATAATTTAATTTTTATTTTATTTTTCTCGGTGCCGTTATATTTCGTTACTCATTTTTTGAACACGGACAACGAGTGAATCGCGTTTTTAATTGAAAGATAAAGGCATGAAATAAGGCGACGCGTAAATGAGTAAAGAAGGAATTGTGGACGGCCGGCGGAGGGGGTAGCATGTGATATGGTAAGCCGCTTCGTCATCCGTGTAGTCTGCTTTTGTTTATTTATGATAATTGAATAATATTTGAAAAAAATAAATGAAAAGATGTTGGGAAATGGGCACGTTGTGTTTGCGTGTGACACGCGGTGCACACGGAAAGAATATGAATAGGAATAGGAATAGGAATAGGAAGCCAACATTTTGACGCAAAGTCAATCCATCCGTTGCTTCCAGAAGAGACGTTTGTCTCGTTACTCATGGAATCTGTGTGATGCACTACTTGGACGATTCTGTCCTCTCCTTTGTTTTTTTTTTTTTTTTTCTTTTCGCTCTCTCTTTTACATATATATACATACGAAAGTAGTTTTCTCAATTTTATATTTGATTGGGGGCTTCATCTTGTTACGCGAGTGACAATTAGCCAGGTAATACTCGTTATATTCAAAGATATATAAACTTTTGTATAATATCTTATATATGAGAGGTAAGTAAATGGGATGTGATAAATTATTTAAATTAACAGTAGGAATTTAAAAAAACAACTGTTAGATTAATATTCAAAATGCTCCACATTTGGATTATCACATTAAAGAAAATTATAATAAAAAAAATTACATAGATTATTAACTTTATTAAATTATTTAGTATTCCATACCATAGATAACTCATTTTTTGTCAACTAGTTAATTTTTTATTTGATATTACAATATAAAAACTAAAATAGAGAGAAATTGGAAAAGAGAAAAAAGAAAATTAATAATATAAAAAAAATACAGTATGAATTATATAAATATATTAATAGAATGAAAATTTATTGAGTTTGGTTGGGCTTTAGTCAGATTGACCCCGAGATTATTTAATTGCAGTACTAAAAGGTTCAAATGGGTTGACCCAAGCCTTGCTCAACACTTTCGACCAAATGAGGCCGAAAACAAAGCCGCCTCAACCAACTCTCTATTGTATTTTGTATACCCTTCTGGAATCATCATGCAATGTCGTACGAGTGTAAGGCGTGACAACGAAGAATCTAACAGATGAGGCACACCGTGACACCAGAAATGTAGATAATTTTTATCAGATTAAAAAAATATTAAGCTCATTGAATCGTGAATTTTTCAAAACCCAATTATATCAACACGGCATATTATCTTCCAAAAAGACAAATCAGCAACCCGTTAGTTTAGAAATTATTAAGACAGACTGACTAATCCAAGAAAAAAAGGAAAAAAAAATATAACAAGAGGAGAGTCTCGGTAACAATTGATATAGACGTATGGTACCGGGCGATAGGGGCGGAACTAAACAATTTTTATTGAGGGATTAAAAAAACTTAAAGATATCAATAAAAATATATTAATTATATACAATAATTAAAAATTTAAAACAATTAAATATAATGCATAATCTACAAATTAAAAAAAAATTATAGAGAATTATTTACAATCATTCTTTAAGATAATTGTGCTCAAAATTTTTTTATTGTTTCAAATTTTGTTATTATGGACTCTGTGTTAAAAGTAGTGACAATTTCTTTCTCAATGTAAACAATTAAATTATTTGCAAAAAATCCATCATTTATTTTATTCCGGAGTCTTATTTTGACCATCTTTATTGCTGAAAAAACTCTCTCTGTAGTTGTTATAGACATAGGAAGAGTCGAGCCAAGACGAATTAATCGATCAATCAAGTGGTAAATTTTTTATTTTCTTATTTTTATTAATCTCTTACATAACTGAGAAAGTGTAATAATATCTAAAAAATCTGGATTATGAGATATGTCAAGTTCATAATAGCACAGTTGAAACTTTAAATGACTTCTTTCTTATTTTGTGAAATTTTCAAGATAAAACTTCAATGCTAGCTTGCATATGTTTTTAATATTAAATAACTTATAATTGTCATTAGGATCTAATGCAGAGCTTAAAGTTAAAAGTTTCATTGTTTGTTCTTTGAATTTACTATTCAACTCTTGTAACTGGGAGTCTATTGCTATTAGGAATATTTCTATTCAAAAATGATGATTTACTGTTACATTTGATTGACGAGATCTTCCTCTACTTAAAGCATATCGTGAACTCATATCAGGGATTTCAATTTCATGTTTTCTACAAAATTCTTTAATATTCTCAAGTAACTTAGACCATCCATCATATCTCAATTTTTGAAGAAATAATTTTGTTGTAGAAACAAGATGCATTGCATTCAAGATATCTTAAGATTGTTGTTGTAATGCTTGGCAAAGATCATTAGTTAATCCCATTATTTCATACATTAAGTGCAATGTGAAAATAAACTCAAATGATAGTAATACTTTACTAATAGCATAAGCATCACCTCTTTGTGCATAAGTAGTCCCTTTATCAATAATAAAATTGACAACAGTGCAAGTTATGGAAAACATTCTCATTAAGCTGCAAATAAAAGTAAAGTGAAAGCCCCATCGAGTATCTCTAGCTCTTTGTAAAGTTTCAAGTTAATTTGCTCCTCTACCTATTTTAAGCTCATCAAGTGCAACCATCTTTACAATTTCAATAGCTTAAACTTCTTGTAATTGATCATGTCGTTTGCAAGAAGCACCAACAATATTTACAATGGAAGTCAACTGTGTGAAAAATTCATGAATTTGAACAACTTCTCTTGAAGCAGCAACTAAAGCTAATTGCAATCTATGAGCAAAACAATGAACATAATATGCATATGGACAATCATTAAGAAATAAGGCTTGCAATCCATTCTATTCACCTCGCATATTGCTAGCACCATCATACCCCTGACCTTGAATATTTTCAAGTTGAAGATTATGATAAGAAAAAATAAACACTAACTCTTTTTTCAAAGTCATTGCACTAGTGTCACTAACATGTACAAGATCAAAAAACCTTTCTTGAACAACACCTTCCCTAGTAACGAATCTAAAAACAATGGTCATTTGCTCTTTCTTAGATTCATCTCGAGTTTCATCAATAAGGATACAAAATTTAGCATCTCCAATCTCTTCTCCAATTGAATTTCTCACCTTATTTGCAAGAATATGTAGAATGTCTTTTTGAATGTCTCAAGATGTATATTTTGCCATCCTTGGAGTACTCTCCAAAATGAGCTTCTGAACATTGTCATTATAAGATCCTAAAAGCTTTAACAATTTAATAAAATTTCCTCGATTCTTTGAACTTTGGCTTTCATCATGACCCCTATATACACAAACTTGAAATATCAACAATTTAATACAATCAATCGAACTTTTGAGTCTGAGTCGGTTATTCTTAATTTCTTCTAAAACTTGCCTTTTAATAAGTATATCAATATGCTGTGATTGCTTCATCAAATCATCACAATATTTCATAGCATTATAATAAGGAGAATTGAGACTTTTGCCAATGTGATTCAAAAGAGGACAATCTACTCCACTGTTAACTTTCTTCCAATTTTTGAAATAATGTTCCGTGAATACATTTGAACTTGGGCGGCCTAAAGCTGGCTTACCAAAAAAGTAGCATGGCAAACAATATATAGCATCATGTTCTATAGAATACTCCAACCAAGAGGGATATAGTTTAAACCAAGAAGATTGAAACCTACGACGTTGATTTTCACCACTAGAAAATGAATATTGAGCAAACTTTGGTTGATTTGACCCATCTTTTAGATAAACTCGATGAATTTTATCTCTTTGATTAGGAGGAAATTGTCAAATTAGCGGACGTAATCCAAGATCTCTTTCTAAATTATAAGCATCTATTTGTGTAACATTGAGTTGTGGATGTATGGAGCTACCAACTAATTCAATATTTGAAAGATTAATATTTGAAGACTCAATGGTTAGATGACCTTGGTATGATGTAAGAGTGGTAGAAGCATCTTGATTATTTTTATTTTTTCTTTTAAAGAACGTGTCAATGGTTTTCAACTTTCCGATGAATAAAAAATAAATTTGAAAAACATATAATAAGATGTAACAAAATTTCATATTCAAAAATTAGTTCAAAAATTTTAAATTCATATAATGAAGTTAGCCTCTAATAAATACCCAATCACATAATGTAACCTTTAACACACACACACACACACACACACACACACACACACACACATATATATATATGGGTTTTCTAATCAATGTTAATTTGGTTATTTAAGAGATGCAAAGTTAATTTTAGTTTCAATAACAAATATTTAAAACAATACATATACAATAAATCATCTTTTCATTTTTTTTTCTTTTTATATTCTCTGGACTAATTTTAACAATCTTTAATTACAAATGCTCATTAGAATACATTATTTATTTGTTAAATTAATTGCATAACTAAAAACATCAAACATACAAAATTTAAAGGTTGAAAAATTGTGTAAAATACATTTTAGCCAATATTGTTCTTAGTCTCTGCCACATGCAGGTGAAGGTGCTGATTTTTGCTAATGGGATCCCTTATTTGTTTTTTTTTGGACATGAGTTCTCTTAGTATTTCATTTACAGATTGGAGGGGACTTAGAAAACAAAGTGTGTATTCTTTATACATTGTCTCATTTTAAGAAGATATGATAAGTTTGACTATACATTACTTGCTAGAGTTAAATCAAACAACTTCTACATATTATATTCAAATGATGATGATTAGACATCACATTGTTATTCACTCATTTGTTAAGAAATTTTCACACTTGCAACAATAAAATCAATACATAGAAGTGGAGAGTTAAAAGGAAAAAAATGCTTACTGTTAATGACCAAAAATTCCTCTAGTAGAAGACTCCCTTCAATGGCAATATAAGAAGACTATCGCTCATTCACTTAAATTGTTGAGTGGTCCACCATGGACTGACGCACGCACTAGCATGACACTCACCAACGAAGGGCCAAAGAGAAAGTTAAAAAGTGAAACACGATATTCATAGTCAAGGTGAAGGAGAAAATAAAAAAATAAAAAAGAAAACTTCAGACTTCAAAAAGGTAGACTTGGAGAGAAAGAAAAAGAAATTATTGACCAAGTGACTGTTGAAGGTAGCTTATTCAATACGTTTGATAGTAAAATTTGAAAAAAAAAATTTATTTTAAATATTTTATTATTATTTATGAATTGTGATCATGAGATTAATTTTTTTAATTAAGTTAAAATAGCTTTAATCAAATTAAAATACTTGGTTGATGGAGGGTTAAATTATATAATATTAATATATTTATATTTAATTAATAAAAAATATATTACTATTAAAAAAAATTTAATTTTTTGGGGTGGGCTAAAGTTTCCTCAACGTCTACTATTCTCTGCCCCTGCCGTGCGAGACATTTCCACCAGTTAGAGACATTTCCACCAGTTATAAGCAAGGGAATAAAGTGTAATATAATATTAGCCTAGCTAGCTAACTAGAGATTAATGAATAGTTTTTTTTGGACTGCCTATATTAATGAGTGGCGATGAGGACAGAAAGTACCAAATAATTGGCCTTGGTGCATGTTGCAATGCTGGTGGCACCATCACAGGCACAAGAATAGGCCTTTGGACAAGCCGTCCTGAAAATCCTTGAATACGCAGTGGGCTTGCAGTCTTGTGGGCTTCTGTAGCTTCCTATGCAACAATATCTTGGCGAGTTGAAACACAAGCTTGTCCAAAATACAAAAAACTTGAAACACCTCCGGCTAGCTCAGGTGGTTTGAGAAGAGAGAGATTCGAGGTATTGTAAGGGCTCGTTTGAAGAGTAAAATATAATAAAATATAATAAAATAATAGAATAAAATAACAGTAAGAATATTTGTATAATATTATGTTGTTATATTATTATTTATTTATTTTAAATAATTTTTTATTATTTTAAATAATTTTTTATTTTAATGATATAATTCTACAAAATTTATAAATTATTTTATATTTTTATATTTTATTTATATTTTAACTTAAAATATAACTAATTTATATTTTAATTTTAAAATAATAAATACATAATTTTAAAGTTTAAATAATATTTTTAATAATAATATTTTAGTATAAATTTTTAAATAAAACAAAATTTTTAATATAAACTTTAAAATAATAAATATATAAATAAAAATAATAAAAATATATAATAAAAATTTACTTTTTTATTTAAATACTATTATTTCTATAAATAACAATGCTTAAATTTTTTCTTTTTTTTGATGTCACTTTAAAGATGGCTCCACCATAAGCAACTCGCAATGGGAGTAAGAACTCCAATCGAAGATGTTCTAAGATTAAACCTCTCATGTTATACTAAAAAATAAATAAAAAATAGAGCAAGCACATTAGGCCACCACTCTCTTCTTAGTCATGAGACCTCACTTGTAGTCCCACTGGGCACAGCATGTTGAGGTCGTTTACACACCTAGCGTAACTATATTTTTTATTAAAAAATAAAATAAAATAAAGATGTGTAATCACATTATTTTTAAAATTATATTTATTTTTATTATATTTATTACAGAACATACGACAAATCACTCTTAAAAGTTATTTTAAATATTTAGAGATTAACATAACAATTTTAAAAATTTTTTTAAAAAAAATTTTTAAAATTTTACAAAAAATAATAAAAAAATAAATACATTTTTAAATTGATTATTCACTCTATTAAATTATTTATTTATAATAAAATTTTGTATAAATATATTTTTTATAGTTATGATTTTTTTTAAAATTTGCATTTTTTTTATAAGTCATGACTTTTTTAAAAAGTCATTTTTTTTAAAATTCAATTTAAAATTTAAATTTAAAAAAACTGTTAGATTTATATAAAAAATTCGTATTAAAAAAATTATATTAAATATGAAGTGATAATTAATTTATAAAAATTTAAAATTTACCCATCTACCAGACTTACCTGGTAGAAATCTTGGTCTTTGCCCAGAGTGAACTCAGCGAGAGTGGCAGGAGGGGTTCCGCCGATGCCATTGTCACCCGTGGCGCACCTGCCGCGGCCGCAGGCGTCGAAGACACAGCCATGGCGACCCCAAAAGCGGCCAGACCAAAGAGCAGGTAGTTAGAGCTTGTAAGCCTTGTTTGGTGGAACTTGAAACCTCCACGGGCCAAGAGGGTCTTCCCTGCGCTGGGTTGAATGCCTGGCCAAACTAGGCAGGAGTACTTGTACAATATTATTGCTGCTGCTGACACCTCAGGCACTGTAGCAAGCAAATTAACAATAAACATACAGATTGAGTCACACTGTTGATTGTTCTTTGATTTTAAGTTTCTGATTACATACACGGCTTACAGAATAAAATTGTGGGTACGGGGGAGGAGCGCAGATACCTGGAATGTGGGATATAAGGAGGGTGCTGAGCAACAGAGTGAGAAGGGGTGTCAGCATTATGATTGACGGAAACCGGGAAATTTCAGGAGAGCAAGGAAGAAAGAGCTACCTTGTCTATCCCTCTTTTGCCATTATGTAATGAGTTTTATAGAGTGAGGGAGAGGGGTGGGGGGGGGGGGGATCGGAAGCATGGGTTTTAGACTGATTTCATTTCGCCTTTACTCTGAACAGGGATTAGTGAAGATAGTTGGTTTTAAATTAAGGAGCTAAAAGCCTATGACTTTTGAAAGTGTAAAAGATAAAAACAGTTTTCTCTTTCTTTCCACCCCGTGTGGAGATTAAAGAGAGAAAGAGGAGCTATGGAGCATATACCATGTTTGTGGGCGTGACTTGCAAAACATGGAAAAATGTCATTGGCAATTGGTAGTAGAGAGGAATCAGGAAGGAGAGGTGGTGTGGATTGTGGACAAAGTGCTCATGTCCCGAGGAAGAGTGTCGGTGCGTAATAAGTGGGGAGAAGTACGTTGTCTCCATTACAGAACGGAAAAGAAAGACTCCATAAACATTAATTTCACATGCTGGGAGAATGACTCTGCTGCTATAGTGGTGCGCTATGAGTCCGCAGCCTGCAAATAATCCCCACCGCATTCTAAAGTCGCCATCTTTTCCTCCTAAAAAACAATAATTTGTGAGGATTTTTTTCATAGCTGCCCCCTACGTGACACATTGCGTGTCCATAAGCGAAGAATGGAAACTTTGCCTTCCCGCGTGACAACGCGCTCTTAACACATAGCTCATTCTGAAGCTTCCGTGCAAAACAATTCATTGACATAGTATTAACAACTTTCGCTACAGAGCCTCGCGTTGCGTACTAAGCAGAGAGCAAGGCCAAGGGTTCCGGTGTATGCACGTCCATCACACATTCGTTGGTGGATCCTGGAGGTCGATGATGTTATTAGCGTCTTATATGGGGTTAATATATTATTATATATCAATATTTTTATTATACGATTTTTTATATATTAAAAATACACAATTTTTTAAAATTAAAAGTATGTAAAATATTCTCTTATTTTATAATTAATATTTATATTTATTATTTCTCGTCTCTTTTACTATATATATATATATTATATAACTTTTTAAAAAATAAAAAAATACTAATTTAATTTAAAAATATCAAATATTATATATAAAAGAGAAATTAATAATAATAAAAATTCAAAAGCATTCCTTCATAAAAAAAATTTCATAGTCCTCTTACACCAATTATTTCGTCATAATTATTTTGTCTTTCTATTTCTTTCATAATAAATATTATTTTAACAAACAATGAAAATTAAAACTATAAAAAATAATAGAGAAATGTACATCTATTACTTAATCTAATATATATATATATATATATATATATATATATATATATATATATATATATATATATATATATTCTTATAGTCAAGCTTAATTATATATTAAATGAGGCAAAATCCATTTCCTAGTTATAAATATATATTAAGGAAAGACATAAAAAAAGAGAGATATTTATATTTAAGAAATAATACTTGAAATGTACAAGAGAACAAGAAGAGATAGGAGATAAATTATAAATGTTATGGGATATCTCCATTATTGTGAAGAGACTTGGGCTATCAAAATGGCAAATTAGTTGGTTTAAAAAATTGGTCAAAAATTTTCTACTTGATCCTATTTGCAAAAAAAAAAAAAAAAAGAGATTATTGTTGCAAGACACGTACGTGAAGGAGAGAAGTAGACAAAATAGTTGGGAAGAAATGATGGAATCGATTTTGTTTGATTAAATTTTTACAATTCACCAATTAAAATGATGGAATAGATTTTATAGAAAATCTATTTGATTAGTTTGGTTTTTTTTTTTAAAAAAAAAGATCGAATTGAATCAAAATCAAACTAACCTCATTTTGGATTAATTTGAGCGGTTTGGCTAGCTCTTGAAAATTTGACTTTTTTTTATAACTCAATTCGAAGCCCAATTACGTGCTCCATCTACACAATTTTCAAGCATTTTTTGAACTTATATAACCTGATTACAATATATTCATTTATATTGGATGAATTCTCACTAATTTTATTTGGTTGGATATAATTAAGTATGGAATTGAATCAATAGATGAGTATGAGTTTGAGTCTCGGCATTTTTTTTCAGCAAATTTTTAGAGTTCGAGTGGGAATTTGGATATAGTCTTGTAATATTAAATTATTTTCCTATATAAAATGAATTTAAAATGAAAATATTTGGATTTTAAATAATAAACGCTTTATTTTTAATATATAGCTGCAAAGTTGGATATTTCTTATATTTTTTAATAAACATGCCAATATATAAATTAACTTAAAAATGAAACATTTTCAACATTAAAAAAATTTATATGATTTATGGATAAAATAAAATTGTAAACAATAGACATACTAAAATGACTATTTATAATAAATTTTAATTATTGACTTCGAGGCTACTTGTATTCATGATTAATCCATTGATCATCTATTTGTCTCGGTTATATGAGGACTTGATCTCCCTTAATTTTCTTATGTGACCATGATTATTTATAGGTCATATATATAAATGAATTAAACCAGTTTAACTAGTTCCTCTTACATTGCATATTAAAAGAAAACGTGAACAACTTTGTGTCACTAGTTTCCTCTCCCTATTTTGTTAAATCTTTCGTAAATATGTTTAAGTAGTTGTGGAGACTGGGACTCGCCCACATGCATACAGTAGCAAAAACTCAAGAAAAAAAGCATTCTATTATTTGAGCATCCATTTGCTAACAGCCTGTGCTTTCGGTGTTTCAGAGTTCAGATTTGCATACCAATATTTACACCATATAATCCCTGGACCTAAACAAGCACTACTCATTAGAGCTAGCAGTGAATGCTCAAATGGCGTTTAAGGAGAGGCATCTTCTTCTGCAAGCTAGTGTATATGTGTACGATCCTTCGCAACATTATTGAGTCAATTAATGAATGCGCAAACCATTTTTACATATAAAAATTGCAGATACCCTCCTATTATTAATTTGCACATCATAATTGTTGTCCTGGATTTGAATTTGGGACCGGACCCAAAAAGAGGTTTACTATATATATCTACATGTACTTCATTGGAAAAGAACCTTCAAAATATTAATTAGCTTTATTATTGACACTAATGTGTTTTTTAAATATGGCTTCTTACAATTTTTGATTGATATATGAAAGTATAGTTTATATCAAACTAGAGATTTTTAATCAAGTTTTTTTATTAGGGAAACATGCATGCATAGCCCAAACAAGGAAGATATCTCCGATAGTCTGATGCATGATCCATGCATGCATTTTTTAAATTAGGGTCCCCCACTCTTTGGGCTTCCAGTGGCTGTAGTGGGAATATTGTGCGATTCTTTTTCCCCTGGTGATGCTGGACGGCTCTTGAGTGACATGTCCTGGTCTTGGCACACTTAGGGTTTTTGGGAAGTGGATCGTAATTGTTGGTAACCTAATCAAGAAATGAACTCATCGATATACAAACCCAGTTTTTACCTGTACAGAATTTACGTCCATGTTGCCTTTTGGTTTATCTACTTTCATTCTCCTTACATGAAACTTAAACCTCACGATAAGGTTAATGTAATCAAGACTGATATATATAAGTATATATATACAGAGTAGTTTACATGACCTTGATTAAGAGTAATAAAAGATAAGTACTGGAGTAATTAAATTAATGAACCTTTCAAACTTAAAACTCTACGTTTTGTTTTCTTTTTCTTTATATACTAACCAGTCTGTTCATAGACCAATGGCTATTTCCAAGGCTCTATCATTGCTACTGTTGTTTGTTAATTTAATTTGCTACCCACTTTGGAATCAAAAATTGCTATGAGATGATCAACATTTTCAGATATAGAATACTGGATGGTTTTTTTTTCTATAAGTAAATAGGACATACAATTTATAAATGCATAGGATAATTTTTCTTTGGTTTCTCGCTACACGACTACACTGCAATCATTTATGTATGTGATTTTGTCATAACTTTGGCACCATCGCTCATGTGTCTTCTTCCTCTTCTTCTTTTAATAGACATTAGTTGAACCCTTGTGTTTCTGCGTTTTCTCTTCCCTGGGTACAACTAAAATCCTACTCTGGGTATGTGATAGAGTCATATATATATATATATATATATATATATATACATCATATATATTTTAAGTTGTCCACTTCTATATAGCCATTTTTGTTTTGAAAATTAATACTTGGTATAATTCAATTCCTCTTCCATTTATATTCATGAACTTTACTTTAAATGCACCTGGCTCTTTTCCCTTTGCATTGATGTGATTTTTTCTTTGTCGTAAACTGCAGCAAAATTTACTACACTAGATTCGATTTTGACAGGGCAATTCTTTTTCCCAAGTATGAAACACAAGAACAAAAGAATTCTTGAACCCAAACTCGTAGTAATTTCAACATCCAAGTCTGTCACATCTCATTCCCATTTCAGATAGTTTGTCTCAAATCAAACCCTCACGTCAAATTCCTTTTACATTCTTCATTAAAGTTCCCCCCTGCCTCCTCCCTACCCTTTTCCATCCCACATGCATGCGATATATATATATAAGTTACTTCTTTTAATTCAATCAGCATAGTTCAAATAAATGCATTTTAAGGTAAATTCCTTGATTAAACTCGTTCTCCAACCAGCACTTTCTGGATTCATAACATCACTAACTAAAAATAAAAATAGGTTTATTTTCCATCAAACCACACTACCCCATCACTTTACTTACATAGCAAGTTTTTCTTAGTTCTTCAATGGAAGGAACTCAAAAAACTGGCTCTGGTTGAAGTTGGCATTCATTGCTGAAACTGACTCTCTCTCTTTTCGGTTGAGGTTATCACTGTCCTCCCCGCTCCTTAGTGGGAAAAGTTGAAGGGTTTGGGCTTCTCCACAGCTGTCATTTTCCTCATTGTTACAGTTCAAGTGGAAAACAGCGTTTTCTCTGCGAGGTGATACAGTGAAGTTGAGATCATGTTTCTTAATGAGCTTCGGGTCAATTGCTCTAGCTGCTGCTGTGATTGTAGTTGTAAAGGTTGTAGGAGGGGTGTTTACTAGGTGGGGGAAAGCTGCAGGCGGAGGACAAGATAGCTGCATCATACGCCACGTGGCATTCCTTTCCATTAAGTTTCTTCTTTGTTGTAATTCCCCCTCATCGAGTTGGATCCATCCATCTGCTCTACACGCTGCAATCGCTGCTGTTGCTGCCCTTTGTATTGACACAGATTCCTGAACATTGAATTAAAGGCATGCAAACCCATGAACACCTCATAAAACAAAGGTATTAGATGATATGGCATAGATTTCATATGGGCACTCCAAGTTCCTATTCAAATAAAGGTTCACGGTCTATGAGAAAGTCAAATTAAAGCAGTGTGAGAGTTGTCTTTTTATCATCTAGGGGTGCTCAATTCTATAGAATAATATGGAGTGCTCAAAATAAACACTGACCTAAATGACATGAATAAGCACAAGCCCCAAAACCCCCGGCCAAGTTTCATAACGGCAGTACCGACAGAAAGGAAGGAATGCAGCTTTTAAACTCTTTTCATTTCCCAACAAACAAAACTTTTGATGGGTCCTTTCCCTATAGCTAGCTAGAGCATATCTCTCTATAATATTCCAACATAAACGTTATCTCTCTAGTAATCATATGCAAATAATCACTGCTTAATAGATTCTTATGAACTTTAGGCTATTAACTATATAAGTGAATTCCAAGTTGGAAAAGAAAAAGGGATAGTCTATTAACAAGGACAAAGACAAAGGAGGGTAAAGAATTGACCTCTCCCACTGTACTGCAGTTTATAGTGGGTGCCCAGTTCTTGGTCTCTTCAACTTCAAACACTGTCCTATTTGCGCCTGTAGACAAAAGGAAATACAAAAAGAATACAACTTTACATCTCAAGCAACAATCGGAATGGGAAAAAAGCTACACATAATACAGATCTCTAACAAACAAAATGCAATGGAAAAAGCTATACATTAGAAAACAAAGTATCAGAAACTCTCTTTTTCCGCTCTCTCCTTTCCGTCTTTTGTATCAATGAACTATTACACACTAATTATGGTATGTTGGTTTTACCTAAGCCTTCCTTCTCTGGACTATCAAAATCACGGGGCCGACCGTCAGCAGCTGATTCTATCTGACGGCGGCGTTTCTGCCTTTCTCTGGCTTTGTGATTCTGAAACCAATAGAAAACATTCTTCCCTTCAATCTTACCAAATCTTCGAAGCTGTGCAGTAATATGCTGAATTTCCTCCGCAGAAGGCGTTCTTGTCCCTCGTCGATACAATTCTTCCAGGGCTCTTAGCTGCTCTGGGGTAGGATTCCACCTTGAGCTGACCACAACTGGTGGAGTATTGAACTCTCTCTTACTCTGCTCTGCCATTGATGCTAAAAAGAGAAATATGTACATACCCAATATACATAAGGACAAACAAATGCAAACAGAAGAGGCACCCACAGAAATACTGATAAAGGAAGAGTGAGAGAGAGAGAGAGAGAGAGAGAGAGAAGGGGTAAAACAACTTACCCAGATTGTGATATTGTGAAAAAAAATCGGTGCTTAAGCAAGGAGTTGCTGCAGTTGAAGTATTGTTAGAAGAAGTCACAGGCCTTGGAATGAGAGGCCTAAGTTTCCTTCCATTGAATGAGTGATCGGCCATATTGACCTCACTGCCATCATTATAACCTACCATCCACATTTTGATAGTTAGATTGCTTAATCAAAGCTAGGGTTTTTGTCACTCCGTGGGTAATGATGGGTTTATAGCTAGCTAGAAAAGCTTAAACGTAGCAGAAGGAAGCGACTATATCAGCTTATATAGTGAAAGGGAGCAAGAAGGTGAATATATATATAAAGTAGGAGTGCTATAATAGACTTCTCTGTCTGTTTCTCTCTTCCCTTGTCACTTGGGTAATGGGGTTGGAATGGTGTAGAAGTTGAAAAATGGATGCGTAATGTAGAGCATGCAAGGCTGTGATGGGAAGATGGGCCAAAAACTGGTAATCCCTAGCTACTTCAAATGAAAAGTAGACACAGTTTGTATATAGTGTAGATTGATGGTAATAAAGAAACCCATTGTTGAAAATGAGTCGGTTGAGCTGAAATATATTGTGAAGTATTTGTGTCTCAGGACATTCAGAGATGGGGATTGATCACTCTAGCATAAGGAGGGAGAGAGAAAGGTGCTGGTTTAACGTGGGACAAAGATGAGGCGGACATGAGGAATTGACCAGGCAATTTAGAGAGAGAAAGCAGTGCTGAGAGGGCAAAGACAAAAAAGAAAGGCAAAGAGGAAGAAGAGGACGAAACGTGGAATTCTGGGGATTTTCGGGAGTAGCAAATGAAAGACGACGTGACGATCATGAAGGTTATCATGAGCCTCATCAACCCTCCTCTTTTCCCCTCTCTCATTTATTATTTCCCTCACGTCTCGTGCCTTTCACACTAATTCTCAATCCGAACTGCTCCTCTCTCCCTCGCTGCTACTCCTTACCTTTTTCCTTGTCTAATATACTGTCCATGAACACACTCCTCTCTCTCTCCTGCAGATCCACTGTACGGATATTTCTTTCTCAAATAAATTTTTTTTGCCTTCACACATCTCCACCACATTATATGTATCCACACCCATTCATACAGCTTCCTTGCCCAATCGAAAGTTGTGTAGATATAAATAACCAATATCCTTGCCATATATATAATTGTTTCTTGGGTGTGAGATTGATCCTTCTGGCATTGAGTAGTTTAATTTTGTTAAAATATGAGAGCCCATATATGATTGAGATGAAAATTTTACAGCTTTAAGGGTAGCACAATTTACTGTTACCCATTTGGAATCTTCTTTCGCTGGTCCAGACCCATTTATGAAATTAAATTCTTGGGTTGTCCTGTTATAAACAAGTCTCTGTCCATCTCCTCTGTGGGTGGCTTGGTTTGCATCTTTCTCTGTCTTTTTATTTTTATTTTTATTTTTTTGGAGTGTGGGTAAGACGTCTCTCTCTGCCTCTCTGTGTTTGCCTCTTACATATAGCCCCTTGGTCATTATGATGGAATGACAGTGTACAGCTGATATAGAATTTGAAAGCTATAATTGTTTAATTATTTCTAGCTTTTTGTTGGGTGGCGGGCCTACTACAGCAAATTCTGACCTCCTACTATTTGTATGTCTGTTTTTTATTATGTTTATGTGCATGAAAAATATGTAATAGGAGTACCATGCAAACTAGAGACCAATGCATCCACTATCTACTGTAAGTAAGTCTGAAATTGTACGTATCTTTTTCCTACTTCTGCAGTACCAATTAATACAGCCCTAATCAGCTGTGATATCTCTGATCAGTAATGCAATTAGTCGATTTGGCTTATATATAGTGGGAATGCTTTAATTACTACTCATCTGTCATATTTTAAGATGCGTTTGATAATTAATAAAAATTATAATTCTTAAGAATGTATAAGATATATTTGGTTGATCTTTAAAATTATTAAAAAAAATTAAATAACATTTTCTGAATTTTTTTAAATTTTTTATTTAGTTATACTTAATTTTTTAAATTTTTATATATATTTTATAAAAATACTCCTTATTCTTATGAAAAAAAAATAAGAATTAAGAAAGAGAATGAGAAAGTGGATGAGAGAGAAAGAAATGAGAGTGAGTTTGAGTGAAGAGAGAGAGAGATTAAATTTTTTTTTGTTATTATTATAATTATAATATTAATAAAGAGTATAATTATTTTTAAATTTTATAAAAAAAAAATTTATGTCCATAAAAAATTAAGATTCTCATCTCTTTTTGTAAAAATCATTTTGTAAGAAATTTATTAAAAAATTATTTTTAGAAATCTTAATTTTTTTTAAAATGAATTTTTTAAAATTTATATTAAACATAAAAATTCTAATTTTTCATATTAAAATTTTAAAAAAATTAAAAAAAAATCCGTACATCAAACACCTCTTTAGTGTTTTTCGAGCAAATTGAACAAATTAAACCCATATCATATATAAGCATTAATCAACTAGTCTACACATTTTCTTTCTTTTTTCATTTCTCGGCCTCCTCCTTCATTATCCGGCCCAAGTTTACAACACCAGCAACCAGTTGAAAATAATTGTTTTGCTCCACCACATCTTGAAAAATGGGTAGAATATATATAGACAGTTATACACGCATTGTCATGCATTGATTTCAGAAAAATTAAGGTGACACTTGTCCTATCCTTACTCTCGTTTCTTTCTTTCCCAAAGAGTACTATGGTAAAGACCTCAAGAAATGATGAAAGCAATCCCATTTTCAAGAGGATACATATATATATAGCAGGCTAGGAGCTCAAATTTGGGAAAGTGGATTGTCAACAATTTCATAATTATTCTTTGGAGCCAAAATATTTTTTTTTTTTCCTAGTTCTGATCAGATTTTACTTATTTAGTTTACTAGGCTTTGCATCATTCATAACGTTTGGACTTTAATTAATAGTTGCCAATTCATATAAAAACTTATTTATGAGCTCTTCTGATTAATTAGTGCTGCGTGTCGTTAATTGCGAAGATTTGTATGTATTATCAAGATTATATTAAGCAAGAAGCTAGGCAAAGGGCTGTATTGTAATTAATTAGAGGCGTTCAAAACCAATTTCAATAAAACCGATGCAAACCAATCTACTCAAAATTGATCTTTTAATCGGATCACTTAGATAAAATTTCTTAAAAAACTAATTTGATTAGTTCCGTGGTTATTGGATGTCCAATTTGTAAATCTAATTTAAACCGAGCTAGCTAGTTACTTAATAAATAGTTTAAATATTGTATATTATAATTATATATTTATGTTTTTAATTAAATTTTATTATTCAATTAAATGACTTTGTAAATGTGATGATTTAGGAACCTATATGCTAACTTTTGTAAGTTTTATTTATTGTGTATTGGATTATGAATTAATAAATTTTTTAATTTTAATTATGATTGAATTGAAATAATGTTTGAAATATTTAATTTCATAATAAAGATTAAAGAGATGTAAAATGTTGTAATTGTAATTGTGGCGCTTAAGGAAGGAAAGGAATAATTAATCTACGTACATGCAGGCTGTTTGTAATTCTGTGGGAGGAGTTTGCATTAATTAAGGAAAAGATAGCGATCGATTGGCCCGGGGGTAACATTTGGTTCAACAAATTAAAATGATCATATTGAATGATATTATTATTAAAACATGGGTCTTAATGTGGTAATTTTCCAATTTTTCCGATGCAATTACAGCATTAAAATCACCCACCCGGGCCTAACTTAGCGTTTAAGTGCGACGGTGAGCACAAGACGACTGATGAAATTATCAAAAAGAAGGAAATGAGAAGAAAGCATTTTATATATTCGCTACTCGCATGTTTATTTGTTGAAATGTTTAAGAACAGTGCAAATTAATATCATATGTAAATGCTAGAGATTTATTTAATAATTGTCAAATAAGTATGTGCTCCTTCGTCTAGAATTTTAGTTTTAAATAGAGAGGGATCGAGAGAGGGAACGCTTTTTGTTGGGGGAAGATCTTATTGGAATGATATCCAGTCTTATCTTTCTTGGTGAAGATGCTTAATATAATGGATGGTTATGTTTTAATCGATAAAATGAACAAGGCAAAAGATGTGTTCAATTGTATGGCCAAGAGGGTTTTAGTACCTAATGTTTGGAGTTATACCATCTTGATAGATGGATATTGCAAGATTGAAATGGTAGACGAAGCCATGAATCTCTTCAAAGAGATGTGTTGCAAAAGTTTAGTTCTTAATATTGTAACATATAATTCTCTTATTGGTGGCTTGTGCAAATCGAGGAGAATTTCACGTGTGCAGGAGCTTTTTAATTAACGAGTTGCGTGATAGTGGTCAAACCCCCAATTTAGTGATGGTTTGTGCAAAGGTGGAAGACTAAAGGCTGTAGACGAAAGTTTTTCACCGTCTTTTCATTAATGGCTGTCCTCCAGCTGTTCAATCATATAACATTATGATCAATGGGCTTCGTAACTATATATGGCTTTTTTTATGAAGCAATGGCCTTGCTTTCAAAAATGGAAGACAAGGATTGCATCCCTGATGATGTAACTTTCGAAACAATTATCTCTGCTAGTAAAAAAAGAGAATGATAAGACAGAGAAACTTCTTCAAGAAATGAATGCCAGAGGTCTTATAAAATGATGAAACAAGGTCAGATTCTTTGGTACATATTTAAATTGCACTTATATTATCTTTTAATTTGTATAAATGCGTTGCAAATGATAGTTGTATGCATGATTTTAGCCCTTTCCTTTGCCGGATTTTGATTTTTGTGGTCATTGTTTTTGAACAACTTTCAAGATGCGTCAAATTCATTGAATTGCGCACTTTTGTTTTCATTCTTCCTTCTCATTATGATATGTTGTTCATGCTCTCTGAGATTTACATGTTTTAGTTGGGTCATTCAATATGTTCTTAAAATTTTTGAAAGCTCACTCAGATATGAAAATGTCCATGTTTTTTGAAACATTATATTCAATTTTAATATACCTCTAAGCTCATTCTATGTGTGAGTGTAAACACTCATAGAGTCATAATTGTTCAAGAAATACCCGATTACTATACTGAAGAAACATTTCCTGAAAATGCAAGATGGGAAGGATTTAAACAAGATGAGAGCAGCACGAGTGGTGGCTTGGGAGAAACCTGAAGAAGGCTTTCTAAACGTTAATGTTGATGGCAGCTCTTACGGGAACACAGAGAGGGCTAATCCAAAGCCGCATTGATAACTGGATTGCTCGTTTTTCTCGTTTTGTGGATTTCACTACAAATATCCAGGCAGAGCTTCTTGCCATCAAACAAGGGCTGAATTTGGTTTTAGAGAGGGGTGCTTTGAGGGTTGTCTGTGAGTCTGACCCATTTGGCAGCAGTGAAAGTGGTGCTTCACTGGGATCCTGCCAGCCATAAGTATGGAGCCCATCATCCTTGACATCAAGTATCTGATGGGGAGATGTGAGGAAGTATGTTTGCAGCATGTTCTTCGAGAGGCCAAATCTTGTGCCGAAATCCTAGCTAAAACAGGAGCTAAATGCAGCAAGATTCTCCACCTTTGGCACCACCCCCTGTTTGGTTAGAATGTTCTCTTTTAGCTGATGTTTCCTCTGTTTCTTTAGTTAGGTTGTTGTTTGTCTTTTGGACACCAAAATAATATTTGGATGCAGTTTATATATTAAATTTCTTTTTTTAAAAAAGAATATTTTATCCTCCAACAAAGCTTCTGTTTCTAATAAAAATTTCTTCTTTTATAAATAACTTTCTTCTGTTGTGTACTTGCTAGCATGGCAGCTTCATTATATCTTCATGTTCCCCGTATAATAGCTTAATGGGACCACTAAATTTGGATCAATGTTGCTACCATTATACTAACAGGAATTAATGGAAGGTAATAATGTTTCAGCACAGTGAATATAGTGACCATTAATTAATGGTTAGTTCATTTGTATGTGTGTGTGATTTTTCTTAGGTGGAAAATTGATGTTCAAAAAAAAATTGAAGATGATGCGTGGCTATCTCTTTCTTTGAAGCAAATTGATCACGGTATGGTTAGTGGGGCTCCTGCTTCAACACATATTGCCAATCGGACACTTGTTCAATATTTTTAGCCTTGGCAATGGTACATACATTTAGTTGCCGGAGTAATAATTGCTCATTCAATATTGCTAGTTCTTTTTGCAGTAAATGATCTTGGTGTTGTGGAGCTGCTGCCACGAGAGATATTGCTTCAAATTTTTTTTTTTTTTTTTGCCTTGGCATATACATTTAGTTGCTGGAATGATATTACTTATTCAATATTGCTAGTTATATTCCAAGATTGGTGGCCTGTTATGTATTTTCTTGGGACAAAAAGAGGAATGGTTCAAGCTTACCTATCTTTCAGAATCAATCAGACAAATTTTATGGAAATTGATTATGTTCATTTCACAACATCTCCAACTTGTTGAGATAAATTCGTAACATACATATACTATAGTGCTTGCTAGGTGAAGTGTGGATTGAAAAAGAGCAAAAAGTACAAACCCAGAAGGTGTGCACCGTGGGATTGAAAATGGCTTGCAGAGCAATATCTATCAGGTTTAATCAAGAAGGGTCCTTGTGATTTGAGTGAGGACGGAGCAAGAATTGTAGCAGTAGTTGCTTCTGCTGTGGTGGTCGACTCTGGAATGGGGTTAAACTTAATATTTCTAATTGCAACTTCACAAGAGAGAATTTTGCCTCTGTGCCAAAAAGGACTTCAAGGTTAGCTCCGAATGACTGTTTCTCAGTTGAGAACGAGATTTGGGCAAAAAATTTTTGTTATGGAGTGGGTAAAAGAGCTCTATTATAGATAAGCGTCGCTGTATAACTAGAGATTTCATTGCAGCCGAATAAAGTAAAAAAATTAGGAGAGGAATTTGTAACTTTTTTTTTTTTTGAAATGTAAGTTCTCTGCCCATATATAAACAAAAAAAAAACTGTATGACATTATTTATTCTATAAAAAAATTGTTTATATTATAATTCTTGTCATGTTCGCTGTTTACTTCACCATGTACAAATTGACCGTTGTTATAAAGCATTAACGATGGCCGTCCAAATGGATTAATGGGTGGAGCATATATTGACAACAAAAAGGCCATTTAGGTGCCCTCGATATTGTCAAAACAGACGGTGATACCATCTCATAAAAACCTTATTAAACTAACAGACCTCGCTGCTTGGGTTTGATTTAATTATTGTTTCTATTTGATAAAACGTAGGTAAGGTTGCTGATATGCTTGTTCCAAAAAAATAGTTAAATCAAAATTCATGGCCAAATAGAAAATCAGCGATACTGAAAAGACAATAAGTAAAGGAATATTTTTATGATTTGACGATTGACCAGATTAATAAGTTATCTTGTTTGAGGCACGGCCAATCCTCAATTTTAAACCGGCCTGTTAAGCCGGCGGTGATGAATGCAAATAGCTACAAATGGCAGTCTTTGATGGAGCTTTGCACTCACCGTCTGATCTCAATCACAACTTCTCATCTTGACCCTTCTTCCTCAAGGGCATTTGTGTAATTGCACTTTATGTAAAGTATATATAAGGACCACGACCCTCTTGGTCAACTTCCAAGGTCGTGGCAGTTAAAATATCCAGTCACAGTTAGTTCCCAAAATGCGTGAGATTCTTCACATCCAGGGAGGGCAATGCGGGAACCAAATTGGATCAAAATTCTGGGAGGTGGTGTGTGAGGAGCATGGGATTGACCCAATTGGGCAATACAATGGCAACTCACAGGTTCAACTTGAAAGAGTGAATGTTTACTTCAACGAGGCAAGCAGTGGGCGTTACGTGCCAAGGGCAGTGCTGATGGATCTTGAGCCCGGTACCATGGATGCTGTCCGTACTGGCCCTTATGGCCAGATATTCCGCCCGGACAACTTCGTTTTCGGGCAGTCCGGTGCCGGAAACAATTGGGCTAAAGGCCATTACACAGAGGGTGCTGAGCTTATTGATTCCGTCCTTGATGTTGTCAGGAAGGACGTTGAGAATTGTGACTGCTTGCAAGGTGTGTGTGTGTGTGTTTGCGCTTTCAGTTTCTTTCAATTCTAACTACAGAAATAGGAATGGATGGACTATGGAGGAGGGACTGCCAGTTGTTTGTTTTATGGTTTCTCATAAGTGACGGGTCTATGAAAGAGTGGTCTGGTCTGTTTTAACCCTTTTTGTTCTAAATATAGTAGTTTCTTATTGAAATTTTTATGGTTTCAATTTAGGATTTCAAGTCTGCCATTCCCTGGGAGGTGGAACAGGTTCTGGAATGGGAACTCTGCTCATTTCAAAGATCAGAGAGGAATACCCAGATCGAATGATGCTTACGTTCTCCGTATTTCCATCTCCAAAGGTATCGGACACGGTTGTTGAGCCTTATAATGCTACACTCTCTGTTCACCAGCTAGTGGAGAATGCTGATGAGTGTATGGTCCTTGACAACGAAGCACTATACGACATCTGCATCAGGACTCTCAAGCTCGCTACGCCAAGCTGTAATTATATGATAATAATACTCGTGACTCGTTCAAGTTTTGAAATTTCTTTTCTTATTGTTGAGTAATGTCTATCTTCTTTCCTTCCATGCAGTTGGAGACTTGAATCATTTGATATCAGCAACTATGAGTGGTGTTACTTGTTGCTTAAGATTCCCGGGTCAGCTCAACTCAGACCTGCGGAAGCTGGCTGTGAACTTAATCCCATTTCCACGACTTCACTTCTTTATGGTTGGTTTTGCCCCTCTGACATCTCGAGGATCACAGCTGTATCGTGCACTTTCTGTCCCTGAACTGACACAACAAATGTGGGATGCCAAGAACATGATGTGTGCAGCTGATCCACGCCATGGGCGTTATTTAACAGCTTCAGCCATGTTCAGAGGCAAAATGAGCACAAAAGAAGTAGATGAACAGATGTTGACTGTGCAGAACAAGAATTCTTCCTACTTTGTTGAGTGGATTCCCAACAATGTCAAATCCAGCGTTTGTGACGTCCCACCGAAAGGTCTTGCCATGGCTTCAACTTTTGTTGGAAATTCAACCTCTATACAGGAAATGTTCAGGAGAGTGAGTGAGCAGTTCACAGCCATGTTCAGAAGGAAGGCCTTCTTGCACTGGTATACTGGAGAAGGAATGGATGAGATGGAATTTACTGAAGCAGAAAGTAACATGAATGATCTTGTTGCAGAGTATCAGCAGTACCAGGAGGCCATAGCAGAGGAAGATGGTGAATATGAAGAAGACGATGAAGGCGCTGAAAGCTGAAGGTGTTCCGCCAGTTTGCTGTTTCGCATGTTCCAAGCACTACTTAATCAGTGAATTTCAGTTTTTTTGCCATTTTAGTTGTTCAGTGGTATAGTTCGATGCACGGCAATTTGAAAAAAAGTATGGGTGTGTTAAATATGTGTATGTCAATGATTATGCCTTTTAGTTTGATGGTTACTTACTGTTAGCAGTGCTTTATTTTTGGTGGGGGTTACTCTATATGACGCGCCTGTTCTATCATACCCTTGCCTTAACTTAGTATCTAGTTGAGCTTGTGTGAATTACCTTGACCTGGCAAAGCAATGAATTCAAGATTTCATGCATGCACTCTAAATGAACCTAGAGCTTTATGAAGTCAGAGCTGTGATGAGTTGAAAAGGGAATTAATAATTAGGAAAGCGAGAAAAACAGAGGGTAAAAAATATTTTCTTTCTAAAATGTTACTGGAAAGAAAAACCAAATTATGATTGTAATCTGTTTTCCGCCAGTGTTGAAAACATAGTAATAAGTGAAAGAAAAAACAAAATTTGGAAGGGAAGGAGTTAGCGAGGCCGAAAAGGCTTGGGTGTTTTGTATTGAAGAGAGGGCGTGATTTCATAGTGGAAAATGAGTTGCATTAGTTCTTTGTAATCAGATTCAGTTATTGTACAAGACGATTCCCTGTAATGGTCGGGTATTTTCGTTGTATCAGTGGCGTCAAGCATTCCAAATTTCTCACTCTGCCCGGTTAGCTTTTGCTTTCTATTTTCGTAAGTTGAGTGATGGGACAACTGCGGTTCTCCTTTTGGTCACCTTCATTGAGGCCTTGAAAGCTCCATACTGTTCTCCCTTTCGTCTTCTTGCAGCAAAGTTTCGAAGTCCAACCACGATTTATGAATGGGTAATTGAAATAAATAACTCTCAAACCTTTTTACTATTAGATAAATTTTGAAACTTTTACTTTACTAATTAAAAAACTTAATTCAATAGTAAGAAAACTCAACTCTTAAAAAGAGTTATCTATAGACTTGTTTATTGTCCAGGAGCACAGGGAAAAGAATCTGGCCCCAAAATTCACAAGTGATGACCGTAGATGTCATTAGCTTAAACAAAATAAGATTTTAGCATAGACGCAATAATTGAGTGAGCATCATAATCGAATCAAGACAAAGGGCATAGCTACAAAGTTCGACTCTCCTTTATTTTGTAATACAACACAAGATAATTTTATTTAAGATAAGAAATAACTGGATGGCTATCCAACCAAACATTTGGAAATCTCTATCCCCACACCCTACTAATTATAGCTATTACACAAAGCAATATGAAGAGAATGAAGCATCATTTTTTAGTCGCAATGAACAATCCCCATATCTGCTCACCAGATGCACCCCTGTCCTTCTTTGCCTTCCATTTTTCAACAATTTCATTGTAGTCTTCCTGAAAGTTGAGTCAAAAGTAATGGATGCTTCCAAATTCAGAGAAACAAGTCCCTCAAAATAAATATCACAAAAACAATTCTAAAAACATAAAAGGAGAAAACAACCTCGGAGAAGTCACAAATGAAGTTGTCCTTGTCGTTCTCAAGGGCATATATCTCCTGCTGCAGAGTTTTCATGAACTGAAGCATTCAAATGATAATTTTGTTAGAACTCCAGAAGGACGAACTATTATGTAAATGTCAACTAAAGTAAATAGAAGATTCAAAAAAACCAGATCTGTTTGGTCCTTAGCAATGACATCTTCAAATCCAGCATTCTTGAGCATCTGCCGATTATTTCAAATAGTTCTTATGTTAGAAACAAGTCAATTGGAATAATATTCACTTCAAACCAAATGGGCAAAAAAGAAGCCAGATAATGACCATACCTGACGATATGCTTTGAAGTCATGGAGATAGTACCCTCCTTTCTTGATGTACGCTGCATATTCTAACGATAGACATCCAGCATTTATGCAGTAATCAGTGATTAGAAGTTTGCCACCAGGCTTCAACCACTTGTAAAATGACCTGAACAATGTTGATTTATCCTGTAATTACTCAGACACAGATTGCAGAAAAATAAGTGTTAGGAGTACAAGGAAAGAATCTTCAAGCATATCAAACAAAAAAATTGAAGTATCACAAGAACTGCATAATGGGTGTGCATTCAGCCCCATACAGTTTATTTGAAAAGTATAACAGCCATCTATTCAATGTTATAAAACTTAACGTTGCTAAAGTCCACAAAGCTTTTCAAAACAAAGAGTTTCCTTACTTGGATGTGTAACATGGTGTCACGGGTGTAGATCACATCGAATGTCCTCTCAGGATATGTTTTTTTAGTGCAATCAGCACATTCAAATTCAACTGAACATTTGAGCCCAATAGCACGTTCAATAGCAAGAGAAATCATATTAATTGAGAGGTCAATGCCAACAACCTCAACATCAAAATTCTCAGCCATGTAAATGTCGCCTCCCCCAATACCACAACCAACATCAAGTACTTTCTGACCAGGCTTTAGGTCCAACTTTGCCACAATTTCTTTTGTTGTTTCTGCTCAATCAATGAACACGCTCATAGGTTAGAACCATATAAACATCTGAAAGGAACCTTAATATTCTACCGACATGAAAAATCTACAGAAAAAGAGAATATGCTAAGATTATGGCGTAGTATTAAGCAGTCCAAGAACAAAATACTATCATAATTCGAACATAATAAGTGACAAAAAAGCAACAACAATAATAACTAAATATTTTTTCACTAAGTGGAGTTAGCTAAATGAATCAAATGAAATAATAAGTGACAAAATAACAACATATTCCAAATAAAAGGCTGGAAATATAGAACTTCTGAGTTCTTCAATTTCATTGGCGGGTCTCCTTATTGCACACACATGCATTGTTTTATGAATGTAAGTTGTATCTGCCAATAAGTTCCTAAAGAAAAGAATGTGCCATTAGACCCAGTAATGAAGCTCAGCTTCCCTTCACTCTTGTAATAACTTGAATTATGAAGTTTAGATAGATATAGAAGGCACACAGCAAACCTTTTGCACAAAGCCTTGCCAGGTAATGATAAGGGGAGATTATTCTTGTGGATAGTTGGGAAAAATAATTCTTCCATCTTAGTCAAAGAAAATGAAAATCTCATTGGATGGCAAGGTTTTGATGGTGGAAGAGGAAATTAATACATACCAATTCCTCCTGTGCTCACGAATCCTTGCCCATAAACACGCTCATATTGTAAAATATCCTTATGATTGTACTCAACACTATCTAAGAACCGCTGGAACCCCCTATCATTTTCGGACCTAACTTTTTGCCAAATCCAGCAAATCTGCATGACAGGATATCGTAAACATATATTGTCATCCAACTGAATAAGCTGAGATTAAAGATGAAAAATAATTAAAACCCATCTGATCACCTGATTTTGATTCCTCTTATTTCGCACATAAGCTCCAATGCACTTACAGCCAACAAGAGAAAGTTCAAAGGAATTCCCAAAATCATCATTCATATGGCTCTCTTTAAATACCTGGAAGAAAAAAGGGGGAGGGGGAGCCAAAAATAAGTTTGAGATAAGGTGTCAATAGCTTCCCAAAATTAAAATTAAAAAAAGTCCGAATACAAAATAATAAAACTGCAACCAAAAGGCTCTGTAACATTCCTTTACAGAAGGGAATTGCATATATCATTTCCATCCAGTTCAAAGTAAGCCGCTACAATATCCAGTTGATATTTTTTATCAGCAAAAAGTGTTGAATTCATATAATTGGACTAGGGCGATTCACGTTAGCTTAGCAGTTTTAATCCAGTGAGTAATCAACACTTCACCCACATTTGCAGGAAGAAAATTGAATATGTACAGACTAGATACAAGAACTATAATGTGGGAATGAAACCCATGACCTTAAGTTCACATTTACTGTTAAATGTGTTCAATTATGTATTTAAGGCGCTTTATTTAGTCTGACTCTCAAGGTTTAATCCGTATGAAAAACAAACCATGACACTCCAAATGAGCCCCAGGTAGATATCACCCTCCTTTTCTCCATCAAGCAATTTTTCCTCTTTGTTTTTTGTTTCACGTATACCATGCGAGAAAGGGAAATACACTATTAAAGAACAAACCTTTGTGTAAAATCTGGGTTCCCTATAATGAGTTGGGTTGTATTTCCTCTTCGAATCTCCAGATTGGTGGAAACAAGATTCTCTGAAAAATAGATATCCCCCAACTTTTAACCACTTGACCATCCTTTCGGCCAAATTCTCAACCTGAGTCATCGAGGAAATATAAAAGCCTTAAGAAAAGAAAGTCGTGAGCAAGGAAGCAATATTACTAGTTATCCCAATCTTTTATTTTTTATTTTTTTGGTAAGGCTAGTTCTCCCAATCGTTAACAACAAACAGTGATGAAACAGAATCTATGATGATATTAAACGCAATCCTGGAGAAGAAAATGGAAAATTAAACCTGTTTAGTTTAGTTACTTCTAAACTCTTTAATGCGTGTATCCTCAAGAACCTCAAATGCAACGACAATCAATAGATAGATAAATTTCATTGTCATTAATAGCAATAGGAAAAGACCAGAACCAGACGCAAAGGAATATAAGAAGGCACAACACTGAATCCGAGTTTAATAAATTCGATTTCACAACGAAATTAATTTTGAAATTTTACACCTTTATAGTTATATTACTTAAAACCATAAGGCATCACTTGATACATTCTTGTAACGTCAACAGACCTAAATTAATAATGATATCATTAAAAAATTTACTTCTATTATTTTAAAAAAATACCTCGTTATCTGAAAGGTACATAAGTAACCAATTTGAGAATATCAGGTCAACTGATCCTTCAGAAATATGCAAGTCTGGAGATGTGACATCAGCGCACATAAACTTAACATTCTTGTGGTGTCCATTAATGCTTTCATTCTGCAAGAAAAATTTTGTGAGATGTAAGATTTATGGTGTCTCACACAAGGTAGAACCACAATTTTTGGTTTGACATGCATTAAACCTTCTTTATCGCACTCTCAATGAAGTCCACAGCAAGCAACTGACCAGCCTTGTGAGCCAATTCACCTGTAAATCGTCCAATACCTGCTCCAAGTTCTAAAACTGACTTTCCTTCGTATGCTGGCAGTAAGGAGAGTACCTATGACAATAGAATTAGTTGATTTGCAAAAGAACTGGCTCTGACTACAAAAAAGAAGAAAGGAAGGAGTAAATAGAAAAGGGGGGTATACAAGTTAGCAAGCCTCGGATACTGCTTTCCTTAGGAACAACTAAAACCATCCAATAACATACTAAACTCATTCATAATTATTAACAATTTACAACTATGAATTCAGGAAAAAGAGGAAATTTTACTCAAGGAATTTAGTGAACTCTTCCAGAAGCATATTTTCCTATACATGTAATAATGATGGATCTAAAGCAGTGACGAACCAGAGGATTGATCACTTTTCCTAAAAAGACAGAATTGACGTCCAAATTGCGGGAAGGAAATTGTAAACATGGTAGAAACAGAAAAACACAATACTATAATGATATATTGATAATGACCAATAACTGCACTCAGGTAAGACATAAACTGGGGATGCAATTCAAAGATCTAATGATTTATGTAGCAAGAAGGTCTTATGATAAAAGAAGAACTTTATTTATTATCATATCCCCCCACCCTTTTTTCACCGACTTAAGATTAATTTTAATTACACACTTGGTTGAAACACCTCCCAGGTTAAAATAATTAATCCCAAAAGGAAGAGGAGAAGAAAAAGGCACATTAATTCTGAATTATTACCGTGCTACACGAAATAATTATTTCAGGCCAAACTACTGGGTAAACTATAATCTAACCAGAATCTCATGATATAATTATTTAAAAAGAAAAAGTATTATAATTTTGCAATTATACTTTGACGACCACAACTCGTAATAAAAATTAAAAAGTGTAGCTCACAAAAGAAGAAAAAAAAAAGGGTAAGAATTTACTGCTGTAATTTCAATTATAATAGAATCACATGAAGGACTTCGAGCAACGCGAACATTTCAGCAAGAGGTCACAACACATTAAGGGAAGAAACAGAGAATAAATAAACATACTTCGGGACGCTCCTCTTTGTCGAGATCCGATGCTTGAGAATCAAGCATCATTGCCTCGACGGACAAATCCGCGGAGTGCTCTGTCCAGTAAGTTTTTTGAACCTGACGCTCGTCCAAACCTGCCGATGAACGAATAGAGATCGCATTCTAAATTCTCAGTCGGAAGAAGGCAAAAGCCAGAGAACCAAAAGAGAAAGTGAGCAAAAGGATTCACCTTGAGGCGCCACGGAAGCCATTGCAGAAAATGCGAGAGGGAAAATGAATCGATGCAGAAGGAACAAGCGAATTCCGGTAAGACGGAAATGAGAGGGCTAACTACCCTCAATGGCAAGACGACACCTAGTGAAGCTCCTGGATCTTCGGTTGCAAACTCTCCCTCTCTGCTGCATCAACTTCCCTCGCCTTAAGATTTGGTTTGGACATTCAACAAACCAAACCCTGAATTTATAGAGGCTCCACTCCACTCCACGCCACGTGCTATTTTTACCCTTTTTGTATTTTAATTACTTTTATTTTTTTTAAGTTGAAAATTTTATTTTTTACAGCACAGATTTAGGCAAAACGGAAACGGCCAAACGTCAGAAATGATTCCTTTAACTGAATCTAGATTGGTATCGCCTTATGTCGGTGCTCTCTCGCCACGTGGCTTACGAGGCCCCATCTTGTTTCATTTATGTCCGTACTAACTATTATATATAAAATTAATAGGACAATGTTATAACAAATAATGTCTCCCGACAAGTACTTCCGTATGTATATATGTTATCAAATTGTATAACTCACATTATCGTGTTATTTATTATTCTAAAATATTATTTGAATAAAACAGAAACACATAGTTTTAACGTTATGAAAATGCTTATTAAAAATAAAGAATAAAATGCTTATTTGAAACTAAACAATGTTATCACTTTATTGTTCTACTTAGTTCAATTATTTGTGTCTAGGTGTCTGAGCAGGCACTATTTATATCAATTTAACAATAATTTCTAGCACATCTTACTTAAGACGTAACATCATTCTTTAATGCAAATAATTTGAATGAAAATGACAATAAAGGTGTTCAATCGTACCAATTCTGATTCAGTCTAAGACGCTTTTTTAATCTGTTATTTTATTTCATTTCTCCAACATGTCGGATTGGTCTATTATAGGCAGATCCAATCGAGTCCACCCATTTTAAAAATAATGTTTATACTTGTTCAAAGTAGTTTGCAAATTAATGTGTTAAATAAACTTTTTATTTTTTAAAATAAAGAATATTTTACAATTAAACAAATGTAAGTTCTTCATAAAAAAATTATAAACATAATAAAATAATATATTAAAGTGAATAAAAAAGTAATATATTTTTTTAAGTTGGTTTAACTTTCTCTTTTTTTTTTCAATTTTTTATGAACAGACCCATATTTTTTTGCACATTTTTAAACAAGTCTAATTTTAAAATAAACTGTTCTATGAATTATTTTGGTAGTATTAATAGAATGAAAAAGGATTCGTTGTTATTAAAAAAAATATAATTTTAAAAAATATGTAAAATATATTTGGTTGATTTTTAAGATTATTAAAAAAATTAAATAATATTTTTTAGAAATTTGTATTTATGTATATAATTTCTAAAAATACTTTTATTTATTTATTTTTTAAATTTATTTGTTTGTTTATTTTTTTTAACAAAAAATATAATAAATTATTTTTAATAATTTATTAGGTTTACATTAAATTTAAAATTATTAAAAAAATATTAACAATTAATTTATTTTTATAAACAAATTATATAAAATATTAAAAAATAAAATTATATTTTATTTTTTATAAACTGATTTTTACTCTCCTCCGTAATAATTTTTTTCATAAAAATTGTAATTTATAATTTTCATTTTAAAACCAAACAAAACAATTTTTAATTATCATATTAAAATTTTCAAAAATTAAAATTATTTTTTCTATCAAACACCTCCTTAGTTATCTCTCTTCTGCATTCTCAAAGCACTGACAGGTACATAAATTATAACAGTTATCTCAAGTCTCAACTCAGTTTAACTAATAGGATGGATTAAAAGTGATAATTGAGGTAACAGAGTTTCGCTGTAAGAACTTTTAAAAAAAGAAGGTATAACTGCGTTATTATGAAAAATTACAGGAGTAAAAGCATCTATAAAAATTGAGTTGAATAATAAGGTCAACGAATCAGAGCGAAAGAATTTAATATTTATATAAAATATAAAAATATTAATTATATAAGTTGGATTGGGTTGCCCCTCTCTTCCATTTTCAGAATTATTAAGCAGTGCACAGTGCGTAAATTGGTCCACTCCATTAAATAATCAGATTGGATGTTGAATTTATATCAGTATATTATATTTAAATGCTTATTGATAATTATTTTAATCTATTTTTCCAAATAATTATATAATTTGCAGCAAGCAAAAAAGTGTACCTTTCCAAAAGGGACCTGTCCTCTTCGCTTTTCGGCGAAATCTGAATTTGTTGCCATTTATTTCATTCTAAGTGCTTCCTCTACCGCAAGAAAAGCATTAAAGCTGCCACTGCGTCTATTTTTTAAATTATTAATGCCCCTTCCATTTTGCTTCACTTTCTCATATATAATAACACGTCCCATTTTTTGCTTTCACTCAATCTCCTACTTTATCGCCAACTTTCTAATTTGTATTTCTCTCGTAAAGACACATTTCTTCCCCCACCAGGAACTAATTAATTTTCTTCAACTATTGCCGACCCACATATATTTTTGAAAGAGTTTCCTTTTTGAATTATTCTGCATGCTTTTGAAGAAAATATAATGTCAAAGTGAAGTTCCTAGATGAGGTATATAAATCTCTCAATAAAATTGATTATACGTTTTTTAACTTAAAAATTTATTTATTTAATTATTGGTAGTTATACAATTATTTTTTAAAATAAAAATAAATTCACTTATATTTATTTTACTTCCTTGAATTTTTTTTAAAAGCTTATTTAAATTTAAATATACTCATTTTTTAATTATATAAAAAAAAGTATACACTAACATTCTTTTCTTTGGTACAGTATACCGCGCTCGTACGAGTGAAAGTAGACAAAAATTGGAGAGACAACTCAAAATTTTATTTCTTTGGGGGATTTTGGATGCGTGAATCCATTGGTCGTTTTCTGGTTTTTATATTAATACTTTCAGTAAAACGGACACGTGTGGGGACAGGGATGATCAATCATTCAATTTTCTTTATCCATAAAACGACGAGGATATCAGTTGCCATCCCTCACTTGAAATATTTTATAATAAATTATTATTTAATTAATTATTAAATTTAATACAAATTAAATCGATATAATTTTATATAAATTATAATAGATAAATTGCACAAAAACATTAGACAGAGATTCAATTTTTGAAATATTTATTTTTTTATTTATTTTTTTGCACCTTAAAATATTATATATAAAAATTAATTTTATCAGTCAGCCTGCACACAATTCTCTATTTTATCTTCTCTATTAATCTCTCTTTTTATATTCTTTCCAAAAGTTATAAAAATTTAATAAATTATGATTTTATCTCTTTTAATTTATAAATTTATAAATTTTTTAAATTTATTTATTTTTAATTACTCTGATTAATTTATTAACAGCACCACTCTCTCATCTCTTTCATCCACCACCTTTACCTTCTTCTCGAGATTTGGAATCCTTCATTCGCCCCGCGTCTCGTGCTCTTTTATATATTTTATTTTTATTGAAAAATTTGCCCTTTTATCTGTACTTGTATGCGCGTCACAAAATCACAATCACGGGACCCGTTCCCCTTTCTTGATTAAGGACATAGGACAAGCAAGACGATGTCGTTTATTTGATCGACTGTTTTAATGCAAAAACAATTTAATAAATATAATAATCTACATCGCATTTTGAGCAAACAAATAAGTGATTTAAAAAAGATACATCTATTTTTGGGTATCGGGAAGTGATTATAAAAGAATAATTAAAATAATAAATAAATTTAAATTTAATAATTGAAAGACTCTAATAAAATTTAAATTTTGAGTTTATACATAATGCTTATAAAAAAATGTCGCCTTCAATATTTTAGATAAGTTTAGTGATATATTTAAAAAATAAAAATAAAATTATTTGTTGTCAATTCAAAAATTAAATAAAATAAAAGAGAAGTGATGTGGCACGATAAACAGATGATGGGTGGGGCGGCATTATGGCAATGGAAACGCGTGTGTGATTGAGTGAGATTTGTGGAGGACCCTCCCGATTAGTAGCATCGCACGCCAGTACCCTCTTTTTGTCTTTTCTTTGGCCAGACAGGCCTCAGCCTCTCGAACGTCCCTTCAATAATGGAATGCGCCCTACAAATAATTGAGAGAATTAGAGAAATCCCTTCAATAATGGAATGTACCCTACAAATAATTGAGCGAATTAGAGAAAGTAAGCATTTCTTTTTAAAAAAAATATGATTCGCTCCCCTTTAATTTACAACATCGGTACATGAATTTCAAAATGTAACGGATCACCTCCTCTGTTCTTTCGATTGTTGAACGCATAATTAGCTTTCTCATTTTTCCTAAGTTTTGAAGTACATTTACTATTGTAATTATGCTATAATTCAACGAAATAAAGTGTATTTTCTTCCCCCCCCCCCCCCCAAAAAAAGAAAAAAAGAAAAAAGAAACGAGTAGGCAGTGACGGAGCTTAAGACCGAAGAAGCCCTCACAAACTCTGCTACGTAATTAAGATAATAGAAATCATCATGAAACGGGTTACAATGAATTTGCATCGGCGGAAGAGCCACATGCATTGAAAATAAACAACAAATTAGTAATAATTAAGTGCAATACACGACAACCGACCTCGGAGTGTCCAATCGCTCAAATATTAAATTAAAAGAATAGCTTCAACTTATTACACGTCCTTTGTCTTATGGGAGAGGGTATATATATATATATGTATATAAATACGTGTGTAGAAAAAGAAAGGTTGAAACTCAGTGCTACTATCACATTGAATGGTGGGTATAGGATTTCAAACCAATATGCCCATCATCTTCTTTTCCAATTAACAATGAATGATTATGAGTCTCTTATATTTTATAAAAGTTGTAGTTTTACAATTGAATTTTTTACTGAAAGAGGGCTGAGTTTGATTTTACCATCACATTTCAGAAGCTGCTTTCACAGAGAGTTTATATGATTGGCCAAAATTCAATGTTTTCTGTAGCTGTGAATTCATTCAAGTGTTTCATAATGCCCCAAAACACGGATGCTGGTGTGTTCCATGTGCACTGTCAACAAAACACACACACAATGAATTTCTGGCTTTTCTTTTTCCCTCCGGGTCACTAGTTTTTAAGAGGCCACGAAATAAAACAATTCTAGTTGCTAAATGTTATTCATTCCCAAGCGCCACAAAATTAACTCCTATTTTTATGATTTAAATATTGTGTCTTTTTTTTTTTTGCATAAACTTAAAAAGATAAATTACCTTGAAAATGAATGTTAGAAAAAAAAAAAAAACAGATGAAGACAACAATGTTCATCAAGACTTGGTGGAAAGAGCCATATGGCAGGCCTGGAGTTTAGTTTGAAACAGTACTGGATCTTCTCGATTCTCATACCTTGAGGCCCGTGGTCACTAGCCACTATTTTATGGTCCTTCCCGACATCTGGGTTCTTATTTGGATAGAAAAATGGCCCAAAATCAAAATTAGTTATTATTGTGTAAATTATGGGTGATCAGAGTCGAGGACATTGCAATGTTTGACCCAAGGCACATAATGGCCTTTCCCTCGTTGATAAGATTTGAGCGGTGGCCGAGCTGCTCCCTGCGTACTTGTCAACATAGTCTCCCTTGATTGATCAGCTTCTGCACCTTCTTCTTTGTCTCTCACCAATCAACCGACGCATGCTTACCCATTGTCTCTCAATTAAAACCCCTTTTGCCACCATTGTCATTGTCCTTTGTAATATGATGCTTAAACCAACTTGGCCATGTTCTTGATGATTTCGCTTGTTCGTGTTTTCGGTAGGCTATTAGTCAGCTAGCCTCTCTTTAGATACGACATTTACTAGAATGCAAACTCAAATAAACTTCCTGGGAGATCATTGTTAATTATGCATTTCCTGCTTTTCCTTTTCACCACGACTCTTTAATTTCCTATGCCCGTACTCCGACAATATCATGTAGTAATTGAGATTTTGTCGTTCTTGTATGTTTGGAGGCCTATCTTTCACGTTTCTTGAACATGGATATATATTATTTTCAGTCTTTGATAAATAAAAAAAATGTCCATTCAATTCTCACCGATCTATAATAATTAAAAACTAATTTCAAGGCATGAAAAACACATAAAATTGAAAGATTTTATAAAGAAAGTACGTAAATTTATCATTATTTTACTGTGAAATCTAACTTTAACGCCGCTAAGTCTTAACAAAAAATTCACGAGTACTGACAACAGGTACTTTATACAAGTCAATACAAAACCAAGTATTCTTGTTAATGGCCCACTAGAGGTGATACCGATACGCCGCATGCAGTCGCAGTTTGAGCCGAGTTAATGGAAGAAACATTCAAATTCGCATGTCAAAGTTATACGAAAGTGTGTCTTCTTTAATCTGAGATATAGTAACTTTTTACATGGAAAACGAAATTAAAGGCTGCTTTGCTTAACTCTGAGGAAAGTTACGTGAAACTGCAGAATTCCTGGGTTGGTGTGATCGGACTTGCACAAATATGATCGCCTCGAAGTTTACTCCCACGACATATTAATTAATATAGTAATACCACCTTTTGACCTGTTTAACTAAAGTCTGTTTAAATAGCCGCCCTTTATGATTGTTTTCCACCACAGCTAGCTAAACTTAAATCAAGGCTATGGAAATTCCGTCGTACGGGGAGGGACCCATATAAATATACGATTACGACATTTAATTAGTGAATTGGTCTTTTATTGACACTAATGTCGCTTGGGTTTTCACTTTAAGGTAGAAACTATTTAGGATTCGATCACATTTAATTTGACGTTAATGGCTGCGCCGATGCTTGCTAAAGTTGTTTAATATTTCTTTTTCACTTTTTGGGATGGAAAAACTTATGTTTATCATCATGAAAATAACACCTAAATATATATTTATACAGAACCAACTTGAATATAGTATTTTGTGAATTAAGTGAATTTCATATCCCCATCGCATGCAAAAATATATATCGATCCACTGTCAAATGAAATATATATATATATATATATATATATATATATATATAGCTGAAATTAATATTGTTTTCTTTGGTAAATAAGCAGCCTATATTTTTCATGTCGAGTGAGGAAATTAAAGTTAATCAGTCGAGCGGAGACAAGCAACTCTCGTTTCATCTCTTCCTCAGCTGAAAAAGAAGATAGGGGAAATTAATTAAAAACAAAGTGAGAGGAAAGAGAGATCAGAAAGGAAGGGTAGCATCTAAACAATGGATTCCCTTTACTATAGTATGTTAACTTTTCACGTGCAACGGGCAATTTAAATTTTTATGCGAATGAAGAAATGGTGGGGGAGGGATTGTGCACAAAGGTTGGTGTTGGTGGAAGGTTAGGAGAATCAAATATACCCAAAAAATTTTATAAATAAAATCAAAGACTGCATTAGTTCTCCTCGAAACCTTTTTCAATGCGTCTCAGAATGAGAGAGAAGATACCACACTTTTTATTTTTAATCTATGTGAGTTTTACAACCGAGATACATTTTCCACTTTTAAATCTGTTTGGATCGCTACATATATAATTTTTATTTTCATCATCTATAATATTTTAGTATTTTCTAATATATAATATTTGTTCATCGATCTATATCGATCATTTTCGTGTGGTTTTGCTCAAAAATTAATTTCTCTTAAGCGTTATATATCAGTTTAATAATATATGTTGATTATAAACAAAACATATATAATACGTAACTTTGAGTTAATAATTTGGAATTTGACACAGAACCTTTTCTCTCTCTCTCTCTCTCTCTTTTGAGGAGGGGGGGGGGAAGTGGGGTTAAAAAGGGAATATGAAATTTAAGATATAGGGAAGATAATTAGGAAACAAACAAACAAACATGGATGAGAAAGAGAGAAAGGAAGAGCTGAGTAGAGGGTAATAAGAAAGTGACAAACCCACAAAGCATTGTCTGGGAAAGGGCCGACCCAGCACAAGTTAGTGGGAGACAATCAAAACGTTAGCCATAACTCTCTCTTTCTCTCTCCCAAACCCATGGCATCCATCTGATAAAGACAACACTGACATTGTTTGCCTTTGTTTTTGCAGTATTCAGTGCTTTGTTTTGCATATACCCCCTTCTCTCTCTAATTAATTTGCCAATTCCTCCCCACTAACTAATATTAATTTCTTAAACCCTATTTGCTTCTCCCATACAAGTGCGTGCTTAATTTATGTTTGTTCTCCCTCTCATCTTCTAGAGATGGGTGTTCAAAGTTTATATCTCCCAAGCGCATATTCTTTTCTTTTCTAATACGTTCATATACTTTCACAATATTTTCTATTATTTCAGAAATACCTGCAAGCAGTTGGTCAGAACTTTGAATATTATATGTCACATAACAACGAAAAGACTATATATAATGGATTCTCGGATTCTTAAGACTGGTTTACTCAGGTGAAGAGTGACTACCTCAAATGGTTTGCATATATATATATATATGCAAACAAAAAAAAATTACATATTTAGTGGGACTGTACTCTTGTAATGTTTCTTAGAACTGGGTTCTGCATTTTGATGTGATTCGTGTAAGTAAATTAAAGTAAGTGGTGGTTGAAAAAGGAATTAAATAACGCTAGAGAAAGGGATAATTACTCTAATTGATATTTTGTCAAAAGGTAGGTTACATATGGTAATTATGTGATGTGACTGAGGATAATGCTCCTAACGAGGGAGTGGTAATTAACTTTTTTATGATAACTAATAATGACGTAAAATGTGAGCCAGACGATACTAATTGACATGCACAATGACGACGCATTCAAAATTGTTTCTTAGTGCATTCCCATTGACCCAAATCCAGATTTTAGTTTTCATCCATTAAAAATTAAGAGATTTTGATAGGAATAGCACTGGTATGAATAATCAACGAGGATCAGATTACGCATGTCGTGCATGAAGGATCACTATCTAGCTAGCTTCTAACACTTTGTCGTCTTCCCATCCGGCTATTATATATCTATATCTTAGTGATAATTAATGTTGGTGAAAAAAGGTTCTCAACCCATGTATATATGCATGTTTTCTTGAGTTTTTTTTTGTCGTATATATAGCATATAGTGCATATAATTACTACTATGTCTCATGTCTTCATATTTCCTAGTTTATGTTTTATGGGACAAATGTTTATAATAGTAAATATATGCATAAAGATATATATAGGCATCTTAGCTGGGTAGATTTAATTAGTTTAATATTATTTACATGAATTTTGGCAATAGGACCAGCATTTTTGTTTGAAACTAAGTGAATTTTATATTTATAAATTAATTATTTTTAATTTAAAATTTTATGAATTTTTAAATAATTTATGTTAAATTTATATATAATTGTGTGTTAATTTTGTAAATAAAAAGAATATGAAGAATTTTAAAAAAAAGATCAAAGATTATAAGTTTTTGACGTTTCTTCACTAATTTGAATATAATTATTTCTTCATACAAGTTTCGCTTGAAGTAATTTAAATGATTATAAAAAATTAAGAAAAATATTTAAAATTTTTATTTTATGAGTATTTTGTGATTCAGCATCATGACACCAACTCGTGGAAACGCCAAAAATAAAAAATAAAAAAATATCAATTTTTAATTTAAATTGTAGTGATCCAATAGACTTAAAAAACTCTTTAAAAATGGACCCTAAACTACAAAAAAGAGAGAGGAGAGGAGCCAGACTCTCTCTAGACGATGTTTTCAACTCCATCTTCTTTTTCTTTTATGTTTTAGTTTATTTTTTAGGACTACGATATAGTTTAATTATGAATTTTTATATTTTTTATTCAATTTAATCAATTTAATTGAGTTTTTATATTGTATATAATGTTTTTAATTGCCTGATCATCAATTAGATGATCTGTTAATCATAATGAGAACGAGATAAGATTTATGTGTTTAGTTCAATGTGTAAAAACCATATATTGCTTATAAGATAGAGATATAATAGTATAGTTTGTGCAGTTTTAATTGAGAATTATAAATTTTAATGAATCTTTATTTGTTATAATTCACATTGAGACATAATGGATTAATATTTGAAATGTGTTTATGGTAGATCTCGAGAGAAATTAGTGGATAATTTAAGGTATCTCAATTGATAATTAAGATTATAATTTTTATATTAAAGAGATAAATAAATGTAAAGGAGATTAATTATAGTAAAATCGAAATTCTTAAAATTCCAATAAGTTACTCTTACTTTTAAATTGTGCAGTTTTATTTTATTTTATTATTAATCAATTTATTATTTGAATTATTCAATTGAGATAAAAATTAATTTAGTGCAATAATTAATAACATCAATTCTCGTGAAATCAATATTTTATATTCGTCTATAGAGATTTTATCTTTATTATTTGATAATAACAGTGTACGTTACATTTGTATTTAAACGAATATCTAATTTGTGCTTATCACAAATAGATAGAAAACCTTAATTTCTAAAATTTCTTTTCATAAAAAAAAATTGAAGTTCAATTAAGATTGATAAGAAGGAAACGATTCTTCATTTGAATTAATCATTATTCACGTAGGTACGTACTAAAATAAAATAAAATAAAGTATCAGCGAACTCAGTCATATTGATCTAGCTCGCCTTTTGATCATTTATAGTATACCATTTCATGCATTCACTATATATCAGGTGGACCATTACTCATCACTAGTCATCACTCACCCTACTATGATAAGGTTACTGATATAGATGTTATCTACAATTCAAAAGGGCTGGCTTATGCGTATGCCATTTATCTTATCACTTCAAGAATATATATAGTATTATTGGTTTGAGAAAGCTATACTTTAGTGAGGAAACATCAAACCCACATATCAGTTTACTTTAATAATCAAATATTTAGGTACTTTTACTTCCATTAAATGTAGAACCTAGTGATAGTTTGTGCGGGAAATATATATATATATATATATATATATATATATATATATATATATATATATATATATATATATATATATATATATGTAGTTTAATTAAGATTGTCTATTTACAAAAAAAAAAAAAGGAATTTGATTTGAGATCTCGATCCTGGCTAAAATACGAAGATCAGTAAATTGTAAGCAGAGAAAATTTTATGTAATTTTGTCCTTCATAATATTGTTAAAAGTGATATTAATATATTTTCTAATGAATTGATATATATATATATATATATATATATATATATATATATATATATCGTAAAATGTGATTATGAATCATATTGAAAATTTTATGTTTTGGAAGTTCAAAGGACAGCAATATATATTATGATGTGTTGGCGGTGCAGAAATTGGTTTTCTTGGAAATTATGATTAGTCTCTACCGTGTAGACTCTACACGTAAACCTAACAATATCAGTGACTGATATATACTTAAGGGAAATGTTCATGTCATGCATTTGGAGGTTGTGTGAGTAGATATATGAGAGAGAGAAGACTGAGACGTGTATCTAAGGCTGTGAATCAACGCTCCATCGTACACTTGATTCGTATTTTGAATTATAGAAGTTATTGAGATGATGACTGGAGAGACCATTCGCAGTGCAGTAGTGCATGTCTGTATAAAGTAACGTGAATCTGAGAGAGTAGAAATTAAAAGGCACATTTGCGCCATTGTCCACAAATGCTGCGCCATCACCTTGTAGATATATTAATTTCCATAATATATTTTCATTATCACATGCTTAATTAATGATCAAGAGGCACGTTGATTGTTGAGTTCTAGAATATATATGGCGCTAGCTGTTCAAGTTGAGAGAATTACCAATAATGTACTGACTACTGACAAATATCCACAAAGAGTGGCCTCCTTAACCCGAAGCTTCCCTATTTTCTCTCTCATGCAGCTTGGTAGGGAGTATCACATTCATTTCTAACATGTGCTCAATGCTATTGCTGGGTAGTACACACCCCCAACTGAGCTACCTCCATATTTCTCTGTCCCTTATCAACTCCCAGATTAAAATACAGGAATTTAAGCCCATATCACCTAACCAACACAAACAAATTAAGACACAAGGGGCGCACCATTCTGCTACAACTTAAGTTCTTCTTTTACTAGCAAGACAGTCAATACAAATAAATAAAAGATTGAGCCTAAAATTGCTTTTCTATGTTCTTTTCTTCTAAAATCATTAATTTACTCACACCTACTGTCACATGACCCTTTCCCATTTCAAAGGGGCACTCACATGCATGTAGGCTTGTACAAGTAATACAAATCTAGAACTAGAAGAAATTACTTGGAAATGTATAATTAGCTGAATGGGGCATATATATAGTTTCTTGAGCACAGCCCCTCATACGCTTATATTCTAGTTTATAAAGTTTCCAAAAGATGTCATGCAAAGCACCGAACACAAACCAAGCACGAAAGGGAAAGGTGTCAATAAAAGGCAGATGTGTGCAACTAAAAAGAATATAGAGAGATGAGAAAAGGAGGGAGAGAAAAGATGGAGGAACTTTGGATTGTGAATATTGTCCCCCAATATTCCAAAGCGGTCCACATCACATCAAACCCCTATCTTGTATTGGAGGGTCCCTCTTCGCACTATATTCCTATACTCCATATATATATATATACCGCAACTCTCAACAACATCATTATTCTTCATGTCTAACAATTTTTCCTCTTCATTGTATAGTGATCAATCCCACAATTTAGGTGCAATAACAAACAACTAATAATGATAAGAATAATCTTCAATTTAATTTCCAATCCAAATCGGCGCCTCAAAATTTGGGTGAGACTAATAGCCTCTGCTTTCTTTTTTAGTTTCCCTTTTATTTGACGTTGGTAAATAATGAAGCCAGAAACATTTAGACAACTTAAAATACTGGGTAAAATCTAAAATAGATTTGATCCAATTTGGATTGCTTTCTTTTCCTTCATTAATTGGATAAATCATATGGAATCCGAGGTCATTATAATTTTAAATTTAACGACATAACCATTTTATAGAATAGCTACAAACGTGATTTTACATTTCTACTAAGCAAGGACTATTCATTCTGAAAGGGAAACGAAAGACAGACGATTAATCCGGGGATTCCTGCTATTCAATTCTCGTGATGCTTTTCTATTCCAATGAACTTGTAACCGAGCTTGCCTTCACACCACATGTGTATAATCTTCAATTATCATCCACCCTTTCATAGCCCCAACAAGATGTAGTAAACGAGCGTTATGGGCAATGCAATCAACATTCCAAAAATAACACTGCAATTAATTCAAGAATCTGCATTGGTTAGCATTGAATGAATGGTGGAAAAAGAAATTTCTTGTTAGTAATTAAAACAAGAGGATTTATACTCACGCTGTGCTGAGAATATCCGGGTGTACATTGTATTCCTTGGCAAAGACAAAGGGGACGATTCCTTGAGGTAGAGCTGCCTGTTTTTATGGCAGAACAAGCAAACAAACACGTCAACTACGATTTCAAATGTTTGTAGCATAATTTTCAGCACAAAACATATCAATTCTCATCTTTTAGATCCTCATAGCCCAATTAATATTTGATATTTCCATAGGGATTTTTTAATATTTCCAAATGAGAAAAAGTAGCAAATTTGATGCAAGTAGCAGCTTCAATTAATTAGAGCAATAAAATAGGTTATCTTGTCAGAGAGTTCATGTAATGAATGTTGTATTGGTTGCGTTAGGAGGGAGCAGAAGAGAGAGAGAAATACCTGAACAATTGCAACGTGTAGGAGAACGCCTTTGAGGCCAACAACAATGGAAGCAGCTGCCATGACAGCTGGACCGGTAAGGAATCTCACGGCCATAGCAAAAGATGCTGTGGAATTCCCACATGCTATGATCCTCGGTTGCAAAGCCATGAACAGACCTGTCATTCACATCAAAAGCATTCTATCTCTCAGCAAAAGCATGTCCATCACGACCACCACTTTCCTCACACACTGTCACTCAGCCACCCTATATGAAAGACCTTTCATCATCACTACCACCAACCCCACCCCATCACAAACTCACCCCAAAATAGTGAAAAGATTAATAAAGGAACCACCACATTATCATAACACTATACTCTTTTGCTAACTTTGCTTTTGAGCCAAACGTTTAATTTAATAATACTAATCAAACTTAACACGGAATCGGAAAAGATTTTCTGTCCTCTCTTTTCTTTTTTTTCATTCTTAAGCAAAGGGTTAGAACTTAGAACATTTCTTAGATAAAGGACTCGGTATTTAGTAAGCGATGCTAATACTGACCGAGACTGAACATGGCCATGCCAAGCCCTGCATCTGACAGTATGGAAATAGACTTTGCTATAATGGCAGGCATTTCAATATTCCATCTGCAACGAACAACACAACAACCAAAGTCGATAATCAAAAAACCGAAATGAATTAAACAGACAATATGTGCAAGATTATATATGTTGATATTTTCCCGGAATTTGTCCGAGAAAAGAAAGATCTACCTGAATGAAACGAGGGACCAAGTAAGGCCAAATAGGCTAGAGTAGGTGTTGGGGTTTCGGATAAGTTTTCTCCACACCATTATCAGTATAAGCCTTGTCATGACACTAGCTGGAGGCATAGTTTTTGGCTTGTTGTCTCCAACTTTCTCAGTTTCATGGTGATTCATCTCCCTGTCTATTCCTCTGTTTCCAAAGCTGAAATCATCCTTATCTAGGTAGTCCTCTTGCGTGTCTCTATGACCCTCCACTGATTATCAAACACCAGAAGCAAGCAACCCATATTAAAAAAGAAAGCAAGAAGGAATGATGTTAGAGGGTAATAATAAATAAAAAAATTCAAACAACCACCTTTCCCTGGGGATACTGTCAATTTCACGTCTTTCTGATCATGAGCTCCATATTCATGGCCACCAAAGACGTCTGAAACTGGCGAAGCACTTGAACTCCAAACAAACATATGAAGGTCCCTCGTCCCATCTTCTGGTTTCTGCTGTGCTTGACCATTAGGCCTCTTGGCATTAGTGTTTGCAGCAAGATTCTTCGACGCAGTAGGCGAGAACATTCCAGGGTTTGGTGTAGGGTAATGCCCGGTTCCGCCAGACCCGGCATGGTAATGAAACCTCGGCTTACCACCCACTGAACCATCTTCATCGTAATTAGATGGCCTTGGCGTTGGCCCTCTTGATGCTGAGAGCCCATACACATCAGATGCGCCAAAGTTAGAATTGCGCCCACCAGCCATCATAGAATAAAAATCTGTGTGGTTGAAACTAGACCCTCTTGGAGTTGGATTTCGTGAGGATTGTAAAGAGTATATCTCTGCATTGCTAAGATTTGAAGGGCGAGGATTTGTGGAGGAAAGCCCCTGAGACCTTCTTGAGAAGATGTCTGATCTTGAAGCATTGGATTTTCTCACGGTGACATGAAGCTTTCCATCTTCTTTGATTTCAGCTTCGGTTTCTAACGGTTGCCTTCCATCCAAGGACATGACATCAGAATCCACATGGATAGAAACAATGGAGCCAGCAGTGTCTGGAAATTGCTCAGAGATTAGCATTCTGGCTCCTCTGAACTCAAACATGAAGAGCATCATAGTGTACCAAATGATACACTGGAGGACGACTATTTGGACCATTAGACTGCCAGAGAAATCACCGTACATTCCTTTAAGCAACGGGATGCCCATAACCAAAGTGTTTGGCAGGGTGGAAAGAGAGAACAGAGTTATTGTCCATTCCAAGCAACCCCTTTTGCTCACGTAGGTCCAAATAGCAAGAATGACTAAAACGATGACCTTTTGAAGGGTATCAGCAGCGATGAACCGGAAGTTCATTTGGTAGGGATTGTTAGAGGCGATGAAGTGAAAAGAGAGCAGAGGAACTGCAAACAGAGCTACAAACCGGTTGATACCAGAGCATTGATCAGGGGAGAAGATCTTCCACCATTTCACTGAGCCATAGGCTAATATCATAGCCACGTAAAGTGGCACCATTGCGGTCATAACATGGTAGAAGTCCAATAAACTGATCATTTTTGCTCGATTCTTGAATAACCGAGATCAGCAAAAGCGCTCTGAATTCTGAAAAACAAGCAGAGGATTAAGAAGGCGAAAGGAATTGATGAAAGAAGTTTGAAGAATGAAAAGGTCGAAGTGGCGGTTAAGAGGGAAGTGGGGGTGATGATGAAAAGAACTGGGGATACGGGAGAGCATGTGTTTTGGTTTTTGGGGTAGTGGGTAATAAGCAGAGTACAGCAAATATTTTTCAGCTTTGAGAGCTGCGAGCAAGCTTGCGCTTGCAGTCCCCAAAGCACAACGCAGAGGCACCAGGGGGGGGGGGGGGTTTGCCTTTTTATTTTCCTTTTTGCTTTGAGAGCTGTGTTTGGATTTGGGGTTCAATTAGAGGAGAAGTGGGCGTGGTTGGTATTTGATAACTTGGAAAATTAGCGAGTGGCTCTATCTTCTGTGGGACTTAATTTGTCACAAAAAGCGTAGAAAAAGCATTTTAGTTGGAGCTGGGTATGTCTCTTTAAGTTTTGTAAAGTGCCTCTACTTCTTTCTTTTTTTTTTCTTTTTTTTTTCCGGTTCACCTCTTTCTCTTTGGATTCACTGTTTATTGCTATTGAGTTGTTAAGAGGTCATGTACGTGCCTTAATGGCTCCCTTTTCCGCTACCAAATACTTATTCTTTCTTTCGTAATCATATTTTTAGCTGATAATTGAACCAAAATATACGTAGAAAAAAAAAGGGGAAAGAATATAGGGGGGAAAAATTTGTTCTGACATATTTTATATAAAATGAAAATGTGAGTCGACACTTTTAGGATGAAGTGAGATGAATTGAGATGGGAGAGCGCTTCCGAGAAAAAAGAAAGGAGAGAGGACAAATGCATGAGGTGAAGAGAGTAAAACTATCACGTGGCCCTTAATTGTCGTTTCCCAACCATATCTAGGAGGGTTGCCACTTCCAAGAGCTCGGGGTTCGTTTTGTTAGGTGGGATTACAAGCCACTCCACAATGCTAGGGTTTGAAGGAAGTGGTACTGTCATTTAGAAAGCAACTTCAAATTCAATTAATGTGGAGATCAAATCAACTTCAATTATGTTTTACTTTAACCCACCTTGCCTAAGAATTAAAATTTCAAGCGAGGGAGAGAAGGATAATAGGTGGCCCGATATCATCAATATTATGAATATTTCTGTATAAATAAAAGTTACTTAAATTATAGATAATGAATCGTTTAAGAGTCAGAGGCAGAGTTAATAAGGTGAAGAGGAACATTTTAAATCAACCCCAAGTTTGTTTTAACTTTTAATTGAAATTTAAAAAAGAAAAGAAAGAAAAGCAAAAGGGTTCTGATGGTAATTCAGAAATCAGAACTGTGTAAAGCTTGATATGTTTCTGAAGTGAAATCCATTGGTCGGCATTTTAATAAAGGAACTGCAGAAAGTGTAAGCAGCAAATGGATAGTTTTAATAAGTGAAGGGGTTTGTGATATACGGAGGGATTTGTTAAATAGGAAAAGCATTTTAGAAGGGAATATTGGTCCGAAGCATCATTATGTTTTCCCAAATGGTGCCCGGCCTTTCGTAAAAGCATCATCATGGTAAAATCTTACATTACTGATCACCCGAATATTTACAAAATGATGCGTCTTTAATGGAGCCTCTGTGTCAAATTCATTACGTTATTAACTTTCTCAGTTCGCACAAATCCATGACTACTGTTTGGGCTTAACGTGAAATGTTAATATATTAACATATCTATTTTCACCTAACCCAAATGTTATGTACTTCAATTTTTGGGGAGAGGATTAGGGAATTGAATGGTAACATTGGAGTAAAGATAATACTGATGATAGCCGTGAAAAGAGATTGTTACCGAAAAGCGCACAAACGAAGGAACCAAACCTTAATGCCTCTCGTGGTTAAAGGTGATTATTAGGTTCCTAGACTATAATGAAAAAACAATCAAATCTGTGTTTCGGTGGACTTGCTTGGATTCACCTTTGACCCTTTAATTGTAACTCTCGGCAACACTCCTAACACAAAAATGAATTCACTTTTTCAAGAAGGCGAAGGAGAATAATTATTTTTTTTCCAAATTATTCTAATTACAACTTAACTTCAATGTTCAACCGGGGGTATAAATAAACCCTTTATTTACAAGTGACAACCGAAGCATGCGTTGAAGTTAAATGATGGGGGGCTACAGAGAATAGAATAGTAATTGGCGTGTCAAAACCCCAAACGCCTTGCTTACCTTCACGCACTGCCAATGCTATATAGGATTTTGTGTTTTCTAAGAGTATGAATGGAATAGGAATGCATGCATTTTATTTATATATTCTATTGGTTTTTTTGTTTTTTACTCTGAAAAATTGTTTGTCTTATTTGCCAATGTTATCTCTTGACTTCACCAAGAAAAAAAAAACAAATCTTTTGCACCCGAAATTGCGTGCCTTTAATATTTTAATTAGTTTTAAGAACGATTCACCAAATGATTCTGCATTTTTAAACATAAATTACGGAACCATCGGTACATTCCAATGTATGTGGGCAGTTACTGGAATCGAATAATATATTTATAGTTAGGAAATAATAAACCTTTGGCTTCGTCCATGCGTAGTAAAATCAGAGACGTCCTGCAATTTTATTGATAAGGGTAGAAACAAGGCACAAATCACTTTTTGTTGTTGTTGTTGTTGAGATTCTCACTTTATTAGTTTAAAAAAAAGAATAAAAATTTCAAAATAAATCTAACGATAAAACATACTAATTAGACGCAGAATCAGATAAAAACAAGGAAGGAAGCATGCAGCGGAATAAATTGTGTTGCAGACATGCTTACAAATGCATGCTGTGGTCGCATGAGGTTCTTTTGTGGGTAAGAAAACCAATTATGAGATAAAAGCTACACATAATTCAAGTTCCTTTCTTACAAGCAAAGCTGTACAATTTGCATTGGTTTTGTTTATGGATAGATGATGAACAAGTTGCTTTGTTGTTGGAAGCGGCATATTTCTGTGGATTCACATCCAATTTTCAAGCCCATTGTCCCATATATTGACTTTTGCCTTGGAATTTGGAAGGAAGGGATAATCAAATTTTCAAAAATTTCATTAAAATTAATAAAATAATTTAATTTATTTTCAATAAATAAATTTTTATTTACTGATAATATTTAAATTATAATACATAATAAAAAATTATTTTTTAAAATTATTTGTATTATATATTATAATACTATTAATAAATAAATAATTATTCATTAATAATAAATTAAATACTAACTTTTAAATTTAATATTTTTAAATTTTATTTTATTTTATAATTAGAATTTTTTTATATATAAAATAAAATTTAAATCTATAACTTGTCAGTAAAATATAAGTACTTTTCACATTAAGTTTAATACGAGATAGGTGTCACGGACTTACTATTTCTCCTCTAATAAAAACTGTGCGGCACTTAACTAAGACGCTCCTCCTGATATTTAACTAAGTCAGCATTCTTCAAAACACATATCCAAAAGGCAAAGTGATCAAAGAGAGTAAGAGAGAAAGTAAGAGAACTTGGAGAATGTTAGAGAACTTCTATTAATGATAACTTCTTGGATTGTTTACAAATGAGGAGGTGAGGGGTTTATATAGGCCACCTCCCTTTACATCAATGGTTAGGATCAATTTGATCCAACGGTCTACATTAAACTTCTAGAGAATTCTAGGCCTACTTGTATTTACATGATGACTTTACATGGTTCTAGAGTATTCTAGAACCTACAAAATGTTTCTACTATATTTTAGAGTATTCTAATATATTCTAGAGTATTCTATTAGATTCTAGAGACTTCTAGAATATACCAGAATTACCTAGAAAGTTCTAAAACATTCTAGATGCTCGCATGGCACAGTTGCTTACTTGGCGCCAAATCACGTCCATGTCGTGCCTACGTGGCGCTGATGTGTTGGATTGTGACACTCTCCCTCACCTATAGCGCAAACGTCATCGTCGCGCTCATCTCATGAAAGCGCTTTAGGTGGTTTTGGAACTGCCAAAAATCTTCTTCTACTTCCCAACTAGCCTCACTCTCTGGCAATCATTTCCATTTGATGAGATATTGGGTACTTGGTGGTACCTCTCTCTTTCTCTGGACTCAGCTGGCCAAGACTTCCTCCACTTCACGATCAAAAAACTTGATAACAATGAGAGGCGCTCTCCTGGAATCACTCCTTCCTTGGTCTTCCTTATCCTCATGATAGGGTTTGAGCATACTGACATAGAAGACCGAGTGTATCTTCATCCTTGGAGGAAGATTGAGCTTGTAGGAGACCTTTCCTACTCGCCCAACAACCTCAAACGGGCCTTCATACTTATGAATTAGGCATTTGTGCATCTTTCTGAAGGCCATAAACTGTTGTGGGAGAAGTTTTACCATAACCATGTGTCCCACTTGATATTCTATGGCCCGCCTCTTCTTATCTGCCTACTTCTTCATCCTCTTTATCGCTTTACTCAAATAAGAGCGTGCAATATCGGCTTGCTCTTGCCAAGACTTTACCATATGATAAGCTCCTGGGCTCCTCCTCTGATAAGAGTTTGAAAGGGTATGGGGTGTGAGTGGTTGTTGCCCGATCACAATTTCAAAAGGACTTTTCCCCGTGGACTCGCTCCTTTGAAGGTTGTAAGAAAATTATGCCATGTCCAAGGACTTTGCCCAGTTCTTCTGGTTCGCACTCACAAAATGTCTTAGATAACATTCCAACAACGCATTCACCCTCTCAGCCTGTCCATCTGTCTGTGGATGAAAGTTTGTGGAAAAGTGTAGCTCTAAACCCAAGAGTTTGAATAACTCGGTCCATAGGCGGCCAGTGAAGCGGGGATCCCTATCACTTATGATTGTCTTAAACAATCCCCAATACTTAACCACGTTCTTGAAAAATAAGCGGGCAGCTTCCTCGGCTGTGCAGTCTGTAGGGGCAGGTATGAATGTAGCATACTTTGAGAATCTGTCCACTACCACCATGATGAAGCCAAACCCCTCAGATTTAGGCAATGCAGAGATGAAGTCCATTGAGATACTTTCTCACGGTTGCTCCGGTGTTGGTAAGGGCTCCAACAACCCACTCGGAGCTCTATTTTCTACCTTGTCTTGTTGGCATATAAGACAAGTCTTCACATAGCTCTACACTTCATCTCGCATCTAAGGCCAGTAGTAGGCTGAATCCAGTAGTGCCAAGGTCCTTCTTTGTTCTGGATGACCAGCCCATTTTGTGTCGTGTCACTCCTTGATGAGGTCCCTCCTTAAGCTGTTCTATTTCGGAACATAGAGTTTCCTTCCTTTGGTGTAGAGAAGGCCATCCTCCACTCAGAATCTTCTGATTTTGCCTTCTCTTACAAGTTTTATTAATTGTTTTGCCAAGGGATCATGGTTCATCCCCTCCTTGATAAGCTCTATGATGTTCCCTTGGGCTTGAGAGATAGCAGCTAATTTAGCCTTTCTACTCAGTGCATCTGCTACCACGTTTGTTTTTCCTAGCTTGTACTCCATCGTGTAGTCGAACTCAGTCAAGAAGTCTTGCCACCTTGCCTGCTTTAGTGTCAACTTCTTCTGAGTCTGAAAATAGCTAGTAGTCACATTGTTTGTCTTGATGACAAAATGTGACCCTAGTAGATAATATCGCCAGGTTTTCAAGCAATGCACCACCGCTGTCATCTACTTCTCTTACACTGTATATCGCTGTTCTATATCATTCAACTTGTGACTTTCATATGCTATTGGATGCCCCTCTTGCATAAGAACTCCTCCAATAGCAAAGTCAGAGGCATCAGTATGCACCTCAAACATCTTCGAGTGATCCGGGAGAGTTAACACTGATTCTTTCGTCACTGCAGCCTTTAACTCTTCAAAGGCTTGTTGGTACCGCTCATTCCATTTCTATGCATAATCCTTCTTCAAAAGGTTGGTGAGGGGTGCGGCTATGGCAGAATAGCCTTAAATGAACCGCCTGTAGTAATTTGCCAACCCGAGAAAAGATCTCAACTTTGAGACTTTGGTTGGTGGCTCCCATTCTTGTATAGCCTTCACCTTAGCCTGATCCATCATTAGGGTCCCATCCTTGATAATGTGCCCCAAGAAGTGTACTTCACTCTTCGCAAAAGAGAACTTTTCCTTCTTTACATATAGAGAATTCTCCCGCAATACCTTGAATATGATCTGGAGGTGTTTAAGATATTCCTCCAAGGTGTTGCTGTAGATGAAAATATCATCTAAGTACACTACTACGAACCGATCAAGATATGGATGGAAGATCTCGTTCATTAAAGTGCAAAATGTGGCTGGTGCTTTGGTTAAGCCAAAATGTATCACCAACCACTCATAGGACTCCTATCGTGTGACACAAGTGGTTTTGGGTTTATCACCATCAGCAATCCTCACTTGGTGGTAACTTGACCTTAAGTCTAGCTTTGTGAACCACTTGGCCCCTCCAAGTCTATCAAATAAGTCAGCTATCAAAGGAATGGAGTATTTATTTTTGATAGTTACCTTGTTTAGAGCCCGGTAGTCGATGCACATCCTCAACGACTTATCGTGCTTTTTCTAAAATAACACTGGTGCCTCAAAAGGTGCTTTAGACGGTCGAATATAACCAGCATCCAGGAGTTCCTTAAGTTGCCTTCTTAATTCTTCCAACTCTAGAGGTGTCATCCTGTAAGGCGCTATAGCAGGTATCTTTGCTCCCGGCTCCAACTCAATTTCATGATCCACTCTCCTCCTAGTTGGAAGTTGCTTCGACAGCTCTGGGGGCATAACATCCTTATTCTCTTCTAGGACATTCTTGATACTGGATGGGAGATCCTCCTCTCTCTCTGTTGTGGACTCTTCTTTTGGAGTAGCTAAATAGGTGACTTCCCCTTTCTTAAGTCCATTTTTTAGCTGCATAGCAAAGATCTACTGAGTTCCCTTGTGCTTGGAAAATGTGGGAACCATACATGAAGACCCCTTCTCCATGATGTACACTGAGTTGCAGAATGGCATGGGTACGATGTTTACCCGTCTCAAGAAATCCATCCCTAGAATTATCTTGAAATTGTCCATGCACACGACAGAGAAATCCACAGCTTCCTTCCAAGAACCCATGGTCATGTCTACCCTGTAAGCTGCTCCAGCAATGGCGTGACCACTAACATTGACAGTTTTGAGTCACCCCATTTTTTTAGAGACCTTTAGTCTGAGCCTCTCAGCTTCCCTCGATGTGATAAAGTTATGCGTGGCTCTCGTATCCACCATTGCCTCGGTAGGCTTTCCGTTTAAATGGATGGTCACGAACATTAGCTCCTTTCTCTCCTTGTTAGGAGAAAGCGGCATTCAACAACTGGAGAGTTCCCATATTAGCAACTTATTGGGATTCTCGCTCCTTTGTAATTGAGGCTAATGTCCCTAACTTAGAACATTCCTTCATTGGGTGTGGTCCCTTGCATACGAAACAACCAGTCCTTGGCACGAAGGCCTTTTTCTTCTTCTCATATTCTTTCTTCGAAGAGTATTTGTTCTCCTTCTTGGCAACACCCTTCCTTTTGTCTCCCCCACCTTTGCCATAGTTATTTTTAGAAGAGGATTTAGTCTTGAACTCACCTCGATAGTATTCGATGAGTGACTCTGCCACGACAATAGCTTCGTCAACGTCATTGACTCCTCACCGCTGCAATTCCCGCTTGGCCCATGGTTGGAGACCGTCAACGAATAAGAAAATAGCATCCTCGGTGGTTAAATTAGGGATTTGGAGTGTGAGAGATGTGAACTCCCTAACATAGTCACTTATAGTGGTCTTGTGCTTAAGTTCCCTCAGCTTCTTCCTAACTTCATAGACAACATTTTTTGGGAAGAATTGTCACTTCAACTCCTTCTTGAATTCCTCCCATATGCTGATGGTACACAAACATTTTTCCATGTTTGCGTGTTTTCTTCTCCATCATAGAGTTGCATTATCAATGAGATAAAGAGAAGCAGTGCGTACCTTTATATATTCCTCCTTAATGCTCATACATTCAAAATATCTCTCCATCTGCCAGAGGAAGTTTTCCACTTCTTTGGCGTCCCTCACGCCTTTGAACTCATTTGGCTTGGGGAGCGCACCACTCGAACTTGCAAAACTGCTAGATTGCGTCCTGACTTCATCCAGAGATGCCTTAAGGCTATCAAGTTGCCTTATGACAATCTCTATCTTGCTCTCCAGGGTATTAAGGTGCTCAACCCTTTCCTCCTCACCTTTTTGAGCATTGAACACATCCTCTTTTATGAGATCAAATTGTCTCAATACATGAGACTCTAAGATCTCCTTGTCATGCTCACCCCTTTGTAGGCGCATATCCATGGCCTCCAAGGTGTTCTCCAGCAACGTAACCCTTTCTTCCAAGACAACAAAGTCTTCAGCCCTTAGCCTGCTTGCACCACAAGACTTCTTGCCATCACCGACGGGAATGGAAACATCCCTTCCCATCACGCATTCTGCTTGCTCCTCTGTCATGTGCGACATAATGCTGGTAGAGTCGTTCACGCCCTTCGCAAATCAAGCTCTGATACCACTTATCACAGACTTACTCTTTCTTCCCTAGTAAGAACCGTGCGGCACTTAACTAAGGCGTTCCTCCTGATGTTTAACCAAGTCAGCATTCCTCAAGACACCTCTCCAAGAAGCAAAGTGATCAAGGAGAGCAAGAGCGAAAGTAAGAGAACTTGGATAATATTATTGATGAGAACTTCTTGGATTGCTTACAAATGCGGAGGTGAGGGGTTTATATAGGCCACCTCCCTTTACATCAATGGTTAGGATCAATTTAATCCAACGGCCTACATTAAGTTTCTAGAGAATTCTAGACCTACTTATATTTACATGATGTCTCTACATGGTTCTAGAGTATTCTAGAACTTATAAGATGTTTCTACTATATTTTAGAGTATTCTAATATATTTTAGAGTATTCTAATATATTATAGAGACTTCTAGAATATATCAGAATTACCTAAAAAGTTCTAGAGCCTTCTAGATGCTCGCATGGCACAGCTGCTTACTTGACGTCAAATTGCGTTCACGTCGTGCTTGTGTGGCGCTGATGTATCGGGTTGTGACATAGGGTTGACTTCCATTAACCTATTATATTTATATTATATTGCTAGTAATATTAATATGTAGAGAAATAAATAATTTATCATATATACAATAAATTTAGAAGCACTACAACCTTTCATTTTTCACATATAATTATTCATACAAATATACTCCATTAATATATCATATTATTATTATTATTTTGTTATAAATTCACTTCTTGGTGGTGGTAAGGGAGGGAAAAAAAAATTTAGTTAAGGCGCTCTTCCTGATGCTTAACTAAGTCAGCCTTCCTCAAAACATATCTCAAAGAGGCAAAGTGATCAAAGAGAGTAAGAGCAAAAGTAAGAGAACTTGGAGAATGTTAGAGAACTTCTATTGATGAGAACTTCTTGAATTGTTTACAAATGAGGATGTGAGGAGTTTATATAGGCCACCTCCCTTTACATCAATGGTTAGGATCAATTTAATCCAACGGTCTACATTAAGTTTCTAGATAATTCTAGATCTACTTATATTTACATGATGTCTCTACATGGTTCTAGAGTATTCTAGAATCTACAAGATGTTTCTACTATATTTTAAAATATTCTAATATATTCTAGAGTATTCTATTAGATTCTAGAGACTTTTAGAATATATCAGAATTACCTAAAAAGTTCTAGAGTCTTCTAGAACCTTCTAGATTCTCGCATGGCACAGCTGCTTACTTGGCGTCAAATCACGTCCACGTCGTGCCTGTGTGGCGCTGATGTATCGGGTTGTGACATAGGGTTGACTTCCATTAACCTATTATATTTATATTATATTGCTAGTAATATTAATATGTAGAGAAATAAATAATTTATCATATATACAATAAATTTAGAAGCACTACAACCTTTCATTTTTCACATATAGTTACTCATACAAATATACTCCATTAATATATCATATTATTATTATTATTTTGTTATAAATTCACTTCTTGGTGGTAAGGGAGGAAAAAAAAAATATTAAGAACAAAGTTTGAGATAGCTTTTTAATAATTTCAGTTGTGACAAAACTGGTTCCTTTTCAACACACGCATGATTACTTGCATTACTATCGTTTTCACTTTTGAAACAGTAAGGCTAAGCATATCGATGGCATTTTTTTTTTTGGACAAACATCGATGGCATTAAAGTATAAAGCATCATCAGACCTTTCCGATAACGAAAGGCATAGTCCAGAGTGGGCTCCTAGTTGCAGAGCCCGGTAGGCCTTTCTAAACAGCATGCTTAAACATTTGGGCCCATTAAATGGCTAATAACATTACCAAACTGAAAGGCAGGCAATTGTTGTCTAATGTCCCAAAAAAAGAAAAAGACGATGGAAGAAGAGCATCAGAAACCAAAATTGCGAACCCTCGTAATGCTCCGAATTTAGACAGGAAGATAGGAACATATACAAGGGCAGTTTGTTCCACATGTCTATAGACAAACTCAAGAACATATATATATGTATAATGAAGGAAAGATCCATTAAGATCCTAAACCTAAGTACCCGGAAGCTTGATCCATTGCAATTGGATTTCTACTTCCCCACATTCCACATTGCGCAGTCTCAGTACCATATCTTGGGCAACCTTGCCATTGTTGCAAGTAACGCAGCTCTCCTCCGCCAGACAGTTTTGCCTGCTCGGTACTATTCTTTTAATTACAGTTCCACTCGGCAGTCCTTCTAAGTTCATCTTCGACGCTTCTATAAATGCTGATATGTCAAACTCTGCATTTCCCATTTTGTCATCTTTGCTAAATGTGTCATGGTCATACACAGTCTGCAATCACAAAACCATCATCACCCAAACACACGCCAGAAACTGGAAAAACAACGACAACAACACCAAACAAGTTGCCCAATTACTTATTTGAACAATATCTATCTCCATACCTGGACCGTTCCCATGACACAATTCCAACATTATTTGAAAATACCACCCAAAAAAAAAAAAAATCATCCTGAAATGCTATTGGTTGTTGTGACTAGAAAATAGTTGAGAATTCATTACGACAAACATTGAATTTTTCGGGAAACAGAAAGCTATGTATTTTCACATTGTTCGGCAGATTGTGCCCAGAGAAAGACAGTACCAGTAATACCGGACGACTCGAGTCCGTAATAGATAGCGTAAGGTCTTCATTCCACTCAGGATTCACATCCTTTTTTATTACGCGGGTCTTCAGTTTCTGTAAAATGAGTTATAATGAAGTTAAGTAAGTACGGAGAAAATTATGCATTTATAATTTTCTACCACTGTCTACTGTAATCTTGCAATTTTCCTACGTTAACATCAATTAAGCTCATAGGAATCAGACTTAAAAGTAAAAGAATTATTCGCCGAGTGGCAAGATACAATCCCAGAAAAAAAAAATATAGATAATTATTTACAATTAATTTTAAAAAATTTATTTTATAAAATTAAATCAAAATAATTTTTTGATTGAAGAGAATTAAATCATAATATCTTTATATTTAAATAATAAATAATATATTATTATTAAAAAAATTTAAATATTTTCAGTCAATCAAGACAGACAAACATGAAACGAGGAGCTTAATGAGACAAAAAGGCAATCCTTGATCCAACAAAAGGTGGCTTTAAATCAAATCTCCAAAATCAATGTAGCCAAACCATTTAAAACAAAACAGAGATGAAATAAAAAAAGGCGTAAATCATTTATTCTTTGCAACGCAAGAAATTTGCAGCGCCGGGTAATCATGCAAATAACGAATGATGTGAAAAGGACAAGAAGAAGACACGATGAGACCACCTGCTTGCCCATCTTAACGATAACGTAAGGATCGCTGCTGCGAACATCACGAACAGCGAGGTTGACACCACGCTTGACGCGAATCCTTAGAAGGCCAAGAACGTTGTCCATCGGCGAGCAGCGACCTGTGTCCGCAGTTTCTGGTATTTGACTATTCGATCTTCCTTTCTTCCACTCTCTTGTTACAATTCTCTACCTATTTAATATATTCAATCTTTCTTTCTTATTAAGAAAAAAATAAACAATACTGATTAAAAAAATGAATCTTAATGAAAATACGGATGACTGGACGCACTTCCCTTCCCAGGAAGTTTCCCACGGGTAGATTTGCTTGGTAGGTGGGAAACTTGCTCTGATTTGCGAGGGTGAAAGAGAATTTTGCGTATAATGCCGAGTTTTATTTTGAGAAGGGGAGAGGGTCTTCTGGAAGGAGGTAACCGGGAGATCCGGTGGACAGATAGTTGGCACTTGAACAAGTCTGGGGTTGGCCTGCACCGTCCGTGAATTATGGGCGTTAAGAGCAACGTGGCGGCGGATAACTGGAACTATCTGACAACTTCATTGACGTCGTGTCTCATCACAGGGATGTCTTCTTCCCACCCCGTCTTTTTCATTTATTTTTACTGAGTCGCCGGCTTTTGTCAAACACATCAAAATATTATGAAAATCTTTATCGTATAATTTTTTTAATTATAAAAATATATACATATTTTATCTATTTATAAAAATAAGATTACGTATATTTTCTCTTTTTTAATTTTATTAAGTAAAAATTTCGCATATTAGATCGTCCTTTAATATTATATAGTAAATTTATTTTTCTTTTACGTACATACAGTACTAATTATTTTACGTAAACCTATATTTATAGAGCATTTTAGTGTTTTAAAAGCATGAACTTGTATTAAAATATTTTTTAATAATATTTACATTAATTTTTATAACTCAATTCAATTAAGCCATAGATGAATGCAAATCTAATTTTCCACCTTCATTATTATTTTATTTTTTTAAAGTTTGATTGGAATTGAAATGGAAATCATTCATCTTAAAGACAAGTCTAATCTATGAAGTATCAATCAAACAACCAAGTGACCATCCGAATGACACGTAGACTAGATCAACCGTGACAGATGCTTCAAAGCGTAACGGAGCCCTTGAAGACTAACCAATCACGCTCTACGGCCAAACTGACATAACCTCTTATTTATTTATATATACAAATTACTCAACTATACAAGGTACAGTTATAATATTGTCTTTGAGTAACTTGTATGGAAATATTAAAAAAAAGTTGCTAAATTATTTTTTTATTTCTAAAAATATCATATGGCCCACATATTATTATTCATTGAAAAATAAATAATCACATTGAAAAGAGAGAATATAATTTTTTTAAACATCCATATATATATATATATATTAGTATGTTATGAAATCATCTATTATTGTGGATGTCCATTTGATTTTTCAACTCCCAAAATAATGAATATTATTAAATTCATTATTATTATGAATGTCCTTTTATTTTTCCAACTCCTAAAGCTATTGAATCTTATTTATGCTCTCTGGTTTTTGGGTTATCTTCCTTCATGTTTGTATGCCTATAAATAGAGGCTCCTATAAATCTATGGAATATGAAAGACATCTTTTTCTCTATGTGTTATTCCTCTCTAATTGCCTTTACATTATATTTTCTCATTGTGTAAATTTTATTTACAACACGTTATCAGCACGAGTTTGCTCTTGACTATTCGTTTTCAAATCACAAGGAAGAGATCTTATTGCGTCTCCAATGCTATTAGAGTATTTGAAGTTGTTGGAACTACAATTTCAAGGTGATTCAAATATTTTTTTCATGTCTTTTTTTAGAAAAAAAATAGAGTTGGTAATATATATTTGAGTTTGTGGGATAATATTGTTTTGAAAGGAATTTTCATTATCATGCATTTTCGAAAGGTATGTGATTTTGTTCTTATTTGACATTGCATTTGCTTATGTGAAAAATAAATTTGGTGATATAAATTTCTATTATTATTCATATAATTTAGTATGGCTGTTTCATGAATCTATCATGATTCATATAATTTGGTATGACTGTTTTATGAAAAGTGTTGTTCATAAAAGAAATTTAAAAAGAAAAAATAATATTTCACAGGAATATCCATATATGCTAAGATAATTTTTTCTGTGGTTAGTCCTTACAATTAATTTACTATAATTGTGTTGCCCATGTTAGGATAGTTTTTCGGATATATTATAGTTCTTAAATGTGTAATCACCGCTGAAACACTTGTAGATACTAGTAAATTATTCCTGCTTGATGGTGCTACATAACAAAATGAGAATTATTACTTTTGGATCGCCTCATGTTAATAAGGATTGTTAATTACGATTCTATTTAATTCTCTATCTGTATGAATGCCTTGAAAGTTGTTTTAATGTAATTATTCTTAAAAAAACTAGAGATGTATTTTTATTCATCATGGTTTATTATGTTTTCATCCGGCCCAAGATGATGAGAAATTTTGTAGAAGTATCATAAAAAAGTTCTTTGAACACCAATAATTCTCTTTTGGGTTGGTTTGAATGAGAACTATAACCATTAGAAATTTAATTTTGTGAATTATATATTTATGAGTACTCTGTTTTTAGAATTTATATCCTGTTAAAAATTGAACTACAATTTTCTACAATATAGTTGAAGAATCTTCTATAATAGGACTATAAATTAAACATGGCCTCTAGTTGATATCTATCTATATGTTTAATTTAATTTAATTCTCTGTATGGGTATACAATTATATCGTATACAGTTGTAGGCATTTTGGAACTTAGTATGTGGAATATCGTATAGGAGACTAATTAATTGTCTACTTTATTAAATAATTTGTGAAATGTGAAACTCTTCTTGACATTCACTTTATCTCTTTCTAAATTAACTAGAGCTCATGTTATGGTTATTTATCACTTGCATCAATATAGTGCTATCTTATACCATCCATTTTATAATGTGCCTAGTTACTTGAAAAATGATTCTTTTAATGCACTGTTCACATTTTTGCAAATTGCTTAAGTTAAGTCTCATATATAAAAAGAAATATTTGCGAACATTCTACAATAAATCAGAAGTTTATTGATCACTATTTGATATGATCGGTCGAGACATTTTGGATCAATAATAATGCGAAAAATTATTGAAAATTCACATAAACACCTATTGAAAAACTTGAAGATTTTTCAATCTAAGGAATTGTCATGTATTGTTTGTTCTCAAGACAAATTTGGTTATTAAGCTATTACTAGATAAAGTTGGAACTGAATCTCCAACATTTCTGAAAAGTATACATGGTGATATATATGGACCTATTTATCCTAAATGTGGGCCATTTAGATATGGTATTAATAGACACATCCAGTAGATGGTCTCATGTGTGCTTACTATCAACTTGTAATCTAGTGTTTGTAAGATTACTTGCTCAAATAATTCGATTAAGAGTACAATTTATAGATTATACAATTAAATTTATTCACCTTGATAATGCTAGTAAATTTTCTTCACAAACTTTCAATTACTATTGTATGTCGATTAGCATAAATGTAGAATATTATATAGCTCATGTTCATACACAAAATGGGTTAGCTAAATTATTTATTAAGCAACTTTAATTAATGGCTAGACCCTTGCTTATGCGAACAAAGCTCTCTGTTTCTATTTGAAGACATACAATTTTATATGCAGCAGCACTAGTACACATCAAACCAACAAGTTATCATGAATATTTCTTCTTTATAATTGGCTTATGGTCATGAATTAAATATTTCTCATATTAGAATTTTTGGGTGTGTGGTATATGTTTTAATAGCCCTACCACAACACATTAAGATGAGTCTTCAAAGGAGATTAAGAATATATGTTGGATATGATTCTCCTTCTATTATAAGATATCTTGAGCCAATGACAAGAGATGTATTTACGGCATATTTTGCCGATTGTCATTTTGATGATTTAGTCTTCCCAACATTAGGGGGAGAAAATGAAAAACAGCTGGTCAAAGAAATTACATAGAATGCTTTGAACCTCACACAAAACAATATAAACTTGAAGTTCAAAAGATAATTCACTTATATAGAATAAAAAATCAACTGCCAGATGTATTTATTGACCTAAAGAGAGTGACAGAGTCACATATACCAGCTGTAAATATTCATGTATGGATTGATGTCTCTGAAGGACAATCCATTAGTGAAATCACTAGCGAGTCTAAAGCACGTCAGAAGCGTGATAGACCAATCGGTTTAAAAGATAAAAATCCCCGTAAAAGGAAATAAATAATTATTAAATAGTAGAAATAGAAACTCTTAAAGAGACTAGAGACATAACAAATAAAGTAATTTCAGAAGAAGTTCAGTTCTTGAAGAGACTAGAGACATAACAAATAAAGTACTTCTAGAAAAAGTTCAGGTACCTGAAATTGTTGAAATTGATGAAATTGTTGAAATTGTTGAAATTGATGAAGTTGATGAAAATGAAGAGATCTCAATAAATTATGTATCTACGGGGAAACGATTGAATCGAAAAGAAACAGTTGTCGACAACATTTTTGTGTATATAATAGCGCTTAATATTTTGAATGATAATGATGATTATAAATTTACATCTGTCGACGTAGATGTGATTAGTCAAAATGGAAAGACGCAATTCCAGCAGAATTGAATTCACTTAAAAATTGTGAGATATTTGAATCTATAGTTCAAACACCTGAAGGTGTAATACCCATTGGGTACAAATGAATATTTGTATGAGAAAAATAAAATTGTGAGGTACAAAGCACGGCTTGTTGCAAAAAGGTTTTCACAAAGACTAGGAAATTGATTATAATTTCACATATTCTCTTGTGGTAGAAGCAATTATATTTCATTATCTCATTAGTCTGGCAGTATATAAAAACTTGATATGCGTCTTATGGATATTGTTATAGCTTATTTATATGGCTTACTTGATAGTGACATATATATGAAAATTTCAAAAGAATTTAAGATGCCTGAAGCATATAATTCAAAATTCCGGGATAAATTACAAAGATCTTTGTATGAATTTAAATAGTCTAGACGAATGTGGTATAACCGTCTCAGTGAATATTTGTTAAGGGATGGTTATAAGAATGATCATATATGTCCATGTGTTTTTATAAAGAAAGCAAATTTAGGATTTGCTATTGTTATGGTGTATGTTGATAATTTAAATATTATTGAAACTCCTGAAGAGATTATAAATGCAGTAAAATGTTTAAAGAAAGAATTTGAAATGAAATATTTTGGAAAAACAATTTTCCTATATTTCAATTTTATTATTTGAGAAATAAAAATTTTTATTTATCAATCAACTTATACAGAAAAAGTCCTAAAAGAATTTTATATGGACAAAAAAAATCCATTTAGTATCACAATGATAATATGTTTTCGACCTCAATATGATAATAAAGAAGTTTTTGGTCCTGAAGTACCATATCTTAGTGCAATTGGTGCACTGGTATATATTGCTAATAATACACTGCCTGATATAGTTTTTGATATCAGCTAGGGGTGAACAAAAACCGAACCGGACCGAACTAAACCGAAAAAACCGAACCGAGCCGACCAAAAACCGAACCAAACCGATTAAAATCGGTTTAGTTCGGTTTTTTTTTTTTGAAAAACCGACCGGTTCGGTTCGGTTTGGTTCGGTTGGGACGGTCCAACCGAACCAAACCGAACCGAACCAAATTATTTTTAATATATTTAATTTATATTATTAAATTTATTTTTTATTATATTTTAAAAATATTTTACATAATTGTTTTAAAATTTTTTGAAATGGGCCCAAAGAATTTGAAATAAACCCAAAAATTAAAAAAAAATTAGGCCCAAAAAAATTTAAATGGGCCAAAAATTAAAAAAATTTGGCAAAAAAATTTTTTTTTTTTTAAAAGAACCGAACCAACCGAACCAAACCGAACCACCTTTTGGCGGTTCGGTTGGTTGGACCCCAACCGAACCGAATGGATCCAATTTTTTTTTTTTTTTATGGTCGGTTCGGTTTGGTTGAGGTCCAAAACCGAACCGAACCGAACATTTGAACACCCCTAATATCAGCCTATTAACTAGAATTAGCTCTTATCCAATGTAAAGACATTGGAATAGAATTAAATATGTCTTTCGATATCTCCGAGATACTATTGATATGGGATTGCTATATGCAAATGGATTTAGACCATAACTCATTGGTTATGCAGATGCTAGATGTTTATCTGATCCACATAAGGCCCGATCTTAAACATGATATTTATTTATATGTGGTGACGTACAACAAATTTATTCAAGTGGTAATTTGACAGATTTATTCAATAAAACCTTACCTACTTCAGCATTTGAAAGACTAGTATATAAAAGTGGGATGCATCGACTCAGAGATATTCAATAATACTGAGAACAAGGGGAGTATACAAGGAATGATGTACTCTTTTTCCTTCACTAGGGTTTTTTTTCACTGGGTTTTTCTCTAGTAAGATTTTAATGAGGCATATTCCTTGTAAAATGGACATCCAATGGGGAGTGTTATGAAATCATCTATTATTGTGGATGTCCATTTGGTTTCTCAACTCCCAAAATAATGAATATTATTAAATCCATTATTATTATGAATGTCCTTTTATTTTCCCAACTCCTAAAGCCATTAAATCTTATTTATGCTCTCTGGTTTTTGGGTTATCTTCCTTCATGTTTGTATGCCTATAAATAGAGGCTCCTATGAATCTATGGAATATGAAAGACATCTTTTTTTCTATGTGTTATTTCTCTCTAATTGCCTTTACATTATATTTTCTTCTTGTGTAAATTTTATTTACAACATAGTATAATTATTTTGATTAATATCAAATTTAGCGTAAGGAGTAGCTAGGAACAGTAAGGCCTAAGCCCAAGTGAACAGGGTCGGGAGTTCCCGCGCTTGAAACACAACGCTCCTTTGATTTGTGGTTTTTCCGCGCAGTTTATAAATACGTTCGCCAAAGAAGTACTGAAAGATGAAACGTAATGGAACCCTGGGAAGCACTTGACATCGACGATTCTGACCTCTCCACTTTCCTCCGCCCCTGCAAACGCCAACACCCTGATTCCCCACCCAAAACCACCGATGCCGCCCTAACCGCTTCGCGACCCCAGCCAAGTTTTCAGCTCAATCCCCACTCTTCCCCCGATAGCCTAACAAATTCCCAATCCCATTTTATTTTGCCGCAATCGGAGCCCACTGCCTCCCCACCGCGCCTCATTCCCGGTCCCGCTGGTGCCGTTCAGGCAGCGATGCAGCGCAGAGCCCTAGGTGACCGGAGTTCATCGGGAGGTGCCGCGCAGCCTATTCCCACTCAAGAATTTATAAGGCGGGTCGTTGAAAATGGCGATGAAAATGATCGCGATTTTATCAGCAATGCCTGGCTTTGTGCTTTGGACTTTCTTCGTCGAGAAGGTTCTTCATATCATTATTCCGTTTTTTTGTTGTTCTTTCAAACGATGTATAATCTTGTTAGACTGTTGCTGGCTTTGGAAAGCTATTTTAAGGTCTATCGGTACTTAGTCTTTTTTCTTTTGGTTTTTTAGGCATTGTCGATGCTAGTAGTGTGGCCTTTGGTACGCCTTTGAGCTCAATTAAGAAACATCACAATATTGAACGAGTAAGCCAGGTATTGCCAATGATTTAGAAGAGGATTTGTGTTATTCAAATATCCGTGATTGCTTGGCATTCCTGGGAAATAAGGCGAATGCACATCATACCGTCGCTCTATATTACGTTAATTTGTATATAGTTGTCCCGGGTTTAACTTTCAAATGTTTCAGATGAGTGACATTCGATTTGCTTGCTTGGAAACAGGTAGTTGCCGTTATCAAATCGTGCAATCCAAATGGTCTTGGAGATTTGATGGTGACCCTAAAGGTATAATTGGAACTGTGATGGCGGTGCATTTGAAAAGAAACTGATTTGTCTTGCAAATTAGTTCTCATATAATATCTGAGGTACCTGAGTTTGAATTCAGGATCCTTCAGGTACAATTGGTGCTAGTGTACATCATAAAGTCTTCACTGAGGGAGAATTTAAGAAGGATATAAGTGTTGGTTCAGTTTTGATCCTCCAAAAGGTCTGTTACTCATTCATTTGAAACGCAAAGTATTTTGTTAGGCCCAATCTGCTTGGTTGAACTAACTTGTTCTGTATTTCAGGTTGCTGTGTTTTCTCCTACTCGCTCTGTATGTTATCTAAATATAACAACGCGCAACATAGTCAAGGTATGGTGGGTTCATCTTGATGTTCTGCACTTAACCCAATTTAGGACTGCCTAGCAAGAAGGGATATGTTTTTTCAGTATATAGCCCTTGCTAGCAAGCAAACCTTAATTAAGTTTGCTGTAATGAATTTTTTTTTTCCTTTCTCAATAGAACATTTTTGAAGCAAGCATATATGCCCTGAACTAAGTTGTATTCCGCATGGTGTAGTATTTCATTTGGCCCCCCTCCCCCTTTCATTCTCTGGGCTTTCCTAAAACATTCATTATTGAAATTTCTTACTGAATCATAAGCATCTAGATTTGGGCTTATTGAAAGACCATCATTAAAGGCTACAGTATGCTTAAGGTTGTGAGTTCATTCAAAGATACAGCTGAATCTATCAAGAATTGAGCAATGGACTAGGAAAATGTTGCAATTAGGAACCCGATATTAAGAGAGGGAGAATCAAAACTGTGAGGCAGTTTGATATGTTTGTAGACCAGAGTTGGCAGCAGAGGAGTGTGCTTAAGGGTCTGCTTGCACGAAATGCATTGTATCTCTCCTAACCAGCAAAAAATGGTCAGATGTGTTTATTTTAGCATTTTGAACTTTATACAGATGGAAAGTCGTGTTTGAGTTATTACTAAGCGAATGGGAAGTAAACTCATCATTAGAAAATACTAATACTCAAATAACATGAGTCAAATAATGGGTAGCCCGAGAATCATGAGTTTTTCGCTTCAAGTTTTGGATTGTGTCATTGTTTCCTTTCGCTTGTCTGAGTAGGTTCTCAAAAGAGATGGAAACTAATTTGATCTAAGTCATTTAGTTTTGATTGAAAACATGGTTGACAACAAATCCCAACCATTTATTTGATCGCCTTGAATGCAATGGTGTGATATACTTTTCCTTTTCTTTCTTCTCATTAGGTGAATTTGAATGGTTTCCTTTACTGAGGGGTGGATGAGTATGTTTATTCTTGACAGATGTATATTACTCAGTTAAGTTTTTGTTCGTGTGCTGATAACTCGTTTTTGTTGAGCAGATCTTTTCCAAGGACAGTGGACATCCAACAGTACTTCATCCGACATCTTCAACACACACTGCTCCTAGTATGGGTAGGCATTTAAGCTCATACATAGCAATCTGGCTTAAGTGCTTTTATTATGTCCTGCTTTCACTATTGGCGATGAGGTTTTTATATATTCTGGTGCCCTACTGTTAATACTTCTAAAATAAAATCATACATGTATGCTCATTAGTCAGCCTTCTTTGTAACAGAAAGCAACAAAAAATTATGGACGCTGGGCAATACTCTCTCTCTGCCGCTGGAAAGAACTAAGGGAATTATTACTAATCTCACATTAGATTTAAGGTTTAAAGAGATGCAAGATGTCGATAAGCACAAGGGAGAAGATAAAGTTTCAGGAAGCAACGATTCTGATAATGGATACAGCAGAAACCAAAATCCTGTTTTGGACAAGGACTCATCACCGAGACAGGGTAAGAATGATAGAAGTGCCAGGCATGTGGAAATAACCCATGACGGTGAGTTTGAAAATGAGATGGAGGACCAACCCAACTCTAATAAATCGGATGGAGACAATCCAGCATGGAGGGCTCAAAGCAATGGTTCGTCAACAAACTTCGTTGATATATCTGAATCTGATGGTCAGGAAACTCCGGTAAAAAACCAGACAGAAAGGAATAGCAAAGTCCTATTTCCAAAAGGATCAATCCCACATTGGACGGAGGAACAGCTGGATGAACTTTTAGCATTTGACTGAGGTAATGACTTTTGTCTGTCAGAGTAAATACAAGATAAACTGATATACAAAGTTTTTTCGGCCAACCGATATGTGTACTTTACATGTTTCTGTAGTGGACCATTCCAAATTTTATGTGCACTTACTGAGACAAGTGTCTATCTTTATATGAATATCCATAACCACAGGAATTCGTTCATCTTTAAATATTGCCTCGTCACTGTGAACCGAATGAGGGAAAACCAGATTGGACTCATAAACATTAGACGGGGAACGAAAGAGATAGAAGGGGCTAGGGCGGAGTAGCAAACGTCAAACATCCAGCGTGAGATTGAGTGCCACCGGAGGTGTTGCAGTAGAACTCAACGAATCAAATCAGTTTCCCACCACTGAACCATCTGGCCATGTGACAAAAAGATTTTCTTTCATACTATCTTTTCTAAGAATGTGACATAAAAGACATCCTCAATTTTGAGTAATATTTAAATCGTTACATACTCTTGCATGCCACGCTTGATTCATGAAGTGAAGACTCGTTGGGCTTTTCCCTCTCGCATTGCTATTTACTTCGCTGGAATTTGAACCCTATGACTATTTTTTTGTTTTTTTGGTACATTGCTGAGAGTCGAACCCGACTCTATTTCCCAAACCCCAATCCCCCCCTTGCCACCTGAGGCTACCTCAGGTGGCACTCCCTATGATTATTATTGTTTACATGTCGGGGAGAACAGTCAAGCCGAACATCACTGTATCATTCTATTATAAGAAAATTGCACAGCTCTATATTGAGTTATCGTGATAAGTACATGGCACACTTGACTGATATATAACATGACAAAAGTATTTATAAGCAAAATTGGACCTCATTCCATCAAAAGTAGTTTCCAGTTTTAGGAATTGAACAATATATGCTTTCTAGGTATACATAGGGCGATGTCATAAGGGCAAAGAATCATATCTCTTTGCAGAACCCACACGTCATACTACTGACTGTTGAAACTATGAACGGACATCTATAATCTCGACAGTGTGAATAGGTCACCGCCAACAAGAACCAAAGACTCAGCCCTTAAATATTTTGTTCTCGATCATACCTATTAGAATAGCGTCCCCAATCTTTCTGCAGACGAAGCTGCCCTTTTGTTTGTTGGCTCTAGCACAAGGGCATATTTAAAATATGCCCATTAAAATTGTTATCAGCCCGTGATTTGGAAAACTGAAATTTTCCGATAAGAACAATAGTAAACAACAATGAACCTTATCAACACACAATTATCTATAGAAGCTATCTGTTATCATCACAACTAATTTAAACAAGAACAGAATTGGGGCAGTTCAAGAGCGTTTAGCGAAAAATAATGCTTTCATCTCCATCTCAGACTACAAAAGAGTTTAAAGTAGAATATTTCTCAAGAATATGAATTTCAAAATTCTTAAAAGTGCATAAATCAGAAATTAGCTAATAATAGGCTGATTTTGAGGATTGAAGAAGATCGTGAGAAAATAAATTTATAAGAAATATGCATTTTAAGTCAAAAACTAAACAAGAGCTCACCATCAAGGGCCTCCTTATCGTGGTAGCCTAGCATCTCTCTTGCAGTACCTCTTCGTAGATAGGCCTTCACGTTCTGAGAAGGTTATCATAAAATGTTGCACTACAATTATACTCCATAAATATATACTGTATGCAAACAAATTCATTGTGCCAAGGAACATTACAACACAAAGTCTTAAGCTCGTAAGTTAAGTGAAGGCATATAAGAGGCCTATATATATATATATTGTTAATTTTGAAATTAACAATGTGTTTGGAATCTCTAAGATTACAAACATTCATGTCATAAATCCTAATCTAAATATGATACAAAAAGTTTAGAATTACGACATCATCCTTCAGAAACTTCTCTATTTTTAAACTTTATAGATGGAAAAAATTCTACCAATGAAAGGAAGAATAACTACTTAGAAAAAAAAAATTAATGCGCAGAACAATAAAAAGAGGTCATAAATACAACCCTGTCCAAAATGTAAGGGCAAAGAAGCGCCCTTGACAATGTGTGCATTATGCCCCAGCCAGATACACCAGAAACAGCATCAGTAACACCCTTTCCTTCAGAAACTTGGCCATGGATGGACCTTCATATGAAGTGTACAGACATTCCAGAAATAATAGCATCTTTTCCCCCTTCATTCCACATAAATTTCCATGGGTGAAGAATCTATTACTTGTAAATTTCTTCCTTCTTTCTCTTATCCTTAGTTTCTTTTCGGAGCAAAGAAGAGAAATTTTATGATTTCAGCTTTTGCATCCAAACTTGAACCCAATTAAAGAACTGGAAATGGATTTGAAATTGTATGAAAGTATTGTTTTTCATACTATCAGAAAAACCTCGGTAGTCATAGTGAAGATCAAGATTTTCATAAACAAGCCTTGATCACCAAGATATGGAAACTGTATATATTTGAAACAAAGGCTAGCTTTTGTTATTGAGTGTGATAATCTGTAACTATAAACCATTAAAAAAAAGGTTCTAAACTGAAAGTTCTTGTCAAGGTTAATTGCTTTTGTACAATTTACCTCAGCTTGGAGGAAACTGCATGAGCAGAAAGTAAAGACATCAATATGTATGTAGGACAAGTTTTGAGGAGTAGATTTGCAAACATGAAACACTACCTCCCAACTTCAAGATACACCAAAGCCCCGTTACTGTAGCACGTTGCATTATTGCCACTGAGTTTAACAGCTTCTGTATAAACTTGTTCGTCTTTGAATGCTTGATTTCCCTGAATCATTAAGTGACAGATGAAAGGAAAAAGGATTAGAAGGAAAAATGCACCACAGTGAGAATTTATGATCAAGATATCAGATATAGCTTCGTTAAAAAACAGAAAACTGCCCTTAAAAGCTGTATCTAAGGTTCAATAATTACATAAACAAACTAAGCAAAGACCATATGCAAGCATGAATGCTGTAAAGGCTATGGGCATCTTAGTACTTCTCATGAACTCAAGACTACCAAGAGAATATAGACTTGTTATAGTTTTAGATTTTCTCGGAACAGTTTAGTGGAACTAAATACATTAATTCATGTTAAATCAACTCTCACATGATTGTCACAATAATAGTAATAATAGAGAGCCATTAGAACTAAGGTAGACAAGTTCCACTGCAAGTTTGCAACTAGTTCACAAGAAAAATAACATAACAGGAGCTCAATAAACCAAGAACTTTTGGCAGGAAAAGGACTAACCAGAGACTTACTTTTACTGTACCATCTGGAAAAGAATAACATTCATTGAAAACACAAATAATGAAATCTTATGAAACTTGACTTTCAGTCCGTGTGAACAGTTTTTTTCCCCACTCCTTGTCAAAATTGGTCATCAAGAATATTTCAAATCACAAATAGGCAAAGGGGCCCAATTTATTAAGCAGTGGACAAAATCATTGTCAATGGAATTCTAAACCCAAAGGTGTCCAAAGAGGCAAAGACAATTCCTTAGTTTGGGTCAATCACGTCAGAAGTGTCAAATATTTTATATAATTACAGCACTGAATTTTGCCAAATTAAGAAAACTGATTTAAGTGCTAACCTGGAAAACTGATCATAATAGCAAAAATATGATTAAGACCATGGGCCTTTGTAAATGGGTGATGATCTTCCTCTAGATCCAGGGTTCCAATTCTAACGAAATAGATACTTAAAAAGTTAAAGTACACATATAAAAGGGATATAGATAACCGAGGAAGGAAAGCTTTAAGCAGCCATGTAGGCTAAAATGATCTTGACATCTAAGAAAGAAATGAGAGAGATCAAATTTATGCTTGACATTGATGGACCAGTGAAAGCTCAGATTTTCAGTTTACATAATTCAGGCATACAGTATCATCCATAAAGAAACCAAGTTAATTTTGACTTGTATACAATGTTTGATACAATGAAAAGCTAGGAACAAGATGGGTGTTTCTGTGAAAAGTTTTGAGCTTTCCAAAGCAACAACCCACCAAGTTTAGAGTTCACAAATTGCTTGCGATGCAACTTTTTTCATGCAAAAGTAGGGGAAGAGAGAAGGAATAATATAAGCTGAGCAGCTAGCTATAACAGCTATGCTCAAACCAAATGATTGTTCGTAAAAATCACATAAATTATAATTCATATAGAACTATTAATTCTCACAAACAATGACAACCATCAATATTAGATGTTATTTGCATACTCCCTATGCAGGTTGCACCTCCTTCAACAAGAGAGTAAACCGCGGGAGATGTAGCCCAATCTGGATGGCCAAATATGATAACATGTCCATCTGTCAAATCTAGTAACCATTAAGACTTCTTAGTTTAGTGGCCACGAGAGCTTTATAACATTTGTAAATATATATGCAAATACAAGTCTATGGACCTAAATATACATGCAAACAAATACTGAATAGTAATACCTAATAACTATTCTTCTGAAAACCTAAAAACTTGTATTTGCCATCGTGGACTTATTAGGTATTACTCATAAAAACTTGTATTTGTCATTTTTTTTTTGGACTCCAATCACAGAAACTCATAAAAACAAGAAACAACTTAAAACACTTCACTTATGTCCACTACTGTGTTATTCCCTTTACCGGTTTTCCTGAGAAAGGAACATATATACAAAAAAGGGGGAAACTAGACACAGAAATGCAGTGTCTTACACGTCGGAAACGGCGAAGGTGAAGCCAGCGAGTGGGTGAGGAGCTTTAGGGGGGAGCAGATCGCGGAGGAGGAAATAGCCGAAGCTTCTCAGTAAAAACGGCAAAGTATTCTTTGATGGTCGTCATTAGCAGAATGCCAGCAAAACTCGGTCCTAACAGAACCCACAAATTGGCGGATTGAGATGCCATGTGCACGACGATATTCCCCAAATACAATTTCCAGAGCCAGAGACAAAATGAGGAGAAGAAGAAGCAGAGGTATAATACAATAGTAACATCCCTAGTCTAAAGGGAGACTGGTGAGAAGAACAATATCGGACGCAAGTCCCATGCTGATGCTATAATCCTGAAAACCAAACATGCGGTAAAATTGCAGGACCTCCACTGAGTTTCTCGTATTATATAATATAGCCCACAGCCACAGCTTCAAGTTAATGTTATTATTGGGTTGGCTACACTATCCTCAGTTTAATTATATTTTGCTCTTTCTTTTTTATTTTAAAAATAATAATTTATCTCTTCAAGTTTGAAACATAATTTAGAAAGGTAATATTTTCTTTATAAAATTTACATCTCTTTCGCATATTTCTCTCTTCTTTCCACAATCGAATTTTTTTAAGTTTTAACTTATTTTCTATGCTTATGTTTGATAATTAATTGATTTTTGTTTGCTTCTTGTGGTATAATAAAATATTCTGTTATTTATTAAAAATACGTCATAGTTTTTTGATCTTTGATTTATTTGTAATCAGTTTCTTATAATCAAAAATTTTAATTATGTTAAAGTTTCAAGCTATAAGTTTTGATTCTTTCACTTTTTTACATATATATATATTTTTATTTTAGAAATTTCAATTTCACTGTAATTTTCGCAAAAGAATTACTACGACTTACTTTGGAAGAACTTTATGTTAATAACTTTATAAAAGTATATATTTATCTTATTTATTGGTTTTGATTTTCATTAGTTACGAAAATCTTCTATTCTATCGTAATATCCTACTTTGAACGTCATTGTAAAGCACAAGTACAACTATGGTGAAAAGAGTACAACGATGTTAGTGTAATAGCTAGTGACTGAAAAATGATAAATAAATATTTTGAGAGATAAAAAACTTACATGTAAAGACAGCAAGGACAAAATAATAATTTTAAATTTTAAAAACTAATTGTAAGTGATTTTTGTAATATCATTTCAAGCTTTAGAGAATATATTATTATTTTTAAAATAATAGGAAGAAAATTCAATGTAATTTAACAAAAGTTGAAAAGAAGAAGTTAATTTACTCTATTTTATTTGATCTAAATAAATCCATTTTTTTAACCTACATATCCTAAAACGGTAAAATTCTCGTTACCATATAATACAATAAATTATAAATCATGGATAGAAGTTGTAGACTTTTTTATTTAATATAATTTAATATATTTAAATTCACCAAGTATGTCTATTCTTACACAAGAAATTAAATTTTTTTTTTTTTTTGGTTGAAACAACTGAAACGTTTTTATTTTCTGAATCACCGACACAAAACGGAATTATCAAAATGAAATAAAGTGTTTATTAAGAAATTATACTATTTCGATTGAAATTACCATATTTCGAAATGTTTCAGTAGAAGTACTTTTGTTTCAGTAAAAATTTCGGTAAAAATACTCTTATTTCAAATTGTTTTGATAGAAATACTCTTATTTCGAGTTATTTCGATAGAAATACTCTTGTTTCGAATTGTTTCGATGGAAAAATATTAAACTAATTTAAAAAATAAAAGAATTGACAATTTAAAAATAGATGAAAGTAGTATCATATTATATTCAACACTAAATTATTTTTTTCTACAAGTCACAACATTTTTATTAACTTCATATTCTCTTCCTTCGTTCTCATGATATTGTTTTCCTTTATTATTTTTATTTTAAAAAGAAAATTACAAAAATAATGAAAAAAGAGATTGAAAGATAAAGAGAGAGGAAGATATTTAAAGATAGAGATAAAATCAAAATAGAGAGAGAGAGACTTAAATATAAATGTCACGAAAAAGTTAAGAAGAAGATTGAGAGATAAATGCAAAAAAGAGATTGTTGTTGAATGCTGTTAGGATTTGAGTCGGAATCCTATTATAATAGCATGTTTACTTACTATTTAATTATAGACATTAATTCGAATTAATTTTAATATAATTTTATATATCTATATCATGAATATTATGTTAAAATATTTTAAAATTTTAAAAAATATTATTTAAAACGTTTTTAAAAAAATTCTTCCGTTTTCTTAAAATTTTTGAAACGTTTTGAAATATTTCTGTTTCTGGAGTCACCGAAATGATACCTCAAAACAAAATTTAATACCTTAATCTTACTTAAACAACAAATAAATAAAATTAAATATTCTTATATCTTGTTCAGGCTATTTGATATCATTTACTTTTAAAAAAGAAGTTATAATTTATTAAAATAGTAAAAAAATTTAATAAGCTATTTTTTTTTATAACATGAAAGAGTTATTCTACAGCAATGAATTTGTTCTTCTCTAATTGCAGAAGATTGATGCTAACTATCACATGCATTGCATCATTTCGGCTTAAGGAAACGCCTCAATGATTTATACTCCCTTTCTACTATTTAAGTATACCTTCTTATATTAATATCTTTCTTTGGCTTCTCGTTGGGTTTAGAGTCTATGTGTTAATTCAAAATATTAAAAAATTTCTTTTTAATAAATATTTTTTCACAGACTTAAATTACATGAGTAATTAATTAACAAAACTCGCAGTTAAAAGGTTATGATCTGAAAGGAAGGGCTTGATACTAATGTCTAAAGTTGGTGTTTTCTTGTTTTGAATGTAATGGGAATTCTGATATTTTTTACCAACCTACCGGTGCTTGAATTCAGCTATACCAGCATAGTTATTTCTTCCTTGGCAACTTCCCTTTCTTTTTCCTACTTTTTTTTTTTTTTTGGATGTTTGAAACAAGATCAACACAAGTTTATTTGAAGATCAAGCTATCTGAACAATTTGAAGATATAAGCAACCATAGCCAAAATCTACAATCAAAGGCTTTTAGTGACAGAATAAAATGTTTTACTTCGTACACATGTTGCTTGACATCTCATAAAGATGTGTTATATTCGAATTAACTTCATGACTGGCGATAAAGACAGTGTAACATAGCACAGCTTTTTCCCACAAGCAAAATCACAATAAACAGAGACAACAATTCCAGTCGAGTGCCCAAATCTACTGTCTATTTCAATGTCACAGCCAAAACATATTATTTTATTCCTTCGTACAGCTCAGAGATTGTTTAACAATAACAGCAGCTGTAATATATATGAATTAGTTTCCCAAAGAATCAACTGTTCAGGAAATTTGCCTGTTTATATAACTATCACCACTTTCCAGTATCTTGCGAAAAGCCAATATTGTCCCTGAAGAAACCCAACTGTCTTTCCTTGATAAATTTGATGTGGAGAAAAAATCTAAAAGTATAGCAGAAGGAAAAAAAAAAGTCCCAACTCGAGGAACTTCAGTTCAGGCTTTAATCCTCGAAGTCTCTCCCACAGTATACTCCATTCTTGTGTACCACTCACCAATACGAGTGTGCTCTACCATATCTTTGCCAGACCTCAGATAGCGTATCGGTCTCAGCACCCCAAAGACAGCCAGGTCAGCTAAATTAGGCTTAGACCCTCCTGATGAAATGAGTTCATATAATGCAAAATGAGTTCATCACAAGAAGGCTAATAGATTGAAGCAGACCTTGGGGACATATCAATAGCCAATCCAACAAAAAGATGTGTACGAGTTACATGTTAAATGTTAACATGCAGGATCTGAATCATGATTACTCTTTAAATATTCCAAATTAAACAAGCTCTTCAAAAATATTAAAAAAAAAAAGAGACATCAGTTTAGAAGTTAAATTATTTAAGTATTTAAAAACAGAGTTGATGATCTAATTATGACGTGCCAACTGCCAAGTATACACAGAGCCATAATTTAATCTTTTATTCTTATGACTTGGTAGAAAATTCAGAAATTGCCTGAGGGTGGTGCACAACGGGTTTCCCAAAGCACTAATGTACACAAATTTGTACGTTGCATATAGTCCAGAAGACCACCACAAGGCAAGGGGTAAAAAGAAAGAAAGAACATTGAGATAGCAGGAATTTCCTGCTACAGTTGGCTTTCTTTTGGTTGTAAGCTTTTTAATTATAGGAAAATTCCTTATCCTCCTTGTCTGCAGTCATTGCCCTCTTCTATCGTTATATGAGGCTTTGGCACCATGGTCACATCCAATTGCTAGTTTCCAGTGAACTTAGAGGGGACGAGTGTCAGAAGTTCATGTAATATATACACACTAAAGCATTTCTTATTATATTCATCAGAATATTGTCTTCATTTGGAACACACATCAAATGCAATATATTTTATAGATGAAGATGATGACGTCTGAAGCAGTACAAACTCATACCATCTTACACAGGCTGTTAATCAAATGCAGATGACTCAATTCCTAAATCAGAACATATGGTCTACTGCTCGAAAATGCTAATTGCCATTGGTAGGTTTCACATATATGAGGATGTGGACTTGTTTTTTAATTTCATATTATGAAAGGGATGCAATCCATGACTATCAAGAATCACCTAACAGCATACATACCTAGCAAAACTACGCACTCAAAGACTATAAAACTCAATGCATACTGTTGCAGTGGTAACATAATTTCCTTAACAATGGAGTACATACCTAGGAACTCCCGGCCATTTAGAGCATTCACCCATGTTTCTGCTGCCTCATAAAGAGCAGCACGTTCATCAGTAATGTTATATTTCTTCTTCAGATTCTTAGACACAAAATACATAGCTGCAGCTCCAGCATACTTCACTGTGATTTTTTCCGTAAAGCTGAAATTGCCTACAATATCAGTATTCAATAAGAATGACATAACTTGCCAAGCATTATCCAGTCTAAGTTTAGATAGAGCATGGCAAAAGAAAGATGTTCATAAAGTAAGGATGTATGCAAGAGTGTGTACATGTACCTCTTTGGCCATGTGAGAAATGAAATAAAAGCTTCAGCAGTGTTAATTCCACTCATGAAAACATAATTCAGTCGAGTAAATGAAGACATACATTAAATAAGAAAAAAATTTAACTCCTCTATTGAGAAAAAAATGATGACTCTTGATATAAAACCTGTTATGTAAGTTACGACAGTAGAGAACTGCCATATCTTTCTTTTGAATACTATGATCTATTTTTATGTGATTTCAGCAGACGGCACCATCCATAGCCTTGTTTTGTGATAGCATTATTCGAATAAAATTCTAAGAGATTGATAAAAAGGAAAGCTTGAAAATCTGACTTCATATTCTTTTGTATTGGTAAGAATGAGTTATACAAGTTAAAAATTCCTATCAGAATTTCTATTTCCAGGCTGAGGCAGGTTTAAGACAACGGTCCTCTACCATCCTTTTTTTTTAATAAAAGAAGAAAATTTATTAAGAAAGATGAGAAGTACAAAATAGAATGATTAGTTATCCACCTGAGGAATCATAGAAAACATAAATAAAAAACCAGAAATGAACACAGTAGCTAAAATCTAAGCATGCAGCAAAGCCGCCCAATCTCTTTGCATATCCAAAAGGACCAATCCCTTAAACAACCCTTGAGCCGAACACCACAAGGATCCTCCAAGCACAATTCCCCATAAGTCATTTAAAGACAGCAACACACCCTTAAAAATTCATGCATTTCTCTCTAGCCAAATATTCCAAATACCAGAAAAAACTGCACATTGCCACAAAGAGCTACTTTCCTTTGTACGGACAAAACCTTTGAACAGTATAAGGAGAAACTGCTGTAGGTCCTTCAAGCAAATCCAACTCTCACCAAAGATCCCAAAAAGCTTATTCCACATTAAAACAGACACTTGACAATGTAAAAATAAATTATCACTCATAAGATAACAAGCCAGATCCAACATTATCGTCTCTTTTATTGCCAAATCTGGACCTTTTTTTATACCCATCTGAGCCCTTTAAAACCCACATTTCCAATCATGAACCTACATAAAATATTACAATAGTTTAACAACCATTTACCACCATAAAACCTTCGTTCTTCTCCTGATATACAAGAAGAAAGTGTCTCCATTTTAAGCTACAAATAGCAGTTGACAACACTTAAATATCACTAGACTTTTATAGCCTCACAATTCTACCCATTTTCTGGCCCTTTAAACAGCAAGAGTAGTTCTTCATTTATACTTGGCTTGGCAATGTGGTTGGCCAATTCAGGCTATAAGGTTGGTAGCATATTAAGATGGATTGTTACAGTTAGTACACAAAAGGAGCCTCCAAGAGTTAAGAGTTAAAAATAAACAAAAGGAAACAACAAAATAGTCAATAACAAGAATAGGACAGAAGAGATAAAAAAAAAATTTGAAACCAAACACATCATATGAGACAGTCTGGCATCATTTCTGACTTCCCTATCAACACATCCGAACACAAGCACAGTTCATTGAGAGCAGCTGGCATAGTCGTTCTTAATCCTAAAATAGCAAAACATAATACACAACTCCCTCACTTGCTTATAATGCAGCAGTAAGCAATCAATACTTTCCTTATTGCTTTACAATCCCCCCCCCCCAGGGCAAAAGAAAAAGAAAAAGAGAAAAACTCTATTTTTGTCTCTAACAAACAGGTGAACTTTCAATTTAGTCTTTTACATGTAAACTTTTTTCAATTTACTCCCTTAAACACAAAAGTAATTTCAATGTTACCCTTTAATTACATCTCCATTAAAATTTAAGGCATAAATTAACGGACTAATGGCTTGGAGATTTTCTTACCATGTGGATCTGTATATATTACACTTGGCACTCATCCAATGGATCTAGACATTTTCTACTTTATTCATGTTCCTCTATCTCTCTTTTTTGTTTTTTTTTTTCTTAACTTCCATTTTCTTTTTTCCAAGAGCTTGATTGGGTTGTGTTTTGATCGTAGAATCAGCTTGGGAGGTGTTGGCCATTGATGGGCAGCAAGCAAAAGATAAATTGAGGTCAGTGCTTGTGTTCTTTCCTTTTCCTCTGCTTCCTTATCAAATAGCTCATATACGTAAACACCTGCCACCCCTTCTTTGCTCAAGGTGTGCCTACCCTGGACTTCAAGTGCTACACAATACATTTTAAGTACATCTTAGCGTATGCAATGTTTGCATCCTCCTTGTTTCCACTGGCAGTGGCACTAGCGCTCAGTCACCCTGTCTCTGTGACTACATTGGTATATTCTGATAACCTACCACCGCCACCGCACTTATCACCATGTTGATCCATTGCATTTATCACCATGTCGATCCTCATATCAAAAAGGTTTCAGTACTGGACACTAGTGGTGAAATCGTCTCTAAAATTAAAGTGTGTTCTTGAAACAGTGCAATACCGATTAGAATCTCATAGTTGAGTCTGTACAAGTTGTACAGACTTGTTCTCTGTCAAGAACTAAAGCAATGGCCCCATAACATCAATGCTGAGGAGTTCTTGAAATTGGCCAGTCAAAGGAGGGAACAATATTGAAATAATGTTGAGGAAAGAGAAGGAGGTGGAAACAGAATATTGCAGATGCGAAGATCACGAAGCAACAAGTGCAACTGCATGATTGTTGGGAAGAGATGATCGATGGACTCTAGTAGTCCGGCAAAAAATCAATGTGTGTGAGGGTAAAAAGGGATGATACAAATGTAGAGCCAGTGGAGGGCTTTGGAGCAGTTGGTGGCGATGGGTGAGACAAGAGAGTTTGAGATGGTGAGGAAATTAAAAGGGAGACATTGGTGTAGAAAATGGCTCAAATGATGGTTGCATCGGAATCTTCGAGGTAGAGATAGTTGAGCTAGAGGGAATCAATGGCGGTGGCAAAGCTCTTTGGCTGTAATATATGGCTATTGTTTTGATAAGAAGGGGTGGCAAGTGTTTATATACAAGCTGTTTGATAAGGACGCAGAGGAAAAGGAAAGAACAAAAGCACTGACCTCAATTTATCTTTTGTTAGTTGCCCATCAATGGCCAACAGACCTCAATTTATCTTTTGTTAGTTGCCCATCAATGGCCAACACTTCCCAAGCTGATTATATGATTGAAACACAACCCAATCAACCTCTTGGAAAGAAGAACATGGAAGTTAAAAAAAAAAAAAAAAAGAGATGGAGGAACATGACTAAAGTAGAAAATGTCTAGATCCATTGGGTGAGTCCCGAGTGCAATATATACAAATCCACATGGAAAGAAAATGTCCAAGTCAGCGTTTAATTTATATGTTAGATTTTAACGAAGATGTAATTAAATGGTAACATTGAAAACACTTATGTTTAAGGGATTAAATTGAATGTTCTTCTATCTATCTGTCAGAGAAGAAAATATATTTTCCTCATAAAATTAGAAAATTAAAAAAAATCTTCTCAAAATCATTATGGTTATGGATTTATCCTTCATTGCAGAGAATAGAACAAAACTTTTGTAAGAGTTTTGCTGCATCAAATGCAATTCTGGAGAGAAATACAGGTCGACTTATACCAAGAAATTTTAATTTAGAATCACAATTATAATTCCAATACAAAGATAACTAAGAACTAGACAAGAGTTATAATCTTGCTTGAATTATACAGACATCTGCGATGTGAAATATAACTGCAGTGTCTGTCATCGGTGGTAATTGCTGGTGATGGTCAATGGTAGCTATCAACAATAACCAATAGTTGCCATAAATGATAGTTTATATTTAATGCAAGGTCCGTCAATTCAAGAGATTGAAGAATACCCCAGCCCCATGCAAAAGAAAAAACCACAACCTTACTTATGTGCAGCTTTTAACCAATAATTATCATGTCTGACAGCACCTACTCTCCAATTAAGAACACCCCTTAACTGGATTGGCGTGTGATTCAGCTTTAAAGTCTGTGACTACCCACCCACCCCCACCCCCACCCCTCTTGCCAAATTTTTACATGAATAAACGCTAACAAAGATATAGCATGTACAGAAGACATATGCAAATGAAAAAAAAGGATTAAAACAAGATACAACACATTAAACATGCCCTAATTACAGCAATCAGAAACTAAAGTCTATTTCCTCTAGAAGCCTCACTTCATGCTGGAAACCAGATTATTCCAGTACAACAATATATTTAACCGATGTGTCCAACTTATCAACCAACAATAGAGTTTGTAAGAAATTTATTGGTATTAAGATAAAAATGACAACTTCATATAACATAAATCTTAGTGGAAAAAAAATATCAATCCAAAAATGTATGTCAAAGAACCTCAAATAAATAAATACCTATAGACCTGAACATCTTACCATTACTTGTGATATAGTCAAAGGACTCAAGGGCCTCAGAAGTATTTCGGTATATGTTGGGTGACAGAACATGCACTAAATGATTATCAACCCACCTATATCACAAGAATAAACATAATAAGCTTAGTAAATGTATATGCCAAGCTAAAAATAGGCTTCAATAACATTTTCTCTTCTATCTGAATTTTGTGTAATCAGTTCAATTTAATTCAATCACTATCAGCAACTAGGGTTATCTATAATGCTATATCTTGGCAATCCATGCCTAAGCATTAGCTTGTTTGCAAGACTAACTTAAAATCTGTGATTCATTAGATGCTAAATTGAGCATCTAATGGCAAAAGAGAGTGCTCATTAAACACACATCAGCAACAATTAAAACTAAACTTTAACCTTTTTTCACTTAAAAAATATAAAGAAAAATTCAGACAAAGCCAAATATGGCAACAATTGAAAGATTGGGGTATTGAATCAATTATGCAAACCAATGGACTGAAAGTAAACAACTGAAAGACTTGAAGGTCGACTGAAATCTGACCCATACTAAGATTTAGTAAGGTATAATCATAAACAGCTGACAGTAATAAGATTTCTAACAATTTACATGCACTATGACAAAGTAGTACTGAAATCAAACTATGAGACAGAAAGGAAGCTAAGGATTATGCATCAGGTAGAAAGGGAGCAGCAACTTAATTTGTACTGTTATCTAATAAATGCTCAATTGGATAAGTTATTGTTAGCACATCAAATGTCAATGTATTTACATTAAGGAAGACAAGTGAAATGTTTATAAAACCATCAGAAGATTTACTTTCTTGAATTCTCTAGCATTAGGGTGAAGGTAAGAAGCAGAGGAAGAAAGAAAGCCTTCAGTTCCAATCAAACAAAGCACCTCCTATTTAGTCAGGTCAAATACTTGTGTCCAGCTTCAGAAAAAAAGCCTATTAGAATCAAGCAGCAAAGAAATGATGCATATTCAATCAAACTTCCAAGAAAGACTGTTGTCACTTCACCCTTTAAATTTGCTAGACATGCCTCCTAGAAACTTAGAAAAGGACCAAGAGAAAGCATATCATACCGCCGCCATTTTGTCTCTTCGTCGTCCTCTGAGGTTGTATCTGCCTTTTTCTTCAACATAATCTTCTGGCCCAACTTGTCAATTATAGCTGCAAAAACAATTGCAACATTGATTGAAAAATAATAATCAGTGGACACAAGTTCATGAACAGCTTAACAATTAATATTCAGGAAAATATTTTGCAAACCTGATGAGTCATTTAGCTGCTCGCCATCTACCATCAATATGGGCACCTTCTTATAATCAGACCATTTAATTTCTTTCTTACTAATTGGGTTGACCTCCACAACTTGATAAGGTATATCATAGTAGTCCAAGAATGCTGATAAAGCAAGCAAAATATGAGCACCAGCACAACTAAAATACTGTGAAAGCTTAACAGTAAACTACAATAATTACAAAGACAAAAGTAGCACATTAACCACGGTTATCCTAGCATGCCTTGACATTAATATATGAGACAAATCCAAGGGGGAAATGACCTCACTCAGAAGCGATAATTTTCTGCCTTTGTAGATTTTTTTTTTCTTCTTTCAATAAGTTGATGCTTCCGTTTAAATTTCAAAAAATTACAGAGAATGAGGAAGAGAATAAAATAAAATAAACTCTTTCCTTTTGTTAGGCTTTATGAACAATGCAAGTAAGAAAAAAGAAACAACTATTGCACAATTAGCTAAGAGAAACCGGCAATGAGATAATTACAAAGACCCAAATGTGATTTGGAATTTTAATTTTATAAAAGGAAATAAATTTTCCATTGAATAGAGCCTACACGAGCTCTAAAATGCAGACACAAGTTAGGTGAAGTTCCTTTTAAGTGTTTTTCATGAGTTTCTTCAATAAAAGCATAACATATGGACATTTTTTCCAACCATTATATCATTGATTCATTCAAAAAAAAAAAAAAATTCCACGTATCATAATTCTATAGAGGAACTTCATAGCAAACATATAAGCTAAGTTTTTCCTTTAAAAAAATTGATTTTTCTTTTTGGAGCATAGACGAAATTACAAAGACCCAAAATTAACTATCAATTCCTGCTTTCTCCATTTTACCGGAAACCAAACATATGTCCCTTTTCTTCGTAATATGCAGCAAAAAATATGTAGTTTGAAGAATGTTCAAATTATCGATTGCAATTCACTTAGGCAGCAAACGATATGTCAACAGTCTCAGCCATCATGCATCCGAACAGACACAACAAACATCGTGCTAGAAGAAAAGGCAATTACCTTTAACTTTATTACAGAAAGGGCAAGCCTCGTACTGGTAAAGAACAACGTCCTTTGGAAGAACCTCCGGCGGTGGGGGCTCCTTCGCATAGACTTCCTGAGAAAATGAAGTAGCTGCGACAACTGTGATCAGAGCTCCCGTGATGCCAAGACACGCCCCCTGCGCGGAGCTCCCAGTAAATTGGCCGAGCAGCGAAGAGAACCACCACCGGCGAGAGTGTGTATTGCCAGTGCTGCTACCATAAAGAGCCGCCTGGAGGAGACGATGTTGAACGGCAAATGAGGTAGCAGCCCCACCGGGTGCAGTGGCGAGGGTTCTGGACAGAACAGAGGAAGCAAGGGTAGAAGCTCTTCTCATAGTGTGATTTCAGATAGGGAGGTAAGAGAGAAAAAGTACAAGTGAGCTGAAGCAGAGATCTCTCTGCTACGTTCAGGAAGTTGGTTTTCGGAGAAGGGTTTTTATGTCGGTTTGCAGATCACGAAAACGGGGTTTTAGCTTTGCGCCCCGACGTGGCGTTGTTATGGACGGCAAATTTCTAAAAAAAAAAAAATTACGAGTAAATTGCTCTCTTAATTGTCGAAATAAACACGTTTCTCGAAGTTTGTTTTATTTTATTTTCAATTATTCAAAAATTGTCTTCTTCTTTTTTTTTAAAAAAAATTACATTAACTTTATATGATTTAATTAAAAAATTATTTAATTTAATTTGATGTGAAATATTTTAAAAATTACTCAAATTTTTTTGTCATTTTACTTTTTTTAATAAAAAAATTTAATTTTAAATAAAACAAGATGAATCAAATTAAACTAAGTAAATATTTAACAATAAATTAAATTTTTAGTTAAATAAGTTATTAAATGTGTTAATAAAATTAATGTAAAAATATTTTTTAAAATAGATGATATTTATAGAATTAAAATTAAAAATTACAATTTCAAAAGTTAAATTAAAAAAAAAGTGTGGATTCCCTCGAAAAGTATTTTATCTCAAATAATTTAACACAGGATTATTAGTTTTTTATGAGATGATTATGAAAGTATTAAAAAAATTAGCATCCACTACTTGATTAATTAAAAATATAAGAAAATTTGAAAAATAAAAATTAAAAATATGAAAAAATTTTAAAAATAAATAAAATTTAAAAATTATGATAAAAAAAATTTCAATTTAAAAAATATTGGAAAAAGATTATTATAAAAATATGAAAAAAGATAGAGTTCATATGGTATACTTAAAAAACTTGAAAGTATCCATTACTTTTTCTTTTATTGAAAAAAATAGTATAATAAATGAGAATACTATTTTGGATTGACATTGAATAAATCTGTTTTCAATATAGTTTCTGATTTGAACAATTGCGGATATCCATTACTTTTTAATATACATATAATTTTGTATTAATAAAATTAATATATTTATAATTTCTTATTGATAATTATATATTTTATACTATAATTTTTTAGGAAAAAATATATGAAACTATTTACATATCGCAATTTCAACAGATATAATTCATTTTGATATATATATATATATATATATAAATGATATGATCTAAAGATAATGAATATAAAAATTATAATTGCATATTTATACAGTTAAGATAGTGATAGTAAATCATTGTAATAAGTTTAATTAGGGAAGCAGAATTCTTTTTTTTTTTTGTGCAGAGTATAAATCTGTAACTAAATTCTTATGAAGGTGGATGAGAGAAAATAAATTCTGTTCCTTTCGTTGTTTCTTTAATAACACAAATTTCTACGATTTCCTCCTTTGAAGTTGCGTACTTCCAAAGCTGCGGTTAATAAGAAAAAACAGGGTTTTAGTATAGTAAATTTATTTTCTTAAAGTTTAAAGTAATTATTTTTTTGTTAATTTTTTGGGCTGTCGCCGTACATATAGCGGTAATTTTTTTCTGATTTTTTTTTTTATAAAATTTTTGTTTGTAAAAATAAGTCTTTCAATACTCTGAATTAGATCTAAAAGTTTTGTAAAATAGAGAATTTTTAGTGTTTTGATTTATTTTTTATTAATAAATCATAATGGGGTGCGTTCGTTTAAATATTTTATAATATTTTAAAAATTTTAATTTAATTCAATAAATAAATAAATAAGTACTAACAATAATGATGTTTCATTTCAAATTTTAAAAAATTAAAGATATTTATTTATTATTAAATCTAATATTTTTATAATTAGTATAAATATCGTTTTACTTTGTTTTGAAATATTCCATGTTACGATGAAAATGAATTAGAGCGTTTCTTTTTCTCTTATTGAAATTTTTTTAGGAACTTTTAATTTTTGCTCTCATCAACAAAAATAAGTTTTTATTTTAAATTTCATATATATATATATAGATATAAACACACACACACACTATTAAAAATAGTTTTATATAATTACAATATTATTCGATTTAACTGTTAATATAATTAGATGAACTAATTGGTTCGTGACTTAATGTAATTTTTTTTAATTTATACTAAAATTTTAAAAGATTGCAGTGAAGCATAAATAATTAATATAATATTTAAAACTAGAAGAGAGATTAAAATTTCTTAAAATTTCGCGATTGAGCTTCGTCTTATTTCATCAAATGATATCTCTCCCCAGTCCCCACCCCAAACAATCAGAAATGGCAGATGAAATAACCGACGAATCCGATGTTTTCTGAAGATGGGATGTGTGAGCTAGAAAAGCCCTATTGGCCACACGCCAACTCAGGTTCAGCCACGCACATTTCACCGATAATTAATATTTTTCCCAAAATTTAATTGAAAAAAACGAAAAAGAATAATTCGGAATTAGGATCGCAAACACTTCCTCTGGTCCTCCTGTTTCGCTCGCTGCCTTTCAGAGACCGAGGTCGTACTTTCTTCGCTGAAAGTTCGGCGGCCTCTCGGTCTACCCGACCATAGAACTGCAGTTGATTCAAGGACAATTCTCTTGAGGTATCATTCTTCTTCTTCTCTCCCTCTCTCTTTAAATTTACGAAAACATGCCATTTCAAACTTTGAAATTTGTTAACTAAGATTCACAGACAACATTAAATTTGTTGCTATACTGATGATAATTGAAGCTTCTAATATATTATGTTGTTTTGTTTTGAAAGTTGCCGAACTCTGGTAGCTTCAAAGCACGGCACTTTTTATTTTTTATTTTTTTGGAATTATAGGTGTTAATACCCATTTTTTTAAATCCGCCCGCCCCCCCAAAAAAAAAAAGAAGTTGCATCTTATCATGAACTTTAGGATTGAACTTATCTGAATTTTTGCAATTTCCGTTTTTTGGTGCTTGCCCTTTGAATTTGTTAGCTGTGTCTGCTGCATCAGAATTTAACTATCTTCAAATGCTTGATTGAAGAAGGAATGAAGCTTTTTAGCAGCTCTGCAATGCAAGTGATTATGGGCTTCTTATCAGGTAGCTATGCCTGAAGTCGCCCATCCATTTTGAGCAGGGCTCTTCTTCAACTTCTATTTGCTGCGGTGGAGGCTGAACCGACGCAGCCAACATATTATTGGTGATCTTGAATTTTTACCCATCTGCTATTTGATGCTTACCTTTCATATAATCTTTTATTAATATATTTTTTAAACTTTCAGTTTTTGTCATTGTTAAATTCCCTTTGTAAAAAGTGTCCGCTATATTCATCGCAACAATTTTTTTTAATTGAGGGATTCATAATTTTGCCCTTCCAACAGAATTTTCAATTTTCAAATAAGAAGAAATTTGACCAAATGATCTTTTGACCAAATGACAATGAAAGTTATAAAGAACTTTTAAGCTAGAATTTTGCTTTTGATTAACACTACCGTAGCATATAATTATTCGTAACGTTTTCAATGTGACAATAAGATATGAGAAATGATTGCTTCATATAAAATGCATAATAAGGTTGACTTTTTCCACACGAACCCTCCTCTCTAAGGCAGTATACCTTTCAAAGTTTGATAAATGCTCAAAGTTAATGTTTGGGACACTTAGAGTTTTTCTCATGCCTGCACAATGAGACAAGGTTTGGTTGGAAGGTAAGAAAATTCTAATGGTTCGAGCATTTAAGCCTTGGAGTAAATCAAGTACGTAGACATGTATACAACTTACAAATGCGTGGTCCCACTCAAAACATAAGCAGTATCTGCAATTTGTACTGCTGCAAGTTATTCTGTTACCAATCATTTGTTCAATATATTTGCAATTACATGTTGGTATCTACCTGTCTATTGATAGTTATCTTTGTTTATGGTTCTGTCTGTTAATCAACTTTTGATCACATCTGCCAGGATCAGAAAGAGGAGACAAAGAATGGTAGTAATGCCAACACACTATGATAGATTCTCAATGGATTTTGTAATGGGAGGAGTGGCAGCTATTATATCAAAGAGTGCAGCTGCACCTATCGAGAGAGTTAAGCTTTTATTACAAAACCAAGGGGAAATGATAAAGAGAGGACAACTCAAGAGACCATATCTGGGTGTATCTAATTGCTTTAAGAGGGTATTGAGGGAGGAGGGTCTGTTTGCCTTTTGGAGAGGTAACCAGGCCAATGTTATACGATATTTCCCAACACAAGTGAGTTATTAACTTTACTGACATTTTGATTGCTGTTATAGACCTGCTCCTAAAAGCCACCTCTCATTTTCTTTCAAGTCATGCAGTCTCTAGAAAAAGATAAAAAATAAAGAGGAATAAGAAAACAATTTCATGAAAACAACCTATCTCAATTTTTTTAAAAGAGATTGAGTTGTCTATTTTTTTTTGGGACATATATTCTTTCTTTGAATATAGGCTTTGTGGTTTATATCCCTCCCCCGATTTTTCAATCCTTTTGTAGCTAGAGAGGGATGATTTTGAGAGTATGATTTTTAAATGTCAGGGAATTATTTCTCTTATGAATAACTGAAAATATGCATTAAAATAGTATGTATTCTCTTTGATACCTGGATTTTGAACGCTATCCTCAATAAGAGGGAATATCTGTGAAGATTTGCCTTTTCCTTCCCAGTCTTTTTCTATAATCAATTGATATTTGTTTATTTTAGGAACAATGTTTGAACAAACCGTTAATTGGTCTATAGGCTTTCAATTTTGCATTCAAAGGTTACTTCAAAAGCATTTTTGGGCATTCCAAAGAGAGAGACGGGTACATTAAGTGGTTTGCTGGAAATGTGGCTTCAGGCAGTGCTGCAGGAGCGATTACTTCGCTACTTCTGTATCATTTAGATTATGCACGGACACGATTGGGCACTGATGCATTGGAGTGCCCTACAAGTGGTCAGCGCCAGTTTAAAGGGCTGGTTGATGTATATCGTAAAACCTTATCAAGTGATGGAATTGGTGGCCTGTACAGGGGATTCGGGGTATCAATAATGGGAATCACCATGTATCGAGGCATGTACTTTGGGATCTATGACACCATGAAACCTGTTGTTTTAGTTGGGCCTTTTGAGGTATGCATCTGTACTGTCTAAAAGAACTCTATTTCACAGCCAAGGGGAAATGATGTAGTTAAATACTTCCAAATGAGCATTTTTTCCTTCTTTTACTATGGGACAAGTTGTCTGTTTGGTTAGGCTTATGTATTTGTGGCCCTGATATTAGAGTCACGATAGCATATGTAAATAATATGATATTCTTGAGTTTGAACATTCATTTTTAAGGGATTTGACAACTCAGACAACAGTATTTTAAAATATGAACTTATTTTCTTGCAAGTACCTTCTATTGTTAGATGCATTTTTTTGATAATTTGGCACGTTAACAATTTGGAGTGATTCAAAGCACTGCTTGAATTCATATCTGCCATACTCCTGCATTCCGAATCCAGTCCTCAGTCCTTTTATTTATTTCTCTGCAGGGTAGTTTTCTTGCCAGTTTCTTGTTGGGTTGGAGCATCACGTCTTCCGCTGGGGTTTGTGCCTACCCTTTTGACACACTACGACGGAGAATGATGCTAACATCTGGACAGCCAAATAAGTATCGTAATACGATGCATGCTTTTCATGAGATTGTTAAGCACGAGGGTTTCCTAGCTCTATTTCGAGGAGTCACTGCAAATATACTTCTTGGTGCGGCTGGAGCTGGGGTGCTGGCAGGATATGATCAGCTGCACCGAATCTCATCCAGACACAGTCCCTATTATGAGACAAAACAGAGAGTTTCGAGGTGAATGCCTGAAGTATGGAGATTTTATGGGAGCGAATCTTTTCAAATTATTTGACTGCTTCCCTGGGCTGCAAAAGCAGTCCATCAACTTATCTTTTCACGCGATTACCCGAAATTCAGAGGTTTACAATATATGATATACGAGGTCAGACTTCAACTGTTTTCTTAACACGATTTCATTATTAAGAATAGCTTTTATGTCTATAATTTTTCTTCAATAGAAAATTCAGAGACCACATATGACGAGGTTCATGTCTGATCTTCTTTTTAAACTAAGGAAACAAAAAGTGGAAAAGTTGAACTGTGGAATATAAATGGGTAATCAAAGATTTTGAGGAGGTTCGTGTCTTCCTTTTTAACTGAGGTTTCAATGTAATTCACAACAGCAAGATCACCCCCAATACAGGTAGTCATTTGGTGTACTTACTGAATTTTGGGCATATATTACAACCTTTATGGCTGGCAAGTTGGTTCGGCATTTGATACTACCTGGCTTAAATTGATAGCCAAACCTCAATGGATCGTGTTGGGATAGTAAAAGCACAAAATCTTTTTCAATCAAAAACATAAAATTCCCCAATTTCCAGTTTTTCACACACGGCTCTCACAACCTTAAGCAGGTGTCTTTACAATAATATCTCCTCTCCGTACTGGGAAGAAGATTTTTATTTTATTTTATTTTTCCCATATTTTTATTTTCACTGCAAAAAATGTGTCAAGGTAATGTGCATTGTTGTTAGGCAAATGGCTGAAGTTATAATGGCAAATTGGCAAGTGATTATTAAAACTTAAATATAAATATTTTAATATAAAAAGATGAGAAAAATTTAAAAATAAAATAAAATAAAATTATAGATACTAAACATATAATTATACCTTATATTTTGAAACTTAGTCTTCTTATGTCTCGAGGGGAAAAGTAGTGCTACAGAACAGGAAAAATCACATAGAAGAAAAAAAAAACGCTAGAGTTTGATATATGGGTTATTAGAGGAGAGAAAGTAATTCATGTGTGCACTAATAAAATTGATATAGGAACGCAGAGAAGGGCTTGAGTTGCGAACGAATCAGGTTAATGGTGGGAAGAAAAACAAAATAGATATTAATATAGGAAATGGTTTTCATCAGGAAATTCTACACTGAAAATGTGCACTAGTAAAAGACAAGTAAATTATAATAAAGGGAAACGTACATAATTAAGAGACCCTGATCCAGATATATAGCGCCAATCTTCAAATTTTGAAGAGGCTTCAATTCGCAGATCTTATTACCTAGTCTTAATATTAAGTAATAATTATATTATGCTCTCCTTCCGCCAGTACCACCTTGTCGTTGGCAATTAAAGTACACAGCTGCGGCCGGTACTCCAAGATTATAAAGCTCAGCAAAATCTCTGGTGTTAAAATTTTGACGCCATCCAGGAGCATACACGCTCTGTCTACCAAATTGCCGAAATAACACAAAAACAAAACGATGAATCCCCACCGTTGGTCGTGGACTTTCATAGCTCACAATCTCTTGTCCTATAAAATACCATCAATGGTATTAACTTTCAAGACTATACGCAAGGAACTTCAAAATGATTCTATTCCAGTAAAGGAAAAACAAATTTTTTAGCTTAACTAAATGATTAGGGAATAAAAAGTGTTTAAGTGAGGATGTCTAAGAAAATATGAAGTTCGAACTTATGTTCCCTTTATTTAAATTCTCATTTTCGTTATCAGCTAGTCTTCTATAACGAAATAACACTAATTAATTAGCACATATAATTTTAACAAGATATAAATATCAAGGTCAGAACCAAAAGAAAAGGTATGCACTTACCGAAGCTTGCTCCTGTAGTCGCTGGAATATCAGTTACCAACCTACGCAGTAGGCATCCATCAAAGGAGAAAAGTTATACTTATTTAGTCAGCAAAAATGCTTTTATGAAGTATAAAATGTCCCCACCCCCAAAGAAGAAAGAAGAGGGGGCCGGGGGGGGGGGGGATACAAAATGTGAGAATCAGGGAAAAAAGGTGGTCCAACCTTTTTGCCGCAGGTTTTTTCTAAACTTCTATTGTATTATTTAAATGGAAATAGATATCATCGAAAAGGGCTATGATGCATAAGAAATCCAATCAAAACGTACTTTATCTTTGAGCTCTTTTTTTTTCTTTTGGTCTTTAAATGACAAAGTAAATTAGAGCTATCAGCTTATCCAATTTTTTTTTCAAAAAAATAATAATACTTGATTGGGCTTTCAATTAAACAAATTCAAACGGTTCTGAGAAAAGATATCATTTGACTAAAAAAATTTGATCTGTTAAAAAAAGAAAAACAATCTACAAAACTTCTCATTCATTTTAGCAGTGGATGCCCTAATCAAAATGCAACGACAAATCTCCCGTCCCTGTGGGCGATGGGCGAATCCTAATTACTAATAAAGAAAAATTAATTTGCTGCTGGTTCTTATACCTTTTAATTATTAGTTTCACATACGTAAAGCTGCATGATTAGCTGTTGACTTGCGTGTGTGCGAGGGTGAGCGGGGAAGAGCCATGCATAGATTAGTTAGACACAGAGACACTCATGCGCGCATGACTCACCAATGCAAGTACTCTCTCAAGTGTGGGTCACTTGGGCTAGGTGCATCAGGGTCCACCATAACCTACAAAGTGCGAAGTAGGCAGTTGGAAGTTAGAGCCAGTTAGCGGAAAAGACACGTGGAATCATAAAAAAAAGAGAGGAAGGATTTGGAAGAGGACTAGACACACACCAGAGTGTAAAAGGTCCTGAGTTCATTTCCACCAATATCAACCCTTGGTTGGTTGACCACTTGGGAGGGTCTGAGCTCTTGACTATTCATCACCTCTATGTTGTTGCCGTAGATGACCCTCATAGGGATTGACCTCGAAAAGGGCTCCAAAACATCTCCTATTACACGTCCAACTACAAGAGGTTCAATTTCTCTCGGCATCTTTCTTACTTTGCTCCCTCCAACTTGAAAACCAGAGGCGCAAATGGCCCGCTATTTATATCTGTTGGCAGTGGAACTTTAACTCATCAATAGATTCTGTTTTGTTTTTCTTTTCATTTTTCGACATATTAGTTTATATTCGTGATAAAAGGTGAAGAAAAAGATATATATAGTTGTTGTGGGGGCAACAACAAAATAAATTATAACCTCCCACGAAAGTGGCAGACTTATCTGAAATTGTCTGGATTGATGCCTTGTGTTTAAAAGGATTAGAAACCATCTCTCGTGTCAAGGGGAGCATTAAGAAATTAAGAGTTGTATCATTGTCCCCAGTTTCAAGCAGCAGAGCGACACCACAAATTAATTTATGACCGATACTGTCTTCGACATGTTATCAGACAAAAATGGCATGCATTTTGCTAGGGAATTGAAGTTAATTATGAAATAATCTATTAATTTCATCAGTTTATAAAACTACATAGGTGTCGTTGTTGTTGTTGGGGAGTTTTCCAAGACGCTAGCAACATTTAAAAGGTGACTTCATGGTTGAAAAAGAAAGTTTCAAGGATGTGACATGTGATGCCAATAAACAAGATATTTATGGGTTCAGTTAACTTGTGCTTGTGCTTGGTAAGAGTTCCAATACCTTTGCAAACAAAAGGGGATCATATGCACCATCGATCACTTCTAGAAATAGAGTGAAAAACTGCCTGATTATCACATACCTAAGCTATATATACTGATATTTTAACCTCTTCATTTTACATTTCATGCAATCTGCAGCTTTTATACTTACTTTTGAATAATAACTGATGACGCCCGGTTAGATCTCAAGCAGTTTAAATGTGATTCTCTCACAATGATCCCAGAGATTCAAAGAAATGATTCTGTTTTATTTGCTGTCAATTATTGGCTGCAGAAACAATCTTCATATATATATAGGTGACGTGAATTTATTTATTTTTGAAAAAAATCTCTAAGAGTATTTGTAATATGAAAAATAAATTTGCTAATTGCCCCAAATAATCCCTCTCCATATATTTGTATCAAACACTTCAAAAGTGATATTCTCGATCTTCTACTCCCCAAGCAAAGTTTTCAAAATATATTCTTCCCAGACCAAAAGTTCCAATTGTGAAGGCTATCCTAGGGGAGGTTGATCCGCGAAGGGGAAGGGGAGAGAGGAACTTTGGGAAAGTTGTACGTAGTTGTTAGTGTCCAATGAGAATAGGAATTTGAAAATTTGGAACGTATCCCGTGTACCTTAAACTACGAATCAAAATGTGGGGCCTGATCCTCAATTCTTTTGTGGTCGTCCAATGGATGAAGACCGAATAGAGAATTTCCTATTCCTTAGTTTTTGTGGATACAAAGTTCAGAAGTCAGAAATCGAATTTCGAGTTTTCCACAGATGCGTATTTCGTCACGAAACCTTCGATTGTCCACAGAATCCTCCCCTTAATTAAATAAGATAAAAAGTGTGTTTTTACAAGATAAATAAATAAATTTATAATTTATAAATTTATTTGAGACAAAAAGAATCTAGTTCCCGCATTTTACTCTTGTCACCAAGCGAAAAAGAAAATTATGTGCGAAAACATTATCTAAAAAGGCATGGTCTCAAGAGAAACTTTTCAAATATGGTTAAGTTTTACCTTCATGCCAGACTAGGGTTCCTAAATATATTCACCTCACACCAGTTGTGAACAAATCTATTTGTATATGGACTCCTCGAATACCATCTCTGACATCTTGAGATTAAGATCAAATAGTTAATTTAAAATACTTTTCATCAAGTTGTATATCTCTTTCGTGAATCTAATTATAGGCTAATAATAAAAGCAAATAAACAATTTAATATGGTTTCGGGCTATGTGTTTTGCATTACAGGTTGGGAAGATGGAAGAATGTCGATGAAAGTGGCAGAGAGAATGAGAAATCAGCACGTCTTTCTAGATTTCCAAATACATTGGCTGAGTTTGGGCAAACAAACTTGGGAGAAATTACAAGGAAAAGATAAATATGGAACCAACGGAACTTGTGGCACATTATGAAAACATAGAGATATTAACCGGCACCGCCGTCGTTACTAGCTTCTACATACAGGCTCAAGTGCATGTAATTGCAAGTCTGTTTAGAGTACTGGAGAAGTAAGTTGCCACACACGTATTTAATATAATTTTGTTAAAAGGTAAATATACACTGTCATTATGGATTAATAAAATTTTAGTGAATATAGAATATCAATTTTATAATGATTAATGTTATTAATTATTATATTTAAATTAATCTTTATTTTAATTTAATAGTTTCAATTAAATTGATTAAAAATTAAATTAAATTAAAAGAAACTAAAACAAATAAGAATAAGGTATATATATAATTGATGGTAATTTTAAAAATTTTGATTTTACCATAGTTAATTTATTTTAAATTATTTATCTTTTTAATTTAGAAATTATAATTTTAATTATCAGTTGAGAAATTTTATATTATCCATTAGCTTCTCTAAAAATCTCTATATAAATTAAAAAAAAATAAAAATTTATTAAAATCTATATCTCTCAATTGAAAATTGCATAAATCATGTAAATATGTTTCTATCTCACATTCAATCCATAATTAACTACACAAGAATTAGATACATAAATTTCTATTCAGTTTTATTATAATAAAAAAATTATATAATTAGTGATTAATTAATTAAAAATCATTAAGAGTAGTGTACAAAACTCAATTGAAAAAAATAATATATTGATTAAATCAAATAGACAACCCAAATTTTGATAATTAGATTATATCATAATCCTAAAAAACAAGTTAATTCATAAAAAAAACATAAAAACACAACAAAAAGAAGAAAAAAACTCAATTAGATATGAAATTGAAGTTGCCACAAAAAATTCGCCTAAACGCCTTTCCTCCCCCTTTAATTCGTAGCGTCTCTTTAACGTTAAAATATGTCATTTAATTATACTCAAACTTGTAATTTTAAAAATTGACTTATTGCACTAGTGTCGCGATGATGAGTTCTTGGGTCATTGGATATGATTTTCTTCATTCTAACATTGCAATGTTAAGATCCATCACTGCGATGCTGAAACTTCTATTTAGATATCTACAATTCCAATTTCTTTTGCTCTTTTTTTTCTCTAAATCTTACTCAATTTTTCATCTTCTTTCTACTTATAAAATAAACTTTAAACTATGAATATAAATTGAAAAAAATACTTCAATAAAAAGATTAGTTAAAAGTATTTAAATTATGAATATAAAATTCACTCATCAAATATCTTTAAACTTAACTTCTTATTTGTCTTCTAGCAAAACAAATAAACTAAACCAAGAACTCATTAAACTCTAAAATTTTAAAACCATGCATTGAGTGTCAAGTTGTTTTAACTTGCTAAACTTGCCTAAGAGATTTTAAAGAAATACGTAGCTTAAAAAGAATTTTAAAATTTATAATCATGTATAAACTTAACCCAAATGCAACTTACTCCAATTTAAATTATCTGTTTCTTTAATTTAAAAATTATAATATTAATTGCTAGTTGAGAAACTAATTACATTATCCATTAACTCTTTTTAAGGTCTAAAAAAAAAATATTTTAATGCTAGTACATTATATCTTTATGTGAATTAAATAAATAAAAATTATTAAAATTTATAATTCTCAATTAAAGACTACGCAGACTTTATAAGTATATTTTTATTTTATATGTAATTCATAATTAACTACAAAAAGATTTAGACACATAAATATTCTCTCTATTTCATTATGATTAATAAATTATTTAATTAGTTAATTAGAAGTATTAAGAGTATTGTAGAAAATTTAATTAAAAAAATCTATTGATTAAATTTAATAAATATCTCAAATGTTCATAATTAGACTATATCATATATAACAGTAAAAAATAAATTAGTTCATGAAAAAAACATAAGAAAGAAGAAGAAAACTCAGATTATAAATGAAATTGAAGTTGTAGCCAAGAGTAAGTCTAAACTCCTCTTTTTCCTCTTTAATTCATAACCCAATAGTCTTTTTAAAGATAAAATAGGTAATTTAATTTCACTTAAATTTATATTTTTCAAAATTAACTTATCGCGTTGACACGTTATGACACTGAGGTTTTAAGTCGCATGATTTGATTCTCTTCATCTTGTTGTTGCGACTCTTAGTTTCCACTGTTGTGATACTGAAATTGTTGGACTTTAAGTATGACTTTGTTAATCTGGTATCACGACACTAAGATCTATTGCTGTGATTTTAAAAATTATGCTTGGATATTTGTAGTTCTTGTTTCTTTTGCTCCATTTTTTTTAAAATCTCACTCAATTCTTTATATTTCTTTTATCTATAAAATAAACACAAAATCATATATAAAATTAAAAAGAAAATATTAATGACCAATAAAAATATAAGTCAAAAGTATTTAAATTATGATTATAAAATATACTCATAACAACTGATAGTGACGTGAGGGGTGTGTGTGAGTGGTGCATCTTGTGTGTTGAAAAATCAAATAGGGATAATAATATTCTTCCATTTTGTGTTAAGTGAGACCACTCTATTATATGATTTGGCATGAGAGCCAGTTCGGTTCAAAGGAGACAGTTTGGGACTGTCTGAAGTGGCGACGCCAAATCATCATTTCTGGAGAGCTGTTTTACACAAAGAACAGTTTAGAGTGTGAAGTTATTGGTCAGGGACCAACATAGCAAGTGGGTATAAGAGTCTCTACAAATGACGATAGTGGATTTTCAAGTAATTGGGCGAAATGAAGAACCTCAACGCCCATAATTTTAATAGGTGGTAGGCGTTTATGGAGTCATATCTCTAAGGCCAATAATTGTGAGAAGTGGAGGATGATAGCGAGATTGCACCACTAACTGAAGAAGCCGTGTTGTAAAAATGGAGGATTAAGGCCAGAAAGGCGATGTTCGCAATAAAGACGACATTAGAGGACGAGATGCTAGAGCACATAAAGAGTGTGAAGACTCCAAAGAAAGCATGGGACACCTACACAACATTGTTTTTGAAGAATGATGGGAGGTTGCAGTTTCTTGAGAATGAGTTATTGTCGATATCTCAATAAGGGATGACAACCAATCAATATTTTAGTAAGGCAAAGACTTTTTGTCGAGAAATTTTTGAATTATATCTAAATGGTAAAATTAATGAGGCACGCATGATGAAAATAATTATTATTCACAGTTTAAGGCTCCAGTATAGAGGTTTTATTGCCACTATTTAAGGTTGGTAAACTCAACCATCACTTTTAAAATTAAAAAAATTTATTGGCTGACCAAGAGGCTTTGGCCAAACAAGTGGCTGGAGTCATGCTGAAGAGTACGGAAGAAGCACTATTCAATAACAAGCAAAAGGAGCAACATTATAATACTAAATCAAGAAAGTGAGATAAGAATCAATTGGGATAAGAACGGTGCAAAGATGACCAATCTGAAAGAGGTTCTCGACAAGGGAGTGTTAATTAAAGCTTGAGGGACCAAGAAGACCATAAAAAGCAAGATGGAGCTGTTACAATTAATTACAGTAAAAGAGGTCACTTTGCATGACATTGCTAGTTCAAGAGGAAGACAATAGAAAGCAGTGCTACAACTTCAAGGGGACAAAAAGAAAACAATAACATCGAAGAAGAGTACTGGGATGCATATACATCATTTGTAGCTGAAGAAGAGGTTAATTCTAAAAAAGAGGTTGGTTTTAAAAAAGAGTTCAAGAAGCCAGAGTCACCATCCAAGATAAACGTGACAGTAATGGTGACACGTTAGCCAAACGTCGACTATGACAAAGATTGGATTATTGACTCAGGATGCCCCAACAACATGATTGGTGACAAAGAAAAGTTGCAAGGCATGATTGAGTACAAAGGCAATTGAGTGGTTGTAGTAGAAATAAAACTAGGCTCCCCATTACACACGTCGAAAAAGCAATGATAAATCTGAGGCATGGTGACAAAGTGTTTTTACAAAGCATTTACCATGTATTTGGAATGAATAAGAATTTGCTTTCAGTGTCACAGTAATTTGCCTAAGAGTAAATGTATATGATAAGTTAAAAGTACGTAATTGGATTACTAGTGATGGAAGGGTGACATTTGGAGTCTATCTACGTAATGTTTGTAAAGACTAGCGTACTTATGTAGATATATAAGACAAGAAAAAATGAGATGGTTGATTTGTGGCACACGTCTTGGACATATAAGATACCACAAGTGATGTTAAAGAAGTAAATGCTCAAGGTTCTACGCCATAGCTTAAAGTACGAGGTAATATTATTTGTGCTAGTTGCCAATATGAAAAGGCATATCAACTACGTACCGCATAAAGATTCAAAGTTTCAAGCTAAGGAGCTATTGGAGTTGAAACACAAAAAGCCAAATCTCAAATTAATATGCCAATATTCTTGCAGAAGTTTGGATGAAAAGGAGAACACGTGTTGAGGGAGAGAATTAAGAAATCAACACGTTTGTAGATTTCTCCAAATACAGTGGCTAAGCTTGGGTAAACGAACCATAGAGAAATTACAACGAAAAGATAAATATAGAAGCAAAGGAAGGAGAAAGGGAAAGACAGTAGACTTGTTACACATTATGAAAACATTAGCGATATTAAATGGCACCGCCATTACTAGCCTATAATATATATATATATATAGGCTCAACTCAAGTGCATGTAAGTGTGTAGGGTGGAGAAGCAAGTCATAGTGAAGTCAGGTGTGTGTGGGTGCGTGACAGCGAGTGAAGTGAGGCAAAGTGTGTGTGGGGTGAGGTGTCCCTGATAGAGTGGTGCATCTTGTGTGTTGAAAAGTCAAACAGTGATAATAATATTCTTCTTAAGTGAGACCAATCTATTCTGCAGCTAGATAACATAAGAATTTGAAAGAGGGAGAAATCCTGTGGAACTACATGCTTGCATGGTCGGCGAGCTAGTGATCTGAAAACCTGGAACTCTTTTACCTATAGAATTTCTATTTCAGAATTGATATAATAAACTTTACTTCTCCTAAATTATAATGGAATGTCAGCAACTATCCTTGTTTCTGTGGAGGCTTTATACAATGGAAAAGTGAAAGGACTGATTTGATTAATTATCAATTTGGCCTCTTAATTCTTCTGGGTGTTGGTTTAGGCTAATAACCCTTGATCCTTATTATATAACTTTATTTCCTCTTTGTTTGAAAGCATACTAGCTAATTAAGCTATTTGATGACATGGTATATACAGCGTACGTCACTGTCCAAACACTGTTCTCCACTCGCACATGAACATCTTTGTTGAAGAGGGTGAAGTTATCGTAGCCAAACAAACACATTTCCTGAATTTATGTTGTACCTGACGCTTGGAATCTTGCATGTTCTCCGGTGTGAGACTAGGAATATTCTAAGGAAAAAAAAAAAAGAAAAAAGAAAAACAGATATCAAATCTACAGTAGCATGCTGCAATTTAAAGCTTAATTACCCATTTCATTGGATTTTGGAAGAGAATGAGTAACATACTTCCTAGGTAAGATATATTACATTAGCATCGAGATTACTAGTAGCCGTAATTTAAAAGCAAAAAACAAGAGTATAAAAATAAATCAAGCAACCAAGGAAGCGAAAGAAGATAAAAGTGGAGAGGAAAGAAAGTGAGGTTTTGCTCCTGGTATCTCGCCTAACTTTGATACATGTACGAAGATTCTAGAACACATTTCACTTCTAGCATATAAATGTTAATCTTTGAATCAGACGTCAAACTCAAAATATTCACATCCCCAGTGGTGCAATGTATGAAATAAAAGTCCACACTTGTAAACTTTGAATCAGAATATGGGGTTTCATCCACATCTCATACTTTTTTTTTTGTGGTCACACAAAGATATTTTATTGGGACGATAGAGAACGAGAGAAATTCTTGATGCTTTTAGAGTCTGTGGATATAAATTCAGAAACAATAAGTCAAATCTTTTAGTTACTTTAAAACCATGTACTCCCTCAGTCACCAACCTTGTATTGCCACGGGACCTCTCTTGGTTATCAAACCAAATATATCCTAGACAACTTATCTATCTTGGTCAAATATATTTATCTAGAAAATAGATCATTACAGGATCTCCTGAGCTCGCCCAGCTTGTTTCAATTAATTTTCCAATGTAAGGGGATATCAAATCAGTGAGACCTAGACATCTTCGAGAAAATGACTAAGATCGGCTTTTTGCAGGAGTTATTCTTACACTTGTGTATGCGATCAATTTCACCATATTCATAAGCTTAAAGAGTATAATTGTTATCTTCATTCTACTTCATTCAACAAAAATCTCTCAAAACTTGTATCATTTCATCTAAAATTATCACATTATCAATACTTTATTTTTATATTAACGCCAATTTTGTTTTTAATTTTATCTTCATTTCTTAAATTCAAAATTAAAAATGACTTTATTTATTATATATTCAACCGGGAGAGGGGCAAATGAAAATGGTTTTAAATCAAATTAAATATGATCATGAAAATATTTTGAATTTTATTTAACATATAATTCTGTCACATTATAAATCTAAATTATTTTAAATTTATACTATTAAAAGGTGTTGAAATTATTATAAATGAGTCTCCAGGTTTCTTTTTTCTTTTTTAACAGAATTTTTTTTTTTGGACAAGTGGAGAAACCACATTAATACATGATTAGGCCTTAAAGCCAGAAAACAGAAGACAAAGGTAGGATAATCCTACAGCTTTTGAAGTTACAAAAAAAAGAACTAGTACTTGGATTAGAAAATAAAAAGGCAACACACCTCTTTAATTCTAATATACTAAATTATATATAAAAAATCAGAAATACAGTTGATACAACAACAAAATAAAGAAGAAGAAGATGCACATCTTGAAGAGGCAACACACCTCTCAAACTCTCTTCAAATATCTTTTATACCGTCGCAAGTTTAGAGTTGTAGATCTGATTTTTTTCACTCAGATTCAAAATCAATCTGTAGATCTGGATAAATGAAATGTATTCTTTGAAGCTCTAACACCTCTTTTATAACAAGAGGAAAAAAATTTTCCTAAAGGAAGAAGAGCACTCTCCTAAAAGAGAGAAATAAACCTTTCCTAAAGAAAAGAAATCCAAAAATCAAACAAAGTAAGGAACAAGAAAAAAAAGAAGAGAGAAAAAAAGAGAAAGAGAGGGGAGATGACTGCCTATGGTAGCTATTCCCTCTGCGTAGCACTGTTGGGGGGAGGGGGCGCTTTTTTAACAGAATCAGCTTTAGTTTAAATCAACTACCACCAGCCCATGGGCCATCTGAAACCATTATTATCTCCGCCAATGGTTCAGGCCCGAATTATTTGCTAATTGCCAACCACACGTGGACTAGATCCCATCGCTGTCCATGTCAAAAAAAAAAGGATCCCATCTCTGTCCCCCAAAAAAATCTCATTGGGGAGGACAAAACCCACCGCTTCAATTCAAAAAGCGTGGGAAAGAAACAGCGTAATTTCTGAACCCCCTCTCCCAAGCATTGCCAAGTGTCTACTCACAATTATCGGTGTCACAGAGCAACGATGGTTGTTTCTGTAATATTTTGCTTTCATTTCCTTACTGATGCTTCTTGGCTTGCAGCTTGCTTCATCTTATTGCACTATTAATACTGACATCTTCAGCTCCAATGTCTTCCCCCACCTTCCTTGTTTTCTTCCTCTGCTTATCTCACCATTGTTATTATTATTATTTTGGCTTTTCTTTGTTTTCTTTCCAGTTCTGTGAATTTCATCCTGTTTTTGCGATATTTCTCTGTGTCTAACGGGTGGGATTTCAATGATTCTTGTATTTAATCATGCCGATTACCCGATACAATCGAGCTATGAGCTTGAGGGACAAGGTGCAGGATACTCTCTCCGGTCACCAGAATGAGTTGATTTCTCTTCTCTCTAGGTTCTCTTTCTCCTTATCTCACTCTCACATTGGGTCTTGAGAAAGTTGTGATTTTGGCATTTAAATGTCTTCAAATTTTCCGTGCATGTTAGTTAGCCATATGTATGATATGCACCAAGATTTTTAGATGAATGCATTCTTCTTTTTCTTTGCTTTAGGTAGGAGAGCTTTGCATTATATGATTTATGTTCTGAGAACTTGGGTTTTTGAAATTTAATATGCTTTTGATGCAAGGTATGTGGCTCAAGGGAAAGGAATACTACAACCCTATCACCTGCTGGATGAGCTAGAAAATATTCTCAGAGAGGATGAAGCGATGCAAAAACTCAAAGATAGCCCCTTTGTCAAAGTGCTGGAATCTACAAAGGTGAACTTACTAGATCAGAGTGTTAGTGGTGGTCCCTCTAACATAAAAGGCCCACCACACCACTACACCACCACTCTTTTCTTACAATTGTTTCAACAATTTCGGCTGAATAAGAAAAGCATGCAAGGAGAAAAAAGTAGGAGCCGCAGCAGCAAAAGGAACAGGAAGTTAGGCACCGAATAATATTTTTTTTTCAACAAAGACAGAAAGGAAGAAAGGTAGGTGAAGAAAAACACAATAGCCTTAACTTTTTCTTCACATCCTCTGCCTATAAATAGGCAGGAGAGAAAACAGAGAAACACACCAACCAGGAGAGAAGTCAGGCAACAAAAAGTAGCCTGAAGAGAAGCCAAAGAAGTTCTCTGAGGAGAGAAAAATAGGGGAGAGTTTGGTGTAATATTTGAGAAATAGTTTTTAAATAGTAAGTGACAAAATAGTGAGGAAATACTCTTGGAGTATTGTGAAAAATACTTTGTGAGCCACTATTTTAATTAGATCTCAATTGTAACTTTCAAATTTATTATGGAGAATACTCTTTTTGTACCTGCTATTTTTATAGTGGAAGATTTATTCAGATTTGGTCTTGTGGACGTAGCTTAAAAATAAAAGGTGAACCATGTTAAATTTTTTGGTATTATTTTTGTTGATTATTCCACATTTATTCTTGCTGGTAATACCCATTGTGCCCAATAAGTGGTATTAGAGCCATGGTGGTTATTCTTTTAAAATTTTTAGTATGCTTTGTGGTTGCAGTATTGACTGATCTCCCACATCAAAAAAGATTTTATTAGAATTACTATTCATACATACATGTACTATTTATACGTATGGGTACTATTTATACTGCCCAAAATGGAGGCAAAGACCAGCAAGATGATCAACTTAAATGGCACAAACTACCACATCTGGAGAAATAAGATGAAAGATCTCCTGTTTGTGACGAAACTGCATCTACTAGTATTTACTACAACTAAACCCGAAGATAAATCGGATGAAGAATGAGACTTTGAGCATGAGCAGGTATGTGGATTCATCTGACAATTTGTTGAAGATAATGTGTATAATCACATTTGTAATGAGACTCATGCACGAACGTTGTGGTATAAACTGAAAAAGTTGTATGCTTTAAAAACCGGCAACAACAAATTATTTTATTTAACAAAATTGATGCATGTGAAATATCGAGAAGTACTTCTGTAGTAGATCACTTGAACGAGATGTAAGGGATCGTGGACCAGTTGTCGGGAATGGACATAAAGTTTGACGACGAAGTACTTACTCTCATGGTACTCGCCTCCCTACCAGAGTCGTGAGAGACTTTGAAGATCTCAATTACCAACTCAGCGTCTAACGGTGTCGTGAGTATGAAATTTGTCAAAAGCGGTATTCTGAATGAAGAGATAAGAAGAATATCACAATATTTAACTTTTCATCACAATCAGATGTTCTAGTTACAGAATCCAGAGGGAGGAGTCAGTCTAGGCATACAAAGCCTATAGATAAAAGTTTAGGAAAGTCAAACAAATATACCAACATTGAATGCCATTACTGCAAGAAAAAAGGGTATATCAAAAGATTTTGCCGAAAGTTCAAGCAGGATAAGAAAAAAAACAAGGAAGTGAAGAAAGACGACATCATTGATGATGAGCAGACAAATGCCATACACGAATTAAATATTGTTTATGATAATGATATTGTCAATCTTACAACTTATGAGACTAGTTGAGTGATTGACAGTAGAACAACCATTTATGCCACACCTCGTAGAAAATTCTTCTCATCTTACACAAAAGGAGATTTCGGTGTTGTTAAGATGGAAAATGACAACTTATTAAAAGTTGTTGGCAGAGGAGATATCTACTTAGAGATAGAGAACGACACCAAATTAGTGCTAAAAGATGTCAGGTATATTTCATATATTTGCTTAAATCTGATTTCTACCGGTAAATTTGATGATGCAGGTTTCTGTAACATGTTCATGAATGTCCAATGAAAACTCACTAAAGGTGCTTTGGTGGTGGCCAGAGGTAGAAAAGATTCAACGTTGTATGTTATGCATACAAATTTCTCCAACGACACTGTGAATACTGTGGAGAAAGAAAATGCAGTTGAGTTGTGGCACAAGAGATTTGACCACATGAGTGAGAAAAGTATAACATGTTTGGTCAAGAAAAAAATGCTCTATGGAATGGATTAAGTACATTTGGAGAAATGTGTTGATTATTTGGCGAGAAAGCAGAACAGAGTTGGTTTCAAGAGTTCATCTTCTTCCAGAATGAAGAATGTGTTGGATCTGGTACATTCAGATCTGTGTAGACCAATGCCAAAGTCACTTGGTCGTGCTCAATATTTTGTGACTTTTATTGATGATCATTCCAGGAAGATGTGAGCATACACTTTGAAGACAAAAGATTAGGTATTAGATGTTTTCAAACAGTTTCATACCTCAGTTGAGAGACAGACTGGGAAGAAATTAATATGCATCCGGATAGACAATGGTGGAGAGTATACTAAACCATTTGATACTTATTGTAAAGAGCATGGTATTCGGCATCAGATGACGCCTCCAAAACACCGCAGATAAATGGCTTAACTGAGAGAATGAATAAAACTTTGATGGAGAGAGTCCGATATTTACTCTCACATGCAAAGTTATCTAAAATTTTTTTGGGTGAAGTCTTACTTACAGTTGTATGCGTGTTAAATTTATCACAGTGTGTTCCTCTACAGTATGATACACCAAAGAAAGTGTGGTTAGGAAATGATGTTTCCTATAATTATCTGTGGGTGTTTGGCTATAAAGCTTCGTGTATATCCTTAAGGATGAGAGGGCCAAGCTCGATGCCAAGACACGACATAGTGTATTTATTGGCTATGGTCAAGATCAATTTGACTATAGATTCTATGACCCAGTCCAGAAAAAGCTTGTCAGAAGTCGTGATGCTGTGTTTGTTGAAGATCAGACCATTGAAGATATAAACAAAATGGAGAAGGATGTTCCTAATTCTAATGGCGACTCAACAAACTTGAGATTAGTTCATCCAACAGTAGTGCCGAGGCAAGTTAGAGATGATGATCAACCTGATGATACTCCCATAGAGACTGAATCAGAAGATGATGATGATAATGCTCACCATCAACTACCAACACCTGCGCTTTTCTCAGATCGATTGAGGAGAAGTAGTAGAATAAGATAACTTTCTATTAGATATCCTGATGATGAGTATGTAATACTCACTGACGGAGGAGAAGTTGATAGCTTTGAAGACGCTATAGAAGATGAGCACAAACAGAAGTCGATAGAAGCCATGCAAGATGAAATAAAGTCCTTGTATGAGAACAAAACGTTTGAGCTGGTGAAGTTGTCGAAAGACAAGAGAAATTTGAAAAATAAATGGGTGTTCAGGATCAAGTATGATAAACACAGTCTCCATCCGAGATTTAAAGTTAGACTGAATGTTAAAGGATTCAACCAAAGAAAATGTGTTGATTTTGACAAAATATTTTCACCAGTTGTGAAAATGGCACCCATCCGTACAGTGCTGGGCTTAGCAGCGAGTCTTGACTTAGAGGTTGAACAGATGGATGTGAAAACTGTTTTCCTTCATGGTGATTTAGAGGAAGAGATATACATGGAGCAACTAGAGGGTTTCAAGCAGAAAGGAAAAGAGGATTATGTTTGCAGACTGAAGAAAAGTCTTTATAGCTTGAAACAGGCACCAAGACAATGGTATAAGAAGTTTGAGTATGTTATGGGGAAGTAAGGTTACAGGAAGACTGCTTCAGACCATTGTGTCTTTGTGTAGAATTTCTCTGATGATAATTTTATTATCCTTTTGTTGTATGTGGATGATATGCTGGTAGTTGGCTGAAATGTTTCCAGAATCAATTGTTTAAAAACACAATTGAGCAAGTCTTTTGCCATGAAGGACTTGGGGCCAACAAAGCAGATTCTTGACATGAAGATTACCAGAGATAGAAGTGCCAAGAAAGTATGGTTGTCACAAGAGAAGTATATTGAGAAAATACTTCAGAGGTTTAATATGGACAAGGCTAAAGCGGTTAACTGTCCTCTTGCTAATCACTTTAGACTAGATTCTAAACAGAGTCCCTCTACAGATGAGGAGAAGGAAGAAATGGACAAGGTTTCGTATGCTTCAGTAGTTGGAAGTTTGATATATGCCATAGTATATATACGGCTAGATATTGCTTACTCGGTTGGAGTAGTGAGTCGGTTCCTTTCTAATCTTGGTAAAGAATACTGGGTTGCAGTGAAATGAATTTTTAAGTATTTTCGTGGTACTTCCAAAATATATTTATATTTTGGAAATACCAAACCTATGTTAGTCGCCTACACAAATACAGATATAGCTGGTGATGTAGACTCAAGAAAATCTACTTCGAGTTATCTGATTACATTTGCAGGGAGAGCTACATCATGGCAATCAAAGTTGTAAAAGTGTGTTACTCTTTCGACTACCGAAGCAAAGTTTATTGTAGCAACAGAAGCGTGCAAGGAGCTGTTGTGGATGAAGTTTTTAAATGAACTTGATTTTTAGCAGGACAGATATCAATTATTTTGTGATAGCTAGAGTGCTATTCACCTTGGGAAGAATTCCTCCTTTCATTCAAGATCCAAGCATATTGATGTAAGATATCATTGGATCAAAGATGTATTGGAGAAGAAGCTACTACAGCTTGAGAAGATTCATACTGATGAAAATAGATCAGACATGTTAACAAAGATTTTACCAAAGAAAAAATTTGAATTTTGTCGATTAATTGCAAGAATGGTGGAACCCTCTATATAATTGGGAGGAAGAGATTTGTTAGTGGTGGGTCCCTCCGACATAGAGGGCCCACCACACCACTATACTACCACTCTTTTCTTATAATTGTTTCAACAATTTCGGCTGAATAAGAAAAGCATGCAAGGAGAAAAATATAGGAGCCACAACAGTAAAAGGAACAGGAAGTTAGGCATCGAATAATATTTCATTTTCAACAAAGACGAAAAGGAAGAAAGGTAGGTGAAGAAAAACTCAATAGCCTCAATTTTTTCTTCACATCCTCTGCCTATAAATAGGCAGGAGAGGAAATGGAGAAACACACCAATAAAGAGAGAAGCCAGACAGCAAAGAGCAGCCTGAAGAGAAGCCAGAGAAATTTTCTGAGGAGAAAAAAATAAGGGAGAATTTGGTGTAATATTTGGAAAATAGTTTCTAAATAGTGAGTGACAAAATAGTGAGAAAATATTTTTGTATTGTGAAAAATACTTTGTGAGCTACTATTTTAGTTAGATCTCAGTTGTAATTTTCAGATTTATTTTGAAGAAGACTCTTTTTATATCTACTATTTTTATAATGAAAGAGTTATTCGGATTTAGTTTCGTAGACGTAATCTAAAAATAAAAGGTGAGCTATGTTAAATTTTTTGATATTATTTTTGTTGATTATTCCATATTTATTTTTACTGATAATACTCGTCGTGTCCGACACAGGGCAATGAGGCTGTTCTTCCATGCATAATCGAAGTCAATTCAGTTTCTTTCACACGCGTGTAGTCGGAAATCAAATATTTTGCTTTCCAGTGCATTCATTGTTTTCCTTTGTTGGGATGAGTGACTTGTTAGTCTTTTTTCCCGTTTTCTTTACATTTCTCCCTTGACAAAATGGAATCGGTCTTATTCCACTGTACCGCGTTTTCCGCGGGAATGCATGCTGTTGTTATTAGGAGTTTGTTTGACTGCTTAAAAACATACCAAACGGATATTGTCAACATCAACTTTTGTCTACTGAATGCCCTTTCTGGAGTGAAATGAAGATTAAATGAATAAAAAGTAATAGGTTCTCCATTATTAGTTCTCAGTCTTGTTTTCTGTTTTGCCTGGCATTGCTCCTAAGGTCCATCGTAGTTCAGTATATTATTTGGAAATTGAAGCTGGAAGTCCTTCACAGACCAAATAATTGTGAATGAGGGATTAATCTTATGAGAAATTGCTGTATCTTTTTTTATTCAATGTATTCTGCAAAGAAGATGTTAGTCATTTTTAGTATGCCTCTTATTCTCTCCAATGATCCTTGTTTTCTTATTGGTGTGAGTTGTGATAGTGATATGCTTTCCAATGTATACTACAGTCCTTTAAGTTAGAGTAAAAGTTTGGCCCCGTTAACCTTTTGTTGCGTGTCCAAATAATTTCATCTTACATTTACTCTATTTTTTCGTGTCTCTATAAGGAACTGTTTAGATAGATGAGAGAATACATGAATTTTCTTTATTGTTGTCGTTTCTCAAACATAACATGTTGTTCTTGTTGTGGTAGGAAGTTATAGTTCTGCCCCCTTTCGTGTCTATAGCTATGCGTCCAAGACCTGGTGTTTGGGAGTATGTTCGTGTTAATGTCTTCGAACTCAACGTGAATCATTTGAGTGTCGCAGAATATCTTCGGTTTAAAGAAGAACTTGTGGACTTGTGGATGGACAGTAAGAGTTCTCTATGTTGAGTAAATCCTGTGCAGTACTTTCCAAATTTTATATTGATTACTAACTATCTGAATGTTACCATCAACCAAAATAATGGGTAAAATTTATAAAGTAAATGTATTGTGTCGTACCCTATAATCTGAGTTTTGCTTCAGTCATAAATAAAGTATAACTTGATTTTGGAAAATTTGTTCCAGGTGCACTGACAATTATGTGCTTGAACTTGATCTTGAGTCATTTAATGAAACATTCCCTCGGCCAACTCGATCATCCTCCATTGGCAATGGAGTTCAATTCCTCAACCGTCATCTGTCATCAATAATGTTTCGTAATAAAGAAAGTCTGGAGCCTCTACTTGCATTTCTTCGCACACACAAACACGATGGCCACGTAAGTTTGTCTACTGTGTGGTTTGTTTAACCAATGCAGTGTTCGCTGATTTAAAAACAGTGATCAATACTAGCAGCAATGTTGACCACAGTAGATTAAATTTCTATTTATTATACTTAAGTGTAAAATACCACTGTGTTGATATTCTTCTGGGATAAGCATTCAAATGACAGTTTTCAGCTTCATCATAGTCCATGCATGAATTTAGAGTCTTTTGCAGCATAACTAAGTGGATTTAAGATTTAATAACTTTGGTAAAGCAAAGTTATAATTAAATTTCTATTGCCATTATAATATGCAGGCAATGATGCTAAATAACCGGATTCATAACATATGCAAGCTCCAGTCTGCCTTGGCAAAAGCAGAGGATTTCCTTTCTAAGCTTCCATCAAATACGCCATATTCTGACTTCGAATATGAGTAAGCAACAACTTAATAAAACTGAAGTCATTCTGAATTTTGCTAATTTCTGGTGCTAACTGAATGCCTGTAAAAGTAACATTTAGGTTTTTTTTTTTCTGATACATTGATGACCTAGAACTCTTGCAAAGTACCCAAAACCCTCACCAGACTACTCCTATTGGCTGAACTATTCATTTACTGAATACAAGAGATGTTATATTTTTCTTCATTATTTGGTTACAGACTGCAAGGACTAGGATTTGAGGTTGGGGTGATACAGCCCAGAGGGTGTCAGAAATGGTGCATCTTCTATTAGACATCCTTCAGGCTCCTGATCCATCCACCCTAGAGACTTTTCTCGGAAGAATTCCCATGGTGTTCAATGTTGTGATTGTGTCTCCACATGGTTACTTTGGCCAAGAAAACGTGCTGGGTTTGCCTGACACTGGTGGGCAGGTATTATTTCTGTAAGTTTTTTTGGAGTATACATGTTGGTATTAGTTACAGCTTACAAGAAAGTGCAATCCTTGCATTTATGACGTTGGCTCGCTAATAACTATAGTAAGAACTATACTTCTATATTAGTACTGTTTATAAGCCTTACTTACTGTCACTTAATGATGAACATATTGTTTATATACTCGATCAAGTGCGAGCTTTGGAAAATGAGATGCTACTTAGGATCCAAAAGCAAGGACTTGACGTGTCTCCTAAAATTCTCATTGTAAGTGAATTTAAAAATCCTCCTCTCTTTTCAATTACTTATTGTGACAGGCATATGTATTTACACCCAGATGGTGCTTCTAGGTTACAAGATTGATACCAGAGGCAAAAGGGACAACATGCAATCAGAGATTAGAAAGAGTTAGTGGAACTGAACATACACTTATATTGCGAGTACCTTTTAGAACTAAGAATGGAATTTTGAGGAAATGGATTTCAAGGTTTGATGTTTGGCCATATCTAGAGACATTTGCAGAGGTAAGCACCAGTAAATGCTTAAATTTTTATCTTTTTATTTTTGAGATTCCTCTTTATTGTCTTTCAGTCTTTCTCTTCGCCTTCCCCTTTGCAGTTTTGCTAAAAAGACAATTATATATGCAGATATTCTTACACTGACGTTTTATAATTTATCTTATGTTGGAATTGGTTATTAAGGCTGATCTTTCAGACACTATGGCAGTAGATCCAGTTGAAAGTTTGGATGTTTGAAACTCGAAGTTATTTATGGTCTAAAAGATAAAACATTAAGAAATATCTATTTTGTCAAGCGACATCAGGGCTAAATGGATTAATGTGATATTGATAATAAACTTAAAAAATGTGGGATCCCTTCTCTTTTTGTTTTAAATTTATGTGATACAAGGTTGGAACTCAGACCAATTGTTGGCCCCGTGGACCATAATCTCTAGCCTGCGAGCAGCAGTCCAGATTGAGGACATTTCGTTAATCATCATATGGTTTTCCATTAAAGAAGAAAAAAGGAGCATAAAAATGATTGCATTTTGTTTTCACAATATGATGGCTTTTCTGGTTTGTGGAACATAATAGGATGCATAAAATGAAATTGCTGCTGAGTTACAAGGAGTTCCAGATCTGATAATTGGAAACTACAGTGATGGAAATCTTGTTGCGTCCTTGTTATCATATAAACTAGGATTTACGCAGGTGGGTTGATACTCTAACATCAAGTTATTATCACAATACGTAGATCAATCCACCTATATAGTCATGTGTAAATCTTTTTTTTTTTCAATTTTTTCCTTTTGGCCTGAATGGCAAGACTGAACCTTTTTTAGTAATGTTTTTTTCTTTACTGAATTCTTCATGTAGTGCAACATTGCTCATGCATTGGAGAAACAAAGTATCCAGATTCTGACATATATTGGAAGAAATATGAAGACAAGTACCATTTTACATGTCAATTTACAGCTGACCTTATTGCAATGAACAATACTGACTTTATAATCACTAGTACATATCAAGAAATTGCGGGAAGGGAAGTTTTTTTTTTTTTTGGAAATTTGAAGTAAATACTTGATCATCACTTTCTTTAATGCTGATAGTTATGTTTCCATATTATCGGTCTAATATTTTTTAAAATTTATGAAAGTCTAAAACGAATTTTAATAGTAAAGTATTTTAAAATATAATTATTAAAATAAATAGTAAAAAAAAAATTGTTGAAGACCTAAAATTCTAATTTTATTAACTTTATTTTTGGACCGACCCATTATTTTAGAGACTTAATTTATACAAAGAACTGACGTTAGGTTGTAAATAATCATGTGACCTTTTAAATGGTGCTCTAGTTCAGATTATTCAGCCACGAAGAAGAACTTCTCTTTTCTCTCATGATATTTCGGTGCTCCCATTTGACATATCTCCCCTCTCCCAAAAGCATATGCAGGCAATGAGGCTTGCCCACAGGGTCATAAGCAGTTATTATACTGCTCAAGTGCTCATACAAGTCAAATTTTTTACCAACCAAATATTAGTAAATACTAAAGGAATTTCAATTATAAGTACTGTTGGTGAAATAATATTCCGTTTTCCAACTATTATAAAACTTGGTTATGACCACACCACAAAGAGGATTTCATAAAATAAGCATATGCTTATATGCCAAAGAGTAATTGAATGGAACCTCGAAGTATAGACGCTGGCTCTCCCACATACTAGTGCAGCATTTGATGAACCAATGCTTGCCCCTGTTTTATTGTACCCTAACAATGTCTATTCTCTGTTTTAGCAAGAACAATGTTGGACAATATGAGAGCCATACAGCCTTCACTCTTCCAGGATTGTATCGAGTTGTTCGTGGCATTGATGTTTTTTATCCCAAATTTAATATCGTGTCTCCAGGAGCTGACATGTGCATATATTTTTCATGCTCTGAAAAAGAAAAGAGGCTTACTGCGCTACATGGTTCAATTGAAGAACTGTTATATGGTGCTGAACAGAATGAAGAGCACATGTGAGTATCTTTCAATACAGAATACGCTTATCATGAACTATTTCTCCGTCTTGGAGATGTTTATTTCAATTTTGATAGTAACATCAATCATGATCTATTGAACTAACTTCATTGAATTTTCTCATTTCAACCACTTTTTCAATAGTGCACTAATTTTGGCCTTTTCTTGTGCCACTGCAAAGACGAGTCAAAAAATGCAGCTAACTGCTATACCCTGTTTTGAAGTGGACCTATTTTACTCGTTTAACTTGATATGTCGATGAGTTTATAGTTAATAAGAAACTCCACAGGTTCATAGTTTCATCTGTTTCGAATATGTAGCTTTTGTTATGAGTCCTAGCACTGGCTGAGTGGATCTGGGTTTCAGTTTCTGGTATGCATCGAGTTGCTAATGCATTAAGGCAAAACGATCTTTCTCTGTTCCTGTATTGTGGCAGTGATCAGAAATAAGACATTTGTAAAATATTTTCCATTCGTTATTGTTAATGCAGTGGTATGTTAAATGATCGATCAAAGCCTATTATCTTTTCTATGGCAAGACTTGATCGAGTGAAAAATTTGACGGGGCTCGTTGAGTGCTTTGGTAAGAGCTCTAAACTGAGAGAACTTGCAAATCTTGTGGTGGTTGGTGGCTACATTGATGTAAAGAAGTCTAGGGACAGAGAAGAAATGGAGGAGATAGAGAAAATGCATGGCCTCACAGAAAAATATGACTTGCATGGCCAGTTTCGTTGGATAAAGGCCCAAATGAATCGCGCTCGTAATGGGGAGCTCTACCGATATGTTGCCGATGTGAAAGGTGCTTTTGTGCAGGTATGCTTTGTAGAAGATACATAAGGTTTGGTTTGACTTGTAAGATGTTTAGTGGCTAAGTATGCCCAACCATGTTTTTGTTACCTGTTGCAGCCTGCTTTCTATGAAGCGTTTGGCCTAACAGTTGTGGAAGCTATGACATGTGGTCTTCCTACATTTGCCACTTGTCATGGTGGTCCAGCTGAGATCATTGAGCATGGCATTTCTGGATTCCATATTGATCCCCATCACCCTGATCAGGTTGCTGCAATTTTAATAAAGTTTTTGGAGCAATGCCGGAGTGATCCTGGCTACTGGAACAAGATCTCTGATGCAGGGCTTAGACGCATCCATGAGAGGTCTGGTCTGCTTTTGCTTTTGGAAAGAAGAATCTTTCTCCGCTTGGAAACTGAATGGGTTTTAATTCTACAGGTATACGTGGAAGATATACTCTGAGAGGCTACTGACTTTAGCTGGGGTTTATGGATTCTGGAAGCATGTGTCTAAGCTGGAGAGGAGAGAAACTAGGCGATACTTGGAGATGTTTCACATTCTCAAGTTCCGGGATTTAGTAAGTTGCAATTCCCTCCGGGCATTGTTTCTTAAAGTCAATATATGAAATGGAACCAAAAGCATCCTACTTGCGCTTTCATGCTGTTGTGTTTCACTACCTTTTGTTGTTATGTTATTCAGATAAAATCAATTCCGCTGGCAGTGGATTAGCAACGTTGGACTCTGTTTAGGAGCTTTTCCCCCAGAAAAGCACCTCAGCTTCTATTCTATACCATGTTTTTGTAGTACAACAGTGCTGCATTTATTGAGCTGGAGAAGCCTGTATCGATTAGAGCAGATGATAAGATAAGCCGTGCTGTCGAGTGACGAGCGAGATGTCCATGGGCCCTAGTCTTCTACCAAAAGTGCCAGTGTTTTGTGCGTGAGGGCAGATACCTAGGGCCCGTTTGGATACAACGATTTATAGTTTATTACAGCTTCTTTATATCTATAAGTGCTTTTATAACTAAAAAGTAATGTTTGGGTCCATTTAATTAAGTTATTTATTAATTTAAAAGAAATTATTTTAAGTTTATTTGATAAGTTATATTTTGAAGCTTTTTGAAAAAGCCTACTGCAAAAGCTAAAATGAGATGACCGGCAAGCTTTTTGTATATTACACGGACAACTGTGCCCTCACTCGTCTATTCGATCCAGCTTCACCGTCGTTACCTCCCCCACCATTTCAGTTGTTTCTTCAACTTCTTCAACGTTTCAACATTTCAGTATTCTCTTTGAAATTACAATAGCTTCTCCATCTGCATTTCTTACTTCAGCTGCACCCAGGTACGTATTTCTATCATTGTTTCTATTTTTTTTCTTCTGCATCTATTCTTGAAAACCTCTGAGGTAGATAAGGAAAAACAGGGGATGAGTTTGAAGAACAATCAACATGCAATGTGAGTTTGAAGGTTTCTTCTTTTCGGGCGTTAGGTAGCGTTCGACCCAGAAGCTGAATCCATAGCATATATGCTATGTCGAGGGAGGAGAGCGAAGTGAACGGGACGTGAAGGTTTCCCCTCATCCGACTCTCTGCATGGGAATCCATAGCGTTCGACGTGAAGGTTTCCCCTCACCCAGAAGCATTGCAGTATGGTGAACCATTTCTCCCAAAGAAGTCTGCAACGCTTCCATCATATGTTCACCACTGTAGAAGTCTGCAACGTAGAGTGATTGTGGGTCTGTTTTCCCACGCTAAGCAACAGAAGTCCATGACCGTATCATCCTCGCATCTACATCAGCTGGGAGGTGTTTGAATATCTTCAAGATGGACTTTGAGGTGCGCAAGTTGGTTAAGGTGGATAGCTTGGGTGATCAAGATCTCTTCTGGGGGGAGAAGAAAGGGTCTGCAATAAGGAACCTCCTTGTTCACTGGCCTACAGAAGATGACTCAAGATTTCTGCTATCTTCTGTCTCTCCTCTGTCACCAATTGAGCAGGCTTCTGGTATATACAATTTGGTACAACTATAGTTTTCTTGCACTTCTGGTTCAAATACTGTGAATGAGATTGATCTGAATAAAATCTTGTACTATTTAGTGTTTCTATGTTATACAACTAATGAGATTTTCAGAAAGACTATCAGAAGCATATTATGCTTTTGCTTCCAGCAATGGTGTGCTATTCTAAGAAATGGTTCTGAAGTATATGAAGATTAGGGATGTTGTTTGGAGAACTTCTGTAGAACCCAACTGTGAAGACCTTCATGCATCCCAATATAAGTCTTCTAGGAAGCAACATAATGTGCATTTAGTTCTATCAGAGACAGTTCCATGTGAAACAGGTGATTAGCATATTATAGTGCGGGAATGCTGCATTCAGTCATTCAAATATTATTGAAATTGAATTACAAATATTGTATTTGTATGGTGTTGATAAGATGTGTTCAATACTTCAGTATTACGAATGTGTGATAGCTTTTTGATGAATGAGTCCTGTGTTATATTCTTTGTTATCTCCAATATGGAGTTATGACTTATGACTACACCACTTGATTTGTTTGTCTTTTAACAATGTCGGTTCATTGGAATGCTAAAGCTAGAACTTTTAAATTATTTCGATAGTATGTAAGAGGCACTCTTGGATGGATTACACCACATGCCACTGTTCTTGTAGCACTTAACAAGCAGCTGTAGCTATGCCAGTTATCTTTGTACAGAAGAGGGTTAACTCATGGAGTTTGCTAGCAAGCAAGAAAATATGCAATAAACTGGCTATTTAAGTAATTCAATGAGACGATCTGAATTCTGTTGTGGTTGATTAGCTTTGGCATATCTGTTTTTCTTCTTAGTCTCTTGGTTACCTTGTGGATAACAAAGGACCCTGTACTCTTGGCTGCTGTTAACCTGGAAGACCTTTGAATCTATGCTTGATCTGTCATTGTTTTCTTTTTTGTTAATATTATTTGAAGTTGTCATGATAGAACTCTTTGAATTTGATTGCATAGGCGGTGATCTCTGATACTAGGCAAGAGAATTTTGTTCCTGTGGCAGTTCTTTTTTCTGGTGGCCTGGATTCCATGATACTTGCCACATTATTGGATCAATGCCTAGATCCCTGTTGTGAGTGTTGCTACTTACGCTTTGTTTACCTTCCTTTCACCTTTTTTATTGATGTTTTATGCTGTTAACTGATAATGACATTAGTTCCAAGTTTGGTGTTGAAACACATGAAATAGGTTACATGGTCGGATTGACTTTAGTTTAGGAACTTTCAGCTTAGCTGATTGTCAAATCCTTTTTGCATTTGCAGATGAAATTGATCTACTTAATGTGAGCTTTGATGGTCAGTCTGCTCCTGATAGAATATCTGCCAAGGCTGGGTTAAAAGAACTAAAAAGAGTTGCACCTTCCAGAAGGTATGTAATTGCAATTGAAAAGTAAGCACTTGAAAAAAAAAAATCTTATAATAATTTAATTATAATACTATAAATATTTTAAGTATAATTTTTTTTAAATTATAAACAAAAATGCTTATTTATCCAAACACAATCTTTAATAAGTGCTTATTAATGTCTATTTCAGTCATTTTTATAATTACAAGCACTTATATATTATTTATCCAAACAGTTTAAAAAGAGCTTATAAATTTTAAAAGCACTTTTTTAATTACGTATCCAAACGCTAAATAACTTAATTTAAAAGAAGCTTATGACATAAGAGCTTTTCACATAAATCCTTATTTAATAAGTCCTTAAATAAGCTATTTATCCAAACGGGCCCCTAGTCTTCAAGTGCTTCTATCCTTTAAAAATACAAATTGATCTATAATTTTTATCTTATTTTATCTTACTAAAATTTTTTATAAATTCAGATTTATATCTGTTTTATAAATATTATAATTTTTGATTTGTCTAAAAAAAATGATGTCTAGTACCTTGTCTAAAAAATAAAAAAGTGCTTCAAGTACTAAATTAAATTATTAGTTTGTTTGTCAAGTGTTGTGTTTTTGCTATTGCTTTTGTCAATTAGGCGAATGGGGATGGTATTTGAAAAATTAAATCATTTATATAATATTTAAATTTTATCTCGGCATATACTAAATAAAATTTTTATATAATTCTCAATGAGAAATAATTAAATCATTCGGATTGAAACAAATATATTTAAAGAGAAGCAAATTCGACATTTTAAAATTTACTCCTTCAAACGCCAAATCCATTAATTGTAATTAGAAATCTCACTTGTCACGTTATGGGGAATGCTAGTTTTATGAACATAAGCTGACATTAAAACCTTGTTCTTACTAAATAGTGATTATCAATGGCGAATTGATTAAGGTTTCTTGTTTTGCTTAGTAATGGTAGCCACGATTAGTTCATACTTCCAATGCTATTGCTTGTCTCAAAGCGAGCGACCCTTTTATTTTTCATTTTTCAAACAAAAACAAAAACTTGTCGCATACATCCGTGTCTGAGACGACCCGTATTGTCATCTGAATCCTCAGTCCGTTTGCTTTTCTTTTCTTTTTGGACAAGAAGTCAAGCTATTGTCTCACTCATAGTCATGAGGCCTGGAGTTCAGAAACGGCCTGTAGAGAGGATTCCTGATTGGGGCCCAGCAGGAAGCAGTCACTGTTACTTGACCAAAAAAAAAAACAAGAGGAAGCAGTCATTGTAGGCACCAAATCGCTGGGACGCCCATGCTCGTCTTTCTGGCGATAACTACAAGATTGCTTCCCTTCTTCCTCGAGTTTCGTGATCTCCTTAAGCAATAAGCTTTACACGGGGCAGTCATCCATTCACAGTAATTGATTCCGTGATTCTCGTTGAAATCGAAGTCGGATATGGCAAGGAGTACATCTGAGCTTGTAGGCCCAGTGAAATCAGCTCAGGAGTTCGATCTCAATGCCTTGCTACGCTATGCCTCCGCCAATATTTCAGGCTTCCCTCTTTCTCCCTCTCATTTCACTGTCTCCCAGGTCGGCTCCTTACTTATTTCTCTGTATTTCGTGTTTTAATTTTTTCTCTTTTTGGCTATCTTGTTTTGCTTCATCTGCCTAGGTTTTTTTGTTAATTGCTTCCTTGATTGACTTTTGACTCTCTTGCCTTGGGTGAATTGTAGTTTGGGCACGGCCAGTCGAACCCCACCTACTTGATGGAAGTTGGTTCAGGGGGCTCGGCGAAGCGTTATGTTCTAAGGAAGAAGCCTCCAGGGAAATTGTTGGCCTCAGCTCATGCCGTCGAGAGAGAATTTCAGGTTCTGTCTCACCAGCTCCCGATATTTAGTTGTCTATTCATGTCAAATCCATATTGGATGGTAGCTGATTGGTTTCTTTCTATGTTCTTTTTTTCTTTTATATATATACACACACATTGTCTTGCTCCATGTTAATGTTTCCTTGGCAATTCTACTTTTTTACATTGAGAAAACTCTTGTACGTGTTGATGTCAGTACTTAGAACATAATGACAATATGGTTGAAGAGATTGCGTTGTATCTATAACATTCTTACGTCCCTTGTCTCGTTATACTAAATAATATCAGTATTCGTTTTCTGTTTTTCCATGTACAGGTTCTCCAGGCTTTAGGCACTCATACCCAAGTTCCGGTTCCTAAAGCTTTCTGTTTGTGCAATGATCCAAGTGTAATTGGAACAGCATTTTACATCATGGAATATTTGGAGGGACGCATATTTATTGACCCCCGGCTACCAGTATGATTTGTCAATCTGTTATCTTTAAGCTTTTCAGCTAAGATTTTCGTTTCTTTGTGTATTAGATTTGGTCTTCATTTCTTACTTTCTTACTCTAAATTCCAAATTATGATCACCTTGATTGCTAAATTATGTTATATCCATGTATTGCTATTAGGACTTGGCACCAGAAAGGAGGAGGGCAATTTACAGGGAAACTGCTAAAACCTTAGCTTCTTTACATTCTGTTGATGTGGACTCCATTGGACTGGGAAAATTTGGGCTGCGTAACAATTATTGTAAAAGACAGGTGGATTATTTATAAATGATTTCAAGCTAAAATGCTTATCTATATATGGTCAAGGTTATACCTTACAATGTGTTAAGTACAAATTGACTGTCATATAAAAGTTGTATGAAGGAAAGAGATATAGAACAGGGATGCATTAAACAGTATTTACAGTACAATAATCAAAAGAATTTGTGGAAGTGCTTTTTGTTGAGTTATTGAAAAGGTTGATCCCCCCACTTGAGTAAAGTAATGAGGGCCACTTATCCCTCTCCTCATGCTTTGTTTTTGTCCCCACCTGTAGAATTGTACTGTGATGAAAAGGTTAGGAACTTAGGATTAATTTTAATTTTTATCAACTCATTGGACTTGTGGATTCTTTGTTTATTCTAGGTTGAGAGGTGGGCTAAGCAATATATTGCCTCAACCAGTGAGGGTAAGCCTGCAAGAAATCCTAAAATGTTTGCGCTGGTTGATTGGCTACGGCATCATATTCCACCTGAAGATTCTTCAGGAGCAACAGCAGGCCTAGTTCATGGTGATTTTCGCATTGATAATCTTGTGTTCCATCCCATTGAGGTATGATTAATATAATAAGAATATGCACTTTCCTACAACTTTCAATTTCAATCAAATAAAAATGTTATTACTTTTACTTTGGTGCTCTTATTAATCCATAGATATTTCTAATTTTCTATCAGGTCATGGTCAAAGTTAAATGATAGACACAGAAATTTCAGTGTCAATATTAGCATTCCCAATTTATATCAGATTAACAGTCCATCAACATCTTATAACCTGAGTTATATGCCTAATCATATTTTTTTCTACTGCAGGATCGAGTAATTGGCATACTTGACTGGGAATTGTCAACCCTTGGTAACCAAATGTGTGATGTTGCATATTGCTGTATGGTACGTATTATATAATTTTTCTGACTCAAGACTGTGTAAAGGGCTATTCAATATATTCATGGCATGTTGTAGGTTAATAATATTAACTCCATTTTTTTTTCATAACAAGAAAAAGGAATTACCAATGTAATTTATGTTTTCCTTCTTTGGCAGCCTTATATTGCAGATATTGGGCAAGACAAAATATGTAAAGGTCTGGAACTCTCTGGAATTCCAGAGGGTATTCCTACACAAGCAGAATATTTGGCTGAATACTGCTCTCTGGCAGTAAGTGTCATAACACTAATATTCATTTGTTGTATGTGCTCAATTTTTATTTTTTTAGATCTTGTATGAAGTATTCAGGTATAAACCAAGGAAACTAAAAATATATTGCTTGCCTGAAACCATAATCTTGCTGAGGGTGGAAAAGCCAATAAGCATGCTCAATGATAACTGGTTAATTCTTAACAGGTTTTGTAGATTGACAATTGATTATGCACAAACCAGACAATTCACCACAGTTTATAACTTGAATATTTGAATCACAGCTTTTTCTTTTAACATATTTATTTTGTATACTACAGTTGTATACATTGGCAAGCATCGTTTTTACTATGTATTTGTTTTTTATGTGCTACGTTCATCGACCATACACATATTCAGTGACCTGAAAATGGTCAAATGATATAGTAGTTGCATTATATCTTATTTTGCCTAAAATTGAGAAACTGACAGTAGAATATTTTTATGCCAGGGAAGACAATGGCCTGTTGCTGATTGGAAGTTCTATGTTGCCTTTTCTTTGTTCCGTGGGGCTTCAATCTATGCAGGAGTGTATAATAGATGGATTAAGGTATCAAAACTTGTTAGGGAAGCTTTTGTCATGGGAGTTTAATATTTAAAGACTGGTGGCTTCTTTCTGTTCATTCCAGGGTAATGCTTCAGGGGGTGAGCGTGCTCGACATGTGGAGGTACTTGCAAATGGTCTCATAGATGCTGCTGGGGAATTTATTGAGCACAAATCTGTGCTTCCTCAGGATCCTCCATCTGGTAGCTAGACCATTCAACTTTTATGGGCTTTTAGATGAAATTGGGCTCAAATATAATTTTGCTCATTGGATGTTAATTATTTTACAAAGGTATACTAATACCCAAAATACCTGAGGCTCTTTTACTCTTTAACAATCAGATGCAAATGCACAAGACCATTTGAAAGAATTTGTGAATGAGAATAATATGCAAGGCATTTCAAATGGGGGAAAGTTCATTCCTGGTAAAAAGGTTTTGAACCTGAGAAACAGACTAATCAAGTTCATGGAAGAACACATATATCCCATGGAAAATGGATTTTATGAACTTGCCCAGTCTGCATCACGGTGGACTGTTCACCCAGTGGAGGAGAAGTTAAAGGAGTTAGCCAAGAAAGAAGGCTTGTGGAACTTATGGATACCCGTATGCATCTCAATAATGCTCTTCAGTAATAAAAATTATCTGCATTTTGTTTAAAATTTTCTATCAGGCTGTTGTGTTGGGCTTGATATCTTATGGTTTCCTCCATGTTTTCCACTATAGACATGAATATTGCTTGTTTTGTTTCTTACAACCTCTGAAATTTAAGGATATTGTACTAGAAGGTCTGTGATCTCAGACGAATTAAGTACACAATGACCACTATTCTGGTGGAAATACTACCTGTGAACAAGTTAAACTGAAGGTTTCAAAAGCTATCCTTTCAGTAGTCAACCTCATGCGATTCACACTTTTAGGATGTCTTTAGAGACTTTCAAATATACCACTGCTTGAGCCTCCTGAAATAATATTGAAATATATTTGAATGCTAGAGCCGAAGTTTTAGAAAATGGAAAATATTATGTTTAAATTAAATGGGGATGACCAGTTTCCTTCGTAGAAGAACTGAGGGTAAATTAGCAGGGCTTAAAATCATTAAATGTGCAATTTTATGGGAAGAAAATGCAGAGAAATAGGAAGGAACAGGTAGTTCTAATACAGCTGAGGTTTGGCATTTGTCATCTGTTCTTGTTTCTATTCATATTACCTCTTGAATTTAATTTATTTTTTGAGTATAAGGTTCTGGAAATGTCTGCTTTTTGCAGATTGATAGTGCTGCTAGGGCTAAAAATCTAATCTTTGATGGGAGCAATAATGGCCTCTGTGGTGATGCGTATGACTGTTTACTGGGTGCTGGTCTCACAAACCTTGAGTATGGATACCTTTGTGAGATCATGGGCCGTTCTCTTTGGGCTCCACAAGTGTTTAATTGTGGTGCACCTGACACAGGTAACATGGAGGTAAGATGGAACTTGCAGATATGCAAGGTTGATCAATAATTGAATGACTTTACCATCTGTCAAGCTCTTAAAATCACCAATTATTTTGTGTCCTAGACTGGTCAACACCTCTCTCTACCTTCTTTGCATTTTTGTTTGATCTAGTTATAATACATTACTTTGCATATTAGGTTTTACTGCGCTATGGAAATAAAGAACAATTACAAGAATGGCTTATTCCTTTGCTTGAGGGGAAGATTAGGTCTGGATTTGCTATGACAGAACCACATGTTGCATCTTCTGATGCAACCAATATTGAGTGTTCTATTAAAAGGTAGGATTATCTAGAATTTTTTTTAAAAAATAAATATATCATGAGTTCAATTAAGAAAATTATTCAGGTCATATAATTGCATTAGCAAATAAACTAGAAAGCATACATTTGAGTTAAGCTTCTTGATATAAAGAGACAAGTAGACATATGCTAGAGGCTATGGAATATATTATTATTTTTAATCATTTTCCCCACGTATAGACAAGGAGATTCATATATTATCAATGGGAAAAAATGGTGGACAAGTGGCGCTATGGATCCGAGATGCAGACTTCTTATAGTCATGGTGAGTATTTGGTTGAAAGGCATTGCAATAACAATAGTCTATGCGCTACTCATGTCAATAGAGTTTGATTGAAGCAAATATGCACAGGGGAAAACTGACTTCAATGCAGCTAAGCACAAACAGCAATCTATGATCTTAGTGGATATCCAGACTCCTGGTGTTCACATAAAGAGACCTCTGATGGTGTTTGGCTTTGATGATGCACCTCACGGGCATGCAGAAATAACCTTTGACAATGTGCTAGTACCAGCAAGGAATATTATACTGGGTGAAGGACGTGGATTTGAAATTGCTCAAGTAAGTTTAATAAGCTTCCCTTGCGCCCAATAGCACTATGATGCTAGCCTGTGATATTGATTTTAAACCTTATTATTCCCAAACTTAAGCATATTTTGCACAAATAAGTTGTAGTTCTGCTTGGAAGCTCAGAGGAATTACAAACTTCATGTGTGCATTCTTTACATGGCACAAGAGTTTGTCATGCTTAAAATATTATGTTACTGATTTTGTTTTTTGGTGAATGTGTTATTGAAACTTTTGTGGACAAGAAGTGAAAAAAAAAAACAAATTTCATGCGTGACATTTTTTGGGAACTAGAAATTATCATTTGAAAGCGGATGCTAGAATGAGAGTTAGAATATATTGCACAAAGAAAATATGGTTTTCTATTATAGATATGACTTATTTGTGCTTTTTGACAGAAACGCTCTAGAGTTTTTCTCAAGTACCCAGAAGAAAATTTTTCACTGGTACTGACTTGCATTCTTACAGGGTAGGCTAGGTCCTGGAAGACTGCACCATTGTATGAGATTGATAGGTTCTGCTGAGAGAGGCATGCATATGATGGCTCAAAGGGCTATCAGTAGAAAAGCATTTGGAAAGTTAATTGCTCAACATGGTTCATTTCTTTCAGATATGGCCAAGGTATTCAAATTTATCATGCGCAGTAAATTATTATTATTATACATCTGTGTTCTATCGGTGGGAGCCTAAAGCACGCAAAGCATATTAATCCATGGGACTGGGTCAAAAAGCAACAGTTTAGAAGGATTAGAAATAGAAATGTCAGCCATGTGACATTATACATAATCTTGCTTATATATAGCTTTGCAGAAAATAAATACAAAGTTAGAATTATGAAGATGAGATTTGAAAGCACTTTATTTTCGTATAAGTAGAAATAAGACAAAATATATAAAATGTAAATTTAGTAAAATGTGCATAAATTTGAATTTAGAGGTGAAAATTGGAGATCGTTCTATAAAACAACACAAGTTTTAAATATTTCGAGTTCATTATACAAAATGACAAAGAAGTAAGAGAGACATAAATTATAAGATTTAAATTGGGCGGATAAAATAGAGAAAGATTTTAAGTTTCATTTGTGATAAAAAAATATTTTTCAAAATTAAGAAAAAATTATATCGTACAATTATAAGATTTGTAATGTTGTATAGTAGTGAATGTTAGGTATTTAAAAAATAACACAAAAATAAATTCAATATTGTAGAAATGTGAATGTTGTGTTAAATTTGTGAATTAGATGAAATATGATTATGAATGTATGTATTAGAGAAAAAGTTGAGATAACACGTATTGCGGAAAAGATGGTAGAATTTCGATTAAGGTGGTTTAGCCATCTATGGAAAAAACATGCAGAAGTCTTGGTAAAAAGAGTAGATTAAATGGAATAATATGATAATTAAAAGTAGAGAGAGACAAAGAAAATAATAAATCTAATTATTTAGAAGGATTTAATAATTAATAATATATCTAGTAATCTCTATTGTGAATTATAATGTGACACCTTGATCCTAACTTTACTTAGTAGAAAAAGATTTGACTTCTTGTTGTTATTGTTATTTATATATAGCTTTTTTTTGTCTAGTGTCGAATAGAGTTAGAGAAGACGAGATTGTTGGTGTTGGAAGCAGCTGATCAGCTTGATCGGCTGGGAAACAAAAAAGCTCGAGGGATCATAGCAATGGCCAAGGTAGATTTTGTTTGTCATACATCATTACGTCCTAATTGTGGGTTACTACTATTTCACTCGTAATCAAGAATGTTGATTTTTCTCTCAACACTGTGCATGCTCTGGGAGCAGGTAGCTGCACCGAACATGACACTTAAGGTGCTTGACATGGCAATGCAAGTGCATGGAGCCGCTGGCGTATCGTCTGACACAGTCCTGGCACATCTGTGGGCTGCTGCGAGGACTTTGAGAATCGCAGACGGTCCTGATGAAGTCCACTTAGGTACCATAGCCAAGTTAGAATTGCAGAGAGCCAAGCTTTAATTGCATCAGAACATTCTGCATTCCGATCAATTATTTTGTATTAAATAGAAAACTCAAATGAAACAGGAAAAGAAAAATACTTTTATTACTATGTGAGAATAAGGAGTACAAATTCACTGGATGAGATGACATTTCGTTCTCCCCCTCCGGAAAAAAAAAAAGCAAGCTCAAGTTGCAACATTTGGTGTGATGTTCCACAACACTCTTTGATCACTGCAATGTGAGACTAAGGAGCCAATTAGTTTACCGGAGTGTGTTTAACGTAGATGATGTTATAACGTTTCGATGCTTTCGATGCGTGTGTTCAAAATAAGCTCCCTCATTGTTATATAACTACATCATTAGCTGTTCTGGTCTGTTTGTATATACTGCAGGGTCGTAACTCTTCGAAATCTAATAAAGTACTTTTTCTTTTCTTGGTAAGTTCACTGTGGGGCGTATTAAACATGTTTTCATTAAAGTTTGGAATTAAAATCACATTTTCCAGTGGAAGAATGTGATAAAAAGTCTTCCTCAAATATTTTAATGAGTGTAAAGAGTGCAAGCCGTGGGTGTAATTTCTCAACGTTCACTTACAAGAATAGCTATTTGCTTTCCCAACACCCAATTTGATGCATCTTCAGACGGAACATTGCTGTATTTAGGACTGGAATAAAATTGGGGGACAGTGTGACATTTTAAACCAGTTAACCAAATTGTGGCAAAATGAAAATAGGAAAACAATAATTTACCTTATAATAATTAATTCTATTTTGGAGATCTTCAATTCAAAAGCCATTGAGAGTTTAGGATGCACTAATTTTATTTTATTTTTTGGAAAATATTATTTTGATTATCCACGGAGTTATGAGTAATTTAATATTTAAAGATTTTTTTTTCTTTTTACTATTTTTGATATCCAAGTATATTAATTTGTTCCAATTATGGAAATTTTGTTTAGGAATAGACACACAACCGACACACAATATCAATCCATCATTGCAGGTTTTAATGCAAGTACGCGCAGAAGTATCACAGAACTGCGTAAAACAATGAAAAATGATTTAGTCCATGAATTATTATTTTTTTTGTTCGTAACAATATCTAAATTATAAGTGACAAAAATAATATTTATTAAATATTAATTTTTATTATATATCATAATTTAAACATTATTAATAAATAAAATAATCCACGGACAGACCAAATAAAACAATATATTCTTTGGTGGGGTTAAGTTTTAACGCGACTAGGAAATGATGCTAAAATGACACACCTGAGCATTTACTCTATACATATGCAAATAAAGTCATAACAAAGATTTCCCAAAAGAGATGGAACTGGCAAAACCTTAAATTATTAATTCAAAAATAAAAATGACGAAACGGTGATCCGTTTCCACCCCCAATAAATCGTACACTTGTCCCATGCACGCATGCATCGTGAAATCCATGTTTCCAGGTTTGCTAAAGAATTAAATGAACAAAAATAAGTCAAATGGCTATTATTCAGGAAAATTAATGCTAAGTTTAGGAAGGGAAACTTGGGGAGCCTTGTGTAGTATATATAGAGGAGCGTGGGCATAAGTTGTGAATTAGTAGAGAGCCCTGGGGCTTTCAGAAATAACAAGTCTCTGATTCTTTTCGTTTTCTTGGCATCTCTTTCCATCGAGAGTCGAGACACGCCAGGAAAAAGGAAAGGACATACTACCATTAATATTATTATTTATAAAAATAAAAAAGGATGGCTGGAGGAAATTTTAGCCCGGATAAAAAGAAGATAGCCATTCTCGGGGTGTCTTCGGTGCTTCTGGTGGCTATGGTTGCTGCAGTAACGATTGGTGTAAACCGGAAAGAAGGTGATGGTGGGGATGTCATACCAACCTCTCAGAAGAACGTGGACACGCTGTGCCTGTCAACCGAATACAAAGAAACCTGCCAGAAAAGCGTTGCAAAAGCCTCCACCGAATCCTCTGACATGAAGCAGCTGATTAAAGCCGCCTTTGGCTCCACAGCCGAGGAGATCCAAGCTCAACTCAAGAACTCCGCCCTTTTTGAAGAGCTTGGCAAGGACAACATGACCAAACAGGCTCTTGATGTGTGCAAGGAGGTGTTGGATTATGCGGTAAAGAGTGTGAATGACTCTATCGAGAAGCTGGACAAATTTGATCTCAACAAGATCGGTGAATCCGCCTACGACCTCAAGGTTTGGCTGGAAGCCACCATCACCCACCAACGCACTTGCCTAGACGGTTTTGTGAACGTGAACACGGATGCCGGGAAGAAAATGGCGGAGGTGCTGAAAGTCTCTTTGGAGCTGAGTAACAACGCCCTTGATATTGTGAATGGCTTCTCGGATGCGTTCAAGAGCTTCGACGTGAACGCACTTACGAACAGGAGGCTTTTGTCGGAGGACGGATTCCCTTCGTGGATGAGCCAAGGACAACGACGCCTGATTCAGTTGGGAGGGAAACACCTTAAACCCAACGTAGTTGTGGCTCAGGATGGGAGTGGCAAGTTCAAAACACTAGGTGATGCACTTAAGGCAGTTCCCCCGAACAACGCAAAGCCCTTTGTCATCCACGTCAAGGCCGGTGTGTACAAGGAGCAAGTCATCATTCCCATGAACATGAACTTTATCACAATCGTGGGAGATGGTCCCGAAAAGACCAGGTTCACTGGCAACCTAAACGTTGTGGATGGGACCCAAACTTTCCATTCAGCAACATTCGGTAAGTAGTGTGTGTGCGCGCGCGCGCATATATAATGCTTAATTTTAATGCAATCATTCTAATATTCATGCATGCAGCCGTGAATGGTAACAACTTTATGGCGGTGAACGTTGGGTTCGAGAACACAGCAGGAGCTGTGAAGCAGCAAGCAGTGGCACTCAGGATCACCGCAGACAAGGCTGTGATCTACAACTGCCATATGGATGGATACCAAGACACCCTCTATGCCAACACTCAGCGCCAGTTCTACCGTGACTGCACCATCTCCGGCACGGTGGACTTCGTGTTCGGCGATGCAGTAGCAGTCTTCCAGAATTGCACCTTCATCGTGAGGAAGCCAATGGATGGGCAGTCATGCATAGTGATTGCGGGTGGCAAAGATAAGGTCGATGGTCCCAGCGCACTGGTGTTCCAGAGCTGCAATTTCATTGCTGATAAATCCTACTTGGAGTGGAATGGCGGGAAGAGCGGTCCCAAGAAGACGTTTCTGGCAAGGCCATGGAGGGCATTTGCAAAGTCTGTGGTCATCGACTCTGAGATTTCTGACATATTTCATGAGGAAGGCTATTTGCCGTTTCTTGGTGAAACCTTCCAAAAAACCTGCACCGCTTATGAGTACAACAACAAGGGTCCAGGTGCTGATGTGTCCAAGAGGGTCAAATGGCCCGGTGTGAAGCCTAAGATCTCTCCTGCAGAGGCTCAGAAGTACTATCCCGGGAAGTTCTTCGAAATCAGTAATGCCGGTGAACGTGATTCGTGGATCGTTTCCGCTGGGGTCCCCTACGCCCTCGGCCCCATGTAAATACATGTATTCTCAGCCACATTTCCTTCCCTTCATTTCCCAAATATACATAGAGACGGAAAGAGTCCATGTAGACATCACTCTGCATCCGTCATTTCCTTAGGATTCATTGTGAATTTTTGGATTCTTTCAGTATGCCTTCAATGCCTTATTTAATCAAATATTCGATATTGTTATTTATTATGATCTTTCTGGCCAAAGAAAGGAATTCATTCCACCAACAACGCATTCAGAAACAGTAAATACAACAGCCAAGAGGATAGGAGTGACGATCCTTCACAAACAGTCTACGATATATAGGATCTTCTTGTGTCAAAAAGAGAAGAAAAGAACCCCTAAGCTCCCTGCAATTCAAAATTAAAATTTTCAAAATGCTCAACGAAACTAACAAGCAGTTGCCGCCGTTAAATTAATTATCATACCATCGATTGACAATTGTTCAGTATTTCTCTCTCTAGCTAACATTATCCACTTCGGTCCTTCACTTGTCTCTCAACCCCAGGCTGTGCATTATTGCTAATATCCCCCAATGGTTGCTGAGGTTCTAGACATTGTATAACAATCTGACCGAGATCATGCCTGCATCATTATACGAGACATTTTCTTTGAATTCTCTAACCACTTTAATACTCGTTATGGAGTCAAAAGTTTCCCAGGCCATGCCCTCTATTTTGTCATCTTCTCGGCTCCCACTATTATCTCCAACAATCAAACTAGCCTTGACCATATGAGAATGCTCATGCACAGACAAAGGTGCTAATTTCTCCAGGTCAAAATGACCCCAAAAGAAGTCTTTGTTTCCTCTTCGTGCATCCATCTGTCCCTGAATCTTGAGCACACCCAGTATTATCCTCTCCTTCCCATCTAGGCTCCCAATTTTCTTGAACGATTCTGACCCTTTTTCCATCTTCAATGACCATAGTATATTTTTAATATTTTCTCCTCAACCCTCAATAATAACAATTTTGGGGTAATTTTTCATACTTAAAATCCACCGAGAATTTATCTGCACCAAAGCTTTAACAAAAGATACTCCTCCTTTCTAACACACAAACACCAGCCCCTACCTCTCTGATCCCCAACTGACTTCCTATTTTAATTTTATGCCCCATTTGCGTCGTGGGGGTAAGCCCCAAAACTGCAGCCGGTGCACCCAAAGTGAAATTGTTGAGAATGCATCCTCCTTGATCTCCATGCTTCTTTCCCATTTTCTCAAAACCAACCAGCTATTCCAGTAAACCCAAGGACTACCCCTCAACCAATAATTCTTAAAACTGTCACGATGGCCGGAAACCGTCACAGTAACTGCCTTTCTGCCTTGCCGGAAATTGTGTGGACACAAGTTTATTGTTAATTATTATTTGTACTCTCACTTTGTGTCAATTGTCAATTTGTACTTCTGTTACATTTGTTTTCGAGAGTCTCACATAAATAAAAATATTGTGTGGACACAAATTTATATAAATTTAAGAACTCTCCATTTTTAAACACTAGCTTGGTTCTTCTTTGATTAAAAAATACACTGTAACAACTTTCTAAACTCTCCTTTTATACGTATCAAAAAATTACATCATCATAATACGTTCAATCATTAAAAAAACAAATAATGTAAATACACTGTTGTTGAAAGCCCAACTTCAAAAACCATGGGCTGGGCCCAACTCTCATCAACGGGGAAAACTGGAATCGAACGCCCTTTCTCTCTCCTTCCTCTCTCTCTCTTTCACCCTGTGCTTGGTTGCCATACCTTGCCCTGCCATCTGCACACCAAAGTGGATTTCAGAAGCTTCGGACATGTCAACAGGAGATTTGAAAACCCAAATGTTCCTCTTTGGCGTTTCTAGATTCTCACCGGAAAATTGATTCCCTGGTTTTTTTATCATGAAGTGCAGAAACAACTATGATTTACGTTCCAGTTCTGTCCACATAAGATGAAGAAAGCCACATCCGTACCGGGTGGCATCGGGGGTGGGTTTCATGCGGTCACCCAGACCGTGACCTAGAGTCTAACTGGGAAGTTGACCTCGCCAAAAAACTTGAGGAGTATCCATTCAAAATATTCTCCGGTGATATCACCGGCGAAGAGGAAGGTCACATTCCAATAAATTTTGCCGAAGGTTTGGTCCATCTCAATCATATTTGGTTGACCTTTTATCCTTTTTTTCACCTTCATTCATGCATTTTAGATTAAAACACTGTTTCCTCTCAGTTCCCTTCGGATGTATATGTTCATCTGAATTTTCTGTTTCTGGGCAATTGTAGCTGCTCTACTGCTTCAGGGTTCAATACAGGTGTATAGTCGAAAGGTGGAATATCTTTACACCTTGGTTCTGCGTGCTCTGTAGTTTCTTTCTCAAAAAAGGTTTGATTTTGAGTTGAAGTTTCAGTATTTATTTATGTAATCTTCAGTTCTACCTATATCTAAACAGGCAGATGGACTTGAGGTAAAATAATTGCCAGCCCAAAGTTTCGAATTTCAAGCTTTCTTTTTCTACCCTGTTATGATTCTTGTGTTAATTGATGTATAAGTATCACACAAAAAGCTTGGTACGGCAATTTACGTCTTTCTTGAAGTCATGGGCAATGTAATCTTGACCTCTTCTAAATGTTTATGATTAGTGGTTATATAAAAGTAAACAGATAAGGCACTATTACTTGATTTGACTACTGTTGTTTTTGGGCAGACAGCAGAATCAATTAGATGGGGCGTCAGACAAATCTGAAGAAAGCTGTACCCATGATGTCGCTGATGAAGAAAATGATCATTTTTGGGGCTCAGATGACATCCCAGGTAGTCTATTTAGAGGAGAAGGGATGTGAGCTACGGAATTTCTGGGGCTAAGTAATGTGAGCCTATTTATAGGGGATCATTCCAACATTGCACGAAGGAATTTGTTTTCTTTTTCTTTTTCCCTACAAAGACTGTGATCTAATATCTAACTTTTAGGATCAATAGTGAGAATTTTCTATTAGTTCAGCTATAATTTAAGAAATGTTATGATTTTATTTGGAACCGCTGTAGGTTGGTTATATAGTGGATTCTATTATGTAGAATTCTTGTTTATATATTAAGGTTTTTTTGGTTAAATTAAAGTTACGGTCATCGGCGATTGCTGAAATAAGGACGCTGGGTCTCATGATTTCTTGACCAAAGACTTTTTTAGGATTTCCTTATTCTAGGCTTCTCCTTTTCTTTCTCTATTCTATCTATTACAGTTTATGATCTCTTTTTCTCATCAGTCCTGAACCAATTGCAACAAAAAGTTACCTCTACATCAACGTTCCTATGTCTTACTATATATATAGAGAGAGATGCAAATGTCAGATCATCACTGGAATTTTTGCCATATTGCAGTGAAAGAAAAGAATTCCTTAGATATTACAACAAGCATTGAAGTTAATTTGAATTATTTTCTAAAGCTTCCAGCAAATCTAGTAGTTCTTGAAGTTGATTGTTTGGATGCTGCTGGTGATGGTGGGGAAATGGAATCTTATCTGGTACCGTGATTTCTTCCAATTGTTGACACAAGGATGCACTGACTGTATATAATAGTTCTATTCATAGATAATATGATGCATGGTTGCAGTTGGCCACCACAGACTTGTACCGGGATTTTATAGTATTGGACACATCTGATGCTTTTGCAGTTCATGAGTTTCAGAAGGCCAGCAAAGGTACAGGGAAAAATAGTGCTTATAAAGAAAGTTTATCTTGTAAAGGCTTTTATTCACCTACAAGATGTTCTGGTGGAACCGTGCATAGATCATCTGCTGCAAAGAGTCGGCATTCTACTTCCAACTTTTCTCCTCAGCTTAATTGTAGATTTGATGTCAATAATACTTTGGCCAGTTCTCCTGCCTCTGCTGGTTTTGATAATTGCAAATTCAGAATTAATATGGACGGATGTGATGCATCTGGAGAATCAGATGGATTAGGTGATGATGATCCGTGGAAGCCTTTGAATCCTCATGAGCCAGGCAACTTTAGGGTGAAACCCTTTAGAAAAGGTAGTTTTCTCCCCTTCCCCTTTCATAAACTTGCTTTATTGTTGTTACTTAACCATACTAGTCAATACTATCCCCTTTATGTTCTCGCTGCAGTGAAAGTTTTCAAAAGGAATGGCATCAAGACGACACTGCGAATGTCTATAAACACTTTATTTCCACTTGCAAAATTGCATGGTCCTATCAGTCCAGAGCTCATGGAAATGTGGGGGATGCGACATCATGCCTATGAACGACAAAGGGATTCCGGCCCTCCTCCATTATATGAGAGCTACATTCTCATAAATGTTCTTCTCTCTGTCAAACTTACGATTGTTTATAATATTTGATATTTGCAGCTAAGGCAATCGCTTATTAATGGGGGGAATGAAACTGGTGGCACATTTTCTAACTATGAAGATTACAACAATGACAATGAATATTGAATATGATAGTGGGAACCCTGATGTTGATGTGCCTGAGAATGTTTACAAGGATGAAGACTTACCTCCTTTCAGTAAAGAGGTTAGGAGACCACTAATTTGAGTTTTATGTATTACAAATTACATATTTGGAAACTTTTATTATATGCATATCTACTTGAATTTCAACAGCATGACAGTGACGATGCTCATGTCGTGGCTGATGACGCTATAGGTCATGAATATCCAAATTCTCAGGCAATTCTGGAAGATCTTTGTCGTTAAGATTATTGCTGTTAAGATTATCAATTTGCGCTTGTATTATTATTGCTGTTAAGATTATTATATTGATGTAGTGGTAGGATCTTGTAGGACCATGAACTATTAAATGTAATAAATTGTTCATGCTGAATAGCTTAACATCTCCCGCTTCCTATGCACCTCTTTTAAATATGGTTCGAATTACGAGTTTTAGTCGTGGAAAAGTTTGTCATTGCAAAGTTAGATACAATAAATGAAAAATGTCTAGGGTGATTAGTTAAAATTGGTCTCGAGATGGGTGCAAAAGAAATGAATGCGTTGGCATTTGTTGCGCAATAGAAATTAGGATTATATCAACAACTACTCATCTAATTTTTTGTTAGTGGAGTGTAGGAGCCTTTTATCATGTTTTTTTAACACAGGACTTTTACCTGCTCCGCGTCTCGGAATCTACCTGCACCTAGTAAGCAGACGAGGAAATAATTACAAACAGTAAAGCCAAAGCGCGTGTTGGGTTTCAGTGTGACAATATTAGTGGGGCCCCATGCGACTTGGGAGTCTTCATCGTTCAAACACGCATGCGCAGCGGCGTCTTTCATAAACCCATCATTTACTTACTCCGCAAGTATGTGCGGTTACAATGGCGCCGGGAATGGGAATGGATCCTCTATAAAAAAGAAAAATGGCATCATCCTGTTTGAAAGAAAAAGACATTCTCCTTCTCCATTATTAATTTCACATTTACCTCTAATGTTGACTTTGAACTATGGAAGCACCGAATACCAATCCTTTTTTGACAAACAAAGTAAATCGTCAATTATGGTACTCCAGAAACGAATCTATATACTCAATACATCATACTGAATTTGGAATTTGTTGGGAAAGAAAATACAAAGATTACATTGAATTTGGATATATGTACAAAAATTGATAATCGTACGCTTATTTCTGTATTATGTCAGTATTTTTAGAGAAACTCAAAAAAAAAAAATATAAAAAAAAGGAGCGTGTATCAATGCCCACAGAGTTCGATTTGTATACCGCGCCGCTCACCGCCTCCGATAACCTCGAGGATCAAAACACAAGACATGCCCGCAGAGTTCGTTTTGTACCACAACTCACTGAGTCTCGTCTCCTCCTCCTTGCTCCTTCTCTGACTCAATCGCAGAGCTGCATCCCACCGCACTACCAGTCGATGGCGAAAGGTTTCCTTTTCGGTCTCTGCTTAGCATTCTCTTGAACGACAGCATACGACTCATCGGCGATCTAAACGACGACTGAGTCGACGGCGACTCGCAACCCGACTCGTCCCCGAAGCTCTCGTTCCTTCTGGGCACCTCCACAGTCACACCCACCAGTGACGACGGCTTCCGTCTGAACCCAATCGAAGACGACGAAGAAAGGTTTTCTTCCTCCTTTTCGTGTTGACAATCGGCGCACATCCCAGAACTCGAGCCCTGTTCAGGTCTTCCCGTTTCACACACAGTGATGACCACTTCATGCCGGTTGTCGTCCTCGGGTACGGGTTCAACAGGAGCCCTGCAAAGCGGGCAAGTGGAGTGGGTCTTGAACCACATGTCGATGCAATCAATATGGAAAGTGTGGTTGCATTTGGGCAAAACCCGACCCGTTTCGCTCTCTTCGAACTCGGAGAGGCAGACAGCGCATTCAACGGGTTCGGGGTGGGTGTCGGAGGAGTAGACGAAGACAGGAAGAGACAAAAGCAGAGAAGAATCAAGACCGCGAGAGGGCAGGGCAGAAGTGGCGGGGTCGACGTAGAAGACGAGATGGGAGCGACGGGGGTGACGACTGCGGCGGAGAGGGCGGCGGCGAGCGCGTAAAAGGAACCAGCGAGCATAGAGGTGGAGGCAAACCATTAGAATGACGACGAAGAACAAAATGACAATGGCGCTAAGCATGATCTTGCCGCTGAGGGCATAGCCCTTGGCATCATATTGATTGAGATTGGGTTGGGCGTTACCCATCGAAGGAAGTGGAGGGAGAGGAAATGGAGTTGGGTTATATGAAGAGATTGAGGAAGAAGAAGAGAGGAAGGTTGTTGGGGTTGGGTGTGAGTGAGTATGAGAAATTGAGTAGCTTCGGCCTTCAGCTGTGGTTACACTTAAATGGCAATGCAACCGCTGCTATAAAAGTTATATTAAAACTAACACACGCCAGCCACAGTTGACGCGGTTTGGTTCAAATGACCTATCTACCCTTCACATATCCATCGCGGAAATTGGGTTGCAGTTTCCTTGTTTCAAGTTTTCAACTATTATTAAATTCTAATTGGAAGACATTGGTCAGCTTTGCTTAACCCAAGTCGCAGCACTTCCCTCTTTCCGCGCATACTCGTCGAGTAAATTTCGAAAGGAAATAAGAATTTACTTATAACCCAAGGATCCTGTTTTCACACGAATTTTGAAATTTTTAATTAACATATTTATTTAGTGCTAACAGACCATCAATTATTTACAAAGCACAACCCTAATAATGTCTTTTGCCCCAATCAAAATAAAACCATGTATCCAACAACTCTTATATTCCCTTTTATTTTATATCTTCTGTATGACATATAATATATTAAGATGTTCAAAATGATAATGAAAAATAAAATCAATTCTTTTGGAAACTACAAGTATAAAAATGTTAAAAATTCATATCTTCTTAATGATATGAAAAAATCTGTAATATAAATCTCCTTTTTTTTTTTTAATCTTGGATGGAGTAGTTTAAAAGAAAATCCGCGCCTTCCCATACAAGGATGGTACTATATTGAGTATCAATTGTTGGGCCAAGAACAGGCCTCAAAAAAGCCCTTCAACATTGTCCAAACCAAAACTTGTTGCGGTCGCCCATTGTTTACCTTTAGCCCACAAAAAGGGCTGGGAATAAAATATTAAGGAAGGCCAGCGAGCAAGTATGAGGAAGGAGGAAAGCTCAATTCTGAATCCATGCCCGTGATTCATAATAGCAACAGCCCAACCAAGAAGTTATCTTGTGCTTCCATTCCATATTTGACTATTCTTCACATTATATAATAGTACGCATTTCAGCTTATTATGATTTTAAAAGTAGAATGGCTTTTGGAGTTTAGCATCAGCATCCCCTTCTGAAAGTTATAAAGGTCAAACGAAAGTTAACGAAGCAAAAGAAGCAGAGAAAAATTAAAAAAACAAAAACAAAAAGAGAGAAATGAATAATTTATGAGTGTAGATAATGAACAAAAAGGATTTTGTTCGTTTATTTGAAATTTCCATTCTCCTAGGCCTAGTGAAGAAAAATAATGGCGCAGTTAGTCGCCTTGTACTGCAACAATCACTCCTCCGGTTCCCTGTGATAATTAATAAAGATAAATTGTTTAAATGGAAGATACCCTTGGAAGTCTAAAATACGTGAAACGCATTTACTAGTGTCTACCAACGCCAACGGCCTTTCCCAACCTTGACCTTTTCCCATTTCCTCCCCTTGTCTCTCCAACTCCAAGTAATCCTTCCCCGTAACATTCTATTCATTTCAATTAGCATAGAAATGTCCGGCAAGTCCCCAATTTTTCCTATGCCAGAGCCACAGCACTTTAGTGACTATGGCTTTGACCCCCAACTTGATTATTTTCAGGTCCCTCTCTCTCTGTCTCTGCAAAATGCTCGCTTTCTTTTATTTATGTTTTGTTCTCTGCTTCGTGACTCATTATTTCTTCCTCTTAAAAGCAGGTATTGGAAGAAGCTATGAAGCACAAGCGCGACGCAGCAAGATCCATAGATTCCATACACTTCAAGCTTCAGAAACCCATTTCCAAGGATGATTCCAGGAAGGTTCACAAGTCCAAGAGGAAGCGCTGGTGGAAAAATGCCCTCCTCTTTTTCAAATGGAGGCGGACCCACCACAACACCCACGATGTCGAGGACGTTCACCGAGCCAGGGCTCGGGCTTACAGGGCGTCCATATCAGGACCGGTGTACTTGACGGAGAGCAGAAGTGGGTCAACCACACCATACCGGAGCACTAGCCGGCCATCTTCAGGTCCACTGGCGGGAACGTTGACGCCAATGGGGAAGGGCGAGGTGGATATACCTTATTTGAGTCTCCGGGAGCTCACAATGGAGCAACATGAGGTGCAGCAGCAGAGGATGTCTACCTCAGCCATGCCCATCTACTTGGTCACTTGAACAAGCCCTTACCACTTACAACTAATGTTTAACAGTATCCAAAACTGCTAATTGTAGGTCCTTAGGGGAAATGGTTTCATGGATAGCTTTATTACGTGCGTTTATCCTCTTTTCCCTTACTTATATTTCGGCTTTTTCCTTTTTGTTATTGTTGGTTTTTGATCCATGGGAGAATGGCTTGATCCTTCTCTTTCTGTTTGTTGCCTACCTTGATATAACAAAAAAGGTAGTGATGTCTGTTGCCTTTTGACCAAAGTGTAGGGCATTTTCTTTTGCATTTTCTATAATATTACATCTTTCACGGTTTTAGCCCTTTTTCTGGACCTGGGAAAAGTGGATCGTGAATATTAATGGTTACTTGGATAGACGCGAGTAATGTAGCGCCCAGTTTTGTGTCCGTTGATCCGGAATTGGGACCCATCAAGTCAACAAACAGGAAGGGACAGAGAGCAGAATAAGTCTGCCACTTTACCACATCCAACTCAAGGAAGCAATTTGGTTGTGTTGAAGGGCAGAGATCAGAGATGGGTCCCAAACGGCGACATATCAAGATGCAAAGCTCGGTGATGGGGGGAGCGTGTTGCAGAGGCCAGAGGGAAAGTCCAAAATAAGAAGCATTGGCATGTGGGCATTTTTATTAATATTCTCAATTTATTTGTTTATTTATTCAAAGAAAGTCGTTTTTTCCGCTAAGCTGGAGCGTGCCGTTGTCGGTTGTATCTGAAATTGATCTGAATCTAAGTTCTGGGCTCATCACCGCATCCAAGATTAAACTAGTTGTTGGATAATCGTGCAAAACGACGAAGCCCCAAACACCACCATACTGTCTTTTTAGTGCGAGTTTGGTTAGGCGGTGGAACAAGAAAAAAGCCCGTTTGCTGCTGATATATCCGTAATTTTTGCAGAAGCAACACTTCGTAGCTTCTGCAAAAATTACGTTTGGGCAAAATTACGTTGTTCAAACGCAAAACCAAACACACCCTTATTCTGATATCTTTTGCTTTTGCACTCATGACTTGTAAGTATGAAATATTGAAAATACGATTCACGTGATACATAATACAGTAAGTTTTATTCAACTGGTGATGATTATTTCGAAAGATACGAAGCGAAGGAAAAGCATTTGTCGTTCTTTCTTTATTTATTTTGTTTTCTAGGAAGTTTCTATTTTGTTTGGTATTTGTTAGTTTATTTTGAGAGATAATATACAAATCTTATGAAAGGAAGCAAGCGAACTTGCTAATTGCTTGGCGTCTTCGACCTCGTAGAATCACAAAAAACGACAAATAAAAAAATATTCTTAATTTCAGAAATTTTATAATATTTGTCGTTTTTTAAATTTGGCTTCAGTTTTGGTAAATTTTAAATGTAAAAGCATTAGACTTAATACCAATTAATAGTATAAAGAGTTCAATTAATATCAAAATAAGAAATTTTATCAAGATTCCAGCTCCACGAAGCAAAGGGCTTGAATGTGAAACGCTTGATCTCTGGGAAAAGCGAGATGCTGATGCTTTCTTTCAATACTTTCTTGATATTTTAAAAATGATGTTCCAATGGGATTGTGGCAGATGGCTTGCTTTCTACAAGCTGAAAAAGAAAAACAAGAAGGACAATCATTTTATCTGTATGTAAAGCTAAAGATGTTAGCCAGTACCGCAAAGTTTACTCACCGCTGAGTTCAGAGAGAGCGATTTAGAGATGGAGGGGATAGAGCACAGAATAGTGAGCGTGAATGGCATAAACATGCACATAGCTGAGAAGGGTGATGGCCCATTGATCCTGTTCATCCATGGCTTCCCCGATCTATGGTTCTCATGGCGTCACCAGATTACAGCCCTGGCTTCCCTTGGCTACTGATGCGTGGCTCCGGACCTCCGTGGTTTCGGTGATACGGACGTTCCGGCCACGCCCAGTGCCTACACCAGCCTTCACGTGGTGGGTGACCTTATTGGGCTGCTGGACGCCATAGCCCCCCATCAAGAGAAAGTGTTTGTGGTGGGACATGACTGGGGAGCCATCACTGCCTGGTACCTCTGCCTCTATCGCCCAGAAAGAGTCAAGGCTTTGGTTAACCTGAGCGCGCCTTTCAATCCAAGAAACCCCAAAAGAAAGCCCCTTGACACCTTAAGAGCAGCGTACGGAAATGACTACTACATATGCAGAATTCAGGTCTGCTCCAACTTGCTTGTCCATATTTTTTATGCACTTGAAGCATTTTATGGCATTAAGTTATTACCTCCTGAGTCCTAGCTACATGTGTGTCTAGTTTCCAGAATGTTAATTTGGCTGCCGAATTGAAATAGTTGCTTAATTAGTGAATAAAGTTTTGTTTCTTGTAACTTTTTAGGAAGCTGGAGATATAGAAGCTGTGTTTGCGGAGATTGGTACTGAAAGAGTAGTCAAAGAATTCCTGACGTACCGAAACCCTGCTCCACTTTATCTACCGAAGGGTAAAGAGTTTGGACATCCAACTGATGCTCCTATTGTGTTGCCATCATGGCTATCTGAGGAAGAATGTAACTACTATGTCACCAAATATGACAAGACTGGCTTCACTGGGGGATTGAACTACTATAGAAATCTGGATCTGTATGTTATATTCAAGCGGTTATGCTTATACTCAAAATATGTTTTAATCCATTCTAAATTACTTGGTTGCATATTGCAGAAATTGGGAACTCACTGCCCCGTGGACCGGTGCTCAAATTAAAGTTCCTGTCAAGTTTATAGTGGGTGACCTGGACTTGACCTATAACGCCCTGGGAGCTAAGGATTACATTCACAAAGGAGGGATGAAGAGAGATTTGCCACTTCTGGAGGAAGTAGTTGTGATTGAAGGGGCAGCCCATTTTCTCCATCAGGAAAGGGCTGCTGAGATCAACAAACACATCTATGACTTCTTCCACAAGTTTTAATTAGCTCATCACGCCTGTCTCTTGTTTCTTCTTCAGTTCCTGCTCAGACTATCCTCATCTATATATGAATAACTCGTGACTGTATATCGTTTGTTGAATTCCATAACCTTGTTTCTCATGCTATAAAAGCTTCACTTTATATATTAAAAATGATAAGATAAAGAAATTCTACCAGTCATTTCATTTAATTGGAGAGAATTTCAATCAAAACCTGACTCCACTTGGAATTGCAATGAAAAATCCAAGCTTGATGTTGATAAGCACATCAATAATTCAACTCCGATGGGATATTGGGAGTGAAGAAAATCCTCTAATCATAAGTCTGCTTTTAAGAATTTGAATTAAATATACACACTTTTAACCCCTAATCATAAGTCTCATTTATTGAATTAAATATACACTTAACCTCTTCAAGCTCTTCATGGAATGATTATTATTATCTTGGTTCACATCTCAGCTTGTAAATCCACTTTTTAAGGAACGAATGAAAGAGTTGACTCTTCTCAGAAGAAAAAATGTTTTTGAGTCTGAAATTATATGTCCTACAACTTGGTTTTTAAATACTCTTATTTATACATATGCACCATCTAACTCAAATGTAGTTGGGGGGTAATTGTCACTCCATGCCAACATGTTATCTCAAATGCAACATGAGAAGCTCCGGATTTTCAATCAATTGTTTCCACTGATTGCAAAATCTTGCAACGGTTGCTCCATCCAACACTCTGTGATCTGCACCAACATTAACCTGAAACCCAAAAATGTATCAGATAGTGCTGTCAACTTTATCTTTAACACCCCCAAAGATATGGTGCACTTACAGTCATGACAGATACAGGATACACATTTCCATCATCACCAAACTGCACTACTTTCTGAATTCGACCAATGGCAATGATGGACACTTCAGGCAGATTGAGAAGTGGGGAGCCAAACTTTCCACCAATTGCTCCAATGTTGCTTAAAGTAATCGTCCCATCACATATATCCTCCGGACTAAGCTTGTTATCTGATGCCAGTTCTTGCAACCTCGACAGTTCTGTGGTTATCTAAATAAAAACAAGCCCCATAATATATGGCTTATTGGAATTAAAAGCAATCATCCTCTTCTGTGCTTTATTGAACTAGCAGTGTGCCTGTACATAAACAATCATGAACGTAAACTAACCTCCGGGATGGAAAGGGACTGAACATTCTTTATGTTTGGTACAACTAGACCATATGGAGTCGCTATGGCAATTCCAATGTTGTGTGAACCTACAGTAAACAAGTCCATTGTGTCAAATTTGGAATGAAGGGTACGGCCTCACATAAAAACGACTTAGCTGTAGCCAGAGATCAATCAACACTAACCAGCAAGAGTTTCCACACCAAGTTCTATCTCAATTCAGCTCCTCATATATGAACAATATAAAAGCCCATCATGTGTGTGAACTGAATATATTATTCTTGTGGATCTTATGACCATGATTAATCCCTTGAAATGTATGTGGTACACTTGGTGATAAAAACTTCTCGAAGGATTGGGTGAGGCATGTGTATAATCTACCGCTACATGATTATTAAATAAGAAAAATAAAATCTAAAGACTTAATTGAAATTCCCTCAAATGACCATATTTTACTTAACAAAAATGTCTTAGATCAAGCCTACAAAGATTCAAAGGTCCAAGAGCACCAACTTTTAGTTACGTCTAAGATACAAACCTTTGAGAATGATCTCCAGTGAATCCTCGTTGAAGCAACTATTCATTAAGGGGTATGTGAGGAGGGCCACTGATAAAGATTTAATTAACAATGGAAGGAAAGTATACTTGACATCTGGATAAGGATTGTTGTTCTGAAAAGATGTTTTAAGCTCCACTAGGCTATCACAGTTGATCTCATCCACATAATGGAAATGCGGGACTTTGGCAGCCATAGACATTGACTTTACCATTGCTCTTTGAAATCCCCTACAAAAAGAAAGGAAAAGCAAAAAACTTCATTAGCTTTCTCATGACCAAGATCTTCATAATTTAAATAAGTTATAGCACTAAAAGTAAATCCCCTGCAAAAAGAAAGGAAAAGCAAAAAACTTAATTAACTTTCTCATGACCAAGTTCATCATAATTTACACAAGCTATAGCGCTAAAAGTAAAAAGCACCTTCATACTATTGCAATCTTCAACTACATCACATTGCTGTGCAGTTTAATATAAATGGTTTGTGTGGCATAGCTTTGTTACATAGTTTGACATATTTCATCTTTGTACCCAACTCCTACATCCATCATCACCTCTTAAAAGAAATTACAAATTTATGATTGCATCCAATTTTTACCTAAGGGGAAGTATCTTGTCCTCATGAGGTAATTCAAATTTAGCTGTTGCATCATAGTTGCTTCCTTCTGCTACCTGGGGCTGGGGCAGCTCTCCATAATCAGCATTCAAGGAGACAGATGGATCTTCAATGATTCCTTTCTTCACAACATAATTAAGCACATCCTCTTTTAAAACCCTACCATCTTTTCCAGTTCCACATACTTCATTTATGTCTATACCATGTTGCTTTGCCAGACTCCTTACAGCAGGTGTTGATAGAACTCCACGAGGGTTAACTTTTTCATGATCAGAATAAGATAGAGTTGCATTTCCTGAATCTCCAAAAGCCACTGTTGGAAGTGCAGACTCACTAACTAATATCTGTAAAAGGGTTTCTCCAACCTGCAATTTTGCTCAAAAAGAAGCTCAAATATATCTGTAGCCTCATATCACAGAACCAAATAATTCCACTAAGATTAAGATCATGAAGAATTCTAAAGCTTCATGAGTTATTCATTGTGAAAAAAAGAAGTTAAATTTATCTTTCAGTCGCTCGTATTTATTCACTGTTAATATGATTTCTCTACTCAACCCTCTTACGTGAACCAAATAACCTGGTAGAAAAATTTAGGACACTCTCTCTTCCCTATTTTTCACCTACTTTTTGGTTCACTTTCTCCCTCAACCCCTCAAAGCTTGGCATGCCTGAGCTTCAAGAACTATTTGAGTTTATTCTCTAATGAACTATATTTGTTTCAACCTCCTCCTTTCAGGTCCCTGAATTACTTTGTTTATATTCATTTTCTTGCTTCCCAGCAGCGCACTCTAACAATTTCTACATTTAGAAGCATCATCTTAGTGAAAATATTTTCAAATTTTAAATTGCACCTTTACAATATCACCAGGAACATAGAGCATGTTAGCAACTTTTCCTTTGTAGCGACTTGTAATTTCTATAGTTGCTTTATCGCTTTGAACTTCACAAAGTGGTTGAAACTCTTCAACTAGATCCCCCTGCAAGAATGACATAAAAAATTAGTGTGAATTATTTAAAAAGTGGCTATGTCAAACAGAAAGCGAAGCCCTTCTATCTGTCTGTACAAAGCCGTCTTCAAAGTCCGAATAGGAACTAGAGAACCTATATATGAACTTTTTAAGGTTAACGTGCAACTGAAAGTATGTTGCCTATGTTGGAAAAGAGAAGAGTTTTATTTTAGAAAAACAGAGAATCAGCGACACAAGATAGAAAAGAAAATTGCACATACGAAAATGTTTAAAAATTTACTCAGGAACTAAGTAATAATAGTAATAATATGGGGATGCAGGAACAACTTGGTACAAAAATAAGTAAGGAAACCATTCGCCCACCTCTTGCACAAACCATTTGAGAAGTTCGCATTCTGCAATACCTTCACCAGTTTGTGCCAATGGGACCTCAACTATCTCGCCCACGGGAAGGTCTCCCACAGGTTGAGTGGAAAAGCAATACCTCTTCGTATGCAGAATATGGAACTGCAAAATGAAAATTCAATAGAAGTGATATAGTCAAACTTATCACAAATCCACACAACGATTTTCTAACATAATCATTATCGTAAACATATTTTCATTGCAATGCAGCCACCTATAGATAGTAATCCGTTTATAAACTGTATGGCGCACAACAAGAACACGAGATCATGTATCAAAGAATGAGCTTTGTGTGACAATTTGATGGGCAGCGATTCACCAACTAACATAATAGCATTTCAATCTAATTCTGGTCCGAAGGAATTTCAAACCCCACAAAACTTCGCAGTTAAAACAACTTGATTTCATCTACCCAACTGATTAAGCTTTAAAAAAAAAATAGCACAAAGAGCTTACATCTATATAACGGGTAGCTTTAGCGAACCTAAACGACGCCAGAGCAGAGTTAGAAGAGGAACCCCCAGAAAAAAATCTCCCAAATGGAGCCTTTTGCGTTGAGGCCAGAGGCGGCTGTGAAGCAGAAAAGCGCTCGGAGATGTAGGGACAGAACCATCGGCGGTGGATGCTCCAAACTCTCCTCTGCCATATCCGCCCGCCCAACATCTTTTCTCCGGCGTCCTACAACTGTCGCTTACGTGTTGGAGAGAAACTGCTTTTTTTGGGTGACGAGAGAGGAAATATAAGGGGGAAGTATAAAATTTTTTGGTTTTGTATGAAATGCAAACGTTTTTAGCACGGAAGAAGAAGCAAACAGACAACATGGCCCTTCAATAGAAGATGGGCATTTGATAGCTGACAAGGTGCTGAATCGTAGTGATTATCACTGGATTAGGCATTATATGCCTTGTTAAACTTATCCTTCGCATATATAATGATCTGATCTAGATGGGTGCGTTATTAATATTTTATTAGTTTCGATAATTGTCTCTGCTTTATTCAGAGGATCCAATTTCGGTACGTTGTTCGATTCACGCATTTATGGACTTCGTTTTCTGTTTATCCATTTATTTATAGCAAGTTTTGGGTTACTCACCGGTGGGGTGGGAAGGAACCATTTCAGTAAAATTCGCCAGGACCATCCTAATAACTCTTTTACTAATCTTCCATCTTTAATTATAATTTATATTGCTCTTTCTGATTTTGGCAGCAAAGGCTCCATCTAGTCCAACCACAAGTGGCTGCCTGTAGAGTAATATTTTTTTTTTTAGACAGATCAATATCATAATATTCAATAAATAAATATAAAAATTTATAATTTATAATTTTTTTAATAAAATATAATAAATAAATAAAATATAAATTAAATTTACATTTAAAAAAAAGCAAAAATTTTAAATCAAAAAATAACAAACCTCCTAACAACATAAAACACTAAGAGCTTGTTTAATTGGACTGAATGTAATGAAAAACAACGTAAAATAAAATATTAAGTGGTTTGCTTTGATGAAAAATCGACGCTATAGAATATTTTATTTCATCAGCTAATAGAATACCGACGCCAACCCAAAATCAGTGAAATTCAACATTTCACCGGTTATCAAGATTAATTTTATATATTTTTTAATTAAAATAATTTAATTTAATTATTAAAAAAATTAATTTAATTATATTTTGTAAAAATTAATTTGTAGAAATTTTTTTAAAAAAATTATTTTTTTAAATTTTTTTATTTAAACAAATTAATTTAATTATTTTATATTAAAATTAATTTAATTATTTTACTTATCTTATTTTTTTATTTTTTTAATTTATATATTAATTAAATAATAAAATATTACATTACCTAATTTTTTTTATTGCATATCAAATAAAGTAATAACATTTTTTTTTTATTTTACTAAAATTTATTCCATCCAACCAAATAGACCTTGAAGTTTTGGATTATTTGTTTTGAGAGTCACTGTTTTTTGTTTTTTGAACAGAGAAAAAGGATTGTCTTTGGTTTGGGCTGGGCTACGATATGAAGTTGGGTTGGATGAAGGCCGACGCTGCTCTGCCACGTGGCAGAGGATCTCGCTTTGAAGCCCTGAACCCCGCTTAGGCCCATCCCCAGTCTTGAATTCAATACAACTGGGACACCCCACTCTAAACAACATATTTGAACCTTGTTAATTTTCCTTTTTCAATATCTGCTTTTGAATTGAACTATATATATATATATATATATATATATATATATATATATATATATATGTCGCTTTCCAAGTGAGCTAGAATAATTAAATTAAGGTGCGTTTTTTGTTGTGCTTGATAATTGACAGAAGCAGTTGGAAACTTGAGGTTTATGTCAAGTCTCTCACATGCTGCTGCACCCGGGGAGCCCATCCTTGACATGATTAGCTGCCCACTTTCTATCAAACGGATCAACCTACCTTTTAATTTCAACTTCTACTTTTAGATATATTTGGTCATTTGCCTAATTGCTTTTACTCGCGTCGCAAATTCATCTTTTCATCGATCGAAGAGGGGGCTGTATATAATTTGCAAACTCCCCCGATACTATTCCAAAATATTAAGCTAAATTGTTTTTAATGATAATTAAGATAATACATGCAACGCAACCCTTTCAGACAAAATTATCGCGATGCTCGTTTTGAAAGGTAAACAGTGAAAACAAATACGAAACGTACGGCGTCACCTGGACTTGTCTCTTGCATGTGTTGCAGCTGGGGCTATATATATGCCACAACTGAAATTAAAACATTTTCGCTGAAAAAAAGAGGCACCGATCGAAAGTATATTATGAATAAACTGTCATCTAATTTATATATTAGTATTGAAGGTTCCTGCGAAACCCATTTGTAGGTATAGAGTGGACAAAATAAAAGAAACATACATAGCAATATTTCAATCTATCCTCCCGTGGATTTATGGCACCCGCATAAACGGGAATGTGGATGATCTATTTGGAGGATATAGATTCCCCCATCTTAAAGAGATACATTTAATCAAAAGCATTTTGACTAGCTAGGCAGAATAGAGAGGGAATTAGTGAGAAATGTCAAACTCATGGACCCTCACCACAGATTATATCGTAAGATCCACATAATCTCTTTATGATGGTATGCATGGGACTTGTGCTAGCTAGCTAGCCAGCTACTATATATACATCCATATATAATAAAGAAGTCTCCACTTTTGTATTGTATATCAAACATTCATTTATTATATAAGCAATAAAGAAAGCTCTTAAATGGTTTATACCAACGACATGATCATTCGGTTTTCAAACCAAACCAAAAGCAAGACATTGAAAATTTAAAAAGCAAATCATGCAACTAGCAAAGTGGAGCACACACACATTTACATATATACATGGACAGGCAGCATCCATAGAAATATGTCAACTATCGTGCTCTATATCTATTATAGTGGTTTAATATCTTAAAGTTTAGATTGAGAGATAATGGGACAGCAAGGCCCCGTATATTATGTAATTGGTTGCAGGTGAGATGGACAATCCCTCCTTACCGAATGCTGAAGCGATTCAAATTGAAGAAACGTGCAGTCAGTCCTATGAGTCACAGAGGGGAGAAAGGAGAAAGGAGAAAGGAGAAAGGGTGTCGGTTGTTGGAATTTTTCCATACATAATGCCTCGGAATTTGGGACCAAAACCATGAGGGAATGTGACATTTGCATCCGTTATTATTCCTTCCTAACAACCGCGCTTCACATCGCATTGGCTTGGTAAGCTATAAAATCCCCCATCTTAATTATGTATGATAACGAAAAAGCTAACTCAGATCCAATTTGTCCACAAAGATTATTGGCTGTGTGGATCATTATTGTTCGTGAGATTATTATTCCTTTCGGCATTTGGCACCTACACTGCACATGCATGGTTCCGTATATGTAACTCACAACACGGACGACACGGCGACAATGTTAACGTAGGAATATTGTTACCAAATAAATATCAACGAAACAATATATTTCAAGGATCAAATCCTAAACCCGGTTAATACAACTAATTCATCTCACTGCAACGTACGAGAACCTACAGTATCGGTTCAATAAAAGTGCAGCACAGAAGATCCTTTTATACTATTAGTTCGTATTAATAGTCTACTGTTAGACAAGATGAACGGCAACTTTTTGTTGAATGCTAAGGAATGTGTCCAGGATTAGGGAATGGAATATACTCAACTCAGACAGCTTCCCTTCGGACTGAAAAGTAAATGTTTTTTTTTTAAAAAAAAAAACAATATACTGCATATATAGTGCATATGAATATAGGCGGAGTATTTAAAGAATTACAAGCCGATTGTAGTTACTTTAATGAACAAGGTGCGTGCTCCAATAGGAAATGCAGTAAGCTTTGAAAAGTTTTGTGATTTTGGATCTATCGGGGAAATAAAAAATCTTGCTGGAAACATGTGAGAAAAGCAATTTTTGCTTCCAATACAATCTAATTTTCGACTCTGTTTTCTGATGTGGACCGAAGGTCCCAGAATCCTAATGCTGTTAGTTTCAATGGCCCCTACCTACTTAGTTATAACTTAATGAAGTAACCTCATAGTAGCAAATTAGCAAAAGGCATTAATTCCGAGATTCTCCCAAACTTCAGGTCCCTTCTCATATATCTTCGGTACCTTAACCATATACTCTATTTTTGTTACTTTTTTTAGGTTTTATTTACAAAAAAAATTATACATTATTTGTAATCTCTACTTTAACATCCTATATATATTCCCTCGACACTTGGGAAATATTTTGATTAACTCTCGTGGAAAAAAAAAAACTTACTTGACAGACAAGTGTTATTTCCAAGCCACAGATCGAGCTTTAGCAAGCAATTGTCAGCACCCAAAATACACCAAGCACGATCTCAGTAATGCTAAAATGGCAACAGTAGCCCGCTCACATCCACCATTAATAGGCTTTTTTATTTTTTTATGTTTGACAAATTTAGGTTGAAGGGAGGTCACTCAGTTCAAAGTCAGGATAGGTTTTGAATTCAGTGAATACTTACAGATTGTGAATCCATTCTCTTACCACTTAACTCATTCCTTGATAGCATTAATAGGTTTTTTTAAAGGTGAAGATGCGATTTCTGGCAATACAAATATATGTGTGTGTATATATATATATATATGCATTTCTTATAGGACGGAGAAAGTGCCTATATCTCTATATAATGGGGAAAGTGATTAAATAGGATCTGAGCAGAAGAGAGTTTGTGACATCCATTCCTTATATATACCGCACGGTTTAGACAAGGTCTTTATGCGTGGGATTACTCTTGCAGTCCTGTACACTGAGACGTTCTCAAGATGTTCACTTGTTTCTCATACACCTCTAAAGTGTCCACTTCAAAAGGAGTAACTCGTGCATGAATATTTTCATCTTGTCCACTTCAAAGGGATTTTTATTAAGCTGCCTCCAACAGCTTCGATCAGCAGTTATAATGGGTTGTTTGCCTTGTTCGATCTCTATATTCCAATACATAGCCGCTTGGTCAAAGTAACATATATTTATATTTCGTTCATGCTGGGGCACCCAGCCTAGGCGCCATGGATGACTTTCATATATTTATGGTGGCAAAAATTCCTCATTTTTTCTCGTCCGAAATCGTCACTTAGCCTAACTGGCTTCCACTTGTCAACCCCAAAATAAATAAATTAATAAACATTCCGTCTGAGTTAAATTAAGTATCTAATTAATTAATAATCAACCACTGATACATTTTCTTAATTAATAATATACTACTAGTTTGTTATGAGATTTCAAAGAAAATTCATCAAAGCTAACGAATATTGTATGTATATGCCACGAATTACGATCTCCGAACTTTATATAAAGATCTCCCTCCTCACTTCTCAAATTCACTTCGATCGCTTGTTCTCTCTCCTCTCTAACTCTTGGTTCCCTTTCATTTTGTGCTTGTAGGAGTACTGTTTTGCGGAGAGAAAAAAGAAAAATAAAAAGAGAGAGACCCACTATTCCATTGTTGCTCATCATAAGTAAATCGTAAAACACACACGAAAACAAGAAAGGAAAACTAAAGTTGTAAGATGCTTGCAGAGGAGAAATCCCAAAGGACATACCCGACAACTGCCGAGGTACGAAACCTTACAATTCCTTTCAGAAGTTTCCTTTCTTTTGTTCATATAAATACTGTGTTTTGTTTATTAGGTAGCAGAGGAGCTGAGGAGGATGGCAGACATAGGGTTCCCAATAGCAGCCATGAGCTTTGTGGGTTACCTCAAAAACTTGTTGTTAGTTGTGTGCATGGGAAGGCTGGGAAGCCTGGAGTTAGCGGGTGGTGCTTTAGCCATAGGCTTCACCAACATAACTGGTTTCTCTGTTCTGTCAGGTCTAGCCATGGGCATGGAGCCCCTGTGTAGCCAGGCCTTCGGTTCTCGAAACTTGTGCTTACTATCTGTCACTTTACAAAGGGCAATATATATGTTATTGGCAGCTTCGCTACCCATTTGTATTTTGTGGGTGAAGCTTGAGCCTCTCATGCTTTGGCTTCAGCAGGACCCAGACATAAGCAGAGTGGCAAGCCTCTACTGCCGCTTCGCCATCCCAGACCTCATCGCTAATAGCTTCCTTCACCCTCTGCGTATATATTTACGTAGTAAGGGTACAACTTGGCCACTAATGTGGTGCACGTTACTGTCCATTCTTTTACACATTCCCATCGTAATTTTGCTGACCTTTAAACTTCAACTTGGGATACCCGGCATTGCAATTTCAGCTTTTATAACCAATTTAAATACCCTTGTCTTCCTCCTGTTCTATATGCGTACTGTTGCCGAAAAGATGCCCGAGCCTCTGTCTGCCCCATTAATATCACATGAAGTAGCTAAAGAATGGGGGATGCTAATAAGGTTTTCAATACAAAGTTGTGTAGCTGTTTGCTTGGAGTGGTGGTGGTACGAGTTAATGACAATTCTAGCCGGTTACCTTTATAATCCACGAGTTGCTCTGGCCACGGCGGGCATAGTAATACAAACCACCTCTCTCATGTACACATTGCCAACGGCACTGAGTGCGTCAGCGTCAACAAGAGTAGGGAACGAACTGGGAGCGGGGCAACCCCGAAAGGCATGCTTGTCAACGGTGGTAGCCATAGGATTGGCACTTGGAAGCTCAATATTGGGGTTGTTGTGGACCACGTTGGGGAGAGAAAGATGGGGAAGAGTATTCACAAGTGACGGTGAGGTGTTAGAGCTGAGCATGGCTGTGTTACCCATAATCGGAGTGTGTGAGCTAGCCAATTGTCCACAAACGACAAGCTGCGGAATCCTTAGAGGAAGTGCAAGGCCGGGTATTGGGGCTGGGATAAACTTTTACTCATTTTACTTGGTGGGAGCACCAGTGGGGCTAGTGTTGGCCTTTGTTTGGGAACTAGGCTTGGTGGGTCTGTGTTATGGCTTGTTAGCTGCTCAAATCGCATGTGTGCTCTCCATTCTAATTGTGGTATACAAGACAGATTGGGAAAGGGAGTCTTTGAAGGCCAAGGGCTTGGTGGGAGACGCTTGGTGTGACACATTAGTGGGGGTGTAAATGAAGGAGCCACTGAACACACACACACACACACACACACATATATCTTATAGTTGAATACTGAAAATTATATATGTTAGGTTGAAGCATGTGTTTTAGGCAGAATGGAGCAGGCATGTGCAGGTACACATGGTAATTAAGAGGAATTATATTATATGCTACTTTCATTTGGGTGTTAATTAAGAGCTCGTGAGATGCTAGCTAATTCCTTTTCTTTCTTGTTCTGGATAAGTACTCTTCGATTTCGCTTCCAACTCATAGATATATGGCATGCCACCGTCTCTCTTCCATTTGAAATGTGCACTAATTCCACACAAACTACCAATTTAAAACAATCTTCATTTTCTTTATTTTCTTAATTATCATTATATATTTTATCACGTGTTTAAGTTAATTTCATTTCCCTCCCACCTCGTGTCCAATTTAAAATATATATATATATACACACATATATCGTAAAACACCACTGAAATCAATTATAATTAGACAAAATAATTATCTAACAACACAAAATATTGGGATATCCATGTCTTAATATTGATATCCCTTGCCTTACATGTTGTCATATGTGTAAGCAGTTAATTAATCAAAGAAAAACCACACAAAATTTTCATATTAGAGGGTAGTACGCTAAAACCCAAATATAGGCCTCTGCAAACTCGAGTGGGACTTGGGCCTCACTTCTTAAGAATTGGGCCCTCGAGTACCGGACTACATTAGTTCGGCCTTTTAAACCTATGCCAATACAGGGCCCTCAATAATAAGATCAAAGCAAACTTTCCAGCGCTTTGGGAATAACCTTTTAAAACTCAATAATTGGATGGAGAGACGTTGATTTGGTATCCAATTTTTGGCAGTGTATGTATCAAGTTAATAATCCCAATAATTATTGTATATAACAGTGACCGTAAATAATAATATGTAAACAAAAGGCAATTACGAGATGTCCCGTCAACTTCCAGCGCCACTCCTATATAAGTCCCGTCGCTTTCAAACGTGGCCCAGCTTCATCATTCTCGTCGCCACGTGCCCTAATTCAATCATTCTTTTTTAATATTTTGTTCATAAATTGTTGAGTCTAAATACATATACGCAGAGGCCTATATTTGGTTAAATATATATATTCCTCCCTAAAAATAATTTTTTATTTTTTTATTAATTTTCGCCCCATCAATAACTTTATTCAAGATCATATGTATTATTTTATTTAATACACAAGAGTTGTTAAATAAAGAAAAATAAAACTAAAAACTAAAATATTTTATTTATGAAGTGTAAATTTCATCTTTGGTATCATTAATTATTTTAATAATCTTTTTAATAAATAATCTATAAATACTAATATTAAAATATACTTTTTTTTACTCTCTTTTGAGTGAGATTTTTTTTTTCAATCGAAAATTTTTCTTTCCTTTTTTAAAAGAGTTTTTGAAATTTTAAAAATTACATTTTTTATATATTCAGATTTATAACTTATTTGTTTGTAATTTAGTAGAAAAATGTTGAAAGGTGATGTTTTTGTATTTTCTTTTTATTTTATTATATTTATTATTATATGTAATAATGAGTTATAATTTATGATTTAGTGGTTATAGGTAAGTACTTAATCTTTGTGTTTGATATAATTCTTTTTGTTATGATTTCTTTCATTTTAATTTTACGAATGAATGTCGTAAAAGTGAGAAACTCTTAGATACAATTTTATGGCTATAGCAAAATCCATTAAAAAAAAAGTTATTAAATCGTGCATCAGTGAATTCTATTATTTAAGATTCTTGTTTTACTAAATTTTGTTGATATATTACATTATTTAACTTGTATATTTTTAAAAATGAATTTTATTTTAATTAAAAAATTATTGAATAAATTTAACTTTATATTTACATTCTATAAATATTTTATTTGATTATATTTAAATTAATTAACTTCACTCATTTTTAAAATAAGATAAGTTAAATTTAAATTTAACCAAAAATCAGTGATAGTTATATAAAAAATCCATACAAATAATTTTATTTTTTCTACAAATAAGTTTGTATTAAATAATTATTAAATTAATAATTCAATATTATTTTTCATATAAGTATCGTTACTTTTTGTTGTATGTGTTAGCATATAAAATTTGGAATTTTTTAAAAACCAAATTTACAACAAGAGCGAGACATTGAAGGATCATGTGAATAAATTAACAAAAATACGTCAGATTTAATTTTTTAAAAATGGTAAGAAAAATATTAATGTTTTTGTTTTAAGATAAAACTCTGGCGGATGATAGATTATTTTTATTGAAATTAATAAAATATTTTATGCACGTAAGAGTGTAAATTAAAAAAGAAGAAGAAGAGAGTCATAAAAAATATGGGTTTACAAAATCGACCCAAATTGATATAGACCAATCGAATTAAACTAAATCATTCAAAAATTAAAAAAAAATTGATTTCAAATAGTTTAATTTAATTAATTTTTTTAAAAAAATCAAACAATTTGATTCGATTGTCGCAGTTCAATTATCGATTACGATGAAATCTCAACCAAATAAGACTGAAACAAATCGTCTCATTTTTAAATATATTAAATTTATTTTTAAATTTTATTTTTATTATATTTTAATATTTTACAAACCAAAAAAAAATAAAAATAGGTTTAAAAAAATTGAAATAACAAAAAAAAGTAGATCTAAAAAATTAAAAAATCAAATTAAAATTTTTTATTGGTTCAATTTTATAAACTAAAATAGAACTGATGAGATATATTTTTTATTGAATTTTTTTAGGTCAGTTCAATTTAATTAGATTTTAAAAATTAAACCAAATCGACCTTCCGTATATCTCTAATAAAAAGGAAATGGACTAACAATAATATATTTATAAATTGAATAAAATAAATTGATGAAATGCGATTTTTATTTATTATTATTTTTTAATAAAATTTCCATACTCTCTTTTAGATAAGGGTAAGTTAATAAAAAAATATGACTTCTCAAAAGTTAAAATAGTTGAAGAGTTCAATTTTTTGAGGAACAATGTCAAACGTACGGTTGATTAGTTTAAAAAATATATTATTAATTAATGTCACACTTACTCTTTAAATAATAGAAATTAATGTTACAAATGTTTCGCATTAATTTATTAAATACTATTAATTAAATAAATGAACGTACCAAGGAAGAGGGGTTAAGAAGCCGACTTTGTGTAAAAAATCTTTTGTACTAAGCTAGCTGTGTGCACTCCAATCCACTGCTAATATAGTTTTTTTTTTTTTTGTATTAAAATACATTTGAAAAAAACGTTATACACCAGAGGCAGTGATACTTAAGTTTTAAGTTCAATAATTACATTCTTATAGTATGTATGTAATTGGCAACAATAATAGTTCAGTGTCCTTCTTACCTTAATAACTCAAAATTTAAACTTTATATTTAATATTTTTTTAAAAATTATTCTCTTAAATATATCAAATAAATATGGGACACATGATTTTAAAATTATTTGAAGAATAATCTAATCTTTATTTGTATATAATTTAGTACCCTCAATAAAATTCATACCACATGTAATCACTGTAACTGTTGGCGTTGATTAATGAATATGATTGCAAATTATAAAAATCCTCGGCCCACAAGCATGTTTTAGTTGGCTTTCCTCTTATGTTGGGGCCAGGGGGGAAGATATGCAGGTGATATCGACAACAAGAGGTGGCCAAAAACTTCCTCAGCCACTTTTCCTATCTTTCGCTTTGGAAGAAGAACGTTTAAAAGCTGTTGGAAAGAGTGCTTCGCTAATTATGGATTCCTTCTCTTTTATGCCTTTAAACTGATCATCATTATCTTTCGTCTTTGGCTGAAACAACCAGAGTAATCATAACTCGTCATTTTTTTTTATATATGTTTTGTTCCTTCAAATTTGTACGACTGATCGAACAAGGAAAACGAATTACATTGCAAATTTGTACGACTGATCGGACATACCCTCCCATTCCAATTAGCAAAATTCAGATTGGCATTACTGTTTGGTAACAGACGCAGTATTAAAGGAGGCCATTGCTGGATAGAATCTTAAGAAACAGAGGGCAACCTAAAAAGGAAAGATGTACGTGCCCTAGTCATTATTCCTCGTGCCCCTTAAATGGATTAGCTTGGCCTCTTGCGAAAAGGGACAAACTCAAAAGTGCTTCTCTTCACACTTCTGAAATGCACCCTTCACCCTTCCCCTAAAATCTCTCGCTGAAGTTTAAATGCCGCTGAGCTAGCGTTCAGTCATTCTCCTAGCTACCCATGAAAATATTACTGGATGGATGGATACACACACACCACCACCAAACACTTAAAACACTGACACTAGGAGACAAAAATCTCTAGAATTTTCAAAAAGAAAAGGAAAAATGAAACGGATATTAAACCACCCACGTGGCACTTCAATAGCAAACCCAGTCAAATCGTTCTCTGTTACTGCTCCATAGCTGTAGGGGACCCACTACCCTCTCTTCAGTCTTCTCTCCTCTACCGTACTATCTCCATTCCCTCCTTCCCCTTCCTCTGCTATTTATGTAATTGCCTCGAAAATTATCCATCCATTCCACCACCAACTTACAGAGACGGAGGAAAAAATAGAAAAACGAAGTGATAGAGAAAGCAGATGGTGGGTCTCAGTATATTATTGGAAGCCCAGAAAGGTGGTATTGCCACCAATAAAACTCCTCAAGTCATCAACAAAGCCACCATGTCCATGCTCAACAACAAACCCTCTTCTTCTTCAAATTCCCAGCACTCTCGCTTTCAGATTCCCACTTTTCTAGACCAATGCTTTCTCTGCGGGAAGATGCTGTTGCCCGGAAAAGATATCTACATGTACAAGTAAGTGTTTTCTTTTATATTTTGGACTTGCTCTTCAGGACCAGATCTTATCTCAACACATCATAGTCCTTTCACTCTGATTTTGACAAAGCTCAGATCTTTTATGCTTGATTAAGGATGTTAAAAATCTTATTTTGGGGTATTTTCTATTATTGATGTTGTTGTTGTTGGAACAAGAATATGTATATATGTATATATATATCTATGCAGAGGAGACAAGGCCTTTTGTAGCGTGGAGTGCAGATGCAAACAGATTTTTATGGACGAGGAAGAAAGCATTCACAAGGAAAACTGTTCTCTGGCTGCCATGAGACCCACATCGTCTAATTCTTCATCCACTTCCACAACGGCTCCTCATCACCGGAAAGGAGGCAGAAACCGAGCCAGGGGTGGGTTTGCTTACTAAGGAGAGGGACTAGTAATAGTCAGACCAAGAATTTCCAGTTTTACCCATGCTTTGTTTTGTAATGACCTTGTCCTCTTGCCTCCTAGTACGAAGCCAAAAAGCCCTTTCAAAATATTATTATTATTATTAATTTTTCTTTGGTCCAATCTACAACTGCGAAAAGTTGAGAGCACACTCTGCTCTATGGTGACTTTTAATAGTGCTTTTCCGTCGTTGCCCTGAGCGGAAACCATGGAGTTCCTTGACAGTTGATGGGATCTTATAGATGACGTAATCAGACATTAAATAACAAAAATTATGAATTTTGTTTGTGTTAGCGTGCATGCATCTTAATCTTTTATTTGTAGTTTTGTCTGCGTCCATTAAAATTTGGGGGGAGGGTATGTGGTGGGCTGTTCTTATAAAGTTACGGGGAGCCCTGTATCTGGTATGCCTTGGGGCTCGTGGCAGGGAATAGCGTTGTTTGATTTTAACCAAAACGACAACGCAGAATAGTGCTTTAAGTTTTCTTTCTTGTGATGGGTAGTACGTCAATTTGTCTGGGTTGGCGCATAACATCTTTACCTGTGCTAATATTTATATTCTTCCACTTAATTAAGATAGATTAGCAGTTCATTAGAGGTAGAAAATGAGCCTCATAATCATTCCTAAACTAATTAGAGAGAGAGAGAGAGAGAGAGAGAGAGAGAGAGAGGGGGGGGGAGTGGACAGGGAAGTGATTGCCCTTTATTTAACATAATGAACTTTTAACGTATGAATTATGGTTGTACTTGTGAAAGAAATGTAGGCAGATTATTTATTAATGTTAGCTTTGTTAAGAATTAGAAGAATTAGAATAGATTGAATGTAAAATTGTGTCTAAAAATGTGTAATTATATTATATTTAAAATAAAATTTGTCTCTATTATATTTACGAAGAACATATGATAAATTCATTATCGCTCCAACACCTCTTAAATTTTATAAATAAAATTTTTTTAAAAGTATTATTTAAATAAATAAAAAAAAAAATTGAGGCTTAAAACATTAACTTCACTTGTTTTATCCTGACTTTATCCTTGGGCCGGCCCATAAATTACTCTTAAAATTAATATATTTTGTTTAATATATTTTTACTTTGTCATACTTTTTATTTATAATAAAATTTTATACAAATATTATTTTTTAGAGCGTTGTAATTTTTTTTAAAAAATAATTTTTTTATAAATTATAATTTTTTTAAAATTTATATTTTTAAAATTTTAATTTAAAATTTAAAAAATTCATAAATCTAATTTAATTCAATAAACGTGCACGTATTAAGTGTATTTTAAATATAAAAATATTTATATTTATTAATATATATTTTTAACATTTTTATTTAATATATAATGTAAAAATTAATTTATAAAAATTTAAAAACCTTTATAAAAATATTTGTTCAGGTGCTCGTTTCAAACTACTTGCACTGGAGTTTTAAAATGAAAAAGTATATCGAGATTCTGCACCATAATGTGAGACTGGAATTACTTTTTCAACGTAGGACTATAAGAGAGTGTACTATGATGTAAATAAATCAAGATTATATAATATAAAAAACACATTCTTTTTTATTCAAAATATATACTAATAATTGAAACATAAAAAGTATCATGTAGTTAAATTCTAAATAACACAGTATTTAAATATCCCACCATTAGATTTACATCTAATAACTTACTGAATAGCATAACCGAATTAAGAAAAAAGAATCTTAGAATTACATCACTTTTGTTGCAAACTCGGTGGAGAACAACGTAAGAGAAGTTGCAAGTTACGGAGACAAAAAGTTTTCAACTGTGCGGTTATAAACAAATGTAACCGCCATAAATGCACTATTGCTATGAACTCTATTCGTCTTCCATTCTAATAAATAATAGAGCTAAATTATCAATTCACAAAAGAAACTTGAAGCTCTATATTTTATATTAAATTTTGTATGTTCAATACCAATATACTAAAATTTCCGAGTTATCCTCCAAGTGACACCTTATTCTTCATGCAAATAAATATTCAAATTTGAAGATGCAAACTAGAATGAGAACAATGGAATCTGATACTTTCGAATGTGCCAAGTTTAGATTTTGAAAGATGCAGCTGGGAACCACAGAAAGAGCACCACCCAGAGAGAATAGCAAAGGGAATCTATAGGTTTTGTCAATCTTTTGTATTTATTCTCTGCAAATCTCCTTCATTCCTCCTCTTCAAAGCCCTTCTTCCCTTGCGCGCTTCTTTTTTTAACTTTAAAAGCTGCATTTCACATAACGCTTGCTCTCAGTTGGAGAGGTTTTTCTCTCGCTTTGGAGAGGTTTTGTTGGAGTTTTGAAGAGGGTGTCTTCTTAGTTTGAGGAAGAGATTCTCACATGTACAATACTCAAGAAACCTGACGTATTGCAATTCAACCCAGAGTTCTGTTGTTGTTTTAATTAAAACTCACAAGTGCACGAATCTATTGAAATATAAATTTAGCGATATGTAAGGTCGATCCCACAGAGATTTTCAATTGAGAAAAAATTCTAATTTTTATCTGAAATAAATACTTCTAACCTAATTCTCAATGTCTTGTTTTGTGAAAGAAATATTGAACAAAATACGCAAAGAACTAATATACTGAAATTAAATGAAGATGTATTCAAAGTAAAGAAGCATGCTAAGGTTAAGGGATCCACTCTTGATATTTCAAATAAAAATAAATTTAACTCTTTTATTACTCAATTAGAATCCTTATATGAATAAATTTTCAATCGGAAGATATGTTAATTTAAACTCATCTTTGTTTATACATGAATTATATTTACATCACTAATAATTAAAACATTCTTGTAAAATGGGTTCAAGTATATATTGTGCCAATTGTCATGTTGTCTACAATATATCAAGATTCACACTTCGCAAGATTAAAAATACAAGGATGCAAAATATAACTTGTAACTAAATTCAAGCGTACATTGTGCCAATCATTATATTGTCTACAATAAATCAAGATTGATTCAAGCATTTATTGTGTCAAAGATTGTCTACAATGTATCAAGATTCAAGGTTTACAAAATTAGAATGAAAAAATGTAAGAAGAAGAAACATAACAAGAGATAGGTGGCGAAGCCAACTATAAAAAATAATAAGAGATAAGCGGTTTGATAAAATCAGCCAATAAAATAACAAGAAATCGACTGTCTAATAAAATCAGCCATTAAGAAATAATCACGAGAAAAGAAATAAGAAGGTAAATACAATATCAAATATAAACATTAAAATTAAGAGTTAGATAAATTATTATTCTCATCCCAAGAGTTTTACCCTTTCACCTTAGCATTAGGAGATTAGTTCTTCATAATCAAGGCAAGAAAGTAAAATGAAATATAAAGAAACATGATAATATTACGAAAGAAAATGAAAAATACAAAATGTCTAAAGAGAGAATAACATTACAAGTACGTAGAATTTCAACAAAGCTTTCCCAAGCTCTCTCCAAAAGCTCCTTCACTCACCCCTCAAGCCCTCTATTTATAGATACAATTAGGTGTGGTAGGTGTGATAATTGTCAAAATTGCTAGGTAGGAAGTTGTATAAAGTTAACAATTTGGATTCTATCATGTGCACCGAAATTGATCCTTGAATATCTTCTTGAAATCCGCCGAATTTGCTGACTTCAACAACACGAAAGTTGTAGACAATTTCATTAACTTTCCGTCAAGACAAATTGTGTTGTGACTTATGGTTAAAATACTAGAGCAAAGTCGGGCTAGACTACAGCAGTAGTCAGATTCTCTTCTAGCCCACTTTTGACCCTTTTAATGTCCGAATTTTCTGACTACTTGAACATGAAAGTTGTACCCAATTGTGTCAGCTACACACCTACCAAATTTTATACATATTAGATATATATTTTCGGAGATATGGCCCAAGTACTGCAACAAGGTTGAGCTGAACTACAAACAAAAAACATATTCTCAACATTGGGTGCTTTGCCGTGAATCTTTATGTTTTAGTTCTTTTGAAAATGTGATCATAAATCAAGAATAAATTTGTGCATATCTCTATTAGGATGTGTCTCAAGAGTCCATATGATAATACTCCTTACTCAGCCATCCTTAATGAATTTGTTTTATTTGCTTGATTTATAGACATCATTCCCAAAGAACCACAATTTAGCTCTAATTCCTCCAATTAAGTCCATTTTCTACTCTTCTCTCCATCTGTAAGAAATACACAAACTAAAGACAAGTAAGGGAGATTTATGCTTAATTATGGCAAAAAGATAAGATGAAAATATTTAATTTATGAGTATAAAACTCACTCATCAAATACTCCCAAACTTAATCTTTTGCTTGTCCTCAAGCAAAACACACAAACTTCAAAATTTAAAAGATGAGTGAGTGATGACTTGTTTTTGACTTACTAAGCATTCCTCAAGGATCTAAAATGTGCAACCATAGAAAATATCAAAATTTCAAGGTTATATAGAACTTTTATTCAAATGCATCATATGGTTTACTCTTGAATCCCATGTGTGTGTGTGTAGTAGTCTTATGACATTATACTTTTCTCCTTTTAAAATAGATCTCTAGATATATGCATTTGAGACTCCATAAGTTTATTTTTCATGTCACTTTCCACTAATGTAGACTGATCATAACATTTAAGGTCATTAGGACTTTCATTAGACTTGTAATGTATGGCATAGGTTAAAGGTGGATAAAATGATATGAATGAAAGTTCAATTCACTCTTCAACATGCATGATCATTTAAAGCCTCCCAAATACTTTTGATATTATATTGTGAATTCTATCTCCAACCTTTTCATCATCCTTACATTTATTTGCTCATACTATTTTTTTAAAGATGAACACCCCCAAACTTATTTATTTAGGGAGTATTAACTTTCTTTTTCTATTTTTTTTTTAAACTTCTACCATCCACCCCTGAACTATAGCTTTTTAAATGATCATTCCTGTGAGTGAAAGGTAAGAGTTAGAAATATTTTTATTTAAAGGCTAGATAATAATATAGGTGTTCAAGAAAGGATGAATATAGGCTCAAAATAGGTTGCTAGGGATAGCATCATGTATAGGTTGGTTTGAAAGACTCAAACGATTCCAACAATGCCTAATTCATTTCTTAAATGGCGAGTAGTTTAAGATTTCACCTCAAGCGACAATTAAATAAGTTCTAGAGTCTTATGAGATCAATTAAAAAATCTGAATCACATAAATTTTTTCTGAATAAACAATCAGTCAAATGTAAAAGATTAAGCGCACAAGATATTATAATTCTCAAATAAAACATAAGTTACATTAGAGTTCAAATTCAAACATAACACTCAGAACTCATCAATTTTTCAAAGGTTACAAGCATTTTAAACCATTTTCATCATTGGTGCTAGCTTTGCCTAATCCCAAAACATCACTCAAATTTTTTTTTGTTTTTTTTTTGTTTTTTTTCTAGATGAAGAAACACAAAATAAACAATAAATATTAAAAGAGATATTACCTGGAAGGAGATCTAAGAAAAGATGAACCTGCTGGCTGCAGCAAACTAAACAGAAAATAAAAATTTATTCAAGCAAGTAAAAGGTGTTACAAATGAAGATCCAAGTCCAGTTTGCACTTTCTGTAATTTTCTATTGTCCAATCTATTTGAGCTATAACTGGATCAGGTACATGAACAAATGCTTGTAACGCATAAATCAGCTCGTCAACATTTGAGGCCGAGATGAGAATCCAACGTACTGAGTGCGAGATAAACATTTGTTCTATAGCATGATCAAGAAAAGACAACAAAGCATCAAAGAAATTGTTAACATTCAACAAACCTATGGGTTTATGGTGCATGTTCAGTTGTGCCCAAGAGACGACTTGAAAAATTTCCTCTAGAGTACCAAAACTACCAGGTAAGGCAATGAAGGCGTCAGCGTTGCACATCATTTTAGCAATTCATTCATGCATAGAGGATACCCTACATTCTTCCCCAATTGTTTTTCCTACGATGTTTGATGCAGCTAGAGCAGTAGGAATAATACCTAGAACTTGGCATCCTCCTAGATATGCAGATCCAGACACACTCCCTATTAACCATCGACAACCTCCACCATAAACTAAATGAATCTTTCTCCTGACTAGTACCAAACCCAAAGTTTGTGCTACTTTTACATACTCTCCATTTTTTCCAGGACTGGAACCACAAAAGACACAAATATTTCGAAAGTAACGAATTACGGTTCCTTCCATATCTGCACTCACCTTAACTTTGAGTATGAAGATGAAGATAATGAGGTGTGCATTTATAAGACTCCAATAAGGGCATACTTGTAATAGCTATGTGAATAAGCCGATGGCGTAATTTCAATAGCTATAAGAGTAGGCCGGCGAATATCAGCTAAATTAAAGGTAAAACATTCAAAAATGACGGCACGCATGTATATGTATAGTAGTTGTGATTGTGGCTCACATCTTCCTCTGGTTTTAAGTCCAGTAACGGCTTAAACGCCCTCTATGGGTCGAGGATATACTTCCCATCCAATTTTCTTATAAATTGGCAAACAGGGTCTTTTAACGTCAGATTTCCAAGACTGTACCGTTTCTGTTCTTTTTTAAAATGGGGCCATAAACCGACTATCCCGACGTGTACAGATCCACTAGGATGTGTCTCAAGAGATGTTGGATGAAAGTCATCATCCAATGACTCTTTACTCAAACCATTCTTAATGAACTTAATTTTGTCTTCCCGATTTACAGACACCCAACCCAAAGAACGACAACATTTGTTACAAGTTTCACGTCCACATTTGTGACAAACACCCATTCGTTTAGCTCTGCGCTTTTTAGTAATAATGGGTAGTATTTAATTGGTAGACTTCCTAGGAAAATATGGAGGAATCACAATGGTTTCACTTAAAACCCATACTACTTAGGCACTTTTATCCTTGTTGGCAGAATCCACCAATTTTATACACCCAAATTACTACACCAATTTTTAAGAAACAATTCAAAAGGAAAATTTCTATACACAGAATAAACAAATGTTCTAACTATAACTAGTGGAAGAAAAATACTTACCTGGATCCAAATAGCTTTTCTGTCGCAATCCCCAGCAACGGCGCCAAAAACTTGTTTTAATTAAAACTCGCAAGTGCACGAATCTATTGGAGTATAGATTTAGCGGTATGCAAGGTCGATCCCACAGAGATTGCCAATTGAGGGAAAATTCTAATTTAGATATGAAATAAATACTTCTAACCTAGTTCCCAATATCTTGTTTTGTGAAAAGAATATTGAACAAAATACGCAAAGAACTAATATATGGAAATGAAATGAAGATGTATTCAAAGTAAAGAAGCATGCTAAGATTAAGGGATCCACTCTTGGTATTTTAAATAAAAATAAATTTAACTCTTTTATTATTCAATTAGAGTCCTTATATGAATAAGTTTTCAATCGGAAGATATGTTAATTTAAACTCATCTTTGTTTATACATGAATTATATTTATCTCCTTACTAATAATTAAAATATTCTTGTAAAATGGGTTCAAGTATATATTGTGCCAATTGTTATATTGTCTACAATATATCAAGATTCACACTTCGCAAGATTAAAAATACAAGGATGCAAAACATAACTTGTAACTAAATTCAAACATACATTGTACCAATCATTATATTGTCTACAATAAATCAAAATTGATTCAAGCATTTATTGTGCCAAATATTGTCTACAATGTATCAAGATTCAAGGTTTACAAGATTAGAATGAAAAGAGGTACGAAAAAGAAACATAACAAGAGATAGGTGACGAAGCCAACCATAAAAATAATAAGATATAGGCGATCTGATAAAACCAGCCAATAAAATAACAAGAAATTGGCGGTCTGATAAAATTAGCCATTAAGAAATAATCACAAGAAAAGAAATAAGAAGGTAAATACAATATCAAAGATAAACATTAAGATTAAGAGTTAGATAAATTATTATTTTCATACCAAGAGTTTCACCCTTTCACCTTAGCATTAGGAGATTAGTTCTCCATAATCAAGGCAAGAAAGTGAAATGAAAGATAAAGAAACATGATAATATTACGAAAGAAAATAAAAAATACAAAATGTCTAAAGAGAGAATAACATTACAAGTACGTAGAATTCCAACAAAACTTTCCCAAGCTCTCTCCAAAAGCTCCTTCACTCACCCCTCAAGCCCTCTATTTATAGATACAATTAGGTGTGGTAGGTGTGATAATTGTCAAAATTGTTAGGTAGGAAGTTGTACAAAGTTGACAATTTGGATTCCATCATGTGCACCGAAATTGATCCTTGAATATCTTCTTGAAATCTGCCGAATTTGCTGACATCAACAACATGAAAGTTGTAGAAAATTTCATTAGCTTTCCGTCAAGACAAATTGTGGACAAATTGGATACGTAATTTGTGACTTATGGTCAAAATACTAGAGCAAAGTCAAGCTAGACTGCAGCAGTAGTCAGATTCTCTTCTAGCCCACTTTTGGCCCTTTATTGTCTGAATTTTTTGACCACGTGAACATGAAAGTTGTACCCAATTGTGTCAGCTACACCCCTACCAAATTGCATACATATTGGATATGTATTTTTGGAGATATGACCCAAGTACTATAGCAAGGTTGGGCTAGACTGCAAACAGCAAACACATTCTCAACATTGGGTGCTTTGCTGTGAATCTTTATGTTTTAGTTCTTTTGGAAATGTGATCATAAATCAAGAATAAATTTGTGAATATCTCCATTAGGATGCATCTCAAGAGTCAATATGATAATTCTCCTTACTCAGTCATCCTTAATGAATTTGTTTTATTTGCTTGATTTATAGTCATTATTTCCAAAGAACTACAATTTAGCTCTGATTCCTCCGATTAAGTCCATTTTCTACTCTTCTCTCCATTTGTAAGAAATACACAAACTAAAGACAAGTAAGGGAGATTTATGCTTAATTATGATAAAAAAAGATAAGATGAAAATATTTAATTTATGAGTATAAAACTCACTCATCAGGTTGCATCACAGTTTCAAGCAACAGTATGGATTACAGTAAACATGAAGTAGAGAGTGGGAGCAGTAGTAGAAGTGTTAGTAAAGGAGAAGAAGGAGATGTCTTGTCACTAGAAGCAGATGAGATTCAATCAAGGAATTTGGCAAACAGAAGCCTAGTGGGGAAGATTATTGTTGATAAGCCTTTGAACAAGAAAACAGTTAAAGCAATGATATGTAAAGGGTGGGGGTACCCAAAAGGACTGAGGATAGCTGAGATGGGTTTTAATACCTTCTTATTCAACTTTGACGAAGAAGGCACAGCTAAGAAGGTCATGGAAGAAGTCCCCTATAATATAATGGGCCACCTACTACACACACCCTAATCTAATTCACGATGCATTACAGTATATTGTGCATCCTTCGATACTTGAAGGAATAGACAGTACTAGCACCGTAGTCAAACATTCTTTTAGTTTCTGAAAACTTCTCTCACATTTATTTGACTAGTCAAACTTTATTTCTTTCCTTGTCAATCTTGTCAAAGGAGCAATAATTTTTGAAATTTTTTTTAACAAAACTACAGTAATAACCTGCTAAACCAAGAAACTACGAATCTCTGTAATTGTAGTAGGGCGTGGCCATTGTTGCACTACTTTTACCTTTTTAGGATCAACTTGAATACCATCTTTAATAACCACATGCTCTTAGAAAGTAAAACTACTAAGTCAAAATTTATAATTTGAAACCTTAGCATACAGTTAGTGTTCTCTTAGAGCTTTCAAAGTTATCCTTAAATGTTGCTCATACTCCTCCGAACTCCTTGAATATACTAGGATATCATCTATGAATACAGTAACAAATTGATCCAAGAAAGGTTTAAATACTTTATTCATCAAATCCATGAATACAGTTAGGGCATTTGTTAAACCAAATGGCATTACTAAGAACTCATAGTACCCATACTAAGTCCTGAAAGAAATTTTCGAAATGTCCTCCTCCCTTATCTTCAATTGATGATACCTATATCTCAAATCTATATGAGATAATAGATACTTATTATGTACTGTCACCTTATTCAACTGTCTGTAATCTATGCATAGTCGTAGAGATCCATATTTTCTTTTCACAAATAAGACTGGAGCACTCCAAAGAGAAGTGCTAGGGTGTTTAAATCCCTTATCTAACAAATCTTGCAACTGATTATTCAACTCTTTGAGTTTTTTTTGTACCATTCTTTATGGAAGTATAGACACCGATTGGGTTCTAGGAAGTAAATCAATACCAAACTCAATTTCTCGTCCTAGGGGTAACCTTGGCAATTTTTCAAGAAACACATTAGAGAATTCTTTAATCACTAGAACTTGCTCTACATTGAGGTACTTTATATCAACATCTTTGACCACTGCTAAATACCCTTGGCATCCTTTTTGTAATAACTTATGAGCTATTAAAGCAGAGATTAAATTATTGGGTATTTCACTATAATCTCCTTGTATCAAGAAGGAAGATTCTCCATAAATATTAAACTTAATCAACTTAAGGTGACTGTAACATCCTTAATTTCGTTTCTTTTATTAGTAGATGTACATAAATATTTACAGAAATAAAACTTATTAAAAAATTCTTTTTGATATCTAAGAAAATATAAGCCTTAGAAATTCTTCACCTTATGTGTATGCATAGAAAATGTTTCTAACATTAACGTAATAGGTAAAGAGAGAAAATCTAATAGGAACAAAATTAGAAATAACATCCTAAAGATAGGCGAAATTCTTGAGTAAGGAAGATAAAATTTTTTGGAAGTAAGTAAAGATTTTAAAAGTCAAGAAGATTGAATTAGGGTAATTTTTCCTAATTCAAGAGCTAGAGTTACTAAGTTTAATATCTCCACCCATACATTGGGCCTTCATCTACGAAAACTCCATAGAGTTTGTTCTTCCACTTCACATAAATTTCTAGCAAGCCAATTGGATAGCATAAACAAGAGATATAGCATAAATTTGGACTAGGATATAGAAGTTGGACCAATAGCTCAAAAATCATTAAAATGTGACTAAGCCCTCTATGAGATGTATAATTTTAACCAAAGCAAAGGAAATTGGCAAGAATGAGCCCAAATTCAAGAGGAAAAAAAATAAAATAAATCATGTGATGAAATAATAGTGTAATAATAATAAAGATTATGTTACATGGCATTAAGACAAAAATTCAGCAAGTGGTGTGATAATATATATATCCTACATTCATAATTTTTGCAAGTGGTATAATAATACATGGCATTAGGACAAAACATCTATATCCTACACTCATAATTTTAGCAAGTGATATAATAATACATGGTATTAAGACAAAATATTCTTATTCTACAAAAATAATTTTAGCCAACCAAGGGAGATTCAAGGGTTAGAAACTTGCTACTTAGAAAGGCAAACCTATCATACTTGTGTGAGACAAAAGAAAAAGAAAAAGAATCCCTAAATCAAAGGGACATTTTCCCTTATTTTCAGAATATTTTATCATGATTTTCAAAATACAAATCTTCTTTTACTATGCATATCTTGACTAAGGGAGAGGAAGACAAGAACATGAGTTGTCTTTCCTCAAAAAGCAACCAAGTGCATCCTAATCATGATAAGGTAGTCCCATGATTATGAAAGAATGACCACTTGATAGTTTATTTAAGCAAGAACTACCCTTATAACATTAGAATTTCGTCCAAGTAAGGGAGAGAAAAAATAGAAGCAAAGTAGAGTGAGAAAAGGAGAGAAAGAGAGCAAGGAAGAAGAAAAAGAAGCCTAGAGGACTAAGTACTCAAGGTAAGTTAACTTAATCTCCACTTGAATTCATCTTTTATCTTCATCCTTGGGGTTCAAATCTCACCCTCCTTCTCTTATTCAATTTGTTGGAAAAGCTAAGGGAAAGGAGGAATCTTGCCACTTTCTTCAAGAGGAAACAAGAAAAAGAATTTACTAAGTGAGTTAGGGAGATCATTAGGTAGGTTTAACAATATTTTTTTTAAAAGAAAAGCTTTGAAATTAGAAATATTTATATAGGATTTTGATCCTAGAACTTTGATGAAATTTACAATATTTGTTACTTTGATGATTGGCCATGGATATTGTTATATCATGTTACATGTTGATCTTGCATGTGATGTATATTTGAATATTTAGGTTGGTGTGGAAAGTTCTGCATAGGTATGGCTATGGGTGGCAAAATTTTAAGATTTTTACGCTGCTATTTTGTATATTTAAATGTGGTGAAAATTTGATGGAATATAATTAGATATAAATTAGGAAGAAAATGGAAGAGAACATAATAAAATGATGAATTAAAACCTTAGAAAATGTCTGGTTAAGAAACTGGATTTCAAAATAACTAGGGAAGCTTTTATTTCTCAAATTTTGGGAAGAATTAGTTAGTAATTAAAATAAATGGTTAAAATGAAAAATATAGATATATGTTTAATAGATTTTTAACCACTAGAATAACTCAATTTGGAGTCCATATGAGATAGCTATGGTCATATTAGTGAGCAACGGTCAGAAAATGGTTAACCAAGGAAGAATCTATTAAGAAAGCTTTTGTGTTTGAATTTTTAGAAAAATTCTGTAGAGAATTAAAATAATTGGTTAACATAAAAAATATAGACATATGTCTCACGGAAATTTAACCACTAGAATCACTCAATTTAGAGGTCATATGAGGGAGATATGGCCAGATTATTAAGTAGAGATCAGAGAAGAAATAATGTTTAACTTGAGGGAGTAATATGACCGAGATTCCTTAAGATTTCTATAAAATATTCAACATCATAGTTTTATATAATTGTTTTATCTTTAAAAGGACACCAAGATCACCTAATTCTGAGTTAAAATGAGGGAGCTATACTCTAATTAGTGAAAGAAGGTGAGGCAGAACAAAAACTTGCATCAGAGAATAACATAACATAAAGCATGGCCGTGTTTCAAGGCACAGTCAGGCTGTGTTCGGTGCTGAAAATAATATTTTGATGCCTAAAGCATGGCTATTTTACAAAAAATGGCCAAGCTGTGTTATAGTATACGTTTAGACTGTGTTGAAACTGTTAAACCTTATTTTTAACATTTTTCTACTCTAAATAAACCTCATTAACTATAGGATAATAATATAAATCAAATTGAAGAAGAATGCTATATTAAATTTGTGAGAACATGTGATAGAAATGATATAAGTAGGAGGAAGGTAATTAGAGGCCAAGCATAAAGAAAATGAGGATATAAAAATAATATTTAAAAAAGAAGAAGAATCTTATAAATAAAAATAATAAATGTCTAGTGTATGCTATAGCCATTGCCATTGTATGAACCCTTTACCATCTTAAGTGTGTAATTTTGACATGTAAATATTTTAAAGTGATATTTGAAAGTGATTATGTTCATGGCATGATTGCATTTTTCCAATGATTTTTTATAATGATTATACTTTGATGTTAAATTATGGCATATAAGCAAAATGAACATACTTGTTATTGAAATCATATTTTTGGCTATTAATATAAAAATAAAATAAAAGAAAATAGATGAGCACGGTCACATGACGGTCCGTGTGGTGCACCAATAGAAAACGCTCTACTCATGGCTATGATTATAATAATGAGAAAAGGAAGAGTAAGCGTTCTATGTCGGATGGAGTGAGAAAAGCCCATATCGGAGAGTAGAAAATACTCACTCTGATTGGGGAAACTTGATAAGAGAATAAGTTGATAGCCATCATATGATATTCTGAAAATAGTTATTTATGCCATCCATGTCATTACTGTACGATTTTTATGTGCATAGATAAAGTGCATTCATGTGACCTAAGGTAATTGTTGTAACTTATACAGATGAACATGACATGATGAGTTATATTGATGATAATTATGATTTATTGTTGAACCTAATAGAATTTAATTCTCACTATATTTCCATATTATGTTCAGAAGACTAAATATGCAGATATTCTCTATGACTAGCTTTAGTGTACGTTGGGTTGAGTTGGCTAAGATCCCAGTGAAGGTACAACCACCCGCACCCGTATCCCTAGAACTGGTAATGATTAATTATCCAAACAAAGATATTTCAAATGATGAAAATTGAATTGTGGCAATTCAATTTCATTACATTTCAAATTTCATGAATTTTTTAAATTCTCCATTCAAAACTAGGAAATATGAGTGTGGATTTGTAATCTTGAATTCCTTTGTTTTGCATGCTAAAATGGTGAGGGGAGAGAATGCTATGGCAATTATAAAGAACGGGAAAGCTTTAGTAATATTGAAATGCCAGTTTCTTTGAATTTTTCAAACTGGGTGAACATATTTTTGGTAGGAGAAGACAGACTAGGATCCTTTGCAGTGGGGAAACCACACCACTGCGTGTTGTGGTTGAAACACTCCATATTGGATCAAAGAAAGCCCAGCTCAGCCCAGCCCATCGAGTCAGTTATCGTGTACCAGTCGACTAGTACTTGAAATATAGAATCTAGAAGCAAGCAGAGACTAAACCAGTCGACTGGCCAAGCCCCTGATACCTTTTAGAGTTAGGACCAGTCGACTGGTACAATAGCCAGTCAATTGGTGAGCCTCAATGGAAATCTAGAAGCTAGCAGGGGCTGGACCAGTTGATTGTCCAAACCCTTGCTAGCTTATGGATAGAAGACCAGTCAACTGGTCAAATGGCTAGTTAACTGGTTGGGGCCTGAGATGGACTCCAAAAGATATCAAGGGTATTGGGAGTCGACTGTTATGCCTTTACTTCTGGATTTGGGGCCAGACAGTCGACTGGCCATTTGACCAGTCGACTGGTCTTAATTCCAAAAGCTAGCAGGGGATGGACTAGTCGACAGGCCCAGCCCCTGCTAGTTTCTAGAATTGATTACAGAGCCTCAATAATTGATTGTCTAGTTCACCAGTCGACTGGTACCTTCTTGCCAAGCGACTTATCAACACGACAGTCGCCTGATAGTTTTATGTTTTTGAAGACCAGTTGACTGATGTTCCCAACAGTTAATTGGTCAAGGTCTTTAAACTCAGAATCCCCCAAAATTCCACCATTTTCCTCGGTAGCTCTCAATCTCCTCTCTTGAATTCTCGAAACCCATATCTCCATTTCTAAAATTTGGGCCAAAACACACCAATTAAAACCTTCTAAACTCCCTCTAATCCAAAACCTCCACCTACAATCCACAAGAACCAACCTAAATTTTTCAAAAATCCCCCAAATTTTCCAAAATCGTCGTTAGGGTTCCTCGACCCCATTCTGCAAAATTCAACTCCCATTAACAAATGCCTTCGAAGACATCTTTCAAGAGACTATGAATTGGAGCTCCCAACTCATCTTAATCTCAAGCTCTTGTGCCCCTATTGACCTAGGCAGAGCAAGAACGACGATATCAAAAAAATTTCATGGACAGGACCGTGGTCCAAGGTATGTATCTCAATCTTGATTTTCTAGCTAGAGAAAGATTGGAATTGAATATTCTAGTGAGAACTCAAGAAATGCAACAGTACCTTAGCTACGGGACACCATACTCACCTAATGTAATTAGAGATTTTTTTACAAACTTAACATACAACAAAGGGAATTAAAATTTAGCTTAGAGGTTAGAGGAGTAAAAATTTCATTTAATAAAGATTTATTTGCTAGAGTTGTTGGCTTGCCTGTGCTCGATGATAATGCATGTAAGTTGGATGAGTCCATGTCCGACATTCCATGGTATAAAAGAGAAGCTGTTGTCTCCAGAATGTTAGGACAATAACGGGTATCTCGCACTAAGATATATACAAAGGACTTGAGTATTAATACCAACGTAATTTTTTACATAATTTGTCATATGTTGCTTCCAAAGGCTGAAAATTACTCTTACATGAGTGATTTGGAGCAAGTATTGGTATATTGCTAGTTACAGGGTAGTGTGATAGATTATCCTCATTTTATGATGGAGTTTTTAATCACAGCTCACAAGCAGGCTAAAAAGGGTCTACTCTATGCATTAGCCATCACCAGACTCCTCCAACATTTTGGTATTGATACAAACGATGGCCAATTCATTGTTCCCAAAGTATTCAATGAAAATAACATGAATATGATAGAATTTATAAATAAAAAAAAGATAATATGTGGATTTAGAAAAGGAAAAATGAAAATGAGCCAGTGCAGAGAAAAGCTATTAAGAGTAATGAACCATCAATGGAGCACGAATCAAGAATTCTCATGCTACAACACATATGTAGTATACTTAAGACTACAAATTTAAAATTAACTAGCATGGATGACACACTGACAAACTTAAGCACTAGAGTGATAGGAATTGAACAGAATATAGCTGACTTCTCTGAGAGACTACGCAGATTTGAAGAAGTACAACATGGACACATAGAGAAACCATATCAAGAAGCAATGGATCAAGAGTTAGAGCAAAGTCATCAAGAAGCACAAGATGGAGACATAGGGCATGAGGAGCAATGTCAAGAAGCCAGGGATGAAGAACCAGGCCATCCAATTTAGATTTTTTTTTTATTGTTTCAATTCTATGTAATACATACTATTTTGTATTGGTCTCCTTTATACTGAACTAATGTATTATATTTTATGGATATGAAACATGGATATTTAACTTTGAATTGCATTGTATTTTTGCTTGGATTAGTATTGGTCTTTTTTGAATTGCATTGGATTATCATTAATACTAGTGATTGGTTCTGACTTAATTGATATGGACTAGTCCTTTGAATTGTATTATCATTAGTACTACATTTTATGGGTATGAAATATGGATATTGACTTAATTGATGTGGATTGGTCCTTTGAATTGTATTAGATTATCATTAGTACTAGTGACAGTCAATTGGTCCTTTGAATTGCATTTAATTGGTATTAAACATTGGTATTTCCATAGCACAATGGGTTTATACTACCTTTGACTAGTTATGGCTTAATTGATGTGGAAATCACCGAAACAGGTTGCATTCATTCATTCAAGCCAGTTAATAGCTGGTTGATGTGGAAATCACCGAAACTTGATGTTCCAACTTGATTTCAAATCATTCTTCAAACATTTCAAAACCTGAAAAGTCATATTGAGAGGCATTGGTAAGTACACATGGTGCAAGATTGCTAACTTAGACTTAACATTTTGCCACTCATATACTATGCATTGTCTCTTGACCATGGATATGAAACATGGATATTCAGTCTCAGCCTTTAAATCTATTAGAATCCGAGATATCTCCAAAGAATTCTATGGTGTTAAGCGACTCCATGGGCTAATGAGGCAATGCCTGTGGCCGTTAAAAACAATAGTTATAAACAATAAGGTAAAAGAAGAGTAAGACAAAGAATAAATCAATTCATTTCTATTTAGCCATTAAAAATAATTAGCTATATCGTAAACATATTCATATAACTGAAATCACACTCATGCTGTGATTAGATGCATACAATAGGTGTTTTGGATGTAGAAGAAGATATTTCCATTTAAATCACACTAAGTGTCAAACAGTTCTGCAAATACCAAGTATGATAAATTATTCATAAAGTAATATAAAGTTAGAAACACCTAATATAATCACAATTTCACTTACTTGCGAATTGTTTATTCTCGTAACTCTTCTTTTTTGGTGGGATTAAACCTCAACCCAACTCTTCAACCATCTCTTACTCTTTATTTTAGTTTTCTTGTTCAATCCCCTCGCTTGCACAACATATTCATTATCTGGTTCTATGCTTTCACTGGAGTTATAGTTTGGACTCTTTTTCCATACACGAAGCTGCGTGACTTGGTTGGTCAATTCATCTACAGCCTTGTTTACCATAAGATATGCTTCTGGGCAGTCACACATCTCTGTTTCTAATTTTATCAGCTTTGAACACAATTTTTTGAACTGTTGTGTACTTCCAAGCCTAAAATCTTGTTCTATTTCATTTCCTTTCGTGTCATGGAAAAAACCACTCTGGGCTTCTTTTGTCCACCACTTCAAAATGTATCGATCAGGAAATTTTTTAATATCCATCACATCAAGTATCTTTAATGCATGATAGCATAAGAAACGGTTGTATTGACAGAATCAAAAAGAACTCTATATGATCCTTCTTGGTTGACCATGCCAATAACATATTCAAAAATTGCATTTGTTTCATTTCTATATTTTATACACGCAGCCACATATAAATCAAACTCCTTTTGAAATAAGTCAAATACAATGATAGTATAAACTTCGGCAAGTTGTTGTAGCATAAGTGAATTCTCCATTTTCAATCTAGGTACTTTTTGCTGTGACTCAAATTCGTGCTTCAACTCGTTGTACCGTTTCTCTTCTACAACTCTCTCAAAGTGTTTGAAGAATTGAGTGACATCTAAACTCAGGTTCACGCAACTCTTAAAGTCTAAATTTAAACTTTCACTTAATTGGGTGCTTCTCATAACAAGGGTAAAAAATTTCTTCATATGGAAAGCAACCCATTTCTCCTTTATTTTGTGAAGAGAACTAAGCCAAGAATTCTCATGAACACCATATTTTGACAACATGCTACTCCACGCCATTTCAAATTAGGCTTCCTCTTCGTATCCATACATACACTTTTTGAATTCATTCAAAAAGTAAGAGCCATCTTTCATCAAGTTCCCAAATGTTTAATGCCATTTTGCATCAAGTGCCATGTACATAATCCATGAGAAATTCTTGGCATCACCGCATTTAATACTTTTGTCATTACTTGATCTTGATTGGTGAAAATAGTAAGTAGCTTTTTTTACTTGTGTGTCTCTAAGAAGGTTTCAAATAGCTATTTAAAATGTTCAAATAGCTACAAAATGTTCATTATTAGTACTATATATTGTGTCAAGAGATACTACATTACCAAAATAGCTATAATCAATCAACATTCTTGTATCAGCCCAAAACACATTGATTATTTATTCTTCCATATTCATTTGATAGGCATGAAAAAATGATGGATTTTCTAACATCTGACATTGAAAATATTGCAATAGACAACCAACTTCACCATACATCATACTTCTTTGCCTCTTAATTGAGATATAATTTTTGCATCTAACTTAATAAAACTAAGATTAGCTCTTCCTCTAGCTTCCATATTCATCAAATCAAAAGCTAATTTTTGTCAGAGTCCAACATCTTCAGTCAACTCAATCTCATAAGCTTGAATATCAGATAACTTACGTTGAGATGCTAACATATGAATTGTTTCTTGAAGATGCAAGGAGTGATTATGCTCTTCTACAAAATCATTTATCTTATACTTTCCATTCTTCAAAGTGACCTCCATTTTCGCTCGACAATTAGTTCTAGTCTCTAATCGAGGATTTATAATATTTATATCTCTTTTATCACTCTTCATATTTCCTTCTTTATAATAAACAAATTTATAGAAAGTTATAATTCCATCTTTTGGTCTACGGTTGAAATAATGTTTTATAACTCCAAATCCTATATTTCCACTGTAAGTCACCCAAAAATTCCATACTTCATCTAAACTATCAAACTCTATACCTATCTCAGGCTTCAAAATGGTTTTAGTAAATAGACGTATTTCTGGTTGCTGTGATAATGCAACCTCTGGCAACTCTATTTCTCTGTGCTCTGCTTCATCTATCAACTCCATGGATGTGATTGTGGCTCTATTTTTGCTTCCTTCATAGGCTGTTCTTCCTTCTACTCTATGACAAGCTTGCTCACCAGCTTCACGTTTCCTGCTCTCTCCTTTGTTGTTTCATGGTTTTTACGCAACATAAATGTAAAATACTACGTTTTATTTTATAAAAGTAGTGGGAACTAGAAAAAAAATGTGAACTAATTAGAAAAATATTGTGTGAAATTAGGGATTGATTAATAAATAAAAGGTTGAGATTTTAGTTGATATGATTATTAGGAGAAATTTTTTGGCTGTAATGATAAAGTGATTAAGGATTTCGGTGCCAAATAAGGAAGGAAAAATGTAAGAATAGAGGAACCAGTCGACTGGTTTAAAGACCAGTCGGCTGTCATGGGTTCCAAAGGCTAACTAGTCGATTGGCAATGGACCTGGTGCCTCTGGAATTTCAAAACTTCACACCAGTCGACTGGTTATGAAAATCCAAAATCCAGAAGTGAGCAACGGCTTCGCCAATTGATTGGTTCAACTGCTGCTCACTTCTAAAATTCCAAAACTCCACACCAGTCGACTCCCAATGCCTCTGATACCTTCTGGAGTCCATCCCAGGCCCCAACTAGTCGACTGGCCATTTGACAAGTCGACTAGGCTTCTATCCAAAAGCTAGCAGGAGCTTGGCCAGTCGACTAGTCTAGCCCCTACTAGCTTCTGAATTTTCATTATGGCTCACCAATCGATTGGCTATTATACCAGTCGACTAGTTCCAACTCCAGAAGGTATAAGAGGCTTGGCCAATCAACTGGTCCAGCCTCTGCTCGCTTCTGGAGTTCATATTTCAAGTACCAATCGATTTGTAAAATGGACAGTCGACTGGTACACGGTAACGAGCGACTGGTATATTCTATCAGTCGCCTGACTCGATGGGCTAGGTTGAGCTAGGCTTTCTTTGATCCAATACGGGGCATTTCAACCATAGCATGCAGTGCTGTGGTTCCCCCCCCACTGCAGAGAATCTTGGTCTAGAGAATATCATGGCTTCATATTTGGTGGAAAATGGGAAAGAAATATAAGGAAGAAAAATAAAGTGAATGTTGTTATTTTTATTACAACTCACAAGCGCACAAATCTATTGGAGTATAGATTTAGTGGTATGCAAGGTCGATCCCACGAGGATTGCCAATTGAGAAAATTTAATTCAGATTCAAAATAAATACTTCTAATTTAGTTGCCAGAATGTTTGTTTTGTGAGAAGAGTACTGAACAGAGTTTGTAAAGAAATAAAAGACTAAAATTAAATATGAATGTATTCAAAGTAAGAAACATGCTAAGATTAGGGGATCCATTCTTGGTACATCAAACAATAATAAATTTTAACTCTTTTATTACTCAAATGGAATCCTCACGTAAATGAGGTTCCATTCGGAAGATATGTTACATTAAACACGCTTTGGTTTATAGATGAAGTGTATTTGCCTTCTTTTCTTGTATTAATAATAGTAAATAACTTTTGTAAAATGGATTCAAGTATACATCGTGCCAATCATCATATTGTCTACAATCAATCAAGAATGATTCAAGTATTTATTGTGCCAAAGATTGTCTACAATATATCAAGATTTGCACTTTACAAAATTTAAAATTAAAATATACAAACAAATTCAATAATAATAATATAAAGTAGGCGGTAAAACCAGCTATTGAGAAAAGAAATAACAAGAAAATAAATACAAAAAGTGCAGAAAATAAATAACAGAGGGGCAATAAAACCATCCTCTAAGAAAGTAAATAATAAAAGTGCAGAAAATAAATAACAGAGGGGCAATAAAACCATCCTCTAAGAAAGTAAATAACAAGAAAATAAATAATAAAAGTGCAAAAAATAAATAACAGAGGGACAACAAAGCCATCGTCTAAAAAAGTAAATAACAAGAAAGTAAATAAAAAGTGCAGAAAATAAATAACAGAGGGGAAACAAAGCCATCCTTTAAGAAAGCAAATAACACGAAAGTAAATAATAGAAATATAGAAAATAAATAACAGATGGGCGACATAGCCGTCCTCTTAGAAAATAAATAAGAAGATAAATACAACATCAAGTATAAACATTAAAAATAAGAGTTAGATAAATTATTATTTTTATGCCAAGAGTTTCACCCTTTCACCTTAGTATGAGGAGATTAGTTCTCCATAATCAAGGTAAGAAAATAAAATAAAAGATGAAAAAGCATGATAAAACTTATGAAGGAAAGTAAAGATACAAAATGTATAAAGAGAGAAAAAGATTATAAACACTTAGAACTTCAACAAAGATTTTCCAAGCTCACTCTTTAGCCTTTCTCCCTTTATTTAGCTCACAAGATGTCTCTATTTATAGACAAAACAAGGGAAATAGGTGACAAAAATGGTGGGTAGCAAATTGCACTAAAGTTGACAAGTAGTGTTGCATTATGTGCCACGAAAGTCATCGTGATATATCGCCTTGATAGCCACCGAATCTGCTAATCCAATCAACATAAAAGTTATAGATATTTTCATTATCTTTCCATCCATATAAGGTAGAGAAAAATTGGCCACGTATTTTTGATTTATGTCCATAACACTGTAGCAAGGTTAGGCTGGACTGCAATAGTAAACATGTTCGGTTCTAGCCCAATTTGGGCCCTTTTAGTGTTCAGATTTACTGACCACTTGAATATCAAAATTGTAGAAAATTATATCTACAATGCACCTACAAAATTTCATGTCCTTTAAATATGTATTTGATGAAATATGGCCCAAATAATACAGTAAGGTTGGACTGGACTGTAACAGTAAACATGTTCTGTTCTAGCCCAATTTTGACCCTTTGGATACCTGAATTTGCTGATCACATAAACATGAAAGTTGTATGAAATTATGTCAGCTATTCATATACCACATTTCATACATAATATATACGTATTTTCTGAGATACGACCAAAATACTATAGTAAGATCAAGTTAAAAAGCAAGCAGCAAACAAATTTTTAACATTGAGTGTTTTGCCTTGAATCTTTATGTTTCGATTCTTTTAGAAATGTGGTCATAAATCAAGATTGAATTGATGTATATATTCATTAGGATGCGTCTCAAGAGACAAAAAGATAATACTCCTTACTCAGCCATCCTTAATGAATTTATTTTGTCTGCTTGATTTATAGACATCATTTCTAAAGAATCACAATTTAGCTTTGATTCCTCCAATTGAATCAATTTCCTATTCTTTTCTTTTTCTATAAAAATACACAAAACTAAAGACAAATAAGGGAGATAAATACTTAATTAAGGTAAAAAGATAGGATAAAAATATTTAATTTATGAGTAAAAAACTCATTCATCAGTGAACAAGAGAGAGAAAGAAAAAGGAGGAAGAAGTATGAGTACGATGTAGCATAATGCTATCAATATAAAAAAAATAGATTAGCTACATAACATATTCATTGCTACATAATGATAGGGACGGATAAGTGAGAGGCCTTCATCATTACTTTCATTTAGCGACAAAAAAAATTTCTTTAAAGCGTAGCAAATTAATAGCCACTAATTTTTTTTTTAAAAAAATTGAATGACCTCTCTTAAAAGCGATGAGTGTTTCATCACAAATTGGGAGATAAATTGTAAAATTTGTTACAAAGTGGACACTAATATGTTACTAATTTTACAAGCTTAAATTTATTTCATAGTTAATCCATAGTTAATTAGTGGTTGATTTTGACTTCCATAGCTAATGCATAGTTCATGCATCACTAATTAACCTTTAGCTAGTTTCATGTTTTGTAGCTAATTCATCTATAAATAATCAAAATATCGAAAAAAATATTTTTTTTTGTCTATTTAACATTCATTTACTGCATTACCATGAAATAGATCCAAAAAGTTGAAACTAGAAACAAGACTTTTGCCATTGGAATAATTGAAGAGTACTATATTAATTAACCAATATTTTTTATAAGAAGTATGTGCCATTTTCGTCGTGGTTGTCATCACCATCTTCTACATCATGTCCAAATCCCTACATATATAAATAATTGTATTATTATAACACTAAGCATTAGTTAATATAAATGTAAATTAGATAACTATGTTAAGGTGTACATATATGTCAATTGCTGATATGAACTCCACCACAAACTGTCAAAACTCATGATCTAAGACACCACAATCGATGATTGAAGATCTAATTGATAAGTCAGATGAACGCCATAGTAAATTTTGATAAATTTAAATATTTTTTTAAAGAATCAAAAAGAAAATACCTTCACTTTTATGAATAATAATTAAATTCTCTTTATTGATCATTCATGCTTATTTATAGGCTAATATACAGAAAAAAAATCTTAAACAAATTAAAATTTTTAATTCTTATCAAACTAGATAATATAATAATTAATAAACTAAGTAATCTAACCCTAATCAAAGTAAATTAAAACTATAAATAAATAAATAAATAACTAAAAAATTTGCAAAAAAAACATCACCCATATTTTAGCCTTTAGCCTTGTGGTCTTTTAGGCCCATATTCAACATTTTTCTCTTTAAGCCCATATTTAGGTTAGCTGGTTTTGGCCCATATTTAGATTGGCTTTAATCTTGACCCACTTTTAATAGTAATAATTTTCTCTTTCTATTGGGACTCCATAATTAAGTCATTAAGTGATTTTTTGAATCTTTTAACTCAAGCTCTTGTAATAGGTATAATTAGAATTTGAAGATGGTTTGTATTCCATTTGTCAGCTTTAGCCATGCCTTCATCATTTTCCTTCTCTTAAAAATGATTTGTCCTTAAATCATTACCTGCATCAAAATTAATTAAATTTGTAACATTAAAAGTTGCATTAACATTATGCTTACATGGTAAATCCAGCTTGAAAGCATTGTCATTAAGGAGTTCAAGAACTTGAAAATGACCATCTCTTCTCGGAAGTAACTTAGACCGCCTTTGTGGTGAAAATCTTTCTTTTCTCATATATAACAAAACCCAATCTCCAAGTACCAATACCATCTTATGATGCACTTTGTTGGCTTGTTTTGCATATTGTTTCGTTCTTCGCTTAGTGCTGAGTTTTGCTTTCTCATATATTTATTTAACAAATTTAACCTTTTTGTTTCCATTTAAGTTAGCACATTTAGACAAAAGTATTGGTGTTAAATCCAATGGAGTCAAAGGATTAAAACCATAAACAATTTTAAATGGTGAAAACTTAGTGCTAGAATGAACATTATGATTATAAGCAAACATAACATGTGGTAAACATTTTTTCCGTGTTGTGATGTCCTTTTTAATAATAGCCTTCAACAAAGTAGATAAAGTTCTATTCACTACTTTAGTTTGACAGTTTGTGGGTGACAAGTAGAAGAAAATAGAAGTTTAATCCCTTAATTATCCGACAATAGTTTTCAAAAATAGCTTAAGAAATTAACATCTCTATCCAAAAAAATTGTTCTAGGCATACTGTTGTTGTTTTAATTAAAACTCGCAAGTGCACGAATCTATTGGAGTATAGATTTAGTAGTATGCAAGGTTGAACCCACAGGGATTTCCAATTAAGAGAAAATTCTAATTTAGATCCGAAATAAATACTTGTAACCTAGTTGCCAATGTCTTGTTTTGTGAGAGAAATATTGAACAAAGTATGCAAAGAACTAATATACTGAAATTAAATGAAAATGTATTCAAAGTAAAGAAACATACTAAGGTTAGGGAAACCACTTTTAGTATATCGAATAAAAATAAATTTAACTCTTTCGTTACTCAATTAGAATCCTTACACGAATGAAGTTCTAATACGATGATATGTTAATTTAAGCTCAACTTTGTTTAAACATGAATTATATTTACCTCCTTACTAATAATTAAAACATTCTTGTAAAATGGGTTCAAGTATATATTGTGCCAATTGTCATGTTGTCTACAATATATCAAGATTCACACTTCGCAAGATTAAAAATACAAGGATGCAAAACATAACTTGTAACTAAATTCAAGCGTAGATTGTGCCAATCATTATATTATCTACAATAAATCAAGATTGATTCAAGCATTTATTGTGCCAAAGATTGTCTACAATGTATCAAGATTCAAGGTTTACAAGATTAGAATTAAAAGAGGTACGAAGAAGAAACATAACAAGAGATAGGTGGCGAAGCCAACCATAAAAATAATAAGAGATAGGCGGTCTGATAAAACCAGCCAATAAAATAACAAGAAATCGGTGGTCTGATAAAACCAGCCATTAAGAAATAATCATCAAAAAAGAAATAAGAAGGTAAATACAATATCAAAGATAAACATTAAGATTAAGAGTTAGATAAATTATTATTCTCATACCAAGAGTTTCATTCTTTCACCTTAGCATTAGGAGATTAGTTCTCCATAATCAAGGCAAGAAAGTGAAATGAAAGATAAAGAAACATGATAATATTCTGAAAGAAAATGAAAAATACAATATGTCTAAAGAGAGAATAACATTACCAGTACGTAGAATTCCAACAAAACTTTCCCAAGCTCTCTCCAAAAGCTCCTCAAAAGTTCTGTAAAGCTCTCTATTTATAGATACAAATAGGTGTGGTAGGTGATAATTGTCAAAATTGTTAGGTGGGAAGTTGTACAAGGTTAACAATTTGGATTCCTTCATGTGCACCAAAATTTATCCTTGAATATCTTCTTGAAATCCACCGAATTTGCTGACTTCATCAACACGAAAGTTGTACACAATTTTATTACCTTTCCGTCTAGACAAATTGTGGACAAATTGGATAAGTAATTAGTGACTTATGGTCAAAATAATAGAGCAAAGTCGGGCTGGACTGCAGCAGTAGTCGAATTCTCTTCTAGCCCACTTTTGGCCATTTTAATGTCTGAATTTTCTAACCATGTAAACATGAAAGTTGTACCCAATTGTGTCAGCTACACACCTACCAAATTTTATACATATTGGATATGTATGTTTGGCGATGTGGCCCAAGTACTACAACACGGTTGGGCTAGAATGCAAACAGCAAACATATTCTTAACATTGGGAGCTTTGCCGTGAATCTTTATGTTTTAGTTCTTTTTGGAAATGTGATTATAAATCAAGAATAAATTTGTACATATCTCCCTTAGGATGCGTGTTAAGAGTCTATATAATAATGCTCCTTATTTATTCATCCTTATGAATTTGTTTTATCTGCTTGATTTATAGACATCATTCCCAAAGAACTACAATTTAACTCTGATTCCTCTAATTAAGTCCATTTTCTACTCTTCTCTCCATCTGTAAGAAATACAAAAACTAAAGACAAGTAAGGGAGATTTATGCTTAATTATGACAAAAAGATAAGATGAAAATATTTAATTTATGAGTATAAAACTCACTCATCAAATACCCCCAAACTTAATCTTTTGCTTGTACTCAAGCAAAACACACAAACTTCAAAATTTAAAAGATGAATGAGTGATGAGTTGTTTTTGGCTTACTAAGCATTCCGCAAGGATCTAAAATGTGCAACCAAGGAAAATATCAAAATTTCAAGGTTATGTAGAACTTTTATTCAAATGCAACATATGGTTTACTCTTGAATCCCGAGTGTGTGTGTGTAGTAGTCTTATGACATTAGACTTTTCGCATTCAAATAAATTTATGTAATCAAATATTTAAAACAAATCTCTAGATATATGCATTTGAGACTCCATAAGCTTATTTTTCATGTCACTCTCCACTAATGTAGACTAATCATAACATTTAAGATCATTAGAACTTTCATTATGCTTGTAATGTATGGCATAGGTTAAAGGTGGATAAAATGATATGAATGAAAGCTCAATTCACACTTCAACATGCATGATCATTTAAAGCCTCCCAAATACTTTTGATATTATACTGTGAATTCTATTTCCAACATTTTCATCATCCTTACATTTATTTGCTCATACTATTTTTTTTAAAGATAAACACCCCCAAATTTATTTATTTAGGGAGTATTAACTTTCTTTTTCTCTTTTTTTTTCTCTTTTTTCTCTTTTTTTCTTTTTTAAACTTCTACTATCCACCCCTGAACCATAGCTTTTCAAATAATCATTCTTGTGAGTGAAAGATAAAAGTTAAAAATATTTTATTTAAAGGCTAGATAATAATAAATGTGTTCAAGAAAGGATGAATATAGGCTCAAAATAGGTTGCTAGGGATAGCATCATGTATAGGTTGGTTTGAAAGGCTCAAACGATTCCAACAATGCCTAATTCATTTCTTAAATGGAGAGTAGTCTAGGATTTCGCCTCAAGTGACAATTAAATAAGTTCTAGAGTCTTATGAGATCAATTAACATATCAGAATCACATAAATCTTTTTTGAATAAACAAACAGTTAAATGTAAAAGATTAAGTGCACAAGATATTAGGATTCTCAAATAAAACACAAGTTACATTAGAGTTCAAGTTCACACATAACACTCAGAACTCATCTGTTTGCCAAATGTTACAAGCATTTTAAACCATTTTCATCATTGGTGCTAGCTTTGCGTAGTCCCAAAACATCACTCAAAATATTTTTTTTTTAAATCTAGGTGCTGGAACCTATATAGAGATAGGAGGCTAGGCACCTACCCCTTTTTTTTAAGATGAACAAACATAAAACAAATAATAAAGATTGAAAGAGATATTACCTGAAAGGAGATCTAGGAAAAGATGAACCTGCAATAGTTATGTGAATAGGCTAGTGGCATAATTTCAATAGCTATGTGAGTAGGCCAGCGAATGTCAGCTAAATTAGAGGTGAAAAATTCAAAAACAACGGCTTACATGCATATGTATAGTAGTTGTGATTGTGGCTCACATCTTCCTCTGATTTTACGTCCAGTAACGGCTTAAACGCCCTCTATGGGTCGAGGATATACTTCCCATCCAATTTTCTCATAAATTGGCAAACAGGGTCTTTTAATGTCAGATTCCCAAGATTGTACCATTTATGTTCTTTTTTGAAATGCGGTCATAAACCGATAGTACCGATATGCACAGATCCACTAAGATGTGTCTTAAGAGACGTTGGATGAAAGTCATCATCTAATGACTCTTTACTCAAGCCATCTTTAATAAACTTAATTTTGTCTTCCCAATTTACAGACACCCAACCCAAAGAACGGCAATGTTTGTTATAAGTTTCATGTCTACATTTGTAACAAATACCAATTCGTTTAGCTTTGAGCTTTTTAGCAAAACTGGTTTTTCCTAAGTCAAGCATGTAAGAGATGAAATCATTTGCAGACTCATCTGATATTCGTACCTTAGCTTCAATTAGCCAATGAATATCAGTAGGCATCCTCATGTTCATCAACACACTTAATCTTGCAACCTATGCTTTGTAAATTTTTGTCAATGCATTAGGTGGAAGAGAAGGAAAATGATTTTTCAATTGTGCGAGAATGTCCTCCATTATTGACTCAAAAAGAATTTTTTTTAAAAGAGAAAAAGCAACAAAAGCAGGAAAACAATAGAAATTCAAAAGAAGATAACACTAAAGAAACTAATTAATGCAAGTTAAATAAAGAAAGATCTTACCTGGATAGCGTGCACGATAGCCTTTAACAACAGAAGCAAATCAATCATGGTAGACAGGATCACGCAAAGGTGTCTCCTCTATCTCCGGGTTATGTAATTCCAACAATGCTTTCAATCTTTGACCATTTACTTTAAACACATTACCGTCCTCGGGATTTTCAATCTTTACTGCACCATTTGGGTAAATAGCATGAACAACAGATGGCAGTGGAACTGATTCAAAAGGTGAAATTATTTCTTTTTTGACTTTTCATTTATTAGTATCCATTAGTGGAACTATCTCTAATAAAGAGTCTACTTCACTAACCAAATAATCCTCATCTTTATCCGTATTGAAATGAGTCAAATATTTTTCTAGATGATCATTACTAAAAGAGTCTAAAAATAAATTATAAATGGCACTTTCAATCAGGTTAACCTCACATAAATCATCCATATCCATAGGTTGATGAGAGACATTAAAAACATTTAGTTCCACAGTCATATTTCCAAAAGATAAATTCAAAATTCAATTTCGACAATTAATGATTGCATTGGATGTTGCCAGAAATGGTCTACCCAAAATGACTGAAATTTGTGTCTCTGTATTCTCAACAGGTTCAGTGTCAAGAATAATGAAATCTACTGGAAAGTAGAACTTATCAACCTTTATGAGCACATCTTTTATGACACCTCTAGGAATTTTTGTGGACCTATCAGCTAACTGAAGGGTTACTGGTGTAGGTTTTAGTTTTCCTAACCCAAGTTTCTTATACACAGAGTAAGGCAGCAGATTTACACTTGCTCTTAGATCAAGTAAGGCTCGGTTGATCACATGGTCACCTATCACATAAGAAATTGTAGGACAACCAGGATCTTTGTACTTGATAGGAGTTTTTTGTTAAATTATAACGCTTACTTGTTCAGTCAAGAATGCCTTTTTTGGAACATTAGTTTTTCTTTTCACCGTGCAAAGATCTTTCAAGAATTTTGAGTAAGCAGATACTTGTTTGATAGCATCAAGAAAAGGGATGTTAATGCTTACTTGCTTAAACACCTCTAAAATGTCACTATGTTGAGTACCTTTCTTATTTGATGCAAGTCTTTAAGGGAAAGGAGCTTTAGGGGCACAAGAAATCTGTTCACTTTTCTTTTCACTTGAGTTATTAGTTTGGGATTCATGTTGACTCTGTTCCTCATTTTCTGGCATGTGAACATGATTATCAATGACCTTTCCAGATCTAAGGGTTGTCACAGACTTTACTTCTTCCTTAGGATTTGCTGATGATCCTACTTCAAATTGACCCTTAGGATTTGGAACAGGTTGACTGGGAAATTTCCCTTTTTCTCTCTCTCTTACAGTATTGGCTATTTGACCCAATTGTGCTTCAAGCTTTGAAATAGCTTGAGTGTGAGATTGCAAGACTTGTTGGGTCGATTGCATGAACTATTGCAAAGTATCCTCCAAAGAAGGTTTTCTTTGTTGTGGTACCCCAAAAGGAGGAGCATGTTGAGGAACTTAAGGGTATGAATTAGGAGGGGCAAATTGTTGCCCACCTTGATTCATTGCAGGTTGATTTTGCCTCCATGAAAAATTTGGATGATTCCTCCAATTTGGATTATATGTTGGTGCAAATGGGCTGTCTGATGACTTTCCATAAGATTGAAGAGAATTAGCTTGCTCAAAAAATGATTCTTGGTAAGCTGGTATAGATGAATAAAATTGTGCAATGTGAGATGTACTAGAACATAAGGTACATGGCTATATCCTAGTATTGGTAGAAGGATTCAGAGTGTGGCTTAAAGTTAAAGTTTCTACCTTTTTAGTTAGGCTAGCTAAGGCAATTGTCACATCTGTGTCATCACTTACTTCATAAATTCCTCCCTTTTTTTGTGTTTGAGCCTTCTTATCCCTGGGATCTATGCAGTTCCAATGTTGAGAATTTTCAGATAAAGATCCTAAGGATCCAAGTTTCCCCCTCATTCAATTGTAAAAATCTCCCACCATGCATGCTTTGGATCATTTGATGGTTTGATGAAGTTAAACCATCATAGAAATATTTCACCAATCTCTAAGTTTCAAAACCATGATGAGGAAATTTTAGAAGAAGATCATTAAATCATTTCCAACATTCAAAAAATTGTTCACCCTCTTTTTGACAAAAAACAGAAATTTCTCTCCTAAGGGCATCAGTTTTAGACATAGGAAAAAAATTTGCCAGAAAATTATTTACTAATTGGTTCCAACTAGTAATAGTTCCTATAGGAAGGGAGTTCAACCAGGATTTATCTTTATCTTTTAATGAAAATGGAAACATTCTAAGCCTGATTTACTCATCATTGAAATTTTGGAAGCGAAATGTCGAACAGATTTCAAGAAACTCTTTAATGTGCCTGTATGGATCTTCTCTTTTCAAACCATAAAATGATGGTAAAAGTTGGAGTATGGATGGTTTGATTTCAAAATGAGTTGCAGTAGTTTGTGATAAAACTATGCAAGATGGAGTATTGGCTATGACATATGAGAAGTACTCCATAAGAGTTTTATTATGTTAACTTGTTCTTCCATTTTTATTGGTGATACAGCAGAATCTAATGTCTCTATTGCAAATCACTTGTTGACCCTAAACCTTTCCTAACCAACCGCTTATCTTTATCATGTTTCCAAGCACGCATAAACTAAAAAAAAATGCTTCCTAATTATGAAAAAAAATCTAACTACACAACGGAAACACAATACAAATACCACAAAAAAAAATCACAAAATTATACAAACTCCTTTTTTTTCAAAGTGTTAGTAATAATGGGTAGTATTTAATCGGTAGACATCCCAGGAAAATATGGATGAATCACAATTGTTTCACTTAAAACCCATATTCCTTAGGTACTTTTTGCCTTGATGACAGAATCCACCAATTTTATACACGCAAATTACTACACCAATTTTTAAGAAACAATTCTAAAGAAAAATTTCTATACGCAGAATAAACAAATGTTCTAACTATAACTAGTGGAAGAAAAATACTTACCTGGATCCAAATAGCTTTTCCGTCACAATCCCCAGCAACAATGCCAAAAACTTATTGTTTTAATTAAAACTCACAAGTGCACGAATCTATTGGAGTATAGATTTAGTGGTATGCAAGGTCGATCCCATAGGGATTGCCATTTGAGAGAAAATTCTAATTTAGATCCGAAATAAATATTTCTAACCTAGTTGCCAATATCTTGTTTTGTGAGAGAAATATTGAACAAAGTATGCAAAAAACTAATATACTGAAATTAAATGAAGATGTATTCAAAGTAAAGAAGCATACAAATATTAGGAGATCCACTCTTGGTATATCAAATAAAAATAAATTTAACTCTTTTGTTACTCAATTAGAATCCTTACACGAATGAAGTTCTAATCGGATGATATGTTAATTTAAACTCAACTTTGTTTATACATAAATTATATTTACCTCCTTACTAATAATTAAAATATTCTTGTAAAATGGGTTCAAGTATATATTGTGCCAATTGTCATATTGTCTACAATATATCAAGATTCACACTTCGCAAGATTAAAAATACAAGGATGCAAAACATAACTTGTAACTAAATTCAAGCGTACATTGTGCCAATCATGATATTGTCTACAATAAATCAAGATTGATTCAAGCATTTATTGTGCCAAAGATTGTCTACAATGTATCAAGATTCAAGGTTTACAATATTAGAATTAAAAGAGGTACGAAGAAGAAACATAACAAGAGATAGGTGGCGAAGCCAACCATAAAAATAATAAGAGATAGGCGGTCTGATAAAACTAGCCAATAAAATAACAAAAAATCGGTGATCTGATAAAACCAGCCATTAAGAAATAATCATCAGAAAAGAAATAAGAATGTAAATACAATATCAAAGATAAACATTAAGATTAAGAGTTATATAAATTATTATTCTCATACCAAGAGTTTCACCCTTTCACCTTAGCATTAGGAGATTATTTCTCCATAATCAAGGCAAGAAAGTGAAATGAAAGATGAAGAAACATGATAATATTCTGAAATAAAATGAAAAATACAATGTCTAAAGAGAGAATAACATTACAAGTACGTAGAATTCCAACAAAGTTTTTCCAAACTCTCTCCAAAAGCTCCTCAAAATTTCTCTAAAGTTCTCTATTTATAGATACAATTAGGTGTGGTAAGTGTGATAATTGTCAAAATTGTTAGGTAGGAAGTTCTACAAAGTTGACAATTTGGATTCCATCATGTGCACCGAAATTGATCTTTGAATATCTTCTTGAAATTCGTTGAATTTGCTGACTTCATCAACACAAAAGTTGTAGACAATGTCATTAGCTTTCCGTCAAGACAAATTATGGACAAATTGGATACGTAATTTGTGACTTATGGTCAAAATATTAGAGCAAAATCGGGCTGGACTGCAGCAGTAGTCATATTCTATTCTATCCCACTTTTGGCCCTTTTAATGTCCGAATTTTTGACCACTTGAACATGAAAGTTGTACCCAATTGTGTCAGCTACACACCTATCAAATTACATACATATTCGATATGTATTTTTGGAGATATGGCCTAAGTACTGCAGCAAGGTTGGGCTGGATTGCAAACAGCAAACATATTCTCAACATTGGGTGCTTTGCCGTGAATTTTTATGTTTTAGTTCTTTTGAAAATGTGATCATAAATCAAAAATAAATTTGTGCATATCTCTATTAGGATGCGTTTCAAGAGTCAATATGATAATGCTCCTTACTCAGCCATCCTTAATGAATTTGTGTTATCTGCTTGATTTATAACATCATTCCCAAAGAACCACAATTTAGCTCTAATTCCTCCAATTAAGTCCATTTTCTACTCTTCTCTCCATCTGTAAGAAATACTCAAACTAAAGACAAGTAAGGGAGATTTATACTTAATTATGACAAAAAGATAAGATAAAAATATTTAATTTATGAGTATAAAACTCACTCATCACATACTATTCAATCTTACAATTTCTATATAAAACAGATTAGCAACATGTGAAGTGATGAATGAGTTTTGTACTCATAAATTAAATATTTCTATCTTATCTTTTTATCTTAACTAAGTATTTATCTCCCTTATTTGTCTTTAGTTTTGTGTATTTTTATAGATAAAGAGAAGAATAGGAAATTGACTCAATTAGAGGAATCAAAGTTAAATTGTGATTATTTAGAAATGATGTCTATAAATCAAGCAGACAAATAAATTCATTAAGGATGGCTGAGTAAGGAGCATTATCTTTTTGTCTCTTGAGATGCATCCTAATGAATTTATGCATCAATTCAATCTTGATTTATGACCACATTTCTAAAAAAATCGAAACATAAAGATTCAAGGCAAAACACTTAATGTTAAAAATTTGTTTGCTGCTTGCTTTTCAACTTGATCTTACTACAGTATTTTGGCTGTATCTCAGAAAATATGTATATATTATGTACAAAATTTTGTAGGTGAATAGAAAATATAATTTACTACAACTTTTATGTTCAAGTGGTCAGCAAATTCGGACACTAAAAGGGCCAAAAGTGGACTAGAACCGAACATGTTTACTGTTGCAGTCCAGTCTGACCTTGCTACAGTGTTTTAGCCATAAATCACAAAATACTTGGCCAATGTTTCTCTACCTTATATGGATGGAAAGATAATGAAAATATCTACAACTTTTATGTTGATTAGATCATCAGATTTGGTGGCTATCAAGGCGATATATCACGATGACTTTTGGGGCATATAATGCAACACAACTTGTCAACTTTAGTGCAATTTGCTACCCACTATTTTTGTCACCTACTTCCCTTGTTTTGTCTATAAATAGAGACATATTGTGAGCTAAAGGGAGAGGAGAAAGGATGAAGAGGGAGCTTGAGAAATCTTTGTGGAAGTTCTAAGTGTTTGTAATCCTTTTCTCTCTTTATATATTTTGTATCTTTACTTTCTCTCATAAATTTTATCATGCTTCTTCATCTTTCATTTTGTTTTCTTATCTTGATTATGGAGAACTAATCTCCTAATGCTAAGGTGAAAGAGTGAAACTTTTGGTATAAAAATAATAATTTATCTAACTCTTAATTTTAATGTTTATACTTGATGTTGTATTTATCTTCTTATTTATTTTCTTGTTATTTACTTTTTTAGAGGATGGCTTTATTGCCCCTTTGTTATTTATTTTTTGCCTTTCTATTATTTACTTTCGTGTTATTTACTTTCTTAGAGGATGGCTTTGTTGCCCCTCTGTTATTTATTTTTTATGTTATTATTTTCTTATTATTTTTCTTTTGAGAGGACGGATCTGTCGCCTCTCTGTTATTTATTTTCTGTACTTTTATTTACTTTCTTGTTATTTATTTTTTTAGAGGATGGCTTTATTGCCCCTCTGTTATTTTTTTTCAGCACTTTTTGTATTTATTTTCTTGTTATTTCTTTTCTCAATGGCTGGTTTTACCGCCTACTTTATATTATTATTATTGACTTTGTTTGTATATTTTTATTTTAAATTTTGTAAAGTGCAAATCTTGATACATTGTAGACAATCTTTGGCACAATAAATACTTGAATCATTCTTGATTTATTGTAGGCAATATGATGATTGGCACGATGTATACTTGAATCCATTTTACAAAAGTTATTTACTATTATTAATACAATAAAAGAAGGCAAATACACTTTATCTATAAACCAAAGCGTGTTTCATGTAACATATTTTCCGAATGGAACCTCATTTACGTGAGGATTCCATTTGAGTAATAAAAGAGATAAAATTTATTATTATTTGATGTACCAAGAGTGGATCCCCTAACCTTAGCACGTTTCTTACTTTGAATACATTCATATTTAATTTTAGTATTTTAGTTCTTTACAAGCTCTGTTCAGTACTCTTCTCACAAAACAAACATTCTGGCAACTAGGTTAGAAATATTTATTTTGGATCTAAATTAAATTTTCTCAATTAGCAATCCTCGTGGGATCGACCTTGCATACCACTAAATCTATACTCCAATAGATTCGTGCGCTTGTGAGTTTTAATAAAAATAACAACATGAAGCATTATCAATTTTGTGACATGGAATAAAATTTTCCATTTTAGAAAATATATCCACAACAACAAAAAATTAAATCTTTACCACGGTTGGACCTGGCTAAACCTAACACAAAATCCATAGATATATTAATCCAAGGTTCACTAGGTATAGGTAAATGAGTATATAAACCATGAGGTTTAGTCTTAAGCTTAGCTTGTTTACAGGTTATACACTGCCCACATATTCGTTCTACATCTCATTTCATAGGAGGCTAGAAGAAGTGTTCAAACAAAACATCTAAAGTTTTACATATGCCAAAATGTCTTGTCAAACTACCTTCATAAGCTTTTCTAACAAGCAAATCACATACATTACAAGAAAATAGGTTTTCGGTGGTGACTCCAAAAATCGCCACTAAAAATACGTAGTGAAAATTTTTAGTCACCACCAAGTTGTTGTTTACACAAACGTGAGTGAATGGCTTCTGTGGCGACATTTTGGGTCGTCACAAAAAATAAATTTTCAGTGGCTATTTAAGTCTGTCACTAAAAAATAATATTTAGTGGCGACTAAAAGAGGTCACCACCAAAAACAAATTTTAGGCCAATATATATCATATCCAATTAGAATTTGAAGTTGGTCTACATTCCATTGTTAGCCTTAGTCATGCCTTCATAAGTTATGGCTTTTTGGCTACATCTTCATAATGGAATCTGGGAATGTAGTTCATGATTGGATTCAATATCTTCTGCCAAGAAAGTTCTTCATCGCCACATTGATGACTTGGATTACATCTTGGCTGGGAGTAGAAGTAGGCCCCATACATAGTCGGAGCCAATGCATTTGAAGAGGTGCCTATCTCAGCATGCTAGTTATGCCCCTGTACTGTGAGTGTGACCCTTCTTGTTAACACTCGCAACATCTACCCAGACATCACAGGTAATGGAAAGATAGGAATAAAAGTCTTCCCCTTACTTAAGCAATTATAGTGTTAAGGGCTTCCTAGAATAACACAAGAAGAAAATATCAGGATCAAAGTAATATAAGTAACAAAAATCCCATAAAATAGGAGGAAAGAAACAGTTATGATGAATCTCTTTGCTCTATTGGAGATGTAGCATCTAGGTTTCTTCTCATGGGTCTAGTCGTACACATGCCGATACAAGATTGGCCAGTGAAGTTCTACCCCCTAGAAGTCAATTTGAACATATGTTATCTAAACTTCAACAAATAGTGACTCAAAGCTACATAATGATTTCGATTACCATCTTTGACTCGTGATCAAAGCTTATAAAACCGCCCAAATAAAGCACACCTCTTGGCATTGATGCTCTATTAGCCTTGACGACCTGCAACTTCTTTTTCCACTCATCTAACAATCAAATTTTGAGGAGGCTATCCTAAAAATATGTGATGACTCTAAATTCATGGGCCCTGGAAATTTTTCCAATCCATTTTCATTAATTTTATGAGTTTTATCATTTATTTGGTTCACAAAAATGTCTTCTAATGATTTGCCATGATATCCTACCCAATATTGAAGCCCTAAATAGCAAAGGATGAATAAAAAGAGCCACTGTTTCCAGTGTGGATTAGAGCCTGAGACATTGATGCATATGCCCCCTATCACGTTAGGTCAAATGCTCCCAATACTCTTTGCCCTGATACGACAAATGACCAAAAGTTTCTAACCGGTGGTAACTTCACAAACCTTTAGAAGTCTTCTGGTCAAATGCTCCCAATACTCCCATTTTTCAAACACTTTTTTTTTTGTTTTCAACGTATTTTTTAAACTTGTATTCAATAAGTATGTTGAATTTTTTTTAAAAAAATGCCTATTAAATATTACTTTATGATCATTTGCAATTATTATAATTTTTTTTTGGCATATTCTCATTTTTTTCCCATTATCATAAACACAAAATTTAAAATTATTGTAAAGTTTAGCAATCAAATGATTGCTTATATGAAGTTAATGGATTTGAATATACTTACAATAAAGTTAGGAAAAAAAGTCATAAATTGATAAAATTAATCTTTAATAAGTAAATAAGATTTATTAATTTAGATATAAACTTTACAAATAACTTTTTTCGTCTAATTTTATTTTAGAAAAATATTTAAAGAATTTTAAAATATTCCAAAACTAATAAACCCTTCGCATCATGACGCTCGTATACTAAAAATGCTTCAGTGGGTCTGGCTTTGTTGAAAAAACTAAAACTTTGACGACAAGTCACATTAGGCATAGCCCAAAGCACCGAGTAAGATGAAAGGTCCCATTTAACGTGGGGTTCCACCACTATTGACAAACTGGAAAGTGTAACACACAAAAAAAAAAAAGAAAAAAAAAGAGAGGTCACATTCAAAGCCATGTGAAGACATGACTCAGAATTGCCATTGGAGTCCAAAGTATATTTCAATTCTGACAAGATATTATCTCTTAAGTCTAAAAAAAATAGATATTATCTTATTTCTAAGGTTATAATTAAACCAAGTTAAGTTTGAATATATTTTTAATTTAAAATTTAAACATTGTGATTATTTTTCATTTATTTACTTTTGAATAATTTATTATGTGTATTATAAATATAATGTATATTTATATGTATATATATAAAAATTAAATTAATTAAAAATTATACTTTTATATTGTATTTTATTTTGTTGAATAAAGAATTAATAAAAATATATGTTATAATATTTTAATAATATATAAATTATTGTAATTATCTTTAATTTTTACTAAAATCACATATAATAAAAAAATAAAAATAATTATACTTTACTAATAATTGAACTATTTTTGAATTTAAAAAAATGAGTATACAAATTTTCAAACTTGTTTCATTTAATTAAACGAATTTAAATATAATAAATGAATCGAATTCAGTTTAAACTTTTAGCAAGTGAAATTTAAATAATTTATGAACAATTCGGTTGATTTACCATTCAACTCATCACATGTTAGAAAAAGGCCATTGTTTATATATTTTACGTTGTGGTCCTGTTTTTCTGTGTTATTTCATAGAATGAAGTTTAATTTTGTACCTTGCATTGCATGAGAATGCATATACTATATAGTGAAATAACGTGTATGTATTGTGTTAATGGGTTCCTTAAGAGCAATTTAAATATTAAACTAACTTTTCCTCCTTATAATGCAAATTTTTGTAAATACAAATATAAAAGTGCTATAAATTTTCTTTTCTAAACAATATGAAGCCAAAATAGACATAATAAATTAAAATACAAACTTAATAAAAATGGATCTCAGCGAAAGGATGGATTGACGCTATTAATAGGTAGACCCGGCCTCAGCTAGAAGCCAACAAAGCAAGCGTTTTAGGCCTCTTCAAAAAAAAATTATTTTTTAATAATTATTTTTTTAAAAAAATAATTTTAAAATTTGAAGAGTTTTTATTTTTCAACACATTTACTTTTCTAATTTAAGCCGCGTTTTACTGTTTTATAGTTTCAATACATCACCTACTTATTGAAAGGTCTTATTTTATTTTTTGAAAAATATAGGGAAGACGGATTTAAAAATGCTATAATTTCTGCCAAAGAAATTGTTATAGAAATGAATATAGAACCTAAATTCCATAAAAAACATACTATTCGTAGAAAGAAACAATTTGATGAAATTATTGACAATGAAATTGTAAAATCTCCTGAAGAATTATTTAAAGTTGATTATTTTTTGTACATAATAGATAAAGCAATCACTTCATTTCAAAGTAGATTTGAACAATTTAAAATGTATCAAGATATTTTTTATTTTCTATTTAGCATTGAAAAATTAAAGTCATTAGATAATAACAATTTAAAAGAAAATTGTCTTAACCTTAAACGTTTGTTAAAATATAATAACAACTCTGATATTGATGGATTAGATTTATTTACAAAATTAAAAATTTTAAGAAAAATTATACAAGTAAAAAATGATACACCAATAGATATATTTAATTATATAACAAGACTTGATTCTTTTTCCAAATGCGTATATTACTTATAGAATAATGTTAATGATTCCTGTAACTGTTGTTTCGGTAGAAAGAAGTTTTTTAAAATTAAAATTAATAAAATCTTATTTAAGATCGACAATGTCTCAACAAATATTAAATGAATTAACTTTATTATCGATTGAAAAAGAATTATTAAATGAAATCAATTACAATAATTTAATAAACAATTTTGCATCTCAAAAAGTACGAAAGATAAATTTTAAATAAAAATATAATAATATTAATAAAATTTTATTATTTATTTTAAAAGATCTTACTTTAAAATTTTTTTTAAGTTTTCGTAAGTGTTGGGTCGCCTGTCAATAGACAACCAATAAAAAGAAAAATGTTAAAAATGAGGAGAGGAAAGTCAAAGAGAAAGAACAAGAGAGTACGGAGAATTCGCATATATACAATATCGTCCTATTTTTAACATCAAAGTAAAGATATTTCCAATTTTCTGTTTTTATATAACGAGGAATTTTGAAAATTACTTTTAGAGCACACTTCTCAAAACAACATTGCCAAACATGTATTTTTGTTTTCAGAAAACTTAAGGATCTTTTTTAAAACACTTTCCAAATAGTCCCATATTATCCAAGGATGGAGCTTAGTCTAAATTTTTTTAAGATATTAATATTAACTATATCCTTTATTTTAATTATAAATTGCAATTTAAATTTTCATATAAAATATTAGTATTGTCAATATGGTTCAGTGGCCCAATCTTTCTAACCTGTTAATTGGACAAGTTTGAGTTAAAAAAAAATAAGTCCATTTAAAATCAGACTTAAATGAGTTTGAGTGGACAGTTCACAAATTATCCTATATATAAAAAAAGAGCGAGCCTTCTAAACTCCTGAAAAAAAAATTTATTTTACACTTTATTACATTAGTTTCTTAATATATTGTGATTATAATATTTTTATGAAAATTTTAAATTTCTTAAATATTTTTTTTATTTAAAAAATTTTAGTTAAAAGAAAGTAAAATTACTCCATAGAACAAATCCATTTATAGCCAATATATACAGTGCCCCGTGGGTCGTCCTATTTGCCCAATTTATTTTGGGTGAGTATAAGGATTATAAATATAATGTACCCAAAACAGGATTGGTAGGACTCTTAAAATTGATAGCCACACACTGAGAAGATTGAACTTGAATTCGGGAGAGGAACATGGGGTCAAGAGGGGGAAGTTTGCATGCATCTGTGTTGAAATAAACCTTCGAAGGAGATTGATTTCGAAATTAGACTGAGGAAGAAATTATTTAATATAGAATATGAAGGGTTGCATTTTATTTGCTTTGATTGCGGGGTTTATGGTCACAGAAAAGAAGGTTGTCCATAGAAAAATATTGAAGTTACAGTTGCAAACGGAACGAAGTTATTGAAGAATATCATGGAAAAGGCATCGCCTCCGATGAAGTCCAATAGCCACGAGCAGGTTCCACCAGGAGAAGAGCTGTACGGACCATGGAAGATGGTGAAGAGACCTGAAAGGAGGTAACCTGTCACCCCACGTTTTCCTGACACCAAGCAGCCCAATCAGTATAGGGGTAAAATGGCTATAACCTCGGAACCAGGAGCAAACAGCTCGAGGGCTATAGCAGGAAAAACCAGATTCGACATCGTAGAGGACTTACTTGAAGAACCGGAGAAGGCAGAGTAGAGCCTAAACCTTGAAAGTACGGATATCAGGAAAGTAGTTGAGGAGCCTTCAAAGTTTAGGTGGAGGATAACGGGGAAGGAAGTCTCTAGAAGAAAGGAGAAGAGGGTCGTTGGGAAGGAAAATATGGGCCTGGGCCCTCAGACAGCCAAACCAAAGAAGAGAACGGGCAAGTCCTTCTGGGCTCAAGGCTACCAATTGAAAGGCAAGCAAATATCAATGGACAAGGGACCAAGTTCTAATGGCCAAGTTTGAAATACGAGATAGGCCCTAACAAGTTAAAAGTGGCCTTGACGGAATTACTAAGATCCACCAAAAGCAACCCAAGTGCTGAGGGGGGCAATACCCCGAGTATACAGTTTATGACTGGAAAGAAAATAGAGGGAAAAGGTTACGTGGAAGGCACAGAAGAGGAAGGGGGGAAGGAGGGATCTAGTATGGCGCCAATCCAAGAGCCAGAGGAGTTCAAAAATAAACTGCTAGACCCAAACTTGTCACTGACTAGATTAACCCAAACCTCCATAGACCCAATGAATAGATCATCTCATGTTGTTCTTCAGTCTGTGGGGAATGAAAAGGTTGCAATTGTTGCGCCAGAAAATTTGAATAAATACAGCACTATGCTGTAAGAACCCTTTGTTTATTTCCCTCATTTTTGTTCCTATGAATATGTTGACTTAGAATTGTAGGGGTACTGGTTCGAAGTCCTTTCCTAACCTGATTAAGGATATGATCAGGATGTATAAACTAGGGTTGATTGCACACTTCGAAACTAAAATTAGCGGGAGGCGAGCCGACACGATTGTGAGGAAAATAAGATGGGCAGGATGACACAGGGTGGAGGTTGTGGGTTTCGTGGAGGGAATATGGTTGCTCTAGGATAATGATAAGGTGGATGTTAAAGTCATAAAGGACTATAGTCAGTTTATTCATTCTGAAGTTCTCCTTAAAGAGGAAAATAGAGCATTTCTTCTTATGACTCTATATGGCAGCCCGATATACCCAAATAGAAAGGAGGTCTGGAGGGAATTAAATATTATTAACCAGTCAGTCAACAAACTGTGGATGTTGTTCAGGGATTTTAATGCATACAAGAATACTGGAGAAAAACTAGAAGCAAATTTCATAATTGGAATTCCATGAAGGACTTTAATAACTTTGTTGAGAACAGTGACCTAATGGATCTTGGCTTTAAGGGTCCAAGATTCACGTGGGAGAGGGGCGCTGTGAAGGAGAGAATTGATCAGGCATTCGGCAACGTTAGTTGGCAATCTACATTCTTAGATTATTTTGTAATGCATTTTCCTGAGTTGAAATCGGACCATAGGTTGCTATATGTTGTGCTTAACCGGGGGGAGGTGGTCAAAAGGAAGGAGAAGACCTTCAAGTTCCAAGCAGCTTGGCTACTGGATGATTCCTTTCAGAAGGTGGTGGAAAGGGCCTGGACACAGAAGCTGGTTGGAGTTAAGCTACGGGTAAATTCAGAAAAGAGATGAAGCAATGGAATCAGAACACGTTTGGTAACATTTTCAAACTAAAGAGAGAATTGATTAGAAGATTAACTAGTATTGATAGTTGTCTGCAAATCAAAGCGAATTCGTATATGGATAACCTTAAGAAAGAGTTGTGGTGTAAGTATGAAAGTATCTTGATAAGGGAAGAAGTATTTTGCCATTAGAAATCTCGGTGCAAGTGGATGTGTATGGGGGACAGAAACACAAAATTCTTCCACGTCTTGACTATAGGAAAAAGAAGGAGAAACAAGATCCGGGTGCTCAAAACCTCGGAAGGAGAGTGGATACATGATGAGGAGAGATTGAAAACATTAACTAGAGACTATTTCCAAAATTTGTTTAGCCACGATGGATCCCCATTCTTACCCCTGCCTCTACAAAGGTGTTTTCTGGGTTTAAAAGAAAAAGAGATGGAGGAACTTCAAGCACCCTTTTCGGAGGAGGAAATCAAAAACAAAGTCTTCAGTATGGGAGCACTCAAGGCTCTAAGGCCTAATAGGCTAAATGCCATGTTTTTCTAGAGTCAATGGGAGTTCATTGGGAGTTCGGTGGTCAAGATAATCCAAGATGCCCAAAATAATCCTGAGAATATCAAAGAGATTAGTCAATCTCTTCTAATATTGACTCCTAAAGTGGAGAATCCAAAATGCTTAAAGGAGTTTCGTCTAATAGTACTATGCAATGTTATATTCAAGGTTCTGACTAAAACAATTGCCAGCAGGTTCAAATCTCACATGAGCAATTGGATAAACCCGAGCTAAAGCAGCTTCATTCTAGGGCGAAATATCAACGACAACATGATTATATCCCAGGAAGCTATCCACTCGATGAGGAAGAAGAAGGGTCGAAAAGGGATGATGGCTATAAAATGAGGTGGGATTGGAAGAAACACTAGAAAACATCAGTTTTAAAAGAGGTTTCATCCAGCTAATTCTCTGTTGCGTAAAATCTACCGAAATGAGCATCATCTGGAATGGTGAGGCTATGGAACCCTTCAAACTATCAGGAGGTATTAGACATGGGGATCCTTTATCCCTTTATTTGTTCGTGATCTGTATGGAGAGATTATCATAGTGTGTGGAATGGGTGGTGGACAACAAGCGATGGAAACCTATCCAGCTCGGCAAAGGTGGACCAAAACTATCTCATCTTTTCTTCGCTGACGATCTGATTCTCTTTGCCGAGGCAGATTTGGAGCAATGTAGAGTGATCAAGGAAATACTCAGGATGTTTAGTTGCAGCTCGGGTCTATGTATCAACGATGGGAAATCCAAATGCTTTTTCTCAAGGAACGTGAACCATACTAGGTCAGCCCAGTATAGCCAAGAATTAGGGTTCAAACTAACTGATAATCTTGGGTTACATCTAGGGATGCCAATAATTCATAAGAGAGTCACGAGGATCACCTTTAAACACATATCTGAAAAGTGATTAAGAGGTTGTGTAGCTGGAAAGCTAATACGCTGAATCTGGTTGGACGTATCACTTTATTTGGAAGTGTCCTCAATGCAATGCCTTATTATGCCATGCAGACGTCCCTCTTACCGCTTAGTTTATGCGATGTGTTGGAAAGATCATGTAGAAAGTTCATCTGGGGAGACACAGATGACAAAAGAAGAATGCATTTGGTCAAGTGGGATGAGGTTTGTGTGCCGAAGCTGAATGGTGGGCTAGGTGTCAGGAGGATGAGGCTAATGAATGCAGTGTTTTTGATGAAAATTGCTTGGGGAATTATAAGCAAACTAGATGAGTTGTGGGTAAAAATCCTGAAATCTAAATATAATTGTATTGAGAGTACCATTCCTTTGTTAAAGGAAAAATGCTCAAACCTCTCAAATCTTTGGAGAGGTGTGAGAAAGATTTGGGAGGATACGGTGAAGAATGTGAGGTAGGAGATAGGAAACGGAGGTAAAATTAGATTTTGGAAAGATGAGTGGGTGCCAGGGATTGGGGTTCTGGAAGCTATGGCTACCGGGCCAATTGATGAAGAAAATATCAATGGCACAGTGGCGAATTTTACCACGGAGGATAGCCAGTGGAGATGGGAGAAGTTTCAGAGCTTGCTACCAGAAAGGGCATTGGAGTACATAGCGGCTGTGGTTCCCCCACGGGAAGAGCTGGGTAACGACACGGTAATCTGGAAACACACTAACGATGGCGAATTCTCTATCAGTTCAGCGTATGAAGCAAGAACGAGCAGAACAGAGAGTTCCAATGGAGGAAACCGGATGTGGAAGGATTTATAGAAATGGCCGGGCCCCCAAAAAATCAAAACCTTCATGTGGCTTGCGGCAAAGGATGCACTCCTCATCGAAAAACTAAGGCGAATAAGACACCTTGAGTCGGATGGATTATGTCCCTTATGCAGAAAGGATCAAGAGTCTGTGCTGCATGTTCTACGGGACTGTTCAATTACTAAGAACTTATGGATGAGATTAGTGAGACCCGGTAAATGGAATGAATTTTTTCAGGGTACAGCAACCGAGTGGATCAAAACGAATATTTCAAAGGATATGGGGAATATAGAATATAAACACCTGAAATGGAAGACCTTTTTCGGGATTACAGCATGGTGTATATGGTTAAGAAGATGTGAATACGTGTTTCAGCCAGAGGTGAGTCACTCAAATGACTTACTGTTTACAGGCGTGGCAAGGACAAATGAGTGTGTGAAATGGATGAGTTCGTCCTCGTTGTTACAGGGAAGGTCGGGCGTAATGAGAGAGGTAGGCTAGGCACATCCTGAGGTTCAGCAAACTAGATTTAACGTAGATGGATCGATGTTAGAACAGGACAGAGTAGGTTGTGGGGGAGTGTGGAGGAATGCTACGGGGGAATGGATTGGAGGTTTTGCTAGAAGGTTAGGGAGAGGCAGCAATATGAAAGCAGAGATATGGGGAATTGCAACCACCATCAGTATTGCATGGGAACAAGGGTTTAAAAACATTGTTATTGAATCGGACTCCAGATATGCCGTGGACCTGTGTCGTAGTGGAGGCTGGAAGGATCATCCGTCAGCTGGTCTTTTGTATGTTATCTAGCATTATAAGGCGAGGGACTAAAAGGTGGAGTTTCAATTCACATGCAGAGAAAGTAATAGAGTTGTGGATTGGTTGGCAAGGAAAGCGCAAGGTATGAGCTTAGGTTTACACCTTTTTGAGAACCCACTAGAGGAGTTAAGGGACATCCTGCTGGATGATCTAAGAGGGAGGACTTTTCCTTGCTTTCTTTTTTAATTAGTCTTTAACTCTCAAATTGTACCAATATATATATATATATATATATATATATATATATATATATATATATATAATGTACCCAAAAAGAAAGATTATAAATAAAGACGGAACAAAGCTTCCCCACATCTCCATCAATCAATGTGGAGTCAAATTTCGTTCATTTGCCGATAGTGTTGTTATATCAAATGTTACACTGTACAACACCAGTAAGAAAAGTCCATATTCCTAATCAAACTGGCCCTTGAACTCTTCTGCTCTCTGTTCTTGCAATCTGCCAAAAAACACTTGTAATATATATTTTTATTTTGCTTATTCCAGTTCATTCAACTTATTTTTTTCTCCTATAAAAGGTACCTGCTTATACATGTTTCCTCCATCCTCATAGTTACCTCCCTTTTTTGAAAAGAGCTCTCACAGAAACTTAAACCCTTCAAAAATGGCAGACAAGGCTTCCCTAGGTTCCTGGTCCACGGGCTTCTGCGACTGCTGCTCCGATTGCGGCTCTTGTAACTTTCTTCTTCTTCATCTTCTTACACTCTCTTTAGTTTTGCTGGGTGGGTGAATGCCTAACGCCTTTCCGTTCCCTTTTGATGAATAGGTTGCCTTACAGTCTGGTGCCCCTGTGTCACCTTTGGAAGGATAGCAGAGATCCTCGATAGAGGAGAAAACTGTAAGCTGTGATTTTTTTTTTTTCTTTTTATTCTTCAATCTTTTGTTGGGCATCTATATTTTTAATTTGTAAATCTATTTATCTTTAATCTCCAAATTTTGTTAAATTTATAAATTAAGTTTTAAAATTATCAACTCATTTTATGTTTATTATTTTATTAGTTAATAAATATGTCAAATTTGTTATATATTAAGTTTTTACATAGATTAAAAGTAAGTGAATTTTTAAATTTAAAAACAAAATTGTTAATTTACTTTTTATATATATTTCATTGCTCATTTAATTTAAAAGCTGGTTGTGTTGGCAGCTTGTTGTTTACAAGGAACACTTTACTGCTTCCTGGGTGGTTTCACACAGTTCGTCTCAATATATGCATGCCTTTATCGTAAGAAAATGAGGAAGCTTTACGGTATTGGAGGTAGCCAAGCCGCTGATTGTTTACTGAGCTGTTTCTGCCCCCATCTTTCCCTTTGCCAAGAGTATCGTGAGCTCAAAGCTCGTGGATTCGACATGTCTGCTGGTAAATTAATCTAAATGAGCATAGTTTAATTTTTGCTCAATGACAATTTTGACTCTTTTATCGTAACAAATGATTTTATTTGGCGGTGGACCACTTTAGTCTCTTATATTTTCTAGAAATTTTCAATAAAGTATTTTTTTTTAAATTAAATATATGTAAAAATAGTTTTTTTTTATGAAGTGACAATTAAAAATATCACATAAACTGCTTTTAGTGTCATTCATTGTTAGTAGTAATTATAGCATATGGCAATTAAACTTTTTCTGTTAGAATTTTAACAGTTATATCATCAAAAATTATTTATTAATAGATAAATTTTTTACGAAAAGACTTGATTGTAACTTTATAAAAAAAATGTTAGAGATTGAAATAATGTATTTTAAAATAAAGTGATAAAATTGAATCATTTATTAAAATAGGAAAATTAAAAGTGCGGTAAGCTTTTATTTTTTATTTGGTATAATAGTTAAGCCTTTAATTTTCTTCAAGTGTACTTGGGATTGACTTAATTGCTGGAAACTTTGCTCTACAATTGCTTATTATAGGATGGAAAGAAAATGTGCAAATGCGTACTCCCGGCGTCACCACGGCTCCAACAGTAGAAGGTGGTATGAAGCGTTAGGCGTTAGTAGCCAATGACGTTCACTTGCTGTGATATGCACTCATCAGTTTGCTGCCCCTGTATCTCTTTTGATGCTTTGTTGTGTGAAATAAATTGCCCTTTGCTGGTGGTTAATGATGAATTTTACTGTTTTCTATGGGCTTGTTGGCAATTTTAGTGACCCTGAACTGAAATAGTGAACAAACTATATGCAGAATTCAATACTCAGGTAAATTTTTTGATAATAGCACCGATCGTCCTAGAATTGAATAGTCGAAACTCTTTTTATTTTGGAATCCATTACATTTTAGAAAGAGAAAAATGAACGTGGAAACATTTTTTGTCTCTTTGAACAAGAAAGAATTTTAATTTGATCTGAGTATACCTGATTATTGGTTGGATTGTGATTTTAACTTTTTACAATTAAAATTAAGAGTAATGATGTTATGAATTCGAATTTACCATGAATTTTAATTATTATATAATAATTATTAAATATAAAATAATATTTTATTCATGACATTAAATATTTTGTGTGATTTATTAAAACATTATTAAATAAAAATTATTATGCTACTTAGTATATTTTATTTTATAGTATATTAATTTAAAAAAATTTGAATAATTTTGCATTAAAACTTCTAATAAATTAATTGTAGTTATTAAATTAATATTTTAATACAATAAAATAATAATTGAACATAGTAGAGATGTGTAAAATGAATTAAAATTTATAATGACTAATTTTTCTGATGCAAATTAAAATACAGCCAATTTTTAATTTATTTTTTAATGAAAAAATTATTTATTTGTACAAAGTTAAAAGTTGCAAAATTTTATATAACTTAAAAGAAAATTTCAACGCTTTATATTTGCAAGGATTTAAATATTTAAAGTTATAGCATGAATATCATATTGTTCTATATTTAACAATTATTGTATAATAACTAAAGTTCATAATTTGAGATATAAACTAAAATTTGAGATTCACCTGAGATAAGTAGATATAAATTTAATCGTGAGATTTTTTTTAAAATTAATCTCCTTATGTGGAACAAGGTGTTTAAATTGTGCACTTGCTATAATATTCTTTTCATTAGAGCAAATATTTGAAGATCCAAAATCCTCAATCTGTTAATTATGGGACCGTGTTCCTAAGCATGAGACTTATTGATGAGGTATCAAAATACAGCAAGAGCCGTTAGAGCTATTATTTGTATTCAGTCTTATTAAAATTGTATATTCATGAGTTGAATCGTGTGATTAGGTTTGATTTCTGCATCCGATGGTACCGACGAATCAAGCTCCTCCAAAATCATTCAATGAATTGCCAGAATCAAGATATTGAGTGAGAAAACATGAATTGCACAACTTTTTGCACAATTAATCGGTCGCAATTTTACGCATATCTTTGTCATGTTGCGAATTTAGGTGACCCATTACCTAACGTGACTCGAAATTCCAAATAATTTAATCATAGACTGTTTTGTTCAAAAGTAGAGGATTTCAAAATTTTCTTTCATTACAACAAAAGAAAGAATTGTGTGACGAAATTTAGAGACTGTTAGAAAATTTATCAAAAAATACAAAATAACAATGGTTACAAAAGAAACGTCATTAAAACTTTAAGTAACGGTAATTTTGATAAAACTTTCGTTATCTAACGATAATTTTTAAAAATTATCCTTCCCTAATAACATTTTTGACATAACTGTCATCAATACTATTAAAAAAATAAAATTAGAGATCGAAATTTTTTTGTCTTTAACACTATTAAAAATAAAATTTAATCCGTCTCTAATTTTGACGTTACTAAATATTTACAGGTAAAATTTTTCTGTCTCTAAATATTAAAATTTTTATATATAACATTTACTATTTAGTGAATAAATTTCGTCTCTACATAGATGGAATTTTCGTCTCTAAATGTTAGAAACAAAAGAAATTCTATCTCTAACTATTTAGAGACGAAATTAATTTTTTTCTTCAATTTAACAAATTTTTTTAATTATCTTGTATAAAATTATATAATATTATAAATATAAATCTCAAAAACAATCAAATAATTTTGTATTATAAATGTATCAATTATATTAATACATAACATAAAGTCACCCATAAATAATATAAAATATAAAATTTTATAGTAATATTTTAATCTATCAGTAGTATCACCAGTTTATTCATTGTTATCATCATTTTTTTTTTTAAGTGCCGACGATGACATTCTTATATTACTATCTATCATGAGACGCTTGAACATACGATTCTATTTTTCAACCTTTTACTTTAACATCAAATTTTTATCTTTACTTTATTGAAATTGAATAAATAGAGTCTTAATATTTGTATTTATAACAATAACTTATTCTTTTGAGACACTAGTAGGAGCATAAGACTTACAAAAGAAATCAGCAACTAATACATATGAGCTGGAGATCTTAATTCATATATCCGTCTTTTATTATTTATGCCTCTAACTACATAAAAAAATTACTTTTACATATATTTAAATATAAATTTTATAAGTAACTTTTTAAATTTTATTTTATAAAATATTTAAAGAACTTTGAAGGATTCCAAAACTAATAAACCTTTGGGGATCATGACGCTCTTATAATATTCCAGTGGGCCTGGCTTTATTGAAGAAACCAAAATCTTGATGGCAAGTCACAGTAAGCACTGATCTAAGCCCCTTGTAAGATGAAATGTCGCATTTAACACGGGGTTCCACCACTACTGGCTAACTGGAAAGCAAAACAGAAAAAACAAAAACAAAAAAAGCAAAATGAGTCACATTCAGCATCCTCCAAACACATGACGCAGAGTTGGCGTTGGAGTCCAACGCAGATTTCACTTCTGACAAGATATTAATCTCATCACTTATAATTAAATCGAGCTAAATTTTAATATATTTTAATTAAAATTTAAATCATAAGTTAAAAATTGTGATTATTTTTAATTTATTCACTTTTAAATAATTTACTATATGTACTATAAATATAATGTACATTTATATATGTATATATTAAAATTAAATTACAAGAAAAGCATACTTTTATATTGTATATATATTTTTATAAGTAAAAAATTTATAAAAATATATATTACAATATTTTAATGATATAAAAATTATTGTAATTATCTTTAATTTTTACTAAAATCTTATATCGTAAAAACAATAAATATAATTAGACTTTACAAACAATTGAGCTATTTTGAGTTTAACAAAATGAACGGCAAATTTTCAAACTCTTCTCGTTTAATTCAACAACTTTAATAATAATAATAATAAATAAATTGACTTTAATTTAAAATTTTAACAAGTCAAATTCAACTAATTTATAGATAATTCAGTTGGTTTGCCATTCTACTCATCACATGTTGGAAAAAAGGCCGTTGATTATATATTTTACGTTGTGGTCCTGTTTGTCTATGTTATTTCATAGAATGAAGTTAATTATATAGATATAATAAATTAAAATAGAAACTTAGAAAAAATGTATCTCAGCAAAAAGGATGGCAACCAATAAAAAGAAAATTGTTACAAAACGAGGAGAGGAAAGTGAGAGAGAGAGAGAGAATAATGGCCCCTTTGGTAGACAGATTCAAACTGAGGGAAAGGGAATCTAGATTCCCTTTCCCTTACGGCCCGTTTGGTAAACAGATTCAAGCTGAGGGAAAGGGAATCTAGATTCCCTTTCCCTTAGTTATTATGTTTGGTTGACAGATTTAGACACCTAAAGAATGTTGATTACCTTCTGTATGGGAAACGAGATTGACTCCAGAGAACGATGGAAAACTACAGAAAGAAAAGGAATGAGTTTGAAAAAGACAAAAACGCCCTTCTGATTATATATTCCTTCGGTCTCTCCCAGTCTCGGTCCCAGAAATGCCCCTCCGATATAATTTCCTCTATCAGCTTTATTCCATCAAATGGACTCCACAATTCAGCTTTCTCAAAAAAAGATGAAATATTAAATAAATATGTGCAATTTGCCAAGAGATTTTATGAGAAACACTCTATTGGGCAATTTGTTCTGTTTTTACGTTTTTTTTAATCTTTTACCAAAACCTTTTTTAAGACATTTTAAAACTGGGATGGCTCCTACTAATCATAGCATTTTAAAACACTAGAGAATAAATAAATAAAATTATTATTGATATTTTATTTAATTCTATTTATATTTTGTCTATTATTAAAAAATAAAATGACATAAATAATATTTAAATTATTTATTAATATTATCAATATGTTTATTGTAATTTTTATATTACTAATTATTTATTTTATTTTCAATTTATATTATTTTTAAATAATTTTTCAAGTTACTATAATTTTTTAAAATAACCATTTTTCCTTTTTTTTTTATTAAATAAATAATTAAAATATTTTTTAAAAATTAATTAATTAAAATATTTTCACAAAAACAACTTGCAAAAATTTGATTTATTGTCTACAAAATAATTAAAATATTTTTAAAAAATAAATCAATTTTATTAATATTTTTTTAAAAAATATTATTAATTATTTTTATATTTATATTATTTTTAAATAATTTTTTAAAATTAAATAATATTATTTTACTATTTTTATACTTCAAGGATATTTCTGTCTTTTTGTCAATTTTTCATTCCATTGCGTAACAAACATAATTTTTTTTACAACATTTCATTCTATTCCATTCCATTTTCAATTTTTCTTTCCATTCTTTTCCATTCTTTTCTTTGCCATCAACCAAACGACACCTAACTCTCCAGAGAATTTCCATATTTACAATATTATCCTCTAAAAATCAGGTGTTTTCAAAACACGTGGTTTTGGATACAAGGTAAAAGTGTTTCCGATTTTTTGTTTTTACAACAAGACGTTTTTTAATATATTTCTCAGTCAAAAGTTTTTAATTAAGAGAATCACATATATATACTTATATCCGAGACAAATATTTCATTGTATAATCAATATTATATACATAACATATTTTCTTTGCCATATCATAAAAAATACATGTAAAAATCACATATTCAATGTATTTCAAAATTTATTTCAAAAGTCATATTCTTTTTGAACTAAATATCATATTACAACCATAGATAAGAGTTTCGGGAGTGCAAGGGATTCGGCGTGTGAGGGCACGTGCAAGGGATTCTTGACCTAAAATTTGAGATCTCAAGGTTTCGGTACCTTCTGAATCGATCTACGGTGTTAGTTTTTGCGTTTGAGACCCATAGATAAGAGTTTCGGGAGTTGCCTTTTTAGGTTATTTTTCCTTCAATTTTTTGACCAATCTTCGGCCAATTTTTCAAAAACCCATCAGATGGATTTGTAGAACTCTTCGTTTTGAGTCCGTTGGCGGTGGTGGTATCGAAATCCGAGGTCCGATTGCGAAGAAATCTTAGAGAGGAGTTAGAGGATTTCGGGAGGAAAATTTCTGAGGAGATATGAAAAATTCTGGAAAATGATCGACATCTTGAATGGCTAAGGCCCTTAAAATATTTCGGAGGACCTTTCTGCAAAAATTTATTTTTAGTGGGAGGTCCTTGCAAATTTTTCTTATTTATATTTTAACCCTGAAACTTTTAAGAAATTGTATTTTGGCCCCGAAATATAAATTCTCATATTTCTTTTATAATTCTTTAATCCATGTAAATAATAAACTTATTTTCACCGGTTCTTATCTCCATTTTCAAAATCCTCTCTTTAATTCCAAATTTTTTTTAATCTAAAGTTAATTAAATTTACGGCTATTAGATTCTTCCCCCCTTAAAGAAATTCGGTCTCCGAATTTCATTACCATAATTGCAGATAAAATACTAACCTCATTGTTCAAACAAGTGCAGATATCTGACGCGCATATCCTCCTCTCTTTCCCAAGTAGCTTTCTCAGAAGAGTGATTTTTTTATATCGCCTTCACTGTAGGTATTTCTTTTAACAGCAACTTCTTTACTTGTCTATCCACTATTGCTACTGGTTGTTCCTCATAGGTTAAATCTTCCTGTAATTGAATTTGTGGACACTGTATAACATGTGTAGGATCCGGTAAATATTTTCGTAGCATAGACACATGAAAAACTGAATGGACATTACCTAATCCAGGAGGTAAAGCCAAACGATAAGCTACCAGACCGATCCTATCAAGAATTTCAAATGGTCTTATATACCGTGGACTTAATTTCACTTTCTTCCCAAATCTTACTACTCCCTTCATAGGAGATATTTTCAGAAAAACATGTTCACCTACATCAAATTCCCATGGGCGACGTCTATTATCAACATAGGTTTTCTGTCTACTCAGAGTTGCTAATAACATTTCCTTAATTAATTTTACATTGACCAGTACATCATGTACCATATCAGGCCCTAAAACTTTTGCTTCGCCCATCTCAAACCATCCAATCGGAGAACGGCAACGCCTGCCATATAATGCCTCAAAAGAAGCCATTTGTATATTGGCTTGATAGCTATTGTTATAAGCAAATTTAGTTAAACGTAGAAATATTTCCCAACTACCTTGAAAATCTAAAACACAAGCTCGAAGCATGTCTTCCAATATTTGAATGGTTCGCTCAGACTGCCCATCTATTTGAGGGTGAAATGCAATACTGATATCCAACTTCGTGCCCAAAGCTTCTTGAAAAGCTCTCCAGAAATGAGCTGTGAATTGTGGTCCTCTATCAGAAATTATTGATATTGGCACTCCATGAAGCCTCACTATTTCATTCAGATATAATCTTGCATACTGAGCTACATTGTATGTGGTTTTCACTGGTAGAAAATGTGCTGACTTAGTCAACCTATCAATGATCACCCATATTGAATCAAACCCTTTTGGTGTTCTTGGTAACCCTGTAACAAAATTCATAGTTATTCGTTCCCATTTCCATTCAGGTATCTCTATCTGATGATGTAATCCTGCATGCCTTTGATGTTCTACTTTCATCTGTTGACAAGTTAAACATCGAGACACGTAATCCACTATGTTTTTCTTCATACCTTCCCACCAATAAATGTCTTTTAGATCCTTATACATTTTAGTTATTCCAGGATGAATCGTATACATGGATCTATGAGCTTCCTCTAAAATTTCTTTCTTAAGTTCTTCTTTATCAAGTACACATATCCGCTTGCCAAATCTCAAAATTCCTTCAGAGTCTACAGTAAATTCAACTTCACCACCATTTTTCACCTCTTCAATTTTCTTACACAAATAGGCATCCTCTTTTTATGCCTTTTTCACCTGCTCAATCAAAGATGATTGAAACTACAGATGGGCTAATAATACTCCAAGCTCTTTTACTTCCATTACTACCCCATCACTTTTTAACTTATGCATCTCTTTAATCAAAGGCCTTCTTACCACTGTGATATAAGCCAAACTACTCATAGACTTCATACTTAATGCATCAGCCACAATATTGGCCTTACCTGGATGGTACAATATTGTGCAATCATAATCTTTAAGTAATTCCATCCATCTTCTTTGTCTCAAGTTAAGATCTTTTTGTTGAAAAATATACTTGAGACTTTTATGATCAGTATAAATTTCGCATGTCTCACCATACAAATAATGCCTCCAAATTTTAAGAGCAAAAATTACTGCTGTCATTTCCAAATCATGAGTCGGATAGTTTTGCTCATGTGGTTTAAGTTGTCTAGATGCATATGCAATGACTCGACCATTTTGCATCAATACACATCCTAATCCGATTCTCGATGCATCATAGTATACTGTGTATCCTCCAGTACCTGAAGGAATAGCCAATATTGGGGCCGTAGTCAAGCATTCTTTAAGCTTCTGGAAATTTCTTTCACATTCATCTGTCCAGTCAAACTTTCTTCCTTTTCTTGTCAACCTTGTCAAAGGAGCAGTTATCCTTAACAAATTCTTAACAAATCCGCGATAAAAGCCTGTTAAACCAAGAAAACTACGAATCTATGTAACCATCGTAGGGTGTGGCCATTTCTGTACCGCTTCTATCTTTTTAGAATCAACTTGAATACTATCCTTAGTAACTACATGCCCTAGGAAGGTAACACTACTAAGCCAAAATTCATATTTTGAAAACTTAGCATACAGCTGGTGTTCCCTTAGGGTTTACAATGCTATTCTTAAATACAGCTCATGCTCTTCTGAACTTCTTGAATATACCAAGATATCATCTATAAATACAATGACGAATTGATCTAGAAAAGGTTTGAACACCCTATTCATTAAATCCATAAATGCAGCTGGAACATTTGTTAAACCAAATGGCATTACTAAGAACTCATAATGTCCATATCGAGTTCTAAAAGCAGTTTTAGGAATATCCTCCTTCTTTATCCTCAATTGATGATATCCAGGTCTCAGATCAATTTTTGAAAAATATTGGGCACCCTGTAACTGGTCAAACAAATCATCTATTCTGGGTAAAGGATATTTGTTTCATATAGTCACTTTGTTTAACTGCCTATGGTCAATACATAGGTGTAGGGATCCATCATTTTTTTTTCACAAAGACAACAGGAGCACCCCAGGGAGATGTACTGGGTTAAATAAAACCTTTATCTAGTAAATCTTGCAGTTGCTCCTTTAATTCCTTAAGTTTTGCAGGTGCCATCCTATAAGGAAGTATAGATATTGGTTGTGTTTCAGGGAGAAGATCAATACCAAACTCAATCTCTCAGTCTAGTGGTAATCCTGGCAATTCCTCATGAAACACATCAGGAAATTCTCTAACCACTGAAACCTGCTCTATATTGGTATACTTCATTTCAACATCTTTGACTATTGCTAAATACCCCTGGCATCCTTTTTGTAACAGCTTATGAGCTGTTAAAGCTGAAATTAAATTACTAGACTCCTTACTACGATCTCCTTGTATCATAAAGGAAGATTCTCCAGGGCCATTAAACTTAATCACCTTATGGTGATAGTTTAAAATGGCATGACATGATGACAACCAATTCATTCATAGAATCACATCAAAGTCTACCATATCTAGAACTATCAAATCTACAAGAGTCTCTTTGCCTCCTATCGAAATCTCAGATGATTTATACACATCATTTACTAATAGTAATTCTCCAATTGGAGTAGCAACCATGAAAGAACAATGTAAACTAGTAGGATCTCTATCCAATTTCTTAGCAAAGCATGATGGTATATAAGAATAAGTAGAACCAGGATCGAACAAGACATATGCTCTATGGGAAAATATGGCTAATGTACCTGTCATGACTGCATTTGAAGCCTGAGCATCTTGTCGTGTCAAAGCAAAAACTCGAGTTGGTTCTCGACCTCGACTTATTGATCTTCTACCAGTACCACCACTACTTACTTGAACTAAAGCTGCTCTATTTGGTCGTGTTGGCATAGATACAGGAGGTGAAGCTGGTTGTACCGATGCTTGACTAAAACTTCGTAGTTGTGGGCAATTCCTCATCAAATGACCCATTTGTCCACACTAAAAACATGCACCAGTTTCTTTACGACACTGTCCAGTATGAGGCCTGCCACAATTAGGACATGGTGGAATTGATCTTAAATCTTATTGGCTAACAAGTCTCATATCTCTTTGATTCATTCTTTACTTGTTGATATTTACTTATATCTAATTAGAGCTACCAGTTCCTGTTTGAGTGAAGCGCTGTGGATTTTGAAATCTTGATCTTTTGACATTAGGATTAGAACTTGTTTGAGCATTACTATCTCGCTCTTTTTTTTTTAAACCTTCAATATCTGCTTGCTCTCGTGTTTCCATCATTCTAGCATAGTCCATAGTTGCTGAATAAGTTACAAAATGATTCATCTGAGGGCCCACCGATTTAAACAACGGCGTATCAATCCTGAGACAAATCTCTTAATTCTATCTTTTTCAGTAGGGACCAGATATGGTGTATATCTGGACAACCAGGTAAAACGAATGTCATATTCAAAAACTGTCATGTTCGGTGTCTGTCTTAATTCTTCAAATTCTCTGGCCCTCATGTCTCTTTCACTCATTGGCAGAAAACGGTTCATAAATGCTTCCTTAAACTCTTCTCACTCCATTGGTGGTAAAGTAGCTGCCCGTCCTTGTACATGTGTCTGAAACCATACTTAAGCCACATCAGATAGTTGAAAAGATATCAGTTCAACAGATCTTTGACTAGAGTATCCCAAGGCTCTGAAGACTCGTTCCACAGCATCAAGAAATATTTGTGGGTCTTCCTGAACATCTGACCTAGAAAAAGTCAGAGGTTTCAACTTAAGGAATTGTGGTAATGACACTTCAATCCCTGTAAGCTTATCCTCTTGCTCAGTTGTTCTTCCCAGTTCTTGCACTTCGAGAGCATTTTCTGGTGGCTGGCCTTCTCTTCTACCCTGTTCCATTATAAATCCAACCAATGTCTCTAAACTCATATGTATACTAGCAATCATCTCAATAATTCTATCATGTGGCTCTTGAAGAGTTTCTACTATTTCCTCGGGAACTCTATCAGATACATGGGTTTGTTTATCTTGTCTTCGGGTTCTCAAACCCCGTGCACACCCTCTACCTCTACCTCTTCCTCTGGGTCGGCCTCTACCACGACCTTTTTGCACAGGAATTGTAGATTGTGCAAACTCTTCAGTAGAAGGTGCACGATCTACTGCTTCTTCTCTAGTGACCGCTCTAGTTCTTAGCGGCATCGTTTACTATACAAAATAAAACACCTCTTTCAGATACTATCATATGTATTCAAATCTTACACTAGGAGTTTAAGCACACTTGAAATAGGAAGGAAGTAAACATCCTATAGAATCCTTTAGCAGTACCAGAAATATAAATATGTCTGACTCATATCGATACTAAAGGTCCTACTAAAGAATCATTTGCTCTGATAGCCATAGGAAAACCTAATACTCTGATACCAACTTGTCACGCCCCTACTTTAGGAACGCGAATAACTTTACTGTTCGATAACTTTATCTTTATTTATTTGCAATCAACGTCATATTATGACATTTCAGGATAATAACATACGTTTGCAAGTTTTTCATATAACTAATGATACATGCCAAGTCTACATTTATCAATTTTACAACGGAAGTAAAGATCATGCCTGTGACATTCAGAGCAACTCTAGAGTACATGTATATTACAATTTAAACACTGAGAGCCCAGAAATAATTTAAACTCACCACAGAAGTACGACACCTAGTCGATCAAGAAGCTGTAGGACCAAACTGTAGGTCTTTATCTGAAAAACATATAAATCACGTGTAGTGAGTTTTACAATTCAATAAGTAGATAATACCTCCTATGACCTCTTAGGTCAACATATGAATGTACTATTTATTTTAAAAATTATCACATTGAAGTTCACAATTTGAAAGTACATTCATATGGGACCTGCATTTCAAATAAACTCTGTTCAAATTCATATGCATATTCAATTCATAAATAATGTTGTAATAACGGTAATAAAATTATGTTATGCATCAACATAAATCTTATGAAAACATTTGGAATATCTCATATCAAAACCACCATATCAGAGTTTAACCCCTTCCGTACTTTGGTGGTATAGGATTTGCCTAAACTCAGTATCCCGCTGAAATTTGCCCTACTACCATTCAAGAGGACATGCGAAGGGATTCTATATGGGTATTTCCCAAGCACACAGCAAGGAAAGACAAATCACATCTCATATAAATGGCATCATGCCCATATAGGAGGCATTCCGCTCTCCATCACATATAATCTCTTGTGTGTTGGCCCTCACACGAGGCTAACACCACCCCCTGCTAGCTGAGACAATCAAGGTGCGCACCAGGACTAACATCGCCTACTGTTAGCAGACAGTGTTTCTAATAAGATTCCTCCATAAAATCCATATTCTCATATATTACATATTAATCAAAACAGAGGTACTCTTTAATGCAGTATTTTCATTTTCAATATATTCCTCTGTCAAAACTTCCCAATCAGGGGAATCACATATACATGCCTATATCTGAGGCAAACATTTCACTGTATAATCAATATCATATGCATAACATATTTCCTTTGCCATATCATGAAAAATACATGTAAAAATCAAATGTTCAATGTATTTTAAAATTCATTTCAAAAGTCATACTCTTCTTGAACTAAATATCATATTGCAACCATTTCATATATTCTAAACCATTTCAAGAACATATAAAAGTATAAATAACTTGTAATCAAGCTCATTCATCAATGTAAAGTTCAAAAAGAGTAAAAACAAGCTATAAAAAGAATTATCTACTCACAAAATTAAGGTATCAAGTTGGACAACCCCAAAATCCATGTTTCTTGTCTAAATTTAACAACATAAACCCCAAAATCAAGTCCGGAACGTCCAAAAACCTTAAAAATGACTCCAAATTTGCGAAATTTGGCTTCTAGGAGCTCGTCAACACAAGTCAATGCAACAGGGTCTGGGTACACGCGCTACACGTGCCACCAAGAAAGGCTGCACATGAGCTTCACTCTCCGAGGAAGATTTGGCATGTGGGGGCGCGTGCAAGGGTTTCTGGACTTGAAATTTGAGATCCAAAGGTTTCGGTACCTTCTAGATCAATCTACGGTGTTAGTTTTTGCATTTGAGACCCACAGATAGGAGTTTCGGGAGTTACCTTTTTAGGCAATTTTTTCTTCAATTTTTCGACCACTCTCCGACCAATTTTTCATAAACCAATCGAATGGATTTGTAGAACTCTTCGTTTTGAGTCCGTTGGTGGTGGTAGTGTCGAAATCTGAGGTCCGGTTGTGGAGAAATCTTAGAGAGAAGTTAGAGGATTTCGAGAGAAAAATTTCTGAGAAAAGATAAAAAATTCTGGAAAATGATCGGCCTCTTGAGTGGCTAAGGCCCTTAAAATATCCCAAGGGACCTTTTTGTAAAAATTCATTTTTAGTGGGAGGTCCTTGCAAATTTTTCTTATTTATATTTTAACTCTGAAACTTTTAAGAAATTGTATTTTGACCCCGAAACATAAGTTCTCATATTTCTTTTGTAATTCTTTAATCCATGTAAATAATAAATTTATTTTCACCAATTCTTATCTCTATTTCAAAATCTTCTTTTTAATTCCAAATTTTCTTTAATTTAAAGTTAATTAAATTTACGGCTATTACAGTCTTTTAGGAAGTTTCTTTTGGAAAATAATCTCTATGACTCACCCATTAAAGGTTGTAGATTCACTTGGTGTAACATGAGGGATGAAGGAGGAGTGAAGGAGAGGATAGATAGACATATTGCAAATGGTATGTGGCTGAAAAAAATATAAGAACGCTAATGTTGTTGCCCCCCAACAGTGGGCTCAGACCATAGCCCTCTAATCTTAAACACAAAGCACCTTTTCCAAAAGAGAGAAAAAAGATTCAAATTTGAGTCTTACTGGGCTAATCATGAAGAGTTTAACGAGGTTGTAGAGGAAAATTGGAGCAGCAATGAAAATAGCAGAAATCTGGCAGACCTAGGAAAAAAAATTACTAGCATAGCTAAGCACTTAGAAGGATGGAAAAAGAGTAAGTTCAAGAGAGTAGATGCCCAAATAGCTAAATTAAAAAGAAGACTGCAACAGATTCAGAATGGTGCGCAAAGTAGGAAGGCAATGGAGGAAAGGAGAAGGGTCAGTGATAGAATAAACAGTTTATGGAAACAAGAAGAAAAATTCTAGGCCCAACGTGCTAGGGTTAGATGGTTAGAATGTGGAGATAAAAACACCAGATTTTTCCACCACTCCACCATGCAGAGAAGGAGATCCAACAATATCTTGAGACTCAAAGATGAAGGGGGAAACTGGAAAGAGGGGGAAGAGAAAATCCAATCCATTTTTCAGAAGTTTTATATGAAGCTTTTTGTGTCCTCTAATCCAGGAGACTATCCTAATCTTGAAAAGGTAATCCCCAAACATATTACAAGGGAGATGAACGAAGTGCTGCTAAGAGAAGTAACAGAGGAAGAAGTAGAAAAAGCTATTTTCAATCTTGGGGCCATGAAAGCCCCAGGTCCTTATGGTATGAGTGGTACTTTCTATCAAAAGTCATGGGAGGTGGTGAAAATGGATGTTTACAATGTAGTAAAAAATTTATTCCAAGAAGGCATGTTACTTAGTGAGCTTAATGAGACTCATATCACCTTGATCCCCAAAGTGCAGCACCCGAAGACTGTTGGACAGTTTCATCCAATTAGCTGCACTAACTTTATCTATAAGGTGGTCTCAAAGATTATTGTAAACCGGCTGAAACCCCTGATGAATGGATTGATATCCCAAAACTAAAGTGCATTTGTAAGTGGGAGGCTTATACGGGATAATATTCTTCTGGCACAAGAAGCATTTCATGCCTTGAAGAACAACAAAAATAAGAAGAAACACTATATGGCCATAAAGCTGGACATGAACAAAGCCTATGACAGATTGAAATGGAACTTCCTAAGAAGAGTTATGGAAACCATGGGCTTTGATGAGAAGTGGATAGGAATGATTATGAGCTGTGTAACCCCAGTCAGTTATAGAATTAAGGTGAATGGAGTGTTGGGCCCAATTTTCTACCCTCAAAGGGGTTTAAGACAAGGAGACCCCTTATCCCCATATTTATTCATAATGGCAACAGAAATCCTTTCAAAGGGCATAACAAAAGCAATGGAAAACAAGGAGATGAATGGCTTTGCACTAGAAAAAAACTCCCCTATTTTATCTCACTTATTTTTTGCGGATGACTCCCTTTTATTTGGGGTTGCTGATGAGAAAGAGACAAAAAAGCTAAGAGGACTCCTAAATGTTTATTCAAGATATTCAGGGCAGATGATTAACCTTGAGAAATCTGGCATCATTTTTAGCAAGGCTACTCCAGCGAATGTAAGAGAGAAGGTACAAAGGGAGTTCAACATTCCAACTTGGGATAACCCAGGGAAGTACCTTGGGATGCCGGCTGTATGGGGCAAGTCTAAGAAACATGCTCTTATTTGGATTATGGATAGGGTAAAGCAGAAGTTGGCCAACTGGAAGATGAATTTCTTATCACAGGGGGGAAGGAGGTGCTAATAAAGGCTGTAATCCAAGCTATACCATCTTATGCAATGTCCACAGTCTTATTTCCCAAAACTTTCTGCACCAAACTTTGCTCAGAAATAGCAACATTCTGGTGGAGAGGGCGCGGGAAAGACAAGGGCATTCACTAGATTTCATGGGATAATTTGTCCAGGAAAAAGAGTGAGGGAGGCATAGGATTAAGAGATTTTAGGCACATGAATATGGCCTTGTTGGCAAAGCAAGCCTAGAGATGCTTGGAGGAACCCAATTCACTGTGGGCAAGGATATTTAAACAAAGGTATTTTCCTAACTCTAGTTTTCTAAATGCAAAAAGGGGAATGTGTAGTTCCTGGGGGTGGCTCAGTTTATGGGAAGGCAAGGAGTTTCTGTTGAAACATGGGAGAAGGAACGTGGGAAATGAGGATAGTATAAATATTTGGAGGGATAAGTGGTTAAGATGTGGGGAAGTTTTAGAAAACACTACTAACAGTAGCATGGATAAAGTGTCTTCCCTCATTGATCACAACACAAAGTCATGGAAAATTGAAATACTAAGGGAAATGCTACCCTATCACCTCCTGAAGAACATCTTGGCCATACTCATTCCCCTTTCCAATCAGCCAGATAAGTTTATATGGCCACAGAGAAACGAGGGACAATATAGGGTGAAAAGTGGCTATGAAACTGCAAAGAATGGAGCTACAAACACAAGCCTAGATAGGGCTTCCTCCTCTACCACCAACATCACAAGGGTTTTGGGGAAAGTTTGTGACTCACCAGTACCCCCTAAAATTAAAGTATTTATCTGGAAGATCATGCATAATGCCCTACCTACCATGGAGAATTTACAAAGAAGAAGACTCACCCAAGACCCTATGTACTCCATCTGTAATAAGGCTCCAGAAACCATTGAACACCTATTTTTGGAGTGTGGCTGGACAAGGCTAGCGTGGTTTAGAGCAAGCATCCAGAGCCAGGCCAACCTTAATCAAGGATACAAAATTAGAGAGTGGCTGGAGGCTAAAATTAGCACGTATGGGGTGACACAGGACATTGAAGAGAAGGAAGAATTAGCGAAATGTTTTTCAATGTTGTGGTTCATGTGGAAGGAGAGAAACACCTTTGTGTTCGAACAAATGAATATGGATCCTAGTAGAGTCATCCAGAAAACTAATTCCCTAATGGCTAGCTTAGCTACCCTAAAGAACAGAGAAGGGCACTCAAGCAACAGTAGAAGGGGAAGGGACCCAACCATAACTACAAAATGGATACCTCCCCCGGAAGGATGGCTAAAGATCAACACAGACGCAGCATATCCAAAGCAAAGCTCAGAATGTTACCTTGCTGCAGCTGTGAGGGATGACAAGGGTCAACTACTTACTGGAACTGCAAAACAAAGTCTGGCCCACTCAGCCTTAGAAGCGGAAAGCAGAGCACTGGAGGAAGCCTTGATGCTGATCAGTAATCTACAATTGAACAACGTGATTATTGAAACCGACTGTAAGCAATTTGTGGATGTCTGTAATCAAAAGATCCAGATCTGGAATGTTAACTACATCATAAGCACAATTAGAGATATTACCTCATGCGGGAGACAAATCCGAATTGAATGGGTGCAGCGGGAGAGAAACGAACTTGCACACTTAATCGCTGAACTCCTTTCTCGAAGGAGGCTCCACAGAAACTGGGTATCTCAACCACTGATACCACTCAAGTTACTTTTGAGGAAAGAAGCTGAGGCAGAGGCTGAGCATGCCTAGCCCTCTACAACCCCAGCAACAGAGATCCCTCATGATCCACGTTTTTTTCAGAGTGTGTTGCTCTATTGTCATTCTCACTTTTGATCGAATTTTCTCGATGTTTTTGGGAGCCAGCCCCTCTATTACCCTGAAATTTGGATCTCCTGTGTCTCTCAGTTGTTTCGGGCTTTGGCCCTTTCAGCTTGTATTTGAGGCCCAGGCCTCTAGTTCAAAAAAAACAAAAAGCCGCATTTCACTTTACTCTTAATTTATTTTCACAACATATACTCGCACCAATAATACTTGTGCTACAAATCTATTTCGCGAGAAACCATATATGTATATATATTCAACATTTTACAATTAATTTTGAATTATCTCACACATTGATGACAGAAGCAAAATTGGATGTTTCTGATCAGATCGCCAGCTTTATGTTGTTATCATTAATCTTCTCATTAGTTCGTTACTCGTATTTTTCTTTCAAAATACTTCTTTTAGAGATTTAATGTGTCTATTATGATTATCATTCTATTTTTTTTAAAATTCTAAAGTAAAATTTTCAAAGTCTATTTAATAGTGAACTCTCCCTGGAATTACCTTAACCGTATGCTAGCCGAACGAAGCAGAAGGTCGTTACAACCTTTCACCTTCTTGGCTTCAAAATCAGTTTGCTCGCCAATCCTTTGACTCATGAGCAAACTGCTTTTGGTATGCACTTTGCCAACTCACAAGCAGCAGATAACTTCTCTACTGAGTTCCAAACGGATCATGTTAAGGCAAGATCATTTTTCAGAACACAGTCGGTGTCTTATGCAGAGAAAAGAATGAAATAAAACATAGTCGGTGTCTTATGGAGAGCAAAGAATGAAATAAAACAGAGGGAAGGGGGGCGGAAACATTGAGAATTTCGGATTCATAGCCAAACTTCAGAATCAGTTTACATGAAAAAAGATTTACAGGCACAACGATGTCCTCGCAAGAGTTTGCGTGCCAGTGGATTTAATTCATACAGGACTTAATTATAGCAGCATAATCACAACACTATTCCCTCGCTATCAACATCTTTGTCACCATTAGAATATGGCTAGCCAGACTTAAATAATAAAACTGCTTTCTGATCCAAATAGAAATAAACAAAGTGATTTGTTTCATGAGTCACATAAGAACCTGCAAATAGAAAAGTCCATCAGTGCACCTTAATTACAAACTAAGTTTTCCATTCTAGACATTACAACAATAACAAGAAGAGTATCACTAAGCTAGCAAGGCCAAACATATTTATCTCCAATTAGTTTAACTGCGCCCAAATTTTGTTGAACGAGAAGAAAAATAATCGCGTCTTTAGGAATAAATTGATAGTAGACTTTCATAATAAAATGGCCAAGAGATATAAGAATGTGGACTAGTCGTGCCATGCAAGTGCTTTTTGAACTCCATAGTATTTACTAGTCACCAAGACAAGAGATCATAAACTATGCCACTCAATAAGAAAATCACAAGACAACCAACGGAACAGCATCGGGGAACACAAAATTAGTCAACCTATTGGCCAAAAATAAAGCCGAAAACAAATTCTGAATCAGTAATGTCACTCAGAAAAATTGGGGGAAAATGGGGTTACAGGCAAGCCCAACCTGGGCTGGTATTACTAAACAATGCCCAGATGGTTGAGTGATAATACTGAAGACAATTCACATGCAGTTATACTGCTGTTTTTCACCTCAGAGAGAGGCCCAAAGACAGTTCTTATGTTGCACTAAATACAAGTCAATTCCAGGAAAAAACCAAGCTGCACCCACATTTTGAAACACCAGAATCACCAGGGCACCCACCATGTAATGTGGACATGAATAAACAAATGCATTGCAGAACTCCTCTATCTAAGTGGAAAGCCAGAGCAAAAGTTGGTTTTCTGAATCATATAACTGAAGAACAACAAGGTTGAGTGGCATTAAACAACCATCTATCGTGGAATTTCTTTTTCACTTTCTTTGAAGATGCCACCCCTTGACAATTACCTAGCCAGCATTTACTGTCTAAAGCTCAAAACTAATTTCATAACCCAAGTTTTGCTTATGCTAATCCTTGTGGTCTATCCATCCTCATTCAGCCCCAAATTAACATGCTATAGTCTACCATATTCCTTTCTTTCGAGGTATAAACTATGTGATGTAGTGATCACTGATGATTATCATATGGAAGATTTTGTATCCAATTAGACTAACAGTTTAATTTTGTATCCAATTTTAGCATTTCTACAAAAAAGAACAGCAATGAGCTTTGTAATGATCACGATTCCTGTTCCAGCCTTCTATTTGGCCATCCAGGCACGTTATAAGCATCATCTAGTGAACAAGAAACGATTAGGCTCTTTTAGTCAGAACAAAAAGTAATAAAAAGGTTTAACGACCTAGATTTTTAACGACCATAATATACTAAAAGATTAATCATAGTTTGATGGTTAATAACTATATTAAATCGAGAGACCATCCAGATTCAGATCTCAATGGAGAACCAGAAATTACATAATTCATGTTATTTCGTGATTCCAGAGTCCAGAAAAAACAGCTCCTTTCATCAAATCAAATTCTGAATCAGGCTAAAGACACTGCTCATGCTAGTGCAGGTTTCATCATATCATATTGGTGAATTAGATGTTATATTCATTTTTTTCCTTGCCCGGTAGCCCTTAGTTCAAGACAAGACTTTCCAAACCAACAAGTTAGAAAAAAAGTTCATTTACAGCAGTTTTACAGTTCCAAGTTCCAACAAGTTCAGGGTGCAAGGAGTCGATTGTCAAATGAAGCAAGATATTGCCTGCCAATGGTTACTGATCCACTCCGAATAGACTTAATATTTTTACACCCCTTCAAGACTTTTTACTATGGGCAAGAGAGGGAGGGAGAAAGCGACGGATTCTTATTTTGTTACTAGAAATAAGAAATGCAACCAAATAAAGAAGGCCATGCTGTCTATAAGTAATATATAGAGAAGGAAAAGATAAACAATCAGGTTTCAACATTACTTCTGACTTGCAAGTTGCAATCATGAAGAAAAGCAACCACATTTGCAGCACCTAATCATAATTGAAGTGAACATAGATCTACTCCATTTCTGGCAAGACGAATCACATACCCCAAAGTAATTACAAAGAGGAAATTAACAATGTATAATGTCAAATCTCACTAAACCCAATACGAAAAATTATGAAAAAGAACAAAGAAAGAGTACCAAAATTACGACCGACGATGCAATGCCAAGTGGGTCCGTGCCTCTTATCGAATTCCTTCTTTATGTGCTCTGCAACATCTTTCTCTACATTGTGCTTCTCAAACGCCTAATCCATTGTCAAGAATCGTTTTTTTTTTAAATTATTTAACTGAGCAGGGTGAAATTAATCGAACCCACAAACTAAAAATTATAGGAGGAAAAGAAGGGAAAGAACTAACGGTGACGGCGATATCAACGGCCTCCTTTTGCATGTCCGGCATCATATCAGCACTCTTGATAATAACTTTCTTGGTAGGGGTGGGTGTAGCAGCGGAAGATGGCTTTTGATCTTCGGAGCTGGGCTTCAACATCATAGCTCCGGCAATGTTCTTCTTCGTGTCGTCGCTCATGTTTACTGCGATAGGGTCTAATTTGGCGAAACACGGATTCCCCAAGAAGAACAGCTCTCTCTCTCTCTCTCTCCGTCTCTCTCTCTGTGAAGTGATGTGATAAAGAGGGCTATCTACGCTTTTACTTTGCACGGAAAGTTCTGGAGTAGTATTATATAAGCTGGGTAGTGGAAATTGAAGAATGCAGAACTACAAAAATTTGAGGATTGATGCTTTCTGTCTCGGGCTATTGGCCTACTTGGCTCTCCGTTGGGATACGATGATATTTTAGTTTCTCTGTTCCTTTGCGGCAATTTGGTTTTAGGTCAACTTTTAATTTAATTTTTTTATTAATAAAAAAGAGTTTGTTGTCCTTCACTTTAATAATTGTTATATGAAATTTAATTCACTATTAAATTTTTATTATATTAATTTAATTTAATATTTATATAATAATTTTTAATTTTTTAATTAAATTAACTCTATTAAAATTTTTGTTTATAAAAGGATAATATTAAATGAATATAAACTCATATATCAAATTAAATGTCATACAAAATTGTAAACATTGTACTAAGTTAAATTTAGCATTATATTTTAAATAGTTGCTAAAGTAAAATGAGGGTACAAATTAAAATTTTTTAAATATAATATGTGAAAAATTAAATTAAAAGTTTATTTATTTATTTAAAATTGAAAATAAAGTTGTTCTCTTTTGTTTTCCACTGGTCGAACGGAGTTAAGTTTTTTTTAATGTGATAATTAAAATTAAGTCATTACACGTTAGGCTTAAAAGTTTAGTGAAGTTGATTAGGGTGTTTAATCCTTCCATTCAATTCGTTTTAACTATTCTATTCTATCAATTGAGCTGATCCAAGAGATTGATAGAAAATTTTAATTTACCACATTAAAAAAATTCGACCATTTTAATCCAATGGATTTGATTAAAAATGTAACTATTAAACCAAGTAACAATTAAATGATATAATATAAATTAATCTCTAAGTGTCATTAAGCATAGATGTCATAGATCTTAATGCATGCATCATTAATTATCTACTCTTATTATTCATACAATATCTTCAGTAAAAAAAAAAAATAACACCAATAATTCACCTATGGTAAACTATATAAGATTTGCTTAACAATATTCATCTGGTATAATATATAATTCATAATATATGAATTTTTATTATAAAAAAAATAGTCCAAGCAATTGAAAAATGGTATATTGTAATATCTGGGAGTTAATATTTGGTATATTGTAATATTTGGGAGTTAATATTTTTTATCATCATATCTTCACATTTCATAAAACCCTTTTTTCCATAATAGGTTAGAGAAAAAAAAATAAGTAAATAACAAAATTTACACATAATTTTTTTAAAAAATTATTATGTGTATTTTTTTCACTCGATAAATATGATTGATTTTGTTTATGATTACATTAAAGCATGTAATAAGTGATAACAAACATAGAGAAAATTGTGTGGCAAAAGAATTGCATTACTTCATTTACCTTAGAAGTCTGAATGTGAATGTGCGATGAAATATATATATATTTTTTGGGACATAAATATATGCGATGAATCATGGATCACAATCAACCTATAAAAGGGTTGGGCCGAATTCGCCAATATATGACAGGTCAGGATAATGTTTGGGCTTTTTTGTCAAAGAAATGTTGAGTTTGGTGACTCAGGTTGAACCTTTAATACTAGTTATCTAAGCCCAACTGAGCCATCCCATGGTTCGGAAGCGTGTTTGACCGAACAAAATGGTTCCAAGTCCCAAAAACAAAAAAACCAAACAAAATGGTTGGGAATATGGAAATATTCAAACTATGTTCCTATTTGTTGTCTTTTGTCAGATACGATTCCGTCTCCCTGACAGCCTAGCTATCTCCATTGGCGCATCCACACCAAGTCCTATTTCTCTATAGATTGTTTTTTATTTCCTATTGTCGAACCCAAAATATTTTTAATCAGAATTATAATTTTTAAAAGTATAAAGTACCAGTCTATATTTTTTATCTTGAAAAGATAAAAGAAAACAACGCTGTTTTTTACGAAAACAAATGAAATTAATAATAAAGAAAAAAGGACTTTTCTTGCCCAAGTAATTAATGAGAATGTTTAAATCATATTATTTATATTCTTTCTACAAAATGGCAATATAATCCTCGTTGATCAAATTTAATTCTGCAGGGTAATATTAGAACTTTAGGTCTTATAATTATGTTTATGGGAATGAACATTCAAATGATATGAAACTTTGAGTGATTGGTTTTAATAGTTTAAGTTATAAATATTAATTGATATTAACCTCCATAAAAATAAATTTTAAGTAAATATAATATATAGAGGTTTCTTTCTATTAATATATAAATATAATATTTGATCAATTATTGATGAATAAGTTTTTATTGATAAATAGTTTTTAAATAATAAAAATATTTTTATTATGTATTATGATTTAAATATTATTAATAAATAAAAAAATTACTTAACAAAAAATAGACTAAATCATTTTTTTAATATATATGACAACCTCTAAGAATTTCTTTATATATATATATATTGTGGGTTCATCCATTTGGACGTCAAAGTTGTCAGTTTTGTCCGTTAAAGGAGCTATTGGGATCTCTTTCTTCTCTCTATCTACATACCCAACAGACATGGCAGAACTCAGTTTCTTCGTTGGGGTTATGGGTATGAGAGACAAATTTTCGTCTTCAAATTAGTATTTTCTTGATAAATAAATATGAGCCGGCTTATAATGGCTATAAATTCCTTTTTTTGCAGGTAACATCATCTCAATTCTCATGTTTCTTTCTCCTGTGTAAGCTCTTCTGCCGACCCAGTTTTGTGTGTGCGAGTGAGAGAAAGAGAGTTGAATTGTTATATGGCTCTGATATGATAAACATTAATTGAATAAATTGCAGGCCAACGTTCTGGCGAATAATAAAGCAGCGATCTACGGAAGAGTTTGAGAGCCTGCCTTACATTTGCACACTGCTAAACTCCTCTCTGTGGACTTACTATGGAATCATAAAGGCCGGTGAATACCTTGTAGCCACCGTCAATGGCTTCGGCGTAGTGGTGGAAACCGCCTACGTTACTCTGTTTTTCATATATGCCCCCACCAAGATAAGGGTAAGCTAACTAGTCTCCATCTTCATTTTCACCAAAGTTAATTTCTAGCTACTACGTACATATAATTTTATCGCATAATTTCAGGCCAAAACTGCAGTTCTGGTTGGAGTTTTGGATGTGGGCATACTGGGAGCAGCAATTATTGTTACTCAGCTAGCATTGCAGGGAGGAGGTCGTGTCAATGTCGTAGGTATTATGGGTGCAGCTTTGAACATTGTCATGTACGCCTCACCTCTTGCCGCCATGGTAAACAACGACTCCCAACTCCTAAGTACATGTCACTGCAAAAATTTTAGGGATGAAGAAAATAATGTTGCTTTGATTTGAATACTATATATACCACACTAAATATTATAAAACAATTAAAAACACGAATTATATATATATATATATAAAAAAGCTTCTTTCAACTTTCATTTGGTATTTAATTTGTTTTATTTATTTATTTCAAAACTTAATTTTATGAATAGAAGACTTTGACTAATGATATATTAATTTATTTCATCAACTGTCCGTTATTAATTTAATTAAACCGATTTATGATACGCACAAGCAAATAGATAACAACATATTAACTAACTACTGAAATTGAATGAAAAAAAATTCTCATAATTTAATTTAAGAAAAACTCTGGTTATAATATATGCCATATTATATATTTTTGAGGAGAAAAATGGGTTGCAGTGTAACAATCAAGATGTCTCCTTTTCACAGGGCATTTTCAGATTCTTGACATTACCATTACAATTAAAACCATCCTACTCCTACACACACAAATACAATAATGATTTGAGTGGGTAGTATCCACACATCATTTGGTTGAAGAGTACGCATCCGAATTTGATAATGACCATAACAGTAGTAAAAGCAATGTGTTTGAACGTTAGATATTAATCTGGCAATAATGGATGTTGTTGGGACACACTCTGTGGCTCTCCTCTTTTCAATTATAATGGTGTCCCACGGAGACAAACTGGGTCGTTTTAATTTGCTCCGTACGTTGCTCGCTCACCTCCACATGCACGTAGCAGCTCTGTCTAACAAGTAATTCCTCCACATGCCAAAATCCACCATTTCTTGACATTATAACCCTCCTTCTCCTACACACACACAAACACGATTAATAATGAGTGAACCGAGTGAAACTCGTACAAAATAGTAATGGCACGGACATTTTCATCTAAATGCATGTCCTTCGGTTGAAGGCACACAAATTTGGTCGATAGATGTATGTTTGTAGGGATGACCTAGAAGCACATAACCCCAAATGCACAAATTTTGATTTGCTGCATGCGTTGCTCACAATTTGCATATGCACCTACCTGTCTGTCTATATCCATTTTGTGGGAGGTTTCTTTTTTCGTTTATTTTAGAGAGACATATATTTGATACATCAATATTTTATTTGAGCCTTAACCCTAATTTGCTGTATGTATCACTGTATATAAAGTGCTTATTAGCTGTGGGGCGGGGCATATATATATATATATATATATATATATATATATACAGATATAGTAAAATATGCTTGTAATGAATTTTCTCAGAAAGCAGTGGTGACGACCAAGAGCGTGGAATATATGCCATTCTTACTATCGTTATTCATGTTCTTAAATGGTGGTGTTTGGTTGCTGTACGCAATCCTGGTTCGTGATTATATCCTGGGGGTAAGTAATTGGTGATTTGCATTAACCCTCTCCCTACCTTAAATTCTATATGGTACTCATGAATCATGACGAATTGATCTGCGTTAAATTTGAAAATATATAGGTGCCAAACGGAACTGGGTTTTTACTCGGAGCGATGCAGTTAGCGCTGAATGCCATCTACAGAGACGCAAACGCAAAATCTTCCAACACGTTCCAACACGAGCATCTCATCGCCTCATCCTCAGCTCAATCGCAAGGCCATCATGAAAATCTTATATAATCTTATATTATCTCAAGAGCATGTGATCATTATAATTAGTTCATTTTTGTAAGATCTCTATTCATTTTAATTCTTTAGTTTCTTTTCAGTTTTACCGAACATTCAATGACCCATCGAATAAATGTTGTCACTTAAATTTTGTAACATTATCGTTAATTGATGTATATTTTTATTATTTTATAATGAACTACTTCTTAATTAAACTCTGTTGAAAATTGGGGCCATTAATGTTTTCTTAACCAGAGCCCGACGGGCCAAGATTCATGTGACGGGCTCTAACTACAAGTAAGAAAGCCTACACCCAAAATCATTAGCATATAAATGATTGGGCCGATTGGGCCGCACCACTGTGGTTTGAGAAATAAGGTTAGAGATTTCGGTAAAGAAAGGACAGGACCTAAATGGCTATGTTCCAAAATAATACTAATGGGTCCTCCAACAAAAAGAAAAAAGACATAGTAAATTAAAATATTTTAATGAGTAGATGAATCATGGAAAAGAGTAGTAGTAAAATATGGACCAATAATTAATTTGGACGTATACCATTTGTGGTTTGAATAAAGTGAAGTGAAGCATGATGTTCCCCTAAGAAACATTATTCAACACTACCTTTGTGTTTTGTTTCTTTCTTTTTCACTAAACAAACCGCGTGCCTTGTCCTCTCCATTCATTTGTTGGTCTATGTAATTAATAACTTCTATCTCCGCCCAACCTCTACCTGATATCTAAAATGATGGTTTTATAAGATTAGTTGTCATTGGATTGAAGATATAGTGCGTCATGAGTTGAAGTTGAAGTTTAAACTTGGTTTTAAGTAAATTCAAACCAAGTCTAATTGAGAGTTCTGTCACTAAAATTCGACGAAGATATCGAAAGGAAAGAAATTAAGAAACATTGAAGAGAAGGAGAGAGCATCATCAAATCATTAGGATGAAGAAAAGGAAAGGGTCCAAACTCCAACCACGTTCTATTCTACTTTGCTTGCATCTCCATCTGAGTCTGACCTTTTCTTTTTATTAATCCATTGGCTATAACTTGTTCATTCTTTATTTACTATGGCTAATCAAAGCCGTTGGGTTGAATAAAAAAAATAAACCACAAAATCCTTAAAAGGATCTTAAGATACCAGATCAATAGCAGTTCTCCATTATGACCAATAATTAATTAAATCAATTTTCCTACCACTGCATGTGTCAAATCTTGCCGTGTTGTTATTGTATACACTTCTGTCCAAGACACAATAAACATTTCAAATTTTACAACATTATTTTTTTTGTTTGATAGAAATGCTGGTGTTCTTATTGAATCAAATCAAGAGAACAAGTGGCTGCTGTCCCACCCATATATTTTATTTAAGGCAGGGGATAAATCGCCTATAGTAATTAGAGTGATAGACATTTTGCAATGCGATATTGGTAAAACTTTACATCATGTTGGCTCAACGTGAAATTCAAAGGCAAAATTAATTTGTGGAGGTTTTTCGGATATGGAAGCTAGTAGTTGATTGGTGGAGGAGTTGAACTTTATGCAATTAAGGATTTCCTGTTGTCCTTTAGTTCGCTGAAGACTTAATAATGCAAGATTTGTTATTTCACATCACTAAACCCAAAGGTCAAGTTATTTTCTTCTCATAATCATCATCATGTTACAGTCAGAACACCTTATATAATGATGATGTCCTTTGTTTTTTGGATTTTTGTTCAAATTCCAAAACCATGTCTTCCCAAAAGGATTACTGCCATCAGTTTGTGACATTATAATCTTTGTGATTATTTTAATATCATGATATGTAAAATATTAAATTAAAATTCTAACACTAACTTTTATCCTATTATGTAGAAGCGATTTTATCTTTCTGCAACCATTTATTCTTCTAAATCCATCATTTTATTAAGGAAAATGATTACTAATACTTGAATTCAAACGATAAGAAATCTTACTCATCAACTCCATTTGAATAAGATGGGATAGCATCTATATCTTTTCCCAGGGTAGCCTGGTTTTGTTTTTCTACGCCAAGGATGGAAACTTTGAGAACCAAATGAAAAAAAGGAGAGAGGAAGTAAAGGGTGTAAATAGGAGAGAGCAGAGAAGGTTAATCTAGGGAGAGAGAGAGAGAGAGAGTTTTGTAATGCCAGAGGAACGAAAAAGACGAAGGGGAAAATAGCTCTGCCAATTCAGAGGCGAGGAGTGTCTTTTATAGATTCTTCTGTTTGGGCCGTTCACACTCCCACCGCTCTATAATAATAATGCTCATTGGGGTTTCGCTTGTCTCTTTCACACTTTTTAATACACTTCCTACCCAGTCTTCCACGTGCACCTGGGAAGTCTCCCCAGACCCCGCTTCCAAAACCCCTTGCTCCAATGCCATTTTCTTCATTTTTTATCCTCTCTCCTCTTCATCCTCACTCAATACCTCTGACAATTTGTTCCCCCTTCCGTGTTTCCTTCTTCTCTCTCTCTCTCTGTCTTCAGTCCCCCCATCCGAATTTGCCTCTCTCACTCTCTTTTGGGTGAAAAGCAGAATCTATGGCTCCCGAAGGCATTCAAGGTGGTGGAGAGAAGTGCAAACATCAACTGTCCTAAAAGAAATCCGGCTACCTTGGCCTCAACAATCAAACATTTGGAAGAATCCCTCAAAAAGAGGGGATGGAAGGAATCAAAGGAGGTGGCGGAAGGGTTGGCGTGGGTGAGGAAGACATGGGTGATGGAATGCAATGCAGTGACCATCCTTACAGAAACAACCCAGGTGGAATCTGTGCTTTTTGCCTTCAAGAGAAGCTTGGCAAGCTTGTTTCCTCCTCTTTCCCACTCCCTATTCGCGCTTCTTCCCCCTCTTCTTCTTCCCCTTCTTTTAGATCCGATATTGCTGCCTCCGCTTCTGTCACTGCTTCAGCAACATCAGCTGCTGCTTCGTCTTCTGTTCGTCCTGCATCCGCTTTAAGAAAGGGGAGCGATAGTCATTATCATCAATGTTATACACGGCGGGCCCGCCTTCCTTTTCTTTTAGCTAAGAAGAAGAAGGCCTCCACGAACTCATCATCGGCTGCGACTTCAACCTCTGACATCATTTTCAAGCGCAGCAAGTCCACCGCCACCCCAAGAAGGGGCCAATTCTTAAATGATGCAGATGATGATATGGTCATTGAAGACTTGAGTCCCAGAAAAAGAAATTGGTTTTGGTCTTTTCTTTATCTTTCTTCTAAATCCTCTGCTTCTAGCAAAAAGTTGGATACTAACAACAGCCCAAGGATTTCAAGCATCAACGCAGCAGCTAGCGGGTCGACATCTGGGAAGCAAAAGGACAAGTGGTTGGGAAGGAAGAGTGACATTGTTGCGGAAGAGGATGATAGTCCCAGTAGCCAAACCACTGCCTCTGCTTCATCCTTCGAACGTAAGGTTTCAAGATCTAGATCTGTTGGGTGTGGAAGCAGAAGCTTTTCAGGTGACTTGTTTGAGAGAATCTCTACCGGGTTTGGGGATTGCACTCTGCGGAGGGTGGAGTCCCAACGTGAAGGCAAGCCAAAGGTAGTTGCTTCCTCCACCGTGAACCGTGGCATGAAGGAAAGAGTCAAGTGTGCAGGTATATTCAGTCGTGGGTTCATGATGACCTCATCTTCATCTTCGTCCTCATCTTCCTCGTACTGGGTTTCATCCTCCGCCCCTGATCATATGAATGGGCGGGGCAGGAGTTGGGGTTGGGCATTTGCTAGTCCTATGAGAGCCTTCAGCACCAAACCCTCCTCCAAACATAACAAGAGGGATATCAACAGAGATGCTTCTCATAAGAATGTTACGCCAAACTTGTCCGATATTCCTTCCTTCCTTGCGGTGAGAGTCTGAAAATATGATTTGGGGGCTTTAATTTGGATTATACAAATTAGCATGCTAATTACTATTTTGTGGGTGAGTCTGAATTTCTTTCTATTGTAATATTTTTAACTTGTTTTTCTGACGGTATTTCGTTTACCCTGGTTATAGCTTATTATTGTTCATATTCAGGTTTATAAAGCACTTTGTGGCGCTGTATCTGTATGAAGGGTTTAGAGAAAGGAGAAACAAAAAATCCCAATACATTCATTGTGTCATGTGTTTGGTTCTAATTAACTGAGAGTCTGGTTGTATTATTTGAAGTTTCTGTGTTGTGATTTACAGTCTTGTGTCAATTGCCATACATAAACATATTTATATTTGAATTAGTGTAAGAGTAGTGCTCACATGTATACACATGTTTGTTTCGCTGGGAAGCTAAGATGCATAGATTCACTTAGTTATGTTATTGAACTTTATATGCAATTCGTTAAACAATTTCAGTTTCTTTAATCAAGGAATGGTTGATGGTCAAATACAACATGGTTGACGTTAAGGTGGTCCGGGTCCCCTAGAGTTCATTCAGCGAAAAGATCTTAATAATGTATATAGCATTTATTTTAAAAGGTTCTAGTGTCCACCTACTTGCAGTCCTACTACTAATTTTTTATACCCTTTCTTCCCCTGACAAATCCATCTGTACGGTTGTATTTAGAAAGCTAGCTGTAGGTTGTCGTTTTGTTTTAAAAAGTGCATGAATTAAGGGAACTATGAGAAATAGTTTGATATTTTTAAAAGATGAAATTGTCTTGGTGTTGAAATAACAATATAATGAAGAAGTTACTAAAATAAAATCTTGAAATTCTCAGGTATTGGTTCAATATTTTACAAATTAACTACCTAAAGAGAAACGATGAGCAGGTTTGGTGAGATAAGATAGGAAGAATGGCGTAGAGTGGTTAAAGAAGAAGAGAGGAAAGCTGCAATCTGGGGACAGTGATTGGAGGGATGATTATTGAGAGTTGGACCTTTTGTATTTATACCTGTACTCGTAAGTTTTAACCCTACCTAAGTCCTCTTCCTCTTCCTCTTCGGGTTGTTTTACCCTTTTCTTTGCTTTTCATTATTATCACTGTTTGATAACTGTAGACTTGAGTCAATCCAAAATAGGAAAATATTAAAGCCTTTCAAACTATACAATTCAATTCCTTACCCAAGAAGTGGCTTTGTCTTTTCTGGGTACAATGCTGCCACATTTAATTAAATTTTCTATTCTCAGAAATTAAATTTGTTTTGGCTGTTAACTAGTTTTTTTCTCTTCAGTTAAATCACCGCGCTGATCAACTTTATATCCATACAGTAGTTTTATTGCTCTTGTCTTTTTCTTTTCTATATTATCAAGTTGCACAACAGAATTCCTTCGCCTTTATATATTTTTTATTTTTTGTGAGAATCAAAGTAATAGTGAGATGAATTGTACATGTCAAACTTGTTTTGCCTCACGTGACATCAAAGCTCGTTCTTCGAAAAAGTGTAAGAGAAAGAAAGAAAGATGTACACGATCCTATCTTCGCTGGCATTCTTGGTAAATGCATCGAGGGTCGGCTCTAAAACAAAAATGGGATTTTAATAACATACCCGAACACGGGGTTTTACCGATGAGACAGTGATATACGGTAAAAAATTTTATTATTAAAAATTATATTTTTTAAAAAATATTATTAATAAAAATTATAATTTTTAAAAATTTATAAAATATATTTAATTAATTATTAATAAAAATTTTAAAATAATATTTTTTATTATATTTAAATTTATTAAAAAATTTTGATAATTTTTTAAAAATATTCTTTAATTTTTTTAAAAAAATTCTTATTTATTTAATAAAAAATAAAAATTTAAAATAATAAAATAAATTAAAAAATAATTATAATTCCTCTCTTAAAATAATAAAAATATTTCATCTATAATAAAAAATATATTGAATTTAAAAAATATGTAATATTATATATATAATTATATAATAATATTATATTATGAAGTAAAAAATAATATATTATAATATTAATATTTTAAATATAACAATTTATATAAAATAATTATACGCAAATATAATTAAAATTTCCACTTCTTATATAAAAATGTTTTAGTAAAAATTCTTCTTAAAAATTATTTTTAAAAATTTAATATTTTCAAATTTAAATTTTAAAAATTCAAAAAATAAATTTCTTACCAAACACTCTTTACAGTTAAACTCTAACGAGTAGTAGTACTATTTAAAAAGTTGAAGATAATTAGATCTGCGGGCTTTGTTCACCAATATTCTGAACTTGTTTTGACATTTTATTATAATTATCCAGTTCTTTTAGTGCTTGTTCTCGAAGGAACGAATTAATATTAAAGGACCCCGGGAAACAACAAATTTGGGTCCACCATTCTAACGCCACTTTTGTAGCTCCCAAAATTTGGAAAACCATACCGTATTATAAGTCGCAGTATATTTATGAAAAAAAAAAAAACAGAGAAGCACGAACCTTGATTTAACACAAAAGGTAAATACAGTTCCAAATTTCAATTAAGCGATTATAGATGTTAGATTGTAAATTAGTCATGTCTTCAAGAGTGAAATGAATTGCAAAATATACAACAAAAGCAAAATCTTGAAGATGGTTAAAAAAAGGATACTGAAACATAGCCAAACCATATAAGTAAACACTCTATCCATTTCACAGCAATCTATCTAACAATACAAATATGTTAACCAGTCATTTTTAGTTTTTTTTTTTTTGGGGTGGAGGGGGGATGGTAGAGTTTATTCACTAGTCATCTCTCACAAAGGATACCTAACATTAAAACACAAGCATATATTTTATAAGGAAAGGGACTTGATAACATAATCTAGTGGGACGATCTCACTTTATGGTTCAAGAGCATGTCTCGGAGCTCCGCCGGGTCAATTTCAGGGGTATGATTGATGGGCCTGTAGTAACCTGTTACAGGGTCTGGGCCCCATGCTGAGCCTGAGGATGCCTCCGAACCTTGCTTACTCACACTCACAGATGTGTCTTCAAGCCTCCCTACCATTCCACTCCTGCCCCTACTTCTCACTGACACATCAGATACGGCGGTCGACGCATAACCTCGGCGATGAAGACCAAGGAATATGGCATCGTAAACAACAGCGCCGAGACGCTTGGATTGGGAGACAGATCGAGCCATGAAAGCGTAGTAATAGTTGCTGCTGCGAAAGCTATTCTCCTGGAAGAAGGGAAGAGAAGGCTTCCGCAGCAGCCACCACCCTTGTCTCTCGTCTATCTGAGGGGCAAGGAGAGATTAGGGTTTATGTACGAATTTATAGCGAGTGTGGCTGTGGGGCGGCGTATCAAGTTGCCGTTGGTAACCCCTAAGCAAAGCTCGTGTAGGGTCATGACACGCGTTAACACTTTCGGTCCGCCCCATCGTTTCTTTTCTAATATTTTTGATTATTTCTGACTTATGTGAACAGAATTCTAATTTATTCCAGTATTTTTGGCTTTGTCCATTTCTCAACTTAAAATTGACGACAAAAGAAAAATTCTTGTAAGAATGCTAATATCTTTTCTAGCTAAAAGTTGCTAATGTATCTGAAGCTAAGACTTATATATATTATCATTCTGATTTGAAGTATATTTTTTTAAAAAAATAGATATAATTCATAAAATTTATATTTGTAAATTTCACTTATGTATAAAATATTAATTTCATAACATTATCATTTTTTCAAAAAAGTTATCATGTAAAATATTTTAAAAAAAAATTAAATTCTTATCCTGTACTTTATTTAAATATGAGCAGATGTTTTAGGTCAGTAGATAAATTAAAATAATTAAAAAAATAAACAAATGAAAAGTAAGTTTTATTAAAAAAAAAAATACGTCTGAATAACTTAACTTAATACAGGTCGTTCAATGTGACAGTGACGGATGGCAGAGGAGCGTGTGATTTCGATGAGAGTTTTCAACGCAATCATGATAAGGATGAAAATGATTAAGTATAGAACTGACAGGGATAGGGATAAGGATAGACATCTGATTATATATTCTTTCATGTATAAACTATAGGCAGCAAAGATAATGAAATGGGCCGAGACTGGGAATCCCCCTCCTTGTGTGGATTTTCAGCCTGCAATGTAGTCCTAAGTCCTAACCATTTTAACTTGCTTTCATCTCTTTTTCCTCGTGCTATTTCTATTCTTTTGGCCTAAATAGGTTATCTGCAATCGCAATTCCCCTACTCTTCTGCTTATGTTAGAAAAGACGGAGAACGAGCCAGACCCAACTTTAACAACCCCTTCCATTCACAACACTTTCGGAGAAGATCCTCTCTCTGCCCCATACCAATTACTAATGCAAGCTCATTACATTGTATTGGTTATGCCAAACTAACAAAGGTGAGGTTTTGGTCCACGTCAATTTATCTTTACTAATATCTTCAAAAGATATAATGTACTTTAATCACGACACGTTCTGTTGGCAAGCACTAAAAGAATGCTCAACTCTTTGCTTTTCCCAGGGAACTCGCTTTCTCTCTTCATGCCCTTCAAACTATCATGACTCACTATCTCTTTGTTTATATCAGGCCATAGAGTCCTGACTTAAGATTAACGAAACTAATGCTTGGCGAAATGGCGCTTTACAGTATGCCCAACACCATCATTGAGCTTACTATCTCATTTTCCCACCCCCTTACGATCGTATTGGTTGCAGGCCTCGCACTCTTGTACTTTGCATACAGAAGAAAGGTAGTCATTTATTTGATAGACTTTTGTTGCTATTGTCCACCCAGTTCTTACAGACTAACCATGTCCATGTTCAAAGAGAATAATCTTATGGACAATATGGATCCTGAGGCTGTTACTTTCCAGTGCAAGATCTTGGAAAAATCTGGTTTCAGCGAGGAAACCTGCATCCCTCCATCTCTTGCTCGAATCCCCAAAACAAAAGCTCTCTCATTTGCTCTTGAAGAGGCTGAAACCATCATGTATACAGCAATTACAGATCTGTTTCACAAGAATAGCATCAACCCAACAGCAGTTGACATACTAATCACTAACAGTAGCTTGTTCTGTCCTACGCCATCTCTCAGTGCCATGGTGGTTAACAAGTTCAGAATGAGGAGTGACATTATGACGTTTCATCTATCTGGCATGGGATGTAGTGCAGGGGTTATATCAGTGAGTCTTGCTAAAGACCTGTTGAGAGTTCACAGGAACTCGTTGGCTCTCATAGTCAGCACAGAGACCCTACATCTAAATTGGTACACCGGTAAAGTCCCATCCATGTTGCTAACTAATTGCCTCTTCCGAATGGGTGGAGCAGCTATATTGATGTCTAGCAGGGTCCAAGATAGGCAGAAGGCCAAGTATAAGCTACAGCACATTGTTCGAACAACCAAAGCACAAAATGATCAATCCCATTGCTGCGTGTACCAGGCTGTGGATCCCGAGAACAGAGTGGGGGTATCAATATCAAAGGACATAGTCAGTGTAGCTGGGGATGCTCTGAAGACAAATATAGCTTCACTGGGACCTTTGGTTTTGCCATTCAGGGAGCAATTAATATATGTGTTTTCAGTGATTTGTCATAAACTATTGAGTAGAAGAGGAACAAGCATCTACACACCAAATTTCAATAAAGCTTTTGAGCATTTCTGCATACATGCAGGGGGCAGAGCTGTAATTCAAGCCATAGAAAGAAACTTGAGGCTGAGGAAACAGGACGTAGAAGCATCAACCATGACTCTGTACAGGTTTGGAAATACTTCATCGTCTTCAATTTGGTACGAGCTGTGTTACATGGAAGCAAAGGGGAGAATGAAAAGTGGGGACAGGGTGTGGCAAATTGCCTTTGGAAGTGGGTTCAAGTGTAACAGCGCGGTGTGGCAATGTGTATCCGATGTGAAGGCAGACACGGCCAGTGCATGGAGGGATACTATTCACTCATACCCTGTACAGGTACCTGATATTGTGAGAATAAACTGAAAAATTGCTCATCATATACTGGATTTGACTAGTTTTACCCATCCCCTCCATTTGGCGAGTTTAAGCACCAATAACTTCCCAAATCCTAGAAGCAAGTTTAGTTTACCGGCAAAATCAGAATTTTAAGTAAAAAAAAAAAAAGTTTTTATATGCTTCCCTAGATAGTCACTTAATAAATTTATAAGTTCTGACTAGTTTGTATGACTTGTATTACTTGGATTTTATCAATTTATTAGTGACATAATTCATATGAAAATTCAGAAATAAAACTATTTAACTAGTTCGCTACATGCAAAAGGAGGAAAATTTGGATGATAAAATTCATTATACAAATACAAAGATAAAAAACGAGTATCTCTCCTGAAATATTCTTCCCTTGGCAGTAGCGCTGTGTTTATTTTTACTGCCAAAAAAATCTCAGTCCAGAAAAAATAATTCGTAGATATCTTAATATCATCTGAATAACAGCTAAGCAAACCGATTAACCTTATTCTATGACCATGTTTATTTTGTCGCCGTAAATGTATGCTGTGGACACAACATTGCTGTTGGCATATTTTGAGTCACCAAATATTCTTTGGCGGAAGTCAGAGACCATTGGAGGAAGCCTCTCACGGAGGGACACTGATGGCTGCCACCCAAGAAACTCCTTAGCTTTGGATATGTCAGGCTTCCTCTTATGTGGGTCATCCTCTGCGTTTGGTCTAAACTCTACCTTCGCATTTGGGTCTATAGTCTCTTGTACCACCTGGACAAACCAAAAGTATCCAAATTTACTTTTTAGGTAGAAAAGATGTATGTATAGTGGAGGTTAATTTGCACATTATGCTGAGAAATATAGAGGTATATTCGCCTGATCGAACAAGTTCAAGCATGGTGAATTCACCAGGGTTGCCAAGATTGAAAGGACCGACATGCTCACCTTCCATCAGCCGTATTTGGCCCTCTACCTGTTATGTGCACAGATGCATAGTTGAACATGTAAGGGGGAGGGGACAGACTCCATCAAAAGTCAGAAGCCCCAACCATTGCCTTAACCCACACAACCAGATGTACAAAATTGATTAGATTGAGTGGATCCAAAGATATCTCACCAAATACCAATTAATTGCCTTGACACTCCAACAAGACGTGAATTCCTACAGATTTAGACTATTGGATTGAGACCCACTTCCCAAGGACCCGTGATTTTTATAGTGTTACAGAGCGAACCTTTCTGAATGTTAATCATTTCATATTACTCACTAGAAAAGGTTCGTGCTATCTGATATAAAAAAGAAAAAAAGAAAAAAAAATAGGGAAAAATAAAAATAAATAAGCTTACCAAGTCTGAAACACATTGAAAGCTTCTTGTCTGTGTTTTCCATCGCCATAAACAGTCAATGGTTCCTTCCTCAATACCTGTATAGTTTAACAAATGCTGGCGTATGGGAAAGCAACACTAACTGACTAACGGACGTATAACAAGAACTAAGAATAGAAAATGCAAGAGCTTTACCTGGGCAACGAAGTTACTAACTACACGCCCATCATCAAGGCGTGTTGAAGATAAGAGCAATCCTCACCTGCAGAACAATTTCTACCTCTTTATTTTAATGGTAAATCACAATTTCGATCTCAGTTTTCTAGCCATAATGTAAAACTAAAAGATTGGCATGGCACCTCTGTGATAGTCCATGGTTAAGTTTTGTGCCGTGCGCTTTCCCTCGTCATAGGAGCTTCGAACAACTACAGCAACATGCGGTGGCAGTGTGTAAGATAAAAGCTGCAAAATAAGCCGAAATTTGAAGGAGAAAATATGGTGTAAGAGTGGTACCAATGGGATTAACGTTGCCCCAGTAGGTCTCAACCTGAGGGTGTTGAAGGGGATCACCGTACACTTCGCTAGTGCTAGTCAGCAAAAAAGGGGCACCAACTCTCTTAGCCCATCCCAGCATGTTCAGTGTGCCCACCACATTTTGTCTTGTGCACTCCAAACCAATCCCCAAAAACAGAACAATCAAGGACTCCAATTCCAGTTTATTGATCATTATCAACACTTAATAGTCCTAGAAAAAATGAAGGTCACACGTAGGAAATGTGAAAATTGATAAAGGCAGAAAACGAAAAGGCAAAGGAAAATAAATAATTTTCACATTCTGCATTTCGTGGAGGTCAAAAGTAACTTTTTTCCTTTTTATCTAGTAATTGCTTAAAATTTTTTGCTCCTCAAATTTTCAACCAATTCATTCTTTACTATCCCACTTTATTGTACCCAGTAACCCCTAAAGAATACGTAAAAGGTAATGCAATACAGCTATGTCTATTATACTAGTGCATTGTTGAGTGTTTTTGGATCATTGAGATGTTATCATATTAAGATTATCTATTAACCCAGAAAAGAAAAGAAAAATTCAATTTTAATACTAATAATAATGGTAAAAAGACGAAATTTTTTTGCAGAAAGGATACGAGTCTTAACGGATTTGAACTTGTAATGCACTGGTGAGGGGGGGGGGGGGAAGCCAAGTAATACATTTGGTCAACCTCCAAGAGAATGGGCTCAATGACGTCGCGTCGAATGAACTCGAACCTCGGATTCCCAAAATGGCCAAGCAGGTTCTTCTTCCTGCCCATGAAGAAATTAAACGACGATGATGCAGTCACCTCTCTTGATTAGACGGTCCACCTATTGAAGTGGAGCAAAACGAAATTTGACTTAGTGAATAACAGAATACAAAGCTCCTTATGTCCAGAGGAGCAACCAACCAAAACTCTATCTGATCTTAACGGCTAATCCTAGCCGGATATAATTGCTAATCCTAGCTAGACAACTAACTACAACTAACTAGCAGTAAAAAAACATTTTATAGATGTAAATAACTCCAATAGCTCCCGTCAAGCAGGAGCAAGTACATTATGTATGCCCAGCTTATATATGGAACTGTGAAACAAAGAGGGCGCTAGAGACTTGGTGAGGTAGTCATTGAGCTGATGGGAAGAAGAGACTGGAAGAAGATAAATTAAACTAGACTAGAGCTTCTTAAGAACAATGTGGCAATCAATCTCAATATGCTTGGTACATTCATGAAAAATTGGGTTCTTGGCAATATGAATTACAGATTGACTATCACAGTAGATCGAGGTTGGAAATTCATAAGCAACCTATAGATCCTGAAGAAGGTAATGAACCCATTGAACGTCACAAGTTACAGCTAGCAATGCTCGGTATTCTGCTTCCGAGGAAGACTGGGAGACAATTTGCCGCTTCTTAAATTTCCAAGAAATTAAGCTTGTGTCAAAAAAAAAAAACATAAAAACCAATGACTGATCTTCTGATTTCAGACAAGAAGCGCAATCTGAATATGAGAATACTTTGATGTGCAAGAAAGAAGAAGAAGTAAAGAAAAGATCTTGATTAGGATTGCACTTCAAATTTCTATATGGAGCTTGTAAATGTATAGAGGTGAGCCAATCTAAGAAGTGTGAAAGTTGCTGTATAGCAAAGCTTATATCAAGTCTAGTATGAAGAAAGTCCTTTACTTCTGTAATCAGAGTAAGATCGTTACTGGCTAAAATATTATGATCAATATAAATTAAGAGAGAAATGAAGTAGAAGAGTTGGATGGAGCTTGAGAAAATCCTTTTGCAAGTAGAGCTTTAGAATTCCACTGCTAGTTTGCTTAGTTCAATCTATATAAGGATTTAATCAATTTTCAAACCTTAAGTGAATAGGACTTTGAAAACCAAATGGCCGTGTCATCCTCGTGAAGGTCTTTATGCAAAAAAACTATTTATATCTAGTTAGTATAAATGCTAATTTTTTATGGTAACAAGAGTAAATAGGGTTTTGATGGTGGTCAATTAACTATTGGCGAGAAAGTATCCAAATAACTAACACAATTTTGTTGTGTATAACCCTTAACAATTAATTTGGCCTTATACCTCTCAATGGTGCTATATTCATTATACTCCATCTTAAAAATCCATTTACAATCGATGGATTTTTTTACCATGAGGTAGATTAGTAAGAACCCATGTGTTAGTCTGCTATAATGTTATGATTTCCAATTTCATTGCATATTTCTACATTAATGCTTAATAGCTTTATTATATGTCTTTAGGTTCTTTTATTTGGGCAAGTTGAGTGGCAAAAGCCTTATGAACAAAAGATAATTGGTGATAAGAATCATGTTTGGAAATAGGATGAGGTGTAGAGATGGAAAAAGCAAAATTAGAACTTAATTGAGGTAGTTGACAATGATAATCTTGTAATTATTGAGGTGCATGATGCTGCCTAATTGACCTTCTAAGAGGTTGAGTGGATGCTAGAATAAATGACTGAGAAAAAGACTCATTGATAGGTGTGACATTATCTATAATAAAATTTAAAGATGGAGATGAGGAATGATATGAGTCAGAAGAGAGTTCTACCATTGGAACTAAAAAATAGTTGGGAAAAATAAAATTTAAATTTAAAAGAGACATAGAACTAGAATGGAAAAGAAAGGAACTCTCGTAAAAATAAATATCTCGAGAAACGAAAACTTTAGAAACATAATTAAGGGTTGATGGAAAACCAAGGAAGACATATTCAAAAGCCCTATTGTTAAATTTGGTTCGGTTATGAGTAAGGATTGATGCATAACAAAGGCAATTAAACACTCTAAGATTAGAAAATGATGGAGAAACACCATGTAATAGCTTAAATGGAGTACTATTAGAAATGATTAGAGAAGAAATCCTATTAATGAGATAAATAGCATGTGAGACACAATCAAACCAAAATGTAGTTGAAAGATTTGCTTGAAACAGATTTAACTACATTGAGAATGTGTTTATGTTTCTTTTCAACTAAAGAGTTTTGTTATGGTGTATAGATACAAGTGATATGATAAATGATAACCCTGGAAGTATAAAAGTTTGAAATTTGAAATTTTTATCTATTATCAGTTCTAACACAATTTATTTTTATATAAAATTGTGTTTCAACCAAAATTTTTTTTTGAAAGAATTTGCATTGCTTTAGACTTGGAATTCATAAGAAACAAACAAGTAAATATGCTTTTATTAACAACAATAGTTAAGAAATATATGGCCATATAATGAAACAACACTAGAAGGATCCCATATTGTCCATCAAAGCAAGATACAAAAATAGAAGAATTAACGGAGAAATTTTTTTTCTTTGTTTAGTAAAATGACATATATGACAATGATCAAATGAAGGAACAACAATAGAATCAATTTTTTTAACAACATTAACCTATGTGTAGACAAATGACCCTATTGAAAATGCCACATATTAAAGGTATTATTTTTATTGATAACACAAGTGATAGAAGATGAGATGCTGAAAAATGAAGAGAAGTGAATTAACGAAGACCATTGAACTTCTTAACTAATCTAATCATTCTCTAGTTTTAGAGATTTTGGATTAAGAAAAAAGTTTAATGAAATAAGAGACAATAGGAATAAGTGAAAATAAGTTTGCCAGCTAAAATTAAATTTAAAGAAAATTGAGGAACATAAAGAATATTATGAAGAACAAAATTGATTGTAATTGTGACAATTCTAATATGGGTGACAGTCACTTTTTGGTTATTTAACATATTAGCAAATGTGTTAGAGATATGCTTAGAGGTAGAAAAAACTGTAAAGGTACAAATGATATGATCCATGGCTTCAATGTCAAGAGTCCAACACATATTATGAGACATAATTGTATCAACGCAACAAAGAGTAATGCTACCTTGTTCAACAGACATTAAAAAAAAATTTGAGGAGAGTTGATTAGTCCATGCATTATAAGATTCAACAACAAGATTAATATATTGCAGCAAGTTCATCAAGTGATTATAATAATTTTGAGTAATGGACAATTTGCAATTACTATGATCAGTATTAGTAGGCATAGTATAATGGCATTTATCAATGTGAACACTTTGGCCAAATGACGTGGCAGGAGAAGTAAGTTCTATATAGTCATTATTTTCAGTTTGCTCATTGAAAGTCACTTGATTGGCATGCACATTATTGGCATAACCAATGGAATAGCCATGTTTCTTGTAACAAGTGTCAATTATGTGTCCCAAATTATTGAAAAGACTTCATAAAGGCCTAAATTCATTATTAGCATAAAACTTTCTTTGATTAAAATTGGAATTGTTACTTGATGGACCATAAGCTGAGTAATTAGAATTATTTCCCTAAGAATACTATGAATTCTAAGAAGCCAAATTATTAAATCTCCTATTATGTCAATTATGTGATGTTACATTTTGTCCTTGATTAACAAATACTATCAATTCTTCAAATTTTCCAAAAGAAATAATAAAATATCGCTCACGCTAAAGTACTAAAGAGAAAAGCCTATTGATATTTAATAGGGGTTCCATTAACAAGATTTATGATCGAATAGTTGAGAAAGTGTCATTTAAACTTTTCAAGAAGTAGATTGAGTAATCATTTTACTAAGATTTCTTGATAGTTTTAAGAGCATCACAATTACATTGCAGATTGCAGTACAAATTAGAACAAGCCTAAGTTTAAAGCACTCGTCCCGTCAAATCTTCATCTAAGGAAAGTATTATAGAGAATTTTGTTTAAATGCATAGATTTCTTCTTGCAACTATGAAATTCTTATTGCATCTCTTCGTGAAAATTGATCATATAAATTGTTCTTGGCATCTAGTGCATTATTTATCTACAAAAAGCTTTTGGCAATTGAAGGGGAGAGAGAGATCGTGCCAACAATGAATAAACCATCGAATTGCACCTCTTCCATGCCGTATACAGTGGATCATTCTTTTTTGAAATCGAAATACTGTCATCTACAAACTTCAATTTATTCTTTGAAAGTAACACCATTCTCATAGACCGATATTTGGAACCTAAAAGAATTGGTGAGACAAGAACCAAAAAAAGAATTTTATTCATATGTAGGTAGTGTGAATTAGAAAGATTGTCCTCTAGTCTTACAATCACTGCAATTGTTTGTCAGTTGATTATTCACTACTTCTAAATATGACATTGTCAAAAGATAACTCCACAAAGGGTCAATGAGTGAAAATCTTGATACCCTATTTGTCAAGAGAAGAAAAAGAAAGAAAATCTTGATCTGGTCAAAAGAAGATGAAGACTTGCTTGCTTGGTTTCTGAGAAAGTGAGAGAACGCAATTGGTACCATATTGAAATGGAGAAAAATGAAAAATGACCTAGTGTAAAACAGAATACAAAGCTCCTTATATACATAGGAGTTGTTAGAAGACGTGTTTAGGACTGCAAACATGGAGTTATAATATTACTCAGTTAAATGTTTCAAATTCTATATTTTTTAATGTTGGTTATTTTGCTTTGTTATTCACGTTCATAGGGCCATGATTCTAGTGGGTAGTTATTAAGTAGTGGGAGGTTATTAAGCTTTATATTATAATGCTTCTGATTGTAGTGGGTGTCAGCTTTTTCATTAAAAAATATTATACGTTGGCTCTCTTTTCCATTTTGAATTCAATACAGAAGTACTCTATTTCCTATTAAAATAAACAACACATGGTATAAGGCCATCTTTCTTTAAGGGACTTGTGTTTTTACTTGATTTAAGTTATGGAAGCCGAAGCCAATTTCTCTGTAATTGCTTTAATGGTGTTCAACGGAGACAACTACCAAATTTGGGCAGTACATATGGAGACATACTTGGAAGCTTTGTATCTCTGGGAAGCAGGGGAAGAAGATTATGAAATTCTTGTGCTTCTGAAAAATCCAACCATGGCACAAATAAAAGTGCAAAAAAAAAGACCAAAAAAATCAAAGGCAAAGGCTTGTTTGTTTGCTGTAGTCTCATCCACCATCTTCACTTGATTCATGTCTTTGAAGTCAGCAAAAGAGATATAGGATTATCTCAAGAACAAATATGAAGGGAATGAAAGAATAAAAGGGATGCAAGTTCTGAACTTAATTAGGCAATTTGAACTTCAAAGAATGAAGAATTCTAAAACGATTAAAAATTACTTTGACAAGCTTTCTAGTATTGCAAACAAGGTGAGGCTTCTTGGCTCTGAATTTACTGACTCAAGAATTGTTGAAAAAATTCTTGTTACAGTACCTAAAAGGTCTAAAAAAACCATCACTACAAGGAGAAATATTTTGAAAGAAATGGGGGAAGTACATCATCAATCAATGCAAAAGGAAAGAATGAAAATTCGAAGAAATCCTATCAACCTTGCCAACATTGTGGAAAGAAAGGTCATCCTCCATTTAGATGCTAGAAAAAACCTAACGCTAAGTGCACTAATTATAATCAAATGGGACATGAAGTTGTTATATGTAAAACAAAAAATCAGCAACAGAGTGAAGAAGCAAAGATTGCTGATCAGGAGGAGGAGAAGGATCACCTGTTCATTGCTACATGTCTCTCTAGCATTGAATCAAGTGAGAGTTGGCTTATAGATAGTGGTTGTACTAACCACATGACACATGATAAGGATTTATTCAAAGAATTAAGCAATGCAAACTCTTCAAAGGTTCGAATTGGAAATGGCAAGTACATATCTGTGAAAGGAAAAGGAACAGTTGCAATTTTAATCTATTTAGGAACAATGTTCATTTCAGATGTATTGTATATTCCTGAAATTAATCAAAACTTGTTGAGTGTTGGACAACTAATTGAAAAAGGTTATAAAGTTATGTTCGAAGACAACAGTTGCTTGATTAAAGATGCAAATGGCAAAGATATTTTTAGAGTAAAAATGAAAAGAAAAAGTTTTACTCTAAATCCATTGGAGGAGGAGCAAAATGCTTTCTCAATCAAAGAAAACATCACTAAAGTATGGCATAAGAGGCTTGGGCACTATCATCATCAGGGGCTGCTACAGATGAAGTCTAAGAAGATGGCAAATGATCTTCCAGAACTTGATGATCATATTCCAAACTATAAAGCATGTCATTTTGGAAAGCAAAACAGGAGACCATTTCCTAAGAGCATCAAAGAAACTACAATTAATCCATACTGACATTGTCAGCCCACAAAGAATGACTTCTCTAAAAGGAAGTATTTATTATGTTGCTTTTATTGATGATTTCACCCATATGTATTGGATTTTCTTTTTGAAGCACAAGTTAGAGGTTGCTCAAGTCTTCTGAAACTTTAAAGCCAGAGTTAAGAACGAGAGTGATTGTAGAATTCAAACTATTAGATCAAACAATGGCAAGAAGTACACCTCAAAAGCATTTAATCATTTTTGTGAGGAAGCAGGCATCCAACATCAATTAACCACTCCATACACTCTACAACAAAATGGAGTAAGTGAGAGATGAAATAGATATATATTGGAGATGACACGATGTCTACTACATGAGAAGAACTTGCCAAAGCAATGTTAGGCTAAAACAGCAAACACTGCTGTTTTCTTACAAAATAGGCTTCCTACAAAAATAGTGAAAGATCAAACACTTTCTGAGACATGGTATGGTTATAAACCATCTTTGAATTTTCTTAAAATATTTGGATGTTTGTGCTTCACTCATGTTCTACAGGTGAAAAGAGATAAATTAGACAAATGAGCACTTCCTGGCATCTTTATTGGCAACGGCTTGGTTGCAAAAGCTTATGAAATTTTCCAGCCACAAATTGGAAAAATTATTACAAGCAGGGATGTATACTTTATGTAAGATGAAGAGTGGAATTGGGATGATGCAAAGAAAATGGATCTAATTTCGAAAGGGACAAATCTTAAATTTCCTGTTTTGGACACAGTAGATCAAAGCATTAGAGATTGGAAAATGAAATGGTGGATGACAATCCTATCAGAGGCATAAGACCACTTTCTGATGTTTATCAAAGATGCAATATTGTTGTTTGTGAACCTACAAATTATGAAGAAGCCAAAATAGATCAAAATTGGATTGTTGTAATGAAGGAGGAGCTGTTCATGATTGAAAGAAATAAAACATAGGAGTTGGTTGATCGACCCCAAAATAGAAAAGTAATTAGAGTCAAGTGGGTGTATAGAACCAAACTTAATGCAGATGGCTCAATCAACAAGTATAAAGTTAGACTTGTGGTCAAAGGGTATGCTCAAGTACTCAGCGTGGACTACTCATATACCTTTGCACTAATTGCTAGACTTGACATCATCAAACTCTTACTTGCTGTTGCAGCATAACAGAATTGGAAGATGTATTAGTTAGATGTCAAATCAGCATTCCTAAATAGTTTTCTACAGGAGGAAATTTATGTAGAGCAACCAGAAGGCTATGTAAAGGAAGGAGAAGAAGACAAGGTTTATCTTCTTAAAAAAACATTTTATGGATTGAAGTAAGCTCCAAGAGTTTGGTATAGTAGGATTAATGAACATATGCAGAACTTGGGATTTACTAAAAGCTTATCTGAATCAACATTATATGTCAAACATAATGGAGTTGAAATTCTTATCATCTCACTATATGTAGATGATCTCCTGATGACAAGAAATAAAACAAGCATTGTGGAGAAGTTTAAGCAAGAGATGATAGAATTTTTTGAAATGACAGATCTTGGATTGATAACCTTCTTTCTAGGATTAGAAATTAACTAGAAAGATTATGAAGTTTTCATATGTCAGAAGAAATATGTCAAAGAGATTTTGAAGAAGTTTAAACTTGAAGAATGTAAAGAAATGCGTACTCCAATGAACTCAAAAGAAAAGCTTTTTAAAGAAGACGGAACAGAGAAGATTGATCAAGCATACTGGAGAAGCTTGATTGGTTGCTTGATGTATCTCATAGCAACTCAACCTGAAATTTTGAATGTTGTAAGTATCTTGTCTCAGTTTATGCACTATGCAAGCGAATTGCATCTTAAGGCCGCAAAGAGGGTGCTTAGATATGTGAAAGGCACATATGATTTTGGCATTAAATTTACAAGTAGTAAAGAGTTCAAACTAGTTGGTTTCTCAGATGGCGATTAGGGAGGTTCCATTGATTATATGAAAAACACCTCGGGCTACTATTTCACACTTAGTTCTGGTGTTTTCTCATAGAGCTAAAAAAAATAAAAAATTATAGCTCAATCCACTACTGAAGCAGAATTTATTGTTGCAATAACTGCTGTTAATCAAGCTTTGTGGTTAAGGAAGATTTTAATTGATCTTAACTTGGAGCAGGAGGAAAGCACAAATATCTTTGTTAACAATCAAGTTGCTATTGCTATATCTAAAAGTCATGTGTTTCATTAGAAAACTAAACACTTTAATATTAAGTTATTCTTCTTAAGGAAAGTATAGAAAGAATGAGCTATTGTTCTTGTCTATTGCAAAACAGAAGATCAAATTGCAGATGTCTTCATCAAGCCTATGTCGATTAGCAAATTTGAATTTCTGAGAACAGAACTTGGTGTTTACAGTTCCTAAAGCAAGGAGGAGTGTTAGAAGACAAGTTTAGGACTACAAACCTGGAGTTATAATATTACTCAGTTGAATGTTTCAAATTCTCTGTTTTTTATGTTGGTTATTTTGCTTTGTTATTCATGTTGGAATAATTTTAGGGTCATGATCTAGTTGATAGTTATTAAGTAATGGGAGGTTATTAAACTTTATATTATAATGCTTCTTATTGGAGTTGGTGTCAACTTTTTTCATTAAAACATATTATACGTTGCTCTCTTTTTCATTTTGCATTCAATACAAAAGTACTCTATTTTCTATTAAAATAAACAACAAGAACAACTAACCAAAACTCAGACAAATTTAAACTACTAATCCTAACTGGATAATTAACTATAGCTAACTGGTAGTAAAAAAGTATTTTACACATGTAAATAACTCCTGACAAACCCAGATCCCTTGGTCACTAAGGGTTTGTTTGTTTTTCAGTTTTAAAAACTATTTTCTGTTTTCAATTGTTTTTAAAACAGAAAAACTCGTTTGGTAACTATTTTCTGTTGTTGTTTTGGAAATAAGTTTTGGAAACAAGTTGTTTTTAAAACAGAAAAACAGAAACAATGAAAAGTTGTTTTTGTTTCCAGTTTTTGTTTTCAGAAGAAAAAAAAGCAAAAAAATAACATATTTTCAAAACAGTTTATCAAACGGATTTTTTTTACTTTTGTTCTACAGAACAACTTTTAAACATAGTTTTCAAAAACAGTTTTTAAAAACAAAAAAAATAAAAAACAGAATCAAACAAGCCCTAAGATCCTCTTGCTCTTACTTTTCATCCCCCAGGGGACATTCACCTTCCTTTCATCCAAGAGGATTCGCCACTTTAGAAGAGCTAACTCGAATTCGATCAATGAGTCTAGGGTAGTGTTTTGGTGGATGGGGGTTGAGGGTTGAGGGAAGGCGTGGAAGAAGAAAGTGGCAATGACGACACCGATGAGGAAGAGGGAGACTCGCTACCGAAGCATGTAGAGAATTGGTATGTTAACTTTCCTAGAGAGTTGGACATTTATATTATCTGCGTGTTTCTTTCTCAATCACAGAGTCTAATCCCTCGCATTCTCTCAATTTCGTAAAGGGGTAAAGTTCTGAGAGGCTAAGAGTTTGATGAGGCTTGTAACTGAAGAACAAGAACAAGGCTAGACGAATGAGCAAATTTGGGTAGAAGAGGAGGTGCAATTAACAATGGGTGCTCTGAAATCTCGTGCTGAAATATGGCCTTGTAATCGCTCCAAGATGCGTCTTAGTTAAATCACTTCTAGTCTTCTAGTATTTTTTGTGCACCAATGTGTGATATGCTTCAAGCTATAAAACTTTTAGCAGTTTACTCTGGCAACGGGGTTACTACTTTCTGACACTTCGGAGTTTAAATGGAACTTTCGTAGCCACAGAATCTTTAGTCCTAAGGTTAATTATAAATAATAAATTCGTACCCATAAATAGAAGAACAAGATATACCGTCCTTCACATTTCATAGATGGTTGCAAAGCATTATGATTATGATACAAAGGCATTAGCCGACTAGAATTGTCGGATTTCTTTAGGCCTAAAATTAAGAGGATGGGTTTCTGGGGTGGCAGTTTCGTCTTCTTCCCGCATTTTTATCGTCTTGTCAGCTTCACAGCTCATAAGCCTCGACCCCGTAAAATAGCTTAATGCATGCATACCAACTTCACTGTTCAATGAGCCTACGTAAAACAACGTATACACTGTAGGCAAAGGCGTTTATCCTGCGTATTTCATAGAATATCAGTAACATCCAAACTAAATCAAAAAGTGGGAAAATGGCAGACACGCATATCAGGCCGCACAATCATTTGGGCTTGCTGAAAATTGTGGCCACCATTCCAGTCCCAGAACCCCAAGCTCCCACCATTGCCCCCTTCAACAAAAGAAAAAAATTAATTAAAAAAAAAAAGAAAAAGAAAAGAGGGGGCTCAAAGTTAAAGAATGTAAGAAAATTGTTTTATTTTATACCCATGACAATTCTTTTTCATTATGAAACAAGAAGTCAACGCCACGAAAATTCGTTGAGATTAATTGAAAATAGACCATCCCACGTATTCCCTCACAGAAATTTACTTAGTTCTAGGTCCATACCTCCAGTTATCATCACACCCTCAATGACAGCCATTGCATTAATGATAGTTTTCTGCTGAGAACTTCCCATAAGTCAGTGGAAAAGAACGATGAAAACACGTCAATAATTGGAGAAACCAATAAAAATAATTACTTAGCAAGTTGAATTTCTAGTTTCTCCTCAGATGGAAATGTACTTCAAAAGATCTTAGTGCATAAGAAGGTAAACAGCCTTTGACTTCGGACAAATGGACTTGCTTCAATTGTTAAACAGGATGGTAAAGAATCCAGTCTACACTATGAACATCCTAAGAAACGGAATGCATACCAACCAATTTAATCACGCTGCAGAACATAAACAGAACAAAATGACAGCACAACTTCATAAGATGTCAAATCAACTAATTAACTAAATTTATTGTGGTAATATACATATATATACAAAGGCTATTGCCAGTTCCCAACGTCCACATATCCTCAATTTTCAGCAAGGATTAAACTCAGTCCCAGGTTTTTACAAGCACACCAGCAACAAATCAAACAGAAAAAGTATCATCACTTCCAGATATGAAAAGAAGTCGTGAGCTCATGGTGCCAATTCCAGCATTGTGGGACAAATTTTTTACATAATTGTTTCAACTAAAAGGGCAAACTAACTTGCCAGGAGGCCCAAGAAGGTCTAGGCGAAATTTAAACTACAGTAATAAAAACTTTCTGAACCACATTTACTAGCTAAACAAATAATGATATTAGAAGCTTATAATATGATTAGAACTTGATTATCCAGCATCCTGAGCTTTTAGACAACTAACAAACAAATTGTTCGTGTTTACGTTCTAGCCCATAGAGGAAACAATTTCACTTTTCTTAAGTGATAACCACATAAGCATGATGAAAATAATAAGTTTGTGAACTAACAGCATATTGTGCACAAATTCTCCTTCAGGAAGGTTGAATTTCTTAATATTGTCAGCTGATGCAAAACACTGCCTGAAGGAAACAGAAAGGAAAAAAGTTAAGAAGATAAAAGGAACAGAATATTTAACGAAAGAATAATCAACCATGTTTTGATGTGGACGCATTATCTTTAGGATGTTGGGGCATTGCTTGAACAGATTTTTTGTGGTTGTGTGTTAACATTGTTTTACTTGCAAGGACGCATCATACTTTAAATCAATAGAAAAGGCCTACACAAATACACAGACCACATGGAGATAGCACAGAGAGACAAGCGAGAACAAGAAAATAGGGAAATAAAACTATAAATACCATATATAAAGTCCCAGAACTCGATGGTGGAGTCATGAGGAACAATAACAACTTGTGGATCCTCTAAACATAATAAGTGAATCATAAAGCTCAGGCCTCTGAATAAAACTTAAAATAAAAAATAAAAAGACACAAGTTTTAAAGGTGCTATTAAATGTCAAGTTTTATAAATGAGTTTCCATATATCATAAAATTGAGACTACGCCAGTGAGCAGCTAGTAAATCTGGATGCCAGTTTTATGGATATTGACACGTTAGAGAAGGCACAACCATCATTGACAAAAATTAGTTGTGTATTTAGGTTACAGGCCATACAACTCGTGGAATCACTCAGAATATCAAAATATAAAATACAGACAGTAGAAAAAAATATCTGCTTATGGTGGGCCGGGTTAACACAGAGCAGACAATGTTACCATGACCTGAAAGTGCATGAATTTGCATTTTACTGCGTATATCCCAGGCCTGAAAGTTGTGGCACCAAGCTATAGTTATCACCTTTCTACTTCCTCATATTTATTTACTTATTTTAAATAAATTTAAATAACTTCCAAGCAGAAAGCATTGCATCCATGATCCATCACAATATTCCATAAAGTAACTATATTGAAAAACAGACAAAATTCATACCCAACAGACAGAATCACGTCCTTCAGTAAGCAAAATGTCAATTGTGGGATGAAGATCCATACAACAAACACCACTAAGGTGGCCATGATTAGAATATCAAAATATAACGTGTTTTAGTAACCAGTTATTGGTAGAGTTTAAAGTAAGTCCTAAAATTTTCAGCAAAAGAAAAATGTTGAAATGGAGATTTGACCTTATTCTGTTCAAGATTCATCCCAGCATTTAACTTGTTTGTCGGAGAACATGCAGGTACGTTTGCTGCTGACAGCAAGGTCTGCAAACAAAGCACACTATTATCAATTATCACCTGGTTAGCAATTGTTACCGTAACTAACAATACATTAGTATCTTACCTCTTATTTGTTCAATGTGGCCTCTTAGTGCGAGCTTGAGCCGTCCACTAGCCAAATCCCATATCTGACCCAATTATCATCTCAGCTAAGAAAACCCACTTTTGAATGGGGAAGAAAGCTTGTTCAAAAAAAAAAAAAAAGAATGGGGAAGAAAGAAAGACAAAATGAGGGAGTTTTAGAAGCAGCGCCGCGAGAGCAAGCAGAGGAAAAAAACCTAGCACCGCAGAGTCTTGCTTGGGGAGGTTGCTGCAGATGGTAGCTTCCTCTCCCCCCTTGTGAATATTATGATCTCAGATCTGTCTAAAAAAAAGAATGGGGCAAAGAAAAATATAATATTCTAAGCATGATGAGAAGTATTAACAGAAAGATATCAGAGTCAATATTTGTAATAAATTTTTTTCAGGTTGTGTAAAATTAACTTCAGGAGATCACCCCACCGAACCAACATGGCTCACTAAGTTTTCCTTTTCATCTATATGTTAATAATAGAGAGCAACAACGAAATGCATTTAAGGATCAAATACCTTGATCGTTGGATCAGCAGAACAAGTGCAAAACCAAGCATTGCTGGGATTAACTGCAATAGATCTCACCCATCCCAGAACTGTTGATGACCGACAATAAAAAAGAAGTCATGGTTAAAATCAAAACCTGATGACATAGTTTTCTTTCAGATATAGTTTCAGTTTCAGATTATGAATAGACAAGCTTTACAATCGATATCTTCTAAGTTGAGAGGAACCACATAGCTACCCGAGAAATTGCATTACAATTTCCTAAAGATCTTTGTTATTTAAGTTTACTCATCAGGCAGACCAGCAAAATGCCTCATTAAACCCAATCACTGCAATCCTCAACGTCAAATTGATTTTAAACGCAATTGTTGCTTACCAGTTACTACATAATGCACGCAAGACTACTAGGGTTTGCAGCACTGTTTCTGCTTCACTACTACAGAGAGGGAAGAGAGAAGAGGAGAGAACCCCCGCTTGTCTGGAGGAGTCCTAGGAAGACAAAGCGAGTGTTATGAAAATTGAAAATATTACTCCAATTATTAACTGAAACTTAAATCAAAGTTATTAAAATTAGTTTATGAATTAATTAATGTAATGTAAAATTGTGATTGAATACAGTTATTTACAAGTGTAGATACGAAGAATGTCAAACTACTATACAAAATGATATATATAAAGCATGACGGAAGCCCCTATTTTGTGGCCTGCTTCACTGTGACCAGGGCTAAGTAAAGTTCCCCCAGCCCAAACCGTGCCTGACCCACGTTTCCCACTCGTCTCACACCATGAAACTTCCTCCCATTCAACTAATTTTTTTTTTTTTTTTCTTTTTCACGCTCACCCTAAGCCAAAGCACATGCTATGCGAGTTCGTTGGTTTTGAAAGAAAGCCCCCAACTTAGCTGTTCTCTAGAAGGGCTGTAGTAAAAAAAACAACAATTCAATATTTACGGACAAACGCGTCCCCTTCCCACTACCGGGCACTTATTTTGAGGGCAAAAGACACAAAACAAAACTACCATTTCCATTTCCATTTCCACCGCTCTCCTTCTCTCTCAATCAATCAGAATCCTCCAAATATGATAGAAGAAAGACAAGGCGGTGCACCCCATGGCATCCTTCTAGCAGTAGTGGTGGCCATTGTTGTAATAGTGCCTTTCCTTCTTGGTGACCAAGGCGAAGCCATCACCGAAGCAATCACCGAGCTTCTTAGCCCACTGGGACTCCTCCTCCTCCCCATTATCCTCCTACTCACCATTCAGTTCCTCTCCTCCGATCGTGGCTCTTTTATCTCTTCCATTTTCTCAACCGGTGAACCCGATACCATCCACCGGGTTAGCGGATCGCCCGTCGGCGTCGCTCTTTTCCTCCTCCTCATTGTGTTCCTTTTGTACAACCGAATATCGATCTTCGGCGGCGACGATGATTCCGGCGACTGAAAATGTTTCAGTCACAGATCTTGGTCCCATGCTGTCTGACCTTTAGTTGTATTTTTTTTTTGGTGCACAGTGTTGTATGTACGCATTTTTTTCATGTATGGATCACTTTATTTTGCAATTTCCGAACATATCCATGGGCAAATCTGGTAAAAAGACGGTAGTCATGAGGTTATTGTAGTAATTACAGAAGAAAGTTGAATTGCTTTTTTATTTAGCCATTGAATCTCAATAATTAAATGCCTGCTAGTGTAAGGGAAGGAGACGCAGGCCTTATCGTCTTTTCCTTGAGATGGTGAAAATGAAAGAGAGCCATGTCGGTGCACGGCGGTTGTTGTGCTCTAGACAGCAGCGCAGCCCTGGCAACAATATGATAGCGTAGCACGTGGGTACAAGGCAGTGGGAGGTATGTCAGACAGATTTCAACATTCATCTTGGGAGTCACATGGCAGATGCTAAGACATGAACAACTGACAAATTTGAAAGAAGATACACAAACCACGCTGCCCCATCTGACAAGTATCTCCTTCTCATGTGCTGGTGGGTTCCTACTCAGTACTCGCTTAACTACCGCAAGTTGAACCCCTGCATTTTCCCTTGGCTGAGGCTGTGGTTACTAGTTCTGCGCCAATTGGGTTGTTGGGGGCATGGACCACTCAATTACCCAAACATAAAAAAAAAAAAAATGAAATCCTTTACCAAGGAACAGGGAATGATGACAAAAAGAAAAACCCAAAGAACAGAAAGAAAAACGAAAGGAAATCAAACTAATGAATAGAAAGTTGCTTGCAAGATAGACTTCCAGTCTTCCAAGCAGACAGTTAGAGTCGCGTACTTGAGATTTCAACAAAAAGAAAAACTCTACCCCATGCCTCCTAGCTGTCTTTGGAATCTGATATAAATAATTATGAAGCAAAGGATCAGAAAACGGCCAGTAGGCAAGCGTACAAAATATCAAGAATGGTAATAGTTAAAGGAGCACAATATTAATTAAGCAATCTTAAAATTCGGCCAAGCGTCTAGCCTACAAAATATTATTCTTTTCCTGTAGAAGACATATTTACATTAACGAGTTAAATCTGATAGTGGCTCAGATTTCGATTTTTATATGACATGAGAAATTGTCTAGCCTAGGGTTCAAATTCTTTAAAAATAGACGAAAATAAAACTCCCTACTCATGACTAATTCTACAACGTACGAGAAACAATAAATAAAGAAAATAAGCCTCTGCTAGTCTCAGAAGACCTGTTTTCCATCTAGAGGAAGGGAATCCATATACACGGTCGCTAGTTTTCTTCGTCAGTGTCAAAAGATTGTCTTTTCCTCAAAGATTCTATAACATCCGTGTGCCGATAACCACTAGAACTGCATATACCCACACAAGACTTGACTTTAGGCACACCCAAAGAACTAAGTGGTGGTGTGTTAGTCCCCTCGTTGACTTCCCGGAGCACAGAACGAGCTGTTGCTGCAGCTGCCGCATCTGCCATTGCTGAATCAACTTTTGAACTATTCTGAAACTTGTTATTGTACTTACTTTGCCCATGCGTCTTGGAAAGAATCTTAGAAGCTTCAGGTGATGGATATGTACAAGATTTTGGCATGGTGGCTACTGCCTCGGCTACTGTTGCTTTGGCTTTTGCTGCTTCATATTTTTGCATGTCGTAGATAAGCTCCTTCTGAAGCTGCTTATCAGCAACCAATATTTCATCAATCTCATTTTTGTAGTCCTTGAGAAGGACCCTGAGGCACTCCATGAGCGATCCTACGAGGCGACTGTTCTTGCTTTCTAATAGGCGTTTTAACTCTATAAAGATGGGGATTGTGTTTTGAATAAGACCCTTCTTGACAACCTGGGTTATAACCTTTCCTCTAGCTGCAGCCATAGATGCAATTCCATTGTCTCCCCCTTCTTCTTCTATGTCCGCTGACTCAGATGATGATGAACGCGTGGATGAGATGCGTATCTCTTTGCAAGCGAGAATATGAAAAGCGTCCTGCTTCAAAAATTAATGTTATAGTTCTGAACAAAAAATTATTTGGGGAGGAAAGGTTCCTCGTACAAGAAGACAATAGCAAGGAAAGACATATTTTAGCATCCCTCCACCTTTATATACGGATGTGCTTGTATTGCCAATTAACATATTCACAGAAGAATTTCGTACGAGCACAGAATCAGGAAAACTTGGTGGTACAATATTATACCTGTAGAACAGACTCTGCAGTTACATCTTCTATATTGAGCATTCCATCAGAAGCTGCAGCAAGAATCTCTGCACATAACTTGGCAAAGGTTGCGAGAAGGTGCTCAGGAGCCATTTGTTTTAGTAAAGAAACATAAATGTGCATTCTTTTAGACCTTGAATTTTCATCAGTGCCCCTGATAAAAACGATGCAGACTTTATATAAGCACAACACAGTATCTCAACTTAATAACTGTCGTAGCACTTAATATTTTGGGACCACTTCACCTGATGGAAAAAAGTCGGCTCTCTGTTCTCGAACCATAGGACTCGTTATGTCCATTATGGGCCTGGCAGTCATTCAGAACAAAAATGGCCTCCACAAAACTGTTATATGCTAGAAGAGGAGCCTTGACTGCTGGCACATAGAAAATAGTCAAAGTCCAACGACAAACGTATTAAGCATTTAATATTATTGCAAGTATGATGATCAATGTAAACCCTCTAACCTTTCAAAATCTTTCCGAAGAGAAAATCTGCCAGGTTTCTTATCTTTTCTGAATCGTCAACAAGTGACAAAAGGAACCGAAGGAATAGCACTCCTCTCCACTTCACATAGTCCCTCTGAATAATAAAATTACAATTTAGCGAATAGTCTTCTCTTTTACTTTTTTTTTTCCCTCAATTTATTTCCTCCTTTCTTCTTTTTGTATGATTATAACCAGTTAACCAGCAAAGTTGAAACACACCGTGATATAGAAGCAGGTGAATCATAGGAGCAAAAAATACCTGCAACAATCTGGCCAGCAATATAAACGTCTGCCTCCTCACCAGTTCACAAGGATCACAGAGACACTTCGTGATCTTTGTTATGTAACTGAAAACTTCCATGAAGAAGCAGTTAGAATTGCAAAGAGACTATTTAATTGACATAGTTTACTTTTATGCATATAGTGAATAAACTCCCCCAGCAAAACTATAAGTAATTTCCCCGTTCTTTAAGTCCCATACTTGGTAGTCAATTTCGTAGTTAAATAACAGTGTTATTTTCTTCGACACGATACCTTTGAAACTCAAATTCAATTTCGCTTTAAGATGGTATCTCTTTGCGGCGCTTACCAATCAACTAGAGCAGTGTACCGAACACAAAAATCTGCCATCATCACTACAAGGTTGTTGCGAAGAGCTGCTGATTCACTCTTTTCAAGCTCCTGCAAATGCATTTGACGACACAATATATATTGATTTGGAAACAAAGCACCACATGTTTAACAGACCACGAAACAAATAATGGTAAGTCACTTGGCCAACCTGTGCGAACAGAGGAATATAACTCTTTGCAAGCTTCTCATCAGCGAGGCAAAGCTTCCCCATGGCCAGCCACCCTTGAATATACAAAGAAGGGGCTGTCTGCTTTAGAGACGTTGCAGGGCCTGGTAACTTATTTAATTTGGGATCAGAACTCCCTGAAGTGATGATTGTATGTAACAATGGAACTACAGCGCTCATATCGGCAGATGGGCAGATAATAACCAGAGAGCCAATTGTATAAATCGCTGTAATTGCTTGTGACAACGACTTGGACAATGCCTCTAATTTTCCACCTTTTCGACTCCCACTTCTGGGTGGCGTGAAAAAGCTACTTCCTTTATTTTTCTCTAAACCCTCTGAAATAAACTTCTCTATAATTTCAGAAGCTTTTAAGAGAACTTGGTGTACCCATTTCAAGACTAGTGTTTCAGCCTCTGTAAGATTCGAAGCCTTCCGCTTGCACAACGTTTTAAGTGCTTTTACATGAGCATCAACCTATCAATCAAAAGTAGCGATTTATTTTAGAACACTTTAGAATACTCTATATATTCCAGTTCATGTCCTGTTCTTATTTTGTCTCTTTACTTCGCCATTTATGCTTATCTTAGCCATCTTGATCTGTGTGCATTTGGAATTCTTTTTGTTCTATATCTTGTTTCCTTATTAACATATTTTATGCACAATTCTTGTTCCGTTAACTGTCCATAACAAATCTAAAATGAGAGTACCAGTTGACAAGCATAAACTGCAAGGTTGATCGCTTTAGAAACAAAGCTGATCACAGAACTAATTTGTCTTCGCCATATGATACTGCATAATAATATTCTCTTTTCTTTTCTTTCTCTTTTGAGAGGGAAAGTGGAGAAGCCAATTACATGGGTATCAGAAGCAGAGAATTTCCTAGACGAAGTAAAAGAATGACATTTACAAAACTAAAAAAACCATATAGAGGTGTTAGTTTCAAGACAACCTTCAACCCCGATTCCTAAGAAATGGGAATCAAAGATTGATTGGCTACAGGCGTACTGATACAGCAACTTCAAATGTTAAGAAATTAGGAAACATGGATGCAAAAGATGATAAACAAGATATATAAGGAGGATCCAAGGAAAGTGTATTATGAACTTCTCAATTCGGTAGAGCAAGTAATATCATATAATAGAAACCTTATTCTTTACTTTTGAGTATCTTGTTTTGCACATGCATATTTAGTTCTGATCAACCCATACTAGTGGTAAAATATTATATCATCCAGTTAGGCATTCAAAAAGGGAAAAAGAAGCGTGTGAAGAGTGAATAATGAAATTGGTCAATGATACAGATGTAATGATTACCTCTGTTGAATGCATCTCAAATTCTTCAATTCGTTTGAGCAAATTATGAGCCAAATCAGCTGCAGGTTCAGGAGGCAGCTCCAGAGAAACATTGGAGATGGTTTGTAAGAGGAAAACACGGTCACTAGCCCAGGCAATAGAATTACGTTCCATGCCTTCTTCCTCTTCAAACGCATCTCCTTGTTCAAGGGGGCTTTTGCACCGATCTTTCATTTCATGTTTGTCAAGAAGCTGCCAATGATGGTGAAGAAACTCCCAGTCTACTGCTTTTGAAAGGTATGCTGACACCTCTGATAGAAGAAACCAAGCACCAGGTGGGGCTATCCATTTCTCTATTGGCCTGGAATGCCTCAGCCAGACAGACTCAGACAATCTGATTATATTCTGAAGAGCAGCAACAATTTTGTGCTTCAGTCGTTTCTTCTTGCCCAGGTTTGTGCAAATTTTCTTCACCCAAGGGGTCACCTCTCTGTTGCAAATCGCTCTCAGAAGACGCAGAACACCTTCAGGAAAAAGTTTCTCCATCTCTTTGTCTAAACTTGTTTCATTCATATTTCTGTTAGATATGGATCCACTATAGGAAGAAGTAGTAGATGCAGCCTCAGATATACGGTCCAAAAACAGTTCTAGAAACAAGTTCTCACATTCTTCTTGAATGCTAGATTCATTATCAGTTATTAGACGAGGAATTGAATGTAACCATTCAGTCATTACTGTCTCATCAGAGAATGTTCTGAAAGCCTACAAATTGAAGGTAAATTGCATATTGTTAGGAGTATTAGAATATGATTGATGGCTAACTTAAAATAAGTGTATTAATGACTAATGGGATGGATTTGTACTAGTTGTACTATCCATGTATTTGACCTAATTTTTAATTATAAATAGATACATAAGAGGCATGACTAAGTCAGTTAGTTATCACATTTCACCCTTCTATAGGGTATCAAACCTATGTTTCATAGAAGAGTTGCCTTCTAACAATTTACCGATTTCAAGGATGGAGTTCCAACCACTCCTTTGAGAGAACTTCCCCCCCCCCCCCTCTTCAATTTAGATTTGGTGTCTTTTTTTTGCTATTTTTCATCAATTGATACTTGCCAGTGATCGAAAAGTTTTTCAGCAACTGATACGTGAATGTTTGTGGAGTTTGGTTCTATCTGTTAAGATTCGATTATTATATTTTTATTTTATGGCATGTGTTTGAGGATTTTGCAATATTTTGGTTCTGTTTCTTATTTAAGTTTTCGGAAACTTATTGAAGTCTTAGCATATTTAGAGTTTCAGCAGAGATATGTGATTGAGTGCTTGATGAGCAATTCAAGTTGTGGGAACCAAGAGCAGGTCAAGAGGACTACTCAAAAGAAGTAGGTCAAATTTGTCATGTGTCAGATAATGTGACCAAGAAGGAAAATGTTGAGAGGGGCGCTCACGAGAAGCAAGCCAAAGAATTTTAGGAACTGTTTCTTGTGAGGACATCGTAAAAGAAAGTATTAGTGGCTGAAATTTTTGAATCAATATGGTGTCTAGGTTTTTGTTATTTAATTACGTTTTATATATAATAAGTTAAAATTTGTATAATTTTCAATTTCAAAGAGTGTTAAAAGAATTAGAATATAGTTTATGACTAAATTAAAATAAGTGTGTTAATGTTTTATATGTTCTTGACCAAACTTTTAATTATAAATAGACTCATAAGAGGTATGGCCTATGAAGCACGGACACGGACACGGATACGGGACACGACACGGACACGGACACGTGACACGTGAATTTTAAAAAAATATAGGACACGACACGTTGAAGACACGTAAATTAAAAAATAAAAATTATATATATATATAGTACTAGAAAACAATAATATTTATAACTCACTTTACAACTTATTACCAAAAAAATTATTATAAATTTATAATACAATCAACATTCATTCTCCTTCAATATATTATTTATCAATGCTATTATTTTTATTTTCTTCGTTTGTGAAAAGAACTTTCTAATTCTAAATTATACAAAGATAAATTTGTAACCGATAAAATTTTAACATTAACAAGAACAAAAAATAACAAAGAATGCAAAAATTATGTGCACATACAATAATAACAAAGAATAAAAGCAAGAGAGCAACTCTAGAAAGAATTATATGTGTATTATTATAATTCAACTCCCTCACCATAAACAAAAGCTATCTCAGCTCTTTGCTATTGCGATTATGTAAAACATTAAGAGACAATACAAAAATTAGAAGAATTTGGTTTCCTTTTCCTCAGTAAAAAATCTTGAAACCCAAAAGCAAACTTTCGAATAGGTATATATGCTTGCGTAAAAACAAACTTCGAAGGCTTGTTGAAAAAGAATATGCAAATAGCCACGCACACAGACAAATCCAATAAGAGAAAATAGAGGAACTTACTCTATGGTCAACAAAAACAAACAATAGAGTTGCAATGATTTAGATGCAAGCTACGATGGATGATAGGGACCCAATTTCAATGGAAGACATGTTGCGATGACCAAGATACAAGCTACGATCGTTGGTTTTGGGTTCTAACTTCAAATAAAAATCTAAAAGGGATGTAGGATACGTGTCTAAAATGTCTGAAATAAGTGTCGGACACGTTCAACAAAGTGTCCGACACGAGTTTTTTTTTAATATTTTTTTTTTAAAAAGTTGGACACGGGACACGCGTCGGACACGGGTGTCCCAAGAGTGTCCGAGGAGTGTCGTGTCCGTAGAGTGTCCGACACGTCGACACGACTTAGAACGAAGTGTCCGTGCTTCATAGGGTATGGCTGAGTCTACAACATAAATTATAATTCCTCATCACTCCTCAATTATTATTAGAAAAAAGAAAAGAAAATGAAGAAGACCATTTTAATGGGACAGATTAGGAACCGTGAATTTGGAAAGAATTTTAATGCAAGACCTTGTAAGGAGTGATAAATTTCTTAACATTCTTAAATTTAAAAAAGGGGGGGGGGATTTTATAAACCGTTCTTAACAAGCGAAAATCTCCAATCATCTTTGGCAGACTGTGATTAACTAGACAAGCTAAACAAGTGCCTATAGTATACTATGCACCTAGCAAAGCACAGTTAATACAAAAATCGTCCATTATGTCATAATCAATTGCACAAGCAAAAAACATAATTTTAATGCAATAAAGAACATATAGGCCGCAAAGGAGTGGCGTTACAAGTTATGTTCTATCTGTGGCTTCCATATGGCCTTGCAACATCCCAAATGTTGCTCAGTTAATCCACTGAACCAAAGACCCAACCAGTGAAAGAAAAATAATAAAATCTTCACAACAGAAGAGCAACGAGTAGAAGAAAGCATTACGTTAAACAACTTCCAGTTTCTACACATGCTGCATTTTCACCATTGTAGTCTTTCTTTTCATATTCTTCGCCAGGAAAACTAGATGCCCACGAGGATACGATAAAAGAAATATTCTAGTGTTACGGAAGTACCTATTAACCCCCCCCCCCCCAAAAAAAAAACTCTGCTCTGAACACAACTCGGCCCAGAGGTTGGTAACTATCCCGGGCAAGGAGTGCATCGTGTCTTAAATTATCATTCCAAGTGTTGAAATTTGCATCACCGTTCTGACTTTCCATAGGTTTTGCCTCAAAAATAGTGCAGCAAACAAGGTATAAGTAGAATTAGATGGGAGAATAAGAAGTAACCTACCTCTGAAAGAGCTGCAATTGCTGCTTTACGCATGCTAATAAGCGGATCTGAACAAGCCATCCCCATTGTCTTGAGCACCACGTCATCAACAGCACCACCTAGAAGAGCAATTAACTTGGTAACTAGAAGAAGAGCGGCCTTCCTGACGGCGGCCTTATCATCCATACACCTTCTCCTCAGAAGATTATTTGTACTAGCTTCAACATTTTTATCCCTAATTGTACCAGATACCATAAATTTTTTCATAACCACCTCACTCTTTGCATCACTTGAGAGGAACCCCACCAGCTGTGCCAAGTTTGACAAAGCTCGAGCACGAATTGTAGCACTCACATCCGAACAGCGCTTCATCAATGCCTCCAAGCACCATATTCCCCATGGTTCTTCATTCGTTTCATTTTCTGAATTCACACCCAGTGGATCTTTCAACGACATCACTAGATTCAAAATAAGATCAACTGCCAGAAGCCTAAGGTTTGATTTTCCTTGAGCCATCTGCGCCACATATTTCACAAATCCAATTTGGTCCTCGAATGCCATGACACGAACAGTTTCCATGATGGACTCCACAGCCAAAGCTCGAGGTTCCGACTTCTCCGGGGCCTTTTGCGCCAAAAATCTAGGAAAATAAATCATGGCTTTTTTCACTCCATCAGATTCTTTAGTTATGCTTATCATTTGTCTTGTGACAAAACCTAAAGCAAATGTCCTCGCTAGTGATTTGGGCATGAGAATCAGTGATGATAATGACTTCAACACCTCAGCCGCTGTATTAGAGAGGTCTCCGTGTTCTGGCCTCAAAACTTCCATCAGCACTCGCGCACACATACTAACCAATTTGTTATATTGACCCACATTTTCACATAATTCAAGAGCCAATACTGGAACCTGAACGATTGTTTGTACCAAAGACTTCAGACTATCAGGAAAGCGATCCAAATGAATCAAACCCATCACGGATACTAACTTTTCCAATACAGGAAGCAAAGCCTTCAGGTCAAACTTGCTATATTCACCCTTATTATCATCATTTTGAGAATTTCTCGCATTTTTCCTAGAAGCCCTGCCTCGCCCACCAAGCTTCCTTTTCCGATTAGCGGCATTTTGGGAACCCATGCCCTGCTCCTCGGGACTGGACTGGACTGCTGATCGATGCTTGAAAGACCGGCGAATAGACCGAAGAAGAGAGAGAAGAGACATTGGAGTGAACAGGGTGAAAACGGGAGCATTCGGGGACAAAAGCAAGGAGAGGTACACATTTGACGCCAATAGAGAAACATGGGCGGGGCCCGAGTCCATAGCGGAGGCAATGGGCTGGATGAGCATCGAGGGGGATAGGTTCTTGGACGAGAGCACATCGTAGAGGCTGTCCAAGGGTTCTGCATCAGGGGCGTTATGAGTGTTGTCGAGTAGGAGTTGGAGATCCAATAGACTGTGTTGAGAAAGCGGTGGTGGTTGCGGGTTACTTCGGATGTCATGGTGGCGGAGTTCCTCAAGCTCTGTGATTATGCGAGATATGATTTCCTCCATGGATGCGTCATTCGAAGCCTCGAGGCTCCCTCTCTATGACCTTTGTCGTTACTCTTTTTTCAAAATTTGGAATTCCCGCCGAAATGAGAGGGAAGGGGCCGAACGTGAAATGACCACTTTAACCCTGACGCGGGTGAATACGCTGCTTCCGGTTATCATAAAATAAATGAAATAAAATATTTACCCGTATCGTTTTCATTTTTTAACTTTTTATTATTATTATTAGCGAAGAGCTAAAATAAAAGAGCCCAGAACTCGTATGATGGCTTGTATGAACTTATGGAAACCCAACGAGAGAACATGATTAAGGTTTTCCTTCTTGGAAATTATGGTATTTAAGTCTAACTGTACTTATATTGAACTTTAATTTTTGAATTAATTCTTCTATTAACTTCAGTTATAAACTAAGAATAACAATGTGACTTTTCTTGGATGACATTTTGCATATGTTGCTAAATGTGAGATATTCCATAAAATACATACGAATTTGGGTTCTCTGTATTTTTCAAGTAAGTTATAAATTTTTATTTTTGCATTAAAAATTAAAATCCTAATGGTGCATAAATTACAAATTTTATTTGTCAAATCAAAATAATATTAAATAAATATTTTTTACTTTATATTTTTTTTTGGGTTGAATTTTAACATTCTAAATTTGCTTATGCTACTAACAAACAAATGTAATTAGGATCTATTGTGTCTTGATATATATTTCCAATTTGAAAAGGGCAAAATATCCAAATTTGTACCCTAAAGATAGTCGCATAGTTCATGGTGAATATACTTGAGAAGGATAATTTTGACCAATCATTAGTTTCTCAACGTCAAATCCAGGCAACATCCTCCATTACCCATTGGGACTATCTAGGTGGTGGCAGCGGTGATAAACCATTAGAAAAGAAGTTGCAATAACATTCACCAATTCAACTAACATCACCAAATGCCCTGTAATCTTATTTGGTTTTAAATTAAATTTGTACTAAGAATATTGAACTATATGAAGTAATCATGGATCTTTTTTATACTAAGAATCTCCTTGTTATACGAAATTGAGCAGATAAATATTCCACCAATGACTTGTAAGAATGCTTCAAGCAAATAACAAAATAATTACAATATACCTATATACAACATTCTGATAATTTACAGTGATCGAAGGTATCATTCTAACCAAATCATCACCTAAAAAGGTTATATCTTTAGTGAAGTCTGGAAACCTAAACGTCACCTAGGGCTTGAGAATAACATTTATTGAAGTTCCCTTCCCTATCATTGTTGAAATCAATTGACTCTAAGCTCTAATGTATGACCTATATTTTTGGCTTTTTTGCTGTGGTTCTTTTGATCATTTGAAAACTTTATTAACTCTAAACTGGGGATGTACATGACCTACGCTGCCCAACTACATACACAAGTTTTGAACATCAGCAAGATCAGTCTTGCAAGCAGGTTAGTCATCCTCGTCATCATCATCTGAAATAGTAATGATAAGATTATTGTCATTCCATTCACGATGCAAATATTGAGAAGCTGCTGGCAAGTTGAATTGATCACCCATGCCAACAGAAGGTACAGTGTGGGAGTTACTGGCTTGGTCACTTGCACTCCCTATGCCAGCTAACATGGAATCTGGCATCTCCACTAATGGTGAACTATTCAACAGGTGCAGCTGTTGAGCACTATTACAAATTGGAGCATTGCCATCTTGGTAAGCAAAGCTAAATGAATCTTCGGGTATGGTTTGAAAATCAAACCTACAAAGATTGAGGCAAAAGCTTCATAAAAAACAAGAAATGTCGAAGATGCACCAGTGAAAAAGATGGTTTATTCCTAACAAGAAACCAAAAAAGGTGAAAGCAATCCTGGACTAATTGCTACAATATATCCCAATACTGTAACATATGCAAAAGCCAACAATAACATACCTCAGGCATAAAAGGGGAAAAAATAGAAAATAACTTAGGCAATAAGACATTTTAAACACCATATAGCAGATTGAATTGCCAGTACGGTTGTGCAATGATGTCCACAAAGTAAAGATCAACCATCCTTTTTTAAGAAGAGCCAAAAGAAACTTTTTATATAGAAAAATATTGTCAAATTCAAGAAAAGCTTACCCATGAGAATAAATATTGGGATCACCAAATGACTCGATCAAATTAGCAGAATCTAATACTGAAGTTGCAGGTAGAAGCAAAGACTGATCACTGTCACTCGTATGACCACACATAGTTGAAATATAATCCTGGACACAAAAGGGCTGGGACTGACCAATTCCAAGTCGAGAATGGTAAGGATCGGTGGGCACAGGTAGACCATTCCATTGATAATTGATGTCTGGAGAACCAAACCCATTGCCAGGCACAGGTGGATCACCAAATGGACAATTGAAATTGGGAGTACTAGCAAAATTGGCATTAAGATCATTTACTGTGAGATCTGCACTCCAAAAGAAATGGTTGTCCGTTTATGTCATAAAGGTTATCCTACTAAGTTTAAATGGAGGAGGAGGGAGGAAAGGACAAAAGATAGTTTTAAAGAAAGAAAAAGAACTTACGCCCTGACGATGGCTGTTGCACAATTCTGCACAGCTCACACAAAATTAATACATGAGATCCTTAGTACACATAAAATGACTCTGATCTAATTTTATCTTATCCTAGAAGTTGATCAGCAAGAAAACGAATAACAAGACATAGCTTTCAATTGCTTAAAAAAGACGGACATGTGCATCTTGTCAACAAATGTTTATTAGTATAGCATATAAATTTAGACAAATACGAATCCTATCTACTGAAGTTTTAATAACCTAGCGATTCATAGACGATCAGCTACCTCTAGTGTTAGGCTAGTGGGTTACATTAGAACTAATTCAAAATCTATAAACATAGAAACAATGTCAGGCTACTCATATTGGAAAGAAATAGCAATGTAACAACAAGGGCCAAATCAGTAAGATATAACTTCTTTTTCCAAATTATTCCTTCAGATCGCATATAGCAACCATTACCTAAAAACGAATTCAAATTGATATGATTTGTTGATATGTCCTCATATTTCCCTAGCATACCTATTTTGGTACTATAATGTCCACAATACATACATATAGAACATTAATTACGATAGAATGTCTAGAACATGTAGATCATGCAACCTAAGCTAGCATTGGAGCCCATTATTTATAATTATATGTATGCATAGTAATCTACGAAATTACATTACAACTTATTACAACAAAATTGTATTGGTTGGAAAATAGCACAAGAAGTTGAATGCAATTGGAGTTCAATTTTGATTTCCTTTTTGGCAGAAAAGTAAAACTTATATCTAAAATTTCTATAAAAATAATAGATATCATGTAATAAATTAGGATTTTAAAAAATTAATACTCCATATGTTTTCCTTGACACGGAACTAATTCATTTTTATCTTCTGGAGTGAATGAGTTATTTGTACTAATCTTAATGATGTCAATTTATTCATGTGGAACGACAATATCTAGATATAAAACAAAAATTAAATGGGAACTTGTTCTTAACAAGTAAAGCAAGATCCTGGATAGCTCTTCAGATCAAGAAGCTGGTCCAAGAGACTAAAATTCAGCCATTACAATTTATCCAGCTACACAAAAAACTCATTACCTATTTTAACTGGTGACTACTGACTGACTATATATCACAGTCTACAAGATACTGTGATTCTAGATACACTACACATTACTTAAATGCTTGACATATAATTCAGAAACCTAAATGAATCAATACATGATTAGAATGTACTTACAGTCCATGAATTGGGGATGTTAGAAATGCTGGTTCCTGAAAATTAAAAAAAAATCAAATAAGTAATATGGAAAAGAAAGTATACAAGCTACACTTTTATGGCAACAGCTATTAGAAGCACTCTACTTAACTATGCATCACAAAAGAACATATATGTGCAAACAAAAGCATTCTGATGGCAAAGTAATCACTTAAAGCCCATAACAACAATGGAAACAAAAATCTTGCTTGAACTTTAGTCATGTAGTGCTGTGCAATTTTATCCTTACTAGAAAGGTTGAGAAATCCCAACTCACATGAGAATCAAAATAAACATAGGTTAGTAGCATCATTATTCTACCAAGTTACCTTTCAGTTTCTCCCATTTGTATTCTGTCATTCGACTATATAACCCAAGATATCTTATTGTGCTAGCAATGTCAGACACAAAGCATGACAACCCTAATTCTCGATGGCATTTTATATTGACAATATAAATCTAATTCATGACAATAACGCCCCTTTTTTCTTAAAAAAAATTAAGATGTCCCAAGTCTAAGATGAGGAGCTCTAATATCAAATGTTGTTACAATCTCTACAAATAAATAAATAAATCCATGTTGTATATTGTACTAATGGAGAATACACATAAAGTAATGTAATCCTTATAAGTTATACAAAATTACAAATATAGAAACAAACTCATAAATAACGACAACAATTAATTCTTTTTTCACTAGGTGAAGTCGGCTACATGGATCGATGCCATAGTAATCTATTATAAATGAGATTAATAGAGATATTATTAATTGTTAAATCATTTTTAATGGTTTTATCTATTATTTTATTTGACCTCCCTCTACCTCTAATTATAGCTGCACATAGGATCTTCCAACAAGGCAAGCGCTCAAACAGATGAATTATGATTGAAAAGTGACACATAGGTAGAAAGTTATAATGTGTTCCAAACTGGTTATGTAGAGGGAGGGTCAATAATTTTGAATTTCACATGCAAACACAGAAGATATGATGCAACATGACACGAATGCAACATAAAAACATCTGAAGCATTGGGACAAGATATGACATGGGCATACGTATAACCAAAAAAAAAAAAGACATCAACACATAATGATGTAACTATGCACTGATGCAGTATATGGAATAAAATTCTAGGACGTGTCTTACATGTTATCAAACATATCTAGAAAGTGTGTCAAATTAAAAAATTATTTCATTTCAACATCAAATGTAGAAGCATTGGGTTGAAAGTTGTCAAAAGAGAGATTTTAATAATTAATTGTTAGAACTGTAAATGTGAAGCAAAAAAGTGAAATGCAAAATTGTTAATTTTACAAAGAATATAAAATACCCTTGAAAAGATGAATATATACGAGTAATCATTCATATATAGCCATTCAAACTCAAAATTAGATAATTAAATCAATAACTACAAGTCTTGAAGACCTCAACTAGTTTAAAACATAATCTAATCAGTGTTTAATTTCAAGTTACCAACTTATTGATACACTAGATAAAAGTTAAGCTCAACATATTATAATGTCAACAGTGATCAATGAATCAGAATGACCAAATTAATGCAACCAGTAAAGACTAACATATATCGAGAACTTTCTCCATCATCATCTTTATTTTCTTAGGGTTGAATGTACATGTCCTCATCCTCAAATTCTTATTCACGATCATGATTTTCCTCACTTAATACCTCAAACATATTAGTATCAATAGAAGGCATGACTTCAATTAATGTCACTAACATGCCCCTGCACACGAAATCTTTCGGCTTGAAGCATGTTATAAAGACATGCCCAACACTAGCATTATCGTGTCAATAGAAGGCATGACTTCAATTAATGTCACTAACATGCCCCTGCACACGAAATCTTTCGGCTTGAAGCATGTTATAAAGACATGCCCAACACTAGCATTATCCAGTGCTAAAATTAATTTTTAATGTAGGAATAAAAGCAGCAAGGATCAAACTCCTTAATATTTTGATCAAAGATACTCTAATACTATATTAAGAATCAATTTAACCAAAAAGCTTAATTTGTTATAAGAAGGAAGTTATAACTCTAACAACCGTTATCAAAATAATAAAGATCATAAATTAACTCTACATGGTCTTCAACCAAATAAACCCAACATTTCTATGCCACTATCTTAGTTTCTCGTCATTCTTTCTTTCAAGGATCTTTATGCTTTTATTTTCCTCCTTTTGTTTGCAATTTTCAAATAATTGAAGTTCATTGATACCAAACTTTTAAGATTCCAACCAACAAACTTACAGAAATAATCCATAAGGCAATCCAAATCCACTTTTGATAAAATATGATAGGGGTTTTAAGCGTGTAACCACATTCTTCTTCCAAAATTAGTTTTACTAAGGAATTAAAGCGATTTGTAAATGTATAACCATAAAAGTGTAACAATTATGGTTTTAAAGCAAGACTACAACAACAATGATTATGTTCGAAAACTATTAATGGGTCTTTACTTATGAGCTTAAACTTTTGGATTGAAATGATTCTTGACATGATATCAACGCTTTTGTGATCAAATGGTCAAGAGTCTAATCCTTGCAACCCACATTCTTCTTAATTAAATTGAAATTTCGGCACAAGATACGGTGGTATGAACTTTGTCCATGTTTCAAGTCTAAATGGCTTTTGCGCAAGGGGTGCATCAGAAATGACAATAAGACTATCATCACTTAATAATTTAAACTTTTAAGTTAAAATAGCTCTTGACAAGTCTTGAAACTTTGACTGAGAGATAGTGTCCGCACATATTGAACACACACAATAACTCATCTGAAAGAGTCAATGAAGATAATTTAATTAACATCTAAATGATTTGCACTAGGAAACAAATTTCTTCACACATCCTCATTCTCACCTTAATAGTACTTCTAAATTAGCAAAGTGATGATGTTGAGGATAAGGCACTTAGAAAGAGTGGTAGTAACACAACTTAGTATAATAGCAGTCCTAAAAGACTCCAAAGACCATATTAATTAAATAAATTATTTTAACAAAATGACATGGATTATGAATAGCTTAGTATTGCCATAATGGTCAACAAAATATAGTTAATGAGCAACGCTCCTCAAGAGATAAAAACAAATAAGTCATCCATCACCACACATCGCCAAATCTGACCATTAATTGCCTCCCACAAGTCTTCAAACACTTCTCACAATGTTTACGTGGTAATGAGTAATAATTAGTGACCATTGCCAAACAATTGTTTTCCTCATTAGTCATTGGTTGTCCCCACTCCCCAACACTACCATCAAACTTACCATAAGTGAAAATTCTTGATCATTTTCCACTCACTCATAATTTATCGCAAACATATAGGAAAAAGAATCGTGGAATAACTTGTTATCATGACATGCCACCACAATCCTTGTCAGAAACAAGAAAGGTATTTGTTGGGGAAAATCACAATTTTACGAGCACAAAAAGCTCACTTTTTTCACTAATTTCTTATTAAAGTTTATTGTCCCTCTCAAGTCGTCGGTGTGAAAAAGAGCATAAATGAATATGCATAGATTACATGAAGTATATAATTGCAAGTGCAGTAAGGGAGTAGTTTGTAAGAATATCATGATGGTCTTAGATATGATTAAGCAGTTATTTTTTTCTTCAATCCAAGTTTGGTTAGTTCTTTAATTCCCTATCCCTATAAGGGTCTAAGAAGTTGATTGCTAGATAGTTTCCATATGTTGTTTTCAAAAGAGAAAAAAATCCAGTTATAGGGTTTGTTTGGTTTCATTGGTGATCCAGTATCATATTGAAGATATGGTAATTTTAAAATTATGCTAAAGAGAAGCAGCAGCCTATTTAAAGGCCTTCTGTTGTACTTTGAAGATATGATAATTTTAAAATAGAAGAAGCCTAAACAGTCAATTGATTTGCTTTGACAAGTTGCTCTCTAGTTAACTACAAATAATTACATCACAAGATGAGCAAATAAGCTTCACACATTATGATTGGCCTTTCACCAGATATAACAAATACTGTTTACAGCTTTCTATGTCCTTGTGTTCCTTCTCGCATCATTTTCCCACACCACGTAGGCTACAATGGATCAAATTTTCAAAAAAATGTTATAAATCCAAGACTCATGCATTGTAGTAACTATTCTTAATCTTAATTAACTTTCTTATTTTAAATGTTATCATGTCCTTCCAATCCTGTATCCTTTCCATATTCTCCACCTTTTGCCTACCAAGTGGCATTGCTCTAACAAGGAAATTGATGGATTCACATCATGGAGCCAATGAAAACTCATGTGGTACGTAACGGGTGTGGTTCTTCCTCTTACAAGTCGATTTTTAAGAGTGGATTCCCTCCGCTTCCTTTAGTCTCTATCAATTGGTATCAAAATCTGGTCCATGCTCCTCAACACGGGCTACATGTGGAGGATGCGAGTTGGCAAGCCCTAAGGAAGGTGCAACCCAATGTTCAGACCCTGCTAGCCAGTGAGTGTGCCACAGAGTGCAGCCATTGAAGATATTGGCTCTTCAAGGGCAATGCTATGATAGAGTCACACATCGAAAAGCCGGTGAAAATTCATGTGATACTTAAGAGGTGTTGTTCATCCACCTTACAAGCCTGATTTTAAGGGTGGATTTCCAATTTTCTTTATTATCCATTAAAAATACAAAGCAAAGGAACATTGTAAGAGAAAAGATAGTTTGCAGCTTTAACCTAAAAGTTTCAACTATTAAGTGAAGGCCCCAAATTGGTTTTTTTAATAACTTCTCTAACACGTCCCCTCACACAAAAGTTCTTTAGGTTTAAGGTGTGGACAATGTACAAGTTCATCATACCTTGTGCTTAAACTTATTTTTAATTAGGAGATCATTCTTGACTAGTTGGTTAACAAAGATTCTAATACCATGTCAAGAATCATTTCAATCCAAAAGCTTAGGCTACTAAATGAAAGCTGGTATTGGTTTTTTTAAAAAAAATTAATTTCTATAACAATAAGCATCAAATGTAGAAAATGAAATAGTGCAACTATTGATGAAAAAGTGATTGTTGAATCCCAAATTCCTACTTGTGCCTTGTCATTCAATTAATATAATGTTATGGCTTTTTTAAGTAGGTAAAGGTTTGACCAGCATTGAGTTTCAATATCTTATAATAACTTTTGTTTCTCATCTCGCAACAAAAGAAGGCGAGGCATTTGATGCTTGTTATAATGGTAGGTATAAGGCTAGTATAACTATTAAGTGATCAAATTGAAGCCCATTATAAGGAACTTCAAAACTTTAAATCAAGTCAATGAAGTACTATTAACTCAAATAGGTAAACATAGTGAGTTATAACTAGATATGATTCAAAATCAAAGCCGTGGATCTTGAATACCATAATCAACAATAGTCGTCATGAATGACTATCTTGAAGGATAAATGTATAGTTGTATATTGGAATTAACTTCTATTGCACAAATGGACATGACACGATGATAATAATTTAGTCTAGAGCTACTTGCAAACTTTCACTGACACCTCCACTTAGTGAATAGATTAAGCTATAATTTTAATGGTTTAATATTGAATTGGAAACTATTAGTTCTACTTCTTTTGACATTGAAATGTGGAGTTTATAAGATTCTCTAGTTTGTCTAGTTAGAGAGGAATGTCTGCATATTCAAGGGCAAATCTTAGCCCTTACATATGTTATGGGATTGAATTGTTTACATGGCTTCTCATTGGTGCTTCGCACATGGGTTTTTTTACGTAAGTCACTATATCTCATGTGCAAAGGGATTTGGCTAGCTCTACTACACTTAAAACTTTTATAGAGCTTTTGATACTTTTTTGCTTTCAATTTTTTAGTGTCTTTTTTGGTTTGAGGATATCTTATCCTCCTTCATGTTGTACTTTCTCTTCCATCGAATAAAACTTCTTCTTTGTCAAAAGAAAAAGAAAAAATTCATGCTCTATTCGCATACCTATGCCAAGAGCCAAGTGTTAGAAAAAATTCATTGAGTCATCCCTGTGAAAGGATTGAAAGAGAAAATTTACTTTTATTCACATTGAAACTTGTTAACATTATACATGAATAACCAAACAAGTATTTTGGCACAAAATTATAAAAATTAAAGTTTGATGTCCTCCTTGTTCTCTCCATTCAAAGAACCATCCATTCCTTATAAAGCCAAGCTTGTGGTGTATAATATGGCATGTATGAGTGATAATTCTGATTACCCATCATGTGAGATGCCTTGAATATTTGAACATCCAAATCCTTGGCTTTTCAATCATTGCCTTCCTATCATCACCCTTCAAATGAAAAACCAGCCCCTAAAAGGTTGTGCCTACCTTTTAATCTTATAACATAGTTCTATTAAGTGGGCGAGGATGTCTACAACTTGGATTTTACTTTTTTTGTATAGACCAAAATCTTAACATCAAAATAGTTGTAGCTAAAAAAAAAAAAAAATTGTATCGGATGATAAAAACTGATTTGAATGAAGAGAGAGACTTTGTATTCAAATGCAAAAGGCTCCCTTAATGTATGAGGGGCCCAACACATTGAGGTGAATGGTGCCAAGGTAGTGAAAAGGCAAAATGTGCCCTTAAGGCACTAGGGATATCTAGCATCTTAAGGAAATAAGCGCTAAAAAAGCACTTGTTTCAGTAAAGTAAGCACTAAAATTATGAAAAAAAGAAAAAAGAAAGAAGAAGAAGAATAAGAAGAAAAAAGTATATAAAGACAAAGAATAATTATATAAGTTATAACATAAGGTAACTATTCATGTATTAATTCAATGTTACATATGCAGGGCTCTTATGGTCCACCCTGGCACCTTTCGCCTCAGAGAGGCACTTAACTAGGCATTGCAGGCAAGCAAAAGGCACCTAACCTGCAGCATCAAGAAGTGAGTACTTTATTTAACCACTTACATGAGTGCCAAGTCGAGCACCTTAGTGTTTTTTGATTTCACCTTTGGTACTCTTTTAGTTTAAGATTTACAAGTAGAAAGACAAACAAAAGATTTGATGATAAAGCTTGTTTTTCCTTCTCCAATTAAAAACCTTGAACCATATGGAATTTACATAACCAAAAAAAATGCCCTTAATAAAAGGACGTAATACTATCATATATCAAATTATAATTCACCTACATAGACAACACTATTCTATCATGTGAGCGTTTAAGAGTCTTCTACAGTGTGTGCTCACCATACGTTCCCATTGCTACCCACAAAGTAAGTATATCAAGAAGCATGGTTAACAAACCAAATAGACAATATCTTCAAGTAGTGACCATAAACTATGGTTTAAAAGGAAACTTAAAATTGGAGCATAAAAGGACAATAATCCATCCTTAGGCAATCCTCCAATGAGTCTTGGTGACTTATTTCATCCAACATAAAGGTTTACCACCTTAATTAAGGAAAGCCACAAATAAGATTCTTACAAACACAATTCAATATTTGCTGACACCAATAACAGTTGGTCGGATCGCACACAAAACAAATATGTTAGCCTTGAGTTTACCATAGCAAGCTCTAGATCAGATTCATTGTTGGTATCCTGATCCATGTCTTGTACTTGTTCAGGACTTTCATTTTTAAATCTCCTCCATACCCCATTTTCAACAGCTTGGCAATTGGGGCATTCCATAATTCCTCTAGCATTGAAAGCAGATCCAATGCAATCTGAAAAAAGGAAGCACAAATAAGGGCAAAATAAAATCAGCAAGCTTGACATTATAAACAGTCATTAAAAGTAATAAAGAACATATTAAACATATCCTTTCACCTGTCTTGATTTCATAATTGAGCTTGACCATATAAATTAAAATAACACCACCTTAAAAATAAAAACTATTTCCTAAATCACAACCACTGATGTAATTTATCCAGTTTTAGTGAATAAACAACATCCTTTTCTGCTTATCAGTTTAACCAATTTCATTGTAATATGTTGAGAATGTAATTTATCCAGTTTTAGTGAATAAACAACATCATTTTCTGCTTATCAGTTTAACCAATTTCATTGTAATATGTCGAGAACAATTTCATCCCAGAAACTCAAGCTATTAGGAAAAACTCAAGGAATATTGTAATATACATATCTAGAAGGTCTGCTTATGCAAAAACCCTTTAAGCTTGAAGCATGGAAAATGCACAAATCCACTATGCCTTGTATTAAAATTTAATTTAATGAAGAGAATGGGGCGGTAAGAATTGAACTCTTAAACGCTTAGTAATAGAAGGCTGTGATCAAGAACTAAATCGTCCCAATAGCTTGAGTTGTTAACAAAAGGCCCAGAAATGAGCACGCACAAAGAGAGATCCTAATAGCATGACCTTTTCACAAACAAAAATTCTACTTATCATCGATATAAGGCTAGGTAATGTAATCAAACATAAGGAGTTATTGAATCTTACCCAGGTGGAATTTATCCGAGCACTGGAGAGTCACAACGGTTCTGCCGCAATCGTCAGAAACCTCGTCCAAGCAAATCGAGCAGACGATGGTAGACGAAGAAGCAGCCATTTGAGTTCAAAGGGAATACGCAACGAAGACTCGGGAATTGAAATTTTGGGAGCGAAGGTGAAGATAAAGATGAAACTGAACAAGGGGAAGTGAACTATATAGTAACAGAGTAGGTTCATTCTCTCGGGAGGGATCAAAATTGAGAAAGCAACGACCTGGCTGGGTTGCGTTGTCACTCTACCTCTACAAATGGAAAGAGATTTATGAGAATACCAAGCCATTTGTATGCCCCTTCTGTGTTCTTCTCGCTACGTGTTTTCAAGCGCTGCGAGCCTAAGACCGTTACTTTCTTCCTTCAAACAACGCACGGGCGGTGGTGGACTTAACTTTGTGCAGCGTTTGAAAATTTCCTATATTTACAAGTCAGCGCTTTTAATTCGAGAATTTTTAGGGTGGCACAAGCGGTGACATTTTGGTAAATTTTGAACGAATCCAAAGTTAAAATAAAAGTGAGTCAATAAATGAGCTAACTAAATTTCGGATTTCTTTGAAGGAAAATTATGATGCTTCTAATTCGGCCAAAAAAAAAATTATAATGCTTCTAAATAAAGTCAGATATCATCATAATGGCGGTTCTTAATGGAAATATATGAAGGTTTTAAAATTTTAATATTTAGGATGATTTAAAATTAATTTATGAATGATTTGAATTTAGTCGGTATTAATTTAATAATTAAAAAAATCATAAACATATTCTAAATATGATTTGATACTTTATTTTTTTTCATTCATTTCCTTACTTTTAAAATTTTATTTAGATTTTAATCGTAAATCAATGACCAAACTATTCTAAATCATCATGGTTCATGAATTAGAACTTGACATGTCAATTACTAGACTGCAAAAAAGGTAGATGTAAAATATAGTAGTTATTTTTTTAAAATATTATTTATCTCAATGAAAGTAAAGTTTGAATTCAACTTTTTGCACTCGTTAGATCAATTGAACTAATAGATATTTTTAAAATTTTATTTTTATTTAATTTTATCTCATTCTTTTTTAAATAATCTACAAATATAGTTAAATTTATTGATAGTATATGGATCGATTTTTTTTCAATCACAATATTTTAAAATTTATTTAAGAATACTTAAAATATATTTTGCAAGACAAATAAATTAATTTATAGTATATTTGACTAATTTATAAGTTTGTTTGTTCAAATTAAAAATATTTGATAAATAAATTTATTTAAATAATTTAAATTAATTAAAATCTTATAAAATATTTATAACTTATAAATTTTCAGTTAACTTATAAATTTTAAACTAACTTATAAATTAATTTTACTAAACATTGGCTTAGCTACTCAAAGAATTAATTAAAATTATAGAACAAAATATTTTGATATCTTATATATAAAAATTGTCATTTAATATTTTTTTTTAAATGATAACAAATGGTAAATTGAAATATTAGAGATTATTCAAAAATTAAATTCTATTATTAACCATTTAAAATATCATTGATTTCGTGTTTAATAACTTCAACAATCACTTATGTTTATACGCAATTAAAAAAATTGTTGCCATATTTAAAAAATAAACGACTCTATTTTTAATCTTTTTAAACAGTGTTCCCATTTTAAGTTGGATGTAGCCAGAAGTTAAATACAAAAAAATGAAATGCTTTAAAACTATCTAATATCTAATTAAAAACATTATAATTAAATAATATATTTTGTATTATATTAAAAAATGAAGTAATTGAAATACACAAATCCCCCCTAATCAAATTTGTTTTTAAAAAAAATTGTTGAGAAAGCATGCCTCCTGACTTTAAATCCATCCGACTCTGGATTTTTCAACTCAATCTATGTAAATTATTTGTTATCAATTTTTTTTTTATTTGAATGATATTAAAATCTAGGGTTGGCTTAAAAATAAAATTAATAAAGTTAAGACTTTAGACTTTTTATAAAATTATTATTTATTTTAATAATTTTAAAAAAATTAAGAGTCAACTGTAAAAAAAATGAGTTAACAGTTACACACAAAAAATTATTTTTTTCACTCACTATTTATTTTATGTATTTTTATTTCATTTAAAAAATATAAAAATAAATTTTAAATAAAAATATAATAATTTTATTATTTATTCTAAAAAATATTGCCGACATAAGTCAATGACACCTGACATTTAATTTTGGATGCATTTGATAGAGGATGTAAGATATGGAATAATTTTTGCTCCAAGTTTATAAAAGAAACATTCAATTAATTTTACAATTTTAAATAACTAGTTAGTAACTATGAGTTTTTATTCTTTCCCTCACCATTTATATGTACTTTTTGGCCTAACCATTTTTTAAAAGTTAAGGTCAATACAACGAGATTATGAGAATTATCTTTATTTCTATTTTAATATAATATAATTATTTCTCAAAAAATATAAAAATCGCAGGAAGCGTAAAAAGAGAGTGATGCTTCTTAAACACAATTTGATATAAACTTATGGACATTTGATTAAATTATATTTTTATTCTTCATTTTTTTTAAAATTAACAATTATGTTATAGAAATATATTTTTTATTTATCAAAAGACAGTTTTCTAATTTTTAATGCCATACAATTTTCTACTCTAATATTTTTTTGAATACCATAGAAAAAAATTATATGGTATAAAAAAAATAACAAAATTCAATTTTTTTTATATTCAGAATAGTTAAAACAAAAAAGTATTTTCAAGTTTAAAAAGCAGAAGAGGTTTTATATAAATTAAAATTTTAATATTAACTATATTGACAAAAAAGTTAACAATAAAAAATATGTTTGTATTATAATTTTAAAATTTAGGAGATAAGTTTTTATTTTAAAAAAATTAAATACATTTTAATAAAGTAATGTAATTATAATTTATTTTATTTATTTTTATTTTTGCCTTTTGGGAGTGGTTCTTCTCGGAATCCGATTCTAGCCCTTGATTTTTCTTTCCGTGGACGTTGTGGCCCTAGATTTCTTTTTTTTTTTTTTGGGACAGAATGAAAATGACCAAAGTGGCTAGCCCAATAGAAGGCCCCCAGATAACATGTACATCAATATGACAAAAAAAAAACCACTATGACCAAAAAGTCGAGGTAAAAATAACAAAACCCATAGGACTTATTAGGGTATTTAGAGAAAGACCAATCCTCTAAACGTAATTTTGTTATCCAGCATCTCCTTACTCTCGTCGGCCAAACCCTCGTCTATAAATTCTCCTTGTCTATCCCTTTCCGATGCCTCCTCGCTCCTACTCTCTTCCACGCTTCCTTTTCAATTCTTCTGTTAGGAGCGATCCGAGAGTAACTCGGCAACGATGTTGGTTTACCAGGATTTCCTCACCGGTAATCTTATAAAACGACCTTATAGTAGATTTTCCAAATTCTCTTCGTCTTATTTCTGATTTTCATGATCTATCTGCTGGTTATTTCTTTTCCTCTGGTATAAGCAGTGAATCGTAGGCCTTTCTGTTATCAGATTCTGTATGTAATATTAGTTTGAGTTTGCATGTATTATCTGTGTTTTTTATTTTACGTTTCGGTCATCTGATGTTGTGTTTCAATTGGCTCATTTCAGATTTATTTGGAATGTGTATCAGTATGATCATCTTATACGATACTTTGCACATATGTTGTGGAGATCTGATATTGATTATCTGTTCTGAGTCATAATAAATAGATATAGTGAATGTTCTCGACGGTTAATTTTCCTTGCCGACCAAGTACAATGGTCAATATTTGACATCTCTATTTTGCATCTTTAGTGTCAGGTTAGGTGTCGCTGATATTTTACTGTGTTTACTATTGTCTCATGTGCATGGAGGTTCCAACGGTGGATTTGGAACCTACAAAAATTAGTTGTACCATTATTTGATTTCTCTACTTGAGTTGATGTCAATCAATCTTAATTTGGAGGAGAGTGGGTGGAGCCTTTCTAATTTACTGGATATGGGTATCTGTCAGTGAGTGGCAGTTTAATCTGAGTTTTAAATGTTATGGATCAACGGAAAGAAGAGGCAATTTAGAGCTTATATCGGAAAGGTGTTTTTTAAAGTACATATTCTATTTTGGGAATAATAGCGGTGTTTCAGCTATTTATTTATTTTGATATATTGCAATTGGCCATTTTTCAAGTATTCAATGGCCGAATGGCATGGAACCTTTAACCATAGTAATTACATCTTGTAGGTGATGAGCTTCTCTCGGATTCGTTCCCTTACAAGGAAATTGAGAATGGAATGTTGTGGGAAGTTGAGGGGAAGGTTAGTTGAATTTTATCTGGATATTTTTCTTTATACACTATTGTTTGAAATGTTTATTATTTGGTTTTTTATTTAGTTTTGGACTTTAAGAACATCCGTTTATTAAAGTTTGGGTTGTTCATGCCTTTTGTATAATGTTGGCAAGCTAAATTCAATTTTTTTTTTTTTTGGCTTGCAGTGGGTTGTTAAAGGAGCAGTTGATGTAGACATTGGTGCAAACCCTTCTGCTGAAGGTGGAGAAGATGAAGGTGTTGATGACCAGGCTGTTAAGGTTGTTGATATTGTTGACACATTCAGACTTCAGGTTAGTACAACCAAACTTTCCCTCTTTACTTTCTAACGTTGATTGATTTTCAGTAATTTGTTTGGCTTATAAGTATTTTGTTAATTAATTCTTGCAGGAGCAACCTACTTTTGACAAGAAGCAATTTCTTGTCTTCATGAAGAGGTACATCAAGTTGTTGACACCCAAACTTGACGGAGAGAAACAAGAGCTGTTTAAAAAACATATTGAGGGAGCAACCAAATTCCTGCTCTCCAAGCTCAGTGATCTTCAATTGTAAGTGCTTAGTAATTTTTTAGTAGCTTTTGATTTAGTGCTTAGTAAAACCTTTTTGGACAATGTACTGATGTTAAGTCTTATTTGCAGTTTTGTTGGGGAAAGCATGCACGATGATGGTAGCTTGGTCTTTGCCTACTACAAGGATGGTGCTACTGATCCAACATTTCTGTACTTTGCTTATGCCTTGAAGGAGGTGAAGTGCTAGGTTGCGGACCTGGCTTTGAAGCTGGAAGTTCTACCTGTAGTTGTAGTCTCTATTTTTATCTGGTTTTCCTTTTACATTCTGTAGCAACTGACTTGAGACTTTAAGCGTCAGTGTTATGGTTTAATGGTATTATTATGATCGAACAATTTGACCTTGTTAACGGCGAGGCTGTGTGTGCTTCATTTTATCTGATTTGGATTATTGATAGGAATTCCCATCGAATCTATTAATATTATTTTCTTGTTTCTATTCAAGGCTTGTTAGGCTTTGCGTTCTATAAATATTAAATTGACCCCAATTCCTACTTTGTTTTTTTTTTAGACCAAGAGATTGGTTGGGAAGTCTCAGTCTAATAAGCGGTTGGGGTTTTTAGGGAAGTAGCAATTCAACATCAGATTGTTCCTAAATTCGTTTCAATTTACGTAACACTATTCCGGTCAGTGTTGTTAGTGGCACGAGTTTAATTGGATCTACGCTGAACTCCCTTAACTTTCCAATTGGATCATGAGTAAATATGGAACTGAGGAGAAATTGTAAGCAAATCAAACAAAGTTTTATAGCCAGTGTCACGGTTCTGCTTGTTAACGTCTCGTGAGAAACAGGTCAATATGTTCATCTTAGCTCGGTTGTTTGATATCGTTCTTGCTTCTATGGTTATGCATGATGATACCCCCTCTCATCCTTCCTACAATATTCAATCAAATTTTCCTCGTAGGTCATGGTGATTTAACATATTAATCCTTTGCACGGTTGCACCAAGAAGCTCTTTATATGATGCATATGCAAGAGATAAACCGTAATAACTAATTCTCAGGCTTTATTTTTCGTTCTTGGAGTCTAAAATCACTTATTCCATTTCCATATTTCGATTTCACGAATGTGGAGTTTTATTTTGAAGTACCTTTCAGGCAGAAAGAAAGTGGGACGTTGATTATGATTGAGTTGTTCATGGATTTGGTCTTAAACTAAGTTAGAACCCAGACCATAGCGAAGAGACTAGAATATTTTGGACAGCTGTCCCCACCCTAGTAATAATCGCTCACGCTGCCAGGAATCATTCTGCAAGGTAAGTGACGCTGTATCACGCAAGGAAGAGGCTATAGCCAGCCTTCCTCATGTAAAATTGTATTCACCTAGAAGGCTACAACTAGAGTTTCTGCATAATATTTCTCTAGAGGGAACTCGTAGCCTCTGCAAAAAGCAAAGTACACATAATAATAATCTAACAAAAGGAAGAATATGCTCTTAGTCATATAATGAATTATGGTTTAATTCAATTTGGTCAATGGGTTAGGGCAGCCAGGAATAGAACATTCAAATTAAAACCTGCTTTACCTTGTCTTTACAAATGCCAATGCCCTTATCCTCTCAAGATCGCCCTTCCAGACTTGATATACAATCTGCGGTTCCCTGTTCCTGTTCCCACACCGTTTCTAGTTAGCAACACAACCTTATAATTTTTCCTCATTATATAAGCTGCAAAAACTACCTTAGCAGGTATTGAAGAATAGGAGGGAAGAGATGATTTCCCACCAACATCACTGCCTTCCGAGTTTTCCCCATTGATTACCCAACCAACAAACTACTTCTCCCTTTCTGTTAATCAAACCAACTTATATATTATGGAAGTCTTCACAATCATCCCGAAGCAGGGGCTGGAGGACCCACGTTAGGACTGAAGCCCATCTCTCTACCAGAAATTCACTTATGTTGTTCTGAATTAATGACGTAGAGACTATAGAGAGACAATAATTTATGGGACATTGAACCTTAACTTGCATTCTAATTTTAAAGTGTAGATTGAAAGGCACTTCTTTAAATAATATTAGAAACTTTTTTTAAGTTAAGAGTGGTTGATTCTCGTGTTATATTCAATCATCGTCCAATAATGATAAGCCTATACCTTAATATCTTGCTTCGAACTCAATATAATGTTGTGTAAACCACTATTTGTATCCAACAATTAAAGACTTTAAAAGGAGACAGACCTGTTTAGGCATCAACTCCATGTTCTGCATTATCAACCCCTTTCCAATGAGAAACCAATAAGATAAAATTTAGAACAGTTTTTAATATTTTTACTATCAGATTTTATAATAGAAACATGACATTTAAATTTTTTTTATAATTCAATATTGTACGATCAACTTTTTTGAGAAAATTTCTACACATATTATGTTTTTAATAAGAAATTTTATAGCAAACACCTAAAAAAAATTTATGGAAATTTTTTCCAAATTAATATTAACTGTTGGATCATAGCAAGAAAAACTGGGAAAAAAAAAAAGAAAAAGAAAAAAGAAGAGTATATTCGTATGTGTGCGTGTAATGAATGGGGTTGGGTAATGCGCTTAAACTTATTCCTCTGGTTTTGTTAGTTTCATATTAAAGTGGTAATGAGATTAAGTTAGCGACAAAGCCACGTGAAACAGAAAGACGCAAAGAGGAGTCTAGAGGAGGCAAAAGTGCAGTGTGGATGTACGTTTAGAAAGGAAGGGAGAGCTAAATTGATCGATCAAAATGATTAACCTTTAATTCAAAATCAGTGTTCCTAATTGTTGCGTTTCAAACCTCTCCTGCTTTAAGCTAAAGCAATCACTTTATATTCAAAAAGAAGTGAAGCGCAAGGTATGAGTATGACAAGAAGTTAGGCACAATTGAAAAGGATTCAATTGCCGCCCTTTGAAATCCACCTCCCTCATTCTTCTTCCCATGGGCCACACCGTGATCGCGACAAAGCACCATTTTTTTATTTTTTATTTTTTTTACCATACATCTTTTGTTTATAAAAGAATTCCACGTTCCTTGCTTTCAAAAACACACGCTTTATCCAAGATAGCTTTCGTGGGTGTCTTATAATATTTTACTTTGCTCATTGACTAACCTCCAAATAAATAAATCAACAAAGGGAGCGGACGCGAGGTTCAGCCACAACCCCACAATTAAGCAATGCACTGTTGTCGTGAGCATTTTATGATACCCTTTTAAGTGTTAATGCTTTGTTAATTACTTATTACCTAAATACTAAGTGGGTCCAGTGTCCACCCAATAATTGGTTAAGATGTCCTATTGGGTAATTAGGGGCAATACCTACTCGTACCAATAGTTAATAAATGCTTCTAAGTATGCGATAATGAGATTTTAATTTTGACATTTTGACTTTACAGCTTAACCTTTACGGCATTAAACACGATTCAGTGCATGTAGCGCAAAATTGTTAGATAGTGAAAGGGGGTATCAAATATAGAAAACTAGTCTAATTAACTTTCCATCGAGCAAGGGTGTCCTGAGTATATATTTTACTTCCTTTATCCATCCCAAAAAAGAATTTTTTTTTCTTTTTATAAACAAAATGCATGTGCAAATTGTTTGAGATTTTGGGGGTGACTATGATTATCTTAAAGACCAAGGGTTGTGGTAACATAATTTTGAGATAGCAAACAAGGAACAAGCCCAAATCTTTGATTGAAATAAAGTATAAATTTTATTTTGAGATATTATTTAGATAATTTTAAAATCGAAAACGTTTCAAAAATTTTACGAATAAATTTTTTTTTTAAAAATATTTAAAATAATTTAAAATAATATTTTTTTAATTTTAAAAAAATTTAATATAATTTTAATTATATAAATATATATAATTATATTAAAATTAATTCGAATTAATATCTTAATTAAATAGTATGTAAATAACATTACCACAATAAAAACTCTGATTCAAATTTTAGTAATATTTAATAACAATCTATCTCTTACATCTATTTTTTTATCTTTTTAATTTTTTTATAGTCTCTATCTTTAATTTTTTTGTCTCCATGTGATTATGATTATATTTTTATTTTTTAATATTTTTTTCAAATAATTTTTTTTCTCTTCGTTTCTCCATCACTCTTTTTATCATTTTTATAGTTTTCTCTTTAAAACGAAGACAATGAAAAAAATAATATCATAAATATAAGAAAAAAGAGAGTAGAAAATTGATAAATATATTATGATTTATAAAAAAAATATGAGTGATAAATAAAACAGATTTAAACAACTTAATATTAAATATGATTTGATATTAATTTTATTAATTTTAATATTTTTTTAATCAAAATAAAAATATTTTATTGAAACAATAGTATTTGATATAATTTTTTAATAAATATTCTGTTTTATTTTAATAACTCTGATTCGGTTAATTTAAAAAAAATATTTTAATTATTTCAATAAATAAAAATATTTCAATTATTTCAATAAATAAAAATTTAGTTATTTGGATTGGAAGCGTACGCATGCGTGTGCCTAAGCAAAATGGGATGGGCATCACATACAATTTGCTCCTTCTCAGCTAGACAATCTCAGCAGCTGAACCCACGAATCATCTCCGCTCAGTAGCATCGCCCAGCAATGTTTTCCATTATGTACACACACACTCTTGTAGTCTCATCATAAATTGTTTGTAAATAACTCAACAAAAGTGGTGAATGGAACCTGAGATGCCGAAACCATGGATGCATTAACAATTGCCTCCTCTCCTTGTAGTTAATTATGCAATTGACAAGTCATATGCTTGAATGAATGACCTTGTATTAGTCAACAATTTACACAGATTTGCCCTTCATTTAAACATCATATAACTAGAGGTATTGCTTATTTTCAATCAAATTAAGGATATTGTTCAATCAATAACAAAAAAAGATCCAACTTTGCCCCAGATAGGCCTCAACCAGGAGTGCTAGCTAATATTAGATTTATGGCTTACATCTATGGTCCCATTTTAGAACCAAAAAAGAAAAAGAAAAATTACGATTGCCTTAGTATCTGGAGCAGCAGCTCATATTCCGTAACCACAAATTGATAAGAGTTTTTATTGGTTTCCCATTTTTGATCTTCAAAATGTTTTAGTTATGCATGTAGTTGGTTTTAGTTATTATTTATTTTCTGTTACATTTTCGTTCTAACTCCTTCCAAAATAAGAACTCGTAATTTTTTCTTTAGTTAATAATGATATTAATTATTAAATAAAAATATATCAATATAATTATTAAAAATGATCCCTTTTAATATACTATTTTCTCACACACAGACTTTTCAGTGCCAGTTACACTTGCTCGTTTGGTACGCGTGGATCGTGATAATTATGTCCTCTCTCAAAATTAGCTGCGAGGGCCAGGGTAGGGTATATTAGTCTTCTCGAAAATGCTTCGGGTTCGACATAGCCGTTTAATAATTTTGAAAAGATTATCTAGTAAATTTCCAATGACACTTTTTATCTTTCACAAACTATATTATTATTATCCAAGCTGTACTCTCTCTCTCTCTCGCGGAATCTCTGCCTTCAACGCCAAACCCCATTTCTTCTTCACTCAGACACGCACACAGGGAAATTTCAAGAACGCTCAGCTATCTAATTGATTGGGGCTTCGCCTTTTTATCTACTTTCAGATCTGATCGCAATCCAACCTTGTCTATTATCTCGAAGCGCAGATCCCGATCCCTTTAATTTTCTACTCTTCGTCATAATCGAGTGCGTTATTTAATGTCCGATAAATGCGTAAATTCACCATTTTTCTTTGTTCATTTCTGGAGTTTTCTGTTAAATTCTGAAACTTGATTCAGTCGAATCGCAGGTTTGGTGGATTCCATCTTTCGAGTAATCACTTTCATGTTCTTCTTTGAATTTGATTTTTCCCCTCATTGTGAGTATTACCGTTTTCTTCCAGACCATAGGATTTGCTTTGGACTTTTTCTGATGTAGATTTTACTTTTCTTATGATATATATGTGTGCGTGTGTGTGTGAAGCGTGTATAAACAGATCTTGAAAATTGGCGCCCCAAAGACGTTCGCAGCGCCACATGGGTGGCCAGATGCAGCAGAGCAATGCTGCGGCGACTGCTCTGTATGACCACGCCGGCAGTGGGTCTTTGCACAATGCAGGGCCTGCCGGTGATGCCGGTGACGCGGTCATGGCCCGGTGGTTGCAGTCCGCCGGCCTGCAGCATCTAGCCTCTCCATTGGCTTCCACTGGTATCGATCATCGCCTCCTTCCGAACCTTCTTATGCAGGTATTCCTACTTTCTTTGTGAAAAAAGAACTTCTTTTCGATCTCATTTGTATTGTATTTGTCAATTGTTGCCTTTTCTATAGATTTTTGAAGTTAATAATCCTTCATTTGTCTTCCTCTATTTCTCGTTTGCTGCACTCCTGGTTGCGTGATCATTTATGCACTTGAAATTTTGTGCAAAATTTTCTGTTAGATAAGATGCTTGCTTAGGCTGTATCTCTACATGGGCAACACTTGTTCCCTTTTTCCCTTTTCTTTTTTCATTTATGGAAAGATTTGGGTTGCATTTGGCATATTATCGTAGTGTTCACTTGTATATATTTTGCTACTCTCTGTTTCCAAGCTATGCTTCTGCCATTTTTTTTCTTAATGCTTATGTGATTGATATATTATGAATATTTATATTTGATCTTTGCCACAGAATGGTAGTTCAATTGATAGTATGCAATTTTTTTTCTTGCTTACATTGATTGCAGTGTGGGTGGAGCATGCCCGGTGTGAATTATTTTATTATTATTTTTTACGTATTTGTAGTTTATGAAATGAATTGGATGAGCATGATATTATCGTAGGGTTATGGGGCACAGTCTGCTGAAGAAAAGCAGAGGCTCTTTAAGTTAATGAGAAACCTCAATTTTAGTGGGGAATCTGGTTCAGAACCATATACACCCTCTGCTCAAACTTTAGGTGGAGTGGCTGCATCAGATGGCTTTTATTCTCCCGAGTTCAGGGGGGACTTTGGAGCTGGGCTCTTGGATCTTCATGCGATGGATGATACAGAGCTTTTGTCTGAGGTATGATTCATATCATGGTTGTGATCTCTTTATCCTTGTGCTGAAATTAATTTAATCAAAAAACGGGGGTTACAAGGATTGAATTTCTAAATACTTGGTCAAAGAGGCCCTAATAAGAACCACTTCATCCTAAAAGTTCAAGCTTTCAGGTGAAGGCCTAGGATTGGATTTGATATATCTTAACAATTCTCATTGTGCCCATGTCTCTGAATTTAGTATTACTATTCATGTGAGTATTGCAAGTATCGGTTCTGATTTCTTCTCTTGTCAGCATGTTATTTCAGAACCTTTTGAGCCATCACCCTTCATGCCTGGAGGTGCTAGAGTGTTTGAAGATGGGTTTAATCCAATAAACAGCAAGCAGGAAAGAGGAGAAGCTGATGTAGATGCATCAATTTCGTTACCAATGAATGAAAAGGAGAATAATACAAGGGAAAATAATGTCGCTAAAATTAGAGTTGTGGTATGTTGATATTGTACAGACATAATCCCTGTTCCTTAATTAGCTAGACAATTACTAAATAAAGTCCAGATTTAGTTAACTTTTCTACTTCTATAAAAAGTTGAATGGTTTAGATATGATGCATGCGTAGGTGTATCTTCTTTTCTCTGTTTAATTTGTTAATACTTAAATAGAATAGTTGAAGCTCATTATGGTTACTAGGGAAGAATTGCCGGGTCAGCTGATGTATAAGTACTACAGCAGCAAAAATAACAACTACTACTTTTACTATTATCATCATTGTTTTCCCTGGATAGCAGAAAAATAGTCATAATCTGGTCAAGAATTTGATGATGAAATGCATATTTGATTAGAAATTCCTTCATAGTAAATAACATAAGTAATTTGAACATGCCAATCTTGAATTTGAATTTAATTTTTGATTTATGAGAATTTGAGAGATATTATAATTATTATTCTCTAATAAGTTTTGAAAAATATGCTTCTTAATGCATGTTTTAGGTACGCAAAAGGCCTTTAAACAAGAAAGAGCTTGCTAAGAAGGAGGATGATATTGTAACTGCATACGACAATGCATATTTGACTGTCCATGAACCCAAACTAAAGGTTAGTTTTTATATTGTTATGAAGCACTATATGTACCATTAAAGCTCTATAGATCAAATGTTCATAAAGCTGGATTTCTCTATGATTTTGAGATACTTAATTTAATTTGCTGTTAAAATAATATGACTTCTTGTTCTATCATGCAAGGTTGATTTGACAGCTTATGTAGAGAAGCATGAGTTTTGTTTTGATGCTGTTCTTGATGAGCATGTTTCAAATGACGAGGTAAGGCAGTTGCTATCAAAGATTTAGTTTTACTGTTGGTATATTATGATCATAATTTTTCATTATCATAATTTGTCTTTGACTATTGTTGCTGGAATTTGGTGTTTGTGCAATTCAATGCCTGTCCTTGTCTCCTTGGTTTTGGTTAGTTAGATCAAAGGCATGATTACTTTGCATGCTCTGTGCCATAACAGGTATACCGAGTAACAGTAGAGCCAATTATTCCCACAATTTTTCAGCGAACCAAAGCTACATGTTTTGCTTATGGTCAGACAGGTGAAGAATCTCATTTCCTGTTCATATCTTACCCGTACCCAATTATCAACTATATCAAATTTCACATTAAAATATTTTTAAATTTTCATTATTTTCTATTCATGCATTTTTTTAATTCTTGTCATGTTTTTGTTATGTGTCATGGATCTAAGCAATTGTTAGTTGTTACAGGTTCTAGATATTGTCAGTAACTGAGCATATTAGTAGAGCCCCATTGAAAAAGGAAAGCAAAGAGATGCAGTTCATCTTTATTTTTCATTGTTTAATGTTGTTCCTGGCTGGGATGTGTTAAGTAGGCCAATTTTATTTAGCTTCTTAAATTTTTATGAATTACATAACCTTGGCCTGGATTGAGAAGATGATTTGTATTTGATGGTTGATGCAATTAAATAAGTAATGGAAGGTTTGCAGTTTCAAACTGCACTTTTAATAAATGATGCATTTTTTTTTCAAGGAAGAATTTCTAATTGTTGGCGCTTGGCACTGCATAAATTGTTCATCCATGTTCCATAGCTTTTCCTCATTCATATCTGTAACGCTAAATGTTTTACAATCAGGAAGTGGTAAAACCTACACAATGCAACCTTTGCCTCTCAGAGCTGCAGAAGACCTTGTTAGACTGTTGCATCAGCCAGTTTACCAAAATCAGAGATTTAAATTGTGGCTTAGCTACTTTGAGATATATGGTGGAAAACTCTTTGATCTTCTTAGTGACAGAAAGTGAGTATTTCTCTTCGTGCGTGCATGTGTGTGTTTTTATTAAATATTGTAATATGATTTGATCATTCATATCAACACGGTGTATTAATTTAAATATATAGATCATTTATATGATAATGATGTTGCAGTACAGTTGGTCCTTAAGCATTAAGTTTGCCTTCAGTATCTGATATGGATATGAATGCTTGATCAGGGTATCAAGCAGAAGATGGTGTCTTTAATGTTTGAAATAAGGTGTCAAATGATATATAGTTCATTTTAATATCCAGAAGCACTTTCAATTTTGTCTTACATCAAGTATGCATTTTTCTTTTTCTTTTTCTTTTTGGTTTTATTCATATTTATTTGTGTCAATTAAGATGCATGTACATATGTCATCTTTTCTTTCACAATGTATTGACCTGCATGCTGTGCTAACATTTGGGTGCAAATGGTGTTAATAGATTGTTGCGTGATTGTCTGTTACTTTATGAATAGAAAACTTTGCATGAGAGAAGATGGACGACAACAAGTTTGCATTGTAGGGCTACAAGAATTTGAAGTTTCTGATGTACAAATTGTCAAAGAATTCATTGAAAAAGGGAATGCCGCCAGAAGTACAGGATCCACTGGTGCAAATGAGGAGTCATCCAGGTCACATGCAATTTTACAGCTGGCTGTGAAGAAGCACAGTGAGGTGAAAGAGAGCAAGCGAAACAATGATGGAAATGAAGCAAAAAGTGGGAAGGTTGTGGGGAAAATTTCTTTTATTGATCTTGCTGGAAGTGAAAGAGGTGCTGACACCACTGACAATGACCGTCAGACCCGGTACTCTTTCCACATTTGAATTAATTTATCTGATTAATGTTTCCTACTCCGCAAAAATTAACTGCTTGATGGTGCTTTCTAGAATTATTTACATGTTACTGTTTTGTTTGAACACCTCCTCACTTGACCAATCCTTTTAGAAAATTTAGGTGCATAAGCTGAATCTTTGGGAGCACAGTATTTTTTTTACTAGCAAAACAAATAGGGATGGTATGATGTGCACATTGGGTCAACATTGGAATGTGGAAACCTTTAGGGGGCTGTTTGGTGTAGAGATTTCTTTTGGTTTCCCAGGGAAGTTACTTATGTTTCTTTTTTGTTGGGTAAATCAGGAACCTGCAAACCAAGTCTGTCTTCGTTAATAACAAAGTATGCTCCAGGTTTTGAAGGAGATGGATGCAAACTTCTTAAAATCCTTTCTTACTAGCTACTGCATTTACTTGTAACATTCCTTTTTTGATCTATTAATGAAATGGAGATTTCAAAAGTAATTTAGTATATATCTATATTTTGTTTTATTAAAATTGAGGTATTGTTTTGCTATTTTTCGAAAGTTTAAATGGGATTTGGTGTAATAAGCCTCAGACTACTAATTTGCACAAACTATTATAATAATGCTTTTATTCTCTCCAAAATGAAGTCAAATGCGCAAATATGTTGGCTGTTTATCTGTTTTCTGATTTATTATGTTGTTTTGATGTAATTGCTGTTGATAAGGTTGGTGATTGCTTCCTTCTTTCCTTGGCTTGTGGCAATTTTACTTGTTCTGATCAAGCAACTTTGTTTTAGTGGCAAATCACTTAGGCCTCGTTTGGTTGATGGCAAAGGAGGGAATTGGAATGGGAATTGAGAATGGAATGGAAAGGAATGAATTTAAATGGAATAGAATGGAATGTTGTGATTAAAATTACGTTTGGTAAGAGAATGGAATGGAATGAAATAAAAACAGTTAAAAAGACCAAAATACCCTTAAAACATAAAATTAATAAAATAATATTATTTTAACTTAAATTTATTTAAAAATAAAAAAAATAATTAGTAATATAAAAATTTTATTAAAAATATTAATAATTTTAAAAAATAATTTAAATATTATTTATTTTATTAATAATAAATAATATTTTCTAAATTATTTATTTATTTTAAAAATATTTATTTATATTTTTTAAAAAAATATTTATTTATTATTTTTAAAAAAAATATTTATTTATTATTTTGCAGACAACAAGTCAAATTATTTTAAATTTTTTTTGTGAATATTTTTTAATTAATTAATTATTTTAAAAAATATTTTTATTATTTATTTAATTTAAAAAAGGAGAAAATTGGTATTTTACCTTGATTCCATTCCATTTTGCCTGATTCCTTCTTTTTTACGTGGGAATGTGTTCTGCCACCTCTAAAGGAATCCACATTCCATGGGTTATCCTTTCTCACAACCAAACATACTTTTTTGATAGAATGGAATGGGTATTCCCATTCCATTGCTTCAAATCTGCATACCAAACGGGACCTTAATGTAACAGTATGTATTCTATGCTACAGGATTGAAGGGGCAGAAATCAATAAGAGCCTTTTGGCTTTGAAGGAGTGCATTCGTGCTCTGGATAATGACCAGATTCATATTCCATTTCGTGGAAGCAAACTCACTGAAGTGCTTCGTGACTCCTTTGTTGGCAATTCAAAGACTGTTATGATATCTTGTATATCTCCAAATGCTGGGTCTTGTGAACACACACTTAATACCTTAAGATATGCAGATCGGTATGTGTTTCCTCTTCATGAGTGTGACATGTTACATTATTGGGAACCTCCTTTCTCTGTGTGTCCTTGTCTGTATTTATTAACTGATTGGGCATTATAATATGAACAGGGTTAAAAGTCTATCAAAAAGTGGAAATCCTAGAAAGGATCAGGCCCCTAATCCAGTATTGCAAACTAATAAAGAGGTTTCATCTACGATATCTTTTCCAGCTGGTGCAGAGGACATTAATGATCAGCATCAGGAGGTGAGAACAATGGATATAGGCAGAAGATTGGTGGAAAAGGAAAATTCTTTGTACAGCTCTGCTGCTGATGTTGACAAACAGCTATCTAGTTTTTCCTCGAGTTACCTATTCAATGGAAGAGAGGAAAAAGGCTTGGCTTCTGCCTCAATGGAGAGGGAGAGGTTTGAAGTGAAGAATTCTTACACTGATTCTACCAGTCAAAAGATAAACTCTTATTCCCAAAACACAGTTGATACAGATGAGAAAGTTCCAAAAGTGTCTCCTCCTCGCAGGAAAGTTTCTAAAGATGAGAAGACTGAAAGATCTGCAAACTGGCTGAAAAGGGATGCTAACGGGTCTGATCTCTCCACAACAAGCTCCAAGCAGCAGAGCACAGGGAATTATAATGCAAGTACCATTGGATCCAGGCAATCTGAAATGGAATTCTCTCCTGACGGGAATATCAGTGCAATACTTGAGGTTCAAATATGTGGAATCACTTTATTTGCCAGTGTTCAGTTGAATATAAAACTTATTCATACTTGCTGTTCAAACTTTACTGTACTCTTGCAGGAGGAAGAAGCACTGATTGCTGCTCATAGGAAAGAAATTGAGGACACAATGGAGATTGTTCGTGAAGTGAGTAATTGCAGTTTTTATTTTAACATTATAAGTTTATTTCTGATTGCTTTTGTCAGGTTACTTCTGGAATTGAGTTTGGGACCTCAGTTTAGGATATATTGAAGGTTTGTTTGTTGTGTCATCATAGAAATAGAGATGTTGAACCTTGCACCTTCGTTGCTTTCAAGCCATTGTTCACAGTGGTAAAAGATTATGCATGCATGTAAGCCTATATAGCTGCATATACAAAGAAACATGAAAATGGTGGAGAAACTTAAGGTGCATTTGGCTTGAGAAAACATTTTCAGTCTTTATTCTCTATTTTCGTTTCTCAAATATTTTCACAAGTTTTCATTATTTAAGAAAATATGTTTGTTACTTTATTTTGTGAAGTCATAAATTTGTTCATATTTATTTTCATATCAAATTGGCATAGATAGACGTAAATGTTACTTTATTTTTTAGTTTGATCTTTTATAATTTTGAGATTATTTTTATTTTGTTTAATAATTATGATACTCTTTTAAAATTATACAACTGTCTCCGGATATTTTTTGAAAACCACTATTTTACTCTATTTTAAAAAACGTTTTGAGAAGACTGAAACATTTTTTTTTCCTAAACTCTATTAAACACATTTTCAGTCATGTTTGTTGTTTTCAATGAAAATGAAAACAAAAAATAGACAAACCAAACATACTCTTATTTTCTTCTGAAATTCTGCAGGGTCCTTAATGAATGCTGCTATGCTCTATGTCTTCCCTATTATTAGTAGTATGCCATACTTGTTGACCATTTGTTAAGAGTTATTGAGATGTAGCATGGTATTTTCAGTATATCACTGGAGTACTTGGGCATCTTATTATAGCCTAATGTTATCTTTCCCTTTTCCTCTTCTTCTCCAACTTTCTCCTCCCTTGTTTTTGGGTCAAGGTGATGAATCTAATGATTTAGTTTATTGCCATAGCCATACTTGATACTTCTAGTAGCAATTATAATGGGAAGCTAATTGAAAGGTTAAACTTGAAGACTAGTGAGTTATATATGTTAGTGCTCATCTTGTATTCCTTTTGGTTTCCTAGGAAATGAAACTCTTGGCAGAAGTGGACCAACCAGGAAGCCTTATAGACAACTACGTAACCCAGTTGAGCTTTGTGCTTTCTCGCAAAGCCGCTGGTCTCGTTAGTCTTCAAGCTCGCCTTGCAAGATTCCAACATCGACTCAAAGAACAGGAGATACTGAGTAGAAAAAGAGTACCTCGTTAAGAGACTCAGTTTCTCTTATTCAATGTTATCTGTATGTTATCGATGTAATTTTTCTTGTGTTTGTTAGCAATATAGTTTAAAGGTTTTTGTTCATAATAAATGGATCATTTGTTGGATATTCAAATTAAATTTACTTACGTGTATATTTGTCAGATGGTGTAATATGTCGGTGGTTCTCATGCCGTTGCAAAGTTGGTGTAATGTATGGACTAAATGCAGTGTAGCGCACCAACTACAAATAAGATCTAGCAAACTAAATCTTTTTTAATGTCATAATTATGGCAAAATTTCTAACTACAGACTACAAATTTGTGGACAAGACTATTCATGCAACCATTTGGATGTGACTCTTTTCTTGTGCTGAGACTTAGGATAGACGCGGGAAAAATTCCAAAAATCATGTAATGGCTAATTTGTCGAGAATTCCTGATTGGATTCATTTTCTCTTTATCATTTTTAATTTCTTGTCTTAGAGCTTTCATTGACATAAAAATAAAAATGTTCCTTCTCCCATTACATAATTGATTTCCTCTTTTCAGCTTGCATGGGCACTTTTAGTATTTTTAGAGAAAGTCATGCGAGAACCCAAGTGATTTTGCGAGTTGGTAATTTTTTAACTTTGTATTTCTTTATGTAGCCTTCAATTGAGAGAGAACATCAGTTGAAATTGCTTTAAAGAGTTGGAGCAAAAACTCGTCATTAATGAGTATTAAAAAAAAAGGTTAGTTACTTAGTTTGATGTTGGGGCTATAATTTGCGGTCAAATAAGAAACATGAATCTTGAGAGAAAAGGGATAGTGCGAAGGCAGATTATTTTAAGTCAATCTCGCTTCACTCAATAGGGTTTTTTTATACTGTCAAAAAAACTTGAGACGTAACCTAAGCTTCTTACTCTGATTTATCATGGAGACAACAACCGGCATCCTTGCAAACCATGGAGCTTCTAGCATCCCTGCAAAAAATGAAGGCCCGTCATCACTTTTCAAAGAGGAGGAAGATAATATACAAAGAAGCTGTAAGAAGATAAAGACAAATAAAACTATAGAAGTACTAATGAATGAAGCAATGGGAGAAATATTGGAAGGCCTTGATGACTCTAAGCCTTCTCCTTTGGAACTGTTTGTTGCCAAGAAGGATTTAGGAGGAGGGGCACAGGAACTTGGGAAGCATACACAAAGTTAGATTCTGAAACTAGGAAGATAATAGATAAAATAGACTGCACCAAGTTACCTGAAAGCTTGACTAGAAAAGAGGCAAGCGTTTCTTATAGAGACAGACGGCTTCAATGGAATTGCCAATAATCCAATCAACTTGGAGGAGGATTCGGAGTATAATTGGTTTGAAGATGATTCGGACTTTGACGAAGCAGAGGAGGAAGAGTTGACAGAGGAAGCTGCTTTCCTAACTGTTGTGGTCTCACTAGAAGAACGCAGAAACTACTGCAAACCATGGAGGAAAATGTTAATTATCAAACTGACGAGAAGAAGAATCAGATTCAAATATCTCAAAGATAGACTAACAAGATTATGGAATCCAGCAAGAGGCTTTAATCTTATAGACCTGGGCAACAATTACTACCTAACTACATTCAAATCACAGGAAGACTACAGCTTTGCCCTTCACGAAGGACCTTAGATGATAGCTGACCATTATCTGGTGGTCCAAAGATGGAGATCGGATTTCAAACCTTACAAGGAGTCGAGGACAACTTCAGGAAGGTAGCAATCTGGATCAGAATCCCATAACTTCTGATAGAATACTATAACAATCATTTCTTATAGAGAGTAGGAGACAGGGTGGGAAAAACCCTGAAAATTGACGCACACATCCTAAGGAATATGAACACTGACACAAGGGAAGAAACTGGGGTTGCTAGGGGAAAATTTGCCCTTATATGTGTGGAGATAGATCTGAGAAAGAAGTTAGTCTCCAAATTCAAACTCAGGAGGAAGGTATTCCTTATAGAATACGAAGGTCTTCACTCCATTTGCTTCAAGTGCGGAAAGTATAGGCATCACCAAGATAACTGTCAAACCAACATAAAGGATAATCAAGGCAACCAGCAATAAGAGGGAAGAAAAAACACAAGTAACACTTACAACATGCAGATTCAGGACCCTCATTCGAATTTACAAAGTCAAAACAAGGATTCATTCGAGCCATGGATGCTGGTTACGAGATCGGAGAGAAGGAAGATGAGTAAACCTCTGACGTCGGAAACTGCACAGAGCATTCTCGTAATCGTGCAAAAGAAAAAGGAGACATGAGGACGGCTATTGACAAAAGGATACAACTAAACTCAAGGTTTGAGGTGCTAGAAGGATTACCTGAGGAGCAAGAAAGGACTGATGAGGGAAATTGTATGAGCATAGAGTCAACCAAAGACCTGAGCAACAGAGCAGCAAAAAAAATTGGTGTAGAAACTTTTGCGAGAACCAAGACAAAGCAGCTACTTGTAGGAAAAGAAAACACGGGACTAGGTGTCAGATCACCTATGCAGAAAAAGAAGCAAGTAACCCTAGCATTACCACAGACCAAGGCCTCTAATGGGGCAAGGCCCTAGTCAAAAGCAAAACCAAGTCAGGCAAGCCCAAAGCTCAAGTGCAACAACGGGCCAACTAGCAATTGTGAGGCCCTAACGGACTTTTCCAAGTCCAACATACAGAACAATAAAGGTGTAACCATTAGCGAGAATGAAGCTGGGTACAAAGAAACGACCTAAACCAACTGGAGACCCATCAACAGTCCCCAACCCATGGAATTGGGGGAAGAGGATCTAGAGGCCCAAAAATTAAGCTTGCCTCAGGAAGGAAAACCCCTAGACCCAAACCTGCAAGAGAGTAAAACCAGTCAAAAGCAACTTGCAAAGTATAACAAGGAAGGCAAGGACTGGCCAAAGATGGAAGCCGTTGGGGCCAATAGTTTACACAACATTGTGCTAGAGGAAAGTCCTCAATGCCAAACCATTTCTTTATGAATATGTACTCATGGAACTTTAGCCCAAACCTGATGAAAGACATGATAAGATTACACAAGCTCAATTTAGTGGCTTTATTTGAAACCAAAATCAACGAGACAAGAGCTGAGAAAGTTATTAGCAGAATTGGATGGACTGGAAGTAGTAGAGTGGAGTGCGATGGTCTGGCTGGAGGTATTTGGATTATCTAGAATCCTAAGCAAGTGGAGGTGAAGAGAATAATTAAACACATCCAGTTTATCCATACAGAAATAACTATAAAGATTGGTAATATTTTTAAAAAAGTCCTTGTTACCTTTGTTTATGGAAGCCCTCAGACTAGCAGCAGGAAGGAACTGTGGAGGGAACTAGAGATCCTGAATTCTCACATTAGCTCGCTTTGGTTGATCATAGGAGACTTCAATGCATACAAAGATCCTCAAGAGAAACAGGGCAGCAAATATTTGAATTGGAGCTATATAAATGCCTTTAGTGATTTCGTGTCAGACTGTGGTCTGCTAGACATAGAATTCAAAGGACCGAGGTTCACGTGGGAAAGGGGCACGATTAAGGAGAGGATATACCAGACTCTTATAAATATCCAGTGGCAGATAGAATTCCCTGATTCTCTAGTCTTCCATCTACCTACCCTCAAGTCTGACCATAGGCCTCTCTTATGATGCTAAAGTCAGTAGAGGAACCCAACATTAGGAAGAAAGCTTTCAGATTCGAATCTGCTTAACTCTTGAAGGACTCCTTTTCAGAGATTGTTAAGGAAACTTGGAAGAACGAGAGAAATTGAAATGAAAATGATGATTTCTTCAAGTCCCAAATAACCAAATGGAACCATGAGGTATTTGGAAATTTGTTTAAACAGAAAAGGGAGTTGATCAGAAGACTAACTGGTATAGACTGAGCCCTCAGTACACATACCAATCCTTTCCTGTCTGAACTACAAATAGAGCTGTGAGGTAGATATAAGAAGATCCTTATGAAGGAGGAAGTTATGTGGCACCAAAAATCTAGATGCAATTGGCTCAAATTAGGGAACATGAACACTAAGTTTTTCCATGCCTCTACGATGACCAGAAGGAGAGTTAATAAAATCAGAGCTTTGAAAAATGAAGAAGGGATGTGGATTCAAGATAGTGAACAGTTGAAGAAGATGGCTAACTCTTTCTTTCAAAATTTATTTAAAGATGAAGGCTTCCCCTTCGTTCCTCCTCTAATACAAGGAAGCTTTCCCATGATTGAGGAGGAAGAATTAGCCAACCTTCAAGCCCCTTTCACCGATGAAGAAATTAAGCAAGTTGTATTCAGTATAGGGGCACTAAAGACACCTGAACCAGATGGACTAAATGCATTGTTCTTCCAAAACCAGTGGGGTGTAGTGGGATTCTCGGTTTGTAAGTTAATCAAGGATATCTACAGAAACCCAAAACTGGTAAAGGACATCAACAAATCCCTACTGGTTCTCATTCCAAAAGTAGACAACTCAGAATGTCTAAAGAAGCTTAGACCTATAGCCCTATGTAACGTTATCTTTAAGATACTCACTAAATCCATTGCTAACAGATTTAAACCTTTCATGAACAGGTGGATAGAACCTTGCCAGAGTAATTTTATTCTTACAATGAGCATAAATGACAATGTCATCATAACCCAAGAGGTGTTGCACTCAATGAAGAGGAAGAAAGGGAGGAAAGGCAGGATGACAGTCAAAATTGACCTGGAGAAGACCTGTGATAGGGTGAGATTGGACTTTGAAGAGGCCACCATCCTAAGAGATATTGGCATAAATGACCACTCCAGGGACCTAGTTATGAGATGTATATCGACTACTTCTATGAGCATTTTATAGAATGGGGAGATCCTAAAAAATTTCACAACTTCTAGAGGAATCAGGCAAGGGGATCCTCTCTCCTCCTATCTATTTGTCCTCTACATGGAAAGGCTAGGTCACTACATTAAATGGACTGTCCAAAGTAAGATCTGGAAACCTATAAGACTTTGCAGGAAAGGTCCTAAAATATCGCATCTTTTCTTTGCGGATGACCTAATCCTATTTGTTGAAAGTGAAATGGAACAATGTAGTATGATCAAAAATTGTCTGGAACTATTCTGTGCAAGTTCTGATCAACTTGTGAATGCTTACAAGTCCAAATGCTTCTTCTTAAAGAACCTAAACCACTGCAAGATGGAACAATACAACAGGGAGATGGGTTTCCAACTTACAAGGGACTTAGGAGTTTACTTGGGAATGCCCCTGATCCATAGTAGAGTAAGGAATGACACTTTCAAACATGTCACAAACAGAGTAAGGAATGGATTGAATAACTGGAAGGCAAAGACTCTCTCCCTGACAAAAAGGGTAACCTTGACTTCTAACATTCTGAACAACCTCCCCTACTATTCTATGCAGACAGCCCTACTTTCTATGGGCTTATGCGATGACCTGGAGAGAATCAACAGAAGATTCATATGGGGGGAGGGATCTGATGCTAGGAAAATACACCTGGTGAATTAGGAGCAGGTGTGCAAACTTAAATTGGAAGGTGGCCTGGGCATAGAGAGGCTAAGAGAGATGAATAAAGCCTTCATAATGAAGGTAGCTTGGGGGATATATAACAGACCTGAGGCTCTATGGGTGGAAGTCCTAAAAATGAAATACAAATGGACAGAACACCCGGAGCCTAGGAATAATCAGAAAGTTAAAGACTACTCAAACCTCTGGAGAGGAATTCAAAAAGTCCAAGGGAAAGTGGAGGAGAGATTCACATGGAATGTCAGAGATGGTAAATCAATCAACTTCTGGCTCGATGATTGGCTATAAGAGGGAGGCAAGCTAGCCTCACAATCTAGAGTGCCTATTCCAAAGAACATATTGAAGAGCTCAGTGGCAGAGATGATAGATAACTCAGGGGATTGAGATTGGCAATTAATTGCCCCATATATTAACCCTGCCACTAGGCTTAGACTCCAGGCAATGATCAGGCCTAGAGAGGAACTAGGACAAGATTCCCGAAGATGGAAACACAGTACTAATGAAAAATTCACAGTGAACTCAGCATACAGGGTTAACACCCAAGAATCCCAACCAAACAAGCATATATAGAGGAAGATATGGAAATGGCCCGGATCCAAAAAAAATGAGAACTCTCCTATGGCTAATCGGATATGATAAACTCCTAAAAAATGGCCTAAAGTTCGATAGACACCTAGATTAAACTGGGAGCTTCCCAGTTTGCAGAAAGGAGAGGGAGAGCACAATTCACTACATCAGAGACTGTGAACATGCGAAGAATATCTGGTTGAGAATGGTTAAACCAAGTAAATGGGGTAGATTCTTTGATCTAAGCGTAAGTGAGTGGCTTGAAGGCAACCTTTCGAGAGACTTTGGAAGAGGGGACTGTACACACCTGAAGTGGAAGATCATGTTCAACGTCACGATATGGAGCATCTGGGTATGGAAATGCGAGTTGATTTTCCAACCCGAGGTAACAAACCTCAACGATCTGTACTTCGGATGTCTATATAGAGGCAAGGAATGCATTAATTGAAAGAATTTTGAAGCAAAACTCTAGGGAAGAAGATTCGAGGTAAGGGAAATTGGATGGATCCAGCCAAAGGATGACTAGGTGAAGTTTAACACAGACAAATCTATTATCAACGGGGACTTAGCCTCTTGCAGAGGGATTCTAAGGAACGTGGCCAGGGGTTGGTTGTGCGGGTTCGCAAGGCATCTAGGGAGTTGGAGCATCGTCCAAGCAAGGCTTTGGGCGATCCTCTCAACCTTGGAACTGGCTTGGAATCTAAACTATGAACTCTTAGAGATTGAATCAAACTCGATGGAGACGGTGGAACTTTGCAATCAAGGGTGCTCGAGGAGTCACCTGAGTGAAGGAATAATCACACAAATTAGGAAATTTCTGAAGAGATGGAGAGTAGAAATATCTCACATAGTGAGAGAGGCTAATCAGGTAGCGAACTTTTTGGTTCGTATGGCCCATGGCCTGGATCTAGGTTTGATAACCCTTGAGAGACCCCCTAGCAGGTTGGGCCGAATCCTTTTGGATGATTTGAGGGGCCTTAAAACCCCAAGATCTTGTTATTTGTAGTTCGTTGGTCTCCTTCCTTGTACCAAAAAAAAAGGTTAGTTATGTTAAGCGTGGGAGGAAAACTTACAATGTTAAAGCCATGAAAGCTAAAGACAGTATGAAAATTTTGGGAGATTAGACGTAGGGCAGAAGCAAAAAGAAAACTGTGTGTTTAAGCTCTTTGTCCCTTAATGATTAAATTTTGTTATTGCATCTGCATTCACATATGCTTAAATAGCTTCTTGTGTTAATCTTTGTTCTGTTTCTAGTTTGTAACCGAAATCTGGGCATATGTGTTATTGTTAGCTCTGACACATATAAGCTTTTGTAATTAGTGATTTATTGGTGCTGCTACGTAAGAATATCAAAACTCGTACAATTTTGGTCCTTGATTACCAACCATCCTGAGCAAAGCTGCAGGCGTTGGCAGCTTATTGGAAACTTACAATATGATGGATGTACCTCGAAAGAATTGGAGCCAGGCTCGTACGATGATAATAAAAAAGAATTCAAAATTAAGATGATCTGTTGGCGTACTCCTGGACCAATGCACCAAAAAGTGAGGGCCTTTCAAGCAAACGCGATGGTTTATCAAATTCCTTTGCCAATCCTGTCGAAATATAAGATTACGTCAAGCCAAGTTTCTTCTAAGGTTTTCTTGGAGATGCTTGAGTTATAGATTCATACCTTCATCTATAACCAAAACCCTGTCACAATCCATGACTGTGGGTATTCGGTGAGCAATACTGATGATTGTACAGGTTGCAAAGTCCTCCCGGATGACATTCTGAATTACAGCATCAGTTTGTGAATCAACAGATGCCGTTGCCTCATCCATGAACAATATTTTGCTGCGTTTCAGCATTATCCTTCCCATGCAGAGCAGCTGCCTCTGCCCCACACTCCAATTGTTTCCGCAATCAACCACTGCAAACGTTAACTCGTGTCAGCTCCAACTCAAGTAATAATAATCACATATCTTTCCATAAGGATTGAAATGAGACCTGAAGCATCAAGTTTCTCAGGCTTTGCAGCCACCACCTGTTTCAGTTGGCAGCGCTCAAGGCTCTGCAGGAATGAATTAAACACTAAGCTGAGAAGTTCAATATCTCAACTAAAATGCATGTAATAAATAAATTAATACCTTCCAAATATCTTCATCTGAATACAATCCATGAGGGTCAAGGTTGTTCCTTACAGTCCCTTCAAAAAGGACAGGGTCTTGTGGAATAATTCCAAAGCGAGACCTGAGATCATGAAGGCCCAGGGTGCAAATGTTGATCCCATCAATGACTATTTCACCAGCTGAAGGCTCTACCAACCTAAAAAAAACCTGGATGAGCGTTGATTTCCCACTCCCTGTACGTCCCACAATGCCAATCTTCTCTCCTCCTTCAATGCTAAGAGAGATTCCCTGAAGAATTAGGGGAGTATTTCGCCGATACCGAACCTGCTCACCACATAAATACATACCATTGACGTTACATTTTCACCATTGTAACACACAAGTGTCAACATTACTAGAATCTACCTTCAAATCATTTAAGTTGATATGGCCATGAGTGGGCCAATTCTGAGGTGGAAGCCCATCAGGGACTGTCCATGGAGCTTCTGATGGGAGATGGGTGAACTGCTTTATTCTCTCAACCGATACCATTTTGTTCTCAACTTCGCAACTGAGAATTATGCAAGCTGACATGACCGCGCTGAGAGCCAGTCCATTGGATAGAGACAATCCCACATATCCTGCAACAGCAAAATCAATGATAACGAGGGTCGAGAAGGAAAGGGTGTCAACTGTTAACAGAAGGGGGGTGTACCTGGCCTAATGATACCACTTGGCAAAAAGATCATAAACGTGGTGGCCATGCAAAGGAAAAACACACCAAGGAGGTCCAAGCGGCAACCGAGCCATTCATATGATGCACTGTTGTGGAATTGCATTCGCAAATTTGCATTGACCCTCTTAATGTTTTCTTCACAAAATGTGCTCTGCTTCCTGAACCCACGGATTGTTATAACACCCGTAATGGTCTCTGAGAATTGTTGAATCACAGGAGCTTTTGTGATAGAATCAAGTCGAGTCAATTCCCGAGAAGTTGACAGGTAATATTTCTGCAAACCAAAACACGTTTTGTGTTATAATAATCGTAACAGAGTTTAAATTAAAAAGAAAAAGAAAAAGAAGAAGAGTACATGTATCAGTATCCTACCCGATACCAGTTATTGAGCCAAATCAGTGGAATTAGGAGGAAGATCATCTGCCAAGCATTTTGGCATGTGATAAATAAGATGCTGAATAATGTGAACCACATCGACAATACCACTCCCATGAACATTGGGATTAATATGTCGATAAAAAGTTGATCAGTAGACACCTAAACAAGGCGGAAAGATAGTAAGTCCAGTCCGTACACTATTTAACTGAAGAGACATTAGAACTGGAGGAACGTGCATGCTAAAACTCACACGACTTAGAATTCTGCCAGAAGGAGTGGTGTCAAAGAATGACATTGGTGCATGCAGAATACTATGAAGCAATCCACTAAAGAAGCTCTGAGCTGTCTTGAGCCCCCAATGTGTCACTACGTATGATCTGGTAATTCCCAGTACACACGAAATCACTCCTAGGGTACTGTAGACACTCATGAATATCGTGGGGTTAAAGACACCATCTTTTGAAGTTTCATAGGCTAGCCAGTAGTCAGCCATCATAAAAGATGCAGTCCACAATATAGACATTATCAGTATTACTGCTACTCCCCACCACCCATATGCTCTAGTGCAATATTGTTTATATACATCAAGATTGACTTGGCCAGTTTCTCTCTCCTCACTTTCAATCAACTTTGATGTACCCTTATCAGGCTCAGGTTGGTCTGGAGAGTCCATTTTTCCTCTGCTTTCCCCTTCTCTTGAAGAGATGCGGTTCACTTTTGGAGATTGATCACATGCATCACTCCTGTCTACAAGCTCCATGGAGGTTTCATGAGCAGCTACAAGTGCGCCAAAATCTAAGCCGGATTCCACAAGTTCATTATACTTTCCACTTTGCACGATCTTCCCATCTCGCATCACCTTGTTGTTGATAACAAACCAGGTAAAGCTTCTCAGTTGAAACAACTTTCACTATTTGAGTTAATTATTGCACAATGCATAGCATGTAATTGGAGCTTTGAAATGGAAATTATGCTGAATATAAAACGTAAATGTTATAACATTACGGGGATGAAAATCAGGGAGGTAAATGCAAATTTTGATCCAATATAAGTAATACATCTTTCTAACAACGCCTATTAGATTACGAGTACTCTCGTTAACTCGCGTGGAAATAGACCATCATGAGATAAGAAACTGAGATTTGAGAGACTTGTGAGAATATACATACCACTATAGGGTTGACATTATACAAGAAGTCAACTTGGTGGGTGACAAGTAAAATGGTCTTGTCTTTGAGAGCTCCCATGATGCATTCCTGCAGCAAGTTAGAGAAATCAGTACCCTCCAATATATTTATCCTGATTGATAGATATACTGCTTTACTTGTCTTGATATTAGACTAACATTATATCAGTCATAACTATTCATTACACTAAGTGACTTGGCTTTCTGTAGGTCTAGCAGCGAATATAGCCATATCAAGCGATATACTGCTATAAGATTGAAAGCATGTGAAAGGTACAACAGCACACAACACCATACTATAAAGAGTCAAAGAGAAGAGTTCCTTCATTCCAAACGAAGGAGAATAACATGTTTTAAGAAGTTTATAATCATTCATGAAGGTTAGTATTGACCTTAAAAATAAATGATCCAGTTTGGGCATCAACGGCACTAAATATATCGTCAAGGAGATAGATGTCACAGTCCTGATATACAGCTCTAGCAAGTTGTATGCGTTGCTTCTGGCCACCGCTGAGGTTTATACCCCTTTCTCCAATCTCAGTCTGGTCTCCAAATTCTAGCATTTCAAAATCCTTTTCCAGGCAACACACTCTTATAACTTCCCTGTATTTCTCCCTGTCCATTGGTAATCCAAACAGTATGTTCTCTTCGATGGTCGCATTCTGAATCCATGATGTCTGTGCTACATACGCCATTGTCCCACAAACTCTGACCTATAATAGTTTTTTTGAAAGTTAAAAAAAGAAAAACCAAAGAATATAATGATGACAATGTTAGTGAGGTATATCTCAAGTAGAAACCGTATGCCTCTGCAACATAATGTACACCCAGGATGCAACACGTATCTAACTATTGACTAACATTAAGTACACAAACAACGTAGATTAGTCCAAAGCAAACAAACCTTTCCTGAGATCTTGTGCATTTCCCCAAGCACAGAAGCCAACAATGAAGACTTGCCTGATCCAACAGTTCCAACAACTGCAGCAAGGGCCCCTTTCTTTATTTCCAGCTCCGGAACTTCAAGAAATTCCTTCCCACCTTCATCATCCCACGAGAAAGTCCCTTTTATTTCCACAGCTATGCTACTGTCACAATTTTCGTCTCTCTCCACTGAATTTTCATCCAATTCCCTACTTGTCATGAACCCGTCCAACCTCCCAAGGGAGATGATTGCTTGTGAAATTGAGATAAGAGCCTGCGGGAAGTTCCTGACCGGCTCATACAGTATTTTGATCACTGAAGTTACTGTGAACACAGCACCAGCATCAAGAGGGAAACCCAGAAGAACTGCCGCTCCAAAGGTAAGAACTGTTATCATAGTGGGAGCAATCCCCAGAACCCCCACGGTAGTTGCAGTAGTGTACATGAACTTGCCAAGCCAATTATACTCTGATTCACGAAAAGTTCGAATTTTGCCCCCGAAGTGCTCCTCCCATGCTTGGAACTTAATGACACGCATATTATTAAGCATATCAGTCATTGCCTTCATCCTCAAGTCACGGTTCACCATTATACTGTACTGGAAAATGTTGGTACTTTGGGTGCGCATTGATATAAAGGTAGAGAAAGCAGCAGTTCCAAGCAGGGCTGCAAGTGTAGATAAGCCAAGATAGGTATAGATAAGGACCAGAGCAGCTGCAACTTGCAATGGCACCAGCCAAAGAGAGTGCAGCTGCAACATCATATCAGAGACCTGCTGAACATCAACAGCCATGTAATTTACAATCTGGCCAGCCCCGTGAGTCTGCCGCGAAGAACATGACAATCTCAAGCCCTTCTTGTATAAAGCCGTGGTGAGGCTGGAACGAACTAGCATACCCAGACTCTGAGTGTAAAAATTGAATTGGTGGCTACTGAGGACTTCAACTGATTTTGCCAGCAGCAGGATCAATATCAAAACAAGTCCTTTGGAGACACGGCTTTCTTTTCCGGAGGAGTAATCAACAAAATTTTGGATAAGCATTGGCCCAACAAACGTAACTGCAAGTCGAATAAGTGCCAGAAAGCCAGTGCAAGCTATGGGTTTCCAGAAGCATCGAAGTAATGTGATTCCAACAGGGTGCTTGCAATTTTCCTCCGGGTTCGGCCAATTCCTGTCAAAAAGCTTCGACATCCTTTCGGCTTGAAAATACGGAGGAAGTGAAGGCACATCATCAAGTTTAAGGGGCGACTTGTACCCTTTCTTGAGCAGAGGGTTCATCCAAAACCATAGTATTTTGGAGAACAAGGAAGCAAAAGCATAAGGACTCAAATTCATATCTGTCGAAAGCCTTCTGGAGCTCGCATCCAAATCTACATGAATCCCAGATGATCCTTTCATGGCTATAATTGATAGAAGAACAGATAGTGGAAGATTTGCGATCGAGAATATATCATCGACTCTCAAATTAAACTCCAAGTTGTCTTCGCCAACGGTTACTAGACGACAAATGGCCGAAGCAGAAAATAAGCAAACAATAACCAAGTTTGCTGCCCCGTAGATTCTGAGTGGCAAAGGATGTTTAGTATCTCTAACCTTCTTCTCATTTACCATCACAAGCACTACCGCTACGTTGGTTATTGCTTGAGACACCCGAAACAGAGCTTCCATCAGTTTCCATGAAGTCTGAGTGCTCCGAGTGAAGGTTAAGATGCTTAGAACGGTGTAAACTATTGCCAACAGAATGGTTGAAAAGAAAGGAAAATTGAACCAGAAGGTAACCTTGTGATCTGGGTCCTTCTCCCGCAGGAGGGGTTTAATTATTGAGGAGCTAGAGTTGGCATTGGAAATGAGTTTAGAACGGAGTTTAACAAGTGAAAACGCAGAAAGGGTTAGCAAGAAGATGAGGTCAATGAACGAAAACAGCAGTCGCTGGGGACACGGAGATAGGAAGATGAACGTCAACCAGTTAAGTAAAAGTTGTGCAGGAGAAGAAGATTCCATGGCCGGAGGTGAACATGTGAGGGATGTGAGCCACGAATTCGGAGAAGACATATTGGAACAAGGTATGATATTCTACCTTAAGGCTTAAGGCCTCACTTCGTCATTCAACTCGCTGTAATGGTTTTATTTCATGCTAAAGGAAAAGTGGGTGTAGAAGAAGGACCTTCCTTTGGCCCCAGTCAACTAACTACACGGCTTGATGGCGGAAAGGTTTTTGACTTCATGTAGAAATGGGTGATCGTGTGAAGCGCTGGGAATTATATGACTTTAAAATAAAACCCATGCCAGCCACGCTTTTGAAGTTACCTTTAATGCTTGCAACCTGTAAGCAAACCTGAGTATCAATATTTGAGATAAGGATTACGTGGAAAAAATATTAAAGGACAATTTCACAATGTGAAGATAAGTTACTAATTATATAAGGACAATGGACGACGTTTAAATTATGATATATAATAAACATTGATAATAGATTAAAAATTATTTATAACTAATGGTCAAAATATTAATTTATTATATAAACAAAATAAATAAATAAATAAATAAAAAGTCACGTTAATAAGTTTAGATGTGCTATCATAATTTAGATTCTGAGCTGGGGTCTTAGTTGGGTGAAACTGAAAGTGTTTGGCAATCTTAAAGGCATGATTAGTAGCAAAGTTTGGTTACGGATATCGAGCATTGACAAAGACAAAAAGCATTAGTTTATTTGCTAATTCCAGAAATTGCAATCAAATCCTGAGACGAGCAAATGCGGGTGCGTCTCCCGCGTGGAATAATATAGAGAGCCCTCGAGTTCTGGGTGGAGAATATGGGAAGGGATTTCTGAATTCATTTTGACAAGTGGTCCTCTCCTCCCCTACGTAGAAAACTTGGAAGTACGGATTACAGAGATATCCATGGGGTGGCGGCAAAGTGAATATTAGCTTACAAGGACGAAAAGGATCTGAGGTAGAATCAAATGGAGCCTGGCATTGCATAAGAGCGCTCGCATGGATCGTGTGGACAATATTTTATTTTGAATATCACAGATAACGACCCTTTCGGGCGCGGCGCAACGATAAAAGTATCAGTAAATATTTGATTTATTAGTGGTTGATTAAAATAAATAAATAAATAAAAGAATTAAAAAGCTTGTCACCTTTGATTTGATTTGTTCTTTGATATTTTCGGCTTTCGTAGAGAAGCTTGATTTGATAAATAAATTATTAGAATCCTGTTCAGTTTCTATTTGCCCATCGCTAAGGAAGCACAACCCTAGCAGAGAGCGCCGCGCAGCTGCAAGAAATGGGGGATCCTCCCTTCCTCTCTTCATCTTTTTTTTTTTTCTCTTTATCTATGAATTTCTTTTTTAAAAAAATATTTATTTCTTGTCACAAAAATTTTTTGTTAAGAGAATAAAAAATTTGTTTCTTTTACAGAATTTTAAATAATACATTTCATTTATTTAGATCTTTAAATTAAATTTAAATTTAAATAATAAAAAAATTAAATTTATAATATCAAATTTATATTTATATAAAAAATATTTAAAAAAAACTAAAAGTGTATTATTATTATATCAATTATATTTATGATATTTAAAATGTAATATTTAATAAATTAAAATTTAAAAAATTTAATATATTTTTATTTTTTAATTATAATATTAATTTTTTATTTTATAATTTTAAAAACTATAAAATTTATTTATTCTATTTTTGTCTTGTTTATTGAATTAAGTGTCTAATCTTGTACAAACGTAATTTTTTTTATTTTTTTTAAAAAAATTATTTTAAATTATCCATACTATTTTGTGACACAGCAAAAAGGTCAATGACGTAATTTTATTTAATGATTGTTTACAATTTTTATTTACTAATTTTCTTAGCAATTTTTTTATTTTATTTTATTATTATAATGCTTACTGAAATTAATAAAAGTTTTTAATATATTAATATTTTTTTGTGTGATTAGATATTTTAATTATTTATAAAATATTAGAGTGATTAAAAATAATTTACAAATTTTAAATCTTATTTTTATTATATAAGATGACAGAAAAAAAATGTAAATTATAAAATTTAAATTAAGTGGATAAAATAGAAAAATATTTTAAATATTATTTGTGATAAAAATACTATTTAAAATTAAAAAAAAAATTATTGTACAACCACAAGACTTATAATATTATATAATATTAAACATTGAATAGTTAAAAAAAATATAAAAATACATATATTAAAATTGATGTAACATGTATTGTAAAGATAATAATATAATCTCTCCTAAAATGATTTAATTATGTATGAAGTATATCTGCATAAATTCTAATAAAATAAATAAATCAAATAAAGAACAATCAAATAATTAAAATTATAAGAAGATAAAAAAATAAATAAAAATATTAAAAATAATTTAATAATTAATAGTTTCTGTTAATTTTATTACAACAAAAATTTTTAATATCATTTGATTGTATGTTGAAGAGTTTACACACCACGCCTCCCTCCCAGCCACTTAAAGCTAGCCCAAGAGGTTTCCATGGGTTATTTTGATCATGAGGACTGCGGTTTATCTCCTATTTGATTTGCCGACAGATATAAATTGTATTTCACTATTGAAGTAAGAGTATCTAGCAATTTGACTTACACTAGGCATTAACATTTTCATGTACGGCATGCGAATAACAAGACAATTTTCCTCTCCTAATTTAAACAAGCTGGACTACAGCAATAATCCTTAGGGCCCCGTTTTGGAGAAGATCGGCAAGCTCGTCAAATAGTAGAGCAGTTCGCCAACCCCATCCTTTAGGAGCTTTAGGTAGAAGAGTCCCTGTTTGTTTAAAACTTCCAAACACCATCACTTCCCTCTTTGATGGGCAAATCAACTGAATGAACAACACAGATGAAACCCAGAATTATTAACCAGATTGATTTTCTCGACATACTACAATTACAAAAGCACTAAGTTCACTACAATTATTACCTGATAGCGCGCTGTCACCTTCTCTCGGGAATCGACATACATATGCACCTAAAATTACATTTTAAAATTATATCATGAGACCAGGTTCAATTCAAATTAAAGTGCCGTAAATAATACCACTAGAGGCAATCAGCACCCTCCTCGAATTGATATATATGACTGAAGCATTTCATGGCTTAAAAGCTGAATATGATCCCAAATTTTCTTCAAGACCTAATTATTTAAATAATAAAAGGTCTTGCTAACCTTTCTGTGTAAATCAGCAATCTCTGCTTTCCGACGGTGAAGAAACAACCCTGCAATAACATTAAAAATCAGTTCCAAGATAGACGACAGATTTTACTATTTGCATATAAACAAAAATTCATATCCTAAAGGCCACAATTTGATGCATACAAACATTACCAAGAGTTCTCCGTCCCTGGGGATCTTCGTCATTAAAAGCCTGTACACTGACCTGAAAATTCAAACGGATAAATTTTATTTATACCAGGACATGCACACTCATGCTTGCATGAATATGCCAATTAATCGATATCCTAGTACCTTCCATAAAGAACCAGCATAGAACACTTCTGCAGAATGCTTGACCTGGCCATCACCAAGCCTGTGCACATCCTCAAATTGCACTCTGTAAAACCAGCAAGGAATTTACAACATATTTAGAAAATTTATACAGCTTATACCCAAGAATTCAAGGAACAAATACATAATTGAGCCCCAAAAAAGAGGGAAAGATAAAATAAAATAAAAACGACATGAACAAAAGCAGCTGAACAAGGATAAAATTATATATTATTTGATAAAACAACTGAAACTGAAATACAATAAATAATAATAACAGAAATTGCAAGAGACCCCTAAAATCCCATGTGGATAACAAAAGATCCCTTCTTCCAAGCATACAAGAAACAGAACTGCTCATAAAAACTTTGACACATCAAATCCCATTTGAAAGAGACAACAGGGTATTAGACTAAGAAGGCCAAGATTCAAGAACCCCGTCCTAGTGAACGGATGCTAAGTGTCTCAACAAATTCTATAATGGATTATGCATCAAACATAAAACAACCACAGCAGATAAATCCTATTCAGTAAATAGGGAAATAAGACAAAGATAGAAAAAATAAATAAATAAAGAGAACAAAGATAGATTCCCACTACTAATAGCCTTAACAGCCAGGTTCTGATAATGATAATGACCCAGGAGGAGTACTAGAACTAGGCATCAAACCATCCAACAAGAAAACTTTCAACATATAAGCTATTTTCTTTTACAGTAATCAATAGTAGCAAAGAGGACAACTCACCCAAAACGAAAAGGAGGAAAATGGCTTAAAGGTGTCTTCAAATCCAATGATATAGAAGAACTGTTACTATTATCCCATTCTATTCCTATGGTATGTTCCGGTGCCTCTAACATTTGCATGGGAATGCCACCAGTGCTTGGACCTCCAGCAGTACTTCCAGACATTCTGCTTTGCAAGCCCATCTCATATCCCCTTTGTGTTATCTCTCCATGTGCATTAGTTCCATTACTTCCCCCCTGGCTAAGCCCAACCAAAGCTGTCAACCCATCTCCAGACAGGTCCCCGTTGTGGTCAGCTTGTGTCTCTGAATCATCATTAGCTCCAGATTGTGGGTAGTTTCTGTTTCCAACACCAAATGGTACGCGAGAAAAGACAAAACGTGTAGGAGGAGAAGCAGCTGCTGGCACAAATGTAGTTCCACGACCAATACCAGCAAGCCCATCAATAGCACCTCTAACATGTACTCGTACAGGTCTAAACAGGCCACTTCCTTCACCTTGAGAAGATTCAGCAACATATATGCTTCCCACATTCCCAGAAATATTATTCTGGTTATGTTCATGCGTGTAATAACCAGGGGTAGTAACTCCCTGAGAAAATGCAAATGGCTGCCGGCAATTGCATGCCACACTCATAAGACAACAAACTTTGCATGTATCAGCGGCGATTTCTTGCACCCTCTGACTTAGAAGCATCTAGAAAACAGACATGAAGTTTGAAAAGCCAAAAAAAAAAAAAGGTCAAAAGCATTTTCTGAAGCAACAATTTCTACAAAAGAACTATGCTTTTGCTTGGGCAGGAGGTGGTTGGGTGGTTGCAGCATTTCAAAATGGTAACTTGATATAAGCATTCTGTTTTTTTTTTTTTTTGGTACAAGATATAAGCATTCTTTTAAATGTGAAATGCAGTACTAATATAATAGTCAAATAAGTCTCACGAACCTGCAGCCAAAGACCATCATTTACAGCTTTGCAAGGGAAAGCTAATTCTTCAAGTTGCTTTCTGACATTTAGAAGTGCCTCAAAAGACATATTGCAATATAATAGAGAACCTCCTTCAAATACATTTACAAATGCTTCGTGTTCATCCCCATGAACTCCATACTTCCCTTTGGAGTGAGCATTAAGCTGTCTTCTACCAACAACCCGGCCACCCCATGAAAAAAGAGGCGCACCATACCTTCCCCAGTCACTGGATGTGAGCCCATTACAAGAAGAATTTGATGAAAAGCAATGCCTTGATTGATCCCTAACTAACCAACTATTGTTATCCAAATGGTAGCAAGACCCTTCCTCAGATGGCCCTTCAATAGCCACTCCTGTGGCTCCCATTCCAGTTGCTCCAGCACCAAGAGGCATCTCAACATAAGAACACGATGTTCTAATCCCATCTGTTTCTGACAACAAATTACTGATTGATGAAGGCCCTTCCATGTTGCAAGAATATCTAGGCTCCAAGTTTGATGAACCGGTATGTGAAGCTTGTTGTGAGTGTTGAGTGGAATTAGAATCCCCATTATTGAATTCTGCCACACAGTCTGCAAGCTCAACTAGCAGCTTATGTGTGCTAGTGTCCTTTAGATCACTTTTAAGATTTAATGGCCCTAGATCAGTTTCCAACCTCTTATTTATGCAGCTATCAGCTATGCTTTTTCCCTTAGAGTTATCAGAATCAGAACGAATATCAGTTCCAGACTCAGAGTCAGAATTTCCTTGCTCAGGATGCTCAGCCTTCCAGTGAGTATTCTTTGCCTGGAATGTGTGCAATGCCAATTCAAACCTTTTCATGAAAATAAAACATGTGTTATGTAGTTCATGAAACTCAAGCTGCTAACCACAAAATACAATTAGAGGCTCAGAAAATACTTACCGTTTCTCTTCACTGGGTATCCACAGTTCATCAGAGGTCAGTAATGCATGTAACGTTTGAGGTGAAAGTTTAGGAAGCACCTGCAACAAGCAATAAAATATGAACCTATATAACCAGCTTCATTGAGACTTCTTTATCTTTTTCTGTTCTCTTTTTCTTTAAAAAATAAAATAAGCAGAAATGTAATTATTCAATTGCAATATCCTCAGTTTAAAATTCAGATTAGTTGGATGACATGAAAATTCAGAAATACGAATCTACACAGCAAATTCTTAAGAAAATTTATTAAAGTAAGAAAAAAATTTGTTTTTCTCACAAATATTTAATGGCCTACAAGGCAAGCAATTAAAGCTCAACTGTATAGACATCTCATGTTATTACATATTAATCAACAAACAGAAGAGATTAGCACTGCTCCTTTCGAATGTTGTTTAAGCCACCTTAGCCTTAATATTGATATCAACCATATAATCATGAACCACAACTAGATCAACCACCAGATGCAACTGTGTTCTTGTATCTTTCTCATTACCTCTTTCAACTCCATGCCACCACTTTGACAGAGGTAGCCCCAACAAGCATTTCTAACACGCTCCCCATGAATGCCATAGTCTTGATTCTCCGCAAATACCTATTTTATAATCATACTCCATCAATTACTAACCAACAAAATTCTATGGCATACATACATTTCACAAAGAGGTATACAAGCATCTTGAACCTGATAAGCTAAGAAGTTTGAAGTCCACAGCTCAGATATGATGAAGTCTGTACATATTGCACATAAGTCCTGCATGGACAAATATATACACAAAAAGAAAGCTTTGTCAACATCTAAAATGGTAATTAAACAGGAACGAATAGAAGAAATATAAAAAATTTATTAGGTCCAACATGACTTTAAACATTCGAAGGTAACTATGCCCTTCTAATCTTTTTTCTCTTGGTCCATTATGTGTCCTTCAAGTCATCGCATAAACATGATACCTGAAGGTCAAGAAAGGAAGCAGCAGCAAGAACACGAAATGCATTATCATCAGTAAGTTTAGGGTGGTGCCCATATAAATATGCCAAAGCCATTGCAATTGCCTCATCATTAACATTCTTATCATCAACATGCAAGGTCAGCATAGGAGCACTGGCTTCTTTCCAAGGGCCATGAAGCATATTCCTGGTAGACACATTAGACAACAACTAGTAATGTTGTCAACATGGTTAATATATTGTGTGTGGGTTCATCATCAGATACATGCTAAAGATAATAAAGCATACTTTACCCAAAAAAAAGAAAGATAATAAAGCATAGAGTTTAGGCATACAAAGATGTACATAAACCAGAGCAGGAGTAAGAATCAAATTTTCTCATATCCATGTTTAAAATTCATACAAGGTAACAATATGCAGAGGGTTTAAAGAATTCATGCATCATAATAGCTAGTAGGCCTTACTCACTAGTTTAACACAACGATTAAATAAAAACTAAAACAGTAATGCTAAATACTAAAATCTATCATGCGACACCGTTATCAAAACATGTTAGAATGCTCCACTATAACACGAAAACTTCCTCAATTTAACTTATGTCATTCAGTACCATTTCTAGATGATATATTCCTTATCCTCCCGACTCTCGGGCTTAAAAACTTCATCACTCTTCAATAGTAGTGCCGAACTTATCAAGCATACGGTTCATACCCTTTTACCAATTATTATCATCATTCTTTCAATTCCCTTCATGTATCACTTTTTACCAAAATTCAACATGTCACTGATATTATCACGGTGCCATGTAGATACAGATACCGAAATATTTACAGAATTAACGAATCCAGTAACAGTGATTATTTTAACAAAAAAAACAAGTATAAAGAGTTGACTCAATAAGTATGCTGATTGAAGATCGAAGGAAGAAGAAAAAAGAAAGAAATAGTAAACGAAGAAACCCAGTTTTTCAGTGAAATTATTGTTACCTGAAGTAGGAACTCCGAGAGAGGATAAGGCGATGGAGGCGATAAGTAGAACCCATTGCGTGGAGCACGATGTCGGAGAATGAGCCGGAATTGAAGCCTTCCATCTGAATATGGTCGCAAAGAGAAGTAAGGTTACAATCGAGAGCACGCAATTCGGAACTGCTCCGATCGTTGTCGGAGTGCTGGGAGGAGGGAATCGCCATCTTCATTTGCGGTGCATAAGATCGAGCTTTAGGGTGCTGAAGGTCCATGCGCATGGAACCTCAGGAGGAAAATCTTGAGAGTGGTGGCTTAGCGTCAGAGAATGCAGCAGATCAAATGCATTATAATCAATATCATCGTCGATTCAACAATATGGCAACAACATCTGGTGTTGAACCACAAAAAAACACACTTTGCTTAGCTTCGTTGTTCGTCTCGCAAAAAAACAAAGCCTAATAGCTATCGAGAAGCAAACGGTGCGTTTAAGCCGTGTTTAGTGGACCGCTGTTATAAAAAGGATAATGTCCCTCACCCCTCAAAAAAAAAAAAAAAAAAAAAGGTCAAATCCTGCCACCCGTGAAATTATCGTCGCCGATAAACTACCGTTCAACCCAACGGCGTTGTTTTGAGTGTACTGTACTTTTTTTTCCCCCTCTTTTAAATAAGCACTGTTTTTAGTTATTAGCATTTTTCTTTATTTTTTTAAACACATGAAGCATGACATGGGATCACATCCACATGGAAAGATGATCGAAATATCAGTTTCTCGAAAAGAGAATATAGAAACCTTACGTCAATAGAAAAATGAGAAAAAAAATATTACTGATAAAAAAAAGGGACAGGTAATTGGATCTTTATTTTTTTTCTCTTAGTTTGGAAACTGATTTATTTGGTATATTATTGAATTTGAATATTTTGATGTGATATAAAGATAGAATTAGATAAATACAAAATTATTAATTATAAAAAATTTATATTAATATTTTTTTTATACCACATAATATGATTCAAATTTTTTATATTAATTCTATTTTTTATTTTTAAGTAATATTAAACTTCATTTTTTATAAAAATAATAATTTATTAACTAAAAGCAACGTTTCAACTGTATTTATAATAATATTAGAAATATAAAATTTATTTACAAATAAATAACTATTTAACGAAATAACTATTTTTATTTACTTATTTAATTAAATTTAATAATTTTTAAAATAACATAATATATTAAATCAAATCAAAAAAATTATTGACAACTCTATTAAACAAAAACAAGAACATCAACTCTAATTATAGTAGAATAAATGAAATTTTAATTAATCTATAAAAAGAAATGAAAAGATTAAAAATTCTTAAATTTACTTAAAAAAATAATTTTTTAAATTTTTCATTAAAGATAAATCAAAGATATTTATTTAAAAAAAAAAAGAGTAAAAGAGGAAGATACGGGCTAATGCAAATGGCGGCGGCAGTCTTGTATTGCACTAAAGTGTTGATTATAAAGACTTGTTTGGTAGTAGAAATTTTTTTTATTTTTAACAATTATATCTTTTAATAAATATGTGTTTTGAGAATAATAATTATTAAAAACATACAAAATATATTTGGTTGATTTTAAATATTTATTTGAAATTTTTTTATTATTATATTTAGTTATAATAGATTTTTTTAAAAATTTTTTTAATATTTTTAAAAAAATATTTTTATTTATATTAAGATGAGAGAGAAAAAATAAGTGTAGAGATGACAGAAAAAATAATAAAAAATAAAAAAAGATGATGAAACAAAAAGTAAGAGAGAAATGATTAGAAAGATAGGTGAGAGAGAGAGAGGATGAGAGAGATGGATAAAAAAAATAAAAGAGAATGACAAAATAAAAAATATATTTTTTTATATTTTAAAAAAATTCTTGTGACATAAAAAATTTGGATTCTCATTTTTTTATATAAATTTTTTTTGGTAAAAATTATTTTAAAAAATTATTCTAAAAAATTTATATTTTTTATAATATTTTTAAAATTAAAAAATTAGGCGTAAGAATTTAATTTTTTTAAAATTTAAAAAAATTTCTTCTACCAAATATTCTCTGAAGATGTATTTGGACAAGTGGAAAAACTACATTTATACATTATGATAAGGCATTCAGGTCAACAAACAGAAGATAAAGACAGGATAAATAAATCTTATAATTTTTAAAAATATAAAAATAAATACTTAGTATTATAATTAAAAAATAAATAGATAACACACCTCTCAAATTCTAATATACTAAATAATATATCTTAATAGATTAGATATACAGTTAACACAACATAAAAAAAAAAAGAGTCGTAATAGAAAAGGCAACATATCTTTCAATCTTTTTTAAAGATTAATTTTTTTCAAATTTATTCTACATAAATTTAGTGTCGTAACTTTAATGTTATAGATCTAGATAAAAATATGTATGCCTTTGAAGTTCTAAAAAAATTTTTATGAAGAGAAAATTTTATTTTTAAAAGAAATAAAAAACTCTCTTGAAAAGAATTTTTCACAAAAAAAAAGTAGAAAAATTTTAACAAAAAAAATAAAAAACGGAGAAGGGAGGGGTAAAGAAATGGAGGGTGGTGGCGGGGGAGGGGCGAGGGGATTTCCATCCCCTCCCCCAACAAAACTTTCTGCGGCCGCTGCCTCTGGTCGCAGAGAGAGAGAGAGAGAGGAGCGCTGAAGATGTATATGTCTAGATAGACTATTTTGACAAAGTTGATAAGCGTGAGGCGTGAATGGACAAAGTTTATGGTTCAGCCACAAGGTACCATTTATTTATTTTTGGACAGGCCTTAGCCTACAATTACATGAAGAGTTTGAGGCCGAAGGAGAAGGGATCAAATATAGAGGACAAGAAGGATACGGCCCAATGAAGGTCCGGCCCGCCCAAGTCAGCCGAAGGAGTCACACACTGCCCGTCCAAAAAAAAGAAAGAAGGGTTACCAACGGCTTTAAAAATAAAAATAAAAAACAGATTTAGAAAGGTTACCGTTAACTAAAAGTACCAACGTCTCTTTCCGGTTTTGAAAATTTGAAATGAAATAGTTTTGATTTTTATATCTCTCCCAAAAGTCTATGCTATTTGTTTTCTTCATCTGACCCAAAGCCCCAACCCCACAGCCATCCAAGCTTTAATCTGTGCTCTCCCCCTCTTTACCCTCTCTATTTTTTCTGCATCTATCGCTATGGCACTCAGACCCATTGATAACGCTCTTCCAATGGCACCAGAGAGGCCCAGAAAGCAATCAAAAGTCACTGTTCCAATCGCAAAACAGTCTGATCGTGCTCTCAATGACGAAAATCAGGTTTCACTGCAATCATCTGAGGATGCCACCATTGATTATATCTCCTCCGAGAACCTTAAACCTATGTCGGACCCTGAAGCCAAGATTCTGGTAAGTTATTGTTTTGTATACCCTCTGCGTAAGCCTATGTCTTAGATTTACTCTGTCTACAATTTTTTTCTTCTAATTTTGGCATTGACTTTTAATTCTTTGAAAATGCTATTGCAGAGTTTAATTGAAGAATTGGATTCCAAAAATTGGATCAAGGTTTGTGAGGCACTGAATAATGTTAGGCGGTTAGCATTGTACCACTCTCCTCTTCTATTCCACATCTTGTAAGTAATCTGTTCTGGGTTTTTTCATTTTACATTTTTTTTTCTTTAAAAAAAAGAAAAGAAGAAAGGCAGTGTGTATTTTGAATTTAGTATAAGGGTAATTGGATTTCGTGAAATTTATAACATGAAGCTATGAACAGGGGAAAAATCGTGGTGTTAGTGGCGAAGACAATGAAGAATCCTCGAAGTGCTCTGTGCAAAACCTCTATTATGGCAGCTTCTGATATTTTCAACGCTTTTGGTGACAAATTGCTGGACCCCTACACCTCTGATGCATTTGATAGCCTGGTGTGGACTAATTTTCCTTTTCCATAGTCTAATTTTGTTGATAAATGGATTGGATTATCTAAGGGGTCAAATTTTAACAGCTCTTGCAGCTGCTGCTAAAAGCATCTCAGGACAAGCGGTTTGTGTGTGAAGAAGCAGGCAAGGCACTCAACTCAATGGTGGTTTCCATGGCCCCTCTTCCCCTCCACCAAAAACTGCGGGCATATGTTAGTCATGCCAACCCCAGAGTCAGGGCTAGGGCTGCTATTTCTCTCTCTAACTGCGTCTCTAAGATGGTAAAATTGCTATAACATTGAATTATGCTCACTATCTTTTCTAATGATCACGCACTGCTCTTAATTTATATGTACATAACAGCAGGGGCTTGAAGAAATGGAGGAATTTGGGTTGGCAGAGCTGATTAAAGTGGCAGCGGATTTACTGAATGATAGACTGCCCGAGGCAAGGGAAGCCGCAAGAAGTATTGCAACTTTTGTGTACGAGGCCCTTACGAAGAATGAGGAACATAAGGTGGAACTGTGGCAGAGCTTCTGCCAATCTAAGTTACCACCCATTCATGCTCTGTCAATGTTCAAGACAGTTAATCCTTAAAAAGAGCCGGGGTTAGGGCTGTTGTAGTCTCTGTCAAAGTCAGGATAGTTAATCCTTAGAAAAATCGGTGGCACTGCTGTTGTAGTCTCTAATTATACTGAAGGCATAGTCTACAACTTCAGCTACATGTTATGTTGCTCATGATTCTGCATGAGAGGCATTGTTGAAATAAAATTGAAATCAGTTTGCTGCTGTAAATTCCTTTTATTACATTGCCACTATAATTGGATCAATAAATTGTCAACCACTTCTTTCACCAGTTCAATGACCTGTCCAATTTTAAAACATTGTCTCTTTGATAAAGCTCAATCAGCTCTCACTTTTGAGGTCTGGCAGATATGCCACAGTTGGGACTTCGACAAAAATGTTTCACAGATTGTGCAGACTACCATTTGTATTGGGAGTTGTCGTTCCTTCACTCTAGACATACTCTTTAAGACTTAAAACAGCAATCTCAGAATGATCAATTAAGGCACATATTTTGGCAAACAAATCTCAACTTATAGGCGCCTCTCCATTCCCCCTCCCCTGCGGCAAAACACCAACAGCAATTTCAGAATGAACAATTAAGGCACATATTTTGGCAAACAAATCTCAACTTATAGGCGCCTCTCCATTCCCCCTCCCCCACGGCAAAACACCGAAAAAAAAAATCTATTTGGAAAATGGATGATATTGTTTTATAAAATAGCACAAGGCCATCTCAACATCAATATGTGATTCCCCAGCATAGAGTCAAAACTATCTTTCTTTTTTATCTTTCTCCAATAATTACCTTCACGTGTTTCCACTGCTTCATGAAATTCCTGCAAAATAATCGGAAGTTCCCCCTAGTACATGGCATGCTAATTTTTGCAAAGTTTTATTTGCTGTGAGAGCATAGTAATCCTACTTGTAATGAAATAGGAACATCATCAGCACTAAAATCGCCCAAATCTTCAGAAAAATAAAGACTGTCAGGAAACAGAAGTTGTTGGCATCAGTATGATCCTCAAAAGCAACAGTATAGCCGTATAGGAATTGTCACTCTGGTCCTGTTCCTGGTAAGAGACCTTCAATAAAGTCCTGTATGTCCTTCTTCACTGTAACCTCTTCGCAGGAGAACAACCTTCATAAGTATAGATAGCTACTCATGGTTAGGCACAAATGGATACATTTAGGGACATGCATTATAACATGCCACGATCCATATTTATTTACAGTAAAGAAAAAAGAAAAAAGAATTCATAAAGTATATTTTAAGGAAAGATACTACAGGCTGTAACATAAGATACTGGGGCTGTGTCCTAAAGGATTAACCTGGATATACTTGAGTCAAAGAAAGATAACCCAAAAATAAATGATTTTACAATCTAAAGAATATAATATGGTTGCCAGAGTATTCATGCATCAAAATGCGGGAAATACTACTAGACAAAATAAAGGATGCATGCATTTGGAAGTCGCAATGTTAGGCCCCTCTCTACAGGTAATCTACTGAAAAACAATCTTTTAAACAGAAATAATTTTCTAGTACGGACAAGAACATGACGTTGGTTCAACCCCCACATATCACTCTCAGTCTTGGCTCAGGCCGCTAAATTGTATTTAGCAAATCCAAGTCTTAGAGTCCCATTTATACTCAGTACTAATCATTTTCCAAAATTGAGCAACTGTACTGGTTGTCTTCCAGAAAACCCCAAGTTTTGTGTCTTCAAATTTTCTTGACTGCATTACTTCAACTAAAGGCCTACCATTACCAAAACTAGCTTCCTGGAGACCATCTACAGTCTAAACATATAAGAAATAATTAAAACCTTGCTACATTTTTTGAAAATCTACCATATATTTCGCAGGTTACTTCTTATAGTTAAAGCGACCAAAAGAATAGAGGTCAATTACTTTATGTAAGTATTCAAATATAGTAAATCATTATAAATTTTCACTGTCTTAACTCCAACATATATTGAAAATGTGAAATTAGGACAATGGTACATAAAAAAAGAAGTAGAATAACCCAATATTGGGGAAAGAGAAATTACAGAAAATGATCAACTCCAATCAACAATGTTAGAATAACTGCAGTGATGGACAATGAATTCAAATTGATACTAGATACTAAAAGTTATGGATTTAACAGCACAACACCATTGCTTAATTCGTTACTTCTAACTTCTGCGTATTTTTCCACATATGTTATCTTCATCTCTTCTTCCAAATTCTTCCCATTATTTAGGAATGCCTTCGGAGTCTTCATTAGTTTTCTCCATCTTCCAATGAAAGGCTAGAATCACTTTTCAGTGTCTCAGCATTTTCCTAATTTACTTGCTTGTCTTCGTATAGTAGCTCACGATCATTAGCAGCACGTCTATATTCTTGAGCTGTACCCATTCTTGCTAAATCCCTTCTTTTTGAATTTGGTGCCCTAGGTTCACTGATCCCTTGAAAGCCCTTGGGAGTTTTTGTTGGCTTTGTTGAAGGGCTTACATATCTATGTTTTTTCTTAAACATTAAATTCCGGTTCCCCTTATTCACATTCATACCGATCCGAGTCCATCTACCTTTTGATTTTACAGCATTTCCTAATTTATTAACACGTGACACTACTAATGTATCCCAATCAGAACCAGCGCCGGCATCACCATTTTCGGGATCCCTAACTTCTCCTCTCTTGTTTTCTTCAATTTTCCGAGCTTCGCTTGCCATTAGCTTAATTTTCTCGATTTTCGTTTCCAATTGAAGTTGATCTTACTCGATTTATAAAGTGAATTCTATGAATGGCAACAACTTGAGTGGACTTCAATACCCACTCCCACCAATTTTTATCAAATTTTTTTCTTAAACAGTGTCTTGTTGTTTATATTAAGAAAAGTGTCAATGTATTAGAACCGCTTATGGAATAAGATATTGATAATCCCTTTGATTGTGGTTTGGCCCGTTAGCAATTAACTCTTAAACCAACCCTAACAGCCCAACAGCCTTTTTTTTTTATGTCCCAAAAAGATCAACAATCAAATTCTTTTATTTTTTCGGGAGAAGATGATATTTTGATAATACATTAATAAAAGGAAGTGAAACGGAGTCCCAACCCAAATATAGATTCGCATGTTGCCAAAATCCTGTAGTTGAAATTTACGATTCAGCTTCTGCGGCTGTATCTTCTCACTAGCATCAGGCGACGACACCTGACCTTCAACCAAGGCTTCAATGGCGCCGTTAAAGCCGTCTTTTTCAGGTTCTCTTCCTATCAGAGCTCCTCTTACTCTTGATGATTCTGAATTTGATGTTTCGAGTAATTGTACTGGCCTTGATAGTGGCTCTGAGTCTGAGGGCCTTGTGGGTGGTGAGGAGTTCGAAATGGCCTTGGTAAGGCCTTCTGTTGTTGACCCAGAAGAAGACCCAATAGGCAGTGCATGTGAAGAGGAAGAAGGGAGTGTTGAGGTTGATGATTTTGCCCCTCTTGTTGAATTACCCGCTGTGCACCAGACAACTCTGCGAGTTATGCCCTTCGCCCAGTTGTCTAGCTATGATGATGATGAAGAAGAGGAAGAGGTGGTGAGTGACGTGGAAGGTAATGAAATGTTTAGTATTGTGCGGGTTCCAAGCATTGATATGCCGCAGAACTTTACTGGCTTTCCCAGAATTAAGGCCTTAGATGTTGAGGAAGAAGAACTTGAAACTTTGCTGTCAAGGGATTCTTCAACTATTAACCAATCCGTTATTGCAAATGAGTTGACATTTATCAATGATACGAGTTCTGATAATTTTATGGAATCTGAAAATGGGGTTGTGAGTATAAAGATAGACGAGAGATTGGTTGTGGTGGAGCATAATCAGACTCTGGACGGAGTTCTTGAAGATAGAGTAGCTCAAAGCGAATATTCTATTGCTTCTGATAACGATATTATATCACAGTATTCACGAACTAGTTTTAATAATGAGCAATTTAGCAAAGTAGAAGTACCCTCAAATGAGTTGAAGAATGAAGAAGGCTTGAAACTAGATGAAATGGATAGACTGGAGGGAGGCACTATAAAATTGATTGAGACTGGTGCAGTCAGCATGAATTCCATAAAGCAAAGAAAGTTGGACGTGGACATCAAAGAGACAACTGAAATGGTGGAAGCGACTTCAATTACAATGGGTGACTCCAGCTTATTGAAATCAAATATTGAGGATTATAACAAAAGCAGAATTCTGAATAGGAATAATATTGGCAATCATCTGCAAATACAGAATCCTCAAACACAGATTGATTTTAGCCAGACAGATGACCTTGCATCAGATGCCTTTGCTGAAAATACTGAATGTGCAGGAAGAGAACCCATATTTTGCCTCCCAACTCAAGAAGCTGCAGCTAGTGGTAGTCAAGGTTTTAATCTTGATCACGAAAGTGAGTATGAGAAGCTGGTAAACATAAGCAAATATGTAATTAACTCAGAAGACAAATTGCATGATGCTACTGCCAGATTTGAATCCGGTGATGATGATCCTTGTGAAGGTAACAATATTCATAGTGTTGAGTCTGCTAACTTTTCAGAACCAAGTCTACTTCAACTGACTGTATATTTGGAAAATGATTTAGAAGATGAAGAGTTCAGTGATTGCCATTCACATGAACATGTGCAAACAGGGTTTAATTTGGGAGACACGGTAAAGGAAGCTACTGTTGATTTAAACGCAATAAGCCAAGAATCTGAAAGAGCTGGTTCAGCTCCAGATAGAGATGTAGAAGGCCTGATTTCAGTTGGTCTTGAGCAGTTCGTGGAACAAATTTCAGCTCTCTCTACTCTTTTGGGTTCAAAGGGTTTTGGAAAGAACTCTCAACAAGAACATACAGATAGAAATTCACATGAAAAAATGACCTTACTGAGAGATGACGCAAACGAGGAATTACTGTATACAGCTAATAGGTTTGAATTAGATTGCAGTAGAACAACAGTCACCGCATCTGATAAATCTGGTATTATCTCTGTGAAAGATCCAGCTGGTTTTAGTTCCTTACCAGCTTTTGAACGTCAGGCTGGATTCAAACATAATTTAAGTGACAAAGAAAGGGAAAAAGTCGAGAAGATACAGGCCCTAAGTGTGAAGTTCTTGAGGCTTGTCCAGCGAATAAATCTATCTATCGATGATTCCTTTGTTTTGAAAGTTTTATGCAGATTAGTTGCAGATATTGAGAGGCGTTCTAATCAGAAATTTGTCATTGATTCAGCAAAATTTTTGGCAAAGAAGCTTGAAGAAAATGGTGAAGATGATTTAGACTTTTCTTTGAACATTCTAGTTCTAGGGAAAAGCGGGGTGGGAAAGAGTGCAATCATTAATTCTCTTTTTGGTGAGATGAAGGTCATGACAAATGCATTTGAACCTGCCACAACCTCTGTTAAAGAGATCGCTGGAACTATACAAGGAGTCAAGATCAGAATCCTTGACACACCTGGTCTCAGGTCCCCAGTGAAGGACCAAGCCTTCAACCGAAAGATATTGTCATCTATAAAGAGGTATATGAAAAAATTTCCTTTAGATGTCATTCTCTATGTTGATCGAGTAGATGCCCAAACCTGGGATCTCAATGATTTGCCATTATTAAGGTCCATCACAAGTTCTTTCAGTCCATCAGTATGGCAACGTGCTATTCTTACGCTGACACATGCTGCTTCTACTCCTTGGGATGGACCATCAGGATGCCCACTAAGCTATGAGGCATTCGTTGCTCAAAAATCCCTTCTTGTTCAACAGTTAATCAGCCAAGCTGTAGGTAATTTGTGCCAGGTAAATCCAGGTTTCATGTGTCCAGTGTCCCTTGTTGAGAACCATCCATTATGTGGAAATAATATAAATGGAGAATGTGTGCTTCTGAACGGGCTTAGATGGAGAAGCCAATTATTCGTTTTGTGTTTCTCTCTGAAGATCCTACATAAAGTGTCTTCCATGGCAGGGCCTCAAACTCTTTTTGATCACTGGAAGCTTTGTTTCTTCCAGAACCGCTCCGCACCGCTGAACCATCCATTGTCTTCTTTGTTGCAGTCTCATGCTCATCTAAGACTCCTTGCCAATTGGAGTTGACTCAGACGTTCAAATCAATGAGGAACTCAGCTGGTCTCATCAGCAGCTTCAATGAAAAGCTAATTTTGAAGAACATGATCAATGGTTGAAGCTCCTAGAAAAGAAATAGTGGAGGAGGTAAAAGGACCTTGGATTTCAAGAACAAAAGCAGATGCAATAAAAATTATTGTCTTGACATGGGGGAAAATGAAAGTCTGGTGGCTTTATCAATCCCATTCACCAATCACCAGGCATATGTTTCACTTTCAGGGCACATTTGGGATAAAATGAGGGAGAGAAGAAACCCAATCACAGCTCAAAAGCAATTGATATATATATATATATATTTTTTTTTTTAAGAAGCCAAGGAAAACAAAAGGCAACAAAAAATACTTAGCTTCTTCCTAGTGGAGTGATTTAAATATTATTTCTGCCTTAAAATTTTTGAATATTTTATTTTTTTATAGTAATGTTTTATTTCCATTTTAATATAATTTTTTTCAAGGTCAGCTATATGATTAGGATTGTCTGAGTACTCTATATAGAGACATATTTATCTCAGAATTTTAAATATGTTTGGTAACTATGTTTTTTTAAATTCTGTTTTTAAATTTTTTTCATAACAAAAAAAATTTGTTTGAAAGTTTATTTTTTATTTTTGTTTTAGAAATAAATTCTAAAAATATTTATTTTTAAGGCAAGAAAATAAAAATAATAGAAAATTATTTTTATTTTTAAAGTAAATAATATATTTTTAAAATAATTTATCAAATAATTTTTTTTATATTTTTATTTTACAAAATAATTTTTAAACATAATTTTTAAAAACATTTTTTAAAAATAAAAAACAAGAACAGAATGCGTTACACGCATCCTTCTCAATGAAATTCGGATTGTGAATTACCTGTGTCGACAGTATAAAGCTTTTATCCGTTAAAAACTCTTGCGTCTCTTATTAATCTATTCAAGGTTATGCAGAAGAATATAACATAAATGTGTCCTCTTTTTCACTTATATTAATGTCTAGTCCATGTGTAGCCATATTATTCACTATAACTGAAAATATTGAACATATAGGATTATTCATACTACACAGAACCATAGCCCTTAATAAGTATTTCACTTTACAACATAACATAGGATAAGCTTTCCTTGGATGCTGAAAAGAATCTTCCTTGTGGTTTTTAAGAAGCTATTCTTAAATCCACTTGAAATGTATATATTTTGAAATTCGGCTTCAACTTAATGCATAAACTCTGTCTAAAACGCTCTTCTGAAAATATTGTCTGCAGTGTTAATAACATTACAAAGGCAGATTCAGCCAGGTAATCAAATAATTTTACACAACATCCCAGTTTTGCCAGGCACAAATATTAGATATGTTGCTGGTCCAACTTCGAGGTAATCGATTTCGGGTCTTCCGCACAAGCACTCTGCTGGTAGCTAACCCATTGTTAATGAATTTACTGGAAAGGGGATGTCCAAATAAAGATAGACACACAGTCCCCCTACTAGCTGCAGCATAACAGATTTGTGTTACCAAGAGAAGCCCGGGTTCGTATCAACAATTTAAAGATTCTGCATTAGAGAATCAATCTGAGCACATGAACTAGGCGAAGGCTGTTGCATTATCTCAAGTTCATCTAAATCCTGAGACTGGATATGTATGTCCTGTCAAAAAAATTGTCACTCAAAACGCACAGTATTAACACAAAGAAAAAGATCGTATTGCTCTCTGAAGTCTTAGAATTTCAACCCAAAGTGATCATGAGAGGGGAAGTAGATGATAATAAATTCAATACCTGTGTGTCTAGAAGTGATTGTTGTTGCTGATCTTGGGATAATGGATATGCTTGCGGTTGGGACATTCTGTAGTAAGGTTCTTTCAGATCAAGTTTACAGGATGATGTTTGAAGAATCCCTCCTTGTTCAGCACCAATTCCCCACATTTTAGCTTAAAGCAAATTGAACTATTTCCCATTAATAACGTAATAAGATAGCAATAGTTAATAACAATGGAAAAAAAAAAAGACAGTTACCAACCTGACAATGTTAAATATAATGTATAACTCTGTGCATTGTGGGCAATCATACGCAGCCTACCAGTAACTTCTTGTCCTGCCATGACATAAATTGGCTGAGAGAGAACACAGCGTAACTGGTACCAGTGGGTTGTTGGTGACCCGGGGGCAGTGGTAAGCCACCTTTGCACAGTACTGTGGATTTGAAATAATTGAAGACAAATCAAAGGACGCAAACAGTGAAAATCCTGATTAACAGGAAGAAAGACAAGAGTCTAGACATTAACATTACTAATTAAAATAGAATGGTTACCTTCCATTGAACAGTACATCAAACCAACAGGCCAAACCATGTATTCTGGCACCCACAGAGGCTATGAATCTCAAAGGAATGTCTACTTCATACAGCTCGTCTTCCTATAGAATCAACTTGCAAAGTGTTATTAACTGGTACATATGTTATTTCAAGTCAAAATTTTGTTACTTATACGAATTCTGTAAGATAAGAATCTGAAATCAAATCAAAATACATAATCTTGCTACATGAAAGAGAGGAATTTGCCAGTACCAACAGAGATTTGTTCACCTTGGGATAATGATAAAACAATGTAACAATTTTAGAAAATAACATGGACATCTCTAAAATTTTATCCTTACCTCTATTTTGGTAAAGTCTATCACATGGAACATTGGAGGAGCTGTTAACAATCTTGGATCAAAAGCATCCACCACAGGCTGTATGGAGGGGGATAATGGAGCACACATCACAATTTTTAGTATCAGGACAATCAATTTTACTGAGGCAAACCAAAAAAAAATATCAGGAGGGCAGACAACATTTAAAAGATATCCCTAGAGACTGAAGGTAATTAATACTGGCTAACCAATGTTTTGAATATCTCTCCCAATTTCTGTTTTGCCAATGGAAATATTTTAAACTAAGAAAGGTAGAAAAATCATTTCCAGATGTTCAATAATCTCAGTACTCCATTCCTTAAAGCAAAGTAGTATAAGAAAATGTCCACTATTTCTTAATATTGAACAAAAATGCAAACATCTAATTCTCAATAGTGAATACATCCACACTGCTAACATCCTCCTAATCCCCCTGTGTAAGTCCTTTCCATGATGACATGCAAGTCAAATGTATGAATTTGACAAATTTAAAAGAATTTTAAGTCTAATGTAGGGAAGAAGGATATCATATGCTGACAGAGGTCATTCAATTGTCAGATCCATTTCTTTCTTTCTTTCATAAGCCATTGTTCTTGTCACCTGTATTATGATTTATGACCAGCACAACAGTTGTACACAAGGGTGCAAGAGAAACAATTCAACCTCACCAATAAACAGAGGAGCATCTCCATATTTTTTTCTCATAAAATTAGTTTTTAATTATAAAAAGAGACTAAAGAAAGGGCGAAGGGACTAAAGAAAGGGCAAAGGGAAAAAAAGGAGCATCTCCAAATGCTTGACAAACAGAAGTAGTTGCCAATTTGACCCTTGACAAAGCAGTTCTTCATGTCTATGTCATTCTCAATTAAAGTTATCTAAATGTTATGACCTCCAGAAGAATGTAAGTGTTAAAAAGTAAAAAATACGAGCCAAAACTCTCAGGAACCACTGAGTGAGACACAAGCACATAGACTGTATGCAACAGGACCATAAAGCACAAACAAAAGAAGGTAAGAAAAGGAGAGAAGAAATCAATGAAGGACCCCATTATAGTGAAGGGCTTTAAGAATTTTTATAAGAAACCCTGCACTAAATGCAAGGCTGCTTGTAGCTAGATCAATTGAAAGGTGTGCAATTTACAATCCTCTCTAGGCTTGCTTTGTAAATACTAATTCCTATGTTCCTTTAAAGTGACAAACATCAACAAGGTGCAATGAATAGGTGCAGTAGCCAATTTGACCCTTGACAACAAATTCGTATGCCTATATGTTATACCACTCTCACCTAAAATATTTAAAGTTCTTAATCTCCAGAAGTACATAGGCATTAAAAAATAAAACTGGGTGCCAACTTTTAATTCGGTACATACCTATAATAGTGTGGACTGTGGAAAACAGTTACCACATGAACTTTTTTCAGAGGATGGTGATCCTCAAACAACTTTTAAAAATACAATGTCCAAACCCAGTCTGCTCTTGTTGTGGGACACAATTATTAATTTTCAATAAATTTCTTAAATTAAGCAAGTATTACCTGAGAAAAGTATCCTTGAAATGCAGTCCCATATAAGGCTGTCAAATCTACACCATAATAGTTTTGTTGCTGCCAAAAGAGGGCCTGAACATAAACAACATTAATGACCAAAGAGTTTAAGAAGATAAAAAAAGAGTAAACATAAAGACAGACAAAAGAAGAGTTAGAAACTAAGAAAAAGTTTACTATATGGTAAGAGAACACTAGACCAAGATACAAGTCTTGCTCATAAAATTGTGAGTATCTTTTTCATTTTGTCCCCCTTTAATGTAGGAATCTACAATTGAATATCATTTGAAATCCATATGCTGGACAACTGAAGCAATGCTGAGTAACGGAAACTTCAGCCAGATGCTCTGATCAAAGGCGGAAATTTTGTAATCCTGAAGAAGCTAAAAGCCTCTTTCAAATTATCTTGCTGCCAATTCCCAGTACCAACACAATTCTTTGAAGATTTATAAGTATGATATATATTAAAAAATTTATAATCATCACACACCTTATTAGCAATTTCAACAAACAAATATTCATCACTGAAAGGTGCCATGTGAATCCTACACCAGTAATCAATTCAAGGTCATCAGAAGGCAAATAATAATTTTAAAAAATTATAAGCACATGCAATGGTGAACTGCAAACCTTAAAATCTTAACCTTATTAAACCAAAAAATATAATATTTGGAACAACTATATAACTAGACTTTGTAAAATGAAAGATCGATCTACTGCCTCTATAATGTAGGTGTAAGATTACACATTTAGTAAAAAAACTTCCTCGATATTATTGTGAACTGACATTGAAGCTGCCATAGATAGTAGCATTCAGAATAATTATTTTTAGAAAAAAAAAATTAAATGAAAAAAATGCCACTTTTAAAGGGCAGATAACTATTACAGCCAATAATTTGACTTGGTAACATATCCTCATGATCTCATTAGTAGCTTAAAAGTGCAAGAAACCACCCAGAAAGCAGAGAGGGTGTTTCCACATTAATACTTACCTTCCCACTGCAGGAAACATTCTGCCATTAGGGGTGAGAAACCTATCTCTGGCAATGACGTATGACTCCAGCATTCTTTCATTAACTAACAAGGTGCCTGCATACCAATGGAGAAAATTTAATCAACTGAAGACAAAGGTCAAAACACCTTATACTAAATCCCATATAACTCTGTGCATTTCCAATTTTATATACCAAGAGAAATGTCTACATATAGAGCACTTGAATAGTCTTGAGGCTTATAAATAAAGTAAACAGCTAAAGAAAAATCAATTGACAACAATGGTACATAACTTATACATCTAATACCAGCATCATTTTCCAGATTGATTGAAGAAAGTAGAATATGAGCTTACCCATGGGCTCAGAGATCAGAATATCTGCTTTCTCAGGCAATTCAACATCCTCAATTTTGCCTTTAATTACCTATATATTAAACAACATTATTTTAATGAGATAACAAATTAACAATCACTAAGCCAGAAAACTAGGAAAAAAATCTCACGGTTATTCGTTGACCCAGTAATGGGTTCCCAGCTATAAGTTTCCGTGCATATTCTGCCATTTCAGATGCCTCCACAGCATAAACATGTTTTGCCCCAGCCTGAGACGAAATAATACAATAACAGATACTTAATACAAAGCTTTGGATGTGAGTGAAAGGAGAGAAGCCTTGATATTTCAATGGATAAGAAGAAATGAAACTCATCATACACCATAAATAGGGTCAATCAATTAAAGAGTTGAGCTACCTGAGCAGCAAATAATGACAAAATACCACTACCAGCACCAACATCCACTACTACACGACCCATGAAATCAGCACGGTTCTCAATAACAGAAGCATAATAGGTTCCTGAAACAAGAGCATCAGTGAATTCATCAGGAAAAGGTTAAAAAAAGGTCCTTCAGTGTCCCATTTAGAATCCAACTGTTAATTTGTCAACTGAAAATTCAAAAAGAAGGAACCATTAGAATACAAAATGGTATGACCTGTCCTCACATAGTCCTGCAACATATTTTGCTGATGCAGAAGTTGTCCATAATAATGAAAATACATTTTTGCAGATGATGCCTCTATCTTTTCATCAAATTTGGTTTTAGAAGTTGAAACAATTCCATTTGGTATGTTTTGTCCTGAATTAAAAAAAATATTAAAAAAGGTTTCATTTATATCTATTTTGCTGCATAATCAACAAACAAGAACAAATAATGTTAATAGAATGAGATGTGATAATAAAGTAAAATAAATTGGAGGGGGCAAGCAAAATAAACAATGAAAAATAGTACTACCACAGAAGTCTAAGATATGTTCATGATTCATGTTGAATATGTAAAAGTTAAGCTGATGAGACATTGAGATAGAAATTACTTAATAAGAAACTTTTCCAATGAATGTTAAGATATCCCAAGTTACACTATTACACTGGGACACCTGACACCAAACAAGGTTTTACAAGGATCAGCTAGCTTTACAAATTTTGCTTGCTTGCCAAACATTGCACTTCCAAATTTTAACCAATTCACAGAAGAAGAAAAATTGTTTTACCAGTGAGATAATTTTAAAAATTAAGGAAAATTTTTTAAAAAATAATTTAAAAAAAAAGCACTGAGTGTCTGCACCTGTATATTTTATGCTCCATGTAAATGTGTCTACTATTTTATAATAAGTCACAGTGTGGCGGCCTTGTTTGATCATGTAGCCGACCCTTGGAAAAAGTTTATTATTGTATATGTATCTACTATCTAAGAATTACTAGGTCTACAAACCTTACCAAAGGTGAACTAAAGTAATCAAAATCAACTCAGTTTTGCAAGTCCTTTAGTGTTAATCTTTCTAATAAAAAAAAATTATTAAGAGATCAAAGAAAAATAATAACATGAAGACACAGAGAAGGTCTTCTCTGATGCGCAACTTTATAAGATGACACTAGCCCTTCAATAAGGTTTACACGAATTTCCAAAGCAGCACCTTTAATATTGGCTTCCTTCTTCCATTGCTGGAATTCACAATGGAAGGCCCCACTCTCCTCCTCATTTTTAAACTGGACAGTGACTGCCCTGGAAAATGATGTCTGCTTCAAAAGTAGCATGTTAAAAGGAATAATATTTGGCTGTACATCAACAAATCACACAACGATAACTTTGCAAATCTCACAAGAGCATTAACATGAGGATATAGATGAAAATATTAACGAAGATAGAATTTAGCAGAACTATATCATTCAATATACTACAAAATCAAATCTTCTACTTGAAAAGAACAAGCCCACAGGTTCTCTAAAATTCCAACCAAATAGAACAATATCAGGTGACGCTACAAAGCCATGAAACTATATTTTTCTACAATGCGATTATGCCCCATACCTCTTTACACCCTTCAGACCCTTCCACGATGCAAACCGATTGAACAGGACCTAACTTGAATAGCTGTAAACCACAAACAGACATCTTGAAGCAATTATAATCAAAATAGCCATTTAGTGCACATCTCTCATTCAAAGCATACTTCTTCACACGTCAGTAACCCACCCCCCTTCTGAATTTGAAACATGATAATAAAATAAAAGTGCAATTTGTTTACCCATTCCACTGGAGGTAGTAAAAGGCATATTATAGCTCAAAATTCACTTTTTAATTTTCTCTGCCTTCTGCCACTTAATAACAAACAAACAAAAATTCCAGCCAATCATATGTTCAAAAGAAAAAGTAAACGAACCTGAGCAATCCGAAGATCAACACTGAGAGCAATCTGCTGAGATTCGTGGTAAATTTGCAGCAGGGCCACGGAACCGTCGCAACTGAAGCGAGCAATCCCCGGCGATGCAGAAGCAACTGAATAGAGCTCAGCAACTGACGTTAATGCAAACTCTCGTTGCTTCTGCTTTTCCCCCACTGAATCCTCCATTACAGTCCTCTCCAGCAAAGCCTCAGCCTTTTATTTTTACTTTTCCAAATAAATAGAAAATACGTATATATTTATAAGTATATAAAAAAAGTGGATAAAAAATTACAAGAATGAGAGAAAAATGGAACTAGGGTTTGGGTTTGCAGCATTCAGCAATGGATTCTTGAAGAATATGAGAGCAGCCAAAGGGAGAGAGGCACTGGGCTTTTATAGTGTGTGTTGCTTGCATGGTGAGGTGATGACCCAGGAGGGCTTTTGCTTTTGGAAGATGAGAGAAACATCACACTTCAAAGTGCAGAGCATGAGCATGTTCTTTTTTCTTTCACGCGCGCTCTTTTTGGCTTGGCTTGCCTTTGTTCCGGCCTTTAGTTTGGTGGTGGAATCTGGTGTTTTGCAGCGACGGAGATCATGGGTTGTATACGGTGACGTGTTCAATCGTGACGGGAAAGAGCGAGGGCAGGGTTATCAGTAACCATATGCGAAGCCTTTAGATTCTTGTGGGCCATCGATGACTTGGAAGGAGGGTTCTCCAGTCTTCCCATCTTTGGAAGAGGTTCTTTTCAAAAAATAAATAAATAAGAAATCCTTGAAAAGAATAACATTTTAAAAAAATTGTTTGAAAAAGTATATATTACACTATTACTCTTAAGATTTTGACATCTTGTTATTTTTAAATAAATTTTAAAATTGAAATTCAAGCTTTTTAGGTTGGATCTAATCGCGATTCTCCAAATAGAAACTTGAGCCCAAATTCAAAAAATTGTTTGTTCAATGTTATAAAGCTCGGTATCATTGTCTGACTAAAGAAAAAAAAATGAATAAAACTCGGCGAAGTAAAATTTGCTGTAAACAACATTCTATTCTCAGAAACATTAGACACTTGTCTTTCTTCAAAAAAAAAATTTGCCACATTCATAGTATTCTTATTTTATTAATTCTACATAATTTTATTTTTTATAGAAGACAATTCATAATCTAGCCTAAAAGCAAAGGTTAACATTGAGACAGCCCTTTAAAAAAACAATTATATAATTAAACATGACTCCACAAAAATTAATCTCTGTTAGCAAACAATTATTTTATATAAGAGGAGTGTAAAATCCCCTGTAAGTTAACACGCCTTGTGAGTTTGTTTGTGATAAATTATACATTGACAAATTTTAAAAAGTTTATATATTAGTTTTTGAGAGGGAAAAGGTCCATGTGATAAATTGCATCATGACTCTGCGTTCTGTTTTTAATTTATCATTCTACCACACCGTGGGATTTAGTGGGTTATTACCTAAAGCCTACTCTGTCCATTGCTTAGTTCGGAAAAATTATTAACTTGATATAATCTACCATTCAATGTGCAATAAATTATTAAACTAATACCGGATGAGGGTGTAGATCCAATCTTGCTTCGGAGTGATGGTTGACGATGATACTGTGAAGATTATAGAATAGTGTCCCTTTGTACCAAAAGAAGATTATCGAACAGATTCACCAGGCCACAACTTGGAACCAGAAAACCCGATACTATTTGGAGTTTGCTATAATACTTTTACCAAGTACAAGCAAAGAACAAACATCAATTAACAAAGAAGGGGATTAATAAAAGCAGCTACAATGCAACTACTTTCCTTCCAATTATCCACCAGACTACAAGAGGGCACGGAATTCCAATAGAATACAGGATAGACACAACTGAGGGTATTTGTTCTTTTCAAGAATCAATATCACTTGGTACTAAAACAATGATCGGTAAAAGCAGACAAATAGATAGTACAATTTTCAACACTATCATAAGTGATCAATGTCAACAATTACATAACGAAATCTATTATACGTTACTGCAAAGTGAAAGAGTATAGTAGCAGATGAATGGTGGGAAGCAATAATTGTTCTTGAAGCTAATTAAAACCTCCAGAAAGCATCAAGAAGAAGTGGGCAACTTGATGGCTTTGAAAGATGGATGAAGTAATCCAAGCTCATCCTTCACATCAAGTGGATTGCTGGTCTCATTTCTCACACGCTTTACTCTTCGACTAGCAAGTGTCTTGTGGGTAAACCCATACATCTGCAGAATCTGGTTGTCCCCAAAATTGTAGGCTCGGTCCATCTGTCTCAAGCACCTCTCAACAGGGTAATCCCCAAATTTCCCACAGGGCTTGCAACCCACAAAGTGAGTCACAAGTGGCCACCGATGATCACCAAGACCAGGATGGTAATTATCTATCATTTCTTCATACCGATCAACCAGAATACCCCAATATCCGTGCAAATAATAAGCACTCTCGAGGTAAACCTTGTCACCCCATTGGTCCTTCTGCTTCGCTAATAGATAAACCATAGCAGATTGGTCATCAGCTTCAAACACTGGTCGATCTTTCAGCTCCCTAGTGAGGATTTTCCCGGCTTCGTCTCTGATTTTCCCTTTAGGACCCATGGGTGCCCAGGCATCAAGAATGTCCAGCGACCACTGACAATTCCTCAGTAAGAAACTCCCAGTGTTCAAACCAATCCAATTCTTCTGATCGTACACCATTTCATTCCACCCGTGCATTACAAAGTTATGATCTTTGTAGCGTTCCCATGGTACCTCAAACGCCATATCAGTGAACATTGCATCGCTATCCATCCACCATAGGAACTCAATCTCCGGATGAGACAGCAACAACTTCCGAATCAATGGGAGCTTCGCCCAAAACCCAGCCATTTCGGCATCGAGAAGAGCCATATTGTAGAAAACCTCAATCCCATGTAGCCTACAGTAATCAATCTTATTCTTAATTGACTTCAGCAGATAATGATCCCCCACCGGGTTCTCGCAAGGCTTGGGCGAAGACCCAGTAACCAGAAGCACCCGAGGCTTATTGGGTCCGATAAAATTCGGGTAATCTGGATTGTTTTTCAACCACTCAGCACGCTGTTCATCCCAATCTGAAATCTTGGGGCCGAGACTGTAAGGCGTGTTTGGATCGCGCTTCTCGTCATCCCCTCCCTCATCGACCAGAATCTTCGATATATCGAAGGTTGCGTAATTGTTGGATTGCGACGAGTCGGTGTTCTCAGGTTGAACTTCCTCGAGGACGCGATGTGGCTCAACACGCCGGCCTCGCGAGTACAAATGCTCACGGATCTCGTTGAAGTCTTGCTCGGGGGTACCGAACTTGCCGGCGCCAATGGTGCCACGTAGGACAACGACGGTGAGGAAGAGGCAGAGGAAGGTAACGGTGCCGTGGCGGCACGCCCTCTGGATCTGACGGAATCGGCGAGGTCCGAGATACCGGTCCAGCATTATTGAGTTGACTCGGCCGAGATAAACCGCCGACACGAACCCTCTGGTTCCAAGTTCTGGAGACGAGTGGGATATTGCGATTATTTGGCGGTCTTAAGTGTAATGTTAAGAAGGCGAACGCGGAATTGGATGATTAAGATCGTAAATATGATGAAAATTAGGGGTATTTTCGAGGCGGGACAGTCGGTGGAGCTGAAGTAGGAAGATCCACGAATTCATATCAAAGAAGTGAACAAAAAAAAAAAAAAATGAATTCAGAATGTTCCGACAGTATTTTATTTTATTTTTTTAAATTTCCTTTATGTTTCTACGTTGGTCCTTTTACTTCGTTACATAAATGGTGATAATAATTAAGTATAAACAAATTATCTTTATAATTCACATATTCACTCTCTATCTAATTCTAAATTAAAAGATTACTTTTTTTGTAAGTTATGAATACTCATTTCAACTTTTAAAGTTCTGACAGATCATTTTTAATAATTTCAATTTTAAAATTCAACTAGCTTAATTTGTTAATATATTAAAATATAATTATTATTATTGTTTGTGAAATATTTGTAAATTTATAAACACTAACCAAAGATGCAATTGGTAATAATTATTAAATTAAAATTTTAATTTATGAACAGATATGTTAAGCCATCGTTCAGCAGTTGCCGTTGGAAGTAATGATGAAATTTTTCATTTCATAAATTACCGAAGCTACATTCCACAGATAAAATGGTGGTGCTTGCTTTAGTTCCTGCGAGTGCCGCTTTGTACGATTATCAAGGTTTGCAATCTCATTTTGGGAACAGAGTTCATTCGAGCTTTGCACCTATATGATTGCGTCAATTGTGATATTCATAAGCGATGATTGAACTCGATCAGAGTCAGCGATGAAAAGGAATTGAAGCCCGAGATAGATATTGGATAACAAATGAACGCGGCAACTTATGATCCTGGAGGGTGTTGTTCCTCCCCTTCACTCCGCATGCCAACAAGAGAAATTTTAGTTAACTAAATTATTGATGAGTTTCTGTGTGCACATTAAAAATATTGAGTGATCTGATGATATACGTATGCATAATTAATTTAGTTTAACAAAGATTGATAAATTAACAACCTCTTTTATGATTCCTAGATTCTTCTATAGTCAACTCACCCGACACCCGACTATGAATTATCTGTGGGGTTTACAGATCACTGAAGACTTTAGAAATGCTGAATGAGGTTGCATCTAAGTATGAGGATGTTTGACAGCTTGGTACAGATTTCCTCAATCCTCTAGATCCCATTCGCATAGGCTCAGCTTTCCACGGTAGTGCCAGCCGTTACCATAGAATAACTCCAATTTGGTGGTCCTGATTTAAATTATAATTGTATACAAGATAACAGGACAAAGGGCGTTGGGGTATACTTTAGTTGTCACACAAAAAAGTGGAGATGCCATAATAACACGAACGCGCTCCCTGATTTTGATTTGAGGCGCATGATGATGCATTGTGAGGTTGCCTTTAGGCGCAGATAAGCATACCATTTTTCTTTATAAACAAATAAAATAAAAAAAAGGCAGATGAAAGTGATGCTTCTAAAGGCAACTGACTGAAAGGGGATTCTTGAAAGTCCATACGAGCATAACCTGATATCCACCAATTCTGCAGCGTGGAAGGCTCAAAATATACATAATTATTCAAAGAAGGCTTGGCATCCACATCTAACTGAAGATCGTATGAATTTTTCACTCAAGTCCCTCATCTATTCTAATTTTTAATTACTAAACAACGAGTACGTCTTCCTCAATTTTCCATAGTAGAAAAGGAAACAGGACCTTCGCAGAAGCCACGTATCCAAAAGGAGGGAGATTTTTAGTTCCCATCACCATTATCATTTCCATCCAAAACCCACAATACACACGTTACATTCCAAAAACATAATTCCGGAATACTATATACTACAGACACGCACATTTGAAACTTCACAGAAAACGATGACATCTCAAACACCTCACCGACTATTTCTTTTCTTTGAATTTTAAAAACAATTAAAAAAGGGGATGAGACGAGGAACGCGGGCACAATAATCAACAGGAGGAAGCTAGAATATGTGAAAAATATAATGGTGATCAAATTTCACCCGACCATGTGCAACTAAACTATAATACAGCGATAATTAAAATCTTATTCAAATCAACTACTCGACCCGTATATTGCATAATAATTTCCATCAGACCATTATGTAAAAAGATTTTTAAAAGTAGAAAAAAGCAAGAAGAAAATAAGAAAAGAATTTCAACGACGGCAGCGAGTGATGGCACTGCATCCACGACGGTAGGGATTGGCTTGAGCACCGGGACGGCAATTGTAATAGGAAGCGCCGCGTCGCGAACACGGAACAGTGTTCCTCCTCAGCGCACCGTAGCTTATATACCTCCTGGATGCAAGAATGCGTCGGTTGGTCTCCGAGTCCATCTCAAACTCCGACCCGAACAACTCGGACTGGTCCCCGGAAAGTAGGCAGTCGGCGATGGATCCGCGGCACTCCGATTCCAGTGGGAAGAAGCCCTCGGCGAAATCGACGGGGGCCGATGAGCAGAGAACTGCACGGACGGCTAAGATCGCACACATCACGAGGAAAACAAAATAGCTGCTCGAGCTTCCCATATTTTTCTATTGGGTTGAGTTGGTAAGATATTAAGAGAAGGGGAACGGAGGTTCGGGGTCCGAGATTATAAGCAAAAGTTGGTGCGAGAGTGCCACTAATGGAGGGGTATATTTACGAGTGGTGCCACTGATGGAAGATTGTCAATAGACAAAGCATTCAAATCACGCGATTTGGTTGAAAAAGACAAAAATGTAAAGGAGAAGGGCATGACCTACGTGGCGTCAGGCAGTTGGAATCCAGCCATTGATGTTTAAAAAGTAGGGTTGGGAGCTGGCAAGTTCATTGAGTCTGAAAATGAAGCAAGTGGCATTGAATTGGAAGGGAGATGGTGATGTTGACGAGGGAAGAGAAGAGCAAGCCAAGAACGAAGCGCATGGCGTGGCGTAAATAGAGTAAAAGTCAATGCCGTATTGCCATGGCATCAATGGCTGGAAAAGATTTGAGAGGGCGAAAACGGCTACGACTCTAAGGGGAAACATCCGGCAACTAAGCGAAGTAGAAATGGGGTTTATTTGAAATTCTAGTTCCATAAACTGATTGGAAATAAATCACCAATCACTCTTGGAATTAGGATTTTCATTCGGAGATTTCAAATCACTTCAAAGTAATTATTTAGATGTTCATAATAAATAATTTTTAAAAAAAATTGACGACACATTTAATTAGTAATAAATCTTGATCAACGCACGATACCTCAGTGAGTGAATGTATATTATCACTGTCCGTAATTTATGTAAACAATTTCATCTATCTAAAATTGCGCTGATTGTAAAGTAAAATAATACAGAGTTGATATTTAATTCATTCACGAAAAATAAATTTTATTCCTCAGCAGAGTTTAACTTTTAATATGTAAAATAAATAATTTTTAAAAAATATTATTTTTATTATATATCACGATTTAAATATTATTAATAGATAAAATAGATTAAATATTTTTTTAATAATACATTATCAATTATTTTGTTTGAATGAAAATATATTAATAATAAACAAATAAAATGACCATTTGTTCTCTCACAAATCAAACCTCATTTTTTTTTATCATTTTTTATTATTAGATTTAGTATATATATATATATATATATATATATATATATATATATATATATATATATATATATATATATATATATATATATATAATGTAACCAAACTATAATTGAAGATAATAAATAACAACACATGAATATTAAACTAAATAAATTTTCTCTGTCAAATATTCTATGTCACTTCCCGAATGTAACATGAATAGTTAAGCTTCGCATTCCAAGCTAATATTAGAGTATAATGAAAAGGTATTAGGGCCGCATTATTCATAAAAATCAGGGTAATATATATATTTATTATGATTTGTGTACGATTTCCTTTAAAAAAGAAACTTGGACATTTTGTCTTGGAATTAAATATTTAATCTTAATTTTTTTGGACAATAACATTTAAAAAAAAAAAAAACACCAAAAGCAAGCTAGACTACACAAACTATTTGAGCCTCGTATTGGTGGGCCTTAAATTGGGATACTTCTAAATCTAAATCTAAGTCCAAATTAACCCAAACTATAATAAATCTAGATTTTCTTGTTTTTTTTTTTTTTATAAAGCGTCGATCCAAAATATTCGACAACAAGTAGAAGGTTAAGATCTAATTTAACTACAAAAAATAAATATAAAGTGACGAATTAAATTGTCAACCGAGCTCACAATATAAATTTTGGGTTGTATGTTTGGAATAAACTTCTTGCAAGGCTAAAACATCTACTTGTTGAAGATATAAAGGGTGGAACCACGCTTGAATGGTGTAATTTGTAGTCTTTTAACTCTTTTTATGTATTAAAAAAATAAAAAATAAAAACATCGTCCTATCTTTGGACTTCCACAAACACGCTAATCTTTGATACGAAGGCTCTCACTCTAGTTCTTCTTCTATTAGTTGTCCAAAGTTTTTCTTCTTTTCCTTGGCTCTCAAGTAGTGTTTTATTTGATCATTCTTCAGTCTTAAATTCTCTGCTTGCTATTGAATATTGATGTTCTTTGAAGACCATATCCTTGTTTCTTTTTAGAATACATTCATAGTTATGGAGAATTTTAGTTAAACTTGGGGGATTCGATTATGTCATATCATGTAATGAGTATAAATCAATTCGTTCGAGCATTATTAATTAATTTCATAATCTCGTTTTCTTAATAGGTTGCGATTTAATGTGGGCGTTAGGGCTGCTTAATGTTCCCTGTCATATATATTCATGTAGATGAGAAATTAGATATCCTAGGGTTTCAAATTAATAAATGCATCTGCTTCATGTACCATCAACTTAATTTCACATTCAATACTGGTGATTTCGCTCGTAGAAGACATAGTTGAGAAATTAGATAATTCATGCTTAAACTTTATATATATAAATTTTCATGTAGATGGGAAATCAGATATCATGGGGTTTCAAATTAATAAATGCATCTGCTTCACGTACCTTTAACTTTAACATTCAATACTGGTGATTTGGCTGGAAGAAGGCACATAGTTTTTTATAGGTCTTTAACAAGAAGTTCATACTCTCACAAAAAAGATGCGGAACGAGGAGGGAAGATTACTAAACTTTACATTCCAAGGAAATGGTATTTTGTTTAAATTTGCTTACTTTTCTTGAAAATTGTGGAGTGAAGAATTAGAACTAATTTGCAATGTCATCCAGCTCTGCAACAAACAGACCGATAACTCCGTTCAGATTAACATTGGGCATCTAGATGAGACTGGTGTTTACAATGGCCATTTCTCCACATTTACTCTATGTGGTTTCATTCTTGCACAGGCCGTATAATTTGTGTAACCAGTTTCCTAATATGTTATAGTATTGTATTGTGGATTATTTTGTGCACTACTGGTAAACATATTGTTTTACCTAGTGTTACCTAATTCGGTAACCCCCCTTTTATCCCCGTACCCGTTCGGCAGCTCCGAAACATGGTATATTTGTGTTCCAAAATTGTGAAATGAACGAATCGGAGATTTGCCCATGGGGGGTCTCCGATTCCTTTGTTTTGCGGTTTTGCCTCAGCAGCAGATGCATAATGAGACGATGAGCCAGAATTTGACAAAAAATGAGTAAAATAGGAGGGACTGATGGGATCACGGGTGGGAATGGGAGATAACGCATATACCTAGATACTTCAGTATTGTACCATTAAGAAATCCATTTCATGGGTGAGAAGATTCTTATAACCGATATGTTCAACTTGCTGCTGCTGCTTTTGATTTACTTGTAGGAGACTTGCACATGTTGAATATGGTACGTGATAAGGTGCAAGGACAAGGTACCCATGCTTATGATATAACGTCCTCTGATTTCCAGGGAGATGCGGACGGTGCTCTAGACCGTTTGTGTCAGAAGAAGAGAGTTGAAGTCAAGCAACGGTAAAAAGAGGATTATAATTTTGCTTTTAACTCTTGCAAGGGATATTTGATAATTATGGTTGGGAATTTCTGTTAGTTTAGTTATGAATGTTACTATATTTGTTTTGTTTTCCCCATTGTTGTACAGACAACTAAATGTTAAAAGAGATTTGGTTGTTTCCTTCTATTCCAAGTGTATCCTTATTTTAGAGTTCTCGATGGGTTTGGTTTAATGAATTAATGGATAGCTTTCTATAAATTTATTAATTGAAATACTAATAAATGCAGAATGGTATGGTCTGAGTGAAATATTTCTTGAACGTCACTGCAATCCTCCTTGGGTTCCAACATTTCTTATAGCATGCAATTGCAAAAAATTATCTTTCCTACTGTGGACCAAATTATTTTTCTTAAAACTATCTGAAATTCCCAAAGAAGTTGTTCATAGTCCTGGTCCGATCTACAATATGCACAAGCGTGATCATCATTGTTGTCCACAAAATGACCATGCATCCCTTTGTTTCTCTGATCAATCCATTATACCTGATTCTCCACCTCTCTGATTTTTCCACTTCATCCTCGATTTAAGGCGTCCTACCAACTTTCAGCATATCTTATATCAGTCTAGAGAGTATATAGTATTAATGTATTATACTGTACATATAATTTACTTCTTCATGACCCTCTTCAGTAGCCTTCTTTAAACTCTCAAGACCTGTGTTTTTCTGCCCATAGCTGCACTATTCCATCAATCCTATGTGAAAACTTGATGTTCCCGCTCTCTCTGCAACGTTTCAGAAAGTAACTAATGGAAACCTATCCTAGGGATATATATTGGCATGTAGAACCATCTTCGGCAGCATCAAGAAAGTTAGAAAGTATCTGCAGCTCATTTTAAGGTTGCAATGGTCAGTGAAGGAATCAGAGGCATCCCCTTCAAGTTTCAAGCAACTTCAAAAACAAGTCTTTTGGAAGCGATTATATGGTTGTAAAGGACCCATAGCCGTGTCTTCTTTCGATACATACTCTCTTCATCATCTTCAATAACTAACAATTTTCGCATTTGGGAGATTGAGAACCCTGAGATATGTTATATATAAAGGAATAGTATAGGAAATAACATAAATGACATCGTTTCGAGCTTAAAATGTGGTTACCTAGAATTTCGTATATTTAAAAGCAGGCTAGACTCTAGACTGATTTCGAGCTCGAACGTCAAGCTAAGCTCATAATCAGGCCAGACACTCTTTGTCGCCGTACGTGGGAGATGAGATGCATAAGCAACTCCAATTGGCATCAGAAAGCTAAACTCTGTTTAACATGCCTTCAAATGGCAATGACGGCGGGTTCAAGAAAACTTGCTTCACATTCACAATTCGGAAGGTCCATTACTATTAGCTGCTTCTAAACATTATAATTCGTATATTACAATTAAATTTTCTGATTAAGCTGCAACTACAAATGTCATCAAACACAAAGATTCAATGCTGTACTAAAAAAACAGATGTTTAATGGTGGAGGTCAGCGATTTTGAACCACACGATTTAAGCAAATCTCAGGAGAACTTGGCATAATATGTTCTAAGCGAGAGTAAACTAGACACTAAACAAGTCAGAAAACAAACTTAGTTCATAATCCACTATGCAGTTTTCACATGAAATATCAATACCATCATCTTCTTCCTCATTTAATGAAGGCCATCCTCTAGAAAAGTTCTGCAGCCTCCCACTGTTATCACATGTGTTGGAATGGTACAAAGGTCTGCTATTTTGAACCACACGATTTCTCAACCACATGCTCCAGATAAAACTCTCTACCCTTTTCCTACATCTTTTAATACACTTAGACATTCTCAGGAAACGTAGAAGTTCAAGTCCCCGTTTTCTCAGTTCTTGGTCTTCAGAGCATATTAGAATCATGCCATACACATACTTTGCTTCTTTGTGACCCTTTTGGGAAGCCTTTCTTAAATTGTCAAGACCTGACTTTAACTGCAAAGATCTGAAGTATTCCATCATTCCTTCTCTATACAAACTCTCTCAATTCCCGCTTTCTCTGCAACGTTTCAAAAATGAAATTTCTTTGTCACTGGTAAACCATGGAATTAATGGAAACTTGTCCATAGATACATGTTGATATACATAATCATCGTCTGCAGCATGAAGAAAGTCTCTACAGCTTATTTCGGCTTTATAGAGATCAGAGACCGAACCAGAAGCAACCCTTGCTAAAACTTCCTTTAACAACTGTAACAGTATATTTTGAAAAAGCAAACTAAGAGATAATTCTCAAGAAACTTCTCTTATTGCTAAAGGATTCCCAGATAAGAAATTCTGAATACAAGGAAAATTGAATAGTCCTCATTTCCCTCGTGTTTCTACCATCTTAAACGAACCCCAATTAGATAACTAACTAATCCAATGGCGTAATCAATCAAAAATGGCCATGTGTTATGAACGTTAAAAGTTGTTAACTATCTAAGTGAACCAATACGTTTCATTATTCTTTTATTTTCTATCATAACATATTCCCTCCGATAACGCAATCCTTGACCTCAAGGATGCTTAAAAGCGCTGATCAGCGATGAATTGAGGATGCTGATGATGTAGTTGCTGCAGAGAAACCCAAGTTGCATCTTCAGAATTCGTATGAAGCCACAGAATCAACATTTCTGTGATAGTCTTGCCTCGTTTATTTTGTAGCCTCCTATCTAATATTCGAACTGGAATTAACGGCATACACTCCTTTTCATCCAACAGAGGTAAAGTGACGGAGACAAGTCGAGAACCATGGTGTTTCTTAAGTAAAGAAACATGAAAAACGTTATGGATTTTTGAATCCTCAGGAAGCTCCAATTCGTTCTATCACCTCATAAGGGCCAAAATACAATGTTGCCAGCTTACGGAAACCTCTATTGACAACTGATGACTGTCGATAGGGTTGTAGCTTCAAATAAACAAAGTCCCTGTCTAAAACTCCCTTTCACTCTTGTACTTATCTGCCTGCACTTTCATCCGCTCTTGAGCTTTACGTAATTTTGCCTGAAGAAGAGTTGAAATAACTTCTCTCGACTTCTGTAAGACATTAACAACTTCCACCATAGACTGTCCAACTGCATAAAGAGTGCTGCATACAGGAACGTACCCATATAAGGGCTCGAAGGGAGTCATTGCAATAGCTGACTGATGGGTTGTATTGTACCAGAATTCTGCCATTAAAAGGTACTCCGTCCATTTATATGGACGTTCTCCCACAGTGTAACGTAAGTAACATTCTAATGTTTTGTTCAAGGCTTCTGTTTGCCCATCCGTTTGTGGATGGTAAGCAGACAATTTGAGATGCTTGACCCCTTGAAGCTTAAATAGCTCTTGCCAAAATCTGCTAAAGAACAACGGGTCTCTGTCAGAAATAAGGATCGAAGGCCACCCATGCAACTTGACAATGTTGTCTATGAATATCTTGGCCACTACTGATGCTGTGAATGGGTGAGATAAAGCAACGAAATGGCCATATTTGGTCAACTTATCTACTACCACCAGTATAACAGATTTACCGTGAGAAAGGGGAAGAGCTATGATAAAATCCAGAGAAATCGTATGCTAAGCAAATTGAGGGATTAGGAGAGATTGTAATAAACCTGGAGTGGCTAATGTTTCCCCCTTGTTCTTTTGACAACTCAAGCATGTTTGGACGAACTACTTGACTTCTTTGTGACATGATGAATGAGTTTTGTACATATAAATTAAATATTTTATCTTATCTTTTTGCTTTAGTTAAGCATTTATCTCCCTTATTTATCTCCCTTGTTTGTCTTTAGTTTTGTGTATTTTTATAGATGAAGAGAAGAATAGGAAATTGACTCAATTAGAGGAATCAAAGCTAAATTGTGATTCTTTAGAAATGATGTCTATAAATTAAGCAGACAAAATAAATTCATTAATGATAGCTGAGTAAGGAGCATTATCTTTTTGTCTCTTGAGACGCATTCTAATGGATATATGCATCAATTCAATCTTGATTCATGACCACATTTCTTAAAGAATTGAAACATAAAGATTCAAGGCAAAACACTCAATGTTAAAAATTTGTTTACTGTTTGTTTTTTTAACTTGATCTTACTACAGTATTTTGATCGTATCTCAGAAAATACGTATATATTATATACGAAATATGGTAGATGAATAGCTGACATAATTTCATACAACTTTTATGTTTATGTAATCAGCAAATTTAGACATCCAAAGGGCCGAAATTTGGATAGAACATAAAATGTTTACTGTTGCAGTCCAGTCCAACCTTATTGTAGTATTTGGGCCATATTTCAGAAAATACATATTTAATGGATACAAAATGTTTTAGGTGAATAACAGATATAATTTTCTACAACTTTTATGTTCAAGTGGTCAGAAAATTCGGACACTAAAAGGGCCAAAATTGGGTTAGAACCGAACATATTTACTGTTGCAGTCCAGCCTGATATTGCTGCAGTGTTTTGGCCATAAATCACAAAATACGTGGCCAATGTTTCTCTACCTTATATGGATGGAAAGATAATGAAAATATCTACAACTTTTATGTTGATTGGATTAGCAGATTCAATGTCAATCAAGGCGATATATCACGATGACTTTTGGGTCACATAATGCAACACAACTTGTCAACTTTAGTGCAATTTACTACCCACCATTTTTGTCACCTACTTCCCTTGTTTTTTTTTCTATAAATAGAGATATCTTGTGAGTTAAAGGGAGGAGAGAAAGGCTAAAGAGTGAGTTTGGAAAATCTTTGTTGAAGTTCTAAGTGTTTGTAATCTTTTTCTCTTTTTATATATTTTGTATCTTTACTTTTTTTCATAAGTTTTATCATGCTTCTTTATCTTTTATTTTGTTTTCTTATATTGATTATGGAGAACTAATCTCCTAATGTTCAGGTGAAAGGGTGAAACTTTTGGTATGAAAATAATAATGTATCTAACTCTTAATTTTAATGTTTATACTTGATGTTGTATTTATCTTCTTATTTATTTCCTTATTATTTACTTTCTTAGAGGATGGCTTTTATTGCCTCTCTGTTAGTTATTTTTTGCCTTTTCTATTATTTACTTTCTTGTTATTTACTTTTTTAGAGGATGGTTTTGATGCCCCTCTGTTTATTATTTTTTACCTTTCTATTATTTACTTTCTTGTTATTTACTTAGAGGATGATTTTGTTGCTCCTCTGTTATTTATTTTCTTATTATTTTTCTTCTGGGAGGATGGCTATGTTGCCTCTCTATTATTTATTTTCTTGTTATTTTTTTCTTAGAGGATGGTTTTATTGCCCATCTGTTATTTATTTTCTGCACTTTTATTATTTACTTTCTTAGATGATGGATTTATTGCCCCTCTGTTATTTATTTTCTGCAATTTTATTATTCACTTTCTTGTTATTTACTTTCTTAGAGGATGACTTTATTGTCCCTCTGTTATTTATTTTCTACACTTTTATTATTTACTTTCTTGTTATTTACTTTCTTAGAGGATGGTTTTATTGCCCCTCTATTATTTATTTTTTACACTTTTATTATTTACTTTCTTAGATGATAGCTTTACTACCCCTCTGTTATTTATTTTTTGCACTTTTATTATTTACTTTTTTAATGGCTGGTTTTACCGCCTACTTTATATTATTATTATTGACTTTGTTTGTATATTTTTATTTTAAATTTTGTAAAGTGCAAATCTTGATATATTGTAGATAATTTTTGGCACAATAAATACTTGAATCATTATTGATTTATTGTAGACAATATAATGATTGACACGATGTATACTTAAATCCATTTTACAAAAGTTATTTACTATTAGTAATACAATAAAAGAAGGCAAATACACTTCATCTGTAAATCAAAACGCGTTTAATGTAACATATCTTCCGAATAGAACCTCATTTATGTGATGATTCCATTTGAGTAATAAAAGAGTTAAAATTTATTATTATTTGATGTATCAAGAGTAAATCCCTTAACCTTAGCATGTTTCTTACTTTGAATACATTCATATTTAATTTCAGTATTTTAGTTCTTTACAAGCTCTGTTCAGTACTTTCTCACAAAACAAACATTCTGGCAACTAGGTTAGAAATATTTATTTTGAATCTGAATTAAATTTTCTCAATTGGAAATCCTCGTAGGATCGACCTTGCATACTACTAAATCTATACTCCAATAGATTCGTGCGCTTGCAAGTTTTAATAAAAACAACAACATGACACCCTTTCTAGTAGAAAATGGCTTTAATGCGTCTATAAGTATTGTCCACCCCAGAATGACCCCCCAAGGTGTCTCATGGTAAGCTGATATGATATCATGCCATACCCGAGAATCTTGTCCAATGACCAACTTCCCTTTTCTTTTTAGTACATTAACTTCCCACGTATATTTAGATTGCCGGTTGGGATGGCTTTGGAGTGGTTGTATTCTGAGTTGCAGCTTATCATCCTGCTCGTAAGATGCCTTCACTTGTTGTAACAAGGTAGAGCTTATTTCTGAAATAACCACGAGCTTCCCTGTTTCTCTTTTCCTGGACAACACATCTGCCCCCGTATTCTCTTTACCCTTTTTATACTCAATAGTAAAATCCAGACCAAGTAGCTTCTCCAAGCCCTAATTTTAAAGTGAAGTATGGAGCTGTTGTTTTAGTAAATGACGCAAGGCTTGCTGATCCGTCCTTACCACAAAGTGATGCCCCACTAAGTAAGCTGCCCATTTCTTCATTGCAAAAACCAGTGCAAACAATTCCCTTTCATACGCAGACATGGCTTGATATTTAGGCCCCATGGACTTGCTTATGTAAGCTATCGGTCTTTCTTATTGCGTCAATATAGCCCCTATACCCGACCCTGAAGTGTTAGTTTCAACCACAAATGACTAAGAAAAATCTGGCATAGTTAGCACTGGGGCTTCAGTTAACATCATCTTGAGATGCTCAAATGCTTGCTGGGCTTGTGGGTTCCATTGAAAAGCATGGGTCTTTAGTAATTCAGTTAAGGGACGAGCAATCATACCATACCCACGGATGAACCATCTATAATACTCGGACAACCCTAAAAAACCTCTTAGCTCTTTGATTGTTGTAGGGATTGGCCATTCCTTTACTGCTGCAGTTTTCTTAGGATCAACCGCAACTCCATTGTAGGAAATAATATGGTCCAAATACTCCACTTTTGTTACCCCGAAAAAACACTTACTCTTCTTAGATACTGAGTACACACCGTAAGTGCTGCAAATGTTCATCCCATTCCTTACTGAACACGAGGATGTCATCGCAAAAAATGAGTATGAATTTTCATAGCTGATCTTTGAAGACATGGTTCATTAGAGCTTGGAAGGATGCCGAGGCATTACAAGCCATTTGAAATGACCACTATGCGTTCGAAAGGCAGTCTTAGCGATATCTTGATCATACATGCGAATCTGATGATAGCCAGCTTTAAGATCTAGCTTGCTAAAGAAGCGTGCCCCATGCAACTCATCGAGTAGCTCCTCTATCAACGGTATGGAAAAACGATCTTTAACCGTGATATCATTCAATCTCCTATAATCTATACAAAACCTCCAAGAGTTATCCTTCTTCTTAACCAAGACAATTGGAGATGCATACGGGCTGTTGCTGGGTTGGATTATACCAGAATCTAGCATTTCATTTACCATTTTTTCGATGATATCCTTCTGTACTTGCGAATATCTATAAGGTCTTTGGTTAACTAGGTTGCTACCTTTTTTAATAGGTATCTTGTGATCATATAGCATGCTCGGGGGAAGGGTTTTAGGTTCTTGGAAAACATCCTGGTATTTTTTCAATAATGTTTTTAAACCTTCTTGTAGTGGTCCTTTACCGTGGAACTTACTATTTTCAGATTGGGTTATCATGGACCTCAGTTGACCAACTTCTGCAACCTCATTTGGTACAACTACTCAGACCATGAAGGTGAGGTGATTAGGGAACACACTGCAGTTTCTCCCTTATGCTCTTTTGATGCTAACTGAGGGTTTCACTCCCTTCAGTGAGATGACCCTTCCTTGTTGATTAAAACCCATTGTTAGCTTCTTACAATCCCATTGGATCACCCCAAGCGACTGAAGCCATTGCATGCCCATAATTGCTCCAAAACTAGCAGTAGAAAGCACTGAAAAATCAGCAGTAAACGGATGTTCTTCCATGGTCCACGTAAGTGCATGGCACTTTGCTGTTATCACGATGGATTCTTCATTAGCTATTTAACTCTATACCCCTTCATCTGTTGAGTCCGAAGTCCTAGCTGCTTCACTCATCACTAACTAATGAAGTTATGGGTACTACTTGTAACAACTAAAAAATACAGCTTCTTCTTCTTTATTTTCCCTTCTACCTGCATGGTATTTCTGCTTATAACCGCCTGTAGTGCATGTAATGAAATCTGAGCCTCTTCTAGACGAGGGTTAACTTCCTCATCTATTGGCTCCTCCACTGATTCCGCAAGGCCCACACTCTCTTCACCCCATACTCTACACACATTCTTGTGGTTGAAGTCGTACTTCTCTCCACAAAATTTGCAAAGACCCCGAGCCATCCTTGAAGACATCTCTGAGCCTGTCACTTTCTTTATTCCCTTAAAGTTATGTCTCTGTCCTGTGGGAGGCCCTACCGATCCCGTGGTGCTAGCTGCTCTAGAATTAACCCCTTGGTTTTGTGAAGCCTTCTCTGTACTATACTTATTAGGGCCACTGTTCTGATTGCTAGAGAAACTATTAACACTTTGCATGGATTTAGGTTTCAGAACATTGTTATATGGAAAGGGGTTAAGGTTTGATGTTCTTAGAAAATTACTTTATGGTTCATATGAACTCGAAGACACATGGTAGGGCTACAAACTTAATTCCATCAATAATTCATCCTGCATTCTGGCGATAACCATTGCGCTAGTAACATCTTTAGGTTTCTGTAATCGAATAGCCTTTTCTAAAGGTTTCTTTAATCCTCCTAAAAAACAGCTGAGAGCTGTTTGTTCATCAACAACGGTTCTTGCTATCAATTCATCAAATCTTTCTAAGTAATCAATCAAATTACTTGTTTGTTTCAGATTCACTAACTCTGAGATTGGATCTTCAAAGCAGCTGGTATCAAATCGAGCTCCCATTGCTTCCAAGAATTTCTTCCAATTTATGATGCTTCTTTCTGTTGAGCGAAAAAAAAATTTCTGCCATGCGAAAGATTTTCCCTCCATAGACAATATTAACAATTTCATCCTCTATTCTTCCACCATATCTTCTAGAGCAAAAAATTGCTCGCACCTATCTCGCCAGTTCCTAAATTCACTTCCATCAAAGATAGAAAAGAAAAGTTTTGCCTCCTGCACAAAGTTGGCCTTGGATTCAGCCATATACTCCTTCGGCATTTCTTCCACATTTGAATGTCCTTGGTTCACAAATTCTCCCATGGATGATAGAATTCGTTGAAGATTGTCTCTCATGTCATCGTTGCTCTGCCGTATCGCCTTCATTCCTTCAACTACTCCATCAAGCTTATCATCTACATTGTCTAATCGCCTCTCAAGCTCCATTGTCTTCTACTGAACTTCTCTAACTGTGACTTTTTTTCCCATCTTCAATCTCCACCGCTTTGATACTAATGTAACAGTATATTTTGGAAAAGCAAACTAAGAGATAATTCTCAAGAAACTTATCTTATTGCTAAAGGATTCCCAGATAGGAAATTTTGAATACAAGAAAAATTGAATAGTCCCCATTTCCCTCGTGCTTCTACCATCTTAAACGAACCCCAATTACCCTTCTAACTAATCCAACAGTGTAATCAATCAAAAATGGTCACGTGTTATGACCGTTAAAAGATGTTAACTATCTAAGTGAAATGATGTTTCACTATTCTTTTATTTTCTATCGTAACAACAACTCTTTTGGAAGCCCTGTTATGGTAGAGGAGAAGGAACCCTATGTTTTGTTTCCTATTGCTTGCCTTCTTCACTCTTAGGGGGCGTTTGGTTGAAGTTATATTTTAAACTTTCCCAGGAAAGTTTAGACTAAAAGATATTACCATGTTTGGTTCAAGTTATACATATTTATTCCTGAGAAACTTTGTTTCCCAGGAATGCAAATTACAAAAAACATGGAAAAGTTTTATTCCCACCAGTGAAGGTGGGAATAAAACTTTTCCAAAAAACTCCAGGCCTAATCCCACGACGCTGCAACATTTCCTTCCTGCGAGACTTGGGCTCCTTCTTGCGCTGCGAGACCATCTTCTTCCTTCCTACGAGATCAGCATCTCTTCCTGCACTGCAAGACCTGGGCTCCTTCCTATGCTGCGAGACCATCTTCTTGGGCATCTCCTCCTACGCCCAAGACTATCTTGTTGGCTGCTCTGCACTCTCAGGCTCCTTCTTGCCATCGTCTGCCTACAAGGTGAGATTTCTGTTATTTCTACTCTTCTGCATTCTCTGATTTCTAGGCAAGGGATTGGCACTACCTTTCTTGATTTTTAGTTTTAAGTTGACAACCATGGGCGCCCTTTTCGTATTTCTTCTCGAGAGTGCAAAAAATGCCTTGAATTGCATAACCAGATTGAGATAAAAAACTGATGTCATATAAAATGATAATCAATTGAAAATAAAAAAGTCATTTGCATAAAGCTTTTAAAAGGCTTCGACATGCTGAGGATACTTTCAAGATTTCTGTTGGAGAAAGCTAAAACCTTGTACATCCTCCCCAGTCCTCACCTTTTCACTCTCTTTTCTTTCTTTTTTCCATACTTCAAGGGGAGAAAAAAATATAATATCAAAGAAGCTTAATTGTATATTTTAATTTCTTTTTTCTTTTTTGCTTTCCTATTTATGTTATCTGAATTCCATATTTTAACGAGATTGTCTATTCAAAATATGCAATGGGATCCTCCAACCTTGGAAAAGGTGTCTAATGACATGATGGATCAGTACTTCTTACCTTCGAGTGAATTTGAGCTTGGTCTAGAGCTACCCACGAAAATCCGAGAAGCATTCATCTAGTTTCCCTTTGTCAATTAAAATGCATCCAAAATTGCTTAACTGGGTGCATTTCATTGGTCTTTTGCAGGGCGTTGGTCAGGCTTGAATGCATTGACTAATATAGGTAGCTTATAGCGTTGGATTATCCCCACACTTATGTTGCCTAGACTAACTCTGGATTGTTAAGTAGCTCTGGGCTTGCTTTGATAAATAAGCAATTCTTGACTATATATCTTCTGCAAGTTCTGTTGATATTATTACCTCATTTATGTACCAATAAGTTGTAGCATTTGTTACCCACAAGTCAAGTTTGAGTTCAGTGGTTTGAGAAGTCAGATAATTAAGTTTGTGAAAAAACAATCATGGAGAGAGATAATATCAGTATACTTAAAAAAAAGTGAGGATACTTTTCTTAGAAGCAAAAGAAAAAACAAGTTATAGCATTTATTAATATTTGTTAAGCTAGGGCACTTCAAAAAAAAAGTGTCCATGGCATGATATACAGGGCATGATGTATTATTTTAAAATATACACCACTTTAAATTTTATCTTATGTGTTGGACAATGTTCCATTTCTGTGTCCTTGTTCATGCATTCTAGGTTTTTACCAATAGATTTGGGGTGATGATTAAGTGTATGAATAGGGCTGACTACCTTTTACGTATATTTATTTTTGAAGAGGAAGGTGGGGAGAGCATTAATTAATTTTATAAATAAAATAAGTTCTTTTATTTAGCATTGAGTGATGCATTGATGCCTACACCTTTTAATTAACTCTGTCAGTGCCAAATGATCAGCAAATTGCTTGCCTGCATGGAGTATATATTGCACAAGAAATTTAGATATAACTGACTAATAAAAAATTAATAGATTAAACTTACTATTAATAGATATAAAAGTACATTAATATATTTTTTAAAAAAAATCAACTTTTGACATGTTTATATGTCTTATGTATGATTAGTTTAATCTATTAATTTTTTATAGGCCAAGTCTATATTATATATTTTCATATTGCATTATCAATAGTTGCTATCAATCAACAAACAAAATGCATTATCAATAGGCCAAGTCTAGCTTGTGGATTGTTTTCTTAGAAGTATTGGTGCTGAAATTATATATTGCCTTTGGTTTGACGATTAGATTAAAATATATTATTCTAATTTTATTTGTATTGATTTAGATTGAATTTAAGTATTGGATGATATACAAAAATTATGTATTGGATGATATATAGAAATTGTAAATAGTTCTATTTAATTATTTTGAAACTGTTATATTTTTGGGAATATTCATTTTATAAGGGAGACTCTGCAGAAATTTTTTTCGAACCTAAAAAAATCACTGAAGTTGCTTGTACTAATGGTACTAAAAAATGAATAGTTAAGCGTTGAAGTCTGCAATTTTGATCATCTACACCAATACCGATAGAATGTATAAATATTAACAACACAGATATTTGAACACTGTATAGTAAGCAAAGTTCATTTGATAGTATTCGTGTATCAAGTGTTGATAGGGATCTTAAGTTTGCGATATCATGATCTATATTTTTTTTGGTATTAATCTCAATCATGAACTCCCATGTACCTATTAAATAGTCTGTGGTTGCAAAAAGGAGCCGTAAGAAAAACGACTAAACATTTGCAAATTATTGATATAAAATATAATTTATTGGCCAAACAAAGACTTTTTAATGGGAGAGTTTTACATAATTTACTAAAATATCTTGGCCAATTTTATTTTTTATTTTACAATGTAACCTATTGCATTCAATTCTCATAGCACTTGTTTATAATAGTTGACGCTGCATGTTCAAAATGATAACAGCGGTAGATGTTTGATACTAATTCTATATTGTTTAGTATTTTTTTTTAAAATATTGGTGCTGAAATTTTATATTGATAATATAATAATTTGCCTTTCAAAAATATAAATTTTTTAATTAATATTTATGATTGAGTAGTATAGACACAGGAAGTTTATTTAAAATTAGTTGTAATAGTAAATTAAAGTAGTCAATTTTTTTAAGAATAATTTTATAAAAATACATTACATTTTTTAAAATATTTTGTATCAATTAAATATAGGAATAAAATTTTGATGAAAATTTTGATAAATAATTTTTAAAAAATAAGTGATAACTAAATATATTTATTTTATTTTTTAAAAATATAATTTTTAAAAATATAATTTGTTGAGAATAAAATTTTTTTCGAATCAAATGGCCACCTTGAAAGTTTCGAATTTTTTATAACATTATCGTTGAGAATGAAATTTTTGAGTAGGGGTGTTCACGGTTCGGTTCGGTTCGGTTTTGGACCCTCAACCAAACCGAACCGACCATGAAGGGGATGAAATTTTTTGGACCTAATCGGTTTGGTTAAGGTTTATAAAACCGAACCAAACCGAACCAATAAAAGGCGGTTCAGTTGGTTCGATTTTTTGAAAAAAAAAATTTTTTTTTTTGCCAAATTTTTAAAATTTTTGGCCCATTCGAATTTTTTTTGAACTTTTTTTTTTAAATTTTTGGGCCCATTTCGAATTTTTTGGGCCCATTTAAAAAAATTTAAAAAAAATTATATAAAATATTTTTAAAATATAATAAAAAATAAATTAAATAATATTAATTAAATATATTAAAAAAAATTCGGTCCGGTTCGGTTTGATTCGGTTGGAATAGAGTCCCAACCGAAAATCGAACCGAACCGATCAGTTTTTTTTTTAAAAAAAATCGAATAAAATTGATTTTAATCAATTTAATTCGATTTTTGATCGATTTGGTTCGGTTTGAGCGGTCCAAATTGGTCCGATTCGATTTTGAAAACTCCTATCTTTTAGAATATAAGAAAATTTCGCCCCAACCAAACGCTAAAGCAGCCATTGATGAAAGTTTCGAATTTTTTATAACATTATTGTTGAGAATGAAATTTTTGAGAATATAATAAAATTTCGCCCCAACCAAACGCTATCTTAAAGCAGCCATTGATGGAAGTTTCGAATTTTTTATAACGTTCTTGTGCTTTTCAGAGATGGTTCAGGGAGTTTTAAGATTCATATAGGAGGGGTTTCCTTGAGAATTGGCAGAGGAATTCTCATACGTTTCCTCCTCGTACAGTGATGGTTTGGCGGTTGATCCAAGTCAAAAGTCAATGACGCCTTAGAGAAAGCAACTGTCAGGTCTGCTCCACGTTTGAAATGAATTTAATTATTCATGTTTTGTTGTTCAGAAGAAAGGAAAGGATTTTGTAGACGCCGCCGAGCAATTCTGTTACCGAATACCGAACGATTCCAGTACTCTGTGGACGCCATGGATTTGAGTCCCACGAAGCTCGACTACTACAATGACATGTGGAAGCTCCAATCTACTGCCACACTCCTTTCCCACTTTAAGGTTTGGTTTGCTTCTTCTGTGTTGTAATCTATTTAATTTTTTCTTTTAATTTCGATTGTTTGCTGAGAAAATGGGGGAAAGATTAAAGGCTCAGGAAAAGAAAATTGAATTTGCTGAATGGAGCCAGAATTAGCCTCAAGTGATATGTTTCTTTTTTTTTCCTGATTTAAAAAGGCAGATGATGGTAGACATGCTTTAATATTAGATCGGACTATCTTCTATCCGCAAGGTGGTGGGCAGCCGGCGGACACTGGCTTCATACACATTTCTGGTTTAGACCTCAAATTTGTGGTGCAAGACGTTCGATCAAAAGATGGAATTGTAAGTTTCGAAAATCAATTTGAGTTTACTTAATCTGAACTGGTTAACTAGTTTGCCAATTGTTCTATTTTTGTAGGTTTTTCACTATGGGTTCATTGAGAATTTGGGCGAGGAACTTGAAACCAAGGATGAGACGGCGAAGGAGGTTACACTGGTTGTTGATGAACCCAGGCGAAAACTCAATTCCAGGTTTAAAAATTTGCAATGATGGACTTTCATGTTTCATTCATATATTCAGTTTTTTTAATTGTTTATGATGAATTTTTATCAAGGTCGAGTCTACTGGTCTTATGGAAATTCATAGCAACTGAAAATGCTTTACCTTCTATGCTTCTTAATTTATGCTTCCTCATTAATGATATGATAGAACCAGCTTGTTGGGCAATACTTTGGAACTCTGGTCCTGTTATTTTCATAAAGGAGATTTTCTTCTGAATCTATGACTACTAAAATGCTTATAAGAAATTTGTAACATTCCTCCTTAAACTTCTAATTCTTTCTTTACATAGGTTGCATTCAGCGGGCCATTTACTTGATGTTTGTCTGCCAAGAACAGGATTGGGCCATTTAGAGCCTGGCAAAGCTTACCATTTTCCTGATGGGTATACTATTTACCTCCATTCTTTGTCTATTCCTTTATGCGGTATGCCTTTCACTTGGATTATGGATATAGTATTCCAAATATACTTTACAAAGCAAGAAAACATCTGTCAAATCTTTACTTTTATAGGGAAATACTAATCATTAATTAAAGTCGTTATTAGGAAGATATAACCTTGGCTGTTCTTTTACTGTTGTACCTCCCATGAGTACTCTATTGGTAATGTGTTCACAAGATACAAAATTTTCTGCGCACTTACTATTATATTGTTGCCAGGCCTTGGGTTGAATATAAAGGCACAATTCCACAAAATGAAATGCAGAGTAAGCGAAATGAGTTAGAGCTAGAAGCTAATGAGTTAATTTCTGTGGGAGGAAAAGTAAGTTAAAGTCTTCTTAAATTGCTTTTTATATTATATCGCATCTGGTTCTCAAATACTTCTCCTTACTACTTAGGTTTCTGCTGATATATTACCATATGATGAAGCTGCTAAACTTTGTGGTGGTTGCCTTCCTGATTATGTTCCCAAGGTTAGTCTATCGTATTGAAAATAATTTCCTGTGTGTTCTTCTTGGGACTATACAAATTGCATGTTTTGCTATAACCAGCAATGTCTGTCATTTGTTTTGATGGGCTGAAAATAAAAGGTGCCTGTTACTTCAAGTAACAGGATGCCTTTCTGCCTTTGTGTGCATGAGCTTCCAGATGATTCAGTAAACTTCTATTAGACTTGTGCTAAAGGTCAGCTGACAACATTACTAAACTGTATAGCATCACTTATTATATTGTCAGCATTATTCCAGCTCAGACAGCTTATATCTTTAGATGCCGGAATCTCTAATAGACTCTCATACAGTCATACTTTCAGTTGCAGTATCGTAACCAACTTGTACAAGCCTTCCCACAACAAATTTTTCTTTGAAGAATTTTATCATTCTAGCTATTGTAATAAAGTCATTCTGGGTTAGTATCAGCATTAATGAAGGAGAGCAATTTTTTCCATTTTGCTGCTTTTTGGTGTTAGTGTGGGAGAGAGAGTTTCATCAAGTTACACGCAGAAATCATTATCTGACACTGTTAAGTGCATTACCTGCTTGGCCATATCTGTTAGATGAAAAAAAATATCAATTTCAGCTCCTGTACCTGGCAGGTTCTGTTCTCTCAGTTGTTTTTTTTCGTGCACTACTTTTGCCGTATATTTTGATATTAATGCATCAACTCTGGCAGGAAAGCACACCTCGCATTGTGAGGATAGGAGATCATCCTGGCTGTCCCTGTGGTGGTACCCATGTTTCTGATATTTCAGACATCATACGCATTAAGGTCCAAAATCTATTTGCTTTCACTGATGAACTAATTGTGGTTTGAGATTATCTATAATGACGTCATGTAAATGCTATTTATGTTTGGGATAAAATTCTGTTGAAGAGATGTGATGCTGTTTCTATCAATTGTCTTTGCTAAGATTTATTCTTATAACCTCTTTGTATTGGCATATGCATCCAAAAGAGAGAGATGGATAGCAATTTTAAACTGGGACTTTGCAATCCTTCATGACTCATTTAAACCTTTATTACTTTTTTATAACATGAATGTAATTATGCCCTTTTATGGAAGCAGTAGGCATGAAATCTTTGTCTTGTAGAGACTTCATATTTGATTGCAAAGCTTCGTAATTTCTGTTGTATGCTATGATTGATCTGGTGTACATTTGTTCAGGTTTCTCAAATTCGCTCAAAGAGGGGACTGACAAAAGTCTTCTACAATGTTGGTTCCTAATTATTTGTGATTAGAGACTGCCTTTCAGTAACTGCTATCTCCATGAAGTTCAGATGAAATATTTATATCACGTGATACCAGCAAAGTGGATGCTATATTTGTCATCTTTGAACTTTGTAGGGGTAATATGAACTTGCAGAGGGTAAATATCTCATAGCTTTAGGTGATACTTTGAATACGTGGCTCCTAATAAGTCGAGACCTTATTCTATTACGGGTTTAATGGGTTTTTGCTGGTCGATTGTCGTTAGTCAAACTGCATGAGTGTTTGTCTTTGCATTACATAAGTTGTTAATGGAAGTTCCACTATGTCTATGAATTTGTCTTATTTCTTGTTTTACTGTCATTTTGTCTTTATTCAAAATCCCGGGAATCAAACCTCATAATTAACATTGATTTGCTTCAGAGTTACGATTGTTGGTCGGTTGACTTGCTGATAAGTGTCCATGTCCAAACCCACTTAAAACGGTTCTAGTCCATATATGCCTCTTTCAGACGGGTTCATGTACGTCGTGATCATAATGAATTTGAATAAGGTCCATTTTCAGCTGAAAGTTGAGTAGTGGATGGTAATGGTAGGTCTTGGCACTTTACTTTGTGCACTCAGCTTCTCAAAGAATATGAGGTCCAAATTCAGAAAACAATGTGGTCCGCCTCATGTAAATCTGCGTGGAAGGTATAATTTGGGCTACTTTCCTTTCTTAGCAGCCGTCTGTTTCTCTTGTTCACGTTCACAATTAAAATTTATCAATTTCACTAAGTTTACTCCAATATTCTCAAACGAGTTCGTAAGATTTCTCTCTCTCAACCAATTTGCTCCACAAACCACCAACTTCAGGGGTTTTATTTCAAATTGAATAATACTTAACTGTGCTTAATTCACAACTTTGAATATAAGGATACACTTCTATTGCGCAAATTTTTATTTTGGTTGGTTGGCTTTAGTTTGGCCTCATACTTTTAGGAAACAAATGGGTACAAAAGTGAACTCGAATAATGAATGGAACCAAACGTTGGACCGTTCAATTCAAGCGCAGCATCAATGTATGTCAGACAATAATACAGCTCGAGCATCCTATTCCAATTCCACAACACGGTTTACTCATCAATTTTTACCCCTACAAATACCTAACACATTGTCATCAAAAGCTCATCATATTCTTATTGATTTTTTTTTTCTCTCTCTAAATACAAGGGGGAATAAAGAAGATTCTGGAATAGAAAAATTCGTAGGTAGTCAATGCATCTAAGATATGTTGACGAGAGGAAGAGCAGTTATGTGAAATATGCTTGGAGGGGTTCATTAAAACATTAGCAGTATATTCATATGGCTATTCTTGGTTAATGTTTTGCATTTATTTTTTCATATAAATGTTTGTAACACTTGAAAGCCCATAAAAAAGAAGAATTTATTAAAATAGGAATATGTTGTATTAAACCGGACTTTACCGGTAAATAGCGAATCGGAAAAAGAGACCAAAATGTCAGCCATGGAAAAATTCCTCCTCCAAATTTAGCAGAGACCCTTCTCTACCATCCAATGCCCTGAAGTAAAGCCCCGCTTTTGGGTACCACTCTGATACAGATTCTCCACTCAGACTCCTTTCTAAGCACCCACACCCCTTATACACCAAATTTTCTCACAGATCTTCTCCAGCTTTGTGATTTGCTTTTACTATGCATAGTCACACCTTCACTCTCTCTGTTCCATTCTGCTTCTATATATATACACATCTCACTATGTTTGTAGCTGCATTCTGATTTCGTTGTCTCTGTTGCCTCCGTCTAGCGTGTTCAGGATCTACTGGTGACTGGTAAGTCGGATTTCCTTTTCCATTCTGTATGTTCTGTTTGGTAAGAATTATATGCACCAACTTTTGTCTTCTGTCTTCCCTTCACCTTCTCCGAGTTTTTCTCTATTATGGGATTTTGTTATTTTACGAAAGAAAGGAAAATGATACAATAGTTTGTGTTTTGTTAAAAATACGCATGAATGAAGGAATTCCAATTAGAATTTTTGGGTTAGTTATAAGAATCACTCAATGGGAACTGATCCAAAAAGAGCATTTTGTATAGTCTTACCTCAAGTTTCCTAAGTTGAAATATTAGTTTTTGTTAATTGCAGTGTCAATCTGTACAGTTTTATGATATTTGTCACTCTCACTGAAGCTTGGGTCTGACTTTTGAGAGAGAGGAAGTGGGCAAAGTTACCCATTGAGGTTTTATACCCATACTGTTACCTTTCTAGAATTCACTGTGTCTGCATTGTTTTTGTTGCACTGTATTCGGGGAGACATTTTTGTTTAATCATAACTTAATCAACTGTTTATTTTTTCTCATATTTGACATCTCATTATCTTGTTCCTGCTGGGAAAGAATTTTGGTCTATTTTGTTGGAGAGGAAAGCCAGAATTTTTAAGCAGAGATTTTTGGCATCCACACTAGCTACTATGCAAATAGGTGTTTTGCCACTTGGGTTTTAAAAGAACTAAAGAAGTGCCTTTAATGGACATTTAGAGGTATTGATGAGTCTTGTTGAGTAAAGATTTTTCCCCCCTTATTCTTTCTGTCTTCTTTTCTCTAGTTTTGTTTTGTTGGGTTAGCAGGATTTCTTATCGTCAATCCTTGTGGTTCATTCTCTCTGTCTGTTAATTTCTTCTTCATAGGAAAAAACAAAAGAAATTTTGGCTAAGAACCAGTTCTTGCACTGTGTAGCTTGGTTGAAGTCAGTCTAGATCTTCAAGCCATAGAATCATATACCATTAGACATTAACACGAAGAAAAAGCTCCATACAGATATTATGTAGCCTGCAATTTTGTGATTGAAGTTAACATTACCTTGCAATCCTTTTGGATCCCCCATTAGAATGCTACACAATAATTTGTATAAGCCTACGAGATTAGTTTAAATTTTCATATATCTTATCTGGCCCTACATGAAAGTCAATACTGCTATCACGTTTGCTATCAGCAATCTATTCCAGTGCTTCAAAGTTGTTTATCCTGTTTGAATCCTTCTCTTTCTTTATCTCTCTCTGTTTTTCTATTTTACTCACTTTCACTGATTAACACATGCATGCATTTGGGTGCACACATTTTATACACTATTATGTATTAAACGAAAAAATTGGTTTCATTTTCACCAAGCACGGCTAATTCATTTTGGTAATTGCCATGGTTTTAGTTGTTGAGATTATGTGCTTGCCAATTATGTGATGTAGGCTTTAAAATTTTATTGAATGAACATGTTGTCCTTTGGGCATTTATAAAGTATATGAATGAAGCCTTTCCTCAATCTGGAAAAATTTTACCCTTATGGTTATTTATATGATAAAATGGCTGTTCTCTTGTAGATTAAAAGTATGTTGATATGGTTCAATAACATGCCATAAATCATAGTAGGTTCTTCTCTTTTATAGTTATATGCAGTGGTATTGATAGTGTCAATTGATTTCTTACAACAGGAGATCAGCATGCTTAACCCTGAAGGAGAACTAAAAATAAGTTTTGGCTATCAATGCAATGGCAAAAGAAGTATCCCTTGTGAGGTTGCCAATGGCTACAAAATCCTACCCGAAGTCCGCAGAAATAGTAGTTTTTCATGCTTTTCTGGTGCAGCCTTGAGTGCAAATGCTACATTAGCCAACACAAACATTTGCAATGGTGTGATAGGAGAAGAAATACTTCCAAGTTGGGACTCCCCTAATTCATTTCGTAAGGTACCCTCTTCACCAAGTCTTTCAAGGTTAGATATATTATCATCTTCTCTCCAGAGTAATTTGTCAAACTTAAGTTGCAGTCCATCCACTCCAAGCGATATGCTTGAATATGACTCTTGTACATTAAAAGCCATGAGTGCTCCTTCCAGAAGTGAAGGTTTTCTTAATTCTATGGAAGTACAAGTAGCAGGAGGAGCCGCTGGGGAAGATAGAGTTCAAGCAGTTTGTTCTGAAGAAAATGGATGGCTCTTTTGTGCAGTTTATGATGGCTTTAATGGGAGAGATGCTGCAGACTTTCTGGCTGGTACCTTGTATGACACCATCATATCTAATTTTAATATGTTATATTGGGAATTTGAACCAGATTCCATCAAAACTTCTGATGAGGTGGGTTTGGATGGATCCTTCCCATACAAGTTGGATGACAGTCTTATTATTAATGAGGAGCAATCTCTGTCAGAACATAGGGGGAACAACTATTCTTATCTTGGCTGTTTCGCAAAGAGTAATATATCTGCTAAGGTAGGAGCATCATTTAAGTCATTTTCAGATGGAGTAGTTGATAGCCTCCAGCGCGCTCTTAGCCAGGTTGAGAACGATTTCTTGTACATGGTTGAGCAGGAAATGGAGGAACGCCCAGATTTAGTCTCTGTTGGATCTTGTGTTTTACTAGTGCTTCTTCATGGGAGTGATTTGTATACGCTTAATTTAGGTGACAGTAGAGCCGTTCTTGCAACATGTCATAGTAATACAAGAGACAGAATGAATGGGAATGACAAACTCAAAGCTATCCAGCTTACAGAAAGTCATACTGTTGAAAATGAAGCTGAAAGAGCTCGACTTCTGGCTGATCATCCTGATGATCCCAAGGCCATTGTAGCAGGAAAAGTGAAAGGAAAACTGAAGGTTACTCGTGCTTTAGGAGTAGGTTACTTGAAAAAGGTGGGTGTTTTTTTAACCAATTAGTTTCCAGAAAGTTTTGGGCAGTGATTATTCAAAAAGCAAAGGAAATTCCGGTAAACGTATATGTATATTGAAGCTACTAACGGTCCCGACTGGCTCCTTTTTTTTTTTTTTTTTTTTCTTTACTGAATTTGCTGGTTTGATGATTTATCTTGAAGAGTTAAAATCTGTCCTGCTAAACAAAAATATTTGATTTTCTTTTTGTCTTCGTATGCAGAAAAGTCTGAATGATGCATTGATGGGAATCCTTCGAGTACGTGATCTTAGAAGCCCTCCATATATCTCGACTCAGCCATCACTGAATGTGCACAGGATCTCAAATTCTGATCAATTTGTGATAGTTGGGAGTGATGGATTATTTGACTTCTTCAGCAATAATGAGGCAGTGGAGCTTGTTGAGGCTTATATCTTGAGCAATCCAGATGGTGATCCAGCTAAGTTTCTGATCGAGCAGCTTGTAGCAAGAGCAGCCGATTCTGCAGGTCATTTTTGGAAGGCTAATCCTGAACTTTGATCGTTTGTGTGTTATTTGATGACTGGTTACGTAACTAAGCAACACTCGTGCAGGTTTCAGCATGGAAGAGTTAATGAGTATTCCAGCGGGAAGGAGGAGGAAGTACCATGATGACGTTACCGTAATTGTGATCATTCTTGGGATGAATCATCGGACTTCAAAGGCATCAACTTGCATCTGAGTTTTTTTAGCCGTATTTCCTTGGGTTTTCCAAGTGTATATATGCATGGTTAGAACTCAGAATCATTAGACCTTTTATATGTAAATATTTTGCAGTAGTTATCTCCGTTTTATTTGAACACTCAGGAAATGTGGAAGTGCTTTTTTCTTTTTCTTTTTTTAAAGCATGCAAATTTAAGAGATATGAAAGTGTCTAAATTTAATCGTGAAAATAAGTGTAGTTAAATACAACGGTGAGTAAAGGGTTGTTTGGTTCAGAAGAGGGGAAGGGAGGAATTTTAATAGAAGAGAGGGGAGGGAAGGAGAGAAAAAATAAATTTTCTTTGTTTGGTTTAATTTAAGAGGAGGGGAGGGGAATGATGATAAATTTTTTTTGTTTGATTTGTGAGGGAAGGGGAAGGAAAATAAAATATTATGACTATTATACCCTTATCATTTTATTTTTATTAAAAAAAATTTATATTAATTTTTTTTTTATTAAAAATTTTTGTTGGGAGACTTGGTTTTTAGTATCTTTTTATTTAAAAAAAACAATTTTTTTTTGTATTTTTTTATCTTAAAAAAAAAGGAGGTTATTTTGAAAAAGTGACGTTTCAGCGCCTCCTTCCCCTCCAAATTCTCCCACTTTTGGAGGGGAGGGATTTTGGGAGCCCAAAATTCTCTCCCCTCCCCTCTAAAAAATCTACCCAAACAAGGTAGGTTTAAAATTTTTTTTCCCCTCCCTTCTCCTCTCCTCCATTTTTCTCAAACCAAACAATCTCTAAAAGATAAAATTTGGATACATTTCTCTAATCCGCTAAGAAGGATAGTATTTGGTGTCAGCAAAATGATGTAGACGATTATTAACACAATTAAAATATATCATTTTCAGACGATCTAATAAATTTATTATAATTTTGTTGTAATTGATAATGTGTTAAATAGAATACTAAAAATCAATGAGATTGATATAGTTCTAATAAATAAGATTAGTTATAAATTAAGTCCAAATAGATAAGAACAAGTGGAGTGTGTAATTTATAATATTTCACCTCACAACTAAAAAAAAAGGAGAATTTATATTTTATTATTTTAAAAGAAAAAAATTATCCATATTTATATTAAAAAAAGTTAAAGTTTTTATATAATTAAAATATTAATTAATTCTCTCTTTTTTTAAAGTTAGTATTGTAATAAAAAATTAACTGATTACATAACGAATTACAAATTAAAATTTTTATCCAACGAACTTATAAGTAATTTAAATTATGACAAATTATTTATATTCGACAAGTTTTAATCTATTATAAATTTAGTATTGAGTTAAAATTAATTACTTAATTAATTATATATTTAAATTAATTAATTAATACTAATTTATATAAATTAATTCAACGTTTGATATTTATTGTCAACTATAACCACAACTGAAATTTAGATGATCAGAAAAAAAAAAGATATGGAGGCTAAAAATTTGAGTAATATTCTAATCAAAATCACTGCAAAGTGCAATGTAAAAAAGAAAACCAAAATATGTTAGCATATTGGAATTCATTGTATACGATGTGCTACGTTAGATACAGTAATAGTAGTATTAGAAATTCAAATAAAGATATACAATAATACATTATATAAATGTTTTAGTCGTTGTTTTTTCGTTTTCCTGAAAAGCGTCCGCCTTAAATGGTAGTACTATGCTACTCTACGGAGATCTGTTTTTTTTCACATGAATGCGAGACCACAAGTTTCAGCTTGGAGCTACCTTTTTATCTTCTCGGGCTTCAAGCTTCTGATAAAGGACTACAATTTTGACACATGCTCGTTGCTTTAATGCTTTTTGCGCTTTATTTTCCTGTTGATATTCGCACTGGTTTAGGTCCACTCACATGGGTGCCTAAGTACCTAAACTATACTTATTTGCTGGTTTTGCCATCTCTCGTGCCAAAATTTTGAACTGTGGATATATAACTTGGGTAAATCTAAACGCATGGGTTAAAAGAAGCTGAAAATTGTACCTTATTTTCCCAGAAATAAACCAACAATTTTTTAGTAGGTTCACAGCTAGACAATGCCCAAAGGTTGGCCTCATAGGGGTAGTTGCAAATACTAATACATTGGCAGACAGAGAGTATTCGAGTTTAACAAATCGGGTGTGAAGCAGATAAGATCCTCTTCTGACCTCAGTGCCGAATGTCAACAAAGGATAAGTCCTTTTGGTATGAGATGCTAAATGCTAATCCAAACAAAGTCAAATTATCTGCCCCTCATCATTCAATAGTGAAAACAGGCCCATCATGTTTCTTATCTTTTAACCAAATTTCTTATTCTTTAATGTTTTTCTTTTTATAATAAAATTACTAAAATCAACCACTAATTTTAGGTGGTTTATTTTATTCTATGCACAATACACAACAGATTAAGATTATTTTATTTCCGTGAATTTTGACGAGTTATTTTTCTTTGAAGTGATTGTCCGCTAGATGTCCCAAAAACCCGCAAACGGACGTGGCATAAATCACGGCTCAGTCATCCCGGAAGTGTCCTGGAAATCGGATGTTGAAAACTATGCAATGCATGCAGTCCTAACTCCCTGTAGGCTACCTCTCAGCATCGGCACATTTTCTTCCTGTAAGTGTGATCTTTCACTTCCTAGTATATGGATTTTTTAGGCTTGTCATGAAGCATTTGGTATTATTTTCTACAGGGCAGTCAAATTTTGAGCGGAATATATAAATACTTTCTCTTCTTTACCATTATGTAGAGAATTTCATTTTCCAAACGCAAATAGTATTTATAGGAAAGTCATTAGTCCCTTCAAAAGCATAAGAAAGCTAAAGCTGCTAGCTGGACATTTCATCTACAAGCTGCATATCACTCGTATATCCTTCTCTTACAAAATCAGCACTGAAAAACCACCTTCCCTTCCAATTCCTCACATAATGGAGCACCCATTCGCGTTTTCATCACTGAAAATCTCAAAGGAAACCAAAGGGGATGACTGCATTTGGTAAATGTCTTGGTCAAGGCCTGCATGCGGAACATAGTAAGAAGGACCACCCATTGGATATGATCTGTTGTTGTAAGTTGCAAGATAAACCAGAGGAGGATAATATGTTTCTGGGTGCGGATATGAATATGATTGCTGATGTGTAGGGCTCAGATTCATATTCATTTCCTTCATTCCCTGGCCTGGACTCTGCAATTCTGCCTCTGCAGGTCTACATGCTGAATTCGAGCCATTGCTTCTATTCCCACCACTTGCTTTCTTTTTCTTCTTTTTACCAGAACCTTCACTTTCTCCGCCCTTATGCTCCGCCGCCGGCGTCTCTTTACTGACCGGAGACTTATTCACCGTGTTAGCGCCAATTTTTGAGTCCTTGTTTTTGCTTTTGCCGTCACAATTGCCAGCACTTCCAACTCCCATGTTTTTTTCAGAGTTGAGGTTGGATTCAGCTTTTCCTGCGGAATGGTTTTTCACTCTTTCTGGGTCTTTTCGTTCGTTCTTCTTCTTTGCTTTGCTAGAGGATTTTCCCTTCCCGGTTAGATTTTCTGGCCAAATTTCCGCTTGTTTACCTGCTTTGATCAGTTTTCTGATCAACGTGTCAACGCCAACACTTCCAGTGACTGTTACTTTCTGTTGCTGTGGGTCGATTGTTGTGGTGAAAACGCCTGTAAAAGTAACAAAACTCGGTTACCATATAAACAAGCACTGCTAAAGAGGGCACCAACACTGTAATACTGCTTTGCTGGCTGATAACTAATGGGAAAGGAAAATGTCAGCGCGTTTGTGTGTTTACTCAGTGACGTTGGAGCTTCATAATCTAGTCATGCATGAAAAAAACCAAAGAAGAAGCCATGTAGAAACAGTGCACGGAAAAAGAGTTGAAATTTGAAGTTAATTTCCTGTTCAAGCGTATCCAGAACAGACAAGGAGGAGAAAATTTTCTGTTTAAGCTTAGTTAGTACCATCAATTCTCTGTAGAACTTTCTTGACTTTTCTCCTGCAACCTTCACAGTGGATAGGAACTTTCAAGAACCACGTCTGAGAAACACAGGAAAAATGAGTTTCAGTAGATAAAGAAGCCAAATTTAGAAAAATAAAAGGACACTTTCTCAGAAGAGGGTCTGGTTCTTGAGTTGTAATCACCTGATACTTTAAAATATCTGAGGCAAGTTCAGCAGATTTTGCATCCATTAGAGAAAGGGAAGTGCTTGTGAAAAATTGCAAGAATGGTAGGGAGTGGAAGCTTAAAATAAAAGTGAGGAAGAAGTGTGATGTGGGCCTTAAAAAAGAAGGGAAAATGCCAAGAATGTACTCTGCTATATGTACTCTGTAGGGGAGCAAAGTGCGCAGGCCAGGATGGCTATCAAAGTATAATGAGACAATGACAGAAGAACACACCGCTGCCTTCTTTTACAATTGAGCATTAGTCTACTCTCTCCCCTCTCTATTTTCTTTTATATACTATTTACTTATCAACTGTCACAATTTAAAAACGGGGATCCTTACTTTATTACCCACCACACTTGCTTAGTTATTCGTTTTCATTTATACTCCCTTGATTTTTTGTCCATTATAGCTGTACTAAGCTTTTGTTTCATATGATAGGAAGTAGTTTGTTGTTCTAGGAAGCTATTTGTTACTCTTCCAGGTGAGATTCTCCATTGTAACTTAGTTAATTAAAATATTGACACTCCTATCAAACGTATCATGGATAATTTTATTTTTACCATTGGTTTCCATGATTTTAGAATTACTAGTTCTTTTATTATAGGTTTAGGCATTGAACGAAGGGCCTATTTGATCTTCCCAATTTGCCTTGAGAAGGCGCTGGCAAATTTCCTTTCCTTGCATGAAAGTGGATGCATTAAAATAAACTTGTTACGCTTTGACTGATTGTGTATGACCACTCCTCCTCCGTAATTTTTACCCTTTCTTTTTCTTCTTTTCTAGGCAAATTCCAGTAACACAGATAGAAAGAAAAGACAATTTCTTGTAGGCGGGACATAAGGGAACCGAGAAGTAGTACAAGACAAGGTAAAAAGCGCCAAAGCTGGGGGTAAAGAGGAAGTGAAGAATATATGCCCTGCATCTCCATTCACCAGAAGCAGAAGAGCCTCTGGAATATGCAGAACTTGGAAATGGAAGAATACTTGAATACTTGCAGGTTGATAGAGCAAAATCAAAGTCCAATCTGAACTAATTTATCAACCCACTCGTAAGATAACCAGTGGTAAGCATCCTTCCATCTCCAAGTTCTGCATGCCACATCAGAAACTTCCCACCAGAAAAGTCAACTTGTCATTTTACCTTAATATTACATTCAAGCTCAAACCTCTAGTTATGTAGACACATTTCTGGTAAGAAAATTGATATACTAGAGGCTATGATTGCACGACTAAATGGGTCCACATAATCCCCAATAAATCCTGCAATCAGCCATTATTCTAAAATAAGTGGGGTAGTAGTACTACGGCTGCAGAGTTTTTCCCGTGGAGAAAATGAGAAAACTGACCAGAAGACTAAAGCAGCACTACCCAATAACACTGTTTTGACTCCACAAATTTGAACTTTTCCCAAGCATGATTTTAAGGTAGCTTTTAAGATCTAACAAGAGTAATGATAATCTACATATAATATAATAAATCGAAGCGAGTTTAATTTTACGAATTTGGTTGAATTCTGAATTCTGTGCGCAAATATAGAAAGCATGTTCAAAAAGAGGTGCCCAACCCAAGTAGCATTATAAGACGGTAGGTAAACTGAATTAACTAGCCATCATGACTTTTCCTGTTCACCCAGAAAAATTACAATGCTTCACGGCTCCGCATTGAGAGGTGTAAAAATAAACTAAAATCTTTGTTGGATACTTGGATCATAAGTACAGCTAAACGCTTTCTGTTTTTAAAAGGTAAACTGTATTTCTTGAAAAAGAAGTTCACTTCACCAACTGACAAGGCAAACTTACTTGTGTAAATCATTAAATGATGAAAGAACCCAAATGTCGTAGCACCTCCGAGAAAAATTTATGGCATTTGGTACTACTACACCAACCCCAATCCGCAGAAGCCATGGTTGGTTCAACATTAATTCCAGATTCAACTTCTAATCTAAAATCGTTTGTCAACAGTTAATATATTGGAGTACTGTAGTTGGGCCTATAAGCAATACTACGAGCGTTTTCTACACTGAAAAACTACATCCAATTTTTCATTTTCTTATCCCCAAAAATAATTACACCCAGTAATACTTAAACGAGGCAGCACTGGTTATAATCTTAGAAAGTCATCTTCGGCCTCGTAAGATTAGCGAGCGAGTGAAGCTGAGCTATTAACCATGCACGTATAGCTTTCAGACAAAATTTATGTAATTTAGGTAGTTTAACCTAGTAATATGATTCTCTTTTTTTTTGGGTCCTAGCAAAATTGCAAACCCTCAACCCCAATAAAATGTTGAGCAACCTCACTTCCCTCCTATCGATGGAGGAGGATAAGATACCTAACTTGACTCACTCTCCATGACCTCCATCGTAGGGTAAAGTATCGCAGAGGCAGAACAATATCACTACAAAACGAGAAAGCCGTGAGGTAAAGTCAAGGAAGAGGAAGTGGGAGGAAAGTAAAAGATCCCAACTAGGGCTATAATTTGTATAAGTGAATACGAATAGCACAAAATGAAGGCTAACAGAAAATTTTGGCATTGATTGCTTTATAAACGTGTATTATCCCCAAAAACCATGTTGAACCCTTTCTTACTTGACAAACACAACATAGAACTAACAGTACAGGTACACAGAAAGTCATTTATCTCCTCTTAGGGTATACACTAATTATAGCAAACACTCCAGACTAATGCCCATTTAGTTTTCAGCTACTGTACCAATGTCCTCTTTGGCCAACACCTGCTGCTCTTCTTCCTTGTCAATTTCTTCAATCTTAGTCTCCTGTGACTGAGCTTTCTGGCTATCTCCTGATACATCCTCAAGCTGCAAAACATTCATTAATCTTGACATAATTAATACATGAAGTACACCATAAAATTCAGAAGAAAATTTAAAAGCTAACCCCAGGAGATGCAGAGGAAAATAATCCTCTGAAAGACTTACCCCCAAGTTCCTTAAGCTAGCAGTAACATCCTCCTGTTGTTGCTGAAGGGTGGTCCTCAGGTCTTGAAATTCCTAGTTTTGATTTTATATAGAAAATTTAAACAAATTTAATTTGAAAGAGACCACATTAGAAATGACTAAAACCACACTTACTGTTCGGAGTTGCTCCACTTCAACATTGAGTGTTTTCTTGAGTTCTGAAAGCTCCTGCATGAACCAAAGAGAACGCATTGAGAGTTGCAAGTTGCAACACTACAAATCAGGACATCCAAAAAGTAAGAATATAGGCCAAAGTAATCTTTGAACTAATTCTAAAAGAAGAGTGCAGGTACCATAAGAAACACTCAAACAACCTGAAAGAAATAACAGCTAGATTGAATCTATTACTTTCATGTTAATTCGTACAGTCATATTATGAACAAATTTTGCAAGCTAATAACATGAATAAAATCTGAAACAGCCAAACTATAATGCAGAGACGAATAATTATGAACCATGGACATTTACTAGGGCAGTCACACTGCATTTATGACATCTATAAATCCATCTATTAGCATAGTAAAATAACATTACAGGTTTTCGTCAGTTGCATTCAACTATGGGTGTTGAAAAGCACTACAAGGGTTTCTTACCAACTTTCTGCATCTAAACAAACTGGTCACCAACCATGGGCACCATTATGTAAGAAACAGACAGATTAATGTAGAACCAAACCATTTACCCTCAGAGCTCAACACTAGACCTTATTGAATCAAATGCAGTCTTGTTCAGAGTAACAATAATAATGACGCCAAAGGCCTTCACATTATAGAATGAATTCTCTCAGAATAAGTGCAGGGTATATAAATGCAGCAACAAAACAGATTGTATGACAATTTACAGATGGAATTGACCAATTACAAAATCAGTACCAGGTTATACATGGAACAGTTTTGAAATGCAGAGCTAGTATAAACAACTAAAACAAATCAATATGTGAGTCCGTACAGGCAATGAGGGAAGAATAACTCTTATAATAATTGCCCACCAAATGCAAGAAACTAATTCAGATAAAATCGATAGGTATGTCAAAGGTTTTAGATAAGAACCCTAAAGGCCCTTGACAAGACATAATGAATGAAACAGTTAACAATTATAATGTCAGGAAAAGAAATAGAATGAGTTTTAAGTTATCTTCAAGTCAATCAATTGCCACCAAAACAAAAACAAAAACAGGAAGAAGTCCACGTATAGTATTTCAGCTTTGGACAAGCCCTGTATCCAATCGGCAAAGAAGCAACACGGAAACAGTAATACGAACTATGAACATGTTTAATTAAAAAAAACCTTCAGCATAATGCATCGTTTTGCAGGGATTGATCATCACTTACATCACGATAGACCTTCACTTGCGTGTCTAACTTTGATCTCCAATTTTGCAAATCCTAGTGGCCAGTAAAAGAGGAATAGACAAAAACATAAACACAAAATTCACCAATGGTATTATTGAAATGCATAAATCAGGTAAACTAGGGAGTATTTAGGCCTAATATCATAACAGTACTACGGATTTTGAGAAAGATCTGATAAATGTTACCTGTTTCAAACCCTGAATTCTGTTGAGAAGCTCCGATCTTGACTCATTTAGTTCCTGAGAACGAACACAGCAATTCCAAGAGTTCAAAATTACATCAAACTACAGTGTTTAACTTCATTTCGGTTTATCAAGCTATATAACCTTAATACTAAACCCAGAAATTTAAAGTTGCACACGTTTTTTTTCTGCAATTTCTGAGCACCCAGCCTTAACAGAATGTACAAATGGAACTTTGAAAAAAAAAAAAAAACAAGTGAACATGAAAAGCTTACCGCGATTTTGGATGAAATTGGAGTCGTGTTGTCCTTCTGCTGGGAAAAAAATATCAGACGATTAATGCTCGGTGATAAAGTAAAAAACTTTCTATTCCTGAACAATTAGAAGCTGCAATTTTCGTGCATTCCAATAATTTACAAGGATGAAATGGAAAGAAGATAAGCTGAAGAAGAAGAAGAGAGGGGTTTACAGCGGAGAGGGGGAGAGAAGCTGCAGAGGAACCAGGGGGGGTAGCCATTAGGGATCGGATCGGAATATCCAGAAAAGTTGAATGGAAGACAATGATTTCTAGGGTTTGCTTTGGACAGTGTCTGCGGGTACAACGTTGTAATCTGAGAATCAGGGAAGTTGGGAAGAAATGTAAGTGGAGTCACAAAGAGACAGCAGATGAACTCAAAATTTGAAAACTGAGGATAAGAGACGGTCTTCGGCGGGATTTAAGAAATTGGGAGCAGTGAAGTGACGAGAACTTGCCTTTTTGTTTTTTGAAATTTGTGGTTGTTTAGGTAGGTGTGTTATCTATTACTTGTTTTCGTAAGAATATTTTATTAGATGAACTGGAAAAGTTACAATTAAGCAATCAAAACGGAACCAGTTAGTTGTCACATAATTAAACATTTCTCCATTTTTTGTCGTTTATTTTATCATATTCTGCCTTGTTTATAAAAATAGTCCTTTTTTTTATATTTTGTATACACTTAATCAGTTGTATTAAATTTGATAAAAGAAGCAGAAATTATAAAATGACGACTGTGGTGAGTAATATGTGCATTTCTATGCGGCTTAACAAGTAAGCAATTGCTGCTTTGCAAATCTTATTAACCTTTCAAGATACATTCTCCCAATTCGGTAGTCAGCAATTCATAAATGGGTAATGGAACCTTCTTGTCTTTCTTTCGTATAAGCAGGAGCAATTCTCTAAACCCTCTGTGTTTCTTCTTTTTTCCTTAATAAGAGCCAAGTCAAATTGTTTTAACTCGGGTTTAATTGAGTCTACGGATCTTTTACTGTATTTTGAGCATAACATATGATGTTGTATTTAAAACATAACAAAACGTAAATACTATAATATTTTAAAAAAAAAACTAAAAATATATATTTAACTGTATTTTGAGCACGCTGGAAACACAGCAGAGATCTTTAATTGATGTTTCCATCCACGCATAATTCACGGTGGAATGCGTCGCAACACCTCCTCCTTTGGCCCACAAACTCTTGATTGGTTTTTTGTTTTTTGGTTAAAAAGAAAAATCTTCAAGCAAAGCATACAATAATAATGGTCATCTAAGTCGGGGGCTTTTAGAAACAACAACAACAAATCAACGAAAAAGGTAAAGCACCCTTCCCCCCCTTTACTTTCACTTTAATCATAATCAATAATTAGATTTAATTCTTATTCACTGTGTTTTTGTGACAATACATTCTACTTTACTCCATAATCACAAAAAAAGACATTAAGAAAATAACTCTGTAATTACAAAAAGCATTTCTTAATATTATAATTAATAAAATAAAAGCTCTGGGTATTGGGATTTTGCACTCCTCGTCTTACCCCCATCCGTCGAACGCAGTCAATAATTATGATTATAGTTTAAAAAATCCTCCATATCAAACGCTGTCGTATGGGCCCGGGGTTCATTCTTCACCCACGCTTTTGCAAGCTGCCTTGAGAGTTTTATAATTTCATGATTCCTTAATTTAATCCCCGTAAAGCAAATTCTTTCTTCGCAACAAAGAAAAATAAACCAAACGAGGCCTAGAAATTGCTAACGCAGTTGAACTACGCCGAGCTCTGTCTCTCTTTCTTTCAATCCGACTTCCGAGCGCTCTCCCCGGTCATTTGCAGAGCAATGAGTCAGGAATCGTTTATATATAGCTTTGTCGCTCGGGGGACGATGGTCTTAGCAGAATACACCGAGTTCACCGGCAACTTCCCGGCCATTGCTGCTCAGTGTCTCCACAAACTACCCTCGTCCAACAACAAGTTCACCTACAACTGTGACCATCACACTTTCAATTTTCTAGTCGAGGATGGCTACGGTAATCCTTAATTGCTTTGATCTCTTGTTTTTCTGTAACATTTTTGTCTCTTGCATTTCTATGACATATTTTTCTAGCTTCCCCGTAACCAAAATGATATGGGAGTTGAATAGCTGCTTTAACTACCGGATCTGGTGTTGAAATGGATTTAACTTAGTTGGAATCCGTTCACTTGGCACAAAGATTTCGTTTTTCCGTCTGTTATCTAGCTGTTGGATTGATTTTTCTTGCCGGGTTTTGTTTACTCTTCTATGGTTTCGGTCCTAAATTTTGTGAACTATCCGCCTGATTACTAAAACGGAGAGAAGCAGAGTTTGGGTTCTTAAGGTCTGATTAAGTTTTGTTGCTCAATTAATCGTTTAACTCCCGACGTCTCTGTTTTCCTCGGCATAGAAAAGTACAGTATATTCTCTTTCTTTTCTTTTTTACCAGTATTGAGGATATACGGTGTCAATTGCACTCGTTAAAGTTAAGCCTTACTTCATCAATTGGGCTATACTTTGGGGATTTAGCTGCACCTAGGTGCATGTGCTTATCCAGCATGGCGCTATTTGTACGAGGAATCCTTCTATGAATTTCAGATGACTTGATAGAAATGAAGGGGCACTCATCACTGATCACTGGTGAGTTTTCTTGAAGAAAAGGTAGGGTTCCATAAGCCCTTGCCCTGCAGATGTTGGCTTCTGGATCACCAGCAATAGTCACCGGGTAATTAGAAGAGTAAATTATTAACCTTGTATATCCTGCTGTGCTATCCCAAACTCACACAAAAAGAACAAAATATGACCCTCATCCTAGCTAATTAGTTGTGTCTTAAATTTAGCTATAAAGAACATTTTATGTCATTTGTGAAGGATATGTTCTTGTTACTGCAGCCTTTAGGTCAGAGAGGTTTTATAAGACTGTTGCATATTAAAAGAAAAAAGAGTTTATCCACATTATTGGATTCTCTTCTATGCCGAACCTAGTCCTTTTTTGTCCTTTTAAAAGCAATATTACTAGTCCACTGTCACAGTCCGCATATCCCTGGACCTCAAATGATAAAATAGGTCCTTTTTGTGGTTCGTGTCTGTAACAGTAAATGGTGAATAATACTAGAAATATATGATTTTTTTTTTTATAGGAACTGGAGAAGTTCATTTAAACATTAACCTGTGTCTTGTCCTCCACCCTGAGTAATAAAAAGTCTTGGCAGGATACACAGTCATTTTGTCAATCCATTAGAAACAATCATGCAACAGAAGTCTTCAAACAAGGGCTAATTTGACTGAGAAGTTGTGCTGGAACTCTTCTAACAAAGCTTTGTCAGGAGATGCTTCATGAGTTGGTCTTAGGGTGCATTAAAAATTCATGGTCAGTTTGGTCTTTGCATGATAGTTTTCATCATGCCGGTGCCTAACCTTTTGTTAATTTAGCTAATCATAGAAACCTGAGATTTATGTTTCACTTTTAATGGTTTTTAAGCCAAACTGCCAACTAAGAGTTACTTAAATCATCGAGTTGCAGTACAATGCTTTATATGTCATGACCGGGGCTTTCTGTAAGTTGCAGCTTACTGTGTTGTTGCAAAGGAATCTGTTGGCAAGCAGATCTCTATTGCTTTCCTAGAACGTGTGAAAGCAGACTTTAAGAAAAGATATGGTGGCGGAAAAGCAGATACAGCTATCGCCAAAAGTCTCAATAAGGAGTTTGGGTATACTCATTTCTTTCTAAATCCTTAGTCGATATCTTAATGGAAAGATAGAAAATAATATGTGTGCTCATTTGCAGACCCGTGATGAAAGAGCACATGAAATATATCATTGACCATGCCGAAGAGATTGAAAAGCTAATAAAAGTGAAGGCTCAAGTTTCAGAAGTTAAAAGCATAATGTTAGAGAACATTGACAAGGTACCTTAACTTTGCTGGAGTAAGATTGATCTTCTTCTTTTTTAATATTCAGTCTTTTTTTTTCTGCCAAACCTTTAAAACAAATCCAATTATATGCTCTCTCTTGAAAGAAAGGATGTGTAGATGGAGGAAATTTTGGTTTTGTGAGGGTTGCTATGTTAATCAAGGGACTGCTTTGCTTCAGATTTTGGGGAGTGGTTAGCTATAAACTCTATCTTTCTGCCTGCCTCCTTATGATTCTGTCTAAAAATTTCAAGAAATGAAATTGTTGCAGAATGCAAATTACTTGGACAAGCAATATACTTATTTATGATGTTGGTCGTGATGACTTGCAATGAAAGTTTAATGATTCTTCCAGTAGTTCTTCAATCGTAGTACTAGTTGCTTTTAATGAATCAGTAAAGCCCTGCAGTCTAGTGATATGCTTCTTTCAGTCTTTATGTCACTATTAAAAATAATTTAATGTGTATTCTGCGATTATAGTATAACCTGTTAAGTTCTGTCATCATTAAAATTCTTTCGTTGCATTATCTTTTCTACATGCGTTACCAACTTACCATGGCTCTCTTGAATTGCCCTATTGATATTTTTTTTGTAGCTGGGTGCATCTTTTGTGGTATTAAACAAGAAAACATAATACTTTGTCATGTTTATTTTCACTATATATGCTTTCAGGCTCTTGATAGAGGAGAAAATCTAACTATTCTTGCAGACAAGACGGAGACATTGCGCTCACAGGTAAGTTGACTAAGGTCAGCCAACTATCCGTGTTGAGTCTTATGCTTTCTAGGGCTGAAGGGCCTCTCCTACTTTTCAGGCCCAAGATTTCAAAAAGCAAGGAACACAAATTCGCCGGAAGATGTGGTATCAGAACATGAAAATCAAATTGGTGGTTCTTGGGATTTTGCTGTTTTTGGTCATCATTATCTGGCTTTCTGTTTGCCATGGATTTGACTGCACAAACTAGCAATGACTTATAGGTTCTGTAAATTGATGTTTAAATGAGCAATTTAGCAAGAGATTCTGCTTTGAAGGGGGAGTTCGGCAACTGGAAAAAAAAAATTACTTCCTTCTTTGCTGGTTGGTATATGTTAATTCTTTGAAATTTTTAGAGAAAGGGAGAGGGGGATGTCTCTGTTTCATGTGATGGACTCATCGGTCTTGCCAAAAAAAAAAAAACATTTGTAATTTGCTCTACACCCTATTTTTAATACAGGAAAAAAAATTATTAACTTAGTTTTCGATTAGGTAGATGCATTTATTCAGTAATCTTCCAAATCACTTCACCATTCATTGTACATGAACTTCACGGTATTTGCCGTCTATAGACATCTTCAATATTGTGGCAAGCCTTATGCAAGTTATTTAACTAATAGCACGTGACTGCCATGTTTAAATATAAGAGTAACTGACTGAACTCGTATTCTGCACTTCAAATATCCTTTTTTTTTTTTTTTGTGGGAGGCATATTTCACAATCCAACGTGCATGAGGATTTCTAAGACGCTCTCACTGTTAGAGAACGCCCTCTAAATTCTCATTGGATAGGGAAACTCACTTGAGCTACTTGAGGCTTGTTTCTTGCTTCCATCTTTCCAAGAGGTTAGCTCCTACTAAATTCAACCCATTAATTATAACACCAACTTGTGGATCTTTTTGTTTGTAATTTTCTTAATGGATGAAAAGAAAACAGAAACTTTGAATTCAACGTTTGGGACAATACAAGACAAGTTTTGTGGTTTAGTCTAGTCATAAAAACCAAACCCATTAGAAGACAAAGAAACAACTCATTAGTTTACTACTGAAGCCATTCTCCATGATTCTTTGGCGTTTCATTTTACTCCAGGAAACTGACTACTCAACGAAATAGGGCATCGTTGCCCATTCAAAATCAGGATGGGCCTCAGTTGCCCCCCACGCCATGCATGGTCAATTGAGGGCTGGAATTTCTTGGGCGTCCCTTCTACATATGGGTTTATTTTTTTAAGGACATATTGGGACACGTGGTGATAAGAGTCTTATCCTCACGAGTTAATTTGTTGTAGTTGAAAAGGGTAAGTAGTATGGGAAGGCACAGGAATTAGAGATCCTTGCAGTCCAATTCCAACCTAAGAAGCACAACATGTTGGTGGGAATCATTCATGCCTTTAGTCCAAAAGTTTAAGTTCAATGCATGAATGGTAGCTTGAGTATATATTTAGGGTATGGTAGAGTTCCAAAGTAAAAACAAATGGAAGATTCTTTCATTGGTGACAGAACATACAAGAGTATTGACGTTTCAGATAATCTCAATTGGAGGGATTCGATACCTTATGGACCAGAAATTCTTCGATACGTTGTTGCCTCTGTTATTTTACCACAATAGTTTTTCAAGTTAGACTCTTATTCTTCTTGCGTCTATAAATAAATAGACAGAGCCAGCTCTTCAATTTCCACTGCGTTCGGCATGGGCATCAATGTATGTCATCTTTTACTAAAATTTTAGACTATACATTGGATTGAGATGATCCATTCATCACCACATATTCCAAAACCAAAAAAGATTTGACAAATCGTTCTTTTCCATACGTAGAAATAATACTATTTTGGGTAAAGATGTCGAATCAAAAATCCAGATAGTGTCTAGCTATTTTACCCTTCAAAACAAATATCGGTGTCACGCGTTAAAAATAAGTCTTTTTTGTCACATTCTAGTTTTGTCGCCTTAAATGCCAAGGGTGCTCCTTCATATCTTGTATAATATGTACAAGGGTAACTTGGAATTGTCTTTTTTTTTTTTTTTTGCTATTGTTACGAAATTGAATACTGCGTGGTCCTCCAAGCTCTTCTTACATTTCATTTAAAATAAAGAAGAAGAAAAAAAGAAAGAATTGTAAAGCTCTCACTCTCCATACAAACAAACAGGATAGACCTGTCCACTTGAGCGTAAACACATACAGCCACCGCGGGAAAAAGAAAAATAAAAGAAAAGTTGCTCTCTTAAAGCAAAATAAACAAACAATGAAAAATTGTCAACAATGGATGAAGGGAACCTCCTCTCACGTGACCCCTTTTCTCTGAAATCATCCCCATGCACATCGGTCAAGATAATCTGCTGCTGATCACGTGTCATTGCTATCTTGCATATCAGCCCTTGTCATTAATCATGCATGTGAAATTACAACAAAAATCCCATTCAAATTTTAATGTCACCCGGAAATCAGATTCCTCATAGACTCACTCATAAATACTCAGTTGATCATATCAGTTTCTCGTAAGAAAGAAAAGACGATAACAAAAGAATCAAGCAAAGAAGAGATATCTACAAGACGAGGGGAAAAGAGTTGAAGCTGAAGCTCTAATAAAATTAAAGAACCACAAGAAGTATATATGGCAAACAAATATTAATTAAAGAGAAACTCAACTTTTTATTGCAGAATGAATATAAGGATTTACAGCGCAGCACACAATGACACCCTGTCCTCACCGGTTACCCAAATCAGACTCTCTCTATATATAGTAATTAAATTAAAACAGAAACTAATGTCACAATCACTTAGATATACACATCCACCCCCATCGCCTCGCAAAACCAACACAGCAGCAAGCTGAAAGAGACTAAAGAAACGGGCTTCCCAAGAGTTTATATGTGTATATATAGTAGAGAAAGAAGGGCATGCAAGGCTACATGTCCCTAACTTCAAAAATGTTCTTGTTCTTGACCACTATGTCGTACATGTGCATGGACTTGAACTTGGTGAAATCCCTGGGGAGGGAGATGAGGTGGACGGTGGAGCGCTTGTGGAACTGAAGAAGATCAGGATCGTCATAGTACCTCTCCCACCCAAGTGAAGACAGCTTGCGCTCTAGCACAGAATAAGAGGTAATGACTTCATTTGTAGGAGTGTGAACCAGCACTTTGCGCCTTCCACTCGACCCCTGCCCCTGCCTGCTTCCCTCCGCCGCCTCCGCCCCAGGATTCTCTACCAGTCGAACAACCCCGTTCCTGAAAACCCATACCCCTGACATTATTCTACAACACTAGCTAGTCACTAGAATCCAGTTTCTGAGCTTGCAGATGAACGAGCATAGGGTATCTATATATATAGCTGAAAAATAATGGTGCAAGTGCAAGATATAGAGGAAGGATGCTTGGATGTAGGTACAGCTAAGGTGGGTCCTCCTGGGGGAGAGTCCCAGGGTAAGGATACATTTGGGGACAGGGTGTTTGGGTCACATTTCATTGCCTATTCAGTCATAATTGGATTGAGGGGAATCCTGATTCTCTCTTTCATTTGCGTACTCCAAGTATTCTAACCCCACCTAGAGAATCTTTGTTTTGTTTGGAGAAGAAAGACTTATTCTACCTAAAAAAAATAAAGTCGAATAAAAAATGACTTTGTATGTGTATTATATGTTTGTACGATCAACAAACACCGCTGCTTATTATTATCATTAAAGAGCAGTATACAAAGAGTTATTGGTCATATACAATACAGATAGGAGCACATGAAATTGTGTTAATATATATAATTTGGACTTGAATAGCTGTGGAATAATTTTTCTTTAAGTACAAAGGAGGATGCTCATGCCACTCTAGACTTCAATGAATAATGCCCTTTTGCTAAAGTTTATGGTTTGTGGGGAAGGATCAACAAGTTTATAGTGGAGGTGGGGACCAAAAATGAAAGGTATTGATCTCAATTAATTCTGGTCGTTGCGGGTGGAAAATATATAGTTGATTTGCAGTAAGACAATCAGTGTGCATGGGGAGGCTTTCCAACCATTTTTTTTGCCTAGCAATCTAGCTAAGCTAATATATATTTTCGGTAAAAGGGTTTTTGCCTAACTAGTGTTGACTATTCCTATCGCCCCGGCGCCCCTTGAATTTATATTACAATAATTTGAAATCATCCTTCTCACAACTTCTTCAAACCAAATCCTTTAGGTTGAATTTGCTTAGAAAAGGACCGCAATTAACCATCCTATTGCAACTTTCTTCCCGATCACTAGTTAGGATTTAATATTTTCCCAAATTTAGAGGCTTGATGGCACTTAAATTTTGCACCTGCGCCCAGTAGCTCCATATATATGGGATATATATATCAAAGAATTCATCTTCAATCAAACGAGTCAAAACTCGTGGACTCATAGTCTTCAAACTCTACAATTAGCACTAGGGGTTAATTTTAGAATGAAAAATGTGCAGCATCACTAATTACCTAAACTGTTTTGTTAACAATTTGAGTTGTCTCATACGGATCCTCGCATGACTGCAATTAACCATCCTGGAAAATGGGGCAATGTCTATGGAAAAGCAAGCACAAAAGAGTTGAGAGTGAATGAAATCGGAGCTAGATTCCAACACCCTAATCCAACCCAACCAGATAAAAATGAACTATCAAGGTTGCAGGCCTTTAGGACACACATGCTCTTTAACCTAACACCATGGTCGCGACCATGCTTCCATTTGCCGCCTCCTCCTCGTGCCACACGGTCCTGCGATGCAGACCTATGCCGACCAAAGTTTTCATTGGCCTTCTCATGACAAAGATTTTGCTGGGGGCTTCTCGTTTTGTCGCTTTCTCTCAAATTCCTTTTGATCCCCATTACACCACCTTGAACCCCTTCTTAATTTGTTATCTTTTCTATTAATTGCTTCTTATTAAATCTTCTAGAAACATATAACTCTTCCACGTACGTAGCTGCTACAAGAGGCCTCTGGTTCCTCTAATATTCAACGACTACATAAACATAATAATATTTTCCAGTTTAACTTAATTGATGAGAGGCAAGGACACCTAAGGGAATGTATCCGGTACTTTATTTACTATATGCGATCTAATGACTAGAAAATTAGGTAATTCACAAGGAAATACTTAAATCTTGTTTTCGTATTATATATACATATATAGAGAGAGAGAGAGAGAGAGAGAGAGAGAGAGAGAGAGAGAGAGAGAGAGAGAGAGAGAGATTATACTATACTTTATTAGTTTATAAAATAAAGGACTTTCTTTTTTCTTGTTTTGGGGGGGGGGGGGGAGTTGGTGGGGAATGAGAGGTCATTTCTGATCACTCTAGCTACTAGCTGGATTAGTATTTTATTGTGCTCTCGATGCACATGTTACTTAAGTAAGCTATGCAAAGGTGTATCAAATAGTCAGGGAAAGAATAACCCAAATTAATTAATTGAGGTTAATAACGCAGACAATATTAATTAGACGGCCTCAAAGTTTGCTTCCACCTCAGACAATTTTGATTCTCTCAATACCCAAAAGGATTTCCAAAGTTGAGTTGAGGGTCACTGATTTGCCACGTCAGCTTTGGCCATGACACTTGGGATTTCGCCCACTTTGATATGTACAATAAAGTTATTTCAGAGAACATCATCTGCTTAGCCTCAAAATGAGGACCTTTGAAAACATGCTTTCTTCTTAAACCCCTTGTCACATTGAGAATCATAAAGGAGCTGGCTCCACAATTGGATGGAAAGCTTCCTCCAGCAACACTTGTAGACAACACGCCCATGTGATTGTCCCAAAGATAAAGCCAAATTCTAAGTCCTATATTTAACTAAACAAGATACTGGGTTTGTATCAGCATCCTTCAGATATGTTCGTGTCTTTCCATAGTAGCCTCTTCTTTTAAAGAAAGGCTACGATCCATCTTAGTCGCTAAAGGCGGTTGTTGGTTAGGGCCCCGTGTCATGTAATATATTAGCTGCCTCGCATTTCTTAATTTCATTTATCTAAGTTTCAAACATTATCAATTTAAATTTGTATTAATTTGCTAATCGTTTGAAAAGTAACTTTTTTATTTTTTATTTTTATATGTAGATGTTTGGACCACTTCAATTGATGGCCAACTGTAAATGCTTATCTGCAATGCAAAGAATAAGGCCTTGTATGCGTAGGAATCAAATCGTAGCTTTGATTTTATGAATAAGAGGAAGCGAAAGATACAAGGTACACTAACTTGATTAATTGATAAGTAAAAATTAACGAAATGAACTAAAGTACAATATGATCTGATTTAATACTCTTTAATTATAGCGATTAATTTAGTAGGTAGATGCCTTCATGTGAAGTGGATACCACGAGGCCAGAATATTGCCAATTAATGTTAATTGCTTAGCCTCAAAAGGAAGTATTTTTCCAAATGCTCGTGTGTATCCTAATCCTAATCAAAGCTTTGGTCTCTTTAAGTTTCAAAAGGATGCCCCCCCCCTCCCTTGGTATATGAACTTATTCTCCATTGTACTGCTTAAAATAACCTCAAATGAACCCGATTGTCTTTACTAAATTATAGTAATTTTTTAAATGGGTATATGGCAGAATTTCTGAAAGGGGAATGAAGGAGACGGTGAGGGAATTTTGTTATATATATATGATTAAAGTTAACGGAGAATGATTTGTTTGCTTATCTAGTGTTAGATTTATGCTTAGCTTTGATTTAAACAAATGATGGAATTAGGGAATTTACATCTATTTCGAGAATAAAGTGCTCAACATAAGGAATGTAGGATCAATTCTATCATAAGGGAATTGTAAGAGAGGATTTTCTTGTCATATTCTTAATTTATCTACAATGAAAAAAAGGCAAAAGAGCATTGATTTCTTATTAAAGTATCAAACTAAAGCGAGAATGAGAATTTATTGCTTAATTAATTAGATATCTAGACATATTATATGATGCACTGAATGTAATAAATCATGTTAGAGAATGAGAATTATATATATAAATCTAAATATGATGTCATTTACAATCTACTTTGTGCGAAAATGCAACACGCTATTCTTCGTTTAAGATGCCTTGTTAGGAAGGTTACAAAAACAAAATGGTTGCCAGTTAATTTATTTAACTAGCTTCACGTCTAGAAAATCATAATTCAAGCGTTCAGGATATGTAAATATCGGATCACTCTTTTTTGTTTTTGTTTTAATATAGCGTGTGGATTTGAACTAGAGTCCTATAGAAGACGGGCTGTTATTCGAATGGCGCATCCATGGGCCTAGAATGCTCTTTGAAATAACTAAGGAGCTTTAATAATTTATACTCTCTTCTAACACCTCCCTCTGTTCTAAATGACATTGGTTAAAAGGTGGAAGATGATCTTTGATTATTTATGATAACACATTGACACAGGGAAATGTTGCTAGGGCACATGGGGATTGAGAGATCAAAAGTTATTAAAAAAGAGGAAGCTAATTCTGAAGAAAAAGTAGAAGAGTGTTTTAAGTTTACTGATAATGGTGATGAAAGTAATGATTGCGCTGATCATTTGAAGGATAAGGAGGATTGGAGCAGCTCTCACCTCTATAGACCCTAGATTCACTTGGCTTTTAAGGATTTCCAAATGGCTGCCTCTTTTCATTTAAATGGGTTAACTTGTTTGCTTCACATGCCCTTAATATTTATTTCAAGATAAACCATGATAAATTTATATAAAAAATGATAGTAAGATTGGGAAAATAACTACTGCAATCTAAAGCTACTCCAAACAAATAGCCTCGTCTGCACATTTATTCGTTCGCTATCTTTACTATTTTACTCAACTGAGATAACCATTTCGATAACTGGCATTGTACATTAGCTATTAACGAAGTCACTCATCCACTTCGCTGAAGAAACACCAAATGTGGATTGGGAGGCCCTGTAAAGAAGTGATTCTTCTCAATTTGCACCAACATGTTGGATCCATATGCTGTATCATGTACAAGCATGGCACTTGTAAAGATGCAATTTGATATGGATTATTGGTTTGAACAGGAAAATCAGCAAGAAAGCTACGAGAAATAGCAAGAATCCATAAAATGCCAGCACAGTCGTATTATCATGGACTGACCTTACAAAAAGTTGAGACAGGATTTGTCTCTCCCAGAGGAAGATGGGAGAGCCGTAGCAGGTATATGGCTGATGGACTTTTATCTTCTCCCGTGTTTGTACACTTACTATCGCCAAATTTGTTTACCCTTTATCCCCTATCTCCGTTTCCTTTGTAAAAGCTCATATTCCTCAGAATTAACCTTTCTTTGAACTGCTGAGTTTCTATAGGTGAAAGCTGGATACACTCATTCTCGTCTTAATCAAAATCGGATATTCTACATCAGGAATCAGGACATCTAATTCTTTTTTTATTACCGGAAGCATGTTTTTTCTTTCAGAACCATTCACCACCTCTGGCCCATCTATTTCTTTGTAAAACAGAAACATCTAGTTTCTCTGAAATTCAATTGACACATTTAGACAAATTTGATAAATTATAAGCAATATGAGAGTAATCAGATAAATAACATAAAATTTTAGGCACTAACGTAACTGAGGGGGAAATGAATATAATTATAGTCACAGCAAAATTAACAAAGAAGGTTCTCAAATCTAAATATAATTCATGTAATTCATAGACGAATCAATCTCATAGTGATCCGTAACAGAAAGAACCACTTACATATAAGCCTTCAGAATTCCCATACAACACCAATCCACTTACCAAAAACCTTCCAAAACCCCTGGATTTGGTCCAACTAAGTAATAATTAGGAAAAAAAAATTCAAAGGTCATCTTCCATCCTCAAGTACTCTCCGATATCCGCCTGGTGCAGAACCACAATACCATTTGGGTCCAACTTCCTACAGTCCTGCGTGGACTTGGCGGCGATCCCAAATCCCAATGGAACATCCGACATGGAAAACACCACAACCCCATCTCCCGGCGCGATATTCTCAGTAATCCGCCCCAGTGCACTCTTGAGCACATGATTGCCGTACAAGAAGGACATCTCCGATTGGGGTTTCAGCCAGACCTTGTGCTTAGCATTGGCCGCCAGCAAACTCAGAGCTTGGACGGTGAGGTGAAAATTACCTCCATGGGTATATTTGCCGATGCAGGTGCCGAGAGAAACCAGGTTGGGTCGGGCTATGTTGGTGGCTCGCTTGACCAGAGAATCACTAACGTAGTAGATCTTGTTCTTGTTAAGGCGGAAGCAGTAGCGTCCAGGATTAGAGTCAGGGCCTTCGTGAGAGGGATTCTCAACGATATTCTTCAGGTTGTTGCCCACGAATTTGAAGAGCTTTTCGAACACTGCTGTGGTCTCCGTCTCGTCCAGAGGTCTCATCTTTGCTTAGTTATTTCTCTCTGCCTGAGTCTGTGGTTGCCGCCACCTGCTAGGGTTTTAGACTTGCGAGCTTTAGAGAGATGCAACTCGGGTTTTGGCAAAAATTTTATTTGCAACTTTGTACGCAACGGGACCCGTGTGTGGAGACTGGAGAGTAACTAAACATTATTATACGAGGATTATAATAAATTAAAGCATGATTAGCAAGATAAATAAATAAATTTTATAATTTATTTAATTAATTTATAAATTTATTTAATTAAATTAAAAATATTTAATAAATTAATTTATTTAAATAATTTAAATTAATTAAAAATTTATAATTTATAATTTATTTTAAATAAAATATAATTTATAAATTTTAAATTAATTTATAAATTATTTTTATCACAGAATATTAATATTTTGTGTGTGTGAGTTGTTATAAATAATATTTAAATTAATTATATTTTTAATTAAATATTATTTAAAAATATATATAATATTTATTAAATGCGTGATGAATGTTGTTTTATTAAAATTTTTAAAAAGAAATTTTTTATTTTTATTTTTGCTTCTAATTAAGTGTATTATTTTTAGTTAATCTCAATTAATTAATTTTTAAAATTACTTCATTAATACAATAAAAAATAAAAAATTTTCATAGAAAAAATAATTAGTTATATGTTAAGAATTTTTTTTCATTCATACATTTACATTTGTTAAATCTACCACATTTATATTTGACATTTTAGTATAAAGATCAAAATAAAGATGTTAAAAAATCACGTTGAAGAGATCTGAACACTAACATGAACCTTAATATTAAAAGATTAAAATTTACTCAGCATAAACAACTGTAAAAATTTCATTTAATCTCTTTTGTTAGTTATAATTTGAATAAATAAAATTGTTATATCATTAATTTAGCAATAATTTTTATATATAAGTGTTTACGATAATTTAATTAATTGAAAGTTAAATTAATATTTAAAATTTTAAAATATATAATTAAAATTTTTTTAGGTGTAATTGGTCGACAAAGGAGATTTTGGCCGTACATTTTTATCTATAAAGATTAAGGATTTATTTGGTTGGAGGGGAGGACAGGATGAAGGAGGAAATATGAAGAAGTAAAATTCAACTCCTTCCCTCTAAAAATAGGGAGATCTGGAGGGGAGGGAAGGGTTGGTTCTTAATTTTTAAAATTGTCTATTTTTTTTTTTTGATAAAAAGTAAAAATATATAATAAAAAATAAAATATTTTTTTAAATAAAAAGATAATAAGTTAAGAGCTCTTAATTAAAAATTTTAGTAAAAAAAAAATAATAAAAATATAATACATATTATTTTATTTTATTTCTCTTTTTTTTTTTACAAACTAAATAAAAAAATTTAAGATGTTATTGAAAATTTTATAATGAATGAATTTTTAAAAAAGTAGCATAAGAGTAACAAAATTTTAATTTGTATATATATACATATAGACATATATACATACATACATACATACACTTATTAATAAATGATTCTAGTAATAAATTTATTTTTAAAATTTTATTAAATGCACCTAGATTAAAACTCCATGAAATGTTGCAATTATTTATATATTTTTAATTTATTAATCAAAATTTTAAAATATAAAAATTTTAGTGTTATTTGTCGACAAATAACAATGGCATTCTAATAACTCTTACTTTACTATATTTAATAAGTAATAGTTTTTTAAATATATAATCATAAATATGTGAAATTTAATTATTTTCTAATTTTTTATCATTAAATATACAAATGTTTTAAAGAAATCAGTCGTTGAAATGAAGTTATATATATTATGAATTTTAGATAATCTAATAGTATAGTTGTTATTTTATTTTTTATTTTTTTATTAATCTAATATATATATATATATATATATATATATATATATATATATATATATATATATATATGGGTAAAATGCACATTGCCACCCTGATCTATTGTTTCAATTGCACTTTCCCCCCTTTCCTTTCAATTTGAGCAATGTCCCCCTTTATCTTTGGTTTTTTTATAATTTACCACCCATTAGCCCAAAACGTAAAAAAATACCAAAATTGTCCCTGATCAAAAAATATAAATAATATTTTTTTAAAAAAATAATAATTATCCTTTTTAAAAAATCAAAAATTAAGAAATTTATATTAAAAAAAATCATTTACATAAAAAGTATATTTCCTTTCCTTTAGCTTTCATCTACACGCACAGTTCTTCTTCATCTACCGGAAATTTCAATGGCCTTAACCTCAGGCTTCTTCATCTCTACCTTGGGAACAGTCACAGTGAGAACCCCGTTCTCCATCGAAGCCTTCACCTGATCCATTTTTTCATTCTCCGGCAGTCTGAACCTCCTCAAGAATTTCCCACTGCTATGCTCTATGCGATGCCATTTATCGTTCTTGTCTTCTTTCTCGACGTTCCTCTCTCCGCTTATCTGAAGCACTCTGTCATCTTCAATCTCAACCTTCATTTCCTCTTTCTTCAACCCCGGAAGATCAGCCTTGAACATATGGGCTTCTGGGGTCTCCTTCCAGTCAATCCGAGTGTTAACAAATGCAGAATTTTCCCGAGATGAAGTAGAAAGACAACTGGGGAAAGGGAAATCCTTGAAGGGATCCCAGACGTCGAGAGAGGAAGGATCCAAAACGTTGCTCCTTTGGCTACCGAAGAAACTTAGGATCAACGACATTGTTTCTCCAAAACAGAGAGTTGCTTCGAATTCTTTGTCTTGGCTTGTGGCTTCGAGATGTGGCTTCGAGATGGAGCTGCTCGCAAAGGAGGTGTCTTCGCCGGTGACCTGTTCGCATTGGGTTGCTCGTGGTGGCTGCTCCGATGGCGGCCAAAATTGCGCTACTAGGTTCAAGAGAAACCCGTGGAATAGCAGAAGATGGAGGAAAAATGGTGGCCGTTAGATGCTATTCAGATGCTTGCGTTGACGTCGGCCAAGGCACGGTGCACTGCCCACGGTGAAGTCGTTTGCCGGTGGTGGGTGGAGCTTCGAAAACCGGAGGCTTGAGTCGCGAAAGAGGAAGAAGAACTGTGCGTGTAGATGAAAGTATACGTTTATGCAAATGATTTTTTTTTAATATAAATTTTTTAATTTCTGATTTTTTAAAAAGGATAATAATTATTTTTTTAAAAAAATATTATTTATATTTTTTAATCAAGGATAATTTTGGTATTTTTTTTACATTTTGGGTTGGTGGGTGGTAAATTAAAAAAAAAACCAAAGATAAAGGGGGACATTGTTCAAATTAAAAGGAAAGGGGGGAAAGTGCAATTGAAGCAATAGATCAGGGTGGCAATGTGCATTTTACCCTATATATATATATATATATATATATATATATATAATATAATACTTACTAATCAAATAAATTAACAAAAAATAACTATAAATACTTTTAAATATTATTAGATTATTTAAAATTTATAATATATATATATATATATATATATATATATATATATTTCATTAATAAAATAATGTAACATAAAAAAGCGTTTTAAATAGTTTTAAGGATATATTAAATTATTATTTAAAATTAAATGATTTTATTTCAAAAATATTAATTACTATAATGAAAGCATCTAATATATATATATATATATACACACATTTTTAAGTCTTCCATCACAGCCAACAATGGCGCAATGGAGAATGGTTAAGGGGGCTATAGGAAAGGGCAATGCTTGAGTTTGATTCTTAGATTCATTTCGTTTTGTGGTAAAATTGATTGATTCACTGACACTTCAATTTACAGAGATCAAGTCAATTTATCGATTTTTCAACTAAATCAATTGATTTTATTTGTCTAATTCAACCTCGAGAACAATGAAATTTACAAAATTTTATTAATATTCATTCATGATATATCTTATTATCGGGGAATAATGCGGTACCATACTTTTTGCATAATCAAAAAATGAAAAATAAATAAATAAAAATTTATGAGGCAGTATATATGGAAAGTTCTGGATTTCACACTACCATTTGAATCGAGTTTTTCCCAACACCACCAATGTACAGAGTTCATATAACTGGTAACCTTCACGAAGCTTAGATTCATTTATTTAGAACACCCCTTAATCTGATAGCCACCCTTAAGCTTCACAGCTGCTGAAACTCTTGAGAGTTGCCGGCCTCGGAAAGATATCTCTCCGCCAAGGATTTACCGGCGGGCGACAAGTTCACAAGATACGCTTTAGGAGTTGTCATGAAGTATACTAGGTAAGGAATATCGTCCAATTCAGCCAAACCGTACAGCAAGATATTCATGTTTGGACAGTCTTTCTTCATAAACATCAAGAACCTTCTCAAAGCTTATTTAGTTCCCAGATAGCGGTCGATTGCCATTGATTCACATATCAATATTGCCGTTTTGTAGCAAGAATCTCGTAGTAATTAAGAAAATGAAAATGTTTAAAAGTATCCTCTCACCGAAGACATTGATATCAATTCCATCGTCCTCTAATGCAGGTATCTGGCCAAATGGCTGTCAAACAATCAAGGATATATTGATCCGTGAATACTCTAATTTGAAAGTCATTTTAAATAGTTATAATCAATATATGGAATGAGGTAGCTAGTGAAGACAGAAGGGAGCATATTATAGAGAGGCGATGTTGTTTCTGTAGACACCGGCAACCACAGATCTAGCGGCACGAGCTCACATGGAATAGAAGACCCTTTTCACATAGGCGAACCAAAACACGCGCAGTGGCTGTGTAAGTTGCCACTTCATGAACCTTGATTGCCATTGTCAAGGGCTTGAACTTGGCAAGGTGTTGGCCTTGTCTTTAAATAGTTCAACGGCAACTCGCATCCTTCGTTGGCATTTCATCGAGGGCATTATTTTATTACCTTCCTCTTCGAAGATCTAATTTTGTAGTTTTGCTTTTGCAACCCCCATCGTAGAAAAAAAAAAAATGGATCCCATTTTAATTTTTTTGGAGGAGAAAACAATATTTTTGAAATTGTTATCATTATAATATAATTGGGTGAAGAAAATTACCAAACAGTTTCTCTAAAAAAAATATTTATAAAAATTCAAATGCCTGTATATCATCAGAAGTAACCAAGACTTTCTTCAAAATCCACAAAAAAAAATAATCAAAAATCAAATCCACCGTCATCAAAATTTCCACCATCATCAAAGCCTGCATCATAACCATTTGAATCAGATATCATGTCTCCAATCAGCAGACCGCCAAGAGCTCCTCCCAGCAATCCAGCTCCCAATCCCATTCCCATCTTCTTCTTCTTTGCAGGTGTCTGAACTGATGGATATCCGTAACCCGCTTGAGGCGGGTAACCATTTCCAGGGTACCCGTACCCACCGTATGGCTGTGGAGGCGGGTACCCATATTTAGGCGCGTTTTGTGGCGGTGGAGGCGGGTACCCATATGTAGGCGCGTTTTGTGGCGGTGGAGGGTAGGGCGCATCATATGGCACGGAGCTGGATCCCATGGCTGGAGGAGGATACGCCACCACAGGCTCTTCCTTTGACAGCGACGTAGCAGCAGTGAAATTTTGCCCAAATTTGTAAGAGAAATTTATGGCGCCTTTGGGCTTCCCCGATGGTTTCCTCACCTGGTAAGCGACATACTGCCAGGAGTTACCGTCTCCGGGTCGGTCAAGCAGCTCGTTAACCGGGACGTGAACCTGACCGATATCCTTGTCGGCGAACAGAGTGCGGTGGGAGCGCAGTTTGATTTGAAGGGTCAATGGGGTCTGCCTCGCTAAGGACTTATTGAGAGTGAATTTGATGGGGAAGTTCCAGGTGGGGTTGGAGGCAGTGCCTGGGCTGATGGGGGTTTTGGCAGTCTGGGTCTGGGATGGATCGCCGGAGAGTGAAACGATGGCGTAGACATTCATCTTGGAGAAGAGATTGACTTTCTTGAGATCTTTGGCCGATATGAGGTTGAGTTCTAAGGTGCTGTATTCCATGGTAGAGAGGAAAAAAGAAGGTTGTGGTGACTACAAAATTAGAATAGTTTGGCCGCGGAGGAATATGTTGAAGAAGCAATACGAGTTGACGGGAGCATCTCATAGATAGATTGATGAATTTATACAAATTGGGGGAGTTCAGGATCCAAAGACGGGAAGATGTCGAGAATCTTCCCAGTAAATGATGCTGACGCGTTTGCTTCGTGTAAGACGGTTTCGTAGGAATTCTTTTCTTTTTTTTTTTTTTTCAAGTAAACGACTTTGTTGTTAAGATTACTCTTCCGTAGGGTTCCCAGTAAATGACGGCTTCTCTCAGTTTCCAGAAACGAATATATTTAATTTTGACTGGACTTGAGCCTTCAAAGGAGCTGTTGCGTTCTTTGTGGTTCAGCTGTGAGCTTATCTTAAATATTTTATAAATAAATCCACGCGCAGATTGCCAGAGGCGTGAGGGATATTGCAAAAGCACGCACGCGCACTTCCAGTCGGCTGGATACTATTTCCTGTTTCGCTTGATTTAGACTTTGATGACTCGTATTATCTTTCACATAGAAAAGATCCTTCATTTTATTGGATCTCTACTTTACTTTCCACAAAGTTATATACTTTTCTTCTTCTTCTTTTCGTCATCAGCGTTATTAGGTAAAGCGATTACATTTTACCTACACGTGTCAAATTAATAAGACAAAAAAACAAAAATTAACAATAGATTCAAACATAATATTCTTATTTCACTTTATGCGTTCCTTCGAACTTTTGTATAAGACGATGGCGAACCTGAGCCTCCCAAACCTTAGATTTGACGAAAACCAACAAATCAATTAGTTATCCTTTTAATAGTAAACCTTTCAATGCAAATTATGTCCATTCAATCGAGTTGATAGAAGAAATACTCATTTTCATGTCACTGACACTCGCAAAATTAAAGTTCATTCTCTTTTTTACCATTTCATAACTGGATGCAACTATTCACTTGTTGTTTGTCCAAACAAATAGGGCATTTTGTAGATTATGCAGATTCTCATTAGCATCACTAATCCAAAATTGAAAGTTTTAAAAGAAATTTAATTCTTATCAAATTTAACAAATTAATTAGGCGTGTTTAGAAACTGTCTTTACCGCTAGAAATACATAAATTAAAATATTTATTAATACTTCACAGATCCTAATGAATTCCTCGTCATGAAAAATATATTTAAATTAATAAAATAAATGAGACAAAAAAATTAGAGAGAGAAATGCTGCTTACAAAACTCCAAAAACTGGTGGTCGGTTCGGCTAAACTTATGTTTTTGTTATATTTTTTTTCAGACTAAACGGGATTTTTAATTGTCGCCGCTATATTTCTGCAGAGGCACGCCTCGCCTCGTCGCACCCTAGTTTCAATCAAATAAGGCGGCAATAAGGCCTGCCCTTGTCTCAGCCTCCTCTCTCAAATGACGGCTTTCTTCTCCATTGCCTCCTTCCCCATTTGCAGGTAGGTACGCGGACCCCGTTATGGAATATAGATCCTTTTCTGCTGATATGCTTTAGTTACATATCAATTTTCCTGCTTTGTCCCTCAACTGTTATCCTTTAATAAAATTATAAACAACTTCATCACTATAAAGAGGAACCCTAAATGTTTGGAGCATTAACGAAGGCTTCTGCTGATCATTCGTGTAGACTAGTTTCTGGGATTTGAAGCGGTTTATGGGTACATCTTCCTGGTTATAGTCTGAAAGGGAAGGGTGTTTCTGGACATGGAGGAGCCGAGCCAACTGAAGCGAGCGATGATCGATGCCACGGCTGGGGCAATTTCGGGTGCTATATCACGTACCGTCACGTCGCCGCTTGATGTTATCAAGATTAGATTCCAGGTCGGTTGTGGTCTCCGTTTTGTCTTGTTAGCTGGGAATTTCTAAGCTAACCCTTTTATTTTCTTTAGGCCATTATATATTTCCGGAGTGTTTTTTTTTCTTTTGGGACAATTTCGCAGGTAGGGCAATAAGATTTGGTGTGTAAATTAAATGTATTATAGTTTTGTAGGAAACTTTGGGTTCCTTGTTTTGTGCCTGTTGATTGGTGCTAGCTGCATCTTCAAAGTGAGCATTTAGTTTAAGATAACTTTAATTCACATTCATTGACAGGTTCAACTTGAGCCCACTTCTTCCTGGGATTTACTACGGAAGGATTTGTCTGCACCATCAAAATATACTGGAATGCTTCAAGCAAGCAAAGATATTTTTAGAGAGGAAGGCGTAAAGGTAGAATAACTTGGCTTCTATAATCACTGTTTAATTTCTCCTACATCTTTTGTATCATTAAATTCTTACCAGTGCCTTAACTGCATAATATTGGATTAAATGCGTACACCCACCAGGACACACTCACACACACATTATTCTTACTGGTATATGCATAAAAAAGTTATATATTGTACATTATACTTATAGATAGGGTGATGCTTACCGATATGAACAAACTTATGCTTACAGAAATTATATTTTCACATGCTTATAGCAGTTTCATGTGAATCAATTTTTTTTATGGGGAAATTGCATATTACTTTTTTTTTCTGTTGATATTTTCTTTCAATTGATTGCTTATTACAGGGTTTTTGGCGGGGTAATGTGCCAGCTTTGCTCATGGTTATGCCATATACAGCCATACAATTTACAGTCTTACACAAATTAAAGACTTTCGCCTCTGGTTCTTCCAAGACAGGTATTATTTTTTTGTAATTCCAACGTTATTCAGTGGTCCAACATATTAGCTTCGCAAGCAATGCCAACTTGTCTCTTAGAGGTATTATTTTGGGAATTAGGTTTTGATCTATCTCATCATTATAAGCTATATCCTTAATAAGATTGAACCATAAGCTATTCATATTTATTAAATTATTAGTATCCAAATTTCATTTTATTAATTTTTATTTTCATAAGGCAATTTAGGGGATGATGCCATCTGTAATTAACGGATATATACAATGTATATATGCAGGCAAAACCTATGTCCGTGCCCCACTTTATAGATATTACTTGCGGAGAAATGCCCCATGTCTTTTAAATTCTAAGGTTTTTGTTGTTCATCACTTTTTTTCTGTTGCTGCAGAGAATCACATTAATTTGAGCCCTTATCTATCCTATGTCAGTGGGGCATTAGCTGGGTGTGCAGCTACTGTAGGGTCGTATCCCTTTGATCTTCTCCGAACCATATTAGCTTCTCAGGGTGAACCAAAGGTATTAGCATTATTATATAGCTGAGGCTACAAGGCTTAGTTTCAAAGTAATTTTCTGCTGTTTGTTAGTGTTCTAAACGCCACAGAAGCAGATTATTGGTATGCTTTTTAAAATCCCCTCCTCCAGTCCATAAACATTTACTTCTTATCTCTCCACTAATGTGAGGCACCTGTATTGCAATCTCTATCTTCCATGCTTGAAAGTTGTATCTGTGTGTTGACATGATTCATTTTATTTGCTAGCCACCCCAAGGGAGGGGAGAGCATAAATAGTGTTATTGGCCTCTAGAATTTGTCAGATCTTATCAAATACAAGTTGTATTGGCCTAGAAGCTATGCTTTAAAGTTTAAACCCATAAAATACACCTTGATCTTTGTTGAGAGTGCACAACTTGCTGTGTCAGAGTTCACTATCTGGTCAAACCATCAAAAGCCTAGAGTGGCACTACAGTGGACATGGCTGTTTATTACTGTATCAAGGGTTCATTTTGCTTTTCTGAAGTTTCATGTCATCTATGCTCAAGAAATTTCTACTTTTGCTTTCCGTGAAAATACTGAATAAGTTGTCGTGGTCCTTGTGGAGCTATTTTTTGTAATGATGTTTTGCATATATCTGCCATAATTTAGGTATATCCAAACATGAGGTCGGCTTTCTATGATATAGTCAGGACTCGTGGCTTCCAAGGCTTGTATGCTGGATTATCACCAACACTAGTTGAGATTATACCTTATGCGGGCCTCCAATTTGGCACCTATGATACATTTAAGCGTTGGGCTATGGTAAAATTCCAGTCCTCATTTTCATTAGTCGACATAATTGTGGCATGCATACATTGGATGTTGTTGTTTGGTCACTGTGAAACTATAGTAAGGTTGGGTTGTGGGTTCTCTTTGATTCTGCATTAGCGGTTGCCGTAGACTGCATCTTCTTGTGCCATCATTTCAGTCTTGGAGGGAAATGACACTAGAAAAATTATGACACACAATACATCAAGATATTACCTATTACTTCTGGTATAACGAGTGTTTGATTAGTTGAGATTTGCTCTCTGTGCGTCTCACTCCTTCAATGTATGTTGAATCTCCATATTAGATGAAGGTGCTTAATTGTTGCATAGGCTACCGCGTTCCAGGATTGCTGTTGACCTTACATGCCAGTCACCATACTTGCACCGCCTATGTGCACTCAGCCACTCCCAATGAAGCCATACTGCCATAGACAGCAGCCTGTGTTAGTTTAGAATTAAAGTGTGTCTGAGCTATTAGGTTTTCCTTATACCAAATTCAGGTCTGCATTTCAGTTATTTTAAGATAATTTCAGATGGAAATAGCAGCATAAGTGAAAAGGAAACTTGTCACTGCATATTTTTTTATTTCTTCATTTGTAAGCTGTGTAACCACGTATTGAAGATGGAGTTGGTTTTCTTCACACATGCTGGTGAATGTTTTGTTTTACTTTATAGTGAGCAATTCTTTGGGACCTTTTTATTTATGATTATTGTAGACTTGGAACCATCTTAGATATTCCAACACTGCCGCGGAAGATAGCCTATCCAGCATTCAGCTTTTTCTTTGTGGGTTAGCAGCCGGAACATGTGCCAAGCTCGTCTGTCATCCACTTGATGTGGTCAAGAAAAGATTTCAGGTATACCGCCGCCCATTTAACTGTTAGTACTAGCCTCATTTGAGCAAAATATCAAATCCAGATGACCTCAGGGTCCGTTTGGTTGGATGGAATAAATTTTAGTGGAATGGAAAGAAGAAAGAAAGAGAGAATAAAAAAGAGAATGAAATGTCATTACCTTATTTGGTATACGATGGAAAGAATTAGATAATTTGATATTTTATTATTTGATTAATAGATAAATTGAAAGAATAAAAAAATAAGATAAGCAAAATGATTAAATTAATTTTAATATAAAATAATTAAATTAATTTTTTTAAATAAAAAAGTTAAAAAAATAGATTTTTTTTAAAAATTCTTACAAATTAATTTTTACAAAATATAATCAAATTAATTTTTTTAATAATTAAATTAAATTATTTTAATAAAAAAAATATAGTTAGTATTATTAAATGATGAAATTTTAGATTTTATTTATTATTGGAAGGAATTTATTTTTCATCACAATAGAATGGAGCATTTTATGGAATGTTTCATTCTATTAAACTAAATAATAGAATTTTACTTTTTATTTCAGATTTCTTTCTATTTCATCCAACCAAAGAGGTCCTTAGTCTGGATAATGGATGTCTTCTGTCAATTGAAACAAATATAAATATAAAGAAAAACAGCACGTTGGATATTCTGCGGATGTAGATAAATTTATGGGATCTCCAATGGTTGCTGCAGATTGAAGGGCTTCAAAGGCATCCGAGATATGGAGCTCGAGTTGAGCATCGCGCATACAGAAACATGTTTGATGCCATGCAGCGGATATTCCAGTTGGAGGGTTGGGCTGGTTTATATAAGGGGATAGTCCCATCAACTGTTAAATCTGCACCAGCCGCAGCTGTAACATTTGTTGCTTATGAGTTGACATCAGATTGGCTAGAGTCCTTTTAGAATTGATTTTTTTAGACTTTCTTTTTATGATTATTTATCACATTCTTCCCTTATTGTTTACTTTACTTCATATAAATTGACATCCTCAAAGGATAGGAAGAAAGCTGAGAGGTATTATAATTTATTCTAGTTGTAGGCGATGGTCAACAAGATTGTAGTTTCTTGAGATAGACTAAGCAAAAGCTTAGACCATTCAGGATGTGTAGCCATTATAGAATACAGCATTCTATAAACTCTTGTATGCTTTAAAAGACTATGCTTCCTGAGAAGATTTCACAAATTTAGAAGAGCATAAGGTGAGTGAGAAACGGTCTAACAGACGAAGAACACTGAACCCATAAGCTGACCACTTTTAAGGCAGTCAGAAATGGAATTTGGTTACATACCTGTTTATATCTGTAGACACATCTCATCTCCTCCATGGCCTCATCGGAACCATCAAATCACAAAATTCATGTAGCCGCAAAATCCTTGGTGGAATTTTATGAACTGTTTTTTTTGGGACTAAAGATGGAATTTTATAGACGACTACTATTTTGCGTGAGACTGAAAGTTAAGCGGAGTGTGAATATGTTAAAATTACAAACAAATTAACCTGCTTGTCAATTCGCAGATATGAAAAGTAGAAGCTAGTGTTAGCCTAAAAGAAAAACTAATTTGAGGAATGACTACCGTTTAAATTAAAACAAAAGGAAGATTTTCAGAGTGATTTGATAAACCATATTCTGGTTTGGTGAATTTTTTTTCTTTTCAAATAATCAGAGAAAATATTATTATATATTTTGTAAAAGACATTCAGAGTAACATAAATATTAATAAAATAACCACTATCCACATGGGTTTTTTGTTTTTAATTATATAACTATATATAGTGATTATTCTTTTTTTTTAAAAAATGTATCAAATCAAGCTTCAAAACTAAATACTAGATGGGATTTATTTAGCGAAAGTAAATAAAAATGCGTGAAATTGGAAGGAAAAAGGCAAAGACAAGTACAAATTAATAACCCATTACGAATGGAAATCATTTTATATGTGCATGTACAATGTAATCAAAATAATTGGAGTCATTTTAGAAGAAACACACTCAAATAGGGGAAAAGCCCATTTGACAGATTTGATCGTGCTAATTGCTAAACATATTAGCCCTCGTGAGTGTTCTCCAATTGCGATAACACAAAGCAAATTAGAGTCATAGTCAGCACCGGCTTGCTGTGTAATCTATTTATAATTGGGCGGCACTGGATACTTGATCAGAAGGGGGGCAGTGGGAAGTCTTCGAAATCTTAGTTGAGATGGAGACTGGCATTGCAACTAAGAAATGAGAGCAAAGCCTAACATGCATCGTGTCATTTATTGTTACGGTACTGAAACAAGTGGTCACTCTTCCGGGGCTCAGACTCTGAAAAGGATTATTCTCATGGCGTGTCCAGTCAGAAACATGTAGATGGAGACCACTTTACCCGCTATTAGACTTGAAGCCTGTTCTTATCACATTCTCGTTACCATTGCCCAAGACACTACCATCACACACACCATTTGCTCTTTCCCATTTTTGGAAATTTTGCCCACTGCTACTTGAAGTCTCACTTGTCACTTTATCTCGTGCACATCGGGAACGTCTTGATACCGAACTGTCACGGCCATAATCCCTACTTTTCCGCTTCTCCTTTCTGTCTAGATATCCAGAGGCAAAAGCTTCCAGCACTTTTGTTGTCAGTGGGCGGTTTCGAGTGCTTTGCCTCCGGGTGCTCATTTCAGGCTGGTGAGGTTCAGAGTTATCTACAGGTTTGGAGATTGTTCCAGCGCAGGGATAATATAATTCCTTCCTTGCATTATTTTTCTGTGTCTCAGTCATTTCAATCATAAAAGATTCATCAGCTTCAACTTCTGGTGAAAAGGGTAAGTTCAGGTCAATCATAGTCCGTGGCTGGGGTTTCTCACGTTGATCCTCAGTGCCAGAAGAACTAGTAGCAGGAACAGATTCTCTGCTGATGATTGAACTGGCATTTGACAGAGGATCTGCTAATGTCTCGTTCTCCAGCGGTAAAAGATCTGCTAAAATTTCATTCTCCTTGGGTGGAGGTGGAGGATCTGCTAACATTTCATTCTCCTGGGCTCCATTTTCTTGTGAAATAACATTCTCATTATATTTTGAATTGTCGGGACAGCAATTGGCCTCCTCTTGTTTTACTCTGGTAGCCACAAAGATATTGGCAGTGTTGCAATTTCTCTCTGCACGGCTACAGGCAGTTAATCTCCTCCGTCTTTTTGAAACAGGGACTAGAACACTTTGGTCATCAGGAACCACTCTCCAGCTTGATTGGCACTTCATAGCTTTTCTTCTTTGTGTGTTATTCAACAGATTTGTCTTCTGGTTCTTGAAAGCAGCAGTTAAGCTAGTAGAACCTATGCCACTCGCTGGAAGCTCCTCCCTTGAGGGATTAATTTCTAAACCACTCATGTCAGAAGAGACTATTTTACCGATGCTAAATTTAGTGGCCTTGGTAAAATCAATCTCCTTCCTATAAAGGCACATATTATTGACCGAGTCAGATTCATTTATTTGCTCCTCTGAAGTTTCCTCACTGTCAGAATCATTCTCAGATGTAGAAGCTTTTAAAACTCCAAATGGTAAGCTTCTAAGCTCTCTCACCTTTGTTGTCTCTTCAACAGTCAAACTTGTGTCCACAACAGTAAACTTTATTACATTGATGTGGTGATTTGGAGTCCTCGGCTTGAGATAGCAGTGGCCTCGCTGATCAGGGGAACTTTCCCGGTCCAATTTTGTTTCTTTTGTCCACCCATTTCCCTCCTTGCTTCTGCAATCATTGTCTGCGTCTGTTTCAAGCTCAATTAGCTCAGGATCCGAAGCAACTTTACCCAGTACATCACTAACAGAATCAAAATAGTGATTTCCCTTCACTAGCTTCCTTGAAAACTTTTTAACTCCAGGGACAAGGAAGACCAGAGAATTCTTAGAAGCAACAGCATAATTATGACTTCCAGGCTGCTCAGAGTGCCAACCTCTGGCAAGTAAACGAGGCCAAACAGCTTCCCAGAAGAGATCACTTGAACGAGCTTTACTTAATCTGTAATCACCTGTAAGAAAGGTTATTATTTCTTCAGATGTAAGCATTGAGCATGCCTTGCCAACTGGTATTTCTGGGCGGACAGGAAGTGCCTGAGTCGACTTCAAAGAATCTGCAATGAAACCTGTAAGATCTTCTTTTCCTTTACCAACTCCTACTGCCTCAATAAAAGCACTCAGCCCAACCGAAGCTTTTAAAGATAAAACATAATCTTCTAGAAGCATTTTTCCCTCCGCAAATGTCTTTGACACCTACCACGTAATAGAATTTAACATTAGTAATAACAGTTATAAGTGAATCACGATGAATTAATAGGCACCAGAGCTACTATGATGATCTGCATGGCTACCAAGGATCAATGATGGAAAGACTTTTCAAAATACAATGGTCAACAATTTCAAGGTAAAATAAAATGGTGAGACTTCAAGACCTTAAAAGTAGATTGAGAATGTTCGTTAACCACACATTCTACAGGCAGTTAGTAATAGATTTTACTTATTCTGCATTTGGCATCCCACTAGGCACAGCTACCAACATTAAATTCACCTGGAAAGAGCTTATCCCTTATTCTAGATTCTGCAAGATTCAAGTTCAGGAAATTGATCCATTGCAACATTCACATGTCTACCTCCTTTTTTTGTGATTAGGAAAATAATTCAAAGGCAATTCGTAAGAATATTTTCGTCACTGGAGGACGTGTGAAAGGGTGCAAGAAGAGTTTCGTCAGTTGTTGATGTGGTAATGCAACGTATTGAGGCAAGGATGGCATCCTCAGTTAAGCTTGAGAAAGTGTTTATCAGCATAAATTTACCACAGATGTGTCCATCATGTTGATGGCGTGAAATGATGGAATTGAAAAGGCAGAAACTTAGGAAGAATTTCAGTCAGTACCTTGACTAAATTATTGTGGCATTCTTCCGATACATAGGGTAGCAAACGGGATAACAGCTCCTGTTGCCTTGCTCCTGTAAAAATCTTCTGCCCATAAATGCATCTTCTGCTTCTCACTTTTCTACATTCTGACCATCTTTGATATCTGTCAGACTTATAAAATTTACCATAATAGAATGCCAACATATCCCCCATGTTCTTACTGCCAATAAATCTTTTCACTTGAACAAGATTCTTCCCAAATATATACAAACCAAGTATGAAACTGGCCTCTTCTATTTCATTCCAGGTATCACTTGAAGATCCAGGAACCAGACAGTTGCATTTGCCTTTATGTTTTTCATGTATCTCAACCTTTGTTGCTTGCTGCACACTGGAATTTTCAGATTCCCCCCATTTTATTCTCTTAATCAACGTATTGTCAACGGCCTCAGGTTTAGGTGGCTCATTGTAGTGCAAACTATTCTGGATCTCCTTGATGCATTGTAGTCTTGAATATTCAACTTTATTAGTAACTCCAATTAACTTGCACTCATCTTCCAGTGGCTCATATTTATTGTTCTCTACTTCAATCTGAATCCAAATTATAGGTATGGGTAACCGTACTAGAGGATCATGGCAGTTACCTGCTGTGCTTTCTGGATCACAAGAGTTCTTTTGAAACCAGTAATCAGATTCTGAAATTAGTGGTGGAATTTCAACCTGGTACTGCTCCCCCACCCGAGGAAATATGTCTGGATCTCCAAAAACGTTATAAACGTCAGAACATTCTGGAGAAAGTGATTGCTTATCTGCTTGCTCCTCAAAGCAATTCACAAGGTCATTAACTTTCTCTGCATCCAGCTATAATGAAAATTAAACAAATTTAGAGAATATTCCAAAATATATACTTATTCCAGTTGCTGTTGGGACAGTACAGAAAAAGTTGGATTTAAGATCGAATTGAGTTTCCCCAGCTTCTCTTTGCATTAAAACACTAGAACGTGCAGATTTTACATTCTCAACCAGATGATGATATTTAATAAACTGACAAGAGAAACAAAGTAGTAGGAAATAGGAATGAAACTATACTATCTATGTCAAGAAGACATCTATCCTAATCTTTTGCAGTTGTGTGCAAAGCTGCGATTTCCCCCAAGCAAAAGTCAATATTTTATAACTAAAATTCCAGAGCTACAATTGTACAGCGAAGTTTTCACTAAACCCTTCATCTAGTAGTCACCCACTAAGTTTATGTCAGCCCGCAAATTCACAAGAGAGATTTGCTAGCCATGGTTAGTGGTGCGTTTTAACAAAATGGTCCACCAAAATTTAAAATAATAACATAGCAAAACCATCTACATAAATTAGATTCTTAATTCTGATTATTACAAGTTGCAGTCAGCCAAAAAAAAAAAGAAGAAGAGAAATTTAAACTAGGAATTTAAAAAAAGTTAAGATATTTACAGGAAAACAACGAGAATATTCTAATTACTATTTATGACAGATAATTTTTTTAAGAAGAAAAAAGGGCCAGAAAAAGCATGGCCTTCGCCTACTCCCAGAAGTACAAAAATCCCAAATTAAACAACAGCAGTATTTAAAATTAGAAATTTAATGAATCTATCTCAAGCAGATATTCCAAGTTTATATGAACCCGCGACTCCTAGAACACACTTGCAATATCCAAAATTCACTGTATCGAGTAGAGATATTGTGGGGGAATAAATAACTCCCGAACAAAAAAAAAAGAAAAGAAAAAGAAAAAGAAACTTTAGCACAGGGATGCAAACTCAGAAGGAAGTAACAAGCTAGATCCATTTCCTAACACGAAATATGAAACCAGAAGAAACCCGACATCCAAAGTCGAAGAGTTCATACATTTGCATGAAAACCCATCAAGCACATTATTCCCGAATGCCAAAAGCAATATAATCTCTACAAAAGCAGCAACATTCAAAACTTAAACCCGACTCAAACAACAAACAAATAAGAAAAAGACGAAAGCAATATTGGAGGAAAACAAAAGCACCGAGAAACAGATAAACACAGCCACGGGTTCCTGGTGAGAATTCCAATATGATCCAAGAAAATTCGACTCATTTACCCGACAAAGAACTGAAAAAATGCATTTATAAGTGCTTTAAAAACATACAACAAGCAAAGCACAATACATGAGGCTGCAGAGCGGAAAGAAAACGAAATAAAAAGATCCCCACTGATACCTCCATGGAGGAAGAAGAAACCACTGAGACTCACGTGGAGAAGCGAACCTGAGACAATGGGTCATCATGGTTATACACCGATTGGCAACTTATAGATTGGAAATAAAGGAAACGTGAACATACAAAGTTCAGAAGTAGTAAAACACATACGCGTACGAACTTGTATACATACATATCATACGCGAGGGGAGATAGAGAAAGGGGGAGTTGTACCTGCGTTAAGAAAGCTGGGCTTTCATGGCTACGAAGGTTGAATTGGAGAGAAGTGTGCCGAGGGGTCGGGAGGAAGGAAAATACACGAGAGAAAAAGAAAAAGTGAAAAACCAAGTCGCTCTCTTCCTAAGAGGGAGGGGGGGTGGAAGGGGAGGTGGGTTGTTTTTGGTGAAAGAGAGAAGGAAAGAACTGGTAATAATATACGAGACTTTGGAGAGAGAAAGTCTAGTGAGAGATAGAGAAGGGGCTATGGTCCGTCCAGGGTCAGGGAAGTGCGATCCCCACGCGCAATTGGGACGAGCGTGAGATAGTGACACGTGGCTTATAAGATTCCTCCCGTCCTGCCATATGACAGAGGGTCGACGGAGATCCTCCCGTGAGAGTGAGAGCTTCATCGGCATCCTCACTAACACATCAAAAATAGGTTATCCTTAACCCCACCCCCCCCCCCCCCAAAAAAAAAGAAGATTAATATTATTAACCATGAAGGGGATAGCAAAATATATAGCTGTGAATGAAAATTTGATATTAAAAACAATAGATTAGAAGAAAAATTTAAGGAATTCTTTTTTTTCATAAATAATATTTAAGACATTTAAATTAAATTGTCATATATTTTTTTATTTTTGAGAGAAAAAAGAGTATTTTATTTTATATTTTTAATTTTAAAAAAATTTGTATATATTTTTAAAATAGAAGAAAGAGTTGTATAATAATAAGAATATTAACTAAAATAAAAGGGAATAATTTATTCTAAAAAATTTAATCCTATTCGTTTTTAAAAATATTTTTCACCTTAAAAATATGAGTACGTACAACAACCAATTCATCATGTCATTTCAAGTTATTGGATTCAATTAGGTTAGGATTAAAAATTTTTTGCACAACTTGTTTACCAAAATATATTATGAATAGTGTTAGAATTTATTTTTTGTTATAAAGCCTCAATATTTTAGAAATAGAGATCGATGAAAATAAAAGCAACAGAGATATATATTTTGTTTTATTCTGTTTTTATTTTTTTAGTTTTAAAAATAATATTTAAAAATAATATTTAAAAATTATTTTATAAAATAAAAATAAAAAAATTTGTTTTAAAAATAATTTATTTTTTATTTTTTTGCATTCTAAAAATAAAAATAAAAAATAAAAATAACTTCTTTTTTATTTTTCTATTTTAAAAATAATTTATTTTTAAAATTTATTTTCGAAATAATAACAAAAAATAATTATCAAACGAATTTTTTTATATTAAAAACAATTAAAAATAAAAAAATAATTTTTAAAACTCACATCAATTTTTAATATTAAAATCAGTGAGCTATAAAATATTTTCAAAATTTTTCTACAAAAATTAAATCGTCGTGAAATTTGTTTTTTTCACCAAAATTTAGATTGCTTTATCAAAAGTAACATATTTTTCTTTTATAAAAAATTTACGAGCCATATCTACCAACACGAAAATGTTTTTTTTTTCTCTCCTATCATTAAGAGTCTTTACATACAAATAAATGGAATAATATTTTACTAAAATGATTACACCAAAATAAATAATTTTAATAAATTGTGTGCGTAAACACGTATTAAGCTGGTAATACGTCTTAGATAGTTATTTTTAATTGAAAAAGAAAAACACAATATTAATTATTTAAATTAAATCCACGTGATAAAACCGAAGGATGTTAATTTATTACGTCGTTGTAAAAAAACAGGAAAAAAAAAAAATGAACAGCGAATGGGTGGCGGCATGCTGTGCAAAATTAGTAATCTTAGGAGACCAGCTTGAGTGGGGACCACCGCATGGCGTGGGCGCGTTTGTGTACCCATTGGTTTGTGCTGCGAAATGACCACTCTACGCCTACTTAATTTGTCTAGGAAGCTGTCTATAAGTGGCAATAAATATAATATAAAGTGGTAAAAAGGGAATTCGATGAATTATAATCATTAAAGGCCCTGCAAATTACAATTATTGTTAAGTTGTATGTACGAAAGGCCCAAAGTCTTAATCCACGTGCCAGCTACCTAATTCGGGAAAATGACCAGCAGTGATAATTTAAAACTAGAGTCAAATTGTATTTTGCGCGAGTGATATTCTTATGTTTAAAGAAGAAAAACAAATTAAACTTCAATTATCGAACTTAGGTAGCATGCAAAGTTTAGCTTATGAAGACAAAAAAAAAAAAAGGAGGTTTTATATTATAACCTACAGCCACAACCATGAATGTAACCAACCCATCTTCTTCCTTCTTCGTCACACTTATTATATCAACTTTTATTTGTAAAATAATTAAAAATAAAAAATAAACAGACTCATAATTAGAGTGGTACGGACCAATTCATGGCAAGCAAGTGGAAGCGGTATAACAGATGAGATAAGGAGGATGCGAAAGATGGTCAAGGTGCTTTGAATTTTGAGCTTTTGGCTTTTATTTGTCCCTCAAAAACAACGGCGGTGTCTCGCGGCCTCTCTTCTCTGTACGGACGGACGCAAACATTTTCAGAAACTAAATTGTATTAACTTATTTTCAAAACAATTATAATAATTAGAATAATGAATATATTTTTAATAATAAAAAAAAATAAACATTATTTTATTGTCGGTTAAAAAATTCAGGTTTTGGAGGGTCCAGTTTTAGTTAAACTTGGGCCACGGCTGGCTGCTGTCGTGGAATGGAATCTTTTGAAGTATTTTAATTACAAGATAAAATTGAAAAGAGTCACAAGTTTTTTCTCAATCATTTTGTACTGTGCGTCTGCTTTTTCGAGAAAAAGATTATTCAGAGGGCTTCACTTTTGCAGTTCCTTGATTTCTATACAAACAACTGCATGCTAGCTAGCTTATTCGCACCGTGCAGGAGCCCGTAGAATGTTATATGGAGGGAACTTAATTACCTGTTAAAAACATACGATGGAGAAATGAAGCATTGAAGAAGATAAGAGACGGAGGAGATCCAAAGCGTTGCATGGAGGTTTTAAAGTTACTTTTTTTTTGTCCAATTCCAATGCAATTGGAGTGGTGGAGATTTTGAGGTTTAAGTACTGCGTGCTAATTAAATTTATAGCATAACTACCTCCTGCTTTCTTCTATGTAATATGATTTAGAGATATTTTTGTTGGCTATTGAGTATGAAATAGGAACACCTTCTGGCCTGTGACGAACAGGAATTAATTGTCTGTGTTGAAGCATTAATTGTAATTAGAAAACATATATAATAGTGTAAATTTAGAGTTAGTATTTGGTACACTGACGGTGGATAATTTTTTATTCACCAGCGGTGTCCAAATTATAACATATGACAAAAATAATTTTAAAAATTATTATTCTTACCACGTGTTGTGTTTTGGATACAGCTGATGGACAAAAAATTATCTACCGTCAATGTACCAAATATTTTTTCGTAAACTTAATACTAATAATGCTCTGTAACCGGTAAAAAGTAAAAAAAAATTTAGATGAAATTACAATTTTAGATGAATAGGTATCTAATAATTAGATTCCATTAAAAAATGTGTCTCGCTTACTAATATATTAGTTTTTAATTAATTAATTTATTCAAAATTTAGGTAAACATTTTTAATCTTAATTAAATCAAGATAAAGGCAGCTCAGCTCAATATTGGTGGTTCACATGAGTGGACTCGTTCATTAATTATGATTGTGAAAACTTAATTAGGACTAACACCCATCAATTTAGTTGTATCTTGGAGCTTGCGTACGTAGGGCTACTTCTTTTCTCTCGTTTCATGCACCCATCCCAAAAGCTTTCTCAGACTGGCTGGGGATGGGAGGACTGGACTTTGTCTAAATTAATTTTGAAGATACTCCAATGGATTGAGGCTAGCTTGGTGCAGCATCAGATCCCACCATCCTAGACAATGTGTGTGTGATCCTGGGAAGTCGAAAAGAATAATATGGAAAACGTTGGAGGTAGTTCCTCTCATGACAACGTTGACGGTGGTATCCAGGAGCATGCACCGGTTGTTGCCAATAGCCAATGTTGGTCGGATAATGGAGCAAATTTTGCCTCAGAACGCCAAAATCTCCAATGAAGCAAAGGAGACAATGCAAGAATGCGTGTCGGAGTTCATAAGTTTTGTAACCAGAGAAGTGCCGGCAGGAGACGAGGAAGACTGTGAATGGGGATGACATTTGCTGGGCCTTGGGAAGTACAAATGATGCTGTTGTTGAGTCCAGTTGCAGAAATTCTGGAACCACCGTCAAGATAATCAACAAGTACAGCTTCGCTGGTTTGAAAATATTATATTATAGAGTCTTCATATATATTAAGCTTATTGCATTATTTCATATTTCATGGTTACTTGGCTGTGAGTTGTAGCAGTCAGAAGCTACCATTGAACATGCTGGTCAACCACTGCATTGCCGGCGGCGATGACCAGCCTTTGTCCTCCTACGACTTCGCATTGATTTCAAGTAATTTCCATTTCTATATGATCACTGGATGTTTGTAGAGAGAATATTGACAAGGGTTAACGACCTTTCAGTAAAACTGCCCAGTGACCAAGATAGTCTAAAGTCTAAACTAGAGGAGTTCAAGCTTCTGATAAACAAAATTTTGTAATTAAAAGTAAATTCTAAAAAAAAAACCCTCAATAAAGTAACTTAAATAAGGACAAAGTTTGATTTGAACTTTCTCACTAACAGATAAAAATTGAAAATTCTGACAAAAAAAGAAGAAAAAATATATTGAAAAAGCTCAATCTCTTAATTTAGAATTATCATTTAATCGGATAACATTGATTCTTGTCAAAAAATTTGATTGAAGAAAAGAAAACAAGGCTGGTGGGCGTAGCAGAGAGCTTTTGAGGGGTAAGAGGGAAAGGGGAGCCTACCTATGTGAATGTGCTCCCTGGAAAGTGGAAAATCTCGCATGCATGCTTGATGCTCATGAATTTTGATTCAATCAAGGCTTCACGGTTGGCCACTTGGATCCTTCTCTTACATAATTACCTTTTGCTTTTGGAAGCAAGTTCTATTATGGCCAAACAAATAAAAAATTAAAACCGTGAAATACCGGAGACACCATTTGTACGGATGCTTTGTTCTTATTCTCTGCTGATCTGCTCCATTACCATCACCACCCCACTTTCCTTTTCTTTTCGTTAATTTTTAAATTCTCTACTTCTAATTTTATCTAACGTCCCCGATGGAACTTTGTTTTGGTTTTTCTTGGCCAATGCATGCCCCGACGGTCCTTCAACTCTCTCTGCTTGGTCTTCGGGGTCCTGAAGGCAGACCCTGAAATTTAGACCCTATAATAAGAGTAAAACCGACACAAATTTGTGGCCATGAATACCGCCCCCCCCCCCCCACCAAAAAAAAAAACAGATAAAATAAAAGAGGAAAATAAACTTGAACCCAACAGAATTGACCCATAAAAACCCCAACCGAAATCACACACTGAGAATCATTGTATAGTATAATTATAATCTCCTTAATAAACCACGTTTTCTTTCTCTCTCTAGTACAGCAGGCATTCACGTACGAGGCTAGAGTTCATCCTTGCTGGCAAAGGCTCCTCTGATGCTGTTGGGGGACGACTTTATTGGGGAGCAGGACTCCATAGATATGTCACATCTACAACAGAACACAGTAATGAATTTTGAAGTGTGAAATATTAATGTTCAATATTTAATACTAGACAAGCATTGAAATAAAAGGGCTTAAGTCAATTTACGACATTTCCGGAACGACTCACGTAGAAACTTAACACGCGAAATTCAAAATAGAAGACTTAATTACCACATGTTCCTTGATTCTTAACACCGGTGACTGCTCCTTTATTCCTCCAATATAGGAGTTAACAAACTCATGATTAGTCATATCTGCAAACTAGTTCAATTTCAACTTGCAGGGCTTGTCCATCTGGTTCACCTAGTGAACGTCCGTCGAGTTCTCCGTGAAAACACTGAAGCGCTTCTGCCTCTCAGTAAGATCCCGAGACATCGTGTGGCTGCTACTCCACCGCTCGTACAAGTCCCACAGACTCTCTTCGAACTCCAACTCTTTTTCATGTAATACGAAAGCCAACGAAACCATCGCTCATATAACTTTTCCTACATTCATTGTGTGTGGCAAAACGATGCAAGCGAATCGCATGACAGCCAGAAACACGCTCATAATAAACATGAGAAAAGCTGCAACGTATGAGTTTTGGTCTTTAGACAGGGCCCCCTGCTACAGTTATACACACTAGCAGATAGATTGACGATCAGCCAGAAGGAGAATCATTTCGAGAGGCCGAACTTCTAATTTGGGAACTGGGATTCGGATTCCCGTGCTCTTATTCGTACTAGACACAGCAGACGCATTACTTCACGACCCTTGTCTATGTAAAGGGACAATTAGCTTTTGTTTCTTACTTCGTACCCTTCAACACGATTCAAAATTGTAACGAGGCAGAATGAAACCCCATGTGTTCTCTCTAGTCAGAACATTGACGTCCCCTTCCTTTTTCTAGCCGGGTCTTCTTGGCTGCGTCATATTGTTTTTAGCAAGCTATGATTTCGACTTAGTAAAGCTCACGGCATAGTTCGTACTTGTATACTTCATATACGAAATGATAACCCAAGTTTAATTCTAAGTTTGCGATAAAAGGAGAAAGATCCAAGTTATAAACCTAGTTTACAAGTCTACTGTAGCTAGTTCGAAGATTTATTATGTGATTATGCGATGAATTTGTCATCTTAATTGTTTTGTGATGAAGCGGGCTGTGAGCTAAGGAACTGAGGTTCCTCCCTTGATACCCAGATTGAGTTGAGCTTTCAATGATCAATGATTTGGGAACGGTATATATTACATGCCCACATAAGGTGTTAATTTGAAACACTTGTCCAGCTGGTTCAATTAATGGAACGGATAACCATATCTGCTTTGTGTTGAAAAAAATCAAGTTAGGCCTTCCATGGTCGCATATCCTACGTATAAGCCTAATATGACTGGAGTTCAAGTTCTCCATATCGCAATTTGACCATTTTATGTATTTCAACAATTTTCGAAGGACCTGGTGCGAGGATACCGTCTAAACAATGTATTTTGGAGGCATGATACACCCCTACTAAACTAGGCAGAGCAAACAGAAAAATAAATAAACTCATAAAACCAAGTAGGAAATTGATGTCCTTCCCAACACTAACCCAAAGGGAATACTTCCTTGCCCACATCTTAGTATCAGCATGCTCTTTAGATATCAGTCGTACCAATATTCCAACCTTGCATGATGTAATTGCCATATTAACAGGCAAGACTTAGAGAGGAGCATCATCTACTTCACTTCTGATATCTATCACTTGCAGACAGAAAGATAGTCAAGGTTCTCTGTGGCCAAAACTAATTGTAAGCATGCAATTACAAGCTGACGCCTTGTTTTCACTTGTTGCATACAACAGAAGAAGCTGAAAAACAGTGAGCTGATTGCACATGTGATATGTGAAACACCAATTAGGGTAATGCTGCCATTATGTGACTGAAGGCCGTGTAAATCCCTATTTTATTTACCCTCACATAAGTAATATGAACTAAACAAAGACAAGCAGACAATTTCGGCTCAGAATCAGAAATACTACAACCGAAGTTAGTTTTTTCCTCAGGACAGAACCAACAATAGATCTTCTTCAAAAAGTCCTTACGTGTACAACAGCAATAATGTCAAGGTCACGATAAAAATTCAGCATGTAGACTATTTTCATGTCAGCTGCCACTTCCAGTTCCTATTTCGTAACTTCTCAGTATAAACAATGACGAAGGTAAAGTGCAAGGAAGGATGTCTTGCGGACAAAAAGTTCAAGTAGCAAGTAGATTATGCACGACAGCCAGATCAAAAATGTTTTAACAGCCAACAGAATGAAGAGACTTACCTTTTAATCACTTCAGTACATGATCTGCAGCTAAACAAATCTATTAATCTCGTGATTCCAATGAAGCAGGACCATGATGAGCAGGCTCTAGACAGGAAGAGTTATGATGGTAACTAATAATTTTTGGCGAAAGGGGCTCTACTACACACTGACACACTCAACTTAAAACAAAGCAGATATAATCTGGTTCATAACCTGAACCAAGGCACACTACTCAAATGAAATGAAACAAGCCAGATATTCCAATGATTAATGATATGTAGCATTTTATGAAACAGGTTCATGTGTCAATGACAATGATGGATAGCACCACCAGAATGCTTATGAGTAACACGTCGTATTTGCGCATAACATTGCATTGGAAAAAAAAAAAAAAGCAAGGGAAAGTACAAAGAAAATGTTGACAAAAATACATGTTCATGCAAGAGAATCCTTTTGGTTGGCCTGCTCCCGTAATAATTCTTCTCTGACTCTTCTGATCTCAGCTTCCTTCTCCAACCTCTCTCTCTACAAATGTAAATACAGAGGCATCTTTTAAAGGATAAAAATAATTTAATTTAACAAGCATAGTTACAATGATTGTTGCACAGCGAAACGGTAAACTGACTGATTGATAATCACAGCGTAAGAATGTATACTTGATTTCGAGAAAAATCAAGTTCATTCGATCTAAACACCTTCAAATTCGATAGATAACATAACTATAATAAATTTTTTTGTAAAACTTAATTAAAAGAAAAACAAAATAACAAAAGCATAGACAATATCGTGCAGGAAATTCCAGATTCGACCACCAACTTATACGTTAAAAAAGAAGTAGAAATCTATCTTGAATTAAGGACTCCGATGATTAACATACACTGATGCATTGATATAAAGAAATATAAATTAAAAGGATATGATATCTAGGGTTTTCTGAAGGGGGTAAGAAACTGAATAGAGTCAAACAGAATCAAGAGTCGGGAAGATGGGAATTTCAGAAAGTTAGAAGTGGAGAGGCATTTATAACAGAGATAAAGAGGGAGAAGGAGAAGACGAAGTGAAGGGAACGAACCTTTTCGTCCTGATGAAGAGCGATCCAGACATGGACCTTGTCCATGGACTGCCAGAATACGAATGCTCCCAGCGACATTGCGAAGTACGTTGCCACTCTCACCATCTTTCTGCTTCGATTGAGTTTCCCCAATTACGCACCAAAGCAGGGGTTTCGATTACCGATTCTCAGATTTAAGCGGAGAAACAAGAAAAGTAGAGAAAATGAACGACGACGAACATTCAACATTGTTCCTAACATGGGCCGGGTCATCCAATTGCTTGCAAAGTTGGGCTGAAGCCCAAACATTGCTTAAATGATATTTTATTTTTGGTAAAGTTTAATGGCATGATCGTTATATGACGAAAAAACGGGGATTAATATGCATCCGGGGTTCGTTTTGTTTCTCTATAAAGTTTAAAGCCAGAGCAGGCGGCCTCTGCAAAACCCTAAACAGAGAGGGATTGTAGATGTGCTATGAAGCGGGGTTCTGGTTGAAGGTTTTTGGAGATCTCGAGACTCTTGAGATTTCGGGTGTATGTCTTGTAATCGATTTAATTTTGTAGAGCCAAATTAGATTGGATAATCGCTTTCGATAGGCGTTGCGTTCTTTTGTTTGTTTTCAAATGCTGAAGGACGCGTCAACGAAAGCGTAAATCAATTGCAACAGCGATCTGATTCTGAAAACAACTACGGATTGTCTAACTGTCGTAGTTTGTTATATGGTCGTGTTGTGCCATTTTGTTTTGTCTGTGGATGGTTGCTTCTTACTGGTGAACTCTCTCTTTATACAAAAGTGAGGGATGTTCATGTTTCCGAAGCATAGATCGATATGATTAACAATCTTTGCCAGTGTTAAACAGCGTGGTGTAATTTTCTTTTGTTGCACCTTGCTACCTGTCTTCTGGTACATTTTATTTATAGCTTATCTGCATTCTTTTTTCTTTTTTTTATCGTTAACGTGGAAAGAGTCCGGGATAAAGGAAAAACCTTAATACTCAGAATGAAAACTGCCTGTTTCATAGTGAACGGCCACACCCTGACTCCGCAAAAATTATAGCACTGCGTGTGCCCATTTTACTAGTCACATTAGTCGACTGGTGAGAGATCAGTCGACTATGGTCTTCCACCAGTCGATTGGTGTGACTGGTGAGATGGGCACATTCTAATGGACCAGGATCTTCGGCGGTGTGTACGTACACAGTATTGCGTGTTGCGTTTATCTCACCAGTCACATCAGTCGATTCAGTCGATTGATGGGAGACCAACACATTTTAATGGACCAAGATTCTCTGCGGTGTGTACGGACACAGCACTACATAATGTATCCATATCACCAATCACACCAGTCGATTGGTGAGAGATCAATCAACTGGTGTGACTGGCCAAAAATCAGAGCACCGCGTGCTGTGATTTTTGCGCCATAGAAGATCCCAGTCCCATTCTAATCTTGAACTTGTCAAATCATCAATAGGATGATGAAACGAATGCCCCATGCCTGCAAATCGTTCAGGAATGCAGGACTAGTGGAATTTTCATGGAAAGTAAAAGACGTTCGAATTTCAAAATTCTTACATTTCAGTCATAAAGATAACGAACATAATGAGACAAAAGAGTAAGGGATTGATTGGTATTTGTTTGAGATATCTTAAAATTTAAAAATTTTTGTTGAACGATATTCGTTATCTGTTTTCTCTGATTTAAAAATTTTTATTTTGTAATTTTGAAAACTAGTAACAAGTTTATTGAAATTTTCACCAATTTTTATTAAGTAATACATAATACACGATTTAATCACACTTTGTCTTAAAAAAATTTTGAAATCTTTTTCTATGGTAAATTATTTTCAGTTTAGTAACTTTTGAAAAATTAACACATAATATAATACATCTTCTCTTCCTAAAAGAAAAAACTTGAAGGCCGGGTTATGACCAAAATTAAAGTGGGTGGTTAAATTTTATTTCAAATTTGAAGTTTCAACTTTCAATCCAATAATTCCCGAGTTATATATATGAAATTCAAAATAATAAACAACATTAAATGGTCCCTGTTCCATTCGTGGTTGATTTCACTTGTACACCACAAACTTCTTCATTGGACGCTTGCACGCTTGGCAACAAACATTTTCTTCGATTAGTCTTTCAGTAGAGGGAACTAAGTACGAGTGACTGCAAGGCCTTTCTAGAGATGCAGGTTCCAGAAATTTTCGTATGGCGCCCAATAATCCCAATGTTTCCACATTATCTCCCCACTCAGCGTATTTGTTTAAGCATTTTATGACCTGCCTTCCTTGAAGCCTTGTAATATCAGTCGAACTCCCTCTTCCTATGAACACCCAACCTTCGTCTCTATCATTCTTATCTAGCAATGCTGACAACTCTGCTACCACATGATCAGAAGTTGTCGTCTTCCCAAGTCGGAATTTTGACCTTCTCATACTCTCCAACCGAAGCCAAAAGAATTGTAATTTTGTGAAGGAAAGCGAATTACCAAGATGAAATTCAGCAGCCCTTGCCATTATTTGTTTTTCACGTTCACTTGACTGGTTAGTACCAACATATATTATTTCCAGCCGCAGACCCGCTCGTTTGAGCTCCTCGATTTTACAATTGAACTGTTGGATCCAACCCGAGTTGTCACTCCCATAAACGAAGAGGTTTTTGCCTTCTTCAACCTGACACAGTACAAAATGTAAGAGCTTTCCATGTTAGCTAAAATGAAGCTGTTAGACTGTCTCTATATAGATATGCTGTGAGTCGGAGTCGTACCCAGTAAGCAAGGAGAGGACTGATATCGGCCAGCAAAAGTTGCATAGTCAAATTCTCGTCTTGCCAGAGCTCTGCCTCTTTTGAAGCCGAAAAGGGATAAGCTCGGGGTCCCCATATGTTGACCATATCAAGTGCGTTTCTATTTATAACCTTCCCATTGGAATCCAGCGCTACCATGAGGGGTTCCTCCTTGTAGTCCCATTGTTCCCTGACGTACTTCACCACTGCCGAGCAAAGTAACCTTGGTTTCCGAACAGCATACCAAAGCAAAAAATCTGATAAAAAATTGAAACTAGTTTCTTCAGCATCAGTCCACGCATCAGAAGATGGAAGGGGGACCCAGACGATCTTATAATCGTCCCTCAACTTCTCATTCGAAGGATGGTCAGATGTTTGCTGAACCAGTAAGAGTAATTGTTCCAGGGTGAGCAGCTGTGGCTTTGAGATCAGCAACAGAACTATCTTGTTTTTCAGTTCAGACACAGCAATCTGTAGGTGGACAGAGAATTGAAATTTGATGTTCGTATAGATCTAAACAAATGACTATCACAGAGAATAGTAGTAGTACCATTTCTTGTGTTGAGCAGTCCTTTAGTGGCAAGTAATCCTTCAAGGGAAACAATAAATGGAGAACCTCTTGATTATCAAATTGGACCACATCAGCCAGACTCAATAGCCTGTTATGCAAGTTTCTCTCTGGAAATTCATGTTACAGCGCTGATATATTAGTGAACAAGGCAGAATTGATTAATAAAACTTCTATTATAAGCGCTCTGATAAAGCTGAAAAGTGACCTATTTCTTGGTGACACACATCCACCTGGCCTTTGAGAATGCTGCATATGTTGCTTAATCTATACGCCAAACTTGTGAGTTCCCAAGCTGCAGTTGTTGCTGAATCTGAATACCTGAAACAAATAGATACATCAAAACACACATCCCAAATTAACGTGATTTGTTCATTTAGCAACTTGAAACCATTAACAACTTTGAATCACTATGGCATTCTGTAAGGGATAGAACATGCACTTGCTCATGTTTCTTGGTTATGAAATCTGTGAATTGAGAAAAACATGCCAAAGTGCTTCTGGTGATCCAGTATACAGCCACGTAAATATGAAACTTTGTTACAAGGAGCATCTCGTTGCCCAGTTCTACATATGGAAGTGGCAGGGATTCAAACTTGATGATACACTTTGCCACGTCCATCATGGTCTTAACCAACAAGCTCAACGCCTTAAATCGTGGTTTCAGAGGCCCTAAGTTGCCGGGTAGCTGCTTAAGCTTCATAATTGAGACCGCCAACGCATTTCGAGGGTATAGCTGCACAAGTTGACAGAGTTCGCCATATGTTGCAGCAAAAGCAGCAAGAACTAAAACTACTTTCGCATCCCATCTATAGTTGCCTAGCAAATCAAGCAAACCCATCGTCCTTGAGTTGATATCACCTTCACCAGAGCATTTGGAGAGTATCTGCCAATAAAATTGATATATTAATAATTACGCACAAATGCACTTGCGTACAGCAACGTAGTTGGAATTAGGAACATGATGTATACCATGCATGATATTTTTCTGATGATGCATCCAAGTGGTTCATGACAACCAAGAAGTTCAATTTCGCTTATATTCTTTGAAATGGAGGTAAAATGTAAAGTAGGAACGACCTGAAACAAAACAACCCAGCTAAAATCATAACCTGAAAACTTTTTGGATGACAACATCAATTTAATTATCCTAAACAGAAACAAATTACTGAGAGTATGAGGGCTCATAATAACAGTATGCATGGTGTATGAGGGGTGTTATAATAATACTTCTGTTGAAGAAGCATGAAACATGATGTTGCCCACAGCATCAAGCATTGTCTCAGAATCCAGCCAGCGACCATCTGGATCATGTGTAAGGAGGAGGTTCTTCATCAAAATATCATCTTGAATAGTTGAATTTGAAAACGAGCAGAGAGAGTGGTTTTTAAGGAAATTCATGGCCAGAAGAATGCTGAACTGCATCACATAAGCATGATCTTTAATGAATTGTATGACGGTTTAATTCCGAGATATCCTTTAATATTTATAACTTAACTGGTGGTAGTGAGCCGGCAGATGAGGTAGCTTCTCTTTTGCTTTAACATATTATGGTTTTAAATGGGGACCATTATTCTTCCTCTCTGCTCTCTGAGACATTGCTTATGCTAACATCGGAAGAAAAGCGTAATGTTTCTTCGCTTTTGCTTTTTCTCTTTCTCTTTTTTCTTTCCTTGAGTCTTTAACTTCCTTTGGGTCCACCCAGATGCACGATTCCTAATTAAAGAGCTTTGAGCTTTAATTGGAACTGGAACGTATTGAATTTGGATATTTTCAGGGATTGAGCAAAATAAGAGCGGTGAAATGGATTATTGATATTAAATATTCTCTGGGTCGGATCATGTTGACAGGAAATTCTCTTAACCGAGTGTGTTCTACAGACGAAGTCACAGGTTGATTCCATCATTTTCAGCGTTTAATTATAAATTGCTTAATTTGTGGATGAAAAATTGATGGTTCTGTAATAACTAGAATCATGCTAATGCAACTCCCTGAAATGTTGAAAACAGTCAAACATTGTATTACAAAATTCCGTTTAAGGTGTACAGTAACAGGCATGTTTTAAAATTCCTATAAAAAGTGAAGGAAGAATAACAATTTTTTATATAGACAAAATATTACTTTTAGACATAAAGGATTCCCTTGAATAAAAATTTGTAAATGAAAGTTAAAAATTTTATTTTTACCTGTGAGAATGAAAAAAAAAAAAAGATTCTTGTTGGAATAAAAAAAATTTAGGATGTTAAATTACTCAATTATTTCAATTTTTTTAAAAAACATAATCAATCAAGTAATATTTTTATATCTTACTCCAATTTCATTTCGAAGCATTGTCACTGACTTTCTTATCTCAATATATTTTTCTAATTTTACTATACAATTTGAAGTTATGATTTGTCTATTGATTTTAACTTTCAAATCTCAATATTGATATGTAATTCTGGTTTCCAATCCTCTTTTGTTTTTTGTTTTTTTTATATAGTAGCTATTAACGAGTGATATTCTGTTTCTATTTCTAATTTAGAGACCACCTCTGATTTGAAGCTGTGCTAGACGGTGAGAGTGCATATATATTTTCCTCTTCTTCGATTGAGTTTTGTAAATATGTCATCACTTTTCTTCTTTTTAAAATATATATCATCATTTTTCTTCTTTAAGTTTTACTTCTACGAACCAAAGGTGTAGAAATGCTTGATTCACATATCCATGAAAAACGCATGGGGAGCTTTTTAAGTGACGAGGGAAGATATTTTTTTTGACGGAGAACAAAATCTTTAGGTCATCTGATTTCCTAAGTATTTGAAATCTATTTTTTTTTTTTAGTTTTTATGAGTTTTCTTCTGAAATTTGACTGCAGAATATAAGTTCCTGTAGGCATTAGTGCAAAAATATGTTCTGCTATTAGTGAGAGATTCTGGTTTCAGACTAACTCTTGGGATTATGAAGATTTCGATGAAGCTTACTAGTTGTTACGGTGTTGAGCTTGAAAAAGACTGTAGGGCAGTATGTTGCTGAAGATTTTCTTTTCTCCTGATACTTCTATATGATAAAGCGTGAAACACGATTATTCTGAGGTCCCTGAAATCCTTTTAGTTCTTATTTCTTATCCTCAATTAGATAGTTGGGAAAAAGTATGATAGCAACATGTCAACCAACTATTCGATTGTCACTGTCCGAATTCTAATACTCTTCGATCTACTCCATTCTATCTAAGTTGCTTGATTAATTTCTTAAAATCTACTGCTTAGCACATTAATCTGACCTTATTAATTTGTACGATCTCTTTGAAAGAGTAGTAACTGGCGTACCTTTAGATACCCTCATAATTACATCTGTTGTAAACAGGGTAGTTTGCTCCTATTCATCTGGTTTACATGCACTAATTATTTGCCTACAGTTCCCAAATTTGTTGGACACGTGCTCTCTCTGACAGCGTTAATCTGGTTGGTTTTTCAAAAGATTGCATACCGGCACCTTTAGAATCTGCTCCACTTGTTCACTGCTTCTGGTACACTAATTATGTTGTGGGGTCTCAGAAGGTCCCTTACCTCATCTGCTAAAAGGAAAACCATATTAAAAATCAAGTAGGATGGTAATTCATTAACATTCCCATCCTTAGGTTTGCTTTTGGTTTTATAACCTACCATCGCTGACCCCTTATCTTCTATGGGGTCAGACAAGTTTTAACCATATTGTCCCCACTGAGTCAGCTTCAATGGCTTATGCATGGTCAGCCTATTGATATAAACTTGTATGTTAGTCTTCCTGCTAGGCACGACGAGTAATTAAGCACCATGAGAAGAGAGCTTGTTCTATACCCACTTAAATTGTTTCGACATATCCATAGGCCTTCTAGGACTATTCGCCTTTACTTGTCCAATTCTGAGGCTCACCAGCACTGGTCCAATGTTATGGCCAGTGTTGCGAATCATTGTTCTTCCATTTCAACCACATTTACGACTGGGGTACCCAGTGTTTGATCGACGCTGTTAGAAGGGAGGGGCGCATGGTATCATAACCCCTGATCGAACACAAATTTCAACGAACTAATGACCAATTGGCTCAATAACACTGTCGTCGAGAGTCTTCTTTAAGTTGAAATCCCACCCAAATGAACTAAAGAAAAAATTCAACAACTTCCCCAAAGGTCAGTGCTACATAGAGAGGTTCTATGATTTGCTTGGAAACGGCAAATGCTGATGGTGAATCATGGAGGAAACAGAGGCGAGTGGCAGTCTCAGAGATGCACTACTGTAGTTTCGTTAAGCATTCCTTTGAAACCATGCGAAATTTGGTGCACCACAAGTTATTGCAATTGCTAGAAAAGCTGGTGAGTTCTGGGGATAGCTTTGACCTTCAAGTTCGGCATTGATCCTGGGTGTCTGGCCACTGATTTACCCCAAGTCCCATTTTCAAATGCTTTTAAAGAAGCCGCAGAACTGACCTTTTTCCGATTTCATGATTTTGCCGAGAAGATAGTGACACAGCGAAAGAAAGAATTGAATGAACTCTGACGTTTTATCTGGAGATTCGAGACACTGAAAAAACCCTTATATAAACATTCATGTATTTCTGAAGAGGTTTCTGCGTTAGTTTCATTTTAGGTGGGCGAGACACAAGCTCTGTGGCGTTAACATGGTTTTTCTGGCTAATACACACAAACCCGGAAGTGGAAAGCAGAATTCCGAGTGAACTGAGGAAAAGTTTGTGTTTACCGGAGTTTGGGAAAGGAAAACAAAATGAGGTAGTTTTCACAGAGGAAGAGCTGAAGAGAATGGGGTATTTACAAGCAGCAATATCACAGAATCGTTGAGGCTGTATCCGTCAGTGCCAATAGACCTCAAAGAAGTCCTAGCAGATGATACTTTTCCTAGGGTGGTGGGGCTCTCTACTCTATTTACTCGATGGCCCGAACAGACTCCATATGGGGCAAAGACTGCTTGGAGTTTAAGCCAGGGAGGTAGATTAACGACGGGAAGTTAATGAATGATCACAGCCAATTTAAATACGTAGTGTTCAATGATGGTCGCAGGCAGGTTGTGTGCGGGTAAGAAGTTCGCATACATGCAAATGAAAATGGTCGCTTCTGCATTCCTGTTGAGGGATGAGGTTAATGTTGTGAATGGTCATAAGGTCCTTCCAAAATTGACCACTACCCTTTACATGAAGAATGGCTTGTTGGCGACTCTTAAGCACAGGTTGGCTGGCATTGCATAATTTTCACGTACTATCATAGTGTAGCCCTAATATCAGAGTCCCCGTCTCTGACATGTATTGAATCCTATGTTCGAACTAAAATGCTTTACTGCATCATTTCTGTTGCGCTATAATAATCATAGTCAGGGAAAACTTTTGCTGGATACCATACACAACTTAAGACCATATGGTCAGGGACAAATATTTTTATGATATTGTTGAGATTTTCTTATATTGGGTTCAATGATTTTCTGACAAAATCATTTATTGGTAAATTAAACATTTAGTGTTGATTTTGTTGAGGTTGAACCCCTTGTACTGTCAAAAAGTTTGAACCACTGGCTCGCTGGATCACAAGTATGGTCTGTGCTCAAGCAGTTGCAAGCATTGGTGACAATGATGTTGTCGGAATCCACGTCCAGACAAACAATGGAACCGTCGTTGAGTTTAGATGCGAGGTGCATCTTAGAATCTGAGATCATTTCCCATTTTGAGTCGGGACCCGAGCATATTTCTGCAAGTTTTGCTGGCTTCCCTTCTTCGGCTGCTTGCAAGCAGAAACCTGTCCCCTTTATCGCTAGTGTCTCCTGGTTTGTGTAATTCCAGCCATCCGAATTGGAGCAGGAGGCCAACCTTAATGGGTCAAGCCGTGACTTTCTTGAGACGCAGAGACCGGTCAATGGATGGAAGATCACTTTATATGGAATAGCTTCCGATGCGCCTGGTCCTGCATCGTGTCAGCATGAGGAAATAGTGCCGGGCTTATAATCAACAGAAAACAAAAGAAAATAAAGAAAAGCCAGGGACTTGAAATCAAAGGAAACCTCGAAACGGAGGTTGGAGAGCAGAGATCCTCTGCAAGAAACTTGGACTCCTAACCTGGCCCCAGTCCTCATCAAGGACTCCAAAAAACTCGATCATCCCTACAACGCCTTCTCTGAGGTAGTAACTCCCAACAAGTGACCACAAGGCCCAATCAAAGTCAAGCTCAGCCGCCACAGCCATGAAACAGTTGAAGTACCTGTTGTCGTTGACGTTGGTACCTCTTAAGTCCATGCCAAACTCACTCACAAACAATGGGTATCCTTGGTCTAACAAAAAGCCTGACATTCTCATCACATTTGCTGCCACTTGTCCACACACTTGGTTTGGGTTGCCTGATATCCATGCTTGGCCCTCTGTGAAGCTATACCAGTGCGCCTCAAATGCCAGTTTCCGGTTGAACGTCAGCTTCACTGTTTGATTCCGAAGGAATGACAAGTCTGTGTCGTAATTTAGGCCAGACAGAATGACAACTACATCCGGATTTGCCGCATGCACCGCCTCCGCCCCTTTTGCCATATACCTGAATTCACTCATTATTTCATAACCAAAATTAGAACAAGAAATTTATCATCCACTGTTGTACCATGTGATCAGTTTTGTTTTTATTTTGGTAGTAATGAGCAGGTACCTGAACCAATCATTGACATTCTGTTTGGGGCCACGGAGCTCATTTCTCAAGCTCATGCCCACCACATTAACCACTCCATGGAAAATGGTGGCCATCTTGGTGAGGCCCTGAATCCAGAGGTCAGGGTCGAAGTACTGGTCACCGAAGAAACCATTGCCATCAGAGTCACTGCAGCACCACCCTGGTCGAGTCAGGTGGTTGTCCAAAATAACCATCACATCGTTGTCCCCGAGGCTTTTCACTACTGCCTGAGATAATTAGAATATTCACTGGGTTAAACTTGCAGAATTCCGTAATTTAATAGTTGTCACCTTCAAGAATCTATGATAATTGGGGTCAGAGTCAGGATAATTCCTGCTCAAACCAGAACAGCTTAACGAGAACTCCTGTGTCCCCAGTAAGTCATTATCCATGAATATTATAATTCATAATCAACAACTTTATATTTATAAAAATTAATATATAATACTAAAATCATATATCATTAAAAAGTTGTAATTTCAAATATTTCAACATGTTTTAATGTCTTTTTATGTATTTAAACATATATATTATATTTGAATTTCAAGACAGGATATCAAAAATATTAATTATTGAATTTTTCGAAAAAGATTGGAAAGTACATCAATATCAAACTCTTTTCTAATCTGTTTTGGCCTTATTCTAAATATTTTAGTCAAAAAAGTAAAAAGAATACGTGAACGAGTGTGTTCGATACAAATACATCCATTTACCTGGAAAGCTTCGATGAGGGGAAGATCAATGATGGAGGGGTTTTTGGCTTGAATACCAGCGATGAATTGAAGGAGGCCAAGGTTCTGAAATGACTGTCTTACAGTGGTGAGGGAGGCCAGAGAGTGATTGGTGACTAGAAAAAGTGGCCAAGTGAGCCTAACACAGTTGAATCCCATGGATTTGATTTTGTTGGATATAATATCCACGGGCTGCTTGCTGAGGCCCTCCGCCACCATGGCATCCAAATGGGACACCCAGTTCACGCATGCCAGCTTCACCCGGTGCCCGTCCTCCTTCGCTATCCACTGGGAATCCGTGTAGAGAGGTAGAGCTCTCACGGGCACAAGAGGGAGAAGCACTGCTAAGGCAAGAGTGAACGAGAACAAGGAGGAACTCATCCGGATCTCCATCGCCATATCTTACTTTGTTTGTTGTTGCAGCCGCAGATACCAAGAGCCCGTGACTGTAGTTTTATAGCAAGGCATGACTCCCTACGACATGCTACATCTAGTTTCAAAGTAATGAATCTTTTTGTCTTTATCCGATCACCCCTACTACTCTTGTCGGCTGTGGTGGTTTAGTTATTTTGGTGTAGTTTTTCTGTTTAATTACCTTTCCTTGTTTTTCTTCTTCCATTCCAGGCTCTTCCATTTTGACCATCAGGCATGTACAAAAAGGTGTCTGTCAGTAAGTTTTAATTACACATACATTGCATATATGAATGGACTGCGCGCTGTGGCTTGAACAAGTTTTGGATACTTCGATGTCTGTGAATATATATAAATATATATAGAGACACGCATGCACACACATAAAGTAAATAGTTATCATTGATCAACAAAATTAGAAGATTATTTTTGCACCCACTTTTTTTCTTTTAGGTATCTTATTTAAAACTGGATTGTTTCTATAACTCACTTAATGATGTAATCTCAATTAAAAAACTTACTTATTTAAACTATAATCTCAATTTTATAATATCGATCTAACATGATCCCTTTCACTTAATTTTTTATTTTACTTAGAGTATGTTTGGCAAGTCATTTCAGCTAGCTTATAGCGTATTTGACTAGCTTATAAGCTTGTTTGACCAAATTAGAGGTGTTTGGTAAACAAGCTTATTTGAGTAGCTTATAGCGTATTTTCATATGCTACTTTGAGTAGCGTATAACTTTTAGCTTATAGCTTTTATAATTTTATTCCTTTTTTATCCTTATTGTTTTATTTAAATTTCAATATTATCCTACTCATAATTTTTTACGCTATTTATTAATCTTCAGGTTTCTTTTGGGTACTTTTCTTTCTCAAATACTAACGAAAATTTAGAGGCATCTACTGAAATGAAAGAGATTCGCAACAATATTGCTAATTTATTGTGGAATGCTAGATGATATGTTTATTTTGTATTTTTTAGAATTATAAAATGAAATGTAATTACTAACAAAAAATAATAAATTTTATATATGACCTTTTATGTCATTTTACATTTATCAGCTAATTTATCAGCTATTTTTACCAAACACTTCTAATTCAATAAATTAGCTTAACAGCTTTCAGCTTTCAGCTATCAGCTTTCAGCTAAAAATTAGCTTATCAGCTTTCAGCTAGCTTATCAGCTTTCAGCTAGCTTATCAGCTATTTTTATCAAACATAGCCTAAAGGGAATATAAACGATATTGAAAAATAGAAGCAAATAATTGTTTTTTCCCCCTAAAAGAATATAGTAATTAAAATCTTGTTACTTGAATCACATATGTCCATGATGGTGTTTCCCTTTAAGTTGATGTATCTAAATTGATATTAATTTTTCTATAAATGTTCAATTTTTATAATTTTAATTGACTTAATTTTTGGATATTGTTTTTTAAAAATGTAAAAATAATGTCTGTTGGTTTGAAAATGTGTTTAATAGAACTTAGAATAAAAGGTTTTTTAAAATGCTTTTCGAAAGAAGATGAGAACAAACAAAACGACATATTCAAGTATTTTCACAAAATGATCGATATTATTTTTATAAATTTAAGAGATAGTAATAATAATCTCATAATTATTAAAAATTAAACTCAAATAATATTTGTATTGGAATAAATAAATAAATAATATTTATATTATTTATTTTAATTTAATTTAAAAATAATAATGAATAAAATTTTACTTTTATAAAATAAACATTCTTTTTAAATGTAACAACTTATAAATAAAATTAAAAATTAAAAATATTCTGAAGGATTAACAAAATTAAAGGTACATTTAATTTGTGAAAATATTTTTTATTTTTATTTTTAAAAAAATATATTTAGTTTATATTTTTATTTTTATTATTTTTTAATTATATTATTTTATTTTTATTTTTATTATTTTATAATTATATAAATAATAAAATATTATATGTATAATTTAAAATAATTATAAAAATTTCATCATTACAATATATTAAAAAATTTAAAAATTTAAAAATATTTATTTTAATATTTTTAAAATTTTTAAAAATTTAAAAAATATTTTTAAAAATTTTAATAAAACAGACCCTAAATTTTGAAAATTGACAAGGTGTGCCAGAGTGTTCCGGTTTCGTCCGCGGGCTCGCGGTTTCAAGCTGCGTCATTGGGTTGCCGTTTTAAGCGTTCAGAAGGCGTGATGTCATAACTTTCAGGGTTCCCCCGGCCAACATATTAGCAACAGTTTTAGTCTTGGGGCAACCTGGGCTCCATCCTCAGCTTTCGATCGGGTACTTTCTCTCTATCCCTGTCGTACACTCTGCCCTACTTTTCTGAGTTCCTAGTATTCAAGTTTATGTTTGTAGAATCCAAAAATTGAGGATTCAGTCTGCTCATTTCGTCAGAAAAGAAAGGAGAAGAGCATCCGAAATCTGTGTCTACATGAACTTTAATTTTCAGCAAAGCTTATATGACGAGAATTTTACATTGCATTATCTACTTGCTTGCTGCATTCATAGATCGCTTACGTGTCCGCTTCTACACAATGAAATTTGAGAATGGCCTGAACTTCTGATGGGCTTTTTCATTATGTTCGAGGATTTATCAGCTCAACCACTATTCTTTTCTAGTTGAACTGCTAAAAGTTGGCAAATAAGCAGATTCTATCAAGTCTCCGAATATTTGAGCGCTTCTTCGAGTACAGAACGATGTAAGTTTAACTTCTCTGAATGATCTGATTCTGTTAGTGGTATTATTATTATTATTTGGTGTCAATGTCTCTAAAGAGACGAGTTTATTTATTATGCCTTTACTTAGGACTGTTTTTTCCAAGAAAGACAGCAACAAGTGTTCAGCTTAATACTAGATTTGATATCCAGCTGATAGGAAGTTTCACACTTCTGTGGGTTTTAAATCCACGACATCTTCATTTACCTTGTTCTCATGTGTAAGGAGGTGCTACTAGATCCGATGGTCATTGTCAATTTGTTTGTTGATCATTTTTAGTTGATTTTCCGCCTTCATTTTATAAAGAGGCTCATCTGCATCTGTTTCCTGAGAAGCCAAAATGGGATTCTATCATAGACGTTCCTGACTTGGGTATCTATATATATAGGGGAGCTGTCAAATTAGACCTTCGTTGTCGTCAAAGAGTAGATGGCATTGCTGCTGACCCAGAGCCAGATTGGTGTTTTGATGCTCTAGTATCTGAGCTTAATGCCTTGGAGATGAAGCTCACTGCTTCTTTTACTAGTCCTTTGCCCACCAAAACAATATCTGGGTACTATATTCTCCACATCTCTTAAATGCGTATATTTTATTTATGCATATCATCTAAGAATGTATGATTTTTCCATATGCTGTCAATTGAATAATTTTTATTTGTACTCAAGCGCATGTGTTGTGTTGGTAGTCTGAACTTTTTTTTTTTACCTTTGTTAAGAGACTTTTCAAGTGGGAATGAAATTGAGAGAGGTAGACCTTTCATATTGCATGCCCCTGAGTATGAGATGGAGGACACTGACACTGAAGATGAGCAGGACAAAGCTTTACTGGCTGGCAAACGGTTCAGTTGTGATGACCTTTATCTGAGGTGCCTATTCCTTGTTTTCTATATTTATTTGGGGGTGTCTCCCATCCACTGTTGTAGGAACCATTTACTGTGTAAAAAATTTCTAGATCTCATGTGGTTGATGTTATTTTTGTATTATTCATTTATTAAGTTGAAAAGTTTTCCATTGGATTTTTTGAAAATAATATTTGTACTTCTTTTGATATTTCAGTGACAGTGATAATTCTGACATTGTATCAGCATTTGAAGACCAACCCTACTTAATGGATGAAGTGGGAGAGGTAGAAGGCGCCTTCTATGAGTTGACACACGAACATCAGCTTAGGGTTAAGGTGAGTGATCATGATGACATCAATGCACTTTGATATCTGTTTGACTTGTTCGTCTCAGACTGTAAAGTTGTTATTCTTGAAGACCGTAAAATTTATAGTCAATTAGTTTGTTTCATATCTGTATTGCAGACTTATTTCTGATCTTCTGGACTGACAGGATGAAATTAGGAATCAGATCTCAGCACTGGAGACAGCTCTGATGAATGAAAGCAAGAAGTCTACTTCTGCCCTTCTTCGAGTTGAGAAATATAAAGAAGCAAGACAGGAATTAGATAAAAAGTTTGATACACAATATCAACGGCGGATGTAAGATTGCTTTATCTCCTCCCCCCTGCCTTTCTTTAAAGGCTATATAATTCTTTCTTTTTTCCCTACCTATCGGCCTTTTGTCACAGTTTATAATGAGCAATGACTATCCAATTGATTTAGGTTTTGAAGAGAATGAAAAATGATAAAGTAGTAGGATCCGATAATATATCTATTAAGGTGTGAAAAAGTGTAAGAAGGAAAGACATAAATTGGTTCATTAAGTTGTTCAATTTGATAATAAAATTTAAAAAAATGTCAGATAAATGGAGGAGAAGTACTCTAATCCCTGTCTATAAAAATAAGGAGGACATATAGAACTATGCCAACTATAAGGGGATTAAGTTTATGAGCCACGCTATGAAGTTATGATAGAAGATCATTAAACAAAAATTAAGATAAGAGACTCAAATCACAGAGAATTAATTTGATTTCATGCTAAGAATTTTAACTATGGAAACAATTTATTTACTGCAGAGATTGATGAAAAATTATCAAAGAGGTAAAAAGATTTGCATATGGTTTTTATTGATTTAGAAAAAGCATATGACAGAGTGCTAAGAGAGATTTTATTGAAAGCTTTAAAGAAGAAACGAGTATGTATTGTGTATATTCAAGCAATTAAAAACATGTACGATAGGATCACGACTTGCGTGAGAACACAAAATAGAGACACAAAATATTTTTTTACAACTATTGGACTACATCAAAGGTCTTCTCTGAATCCATATCTTTTTAACTTGATTTTGGACGCAGTTATTGAACATATATAAGATTTGGGGTCTCGATATATGATTTTTGCAAATGATATAATCTTAATTGGTAAATCGAAAGAAGAAATAAATATGAAGAGTCATGAAGACAAACTTTGAAAACACATGATTGTCGTATAAGTAAAAATAAAATAGAATATATGGAATGTAGTTTTAGTAAAAGACGAACAAATACGAATTTAAAAGTAAAATTTAGATACCATATATTAAAATAAGTTATAAGTTTTAAATATCTTGAGTCCATTATACAAAATAACGGGAAAGTAAAGGAAGATGTAAACCATAGAATTCAAACAGGATGGATGAAATGGAAGAAGGTTTCGAGTGTTATTTGTGATACAGAAGTGTCGCTTAAAGTTAAAGAAAAGTTATACCATATAACTATAAGACTTGCTATATTGTATAATACTGAATGTTGGACGATAAAAAGACAACATGAAGATAAATTCAATGCTGCAAAGATGAGAATATTACGTTGAATGTGTGGATACACCAGAAGAGATATGATTAGAAATGAGTGCGTTAGAGAGAAAGTTGGGGTAGCACCTATTATGGAGAAGATGGTGGAATCTTGTTTAAGGTGGTTTGGATATATGTGGAGAAGACCTGCAGAAGCTTTATTGAGAATAATAAATTAGATGAAAAATAGTCCGATAGTTAGAGGGAGAGAGAGGTTAAAGAAAATAATAGGTGAAATTATTAAGAATGATTTAATAATTAATAATTTATCTTTTGATATTATTTATAATAGGTCATTGTGGCGTCGTCTGATCTATGTAGCCAACTCCACCTAGTGGGAAAAGGCTTAATTGTTGATGTTGTTGTTGTTTGACTATCCAATTGATTTGTTATGCACTAATTGAGCCACTTTGATATCTTGTTCAACTTCTCAAACTGTGGATTATTTGCATGATGCAGATTTTGTTGATGCATCACTTCATTTGTGGCGATCTATTAACATTCCTTTTTTTTATTGATAATTTTTTCTTCTAGTGCAGGGAGGGGAACATGGTGTGTTTTGAAATTTTTATTAAAAAAAAAACAGGAGAAAGGATATGTGGTTAATTTGTTTTCTGGGAGGTGACATACATACTAAAAGAAATAGGCAAAGAGAGTAGAAGATTTTGAGAGATATGAGCTGCACATTTGAAAAAGTTGGATCTCTTTGGAGACTGTGAAGTTGTTGAATACTTTTGAATTTTTACTGTTTTACAAGATTCACATCAATTTGAAGCTGGGAAGTCTCTTTTTTTTTTATGATTCATTTTTATGTGAGAATCAATATTGAAATTGACTGTTCTATGATATTGTCACTCTTTCTCATTTTAATAACTGAAGTTTAGCACACATAAGAGCTTTTCTACCTGTCCTCTACTGCCAAAATTACTGTTTTATTTTTATTTCTTTCTTTTATTGGAAGGTTGCTTTATAGGTTGAATTTGTAATTTTGTTGAAATCAAGAAGTTGATCTTGGAATCTCCCTATTTTTGCAGTGCAGAAGTACTTGATAATCACTTGACAGCTGTTCAACAGGACCGTGAGCTCAGATCACAAATAGAAGAAAGGAAAATAAGAAGTGATGCAGCTTATGAAGAGGCCAAAAGAAAGGAAAAGGCTTTACAAGAGGAAAAACTACGGCAAGAAAAGGCTAAAGCAGAAGCTGAGGTATAATAACTTTACCTTTTAGTTGATTGTGTTTTGTCTAAATATTTTACATGCATGCTTTTTCCACATTCCATTTGGAATTGTCGCTGCTAATGTCTGATGAACTATTTATCACCTATTGACAAATCTACACTTTTTCTGCGAATTCTTTATGATTTATCTTTTTTGTTTTTGGCTCTGTTGCATGGATCCTTGTACAAGTATCATATCTAGTACGGGTATGTGTATGGGATTCCACAATTTTTTTAAAATATAAAATACTGGTACAGCAATATGTACTATATAAATAAAAAAATATTTTATAATATATTACAATTCTTATAACAATAAAAATGGATAATGAACCTTTTATGATATATACAATCAATCAAAATAGTAATATTAGCTTTCTAATATAATCTTAAATTTCACATGATTTTATTAAAAGTAAATAAGAGTACTATATGATATTAAAGTTGTGGATGCAACGGTGAATACTGGTTTTTTTTTTTTTATAATTATTGTTGAGTTTTAAAATTTAATTTCAGATTTCTAAAATTTAGAGTTAAATTTGTAGTTATACCTACATTTACCTAATGTTTCCAAACTAAACTGTCAAAAAAGAAAAAAAAAAACACTACATGATATGTATTTAGAAGTACACAGGAGTACCCAAAAAGTACCGATACAGGGTATATACTCTGATGCTAGTGTGACTTGAATCTGGAAGTACCCTTGCTTCATAGGTTTTTGGTTGGTTTGTTTTGGCGTCCTAAACTATCACAAATAAACTTATTTGTTACTCTGTTTTAAATTATGTCTATATCTTTTACCTGCTTCTACTCATCATAAATATCCACACTGATGTTTATGTGTTCATTATATGGGTCTTCATAGTTGACATAAATTTTTTTCTTGCCAGTTTTCTTTTAGAAGCTTCAGCTCATATGCTGCTTGAGTTCTTAACTTCCAATTTTGGGATGCAGGCCAAATTTAGAGCTGAGGAAGCAGAACGAGCTGCATTGGAAACTGAGAGGAGAGCAGCAATGGAAGCTGAAAAGAGAGCTACAAAGGAAGCCATAGAAAGGGATGGTACAGAAACTTCACAAAGGGTTACTTCTGGAGGGATGCATCAAGAAGGTGCTGCACACCTAACAGATGGTGCAGTTAGCATATCAAAAACTGTACCCAAGGAATCTGGTATTTATTTCTATTTCATTTTAGTAAATAATAAAATTATTCAACTGGTTGGTCCGCATCTAATATGCAAAATTTTTTTTTCCTTCCTTTTCTTATTACCATATACTTGGAAAATATGTAATCCTTTTAATATTACTATGATATTATGATTCATTTTATTCTTCCTTGTCTCGTCAATATTGAAGTGATCTAGCTATCTGTATAGGCCATAAATCTGGTGTCATTTAATCTTCATTTTTATCTACATTCAGCCACTCTTTACTACAAAATTGCTCTCCATCCTCCTCGTCCTTATCTTCACTTCCCTTTTTTAGTTGCCATTCTGTTTGACTGCTTTGTTGTTGATGATGAAACAATTTTGTAAAGTTGTAAGGATTTGATGCATTTTGTGTTAGTCTATACGCAGATGTGCCCTTTCATAACTGGATCTATGTATTCTATTTAGATTGAAATTGTTGCCACCATATGAGATTTCAACTTGCCTATGCAATGTTAGGTAACGCATACCGAGCAGCAGATAGTGCTTTAAAACTTGAGCACGAAAGGCTACAGAAACTGATAGACCTATACGAGAGAAACCAGGCCATTAAATCAAGTTCGAACAAGGTATTACTGGGATTAGATACTGGAGATGTTAATAAGCTCTTAATTTATTATCCTTCATGCTCTAAATAATGCTAATCTTTTGTTACTTTTGTCTGATATACTTGTTACATATTTTTTTATTGAATATTTTCTTCTAGATAATAGAACATATGTTTTCCATATTTTATATTCACCATCATGTTGGAAGCGTAAATGTTCTGTAGTACTGTTTTACATCTCAAGAAATCTGCTTTGTCCATTGTCATGGTAAAGGTTTACTTTCCCTGTGGCTGACTGATTCTTTGATAGTGACTTGTTTATTTATGATAATTGACAACTTATTGTGTGTCAACTTGTGGTCAGGATTTTACCCACAAGGAAAATCATATTGCTAGGTTGATAAGGCAAATAAGGGGCATAACAGACAACGTCAGGTAGGTGAATGTTATCATTTCAGTAATGCACAATCACTTTATTGTTCTTGCAATGGACAAAAGTTCATGCCACTGATCACTAAAATTTCTTCTATCTACAAAAAATATATTATTTTGTTAATTTACCTTTCAAATTTGCTCTACTGTTGATGCTTTACAGATAAAATTTTGGGGCTACTGTTTGATTGCTGTAGTTTGAACTGCAATTCAAAGTTTTCCTGGATGTTACATTATAGTTTCCCATTATACTATATATTTGATGGGAAGCAGTATCTAAACAAGCAAATAAGACTCTTTTAGAATCTCTTCTCACTAAGCTAGGAGATAGAGACAATTTCTGTATATATATATGATAAACTAAAGAGGAATTATAGCAACAATTCCCTCATATAAAGAAGAGAAACAGTAAACAAGTAGCAGGAACAAAATAGCTAGAACAAGATCACAAGAGCAGAAAAAGGAAAGGATAGCTTAAAGACCAGAGGCACTCAGAGTAGCCGTTTCTTGCAATGCCCCATTCCGGTATATTTTCCCATGCCCCCTTCTCTCAGCCTTCTTCAACTTATATACCGCCTTCCCCTAACAGAATCCAGCTCCACTTCCTTCCACTTCATCCCTTCTTCTCACTCTTTAACTGTCTTGTCTGCTTCACGTTTATTTTTCTTTCTACCACACACCAACAGAGGCTTGGGCTCTTTTTCCTTCTCCATATTCTGCATCCTACGTGAATATACTTTGATGATTGGGGATCCGTTCCCCTGAGATGGGGGCCCATCAATATTCTGAAGTAACCAAGTTGTGCGCTTAATGGAAAAAAATAAAGGATATCAACTTTTACCTTCTAAGATTTGGGGAGTGGAGGCAGCAATGTTCCAAAAGATTACTTTGCTGCATGATTTGAAATGGCTTGCATATCTATTCATTTGTTTTCTTTCTCTCTTGACTAAAATGACCATTTTTGTTGCAAACAGTGTTTAGGGAATGTTTCAGCCTGCCGAAACTTCACAAGAATATTTGCATGAAAAGACTCTGATTAATGGTTTCATTTCAAAATAAGGGAGTCCAAGTCCTTATGCTTGTTTTAACTCCGCACTTCATTTTACTTTGTTGTGCATTTTGCAGGTCAAAAGCAAGAGAACTCATAAAACTTTTGAATGATCCTCAATGTCCTCAATCCATCAGCATTGAGATATTTGCTAGAAAGGTAATTTCGTATTATTAAATGGGCCATTCCCTTGCTCTTGCTTTATTTGACATGAGCAAAGAGCATAAGGAAAAACATTAGACTACTCTTAAAACTGGGTGAATTAGTTATTTTGAAAGAAACTGTAGTGTTGCTCAGTAGTATATGGAAGGCATCATGTACTTGGACAAAGTATACAAAAGAGCAAGGGCCGCTGTATCGGCGCCCGGATGCAGTGAAAAATAAGCAAGGGTTCCCACATTTTAATGAACGGGTGTGGACAAAGAAATTAATTCATGAGGGTAGGATCCATTTTGGAACTTGGAATGTAGGCACACTCACTCACAGAAAAATCAATAAAAATAGTTGATACCATGATTAGGAGAAGGATCAATATCATGTGTCTATAAGAAACTAAGTGGGTAGGAGAAAAGGCAAAGGAATTAGATTCTTCAGGTTTTAAGTTTTAGTACACCGACAAGAGAAGAACTAGCAATGGTGTAGTTGATAAAGAGTGGAGAAACAATATAATTGATGTGAAAAGATTAAGAGATAGGATCATAACTTTAAAGCTTGTAGTTGAGCGGGATACTTTTAATGTGTTTAATGTATATGCACCCCAAGTTGGATTAGAGGAGCATCACAGGAGAATTTTTTGGGAGAATCTAGAAAGTTTGATTCAAGAAATACCTCTGGGAGAAAAGATTTTCTTAGGAGGGGATTTGAATGGTCATGTAGGGAGAGAATCTAAAAGATACGAGAGTATACATGGAGGTTTTGGATTAGGAGATGCAAATGAAGAGGGTAAAACTATCTTCGATTTTTCCTTAGCCTATAATTTTACCATAGTAAATACTTGCTTTAGAAAACGGTTAAAACATCTTATCACATACAAGAGTGGAGGAGCAAACTCTCAAATAGATTTCTTCTTGGTAAGAAAATCAGATAGAAAGTTTTGCACAAATTGTAAAGTCATACCTGGAGAGAGCTTAGTTACCCAACACAGAGTTTTAGTTTTGGACGTACAAGTTAAGAGAAGAGTAGAAAGAAAGAGTAAGAAAACAATTCCTAGAATTAGGTGGTGGTCTTTGAAGAATGAACAACAAAGAAATTTTCAAAGAAAAGTTAGAGGAAGAGAGGCTTTGGGAGGTCCAAGGTAATGCTAATGATATGTGGGACGAGATGGCCAAAAGGATTAGAAATATAGCAAGAGAGATTCTTGGAGAATCAAGAGGCGTTGGACCTAGGGTAAAGAATCTTAGTGGTGGGATGCGGAGGTGCAAGATAAGATTAAGGTTAAAAGAGAGTGTTATAAGGAGTTGCACTTATGTAAAAATAATGAAAGTTAGGATAAATATAAAATAGCTAAGAAAGACGCTAAGAAGGTTGTGAGTGAAGCAAGATCTAAAGCTTTTGAAGGGTTATACCGATCTTTAGGAACTAAGGATGGAGAAAGAAAAATTTACAAGATTGCGAAGGGTAGGGAAAGAAAGACAAGGGACCTAGATCAAGTGAAATGTATTAAAGATGAAGAGGGTAAGGAAGCAAGATATCCAAGCACGATGGAAGAGTTACTTTTAAGAACTTTTTAACGAAGGACATGAGTTGACCGGTGATTCTAACAGACTTAATATTGCAGAAGAGGACCGTAATTATACCTTTTATAGTAGAATTCAAGAGTTTGAAGTAGATTTTTATTGATCTGAAAAAGGCATATGACAAAGTGTTAAGAGAGATTCTATGGAAGGTTTTAGAAAAGAAAGAAGTACGTATTGCGTATATTCGAGCAATCAAAAACATGTACGATAAGATAACAACTTGCGTGAGAACACAAACTGGAGACACAAATAATTTTTCCACAACTATTGGACTACATCAAGGATCTTCTCTGAATCCGTATCTTTTTAATTTGATTTTGGACGCAGTTACTGAACATATACAAGAGTTGGGGCCTCAATGTATGATTTTTGCAGATGATATAATCTTAATTGATGATTCGAAAGATGAAATAAATATGAAGTTAGAGTCATAGAGATAAACTTTAGAAACACACGGTTTTCGTATAAGTAGAAATAAAACAGAATATATGGAATGTATTTTTAGTAAGAGACGAACAAATACGACTGTAGACGTTAGACTTGAAGACTATATTTTAAAACAAGTTATAAGTTTTAAATATCTTGAGTTCATTATACAAAATGACGGCGAAGTAAAAGAGGACGTAAACTATAGGATTCAAGCTGGATGGATGAAATGGAGGAAAATTTTGAGTGTCATTTGTGATAAAAAAGTGCCGCTCAAAGTTAAAGGAAAATTCTACCGTACGGCTATACGACCTGCTATATTGTATAGTACTGAATGTTGGGCGGTCAAAAGGCAACATGAGGATAAACTCAACGTTGCAGAGATGAGAATGTTGCCTTGGATGTGTGGACACACCAGAAGAGATATGATTAGAAATGAGAGCATTAGAGAGATGGTTATGGTAGCACCTATCGTGAAAAAGATGGTTGAATCTCGTTTAAGATGGTTTGGTCATGTGTGGAGAAGACCTGCAGAAGCCCTAGTGAGAAGAGTAAATCAGATGGAGAATAGTCCAATTATTAGAGGCAGAGGGAGGTCAAAGAAAATAATAAGTGAAACTATTAAATATGATTTAATAGTTAATAACTTATCTATTGATCTCATTCATGATAGGTCACTGTGGTGCTGTTTAATCCATGTAGAGGATCCCACCTAATGGGAAAAGGCTTAATTGTTGTTGTTGTTAGTGTATTTTGAATTATTTACTAGAGAGATGACAAGGCTTTATCATTCATTTTTTGTCAAAAATTTATGGAACAATTACGTGGAATGGGCTTCAAATTTTCCAAAATGAGGTCCAAAAACTAGAGAGACATGTTAGAATTTGCTTACCTGTCTATGACTTTCTGCCTGTAAATGGAGTTAGTTGTGCTAATTTCTTTGGTCATCAACTTTTTTCTTTACTTTGTAACTTTCTATTGTATTTCATCATCGTATGAATTAATAATGTAATGCTGATGTGATGTACTTAACAGGTTGTTTCCTACTGTGAAAACCCTGGTAATGCTGCCTTTGCAAGTGGCTATGTCATTGTTCTTGTTACCTCTCAGGTACAGCAACTTTTCTCTCTAGCCTTTTGGATTACTGAGGAAATGTTAGAGAAAAAGCTATAAGCCTTTGAATTTGATACTGTTTTTTTTCTGTAATAAGTCTTCTATACTGTATTGATGTTGGGCCAATGATCTTTGGTCTACTCTTTGCAACATTCTGGCTCCCCACTTTTGGATTGAAGACTTCTATTCCTTTATAATGTTGACAATTACTCTCAAGCAAGCTAAGACTAGAGATAATGGATTTTTTTTTCCAATTCTTTTGGGTTCTATTGTTCATTGTTTCTGAGGCAGGTCCCACATGTTATGGATCTTTTGCTAGCTGAGTTCCACAGAGCCTGCATATACACTGTTCCGAAGCACTTAGTTTACAGAAAGGTAACTTGTTAGAAATATTAACGAGACATTTATTCTTGCTTGCTTTCCAGCCTTGCCATAGAGATTGTGATACAGATGCGTTGACAAGAGTTGAAAAGCATTGAATTTTGTATTTCTTAACTGTCTTAAATTCAAGTTGTTTCCAGCAGATAATTCAAGCTTACTAATCCTTTTTCCCCCTCAGTTTTCCTAAATAAGAGGTTTGAGTGCCCATTTATTAATTTGAGACAAGCGAAATAGTAGTCCTTAAACTGCAGCAATGTAAACGTTAGCTTTTAAAGTTTCAGCTGTAGCAATCATATTTGCTGTCAAGAATGTTCGACTGCCACAGAAAGCAGAGTGTAGCAATGTTAGAATATAAATTTATGCTTCGTTTATTTCCCCTTTTTATTCTTTAAATTCATACTTGTGCTATTTCTTCGTTGCCTTGAATTTTTCAGCTTAAATTGTTTATTATTTATCATGGTGGGATGGTAGTAATGTATCACAATTAGATGCTCTATATTCTCCGTATATAATTTTGTATGCATGGAATAATTTTTCGGATGTGTCTTGATTTTAAACTTCTCTTCTCCCTTCCTCAGTCCACCTTTGAATCAAAGGAGGCATACTTCAAAAGTATTGGTTACCGGGAATATGATGGAAAGATCGAGAGCACAGAAGATTATTTAAAGCGGTTAGAATCTTACATCAAGGTCTATGCTGCAGTTGTTCAGGTTTGTCGCGATGGTCTCTAAAGTTGTGACATGTTTTTCAAGGATCACGTAGATTAGAGGATTTGCAGTTTTACCAACTACCAGTGCACATCTTAATATCTTATCTGTCTGAGCAGCTGACAATGGTTATTTAACTTTAAACAGACTGAAATTCCAAATGTTCAAAACTTACATGGCTTGCAAGAAGGTTGGGCTTGGCTTGCGAGGCTTTTAAATGCTCTCCCAGCCAATAAATATACTGCTGTTTCGCTCAATGCATTCCTGCAAGTAAGCAATGTAAAATGTTGATTTACTATTTTCTCTAGGGCTGCTAAGCTTAACAAAATTTATTTGGTCAGATGGCAGGATTTGCTCTCTATAGAAGATATAAATCTCAATTCATGAAGATACTGAAATTAATCTCTGACAACTTTTTGGTTGCTCTGAAACAAAGAGAACCAGAATTTACAATGATTATCGTGGAGATACAATCTTACATTGAAGACAAGAAGTTCCTTCAAGAGCCAGAAGGAAAGAGCTTGCAGTCTAATTTGTTATCAAGTGTATGGAAAGGTTAGTTAGCCCCAGAAGCAGCGCAAGGGTAGTCAAATTAATTCATAGTTCTCTTAAAGTAAGTCAATGATTGTAAGTAAAAAGACAAAGCAAAATTGTCTTTTTCCCATGGTTTGTCATTTTTGTATGCCATTTTACTCCTCTCACAATATTTCATGTGATTGGTTAATCATAAAATAAATAGAACAAGAAATAGTAGGATTTGTATTCTAGACCTCGCTCTAGCCACCAAAATGAAAATAAAAAGAAACTCGTTTGGCTATTAAAGTAACCTGTAATTTAATGAATTTAAAACTCGCATCAGAACTTTCACGCTCAATAATCCACCTGGGACCCTAATCACGCTAAAACCAAGATGGGGTATTATACTGATCTACTTTCTGACGTCTCACTGCAATTGACACTTGTATTTATGTAGAGACTAAAAAAATTAAAATAATAAAAGACATTCAAATCCAAACAAGTTTTATACAAGTAGGTTCCATTAGGGCGACATGACACTACTTCCATATGTACAACGGACAAAACTAAATTGCTCGTATGAAAACTGTAAATCCAGTTTTTTGTTTCCAAAGGAAGAAACCTATTCATCAATATACAGACCAACACCGCACGTCTTTGCTTTCCAAGCCATCTTGAATCACTTCAGGGTATGAATTGTCGCCTTAACAGAACACTCAGTTTCTTTCACCATCAAACTTCCAATGCTACTTTCTCTAGCAAAGCATGCAACGGCCACTGAAAAGCGGGTTGGCAGCAAAGCAAACTAGTAAAGCCTTATTCTAGTGTGGATTGTAGTCCGGCAAATGGGGCAGAGTTGGAGGTCTTCTCCGCAGTCACAACAAGTCTGCCATGTCAAGAAATACGAATGTCTATTAGTCCTCTTCATACTGCCTTAGATTCAAAATGAATAAATGGCATATAATTACCTGATGTCCACAATTAAAGGCCATATCCTTCCCATTAGTTAGACAAATTGGGCAAACCTGCAGTTAACCATGTTACAGGTAAAAGATTAACGAAAAAGTGACTCTCAGATTATGATCACGATGTTGATGATAATATCAAGGAAGGCATTGGACAATGGTCTCCATACCTTATTATCATACAAAGAGCTTGAAGATGGTTCTGCACTAACTCCAGTATCAGATCCAGTATATACAGGTGCACTCCGCTGAAAACTATCTGAGCGATAAGATTTTGTGCTGCTGCTAGAAGAAGCCCTATCATGAAGAGGTGGGGGTAGAGGAACCCTGTCCGGTGAATTTCCCCTCCGTGCCCTACATTATCAGTGGGGAGATGAGATTTGTTAGTTCAGCTATTGCCCCACTATATAATAACAAGATGTAAGTATCATATTTGTATATATCCAAATTGATTTATTACCCTAGTAAGCCAAGCTCTATGGTTGCCTTATATTGAGAAGGTATCTCCATCAAAGCAGAAAGAGCAAATTCCGTTTCTTTTCTGGTAGAACCCACATTCTTTGACATTATTTCAGTGAAATTCACAAACTACATGCAGCCAGAAATGAAATATTCACAGTTCAGCACAATCAATAAAGCTAAAGTGAATTGCAACATATATAGCTAACCTGAAAATTATCAAAGGCCCGAGCAGGGATGTTATCATCAAATTCCCTCATCATATCCCATGGTCCATCTCCAACTCCCACCAAAACTATTGACAGGGGATACTCGCTGCAATTTGATGAGAATATAAGAATGCTGAGTGGTACTTCGAAGGAGAGATAACCAAAGATTTACCTTGCTTTTACAATTGCATCAATTGTCTTTTGCTCCTGTGGACTTAGCTGGCCATGCTGTGTGTCAATGCTTCTGGTGACCTGCGGCAACATGTGAGTTTCAGTTTTTGAAGCCCTAGCATGGTGAACAGAATTACTTCAGACATTAGCATATTTTACCTGCCCGTCAGCAATTATCAGCAAAACATGATATTGGCCACCACTTTGCTCGACAATAGTCATGGCCATTTCAATAACAGGGGCAAATGAAGTCGGTCCTGTGGCATGAAAGCAACAAGTTATGCGGAGCCTAATTGAAGAAAGTTATCTAATATAAAATACTTGGCTGAGGCAACACCTGCAAGTCGGAGTTGAGGAACAATTTCCCTGTATCGTGTCAAAACTTCCTCAAAACCATTGCAGACTTGCTCTTCTGAATAGAAACTAAAGACATCTTGATCATGTGTTGATGCTGAGAGGGGAAAAACAAGAAAGAAACACAATCAGGTTTGCAATAAGTGGAAAAGCAGGTAGATTTCATAGATTACATTACCATCTCCAAATCCAAAACAAGGAATCAAGTTATCTTCATCAAATACGGATAAAGTTTTCCCAATAATTGAGATAGCTTGTTCATAAGGATTGTGACCACTTCCAATGTGATGTAAACTCTTTCGGTTGAACGACCTCTTTCCTGGTTTTCAAAGTGTAAGTAAATATTTAGTGCCACAACTCATTGGAAAAGATACAAGCATCAAAATGAGAGTAAGGCTAAGAGATTACACCTGTCCACTCATTGCTCTTTGTGAAATCAATGCCAACAATGAGATTAGAAGATTCCAGGCCAGCATGCGAAAGAGCAGCCGTAACCTGTGTGCAATTACCTCATTATTTGACTGTCAGAATGTTAATGTTTCTCTATAGACATTGATTAACTAGGATAGCAATTCTGATCCATAAATATTTACTTAATCCCGATTTGGGCAGAACAATTTACACTTTACAATATCTTCTTTGACCCAATTAGATGGAATATACTGAGACCCGACATTCACGTTAACAATTTCTGAAAATTATGGAGGCAAGCAGTAGTCTGTTCAAGTAAATGATAATTATGTAGTTAACAAATAACGACCCAACAGAAGCCAAGGAAAATGAAAGGATGGCGTGAGAAAATCACAAACTGACTGCATATAGTCTAACCTCATCCAGTGAACGATAATCATCAGCTATCCTTGAGTATCTCCTATCCAACCTGCCTTTGGGCTGGGGGGCCTGCGATCCATAGTCGTTAAATGGAGGGGGTGCACCGTGGTGCTGAGGCGTGTAATATGGATTTTGTTGAGAGTATGGTGATTGCGGGTATCCATAGTTATCCCATGCTGAAGAAGCGGCAGATGCATACGACGGAACATGCCTCCGACCCGACCCTTTTGAACTCTTACCTCCCATGAGCGTCTCCTTCAGAACGAAGCAGAGGAAACACAAAATGGCAACAAAAACGGTCCAAGTCTCCAACTGCATAAGGAAAGAAGCTCGCAATTCTGGTTAGCTTTAGCTTACCAACAATTCAAAGGGGAATTGATAAATGTTCGGGGGAATGAATGATTCAGATTCGTGAAGCGTATAAAAACCCAAAATTGTTGAATGAATTGGAGAACGAAATTTCGAGGTGGAAAAATCTTAATATGAACAATGGACCAAGAAAGCTGACAAGAAGGCGATAGTTGAAGACTGATTCAAACACCGCCGCCAGTATCAACAAAAAAACAAACGAAACACTTAACCAGTTTTTTCATACCTCCAGGTGCATTGATGCAAGAAGAATTGCAAATGAATTATGAGACAATAAGAACACGCTAGATGTTGGTAGTTTAATCACGTAGACTAACTTGTTCTTGTTGCAAAAGAGGAGGGCAATGGATGAAGAAGTCTAGCGTTGGAAGGAAACCAACAAGGTCAACTTTCAACTTCTTCTTCTTCTTCTTCTTCTTTTTTTTTTTTTTTAAAAAAAAAAACAAAAAACAAAACTTTAAACAAGCATATACTAGAATAATAGCTTCCTCAGTAAATACCAGAATCTTGACAATCAAACGAGGAAAACAGGGTATTTTCTATTTGGTAATACTTTTAAGCATAAAATATGAAGGTCGCTGTTTATTAAACTTCCCCGTAATGCGGGTGTAAATACTCATCATTATCAGCGTTGACGTCTCCGAAACTCCCAAGAACTTCAGCATAGCTTGCCCCGAAAGTCCGTTCTCTAAATTATAGAAACAGCAGGGCCTACTTTTTTTTTAAAAAAAGAAGATAAGTACGATTAATTCTGATAAATAGGTATATAAAATTTGTGCATCTCAATATTTATCTATAATTGATTTAATTTATTTTTAATTAGATGGAATGTGAATTTCAAAGTTCTTAGCACATATTTAATTTTCATAAAAAAAGGAGTGCACATTTGACTAAGCAAAATCATATATATATATATATATATATATATGAGTTTCCCAATAATTTAATCTGTAAAACCCTAATGGGAAATTAGCGAGATAGAGGAGAAGCTTCATCAAACTCAAATCGTAGCTGCTTCAACAAGAGTACCCCTTCATGTTCAAATTCAATTTTGAATTTGATACAGCGCGTGGCTGATTGAAATTAAAAGGCTAAACTGGACAAATTCGTGTCTCTTGACCCTCAATATTTCTGAAATGCTCTGCTCTCCGTCTCTCCTTCGTTAGCTCGGTAAACAATTTCGCATTTTGATGTTTATCTCCTAATTCTCAAATATTGTTCTTTATAATACAATTTTATTATATAATACAGAAATAATAATTTTGGTTAAAATATTATTAACAATCATAAATAAAATCAGTAGTTCAAGTGAACCCGTAAATCCATTTTCTGATTTTAGTATGAATAATTTTTTATCTTTATCTTTAATTATTTATTGATAACTATTTAAAGCATGAGAAACAAAAAACTCAAAGTTATCGAAATTAGATTGGTTGATTTATGAAATTGTAAAGAAAATCTTAAAATCAAATTATATAATAAACAAAATTCGAATCCAAATATCAAATAGTGTTTTAGTTTTGAATTTTTACTCTCAGAAAATAAACGAGAAAGGAGACTGGTTGGTAGGCGCTATCTATCGGTCTTCTGCAGAATCCAGGATCAATAATCTTCTTACAACTGACTCCCTTCCCAAATTCAATTTTATCAACGGCAGCTTCAATTAATTCCGGTTAGGCTAATATTAATTACATCCAATCATAATCCAAGGGTTTATTCAGATTCTCAGGAATTTCTAAATCAATCTTAGTTGCATCCCCTTTTCCTTGTCTTCCTTCCCTCCATTTTCTAGGGTTTTCGTTTCGGCCTCGGCCTTGTTTTAAAGTTTTTCTATTTTGTCTACCTCACTTGTCCTACCCTGAAAGACAACTGCCTACACCGGTGGTTCGTTTTAAGTTTGGATGAAACTTTGCTTAATTGATCGGCAATAGCAATAGCAATTACCCGTATTATGTACATATATGATATTTAAATGGCGGCCGCCGGGAACGATGATGCCGATGCCGTCCTTAGCGATGTGGACGAGGGCGACGATCCGGCTCCGATTATGATAAAGAATCCTGCACCTGATGATGTCTCCGTCGACAAAGTGAGGGAGCTTCTCGCCGAGCTCGATCGTGAGCGCCAAGCTCGCCAGGCAGCCGAGAACTCGAAATCCGAATTGCAACTTTCATTCAATCGGTTGAAGGCGCTTGCTCACGAGGCGATTAAGAAACGGGATGAACTCGGGAGGCAGAGAGATGACGCTTTGCGAGAGAAAGAAGAGGCTTTGGAATCAAACGACAAGGTTTTGGCTGAATTAGCCGAGACAAACAGAGCAAAGGATGAGCTATCAAGACAGAGGGATGACATTTCCAAGCAATTCGATGAGGTGCTGAAGGAGAGAGATGGCCTCCGATTAGAAATTGGGAATTCCACCCATATGTTAGTGACAGGGATTGACAAGATATCTGCCAAGGTGAGTAATTTTAAAATTTTTGCTGCGAATGGGTTGCCCAAATCACAGAAATACACGGGCCTGGCAGCTGTAGCATATGGGGTAATTAAGAGAGCTAATGAGATTGTTGAAGAGCTTGTTAAACAGATGGATGCAACTGCTAAATCTAGGAATGAGACGAGAGAGCAAATGGAGCAGAGGAATTATGAGATTGCCATTGAGGTTTCTCAGCTCGAAGCAACAATCAGTGAGTTGAGGGAAGAGGTGGCAAAGAAAACTTCTGTTGTTGAGAATTTGGAGAGAACTCTTGCTGAAAAGGACGAAAAAGTACATCAGGTGGAACGAGAGATGTCAGAGAAACTAAGTGAGGAACAAAATGAAGCTTTGGAGCTGAAACAGTTAGTTAGTGAGCATGAAGACAAGTTGAGTAAGTTAGAATCGAAGATGGAATTGCAGAGGCCTTTACTAATTGAGCAGTTGAGTTTTGTGTCAAAAATCCATAACCAGATTTACAATGTTATTAAGATTATTGACGCAGATATTTCGGAACTGTCAGAATCCTTGTTTGTTCCTCAGGAAACAGACATTGAAGAGAATATACGTGCCTCTTTGGCAGGGATGGAATCTATATATGAATTGTCTAGAATTGCTGTTGAAAAAGCGAGGGACATAGTTGAGGAGAAGAATCGTGAAATTAGGACTTTAGATGAAACTGTAACTCGACTAGTTAGGGAGAAAGATCAAATTGGTTCTTTACTTAGGAGTGCTTTGTCGCAGAGGATGACCTCTGATCCATCTTCCAGAAAAAATGAGTTGTTTCTAGCTGCAGAAAAGGGTTTAAGGGAGGCTGGCCTAGATTTCAAATTTAGTAAGCTTCTTGGAGATGGAAAGGTTGCAGCTTCAAATGACAAGTTGGGCATACCAGAAAAAGAGGAGGATGAAATATACTCTTTGGTAGGTATTTAAGAAAGTTTTTAATCCATGGAATTTATTATTCTCATATCTGTTTTTATTTTGAAGTTTCCTTTATGAGTTATTGATGAATCTATTGTGTACAGGCTGGTGCTTTGGAGAATGTTGTCAAGGCATCTCAGCTAGAGATCATTGAGCTGCAGCATACTCTCGATGAATTGAGGTACTTAACATCAGAGTCAAATACATAGATGTTTGCTATGTGCCTTATTTGAAATTGGATAAAAGAAAACCTTCTCCTCATCACCCACTGAAGAATATGTATAATTGTAGTTTCTAGTTTTGCTGACCTGGTATTTTTTTGGCTTTGCATATTGCTTAACTGCATTAAGGGCAGAGTTGAGTTTACTTAAACAGCACGTAGAAGCTCAGGCCAAAGAGCTCAACCATAGAATGAATCGGATAGAGGAACTTGAAGATAAGGAGAGAGTAGCTAATGAAAGTGTAAGCTTATGTTAAAAGTTAGTTTTGTCTAGCTGTGGTTGGTTTTATCCGTTACCTGTATATTGTAGAATGGAGATAATGCTTTGTCGCTTCACAGTTGTGGATTGTCTGAGAGTGACATTCAAATGTGATACTTCTCTGCCTTTAAGTTTCAACTTCGCCTGTTTATGATCTAGGTTGAGGGTCTAATGATGGACATTGCTGCTGCTGAAGAGGAAATTAATAGATGGAAATTAGCAGCAGAGGAAGAAGCTGCTGCAGGCAGAGCTGTTGAACAAGAATTTGTTGCACAGGTAGGCTCCCTTAACTATATTACGGTGGGCTTAATAGATTAACATTTGTAAGCAGGGCTGAACGCATTATTCTTCTTCTCTCTCTCTCTCTTTATATTTTTATAGTTAAATGCATTTTATTGTAGTTTTGAAATTATTTTACGGCATTATGTCCAACAGCTTAGGCTGTGCAGTGTTGACATGAGGAATTCAAAAGTTACGGATAACCAAATTTATAACTTTTCTCCATATGTTTCATTACCAACATCAATTTTTAGGCATCCCAAGTCTGATGCCCTCTCTTTGTGAACACTTGCGTGTCATTATGGTCTTGCTGAACAAGTTTATTACTGTAATTACAGCAGGCTGATATTTAAAGTAGAGATTACAGAAGGAAACCCATATGTTGGATATTTCTAGTACTACTACATTGAATGTTCATTTTAATATTCATAATTGCTGGTCGCAAATCTGCAGATGTCAGCACTTAAGCAGGAACTTGAAGATGCAAAGCAGTCCATGTTGGAATCAGAGAAAAAACTCAAGTTCAAAGAAGAGACCACAACTGCTGCCATGGCAGCGAGAGATGCAGCAGAGAAATCTCTTAAGTTGGCAGACTTGAGGGCATCTAGACTAAGGAACAGAGTGGAGGAACTTACTCATATGCTTGAAGAGTTTGAGAACAGGGAAGACTTAAGGGGCCGAAATAGGCCTAGATATGTGTGCTGGCCATGGCAGTGGCTTGGCCTGGACTATGTAGGATTTCCCCGGCCTGATACACAACAACAAACTTCTAACGAAATGGAGCTTTCCGAACCTCTTTTATAGTTGTATCTTTTCTATTTTTTTTTTTGGTGTGTATTTATTTTTATATCTGCAATTTTATGTCTCGAAATTGTAGCGTATAGCATCAACATGTTCAAAGATCTATTAATGCAGCAAAGGTCGTGTTGATAGAACAGTGTTATACTACTGCAGCTTCCGGTCTGACTGACATTGTTGACTTCCTTTCTGGTTGTTCCATGTGATTTTATTATTGACATTGATTGAGGCAATTGAGGTCATAATGGTACAACTCTTGTTAAATTTTTTTTTTTTTATCAAGACGCGAAAACAAAGTAACACGCTACATTCGTAGGGGTACAGACACCCTTTAGGTCGTTCATCAAAAGAGGGCCCAAGTCCCTCGGCGGATTCGCAATAATCTTGAGACCCAATTTCAAATTTTGGGCTTCTTTAGCAAGTCAGTCAACTACAGCGTTCTCTTCTTTGTAGATATGGGAAATCGATACTCTCTAGTCTTTCTTCATCATGAGATGAATCTGGAGGATTATTCTAGCCGGAACCTTCCATCTGCCTCTTTGTTGCACAGATCAACCGCCTCCTTAGCGTCCGAATCCAGCTCTATCTCCCTGAAATTGTTCTCCCAAGCAATCTGTAACCCTGTCAATATTCCCCATAGTTCTGCTCCTAGGCTTCGATAGTTCCCAATGGCTTTGGTGAACCCCAGAATCCATGTGCCCACGGCATTTCGCAGAGCTCCTCCACATCCTGCTCCTCCTGTGCTATTAATGGCTCCATCAATGTTGATCTTGATTTGTTGGGGCTTGGGTGGTCTCCAAGCAACGTCTCTCGTGGTCTTCGTTCTGCCTTGCACGACATCGAGGTTTTTATACCAACAAATGCAATCCCGCGCTTTGAGGATACAGGTAAGATACATATCTAACTGGTCTTGATTTGGTGATTGGATTGTAATTTCACATCTTTTAATCCATACCGACCAAGCTGTCATGCCAAACAATACCTTCCATTCAATGTTTCCAACCTCTCTCTTCCCCAAAGTCCGTGATAGGTTATTATCCAACCAATCTATTAGGTTCCAGTTGAAAAAGGCTTCCCACTCCTCAGACTTAACTAGTCTAAGTCATAAGTTTTTCACTTTCTCGCAATCCCTGAGGCAGTGTAAGGTTGTTTCTGGAAAATTACCGCACAATTTGCAAATTTCGCTGTCATCCAGATGCCTCTCGTATCTGAGCTGATTAGTAAGGATGTAATTTTTTCCTATCAACCAGAGGAAGGTCCTGATCTTCTGGGGTCCCGGCCACTTCCAAATCTTATTCCAGAAATTTTTTTCATTTGATCTCCACCCAATCCTACTGGCATAGGCGGATTTCACAGAAAAATTACCATCTTGACTATGCTTCCATCTGACTTGGTCCTCTTCCCCATCCCTACTAGGTGGGATAGTTGCCGCCAGTCTGCGAAGCATTTCCATAGGGAGTAAACAATTTAGTCTGTTCCATTTTCACTGCCCCCTCTCGTCTACCATATCTATTACTCTTGCATGTGACTCCTCTTCGGATAACGGACTGATTATCATCTGCTCCAGGGGCCCTGTATCAATCACCCACTCATCCTTCCAGAAACTGGTTGTTCTCCCATTCCCTATGTTTCAGACAATGCCTTTTTCTACCACCCTCCATGCTTGAGACCCTTTCTAGATGTTTGAGGGATTTGACTTGTATGGCTGAACTCTGGGCAAAAGGTCGTCCCCGCATTTATACTTAGATCTTAGAGTTCTAACCCATAGGTCTTTTGGTTGGGTTATCAACCCTTATGCTGCTTTCATTAAGAAGGCATCATTCATGCCCCTTAAGTTCCTAATCCCTAACCCCCCCATCTGTTTGGGAAGACATATATTCTCCCATTTAACCAGGTGAATTTTCCTAGCTTCAGTGGTACTACCCCAGATAAAATTCCTGCTGGCTTTCTCCAGTTCGTCACATAATCCTTTCGGTAATAAAGCCGTCTGCATTGCATAGTATGGCAGATTGTTGATCACACTGTTAGTAAGTGTTATTCTTCCAGCTAGTGTAAGAGTCTTGGCCTTCCATCTGCTAAGTCTCTTCTTCAGCTTTTCGGATATGTGCATGTATGTGCTCCTTGTTATTCTTTTATGGATTAGCGGCATCCCTAAATACGTACCTAAGTCGCTGGTTAATTGGAACCCCAGCATCTGGCTGTACTGTGCTGCTCTGTTGTGGTTGATATTCCGCGAGAAAAGCACTCTTGTTTTCCTTTCATTTATAAGCTGTCCCGAACACCTGCAAAAGTAGTTGAGCACTTTTTTAACAATCTCGCATTGGTCCAAACTAGCCTCTGCAAAAAGAAGTATGTCGTCTACAAAGAATAAGTGAGATAACCTGGGTCCTCCCCTAGACAATTGGACAGGCTTCCATACTCTCTTGTTCACTGCCCATTCTATTAGATGAGATAATCTCTCTATGCATAGTACGAATAAGTATGGGGATAAAGGGTCACCTTGCCTCACCCCTCTAGATATGTCAAAATACTCCGTTTGCTCCCCGTTCCACAGCACGCTCATGGAAGCAGATGAAGTGCATTCCGTTATTATCTCTCTAAGCTGCACTTTTATTCCTATGTCCTTTAAGGTGTCCTCCAAAAAATCCAATCTTAGTCTGTCATATGCTTTTTCCAAATCAATATTGATAGCCATGACTCCCTTTTTTCCTTTTTTCTTTCTCAAGGAGTGCATTACTTCCTGGGCCACAATGATATTTTCAGAAATGTGTCTCCCTGGAATAAAGCTGCTTTGATGGGGACCTACCCAGACATTCATTAAGGTTTTCAACCTGTTTGCAATGGCTTTGGTAATGATCTTCAAAGAAACGTTACATAAAGCAATAGGTCTAAAGTCTTTAAGACAACCGGGACTTTCTACCTTGGGAATGAGGACTAAGGTGGACTAATTTATCTCCCTTACTCTTTTTGGGTCCTCGAATATCTCTTGAATCATCTTTAGTAGTGACGGCCCCAGTATTTCCCAATGGCTTTGGATAAAGGCTGCACGCAAACCATCTAGGCTAGGAGCTTTGAAAGCTCCCATACTAAATACCACCCCTCTGATCTCCTCCATCGAAAAAGGTTTGTGCAGTTCTATTAGTTTGTCCTCACTAATCGCAGGGAACCAACCTTCCAGGGCAGATTTAAGGGTGGGTGAGTTATCCTGAGTGAAGATTCCTTGAAAGTAATTTTTCACCATTTCTCTTAAACTAACTTGATCCTGGATCCAGATACCTTCTTCGTTTTTTAACATTGTAATCTTATTCTTCCTTCTCCTGGCTAACATGGATGCATGAAAAAATTTAGTATTTCTATCTCCCAACTTTAACCAATTACACCTGAATTTTTGAAACCATAGAATCTCCTCTTTGATCAAAATGCTTTCGTATTCTTTCCACAGGAATTCCTTTACTTCCATCAGCTCCGTACTACCATGGTTCTAGAGGGCTTTATCAATCCCAGCGAGTCTTCTTGCCAATTCTCTCTTCTTTTTAAAAATATTGCCGAAAACTTCCCTGTTCCATCTTGTAGCCTCCTTTTTGAAATTATCCGCAACTCTTACCCACTTCTGATCACTCCCCCAGGCAGAATTGACAATATGTTTGAAAGAATCATCCAACAACCATGCTGCCTGGAAGTAGAATGCTTTTGGATATCTGGCCTGACTCTCCTACTTCCATATATGAATCAGAAGGGGTCTATGGTCTAATTTAAGGGCAGGGAGATGGAATACTTCGGACTTAGGGAAAGAGTTTAGCCAATCAATGTTCCCAAGAGCCCAATCGATTCTCTCCTTGACCACTCCTCTTTCCCAAGTATACTTAGGGCCGCTGTAGACTAGGTCTAACAGCTATGTCTCCCTGATAAGATTATTGAAATCATCCATCGAACTCCAGTTGAAAAAATGACTTCTTTCCTTGTCTTCCATCCTACTGTAAGCGTTAATGTTGCCCATTAGTAACCAAGGGTACGGTTGCCTTAAATTAATCTCCCTGATTTTTGCCCACAGTTCTTTTCTCCTATATTGATTCAGATTTCCATAGATTGCGGTAAGCCAACATCTTCTTGCATCGTTTTTGAAATTGATTTCTGTATGCACCAATTGACTGTGCTTTAATAAAAACTTCACATCCATCTCATTGGTATCCCATAAGAGCCAAATACCCCCTGCAAATCCTTTTGCCTCCACTCTACAGCATCCCGTCCAGCCCATTTTACTAATTGCTATCTCTGTTTTCCTTCCACTGAGCTTAGTTTCAAACAGGGCTATGAGGCTCAACTTGTGCATATTTATAAGGTCTTTAATTAGGAACGTGAAATGTCTTGCTCCCGCTTCTCTACAATTCCAAGCCATAAAATTCATAAACTAGATTGGGTAAGGAAGGAGATGGGATATATTAATCAATCTTCACCTCTGCCACAACAGTGGCCTCTGATTTTTCTGTCATTACCCCTTCAGCCATATCCATATGAACTTCTTGAGAAACCAAACCTTCCTGAGACAGCTCACATTCAGGTGGCTTCCCTTTAGTCTTTCCAGCATGTTGGCCCCCACTTGCGGTCACACTTGTTCCTACTACTTCCCCCAGTATGGAGGATGCAGTAGCTCGCTGTTGGTGACTCAAAATCAGGGGTCTCATGTTGCTATTCTATAATTTTGGGCTTCCCTTGTTGGGGGGTTGTCTCAAGCAAATTTGACTCATTTGCTATGACCGCTAGGGTCTCTCTAATCATGGGCCTTTTAGCCCGCTTTGCCATTAACGCTCCGTTATTGGGCTTTTTGGCTTGGATTTTGAAACCTCCCTGTACTAGTTTGTGTATACTAATCTTGGCCTGGTCCAAGCCTTTCCTACCTCTGACCCCTTGCAGGCCTGGGCCCATATTTTCCTTGCCCGCTAGGCCCTTACCCTTCCTCAAATGTGCCGAGATCCCCTTACCCATCACTCTGTCTTCCTTATTTGCCAGGAATCCTGCCTTATCCACATATTCTTTCGGTTTCTCTGACCCTATGGTCACTTCCCCCTCGTCATCTACAGTTTCCAATATACTGAATCTTGTCTCTCCCTCACGGGATTTCTGCTTATCAGTCACCCCTTTTCCCCCCAATCCGACGTTGGGGCTAGTCTGTGGTACTAGGTTATTGACCACCCCTCTAGGTCTGACACCTTTCCTCCTATCTGCTTTCCTGACTATCATCCACAGTCTGTACCCTCCCTCTTCACTGATGCTCGGAGTAGTTCCCATGGACTTTTCCGGGGATTGTCCAAGCTCTCTGTTCTGATCTTCTGAGCCACCATTCTTCTCCGATGGTTCGTCGCCCCTATCCCTCTGCTAAGTCTGTCCCCCCTTCGGTTCATGAGGACATTGCTCTTTTCTATGTCCATATCTACCGCACCCAAAACAAATGAAATGCAGCCCTTCGTATTCAACATTAAAGGTTCTTTTCCTCACTCTAAACTTCACCACTAACTTCTTCCTAAGGTCTAGTTCCACATAGATCCTAGCAAATTTACCCCTTTCAACTCCACATTCTTCCCCATTATCAGAGTTCAAAGATCGCAGGGTATGGTTATCAATATTCAGGGTTTTCCCCACCCTAATCCCCAGCCTCCACAGGAAATGTGAATTATAATATTCAATAGGAAGCCATGGTACTCTGACCCAAACCGCCACCTTCTTAAAACTATCCTCCAGGGGTCTAAATTCTGGTCTCCAACGTTGGACCACCAAATAATGGTCAGCAATCATCCAAGGACCCTCTTGCAGCTCAAATTTGTAGTCTGTAGCGTTAGAGAAATTGGCTATGTAGAAGTCATTCCCTATATCAATGAGATTGAAATTTCCATTAGCGTGCCATAGCTTGGTTAATCTGTCCTTCAGATATCTATACCCAATCTTCCTTCCCATAAGTTTAACTATCAGAGATTTTCTCCATCTTTTATAGTATTCTCTCCTTTCTTCAGCTACAATGTCAACAATGGAAATATTAGCATCTTCGCAGTAATCCTTTTCGTCTGACATATCTTCATCTGATTCCTCCTCTGAGAAGAGTTCCTCTGAATCCGATTCCCCTCCTCCACTGTGTAACAACCTTTTTTTTTTCTTTATTATTATACAATATTGAGTTCACATACACGTCATTAATCAAAACGTACATGCAACATATCAAACACATAGATATTCACATCTTGTTTATTTTGGTTGACCAATTCCGGATATACAGGTGCGGGTGGTTGCACCTTCACCGGGATCTAAGTCAACTCGACCACAAACATCTTATTTGATTCTGAGATCTGCCCAACATAAAGTAACTCGATCCAATGTGCACTAAAAGTCAGAGCTATAGAAAATCTGCATAACTAATTTTTCTAAACATGATATGAAAATATAGTGAGAATTAAATCTCAGTAAGTTCAATAATAAATCATCATCAATATAGCTCATCACGTCATGTTCAGTTGTATAAACTACAAAAAATATCTTTGGTCACATGAATGCATTACATCTATGCACATTAGAATCATACAGTAATGATATGTATGACAGGATTAACTATTTTTAAAATATCATATGATGGCCATCAACTTATTCTCATTTCAAGCTACCCCGATCAGGGTGAGTATCATTTACTCTCCGGTACAGGCTTTTCTCGCTCCGTCCGACATGGCCCACTTTCTCTTTCTTTTCTCATTAACATGACCATAACCGTTGGTAGGGTGTCCCCTACTGGTGCATCACACGGATTGCCATGTGACCGTGCTCATTTCTTTTCTTTTTACAATGATAGTCAAAAATATGCTTTCAATAACAAGTATGTTCATCAAAATATAATTATTACCAAAAATCATTGGTAATCATGCCATGAACATAACCATTTCAAATATCACTTTATAAAATATTTTCATGTCAAAATTTCACACTTAAGATGGTAAGAAGTTCATACAATGGTAATGGCTATGGCTATACTAGCTATTTATTATTTTTATTTATAAGATTTATCTTCTTTCTTAAATATTAATTTTATTCCTTTATTTTCTTGATGCAGGTTTTCATCACATCTAACATTCTCTTACTAATCAGAGCATAACTCCCTCAATTGAACTCCGATGTAGGGGATCTTATTGTCCATTTCAAGATAAAACAATTATCTAAAACTATTATGTTGAACAGTTTAGCGAAATATTAAGAAATCAAGGCGATATTACTCCCTCAAAGTACAGGATAGTTCCTCTCGGATAGGTTCTAACCTTTAGCTACTAATTTGTCCATATCTCCCACATATGAATTCCAACTTAAGTGATTCCAGTGGCTAAAAATCCGTGACACATCTATCCATAATTTATATGTTAACCATTTATTTTAATTCCTTATAGAGTGTTTCTAGAAATTAAAATACCGAAGTTATCCTAACATATTCTTCCCTGATGAACCATTTTCTGACATTTGCTTACTAATCAGACCATATCTACCACATATGGATTCCAAATTGAATGATTCCAGTGGCTAAAAATCTATGACACACATAGTTATAATTTTTATGTTAACCATTTATTTTAATTCCATACAGATAATTCCCAAAAATTAAAATACAGAAACTGTCCTAACATATTCTTCCCTGATGAACTATTTTCTGACCTTTGCTTACTAATCGGACCATATCTACCTCATATGGACTCCAAATTGAATGATTCCAGTGGCTACAAATCCGTGACACATATATCTTTAATTATTATGTTAATCATGTATTTTAATTCCCTACAGATAATTCCCAGAAATTAAAACACAGAAGCTATCCTAACATATTGTTCCCTGATGAACCATTTTTTGACCTTTGCTTACTAATCGGACCATATCTATCACATATGGACTCCAAATTGAACGATTCCAATGGCTAAAAATCCACGACACACAGCTATAATTCTTATGTTAACCATTTATTTTAATTCCATACAGATAATTCCTAGAAATTAAAATACAGAAGCTGTCCTAACATATTTTTCCCTGATGAACCATTTTCTGACCTTTGCTTAATAATCGGACCATATCTACCACATATGGACTCCAAATTGAATGATTCCAGTGGCTAAAAATCCATGACACACATAGCTATAATTCTTATGTTAACCATTTATTTTAATTCCATACCGATAATTCCCAGAAATTAAAATACAGAAGCTATCCTAACATATTCTTCCCTGATGAACCATTTTCTGACCTTTAACTACTAATCAGACCATATCTACCACATATGGACTCCAAATTGAATGATTCTAGTGGATAAAAATCCGTGACACATATATCTTTAATTCTTTTGTTAACTATTTATTTTAATTCCTTATAGATTATTCCCAGAAATTAAAACACCAAAACTTAAAATTCTGTCACCCATAGCCATACCTATGCAGAACTATCTACACCAACCTAAATATTCAAACATATATCACATGCAAGATCAATATGTAACATGATATAGCAACATTCATGACCAATCATCAAAATTTTAAGATCAAAATCTCATATAAATATTATAAGTTTCAAAAGTTTTCTTCAAAAAAAAATATTATTAAACTTACCTGGAGCACTTAGTCTTCTAAACTTCTCCATCCTCTTTCTTCTTTTCTTCCTCACTCTACTTTACTTCTATTTTTCCTCTCTTTCATTTGGACGAAATTCTAATGTTGTAAGGGTGGGTTTTCTTATATAGACTACCAAATAATTCACCTTTCATGATCATGGGTCTACCTTATCACAATTAGGATACACTTTGTTGAATTTTTGGAAAACAAACAACTTATGTTCTTGTCTTCCTCTTCCTTAGTCAAGATATGCATAGAAAAATGAGATTTGTATTTTGAAAATTATGATAATATGTTCTTAAGATATGGGACAAGGTCCCTTTGATTTAGGGATTCATTTACTTTTTCTTTTGTCTTAATCAATTATGATAGGTTGTCTTTTTAAGTGGCAAATTTTTAGCCCTTCAATCTCCATTATTTGGTTGAAATTATTTATGTGGGATAAAGATGTTTTGTCTTAATGCTATGTCTTATCATACCACTTACTAAAATTATGAGTGTAGGATATAGATATTTTTGTCCTAAATTCTTGTACTATTATGCCACTTGCCAAAATGATGAATGTAGAATCACACCACTTGCTAAATTTTTGTCTTAATGCCATGTCACCTAATCTTGATTACACCATTATTTCATCACTTTAATTTTATTTTTATTTTTATTTTTCCTCTTGGGTTTGGGCTCATTCTTACCCATTTTCTTTACTTTGGTTAAAATTCTACCTTTCATAATGGGCTTGATCACATTTTCATGATTTTTGGGCTACCGGTCCAATTTCTATATCCTAGTCCAAGTCTATGTTTTATTTCTTCCCTGGGCTATCCTATTGGCTTGCTAAAAATTCATGTGAAGTAGAAAAACTCTATATGAAGTGTCCATAGGTTAAAGCCCAATTACGGGTGGAGATACTAAACTTAATAATTAAGAAAAATTATCCTAATTCGATCTTCTTAAAATTTTAAGACCTTTACTTATTTCACAAAAATTTATCTTTCTTTACCTAAGAATTTCACATTTCTTTAACATGTTTATTTCTAATATTTCTTCTTAAGTTTTCTTTCTTTACCTATTCCATTAATATTAGAACATTTCTATGCATATATGTAAGGTGAAGAATTTCTAAGAAAAATATCTAAAAATTACGGGATGTTACACACTGCAATTGGATATACCGTTGAAACCAACCAGCCTATCCCTGTAAGAGACCTTGGCTATGCTTCTGGTATCCTCAAGTACCTTAGTGTCAAGATTCTGCTTGTCCCCGTTTTTACTTGTATCTGCACTGATTATCCCCTCAACGTTCTCGTTGTGTTTTTTCTTATGTACCTTTGACTCTGAAATTCTCAATATTTTCATCGTGTCTAGAACTAGGACTTCGTCCGTGTCCGCCTTGATCTTCTTCTTTGATCTTTGGAGGATGTCATCCTCTTCCTTCAAAATTACCTATTCGCCGGTCTCTGAGTTCTCTTCCATCCCCAGCAATCAAGAGTTGTTGAGCACTCCACAACTCTTGTTAAATGGGCTTCACAGTTATATCATTACTTTTTTATTTTAAATAATTTTATATTTTAATAATATAATTCTCAAAAATTTATTAAATGAGTATAACAAATTATTTTATATCTTTATATTTTAATTTAAATATATAATTATTATATTTTAATTTTAAAATAATAAATATATAAAAAATTTTAAATATTATTTTTAATAATAATATTTAAATATAAAATTTAAAATAAAATAAAAATTTTAATATAAATTTTAAAATAATAAATATATAAATAAGATTTTTAAAATAATATAATTTTATTTTTAATAATATTAAATAAAAATAATAAAAATTTATAATAAAATATTATTATTTTTATTTAAATATTATTATTTTTGTAAATAATAATATTTAAATTTTGATTAATTTTTATATCACCGTGGTCTATCCACGGTGACTCATCCTCTAAACAACCCGAGATGGGAGTTAAACAACCTCTATTGTAGTTGCTCTGGTGCATGTTACTGAAGAAGCCCAGAGATGATTGTTTGTTTCATAGGATAATGTCAATTTTTAATTAATTTTTGTTCAAAATTTATTATTAAATTTAACTAATTACTGGAATTGTAATTTTTTATTATATTTATTTAATTTAGAATATAAATTTTTATTTAGTAAACGTGGAATAGACAAACACGTGACACATATTAACAATTTTTAATTTTCTAATCAAATTAGGTTTATTTAAGGATTCTGGGAAGGAGTGTTATATGAGTTAATTTTAATAACAAATTTTAAATAGTAATTTAATTGAAAAGTTATATTATTAGTATTTTTATCTGTAAATAATTAAATTTAAAAAATAAATATATTAAAAATTTATTTATTTATTATCACCAACTTGACAAATCTTTTCAAATTATGAAAATGGATTAATTCTACGAGTGTCACTCCCAATTTTTTTTTTTTTTTTTTATGCTTTTAGCCATTGAAGCGAGATAGAAACAGTAATAGAGCATTAATATTTATTGTTACACCATCATCAAACAGTGATACTCACTTAAATTAGTTAAGTGAGTTTTATAACTGTCATATCAATTTTATAATATTTTAAGTAATTATGTATTTTGATAATATAATTTTTAAAAATTTATTAAATAAATCTTACAGATTATTCTATATTTTTATATTTTATTCATATTTTAATTTAAAATATAAATAATTTATATTTTAATTTTAAAATAATAAATATATAAAAAAATTAAATATTATTTTTAATAATAATATTTTAAATAAAATAAAATTTTTAATATAAATTTTAAAACAATAAATACATAAATAAAAATTTTAAAATAATATAAATTTATTTTAAATAATAATAATAATTAAAAAGAATATAAATATATAATAAATTTTTTTTAAACATTATTATTTATATAAATTACTTAAAATTGATTAAATTTTTATTATTTTTTATTGTTATGTAGATTGAATTTCACTTAAATAACTCATAATGGGAGTTAAAAACCGTAATTGGAGATGCTCTAAAAGCATTTAGATAAGTTCATTAAAAAAAAAAAAATTTGAACTTTAAGTAAATTATTTTGATTTCTTATAAAAATGAATAAAAGTAAAATACTAGTAACATTTTAAATCTATATAAATTTCTATTTGAAATACGGTTATCTAAAACAAGCTGATTTCAGTCAACCGATCGAGGCCTAAAGGGGAGATGGGTGCATAAAGAAACGAACGGTCTGGATTAACCATCGATGGAAATCCGAAGGACTGGAGAATGAGCAATAGAGATGGTGTGGTCTGAACCTGATTCTCCTTCTCAGAACAAGTTGAATTCAATCCTTTCTTAGAATCGATCAAACAATCAACCTGCTATTAGGGTTACTATTAGATGGAGATGGATTACGTGACAGAGTTTCCTCACTCTCACATGGATCGCCGTCCCAGGAAAAGGGCAAAATTAGCTTGGGAATTGCCTCAAACACACTCCAAGGTAACAACAACAACAACAACAAAACAAAAGCTTTTAGTTTTTTTTTTTCTAGTATTATCTATGTTAGGTTCTTTAGATGTTTCTTACTCTTTCTTTTTTTGGAAAATATTTTCTGCACGATTTTAAAAATCCCTATGGATCTGATCGTTTCAATGGCAATTGTTGATGTAAAAACATGAACCTCCTACGTTTCTTATCGTGTTTTTGTACAATTTTGGAAAATCGACGGGTTTACAAGAAATTTTACGCAATATGTGATGCGCAAAAAGTTAAATCCGAAGTTTTTTCTTCTCAATCTGCAGTCAACAAATTCCAATTTGGATACGAGGAGAACACGTATTATGGATATTATAAAATTGGGGGAATTGTATATCTAACTCTTCGGCTGGGGAAAATAAGTTGAAATGATTAAAGTCATACTTTTTCTTTTCTTTTCTTTTATGTTGTTTTGGTGGTTTTGATCTTGATGGATATCATATATAAGTAAGTAGCTGAAAAATGATTTCCTTTACTTAAGAAAATTGGCTTTTAATTTTATGTAACATGTTACTGTTAATCAGTGTTCGAGTACTTATGGTTTGACCTGTTATAAATTTGCTGAGAAGGCTCTGTAAACGTGATATGGATTATGAGTTTTTGGTGCTGTTTGTCTGAGCCTAAATTAGTTACAATTTGTGAAAAGAATATGCATGAGAATGTTTGAGAGGATGCTAAGTAACCTATTAAGCTTTCAAAACTTATCATACTATTAGAGCTTCAACTTTTGGAAATGCTGACTTGCTGTGTGTCATCAGATTACATGATTCATTGGCATGTATTTAATTATTTTATCATCCTGTTTGCCTGCCAAAAATAGCAACAAGATGTTACTGTACAATTTTATTTATACACCTGGACATTTGTTATGTCTTCTAGATTATCTTTGCTTCAAAAATTACAGTTTGATGCTGATTAGCTTTTATAGTCTTCTGCAGATAGATGTTCATCTGAATGATTGTAAACATTGTATCAAATTTTCGGAAAGTTTAATTGTTTAAGGGGAAAATAAGTGTTGAATTGCTGTTTCTTTAGTGAATTATGTATAAGTGACTGTGTGTAGGGTCATTCGGGGATGTATTATGGACAAGAGATTGCAAATATGGCAAGCTTTGGAACATCAAGGATATTTCCCGAACATGCTGGCATAGTTGTGAAGGGGTTGGCTGAAAAAGGTTCTCCCCCATGGCGTGATGATGACAAAGATGGACATTACATATTTGCGCTTGGAGACAATTTAACTTCTCGGTGTAATTACATTTAACCAGCATTGAAGGGCTTTTCTTCTCTTTCTTTAACTGTTAGACTTGCTTATGCTGCTTGCTGAACATTCTAAACGTCATACAAAGACAGAATGTGATAAACTTAATGAATTCTCTATAGGAGTGATGCATTTTCAATCTATCATCATCTTTTCAACTTCTACTTTTTAATTTTTAAGATGCTTTTTATCATGATAGTTAAAGTAATTATTGTTACTCATAGTATAGCTCTTGGATATTATTTTCTTTAATAAAATGAGATTTTTTTTATATATGTAGACATTGTATATTCAAAATTTTGTTAGGATGCATGACAACTTCATCTGCTATAGATCTAATGAATGCCTCAAACATTTTTATCTTGTGTTATTAACTCTCCCTTGCAGTTAATTTAACATAAAAATTAGAAAGTTATGTCCAATCAATATGTGGTTTGAGGTTTCTCTCCATATACATATGATGAATCAACACCCGTGTAAATGTGTCAACACTTAACACCATCCAATTTCTTATTATAAAATGTGACTTTCATCATTGCAACCATTGAATTGCAAGTAATTATCACCTCAATCTCGCATGCCAAATAGGCTACAATAAGTATGTAATCAAATAGTGGGTATTTTCTTATATTTGAAAATTATATTGTACTTTAATCTTAATGTATATTGATAGAGTCCAAAACAATTCTAGATTAATATGAAACTTGATGAGCATGGAATTTATGGTTGAATTTTGTGAGAAATTCATCTTCTAAAAAATTATTCAATGATGTAAGGTTGAGTTTGATTTACACCTGTGTCAGTGGATTCTGAATACACACACACACACCAAATGTTAGATTATTCTAGACTTTATTTCATGCATACAAAACAAAAATTTGTACATACATGTGCATGAAGGAAACTGTATTTCATATAAGCATACACGCAGCAAAAGAAAGAAAGGAATGAATACCTCTTGCCATTGCTTGTTGACTCTAGATCAAATTCACTTTAAAAGTGACCCCCAAAGGAACAAAGTTCTTCTAGCCTATCCCTACTTCCTGAGCTCTCTGAATGATGGTGATTCAGATTTTGTACGTATGTGTGTTAGTATGCTACCCTGTCTTATTTATACTAGAATCGCGGTAGATCCCACCATCAGGATAACTATACTATCTATAACCGACTTTTGAATTTTAAAATAGGATAAAGAATATTCCTCCAGAACCATCCCACATCTTAATTATCTTATAAAGCTTATCCCTTATTAGTGGGTCACTTTAGTCATTTAGGATATTGTGTAACAAATTATTATATTTTATTATTATTATTATTATTTGAACTTGACTAACATTCTCTCACTTGACCCATGTGGCTTTATCAATTAAAACCCTTGTGACAAACTTTAGTTTGGCCCAATTTTTTCAATGTCACTTCATTGGTTATAAAATGCTTATTTAAAACTCTCAATACATCAATCACGGCGGTTATGCTTCATAAACAAGGCACTTCCTTCTATGTATCACAATGTACAATTATTTAAATGAGCATTAAACTTTATGAATCGCTCATCATGAGTTCATTTTGAGTCCAACTTTATTGATCAAAACACACATTGAGATTAAAATGAAACTTGATGAGCATGGCATTTATGGTTGAATTTTGTGAGAAATTTATCTTATAAAAAATTATTCAATGATGTAAGGTTGAGTTTGATTTACACCAGTGTCAGTGGATTCTGAATATATATATATATATATATATATATATATATATATATATATATATATATATATATTTGTATCATATATGTACATGTCCTTGTGAAACTTGGCAAGTTTGACTTTGTTTTGATGTCTTCCATGTTTTGTAATCCTTATGTACCTTTGTTTCTGTACTTGCAGATAAGATCCTCAGAAAAATTGGCGAAGGTTATTATCATCATTTCCATGTTTACTTATTTTGGTTTTCATCATTTGATGAAATTTTAGCTGGAACTGCTGTTCTCTGTTTGCAGGTACTTTTGGTCAGGTTCTGGAATGTTGGGATAGAGAACTGAGGGAGCTGGTTGCAATAAAAGTTGTGCGAAGTATTAAAAAATATCGTGAAGCAGCAATGGTAGAAGTTGATGTGCTTCAGTTGCTTGGGAAGTATGACAAGAATGGCAGTCGGTAAGCATATTTACTGATGTAATTCTATCTTTTTCCTTTGCTAACATTTGTGATTTGAAGTTTGTGTTGGTTGTGAAGTCATTTTATCCTTTTCAGGTGTGTTCAAATACGGAACTGGTTTGACTATCGTAACCATATTTGTATTGTGAGTGTCTAATTGAACTTATGGTGACATCATTTTCAAACTTCATGAATATATCTGGGGGTTAAGACTTGTCAGTGAAATTTATATTGTCTTAACAGGTTTTTGAGATGCTTGGACCAAGCTTATATGATTTTCTTCGGAAGAACAATTATCGCCCATTTCCTGTTGATCTTGTCCGTGAGCTAGGCAGGCAACTGTTGGAATGTGTTGCATGTGTGTGATTGTTGCTTCCACTGTTTCTGTTCTTTCCAAACTTGGAGACAAAAGTCATATAAGTTGCATTCTTCTCTCTTACTTAGGGGGCTCATGATGGTTTCTGTTGCATTTATCAGTTTATGTAGAAAAGTTTTCTTCAATCTTTGACTTATTTTCCCCCAAGAAGGCTTTGTTTCTCTGCTTCTGATATTATGATATTAAGCAATTATAATTGTTGGGGAGGGATAGTGAGATCCCACGCCAATGAGGGATTGGGAAAAGAGGGAGAGTGGAAAAAATCTTATATAATGATTATGTTTGCTGTGTTTCTAAACTTGCAGTCATGCATGATTTGCGCCTCATCCACACTGACTTGAAACCTGAGAACGTACTTTTTGTTTCCCCAGAATATGTAAAAATACCTGACTACAAGGTATTTTTGCTTTCATGGTGCTTCTTTCTTATATTGTATTTTACAATTTTTTTTTCGAAGATAGATCTTTGTGAACTTTCATGCTATATTATGTTTTTCAATTGGCCTAGACTTCTTTTCCGAAGCTTTCTTTTGTCAAGTAAACTTAATATTCTTAAATTGTTTATTTACAGGCTACATCCCTGTCCCCAAAAGAGGGAACCTTTTATAAGAGATTGCCAAAGTCAAGTGCTATTAAGGTCATTGATTTTGGGAGCACAGCCTATGAGCACCAAGATCACAACTACATTGTTTCTACTAGGCATTATCGGGCACCTGAGGTTATTCTTGGTATTTCAGTATTTCTGTTATCCACCTACTATTTTCACGTTCAGACCATTTTACGTTTATGTTATTGGTATATGGTTAAAAAATGATTGTAATCTATTTATCTTTTTCGAGGACTTGGGTGGAGTTTCCCTTGTGACATATGGAGTGTTGGTTGCATTTTGGTTGAGTTATGCTCGGTATGTTGACAACTTTTACAGTAAAGTGATATGTAAGCTAGACGAGTTGTCCAAATTTTACTAGATGAATATTTCTATGAACTTCAAAAATGGTTGCAGGGAGAGGCTTTGTTCCAGACGCATGAGAATTTAGAGCACTTGGCCATGATGGAGAGGGTTTTAGGCCCAATGCCTATGCACATGTTGAAAAAAGCGGAGTGCGTAACCTTCTGAAGAATGAGTTTGTTATTTTTTCTTTGTTGGTTTATTTTTAATGTTCATATGAAGTTATAAACTTCTGGATATTATCTTACTAACTGATTCTGTCTCTTTTTATTTTGCTTAGCCGGCATGCAGAGAAGTATGTCAGAAGGGGTAGACTGAACTGGCCAGAAGGTGCAGTCTCTCGAGAAAGCATCAAGGCTGTCTTGAAACTACCTCGTCTTCCTGTCTGTAAAATATCTTTTTTGTCCAACTTTACGTCCTCTTTTATTTTTATCTAAATTTGTTTCTTGTTTTCACAGAATCTGGTGATGCAACACGTGGATCACTCTGCAGGGGATCTTATTGACCTCTTGCAAGGCCTACTTCGGTTTGACCCTTCCAGTAGACTTACAGCTCATGAAGCGCTCAGGCATCCATTCTTCACGAAGGAGCATTACAGGAGATTTTGAGATAACTTCTTACACCCCCCCCCCCTCTTCTCTTTTCTTCCTTTTCAGGGATCATTGCGCCTGGTTTGGTTTGATGTTTGCTTGTGTGTTGTGTTTGGTCATAGTCGAACTGATGTGTGTAGTAGTTCTCTGAATGGTGTTTTTTTTTTTTGGTGGGGTGTAGTGCCAAGATCAAGGGTTTTTCCCCCCTTTTTTGTCTGGCATTTGTAGATAAATTCATTGTCTGGAGAATCCGCGTCCAATTTTGTACGACCAAAATGTAATTTATAAGCATTTCACTTTTGGGGACATGTGTTGCTTTCATCAACTGGCCTGCTGTATAAGATAAGAGGTTCTAGCCATTGGCCAGACACGATGCATTTGATAATACTTCTGTAGTTCAGTTTTTCTTGTTAATGAGCTTGACGTCGTGGATTTGAGATTGATTGTCTATTAAACATGATCAAATGTTGCATGAGAACTTAGGAAGCTATGCCAGTGGGAGGAGCTAAAGGTTGATGGCTGTATGACCGTTAAAAAATTACTGAAAATTCTGGTGCTGATAAAGTTAAGATGCAAATTTCTAGTTAAGAAGAAAACTGATTCTTCGTGGATTAGCAAAGTTAACCCAATGGAGGTGTTATTTAAAAGAAAAACGTAACAATTAGCAAAAAAAAAACAAAATTAATCCACTGATGGAGAAACAAATATTAGCTCTTAGCAAAATCAAATCCCCAATTCCCTAGGACAAAAAAAGAATATTAATTTTTCAATGAACCGCATCAGCGTTTTGTTCTGCACCTTCTTTTGATCAAAACCCCGTCGGGAGGACGTGTAACCATGATAGTGCAATAACCATACAGGTTATATGAATACCTTAAGATGCTTCCCAGTTTGGATCTTGCCCTGAAAACTCCCTTCACTTCAAAAATAACGCCGTTGCTTTCCATCTGTTTGGTGAGGCGTTGGATCTCTGCCAATGGGAGCTGAACTTGACTGGTGACCATATGGATATTTGCAAACCTAGACTCGGCCTTTGCTGCTGAGAATGGTTCAACATATTGAGTAGCAATAAGGGCACTTCCATAGTAGAGATAGATGTTCATGGAGCTGAAGTCCACATGTACTTTCTTGTTTGGATTTGTGAAGTTTGCAAGCACTGTAAGATCAGCATTGAGGAGATAACCGAGGTCAAGGTAAGCAGCATTTAGGGTGGCACTAGACACATCGAAACGAGGACTCTGGGGACGAAAAACAAGATAAACTATGAGGACTATTAAGCCTCCTATAATTATGACAAGCCAAAATATTAAACAAAATACCGCACCAAACCAGATATGTGGTTTGGTTTTCTGCGGTGTGGGCACTCGCAACCGATCAAGGCGTCTTGGTCGCACTGGAGTAGGCCAAGGCCCGTGATGTTGGCCATATGGGGGTGGCCCTGGTGAAACATGTGGCTGAGTGCGAGGGGTCGGCTCTTGTATTTTCACCCGTGGCCGATCTGACTGCAAAGGTGGATCATGTCGTGGAGGAGTTGGTGGTTGCGGAGGGCGCAATGGTCTCGAGAAGTGAGGGTTGGTTTCTCGATGAGACATGGTGTTATGGAAAGTGCATAGCCAGACAAGAATGAAGACAAGGAGGAGGAAGGCAGGGCTATACTATGTATTTGCTATTAAGAGCCTTCAAAAAAACAAAAATTAAAGATATAAAGAGAATGTGGATGACTTGGGGAGAACTTCAAGGATGATTAATGTAAAGGCAAAGAATCAAATATAAGCTGAGCAGGGGGGCAAGCAACGCTGTCCTGCTGTTTCTATTTTCTTTTAAGTAGTGTTTGGTAGAAATTTTTTTTTTGAATTTTTAAAAATTTTAATATAAGAATTGAAGATTCTTTTATTTAATTTTAAAATAAAAATTATAATTCTCAAAAAATTTTAATTCTTAAAAATATTTTTTAAACAAAAATTCTCATAAAGATTATTATAGAGGAGGTGAGAATTAGTGTTATAAAAAATAAAATATAATTTTATCTTTCAATATTTTATGTAAATTTTTTTTATAAAAATAAATTTAATTATTGATATGTTCTTTTAATAATTTTAAAATTAATATAAACTTAATAAATTATTAACAATAGTTTATTATATTTTTTATTAAAAAAATAAACAAACAAAAAAATTTTAAAAAATAAATAAATAAAAGTATTTTTAAAAATTATATATATAAATAAAAAATTTTTAAAAATATTATTTAAAATTTTTTAACAATATTAAAAATCAATCAAATACATTTTAAAAAATAAAATTTTTAAAAATAAAATTTTTTATCATATACCAAACATCTCCTTAGCATCGAGAGTTTAGTTTTCGAGTTTTTCTAATATCTCAAATAGAGTAGAATTCAATGCATTATTATTGGAATAGAACATTTAAAGGTTCGATCAAAAAATCTCATTTAATTTATCGGCAGAAAATTATTGATTAAAAACTGAAATTTTATTCACTTTCAAGTTTTTTTTTCTTGCTTGTAATACTCTTTTTTAACAAGTTAAATACTATTATTTATACATGATAAAGAACATATAAGATACTAATTTAAATATTAAATTTTAATAATTTAAATATACAGATAATATAACATCAAAATTTGAGAATACCGCATGCAAAATTTTTTTGTTTGGGGGATAGATGCATGCAACATACGATACGTTTGGTCCCTTAAGATATGGACCACGGTGCAATTGACTTTTCTGCCCTTTCTCTATCTGTTTGGGTCAGCCCGCTTCATTGAGGAGTTTCATGATGGGGTCCGGATTTAATAAGGCCCATTGTCCAACAAAAACTCCTCCGTCACACCATCATTAATACATAACCTGATTGTCATTAAAATTCATCACCTACTGCAGTTTCATTAAATTTTTTAATCTAAGATTTTCTTGCACTTTTACAGATTAAACATATGGCACGCACTACTTCTTTGTTGCCCCAAGAGCTCATGTCTGCCTCTCAGGTGTTGGACATGGGGTTGGGTTTTAGCAGGGTGAGATGAACGGAACCGAAGTGGAAATGACCAAGTTGATTGAGCTTGGGGTTGGGTTCTAGCAGATTGATGAATGGAGGCAAAGTGGCGTTACGGGACAAGAAAGGGGTGGTTGTAGTACCTTTTGTATGGATGAAATGGTATCTCACATAATGACGTGCTAAGGAGGACAATTCTACCCAAAGGGTTTGGACAGGTCATGTTGGTGGACCAGAAAGTAGCGCAACTCTTCCCCTTGTTCCTGCATCGCCACCTTTTTTGACCTCTATTTTTGTCACATACTCTGTATAATTATTTCTTTTTTTTAAGTAAAATTTCCCCATTATTGACCAACACAACTATGGCCGCACATCTTTTACATGTTCAAATTTTCTTAGTTGGAATACAACTGAACAAAACTTGTTTCGTCTCGCCAGTCACCGGCCAACTACCAACGAACCCTTTTTTTTTTTTTCTCAAATCCAAGGTTAATTGATTATTGGGTCTGATTTTGCTTGGTTCTGATCAGATTGCCTACAAAATACAAGGCCGTCGGAGTCGCAATTGGGGAGTGTTCAGTCAATGAATTCATCAAGTGGCTGGAGGCTTACCCGTTTTTCTTGCTAAGCTTGCAACTTGGTTTATAGATACTGCGATGCACTGCAAAACCTGTGTTCTCTTTTTCAACATTAACATCCCTTTCTCACATTTCATTATTGCGACTTTTCTTTTTTAAATGAAAGAATACTTATACATATACATATACAAGTGGAATTTATGCTCTTTTTCATATAAATCACCAGTCTTGGGTTGATTTTCCCATTGGCTGGCTGGTATTTGGAGCAACTAAATTCAAGTATGAATTTTTTTTTTTAAAAGTTATAATATTAATCGGTTGCCATTTTATTGATCATTAAAATCAACATGTGGTTTGAATTCATCTACCTAATCTGCATTCCAACTTCCACAGTATGCAAAAGAATTGATAATTAAATAGTTTATACTTGACATGCATGCCTCATGCAGTATATATTTATTTACACTAAATCTGAATGATGGTCTTCCTCGTTCGTTATTTTACTTTTTATTTTTTTTTAAAAAAAATCCAAATTATATATTTGAATTTTCTTACGATGACATTATTTAAAAAATAAAAAATAAAAACTCAAGGAAATCTAAGCGAGGAAACTTCGCCGGTTCCTCCACCTTTTGGACAAGCTTATTCACCCACTTTACTTTCCAAATTTAAAATTCAACTGAATTAAAATAATTGATATAATATGATAATTTAAAATAAATTGCTTTAAAATAATGTTTTTGTTTTGTGTTGGAAAATTAATTATGATTAATGAATCGGTCTAAGTTTTTAAATAATAAAATTGGTGTTCCTGACGTGGCAGTTTGACGCGTTCTCCGCTCGGTGTAAGACCACGACCAGAGCACCAACGCAGGCACACCTGTTGATGGTAATTAGTAGTAAGTTAGCAAAATCTTCGTCGGAAGAAGAAAGAAAATGTTGAAAGAGTTGCAATAATACTCATTAATCTGAAATACTGTGGCGGAGGTGACTACTGCGTTTGAAGGGAATCTCTCAAGCTTTCCATTTTTACTTCTTCCGAGTCTGCAGGACGGCGAGATCGATCTTTCTATTTCTATATGCTGCTGGCATATTCGTGTTTGATTTTTCCTCTTCCATCACTTTATGAAGAAAGAGTCAAAGAGAGAGAGGGTCAAGGGCTTTAGGTGAGAATACGGAAGAGGCCGACTGAAATTGCCATATCTACCATTTGCGGTTTGAACCCATTAGCTTTTAGCTCCTTCTCCTTCCTCTGCACTTCCCCTTCTCAGGAGGATTCTCTTAATGGGCCTCGATTAATTTGCTCATACTTTCTTTTTCGTTTATTTTTGTGGAGATGTTGGGGGAAGAGGGTAAGGGCCGGCCTCCCGCCGCCGGTGGTGGTCGAAGAACGTTTTCGCGTTCGGTTTCTTGGACTGATCGGTCTCCCACTAAAACTAGCCCCAACCGTAGGCCACCAACAAATAGTAAGCCTCGGCCGTGTTTGCCACCCCTTCAGCCCCTCTCCATCAGCAGGCGGAGTGCCGAGGAGTGGCCGAGTGCGGGATCTGATGATCTTGGAATCTGGCCCCTTCCGCAAACGCCCAGAGGGTCAATCAAAGGCTTGGAGAGTTCTGACTCGGGCCAACCCACTAAAGAATTTCAGTTCAAGAGGGATAAATTAGCCTTTTTTGATAAGGAATGCTCCAGAATTGCGGAGCATATATACTTGGGCAGTGATACAGTTGCGAAGAATCATGAGCTTTTGAGGCAGAATGGGATCACTCATGTCCTCAACTGTGTTGGGTTTGTTTGTCCTGAGTATTTCAAAAGCGATTTTGTGTACAAGACACTTTGGTTGCAGGACAGCCCAACTGAGGATATTACCAGTATTCTCTACGATGTCTTTGATTACTTTGAAGATGTTCGAGAGCAAGGCGGGCGTGTCCTTGTGCATTGTTGCCAGGGAGTTTCTCGATCCACCTCTCTGGTCATTGCATATCTCATGTGGAGGGAGGGACAGAGCTTTGAAGATGCGTTTCAGTATGTGAAGACTGCACGAGGAGTGACTAACCCAAATATGGGCTTTGCTTGTCAACTTCTCCAGTGTCAGAAACGGGTACATGCTATGCCCGCCAGCCCAAATTCTATTCGTAGGATGTATCGTATGGCCCCTCACTCGCCCTATGACCCTCTTCATCTGGTGCCCAAAATGATAAATCATCCAGGTGCACGAGCACTTGATTCTCGTGGGGCGTTCATTATCCATGTTCCTTCGGCTATATATGTCTGGAATGGAAAAAATTGTAATTCGGTGATGTCATGTAATGCACAGGCAGCAGCCTATCAGGTCATCCGTTACGAGCAGGCAAAGGGTCCCATTCTGAGCATTGACGAAGGTGAAGAACCATCGGAGTTTTGGGTTGCTCTTTCCGACCAGCAGCTCATGTCAAGTGGTTTTGACGAAGCAGAGGTCAAGAAGGAAAGCATGGAGGTTGCCGAAGCAGGAAGAAGAAAAGTTGGTGAGTATGATTTGGATTTTGAGATCTTCCACAAGGCGCTTGCTGGTGGGGTTGTTCCGCCTTTTTCGGTAGCTAATGCGGGATCAGAAACTTGCCTCCCTGCTAGAGGAAACGGTTGGGGAAGATTGAGGCGGAAATTTGCCAGTGGTATCATGAAAGGATTGTTCACATCCTCCAAATGGAACTGTGATAGTGCCTCCTCCACAGACGGGGCGAGGGTGATAGTGGACGACAATCAACATTCTGTACTTGATCCTTTGTCACCAATATCATCAACCCATCCCTGTGGTTCTCCGGATTCCTTTGAATGTTTTCCAAGTAACAGTCCAGACAGGGCAAAGGATCCTGATGGCATGGAACTTTCTCCTCCTGCCTCATCGGATTCCTTTTCTTGTTTTCTAGGCTGCAGCGCAAAATTCAGTTCCAAGTCCCCAACACTCTCACCCTCCAGTTCTGATTATGCCAGTTCATTTACATTTTCACCTTCGTCTACAAATTGGTCCGACTTGTCATTTGTATCTTCTCGGCAACCATCACCTTCTAGCGTGGAACAAACTGAACCTTTCTATGTTAAAGATCTGTCTTTCTCAGAAAGCTCCACTTTACTTCACAAAGAAGCTGATTTCCCGCCTTCGGAGGCATTTTCTGCTAATCACACATTGGGAGGGGCAAGCACCTTTTTGCCATGTAAAGGATCTTCCCCCTCCATTGCAGAGCGCAGAGGGAGTAATCCACCACCTCTTATGTTGCTACCCTCGGTCAACGAATCATCTCATGACCTCACGAACCTGGTAAGATCACAATCATTCTCTTTACCTGACTTAGATGATTATGTCATGAAGGATGTTAGTTGCAAGCAATCTGAACATGAAAACAATGGAAAAGAGCTCATACGAGGGAATGAGAATAATGACAGAAGGTTTATGTGATATAATAATGGTAAAGCTTGAAGTAGAAAGTTATAGGGCGTACGACAAGAATTCATTTTCGTTATGCCTGGCCATGGTTGAGCCCTACTGGTGTATTTATGGATGAAATCTTTGCATCTAGGCCGTGCAACTATAGCATTTCGAGTACACGCCCACTGTTAAATTAAGGGAATATGGAGCCTATCTTTCTCTTCTTTTTGAGCTCTCTCTGTGTTTCTTGTTGTTTTACTTGAAAAGTGAAAATGTAGGCGAAGGCTATCCATCAACTCATCAAGCACAAAAACAAATTTAATGCGTGAAATTCACCTTTGCAGGAAATTCACATGGCTAAAAATTATTTTAGCTAACATTGTCGTGGGACCTTAACATCCCTCTTTATTAGTGACTGCTTCCATTCATAAATAAAAATGCTACATTTGAGTGATAGTGTGATAATTTCTTTCCAATTAAAGTATTAATGGCACTTGTATGTATGTGAGACAGACAGCAATGCATTCACGACTACGGTTTAACAATTCGCTAGCAAGATAGAAAATTTGTAAAGATCAGAATCATGAATAAGCTATCCCACTGGCTAATAGTGACCGTATGCGAACCCATCTCAATTATGGGTAGTATTTGATGTTTAATCATAATTGTATTTGGCACCACAGATAGGGGGATGGAAAACCCTGGCAACACCTTGGCTACTCTGTTATATCTAGCAGTTAACTCACTTTTCTGTTTGGTTTTCAGGATAACTGCATCTAATAACATCTTCGAAGGATGGATTATAACAAATAAGAATAAGCCTCCAGATCTCTGTCCCAATCTTATGATGGAAAAAGGACACAGTATATACTGCAGATGGTATGTTGGTTATATGTATGTCCATGTATAGCAAAATACATCTAATCGGCACAAAGGGAACACATAACAGAATGCCCCTATTGTTGGCTTGTTTCATTAAGTCCATTTTGCGCCCTTAGAAATGCCATTGTCGGACCCAGCGCACTGCATCTCAAAGCTCTGCGGGACCATGACCGCGTGCCTGAACTCTCCTCTTTATTGCAACCATTCTCCTTAGACAGCTGGGCTTTCTTTGCTGTTAATGCCTCGTTAACTTCGTCCCACACGTTTACTTTCCCGTTTTCTGCAAAGGGAGCCACAAATGAAGTTTAGAGCATCAAGCGGCTTTCATGTTGCCCTACACTTAAAAAAAAAATAAAAAATTAAACATACATCATTAATACCTTTAGCGGGGAAATGACCTTCATTTTCATTGTGTGGCTTGCAACTCTCCCTGGCACTTTGATCTTTCACAAGTTCAACGAAGCTCCTTTTTGTTGCTTTCGTTGGATCAACCATATCATCATCAAAAGCAACTACATTTGCTGACTCTGAGTTGCCATGCTTAACCATTCGCACATCAGCAAGTGACAAATAATCTATCTGCAGAAGGGAGATACTTGGTCACTTTCATGCAAAAAGGGGGGGGGGGGGGGAAGCAGCGGTAGCAGCAGCTCATCCTATGCTTGTTTGTTTGTTAGAATCATTCTAGGGAGTAGGGAGTAGGGGTATCAACACCTCGTGGAGCAATCTCAACATTTTTCTATTGTTTTTATGCGTCACGAAAGACAAAATATACGTATATAAACCAGCTTAAGATGTTCAGCGGCTGAAGAGCGCAATATTAATGAAGTGTAGTTTTCCATTATACCCTTTATCAACTTATCGGATCTACCCAGGTCAGACACCTCAAATAGATAGTTAACCATAGTAAAAAGATCACTCGGGTAAGCTTTTATGGTTTCTACCGTGCATCCGCTTACAGCATAATAGTTCACATACTAATTTGATAAAATTAGTCAATACATTCTTTAGAATACTATGAAACATGTCCATTACCAAACAATTTATATTATATGGTAAGTGTGACAATGGGAAGTGTATAAATTCAAATAGAAATGCATGATTCACAGGGTGCAGTTTGATGCGCCACACTGCTAAGAACTTGAATGGCTACTGCGTGGGCTCAATGCCAAAATGAAAGAAAGTAAAAAGTTCCAATGGAATAATACCTCTAAATAACCGTCTTCCCCGTAAGGGGATGGATTGGACTGTAGAGAAGATACCTCCTCGTCTTTCTTCTTTTCAAAATCAAATGGATATTCTAAAACCGGTTCCAGCCAAATCCTATTCGATTCAGGATCATATCGTGATATCTTCCCAACCTACAGGAACATGAACGTAGTAAATAACAAAATTCTTACGCAAAATTTCTGTATAATAATTGAAAGGCCAACTTAGTTTGTACTCTGAAGGGGGAAAGCTCGGGAGTCCATGATGATGATAATTCAATCAAACGATATGCAATTACATCACCTTCCTGCAGCATACAGAGAAGTGATTTAGTAGCACTATAAAAATATAACGGGGAAGATTTATTGATTGATATCAACGAATAACAATAAATGAGAATACCAATGGTAAAATAAAAAGAAGCTAAAAAGATTTGTTACACAATTACAGTAGTTCATTAACTTCATCCAGTGCTTAGTAGTATGATATATAACCTTGAGCACTACAGAGTTGAAAGAAACAAACCTTAGGCAAGCTTGTATAAGATAGAAGCTTATCAAAGTTTTCGGGGATGAGTGCCTGTTTCTCTTCAGCATTCTGAATGCGGGAGCACTCTTGACTGGAATGTTTATAGTCATCCCCTTTATGGAATGTGATCTTCTCTCTACCCCATTTCTGCCCCTTCTTTTTGTTGGTAATTCCATTCCACCTAAATGTCTCCTGAAACTATTCCAAGCACGGTTAGAATCAAAACTAAATTATTCGAAGTGTGGGACGATCAGAAGGAAAAATATCAGAAGCTAAAAAAAAATTATTTTAAGGAATCTCAAGAATAGTCCTAAATGGTTCTGTTTCCGTTAGCACCATCCCACCGCTCTCCATTACCCATCAGCAACACCTAAAAAGGGAGCTAAGAAGAGAAAAGAAAAGGTTATTTTGGGAAATTTTTACTATTAATTTTTCAAAAGTCACAATCAACAGGAAAATTTATTATCCTCCATTAACCCCTTAGTCTAAACCAAAAATTATGTGCAAAATTAACAATGATTATCATATCAGATTTGATATTGCCTCTACAAGAGGATGAGTAAAACAGAGCCAGAAAGGTAAGCTTTATAGTGATATTGAACAAACCACGGGAAGTTGATTTTGTGGCACTGCCTGATCTGCAACAAATTGACCAATACCGTACATCAGTATAGGAAAGTCATTCTAAAGCAAAATACAGTACTGCTATTTGATAAACTTTAAAAGCCAGGAGAGACAGAAAGAGAGATGTAAACCTTTTCCAAGGGGCTCAAAGCGAATGTGTCCTGGCCTAATTTCCACCGGAACAATGTCATCCTCTGCCTCAATTTCTTCAATAGGTTCTTCATGTACACCAGAAACTATGCAATTATTATCTTTCACAGGTAATTGTTGCCCATCTTTTTCAGGCATTGGACTCTGATGGAGCTGCAAAATTGGAGGAAACAAACATTGCGTTCTAAAAGAATGAAAAATACAGTTGCAAATAGTAAATTTAGACTAGGGGTCTTTAAGTAATCTAATCTATGATTGTAATCCTTGTATATATGAAGTAGGCTTCTTATTAACCAGATTATAGCACACCAGAATCATATACAGAAAGTTAGCTCCCATTCATAAATGGTATAGAGGCTAACCTTTTCCTTCTCTAACTTTAATTGCTCCCTCAACCATTGTCTCTTAGCTTTCTTCCGTCGAGCACTTCTGCTAGGCAACTGACCAAAAATTAAAATCAATAAAACTGAAGTGTACAAATTTTATTTTTTATGCCCCCCACCTTCCTTTTATTTTGGGTAAAGAGGTGGACAGGCAAATAATTGGAAAATATAGTATCACAATGAAATAACTAGGAAGGTGACTCTTAAAATTGGAAATTCTTAGATGATTGAACTCCAACTTATCTCAGCCTTCTATAGTATAGTTGCTTGAATTAAATATGAAATGTATGCTCTTTTATTTTCTCAACAGTATTCAGACTTGTTAATCTGGATGTTCCAGTGAAAGTTACTTTTATGAAGTAAAATTGAAAGGGAAACCATAATTGTAATGAAATCTTTGGTCACATCAAGCAAGTCCTTAAAATTGCTGCAGACAGAAATTAATGATACGTAAAGACCCTTTTTAACGAAAGATTTTGTTTCGCTGGTTTTTTTCTTCTTTTTTTGGGACAGAGGGAGAGGAATAATATAAGACCTCGAAACCAAAACATCGCCACAAACAGTGATAAAAATATATATGAGAAGCTACTAGCAGTAGTTTCTAACTTAGCTTGGATGAGTTCATATATGTTTGACTTACTAGTTACTACATTGCCCTAGATCCTTGTTGACGAGTAAGTAAAATATCAGCTTAACTTGAAAAGTTCTGAATATCTTAGCAAGTTAGTTTGACTACTTATTGGCCAAAAAAAAAAAACTTTTGGCTTCTTTATTTTTTTTACTTAGTGTTTGGTTCAACGGAGAGGAAGGAAGGAGAGGAAAAATAAGTTTTCATTTGTATGGTTCGCAAGGGGAGAAAAGAGAAAATAAAATAAAATGACTATTATAACACTTTAATTTTAGACAAATATGTAGCAAAATAGAGTAAGACCATTTTGAAATCATTTTTTTTTTCGGCCGGTCCCTGACTTGTAATGAAATAACTATTATAACTTTCTATTGTTTCACTAAAAAATTTTGAAATCATTTTTTTTCCTTCATCATTGCCTTTTTTTGTTGTATTATTTTTGGTATTAGGAAAATTAATTGAGGACACTTTTGTCTTTTCACCTGCTTACAAATTTTCTTCCCTCCAAATTCTCCCATTTTCGAAGGAAAAGGAAATGAGAGGAGGGGGGGGGGGAAAGGAATTTTGCATCTCCATTTTTCCTCCCCTCCTCTCCAAGTTCTTGAAACAAACAAGGTAAGTTTGAAAAAATCCCTCCTCTTCCCTTCCCTCCATCCCCCCCGACCAAACGCTACCTTAAAGTCAAATTGTTCAAGAATATCCTAACGGGATAAAAATTTGTAAGTCTTATATAATTAAGAGTAAACAAGAATTACATATGTATTCCAAATAGTACCGGAAGTTAATCGTTACCTTTTCAGTTGCACAGAGTGAATTGGTTACATCTACATTGCTTTTGCCATCATCTTGAGGCTGACAGAACCTATACAATATAAAGAGGAAAATAAGAAAAATATTTTCTACTATTAATAAAATGGGAACCAACATCCTTTCATGGGGGGTGGGGGTCAGAAGTTCGACCAAAGCATGGATTCAATAGGAAGAATCCAGGAACCAAACAACTTGACAACCCAATGCATATTTTTCAGATTACTTCTCTAAATATATAGACACGGACAGATCAACCAGAATTCTAAAGGAACAAGTAAAATATCACCAAGCATGAACACCATAATAGTTAGTGGCATTTTATCAGCTAAATATCTAGCAAATAATATGGCCAAAAATACAATGCAGTGCACTATTAGAGAAGGAAATAACACACACCAGTTAATCATCATATACATCACAATGTAACAAAAATGTACCTTGTTTCATTGGGCATAGGCCCACTGAGTTCATTACTCTGTTTTTGAATATCAAGGGTGTTTGACTTATCTGGCTGACTTGGTAATCTAGACGAATTGTTGTTGTCTTTCTTGACAAGATTCAATTGGTGATGACTACCATAGCCTTGAGAGCTTCCATTTTCCTCCACAGGAAACTCCGGAGTAACTGCCAAATTTTCAGTAGAGGATAACTTAATCTTCTTCTGCCTGAACAAAAAATAATTGGATCAAGTTAACAACCCAAATGATGTTTGCATTCCCTAACAAATGCTTCCAAAGTTCAAACAATAAGGATGTTTTGAATAGGATAGGGAGATTTCTTTGGAAATTTCGCACTTTCACAGGAACTTCATGTTTCATATGCCTCTTTGATAAGCCTCTCAATTTAGTTTTGCTAATTAACGTTTTTAATATGGAAATTAGGGTTCAATTTAGAGATTTCAATAAAGCCTTTTGAGTTTAGAGTTTCTTTTAGTATTTTGGGCCTAGAGCTAAGTTAACTCATCTTCTATCTAAAAATAGTCAGCTAGTCAGTTATAGTTGTGATATTAATAAATCTGATACTTGAGTTGTTTTTAGATTGTTCTTTGTGTGTTTTCTTTTGGTTCAGCAATCTGCACCAATATGTTAAAGATAATAACGTCTTGTTTGGTAGTTGGAAGGGAAAGGGACAAGAAGGAAGGAAAAAGGAAAGGAAGGATTGAATGAAAGAAAAAGATTAATTCTAACATTTTTGGTAAATTAAATATTTGCCCTCCAATAAACCTCAAAGTGGTGGTGGACACAAAAAAAGTGGGGGTCAGAGGTTTTGGAGGGTTATATACACCTTGATTTCCCTCCCCACCTTAATAATAATATTAATTATACTAATAAAAACCCCAAATAAAATAAAAAATTAAACAAGGGAGAGGTTATAATGACAGCATATGAGAAAAGAAATCCTGGGATAAGTGGGCACTGCTAGAAAACTAGAGCAGATAGAATGATGCCTACTGTGCAACTTATTAAAAGTACCACAGAAAGGAGAATTTTCCAAAATATGTTAAGTAGATAGTTCGAAAATAATTATTCAGTAAGAACCAAGCATCTGATGATATCTGACAATTAAAAGTTCCATTATGGCATGTGCACGCCAGTTATCCATTGTCAATGTTCCCTACTCCAGCCAAATATTGAGTAGTTTTTCTAACTAATAAGTAATAACCCAAGATGGTACAGGTGATGATTCTTTATAATTATTATTAGTTACAAAAAAATAGCATGATTATAAAAATTTATTCTTGTCTATATTTGACTATATTCTACCAATCAACAGTAAAAAATGATTTTATAGGTCTAATGTTGTAAGGTTCGTCTTTAAACCCAAATAAATGACATCCTCAACAGATTAAAACAACATCCATATATGTCTCAAGGTGTTGCTTCCAGACTGTTCTGGAATTCAAAATGTGCTCCCTATTAATATTTTGACATTTGTACTGAAATGTCAGATAAAATATCCTCATAATCCCCCTCATTTTTGTTATACTGCAAACACTAAGAAGTTAACAGCTCGGTATTTAATATCATTATATCACACACTGATAAACATGGTTTCCTCTCTGCATAATTTAATGAACTGTTCAACTAGCTTAGCAGATGATTCTAATACTCCTGCAATTTTAAAGTAAGGAGTAGACAGAAGATAGCTTAACAACATTGTTGGTATACACAGAAGAACACACTCACAAAAGATTGTTCAGCAAAATTAGACTCTGAAACACTAAGAAGAGAAAAGATAATTTAAATATTGCTGAAAAACTTGCAAGATTACAGCCGTGCACTAATAACAACCAACAAGTTTATGAAACAAACCTTAAATCCTTAAGCTTCTTTGATGCTTTTCTTTTCTTTGAGACTGCATTTCTTGCTGATTTAGATTCCACATAAAATGTATCTTCAAATTGGTCAATGTTATCCTCTTCGGACATGGTTTTATATCCTCCAGTCTCCTCCTGAAACTTCTCATTTGCAATAAGCTTCGGAAGTTCTACATATTGTTGCCCACGGGGTGCAGATACCAGCATTGCAACTTTATTAGCTTTTGATATGCTTCCTTTTCTTTTCACACTGTCATAGATAAATATGTAAGAGAAAACTACAATGACAGCAACATAGAATGTTGAAGATATAGTCAACCATAAACCCACCAGACAATATCTTTATCCTTCAAAATACAACGCGACTCAAAAGGAGGCAAAACAAAGCCGTCCATCTGCAGTAAAATTAAATATGGAATAATGGTTATGCACAATTGCAATCATTAAAGTACGGGTAAATGAGCGAACACTCATCAAGTTCAGACTGGCTTCAAACAATCTAACAGAATGTTCAGATTAGTTTCCAGAAAGTGTTGGCATTATGGCCAAGCTTTACATTCTCAATTCTTCAACAGCTTAGTTAAACCAAGCCCATTGGAAGCCAATCACAGTTGGCATCCCAGTATTAAGTACCAAAAATGAAAATTTCAAACTTTACTCCACCAATTTGCTGTCCGAGCCAAGCGTTCGTGAATACTGTTCTTAAATCACGACTCATATATGCCTTTACTTTTTTCAATAAATTTTTTATCGATATATTTCAATTGTTTGAGCTGGACACTACGGCCCGAAAGGTACAGAGCATACTGAGAGGATGATGCCATTCGGGCAAGTCCCATGCAGGCGGAAAGTGTCGAGGATATGAGAGGCTAGATCGGAGATGGTGTTGTTTTGGGGTTTTAGCAGAACCCAGCTTCGCTTCAGCCCCTCCTTCTTCTTTGACTTAGTCAGCATGTGCCGATCCTCGAACACCAGACGAAGTCTTACCGTCTCCGTCATGATCATTCGCGAAGCGATAGTCACAGCCTCACCGCTGCTCCAGCAACCACTGCTTCGCAATTCTCTTCTCGGATACTTAAACCCTCGCCAAGCCCAAGCCTGTAAATGAGCTGATGCGTGAGCCGCCAAAGTCACTTTCGAACTTCGAATGGCTTAACCTTGCTGCTTAATTGAGAGCAAGCTGGCACCGTGCTCTAGCAGTGGCCAAGCCGAGCGTGGGGAGGAAATTACTAATTGGAATATAAATTGCCTGAATGTTAAGAATTGTAAATTTTTAAACAACTCATAATTACATATTATTTTAAATATAATTAAGAAATATTCATATTTATTCATATTAAAATTAAATCATGAAAAAAACTTCATTTTAAAATACGTTTTTGAGCCCATAAAAATTATTATAAATACTATAAAAACAGTTTAATCATTATATCTAAGTTCAATCGATAAAAAAATATTATAAATTATTTTAGTTTTTTTCATAAAAAAATTACAAAATGTCATAGACTAAAATATTTTTTAAATGACAATCATCTAATTTAATATTAGACAAAAAAATTCTTTTACAGTTATAATACGCACATATAAAGCCTTAAATATCTCCAAAATCTTGTAATTTGTAATTGGAATTTAAAATTAATTTGTGGAGTTATTATTTGTGAAAAATTCTAATATCAATTTAATTTATTAAAATTTGTATATTAGATTAATAAAAAAATGATGTACCCATGTTATATATATTTTTAACAGATCTAGCATGCAATATTTATTTATTTATTTAATTTTCCAAAAACTATTAGATGAAAATTATATAAGAATTTTTGTTTTGTTATTGAATTTGTTATCATGTTTGAAACCTAATTATAAAATTTAAGAATACAAAAATTAAATTAAACATGTTTTTCAAGGCAAGCGACCACAGAACTGAAGAGTGTCACCCTTGCAATGACTGCAAGATACCCTCAAAATATGATTGGAATTACATATATAGTCCTCCAGAAAAAGGAAAAATAAAAAATAAAAATTCCGAACAGGATCTGAATTCACATGGACTCGGGAGAACCAACCTTCCTTCCGCTGGCGGAAATTAAGTATAGCAGATCGGAAAAGGCAGAAGGTGCAAATCTGCCGTACAGTCCAAAGCGGCCCATGGCCGAGCTGAGGGAGCTGAGGCACTCCAGCTCAGTTGGAAGCCGAACCTCTTCTTCTCCGTTGAAGCGCGACGGTGATACATCGCCCCTTATGCCTGATAAACAGCTCGACGACGATGATGAGCATGATCGCCACTCTTCTAAGGATCGTGACCGTCCGCTCCTTTCACATTTCCAGTATCTGTGCTCCTTCTTTAATGATGATGCTAGGGTTCCTCCGCACCACTCCAGGATCTCTGTGTTTTTGGTCTTCCTTTTAGTTCTCGTTGGTTTGATCTCAATATTTTCAATCGTGAATAAACTGGTGAGTGCTCTGCATCTGTTCCGCACTACATTCTCAGTTATTTATGTATCTGTCTTCATCTTTTGCTTTTGATTATACCGTTTGTGGATTTACAAAGAAAAATCTGTGGAAAACAAAAGATGACCAGATTGCATAGTTATGTAATATGTGTCAAGTTTCTTTGTTTCTTTAAAATTGAACGACTGTGACATGATGTTTGGCAAACCAGCCGAAGTAGATCGTTTTATATTTTGATTGGGTGATTCTTAGCTATACCTAAATAATGTAGCTGATGGAGTCAACTGTATTCTTCTCTCCAGAAATTCACAACTAATTTTGCGTTCAATTTATTGTAGAGTGCCCCTTACTTGTGTAAAAAAGAGGGGATTGTTCTTCACTGCCCACATGTAAGTTAGCAGGGACTGTCATATTAGTAATTCATTTGCTCCTTTTATATTGTCTAATATATTTTTTTTCCGTTCATTTAGCCTCTGTTGTATCTATTTTAGGTCAAAGAATCATCATCTCTTTGGGAAAATCCTTACTCTTCCACGACATCTTGGAAGCCTTGTGCTGAGCGCCGGGATGGTTTTATATCAGGTTTCCTAGTGTTTTATATGTTGTTAGCTTACCATTTCATCAACTTTGCAAACTACACTAGCAGCGATATTATCAGTTAAAGTAATGCGAACTTTTCATTCAGGACATTTTAAACTATTTTGCTCTTATCTACAACATCAACAAATTCTCTATGCGTAGTTATAATTGGAATTTGGAAAAAGATATTTGTACTTTCAATCCATGATGGCACTTTTCGATACTTGCAGTGATGCAGTTCTTTGTTAATAACTGAATGGATCTATTAATTTTTGCTAGTAATCTTTTCCTTTCCCCCTCTCCATCACATAAACACAACAGATCAAACGGCGCTACAGTAACTTATTACGAATGAGATCATAAACACAACACACATGCACAAAAATATAAATAAATGAAAACACCATACAAAAAACGGTAACTTCGGCAAAATCCTGCATGTTGAAATTGATTAGAAGTTCTATAAATCCATGCTTTACAAACTAATATGGAAATAGTTCTTGTTTCATTCTTCTTTTAGTTTTTAATCTTTTTTCTTATTTGATCGCTCCTTTCATGTTGTTACGGAATATATTAAAATTAGAGCGATGGATGTTGTTAGTACTACCACCATTGTTATCATTAATAATACTCTTATACCTTCATGTAGAACTTCCTCCTGAAAACGAAACAAGTGGCTATATTTTTATCCATGCTGAAGGTGGTCTAAATCAGCAAAGAATTGCGGTATGAGTTAAGTCCAGTCAATTTTGATACTCTAAAATATTTTCCTTTTCTGGAATTCTGTGCCTCTTGTTTTGTATGTTTATTATTATTTGTTATTTTTTCTTATCCATACAATGTATTGCCATTGTTCTCTGATGCATTTATGCCAAAGAAAATTTTCAATTATTATACATTTGGACATTGAACTGTCTGATATAATGAAATAAATATTAAAATAAACCGCAATATTAGTAGAGATTTTTCATACTGTCCATTGTTATGGTACAACGTGTGTTTTGAGATAGAATCCATTGAAGATACTGTTCAATAATATGAAATCCAGATATTGATGACAAAGTAACATTTTCAATGAGCCTCTGCCTTCTTATCCCAAATTAGGGCTTTGAATCAACACTGTAATGTTTCCAAAGCACTAACAAAACAATTAGAATTACCATTTAGAGTTGGATCTGATGAAGTTCCATATTTGCATTTGATTCATGATACTGATATGCAGTGCAGTGGCTGTGGCGACTGTTATATAATTTCTGGTTGTCATTTACTTTGGCCCATATTTCCGAATGCAGATATGCAATGCAGTGGCTGTGGCAAAAATAATGAATGCCACTCTTGTTTTACCCGTGTTGAAGCAGGACCAGATTTGGAAAGACCAAACGTGAGTTATCTTGTCCAATAATTTTCTCATCTTGGTGTTTTGATAAGTTTAACTGCTATTGCCAATGTGTAAAGCATATGTATAAAATATAATATAATCAAGAATTCAAGAGTAGATAATCATTTATTAAATTATTTACTGCTCATCCACATTCGATTGTCATTGTGACTTCCCAAATTTTGGGTCAATCAAATATCTGCTTTCATCTCTCTTGGTGTTTCACCAGTGTGCAAGTCAAAACCTGTGGTTCCTTAGATAAACTATAGTCTGCCTATTTTCTCACCCCCTTATCACACCTATTGGTTAAGAGAGGTGCTATTCATATCATACCAAAACATAATGCTAAAAACCTCTTTACTGAATGATGTGGCAATCTCCACAATACTGGCTTCAAGTCCAATACAATTGTTTGCATGAGGTTGAGTCATCTGATGGTTGTCATAGATTTTGGTAAAAAGGTTTCACTCTCATTGTAAATATTTGGAACAAATTAGGGTTTCTTATTACTTAACCCCATTTTTGAGAAGACTGAGGCCACTCTAATTTCTACAGCGTAATAGTCATAATTTTTATTTTATAAGCTTGTGCCAGATCAGTTTGTAAGTCAAGATGGCTCACCTAGCAGTCTAGAAGGCACTGTGGCATGCACATTACTGCCCCCTTCAGTGGCCGGAATTTGCTTCATGTTTGATCACAATATTCCAATTAGTGTGATAAGCACCATGGACAATAAATTCAGCATATCACTTCGAACTCAAGTTCAAACATTCAGTGCATACTTCTTCCTACTAGATGCACTGGTTCTGCTTCTGCTACTATCTAACTTCCATGACCGTCTTGGCAATTTAGGCGATGGCATCATAGTCCTCTATGGGGGCTTTCAATTCAACTGAAACATATTTGAATGTTATTGCAATAGTCATATATTTTGTGAAATTATTTTTTAAAACAATTTTATCCAAAAGAATATGATTTACATTTACAACTGAATAATGTTTTATCTGAAAGATTCCAATGCAGTTTGCCTAGCTGATCTTGATGATACATTACATGGTTGCAGGAAATTTGAGGACATTTTTGATGTGGACCATTTCATTGACTACCTGAAGGATGATGTCCGCATTGTCCGGGATATTCCTGAATGGTTTACTGATAAAACAGAGCTATTTTCAAGTATAAGGTTTGATAGATTCCTGTGCCTTGGATCTGACAGAATTGAAAATATGAATTTTGGGTTGCTTAACAGGGATGGATTAATATGGGATTAGCTAGATAGTACTTTTTATGTCCTCTCTATTACTTTTTCTTTTGTTCTTTATTTAGCCTTTCACATATTTCTTTTAGCTGTATGAAATGCTTACCAATGATGTCAACCTAGATCAATCTGAGATTTGGTATTGGAAATTAATGCCTTTCTGGTTGGTTGCAACTTCACCAAGAAAATGTGTTGTCTTTCAGACGGACCGTAAAAAACATACCAAAATATGCACCGGCACAATTTTACATTGACAATGTTCTGCCGCGAGTCAAGGAGAAGAAGATTATGGCTCTGAAACCTTTTGTTGATAGGCTGGGGTAGGTGAAGAATGATATATATGCTTTCCACCAGTATTTACTATATATGTAGTTTATGTTCTTATGACAACACTTTACTTGTTTCAGATATGACAATGTTCCTCCAGAAATCAACAGGTTAAGATGTAGGGTCAATTACCATGCTCTGAAATTTCTTCCTGATATAGAGCGGATGGCTGATTTACTAGCAACAAGGATGAGAAACCGAACAGGAAGTTCAAATCCTTATATGTATGTAACATCTGTGGTCAATATTTTGCTGAAGCTGAATCTGGGTCTCATTTATTTAGTGCCAGTGATTTAACAGTTTATCCTTGAATAGGGCTTTGCATCTTAGGTTTGAGAAAGGAATGGTGGGCTTATCATTCTGCGATTTTGTGGGAACAAGAGAGGAGAAAGCTAAAATGGCAGAGTACAGAAAAAAGGAGTGGCCTCGACGATATAAGGTGCTGTACAATGAAATTGTTAGTATGAAGCCTAAGAAGCTTCAATCGGAGCATTTTGTTCTCATTAGCTTGTTTGAAATTGCAGAATGGTTCCCACCTGTGGCAATTAGCGCTGCAGAAGCGAAAGGAAGGACGATGTCCTCTGGAGCCTGGAGAAGTGGCTGTTATTCTTCGGGCTATGGGATATCCTAAGGAAACTCAAATTTATGTTGCTTCTGGACAAGTGTATGGTGGACAGAACCGGATGGCTCCACTGAGGAATATGTTCCCGAATCTGGTAAGGACTAAGGAGTCTACTGCCTCATGATAAGCATAGTACTGCTTCGTGAGTCCTGATTAAATTAAAAAAAAAAATTCTTAAGAGCTCCCTTTTTATCAAGTAGTGATATCATGACTGGGTTTTCTAATATCTACTAGAGGCTTTAAGGCCACGATGCAATGTTATATTTTGTTCCACAATAAATTTAAGACAGATTCTTTTGATATTTTACAATGTGATTAATCGTTTCACTTTTAAAAACAGGTTACAAAAGAGGAGTTGGCAACTAAAGAGGAGTTGGATGGTTTTAGAAAGCATGTGACGAGCCTTGCGGCTCTGGACTTCTTAGTATGCTTGAAGTCGGATGTATTTGTAATGACCCATGGAGGCAATTTTGCTAAACTAATCATTGGGGCCCGTAGATATATGGGTCACCGTCTCAAATCAATTAAGCCTGACAAAGGACTTATGTCGAAGTCTTTCGGAGATCCATACATGGGTTGGGCTACTTTTGTTGAAGATGTTGTTGTTACCCACCAGACACGGACTGGATTGCCAGAGGAGACTTTCCCTAACTATGACCTCTGGGAGAACCCTCTGACTCCTTGCATGTGTAAAGCTTGATCACAGCAATTTTACGGATATAAGTTTTACGCTAGGACTTAGTCCATGTGCCTCCCCAAGAAATGTGCACCATCTAAATTTAGATGTCCTATCCACGGGGTAAACTTGGGAATCTGAGCTGCGGTTAATGCATGTGTTTAGGTGGTGATCGTCACCGGAAATGTATGGCCTGCAGAAGTGAGACTTGACTGTAAGTTGGTTTTTTCCCCCCACATGAACCATTGTATTCCCTTTGCGGAGACGCCAGCTGTATTTCGTCTCTACATCTAACATGCAGTAGTTTGGTTTCTTTCTTTATCCTGAAAAGAAATTGATATAATTTTTTGTACCAAGAAAATTGTGGAAATTATTAGTGAATATAAAAGTTGTTAGGTTTCTTCTGTCGTGTTAGCGCGCCCTTTGGTAGCAAAATTATGCAAGAGCATGGCTAAGTTTTTTATTTATTTTTATTTCCAAAAGAATGTCGCTGAGAAATGTTGCCTGCAAACTAAGAGTACGATTGTAAAAAAGAAAGTTTAACTGAATACATAATACTGTCTAAAAGAAGTATGCTTGTATTAGTCTGTACATTGCATTAGTCAAATGTGCACGAGTGGTTCCTTTTTCTTAACCCTGAACGGTTAATTATGGTAAGTTTTGGAACTTTAAAAGTGACACGAGGTTATAAGTGAAGGCATTTATTAATTTAATGTAAAATAATGTTAGTTTGTTTTTTAGTAACGAGAAATTTTTGTCGTGGGTTGTCTCTTAATAATATGGCATAAAATGTCGGGTAATGTTAAATTAAAGATAATTGACCGGTGACGTGTATCAGAATATTGGATAGTTAACGAATGTGACATGTATGGCTATAGCATATCATTGAATAATCAAAATTTATAGACTTGTAATGATTAAAGAGATCCAGATGAAGGGTCATTCTGCTGTCGTGTTGGGCTGGGCGAGGAATCTACGCGCACGCGCTTCCCCCCGCATTTGTCTAGAGTCTAGGCATTCACCTGCACCAGGTAACAAGCGCCTGATGTCAATCATCAAGGTTTTGAATGAAACGGCATGTGTGAAACCGACCCCGTTCCACTTCCACCCCGCTCGTGTAATCCTTGTTCTTTTCCTCCACTCCCTAATACGAAAATTTATCTCAGAAAAGTTTCCTTAGGCCTGGGACAAATCATTCATTCCAATTCAGTTTGAGTTCATCCAATTCTAAATGGAGGAAATCCCATCAGATATTTTTTCCTCTTCCTTTGCGGTTTCTATCTTCCAAGAAAACCCAGTAAAGTGCTAACTTGGGATTCCGTGGAATAGCAGCACGGGTAAACCAGATAGCGACAAAGACAATGTGCAAGTGCAACCTGCCAAAGAACCCGACTGTATTATAGTAAAGCGCTAAACGTAACTGTAATGCATATGATTGACAGCTCATCTTTATTGATTTTTAGCTATTATTATACTAAGAAGGTAGAAATTTAGTATTTAGCAGTCAAGAACTGTTTGCGGGAACTACCGCTCAGCAACCATGAAGTGTTTCTCTGTCGTTCTTGTCTGCTTTCTCCTTGGTCTCTGTATTCAGAGGTATGTGAGCATCTTCTTCTTCTCTATCAGCTGCATGTTTCTGGTTAATTGGCCGCTTGAAGCCAAAACTCCTCAAGTTTTATGCTGTTTCTACTCATTACCATTGCCTTTTGCTGAAGAATGTCAAAAGATAATGCACATCGTTTTCATCATTTTAACGAGAGTTTAAATGCCCAGAAATCGGCTTTGTGGACAATATTTAGCTTATGTTTCATGAATATCCAATGCAACCCAAACTGCTGTCATTTTGTCCCCCAAATTATATGAAACGACAAATGATTTTGAGCCCACATTTAGGTGATTTTGATTTTGTTGGGTGCATTTCAAAAGCTGCTACGAGAAAAGAAACTGCTTTTAAAAGTTGATTTTATGAGTTGCCTTAATAATGGCATTCGGTAGCTAAAGCTGCTTTGAAAATGACTTATGGTCATGATGTCAGTTTTGCGTCAGTTCTTTACTTACTTTTATAACATAAAAGCAACTCCAGAAATGCCGGTTCACTTCGTCTTCGATTGATGAATATAGGGATTAGGGAAGTAGAAGAATCGGTATAAATTAATTGAATGAGTCGGGAAAATTTTAACATTTATGTTGATCATTATAAATATGAATATGAAATGTTATAAACAAGGTTCAATTTGAATCTCTCTCTCTCTGGAAAGAATAGCTGTCGATTGTGCAGACACTAATTTTACCCAAACTAAAGCAGAAAATATAAAAAGTCCTAATTCTACTTTCTTCTATCATATCCAAGTGCAGCTTAGGCGCGCATTAATCTTTTGGGCTTTGTTCTGTTGTTGGTTGAAAAATAAGCAACGATGCTCTAACATAATGCTTTTTTTTCAATCAATTATTGAAACATCTTATTAGACTTCCCAAGATTCTTTAACCAAATCTATAAGTATACGAAACAAATAACATTTCTGGAAATTTGGTTGTTCATTTCAGTTTGTCGTCTGAAAATGTATCTGGGAGTGGCCTACAGCAAGCTAGCTTCCCACCAAGAGGTTGGAATTCCTATGATTCCTTTAGCTGGATAATTTCTGAGGAAGAATTTGTACAGAGTGCTGAAATTATTTCTCAGCGTCTCCAGGTTCATGGATACGAGGTATAAATAAAGCAGGGAAGTAAAGCTTACGGATGAATTTGGATATGTTAATAGTAATTTGGTAGATATAGATATGATTCCTTTCCTTTAAAACCTTGTAGTATGTTGTGGTGGATTACCTCTGGTATAGAAGGAAGGTCAAGGGAGCTTATCCTGATTCTCTTGGATTCGATGTAATTGATGAATGGGGGAGGATGATTCCTGACCCAGAAAGGTGGCCTTCTTCCCAAGGAGGGAAAGGGTTCAGTGAAGTAGCTAATAAAGTACATAGCATGGGTTTAAAGTTTGGGATTCATGTTATGAGAGGGATAAGCACACAAGCAGTCAATGCAAACACTCCTATCTTGGATACAACAAAGGTATTGCTCCTTCTCTCTGATATAACTTGATAACTTGTGGCTTGTTATATTCGACATTGGTAGTAATGGATCCGTTATGTAATTAATTTTGTCGAAAAGTACATTCGAAGCAAGATATGCATTTTTTTTGCTCAGAGGATACACTTGAAGTTTTCTGTTGATTCTTGTTCCTCTGATTAGAAAATGGTTTTATGGGATATTGTTTTGCCTCATAATCAATTTCTTCTTGTTGACATTTAATTTCTCCTCTTGCAATTTGCTAGGGTGACGCTTATCAAGAATCTGGTCGGGTGTGGCATGCAAAAGACATAGCAATTCCAGAAAGGGCTTGTGCTTGGATGCCTCATGGTTTCATGAGTGTAAACACGAAGTCGGGAGCTGGAAAAGCCTTTTTGAGGTCCCTTTATGAGCAGTATGCTGAGTGGGGTGTTGATTTTGGTACTTGGACTACTAAAATATATTCTACTTATTATGCACTATCACAATATATACGATATTACAGACGTTAATCATAATGTTTCCTCAAAAGCTTACTGCATTCCAGATATCATCTTCACCTAAATTTGCGTTAAGTGAAGCCTTTTTACTGTCTTTTTCATCATGATAATTCTGATGACTTTGTGAAATGGAGTTGGTATTTTAGTGTTCCCTTTATCCTGAATTTATGTTCTCCTATCACTGGGAGCTTCTGTTTCCACGAAAGTTCAGGTTAAATTCACCTGGTTCACTTCCTAGGGCCACACTTTAAAACCCGTTCTTCTGCTTTTCGTGCAGTGAAACATGACTGTGTATTTGGTGATGACTTGGATTTAAATGAAATAAGCTATGTATCAGAGGTATTATGCAGTTTCCTCTTCCTCTTAGTCCCTCCCGGTCTCTTTTTCATATCAACAATGAGATCAGTTTTAATTTGGCAAAGATTTATAGGAAAACTTACTATATGAAATGCTGTGCCAGATTCTCAGGGAGCTTGATCGTCCCATTGTATATTCTCTGTCTCCTGGAACCAGTGTGACACCAGCCATGGCTAGGGACATCAGTGGACTAGTCAACATGTACCGTATAACAGGAGATGACTGGGATACTTGGGGAGATGTCGTAGCACATTTTGATGTAACAAGGTGATTAGGATTTCAATTCAAGATGTTATTATGTTGCCACTCTATCTATGTTCTGTTATCACCGTATTTTATAACTAAGTTCATTTAATTCTGAATCAGGGATTTTTCTACTGCTAATATGATAGGAGCAAAAGGTTTGATGGGAAATTCTTGGCCTGATCTGGACATGCTACCATTTGGATGGCTAACTGATCCAGGTTTTAAGGCTGCACTGCTACTTTCTTTTCCCCAGAAAGAAATCATGACCCTCATATTGTGAATGGGTTGGTGATGAGTGAACCAAAATCTTCTTGCAGATGCACTAAATATTTTATGAAGCATTAGAAAATTTAAAAGATGTTTACCATCTCATATCATAGATTATGGCAATGAGCTGGTTTAAATTTTAGTACTTTTGGAAATTGGATTATAAAATACCTCTTTTCCTTCCCTTCTATAGGTTCAAATGAAGGTCCACATAGATTTTCTAACCTTAATCTAGCAGAGCAAAGAACTCAGGTATGCATAGAAGCACAATTTAGTTGCTCTCCTATATATTTATGTACCTATGTTGGTGTGTGCACATTCATTATTAGATTCTAAGTATTCTTTTCTCCCAGATGACTTTGTGGTCCATGGCAAAGTCTCCCCTTATGTATGGAGGGGATGTGCGGAAGCTGAATCAGACCACATATGATCTCATCACAAATCCTAACTTGCTGGAGATTAATTTTTTCAGCACAAATAATATGGAGGTATGTGAACCATCTATCTTCTTTTTGAGAATAATGGGCTAGTCAGATAAGTATTATATCAGCTTTGCTGTTTTGACAGTTTTCTTATATCACAAGTCCAAAAAATTTTAAGCTTGAAGCCAAGGATCTTGCTAGGAAAATGAGAAGATCTAAGAGAGAAAGACCAGCATCTTATACACATTCATTAGGTCTCATTAGCTGTACTGAGTCAAAGGCCAGTGGTTGGTCTATTGAAAGTCTCAACCAAGATCTTGAAAGAATCTGCTGGAAAAGCAGTTTAGGAAACAAGCAACAAGCACCTTTTTGCGTACACAAGAGACAACTTCGTTTGGCATCGTAATACTGCTTTATCTTTCTTCGATCTATTTGTCTAAATTTGTTTCAGTTGTTTGTGTTGTTAACGGAAATTGTCATATTGATGCTGCTACAGAGATGAGGACATTATGTATCAGAAGGACTATCGAGGGAAACATCATTTAGTTGCAACTAACAGAAAGGAATTTTGCTTGGATGCTTCTCCAAAAAGAAAGCTTACTTCAAAAGAGTTCAAGAGAGGTACATTTTCCCCTTGCAGATGGGATGCAAATCAGGTAAGTTGTAGTCTGTATTTCATCTACAATTCTTATTCTTTGGGAATAGACTCCTGTATATAAGTATCATCGAAGCATCCTGTAAGCAGTTAGCCAGCGTGTAATCATTGTAGCTTGTCTCCAGGGTGGTTTACTGGATATAGAAAAATATTCAGCGATAAACCTTGTCTATGCATTCCAATATGTCCACCCCTTTCTAGATATCATATGCCTTGACTAGTTTCTTGTATCCAATAACAATAAGACTTGTATATTCTTGATATTTGTGGATCTTTTTGGAAGTTGATCTATCTGCATGTAACAGATATGGGAGTTTAATCCTAATGGGACACTGGTAAACAGTTATTCCGGCTTGTGTGCAACACTGGATTCTGTCAAAGGTGGAAATTTGTAATTATGAACCACTTTCTATATTGACCCAAATAGTTTCTACAAGTTACTATGTCTTTTTTCCTTTTGTTTATTATTTATAATTCAAGTGGGCCATTGATGCAGCTGCAGTTAATTCTGGTGGGTCTCGTTCTTGGATTGCTACAGGAAGAAAAGGTCTGGTACTATCAAATTCCAGATAAAGCTTAAGAATTTTCGTGTTTTCTAGAAACAACAAAATAATAAATGACTCATTGTGAGCATTCAAGCACTGCAATAACATCTAATGGCCAGTTTCTGGGAAAAAAGACAGATATCATAAGTTGTTACCCCCTAACTTTTACTGCTACATCTTTGTGTAGGAGAAGTCTATGTAGCTTTCTTTAATCTAAGTGAACAGAAGACAGTGATATCTGCTGAGACGTCAGACCTGGCTAAAGTGCTTCCTGGCAGAGACTTCAGTTCCTGTAAGTGCAGGGAAGTGTGGAGTGGAAAAGACATAGTGATAGTGGTAGGGACGATATCAGTGGCAGTGGAAAGGCATGGATGTGCACTACTTGTCCTGAATTGCGGCTAGAATAAAAGAATTTCAATTACCCCACTTCCCCAACATGAGGTGGATAAATTTGAATGTAAATGCAATTCAATGCACTGCATCTTGTAAGACGAATTATTAAAGGTATTGGCAATGATTGCTTCGACCTTGGTTGAGCTCCCTTATTTTATGGACGGGAAACATCCTGCTAAAACCGCATTACATTTACATGTTCATATTGCTTTCTTTTCTTGGGTACTCAATGGATGTATTGTAAAAATAATATTTGAGACTTGATGAATAAACTTGGGGCATTCGCTTTTGAGTTTTGATTTTTATAAGTAAAAATGATTTAGTAAGATTTATTTAATATCTTTTTAATCCTGTATTTATTTATTTAAAAATATTAAATCCTAATATTTTTAATATTATCTCATTAATTTTATTAATGTGTTTTAATAAATATTGATTAAGAATAAAAATAAAATATTTTCAAAATAGAAATTAAGTGCTGAATTTTGAACACAACCTTTGTCGGGCTCAACAGGAATTTGTGACTCTATGGGACGGAGATCCAGACTCTGGATGTTACAAAGCCATTAAAACGTCTTTTCGAACACAAACTAACAAATAAAGACTTTCCAAAATTGCTTGACACATCACTCTTACCTGAACTGAACAGATGCGCAGAAGCATAGAGATTAGAAGAGAGCGCTTTTCATGGATCTCCGTTTTACTTGCTCAACTCGTTTTCCATGTTTTGTTTTCTCCCTCTCTCTGACTCCCATTTTCTACTTATGTTTATTTCCATCCCAATCTAAAATGCTAAATATGGTCTCTGCAACTGCAACCTCTTTCACCATGGCAAACTCCTCTAAAGGTGATACCTTTTCTCCTAAACACATATTCCCATTCAAACGTGGGATGAATAAGAACGAAGGAAAACACTTTCTTCAATGCGTTTCCAGCTCTTTTCCTTCTAATATCAATTCCATTAGCAAAATTAATGTTCAAAGCGCCAGCTTTTCTGCTTCACGCTTAACGGGGACGGGCATTGCATTTGAGGGGGCGGTCGTCGCCGGTAAGCTTCACCGGCTGGTTTCGGAATTCCAGTATCTCTCGGAGCCCATAGATCGAGTGAAGAGGCTATTGCATTACGCGGCGCTGCTGCCTCCGCTGGAGGAGTTAGATCGTGTGCCGGAGAATCGAGTCATGGGTTGTGCCACTCAAGTATGGCTGAAAACGGAGATGGACAAGTGTGGAAGAATGAGATTCGAAGCCGATAGCGATTCGGAGATATCCAAAGGTTTCTGTTCGTGCTTGATTTGGATGTTGGATGGTGCAGAGCCAGAGGAGGTGCTCATGGTGGAGACAGAGGATTTAGCAGACATCAACGTGGGATTTCCCATCAAGGCACAGTCCAGAGTGAATACGTGGCACAATGTGTTGTTTAGCATGCAGAAAGCTACTAAGGCTTTGGTTGTGGGGATAGATAGAAAGCCCCCCCTCAAAGATTTTTCCTTCTCTGATTGTCACAGCTGATGATATTTCTTCAAATAGGAATTTTTTTTCAAGTACCCTTTTCATTCTTTGTGGTTGCAACACGCTCCTCGCTGATTCTGAGACCATGCCGGATAAGCTTTCCCTGAAAGTTTCCCTGAGATAGATTTCTACGCCCCCAAGAACAGGCCCATCCATATGCATACGCTCGCACTCGGAAGAGTTTATGTTCTGAAATAGGCTTTACATGGAATCATATTCAAATTATCTACCATTTTCTTGGTTGGGGCTATTTTTCGGGTGGGAGAAAGTGGTTGTACCTTCTAAGTCCAAGCCTACATTGTTATCAGTTTATTATTTATTCTTTAACCCCCTCACTTGTATGGGTTTATTGTATCTCTCTCCCTTCCTCCCTGCTATCACTTATTTATCTCCTATGCTGACAAATTTTTCTTTCTTCTCTGATGGAACTTAATTTGAAGAGTTGTCGACATCCTTTTGGAGCCTGACACTAGATTCTTACAAATCATCACGCAAATAAATGATTAGAATATTAATTATTGTGGTAAATACTTACGAGTTTGTCAATTAACAAAATAAAAGGCAAGAAAATAGTTGTTGTTGCATATTCTGATTTAAACCCTGAACTAAAAGGAGGACGGTTTTGTCTTAAATGTTTGTCTGGTCAATACTCAATTGGTTATGACAGATTCAGTGGTGAAGATTACAGCCAATTTCTCATAGTCTTAATTAATTTTATGCAATGATATGAGCATGTGGAGGTTTATTGTTCCTTTTATGTTTCCTTTCTTTCGCTCTTGTCCTGCAGGTGAATGTAGCTTGCCGATATAAACGATAAAATCCTAGAGTGTACCCTTATCATGAATTTTCTGCATCATTGTGAGTTTTGACCCTCAATTTTTTACTGCAGATATTTTGGTTTTATTTTAGTTCACCCTGAAATTGGTCATACTGCAAATGGTAATGGAATCGAGTCCACATTTAAAAAAAAAATTGGCAAACATTAGTTTATTCTGAAATGAAGCTCAACCCTCTAAACCTCCTCTCTTTTATTGCTCTAAAGTAGCTGCACTTTGACAAGCTTGGTTCTGCTGCTGTGATGTTTTTCTGCATCCTTTGAAGGTTCTTGCCAACTTTGCAGCATGAAGAAACATGAGCGTGTGTTATTGTGTGAAACGTTATTATTTTTTGTTTGCCACACCCGTTCCCTATAAGGTGGGATTTGCTTCTGACGGGAAAATGAAGTGTCTGTGAGAGCAAGCGAAAGTAAACTGAGCATGATTCAGTGCATGTATAAAAAAAACTGTAAATGACATTTTCTGGTCATATTTGGAATGGTAATTATATATTATTATCAGCTTGATAATTGTAAAAAAGCAAAAGCAAAAGCAAATAATCTCTAATCAGCCGGTGACGAAAATCTAGGCATTGGTTAATTTGGATCTACAAAAATCTGACATCTAAGTAGTACAACATATGCAACTGCGAAGTGTGAACCTCTACGAATGTTCTAATGTTCATTAAAGGTGAAAGCTAGTCCACCAGATCAGCTGTTGCATCTAAAGTGGTTTAGATCAATTATCATCACAGTGACGTCATCCAAAGTTCCCCTTCTCACAGCAAGGTTCACAAGCTCCTTACAGGCAGCCAGAAGTCCATCAGGTGGACTTTTATTGTGGATGTTGCTTTCTTTGGTTGGCGTCTCTTTTTTCATATTTACTCGCTTGACAAATGAAATTCTTCGTGATTTTGATGGAGGGCTTTCATTTTCACAAGCAAAGTCATCTTCAGCTTCATTCCAGCTATTCAGTGTCTTTTTATAGCCAGTAGACACTCCCGTGCCCCTTGGCTGCTTGATAAGTGAAATTCTCCGAAGCTTTGATGAAGGACTTATGTTCACGCGTCCATAATCATCATCAGTATCGTTCTGTAGATCTCCTGAAGAACCCAGCTTCTCTTCATTCCAGCTATTCAGTGTCTTTTTATAGCCAGTAAGACACTCCCGTGCCCCTTGGCTGCTTGATAAGTGAAATTCTCCGAAGCTTTGATGAAGGACTTATGTTCACGCGTCCATAATCATCATCGGTATCGTTCTGTAGATCTCCTGAGGAACCCAGCTTCTCTTCACCTCGACATAAACGTGTCACAGTATCAACAGCTTCTTGGTTATCAACCTAAGCAAAATGTTTGACATCAGCCGCAGTTAACTTTGGTTATTGTTTCAATTGTTTCTCCCATACAAAAAAAAATTCTGCCTCTACATACATATTGTAGAAGTGAACGCAAAACCTCGGTTCAAAGGAGAACCTCTGATAACATTGTTATCAATCTGTTTCCAAAATTTAGCACCTATTCTTAAAAACAAAATCAAATCCAGAAGTAATTGGTAACAATTTCACTATCTGATTCAAGGAAAGAGCTTAATATCTCTCGGCATTTGTGTCAAAGAACCAAGGTAGATTATCAACTAGAGATTTATTGGTGCAATTAAGCTGTGAGACAAGTACACATGAAACTTAGAAAAGATAAAGGCCAAAAGCATGAACCATTGATAATTTTCTTTGGAATCTTAAAGGTCTAAGATGTATGCTTTGACATCAATCTGAGTTACAGGAGTGGTTTCTGTCTCACCTCATCCCACAGTCCATCAGAAGCCAAGACAAGAAAGTCCATGTCTGCAGTCAATTGCAAAATCTTGGTATCAGGTTCAGCCAGCACCCACTCCTTCAGATGAGCATCCCCAATGCTTCTAGAAACAGAGAGTATCCCATGAACTCTCCATACTCCTCGATGAACCTCCACATATCCTCCCTTAAAATATTAAAAATAAAACATGAATGTGTCTTTCTCCCCCATCTTAAATCCACTAAGTTTGACCCCAAATGTTATTTTATCAAAGTTTTGAATAAGTACCTTATCCTCAATTCTTCTCCGTTCATCCTCCAGTTCCACTCTGTGATCTCTTGTGAGAACTTCAGCCACTCCACCTCTACAAAGAACAGCCCTGCAATCTCCCAGGTTTGAAACAACAATCTCCTGCCCTTGGATCAAGGCTGTGACACAACAGGTACCGCTGCCTATACCCTGCATTGTGCAATGAAATCAGAATTTCCACGACTTATATTGGAAAATAATATTTGCAATTTTCTAGAGCTATTGACAGGTTACTATCTCTTGAGTTAAATTTTCTTGAGCTATTCGCACAAACATTATCGCCGTTGTATTATTTTTATGTGTTCCTTTATCTCCTAATCACAGATGCTATGCTAGAGAATATTATCATATTGTAAAAAAAAATTTTTTTAAAAAAAAAAAAAAATATATATATATATATATATATATATATATATATATATATATATATATATATATATATATATATATATATATATATATATATATATATATATATATAATAAAAATGCAACAATTGTATTGTATGTTTTAATCTATGAAATCAATCGCTAAGAGGATCAAAATCACTATAATGAACATAAGAATTCAAAAGGTCTTGTAATCAGAAGATAATTAGCAGCAAAATCTGGTGAATAAAAAACATAAGCATTTCGGAATTAGGAGAAACACGGAAAGTACTTGCCTGCTTCAAGAATTCTACGTCTGTCTTAAGATACCCAGCTTTAACTGCCTCCTCCTTAGCCTTGGATTCCTTACAATGCTCCATCATTTTGAAAATGTTGGTGTGCAGGTTCTCGGCGACAAACTCTGCGGCTTTCTTGCCACCGTGCCCATCGTAGACGCCAAAGAAGCCCTACACATTAGCAACACAAGGTAACAATGAAACTCGAGAACAATTACAGATGAAAAAAAATGATTTGTTTTCGTTGTGCATGACTAACTTTCTTTGGGTTGCCCTCTGAGGTAGAAACAATCTTGTGGGTATCTTCCATGAACTTTTTCTTGCCTTTCGCCGAAGAAACCCCAAAGCCAAATCCACAAAAAGAAACATTTTCCTTGGAGGCCTTGAAATCAATGAGCTTCTCTGTTTGGATTTCTTGCAAAACATTTGGGATCTCGATCTTGGGAGGCCTCTTCCGCTTCAAAGAGGAAGAATCAGCAGAAGTGGGGGTTGGGGCAGTGACGGGAAGACGGGAAGATGGAATAGGAAAATTGAAGTCGGAAATGGCATCGGTCTTACGAGGTAAAAGTAAAGAATGGGTAGCCATTGCTGCGGAAGAGAAGCAGGAAGCGAGAGACGAAGAGAGGCTCTAACGGCTATAAACAAACAAACGCGAGAGTGAGTCTGACAAGTTCGAGTGTGCAGTCAAAGATAATATTGGAAGGTAGTTAGGGTTTGTAGGAGTCAAAAAAAAAACAAAAGATAATTTCGCTGCGAGCCGTTAGAGAGATCGGTCAAACAGTTTGTAAATTTTGTTGGAGGGAAGATTAGTCCGTTAGCTAAAATTGGATTCTTTATCGTTTTGTGTTCTAGTTTACAACTCAGACTCAGTCTCAAACTACATAATTCGGATCACGTTTTCGTATATAAGCCAACCCCTATTTCCTCGCCAATGCTGTTTTATCCAATTTATTCAGAATGCGTTCTATTCCATAGCTGGCATGGCTTGGCTCGGCTCGGCTCGTGTCATTTGTGATAGGCCCAATTTTTTACAATAACTGTTTTTTGTGATAAATGAAATTGAATTGATTTTTATGTTAATTAAGGCGTTTTTACATGAAATATAATTATAAATACATAACTTACTACGTTTGGGTTGGATCAAATAACTTGTGGGGCTTTTATGGTGAAGCCCAAGCTTAGAAGGCATTATAGTTGGAAGTCTAAATAATTTTGGGGTCTATTTTGTATGACAATCTTGATTCATAACCCCAGTGTTGAATCAGGAATTGTCAAAATATAATGAAAGGGTAAAACTACTACTGCATTCATTCAGGGAGTGAAGTTACTAATTACCTAAAACTGATAGAACCGGGATTTAAAGGATAGGAAGATAACAAACGACCTTGTCGGAGAATGACATTGAAACGAGGATGAAATTAACAGACCAACGGTTGTTCATTACAGCATCCTTACTTTTTATAAGGGACTTGCTGATCTTTGAAGATAGTTTCAATGACAAAATAACAACTACAAAGAAAAGCAAAAGGATGAAACTGCTTTAATTTTTCTTCTTACTTTTTTGAAAGAAAAGTTTCGCCATAGTAATTTACTTGTTTCAATTAAAAAATTATTAATTATTTAATTTTTTTTAAAAAATACATTTATATATGTATTATAAAATATGCACTAATATATGAATGTGGTAATTTTTATCTTGTCAATATTCATGGTATAGTTTAGGTTTAAGGTAAGATATATTTAAAGAAAATTTAATTAATTAATTTTGTAATTATATATACATAAATATACAAAATACATGCAGCCGAATATAAATAATAAATTGTATCTTATATTTTTAAAATATAAAATAAATTAAGTTAATTTATAGTATTTTATGCCATATAATTTTTGGCTGTAATATTTATTTGAGTGTGTAATATTCCTTTAAATACTAGAGCAAAAAAATCACAAATTAATTTTATTTACTTTATATAATTTAGAACATCGAGAATTGGACGAAAGAGATTTGATACTAATCCTAATTATATATATAAAAAAAATTAATAATAAAAAATATATATGTATTATAATTTTATGACCTTAGGTTATTTAATTATTTTAGTTTATTTTTATAAATATTTTGATTCAAACATTCAAATGGCCATTATAATGGTCGAAAGGGCAAACTCCAAAGCCTTCGCACAGTTGGATGATTGAGACTCGCATTAAAAATACACTCAAAATTTTTATATGCAAGTCATTGAAAATTACGATATAGCAATTATGATCCGAGTAGTATGGCTAACTAAACAGATGTCCGTCAATGGTTTTTGCCGCAAGGAATGAAAATTAAATATTTTTGTAGCTAAAATGGTTGGCTATTCATTTGAGAAAATGCAAGTGGGAGGTGTAGTTGAATGTTGCACAGGGATGGATGCAACTATTGGTAATAATAATAGTTGAGAAATCCATACTTGTATTCACAAAATGTAGGCATAACTCGCGGTGAAACATTTTTTTTTTTTAGAAGATGTTTGGTATACATAAAATTTTTTATTCTTAAGAATTATATTTTTTGATAAATATTTTTTTTTAAATAATAATTATTAAAAATATTTAAAATGTGTTTAGTTAATTTTAAATATTTATTTAAAAAAAATTATTATTATATTTAGTTATAATAAAAAAAATTTGAAAATTGTAGTATTTTTAGAAAAATATTCTTATTTATATTAAAGTGAAAGAGAGAAAGTGAGTGTAGAGATGATAGAAAAAAGAGAAATATTATAAAAAATAAAATAAAAAAAAAAGAGAGATGAAAAAGAGTATGAGAGAGATAAACGAAAAAGAGAGAAGACGAGAGAGACGAGTAAAAGAGAGATAAAAAAAAATAATAAAATAAAAAATATTATTATTTTTTTATATTTAAAAAAAATTATATAATATAAAATATTTAGATTTTCACTCCTTTTACATGAACAACTCTCGGTGATAATTCTATTAAAAATTCATTTTCAAATATTCATATTTTTTGAGAATTCTGATTTAAAATTTAAAAATTAAATATAAAAATTTAACTTTCCTAAATTCAATTTTTTAAAAATCTAAAAAAATTTCTCCTACCAAACACTCTATTTCTAACCCCAATCTTTGAAAAACTAAAAAAAATAAAAAAGTCGTGAAGCGAAATGATCATTGACGAGGTTAAATTCCATAATTTCCATCTTAATTCACGATATAAATGGATGACGACATGTCCCAATATTAATAGTAATAGTAACGCGATCATTTTCATGCCCAACTACGCCAAACTAGATTGAATAAAGTTTAGCAAGAAGGCATAGACTAGTCAACCCGAATAATATTCAGAATTGGACCGACCGAATTGATTGAATGCAGCGAAATTAATGGCTCATTGGCCTGCCTCAATGGGTTTTTAACACCTGCACATCAATTAAATAAGTACGTAGTTTTTGGGGCTCTTCCGCTATTTACTTATTCTCCTCGCTATATAGCTGGCCTGTAAAGATTGTGACGCTGGGTAGTTCACATTTTGAAAATTCTTACTTACGGGAAACAAGATAGAGCGATATAGGAACTTAATATATATAGCTTTCAAACTTTCCACGTCCTAATTCATCAATCCATGCTGAAAGGTCACACAAAAAAAGTATGACAATTTGTTTCCAAGTTGACGGTTGCTAAACAATAAACTAGTCATCGGATTAAAAAGACAGAGCGAAGGTTCCCTGCTAGAGCCCCCTCACTTGATTCTTTTGTCGCCAAAATGATGGCTCTCGTAAGAATCATGCCAAATTTAACGAAGAACGGGAATTGTTGGAAAATCTGTATTACCGAATCTATCTTGGTCAAGCTCTGGTATTGTCAAAAGAATGCTCGTAGGAGGATTCACCTTTTTAATTATCCTGGCTGGGACCATTATTCCACTTCTTCAAAATTTGAGTGACGTAGTTCTGTATATCATGTATAAGGTTTCAATAGACCCACTAGTTTTGGTTTCAAAAAAATTGTACACGTCAAATCCCACTCTTGTTCTAATGGCTGTTAAAGTTACTAGGAAAACTTAACTACCTATTTTTTTTTTTTTTTTATGATCATTAAGAAAAGAAAAAAGAAAAACAACGAATATTAATTTTTGGGGAAAAAAAAAAAGCGATGAAAAGAATTGGGAATAGTCAAATTACACGAAAGAGATAGCAGGCAGGTAAATTGCTTTGGTCCGGTAAAGAAAAATAGAATACCGACTTTAAAAGCCGAGTTTCATATCTTTTGTTAAAATAAAAGAAAATAAAATAAAAGAAGAAGAAGAAGGAGAAATTGTAGATTTGCCCAAAAAATGTAAAAATAAAATAGAAGTGGCAGTGAAGATAAAATAGTGAATCAGGTTGAAAAATCACCTAAATTTACTGAACCTGAATCCACCGAAATTTCACCCAACAGTTTTTTTTTTTTTTTTTTTTATCTGGATGCTGGTCTCTTAAATTCATTGAAAGCTTGTGTTGTTTTCTATATATAATTTTTGTTTATTTTACGAGGAAGAAGAAGGGAATTCCAAAACAAAACAAGAACCTCTCTCACTTGCTTCCCTCCGTAGTCAAATCTCAAGTCAAGATCTTGTTTGCTGGGGATACAAACCCAGACCTCAGACATCATTCTATTTTGTTATTTCTTTATTTCTGTTTCGCCGGTAAATTCCTCGTTTATGCGTCTTCTTCTCTCACCTTGGAAAGGTCGATCACCAACTCCTCGCACCTCAGATTTCAATTCCCACTCCTCTATTTTTCAGCTTTACGCCAAAGCTTCCCTTCTTGTCAGATCTTGCTTTGGTCTTTAGGGCTATTACAGGTACGCTTCAACTTCTCTAATTATTAACTCACTGGTTCTAACTTCTAACGGTTTCTGATTGGTTGCGCTCACAAAGTATAACTAAACAAAGTACAAATACTGGAATGGATTTCTCCCCTTTTGAAACCCAAGACCAAAAACAAACACCCACTCAACTGAACGCAATATCACTTTTTTTTTCTCTTTTTCCTTTTAACAATTGTCGTGGTCTTTGTTTGGAAAGCTCAAAACATAGACCTTCAGTTTTGGGTGCTGTAACCTGCAAGGTTCAAGCAATCTTTAGTCGCTGCCTTTTTGGCAGTATCCCCTCCTTCAGCTAGTTTGTGAGCAATTTGAAATATCTGTCTCAAGTTGATAGGGTGTTGACCGTATATTCCTGTAAATGCAATTGACGGTGAGTTTTTCTGGTCAATCGATTTTGCTAGGTGCATGCTATCGCGAAAATTTCTCCGATAAACAAGATGCAATATTTAATGAATGAATCTGAGCTGACTTTGTGCTGATTTCTCTGAGGCTTTTCATATCTTACTGGGGACAATTATTTTTGTCTTACTAAACTGATGGACCAATAAGCTTTTCCTTTTTCCAATTCTTTTGGGGTATATTGAGATGGTATTTACACTATTCGATAGAATAAAAAATTGCCACATGGTTGTGTAATTTTGGACGTAGGAAGTTGGGAATATCATCTAGTTGACTTCCATATCATATTTTTTCAAAGAGACCACATGAGTTGCTCTCTCTGCAGAGGTACTTACGGAGGTTATTGAGGAAAGGCACATGCTTTTCTAGCTTTCGGTTCAATCATGTTGTTTGAAGAATGGCTGATTGCTAATCTTAGTTACTTTGCCATAGCTCGAAGTGCACTTATAAGTTGTTCCTTTTAGAGGTATCCTTGCACCCATAATTCTCATTTGATATGTTCGAAAAATCTGAAGAGGTTGCCATGATGAAATGTTGCTACACGGCTTGGTTTGTGGGACACCTTCATTATAGAAGTAAACTATTCTGACTCCTGAATTTCACTGGAGTATTTGGGTGATTTTCCATGGAATCTACACTATTTCTCTAATAAAACTGCTACCGTTGTCTATTTCTTTCTCTATTTTTTCTTGAAATATTATCTGGTTAAGTTGCTTAACATATTTATTTATTTCTTCTCTGTACCTTCAGTAGGGCCTGTATTCTTTTGACCAGCATCTTTATTTCTTATATGGAGCCTACATAATACATTGCTCTTGCTAAGTGGTGCAGATTGAAGAATAGCTCCTGTGTATAGTTTTGTAAACATACAGTCAGATAGTTTGGATATAATGGGGACCGTTATTCGCAGGTCTAATCATTGGAGAAGCTCATTTTCTTATTGTGTTTTTGTGAGAAACTACATATGCTAGTTAATCTTAGCAATTCCCATCAAGTGACATTTGCATCTTGTTGGCTGCAGTTCAACTAATAGAAAACCAAGCGAAAGTATGAGGCTTATTGTAACAACATTTGTTGGAGTAGTTTTTGGCTTCTTTATCGGAGTATCATTTCCAACATTGTCAATAACAAAGGTGCAGAGTGAGAGTTTTTTCTTAGTGAATATTTAATAATGGTTTGATATTAAAAAACATAATAATGGTATACTAACAGTGTTTAACATTTTGCAGTTTAATCTACCATCTGGCCTGCTTCCCTCCATTGATCTCTCTTACATTGAAGAAAAATATAAAGGTGGCTCTAGTTGGTCTTTAAATACGAATAATAGCAGCAGCTCATCACAAGATCAATCTTTAAATGGTACATCAAAGGTATGCATCTTATCTGTCAGCATTATCAAGGACATATAGCGTTACTGGGTTTACAGGGATTCAAGGAAGGTAGTAACTATATGCCTTCTTTGCTTGAGAGGGAAGAAAGAGATATTTGAACTATGTAGTTGGAACATGGTCCATAATTTCATCCAAGATTCATGGAAATATTAATTTATTGAAGGATGAAAGAAGGCAGTAGAGTTAAGTGGGCGATGGAACGAAGTAATTTTTATTGATTTAATATACAATATTGTGCTGGAAAAATACACCATATACAGCTTTAGTTCTTGAAAATATCACTTTAAACTACTTAATCCCTAAAAAATACATAATAGTTGCTAATTGGTTCTGTCATTAGCTCTCTCACATTTTTCATTCAAAAAAATGCTGATGTGTGACATTATCAGCCCTCTGATAAACAACCCATGTTTATGTGGCAATGAATCTGGGGAAAACTAACCGGTGTATAACATAAAATCCCCAAATTTTAGCTTGAGCATTTCGAAATCCCTAATTTCCTAATTAGGGTAGTTTGTGTTATACATCTTTAAAACATTGTGCTTTTCCTATATTAATTGTCATGTGAGCATGGGCTGATTGCCAGCCTTATAATGTCCAACTGTTTTGGACCGAAGATGTGAGGGAGTTAACGTGGGATCAATTTGTAACCATTTTGTATTTTTTGAGATTGACTCTTTTAAAGTGATATTTTTGGGGACTAAAGCCTTGGAAAGTGTTTTTTTGGGGGACTATTTTATATATTTAGTCATTTTTTTTAATCAATTGAAGTTAACTTATTTTTAGCCTTTGAGCATCATGCTTTAAAAGGTTGTAGCAGATAGTTCACCATACTAAGTGGAGGGGAATTTTAGATTCACTGTGCAAAAGATGTGTAGAAAGAGTGGTAGGTTTCTGTAGTTATTTTAGCTGCTGCTCTCTGTACTAACTTCCTTTTCTTGGAAAAATTTACTGTTGTAAACTTCCCATTCCCCACTTTATGGGGTCTAATAGGTAGGAATTAAATGAGTACCCTCAAACCTAGATCATCATCACAATCACGCTGCCAACTGCTGATCCTAGCTTTTGGTCTAATACTCTTTTCATTTAACACTAGTCCCAAGTTCTCTGATGGTTCATAATTTGTTTTTGTTAAGCTGCTTATAAATGTAAAATTTCACCCTCTCAAATATTTATTAACTTTTCATCATCCAGAAAGTAGAGAAGTTAATTGCCTTATAAACAGAATAGGGTGCATTTAATAATTAATCAAATAGCTATTCTAATGTGATGGGAATAAGATATTATAAGAACATGCTCTGGTTATGCTACAAGAGAGGAAAAAGAAAACAGGATTTAACAATATGAGAATCAGAAAGCCTCTCTTTTCTCCTACCTTGCTTCCTTTGCTTTTTATAAGCCTTTTGTTACAACAAATTCATTGTTTCCATGTTTCTCTGCAGATTTGGGTTCCATCAAATCCAAGAGGTGCAGAAAGATTACCTCCTGGAATTATTGAAGCTGAGTCGGACCTTTACTTTCGTAGATTGTGGGGTAAGCCCAGTGAGGTGTGTATCCTTACAGTTTATGTGCTCAATGTGGCTACAACATCCAAGTGTCATAAGAAAAACTATTACTTTATCTTTTTGGAGCGGGTTGAACATCGAAAGCATGTCCTTTCCTAAATACATATTAAGAACCAGATAATCATTTTACTGTTTAGTTGAGTTCAACTTGTAAAATTGGTCTTACGATTTATTTGAAAAAAGTTACTTTATAGGTTATCTGCTTGCTTCTATGAAGGAAACCTGCTATGTTCAAAATTGATTATGATTTGAGGAAGTATAGTGATAAAGAAAACTCAAATATCTTTCTACACGTATATTTTCAGCTGTTGTTCATAGTTTACAATTAGAGAAAAATCATATATTTATCCCTAACAAATAGGTAAACTTTCAAATTAGTCTCTCATAGATTAATTTTTTCAATTTAGTTCCTTACAAATGAAAGTATTTGTAATGTCACTCTTTGGTTGAGTTACTGTAAAAAATTTAACACTAAACTTGCTATTAAAATTGCAGTTTTTTGTTGCATATATTTGATATGGAATATGAATTGATACTCACTTAATATTGATTATAACACTCATGTGGCACTAATATATAGAATTCTTAAAAGAGAGTTAATTTAATTGAAAAAATTAGAAATGCTGTCTATAAGTGCCATAAGAATGTCAAATTAGTATTAATTAAGTGCCAATTTAGAAATCGAGTTAAATAAATGTAGTAGAAAATTGTAATTTCAGTAGTGAGTTAAGTTTGACCTCAAATTTTGGATGATGGCTTAATTGAGTGTGACTTTACAAATATTTTTATCTATGAGAGATTAAATTGAAAAAATTAATTTGTGAGGAGCTAAATTGAAAATTCACCAATCTGTTATGATGAAAACAGGGTTTTCCTCTTTAAAATTTTAATCCTTCGACTGGAAATGCCTCTAATCATCTGATGTTTTTGTTGTGAGAAGTTTTCTAAATTCAGAGCATTTGATTAAGATGCCTCTTGCAGGATTTGACCTTCAAGCCAAAGTACCTTGTAACCTTCACAGTTGGCTACGATCAGAAAAAGAATATTGATGCAGCAGTGAAAAAGGTCTCTCTCTTAGTGCATGTTTGTTTAAATTTTGGAGGTTCCATAATCAATTCTCAGTTTCTAAAGCTGGTATAATCAGAATGCTGTGTTTTGGTAAAATTATGAAAATTAATTATAGTGTCCAAAATCAGAAGTAAAAAAATGGTGCTTCTAATACTAGAATGAATTCTTAAACATCCCAAGACAGCATATTTGCTTAAATGTCCTTATTGTGAATTGTTATTTATTTTACAAACATAATTTTGGGTATTTTAACTGTTCTCCTAAATCCAACTCAAATTAGTATCTTCCTCTCTCTGGCTGCAAATGCTTGTTTATGTGACTTGTAACTTGATATATGAATTGAACAGTTTTCGGAGAACTTCACGATCCTTCTATTTCATTATGATGGCCGAACAACTGAATGGGATGAGTTTGAGTGGTCAAAACGGGCTATTCATGTGAGTGTTCGGAAACAGACCAAATGGTAAGGAGCTACTTCTTGCTCATAATTTTGGATGGCATATTTTCACTGTGACTTTTGCAGTTAATATCATGCACTATAACTAAAAGTGGTCAGTTATTTCAATTATGTTATGATATTGACCATTTCATTTTTTTTCCACCTAGGTGGTATGCCAAGCGGTTTCTGCATCCTGACATTGTGGCACCATATGACTACATATTTATATGGGATGAAGACTTGGGGGTTGAGCATTTCAATGCAGAGGAGTGAGTAGATATGAAATAGTTTTTTCTTAAGGTTTAGTTCTAGTTTACTGAAGAAGTCTTATATGTGGCTCTCGTTTCAATTGCAGTTACTTAAAATTGGTGAGGAAGCATGGCTTGGAAATTTCACAACCTGGCTTAGAACCTAATAAAGGGTTGACATGGCAGATGACAAAGAGAAGAGGTGATCGTGAAGTTCACAAGTAAGAATGATGGGAATCCTGTATCAGTTTTCTGGTGGCGCGTGTTATGTAACAGAATGTATATTAACTGTTTATTTCTTTCTCTTTTTCTTTCTTTCTATTTTAAACAGAGTAACAGAGGAGAAACCAGGATGGTGCACTGACCCTCACCTGCCTCCTTGTGCAGCGTAATTAACTGCTGAGCTGAAGTGTTATTGTTTTTTTTTTTATCTTACGTTCTGTATCTCATTGTGCCATGTGAACGCAGGTTTGTCGAGATTATGGCTCCAGTGTTTTCTCGAGATGCATGGCGCTGTGTGTGGCATATGATTCAGGTTTCAATGGTTACCATAAATCTTTTCTTAATTGATTAGTTTTTTAACTTTTATTTAAGCACTAAGTTGTCTCGTACAATAAATGATTATACCACTCTGGCTATTGCAGAATGACTTGGTCCATGGATGGGGTCTTGATTTTGCTCTCAGAAAATGTGTTGAGGCGAGTGAATCCATTCTGCCATTACTTCAATTAATCTATTTTCTTAGCTATTAAATTGGCCTTAACAGAGGTGCACACCAAAAAATAAAAAAGAGAGAAGTTGCAATTGTGACAGGCATCGAAACTTTAAACTAATACTCTCTTTCTCTGATATAGCCTGCCCATGAGAAGATCGGTGTAGTGGATTCGCAGTGGATTGTACACCAAGGTGTTCCCACGCTAGGGAATCAGGTAATCTATTTGCCATGGTAGTTTCGCTAAGATTTAGTTCAGTAATTTTGACCAAAAAAGATGCTTATTTGCTTTTACGCGCTTGGCAGGGAGAAACGCAAACTGGGAAAGCGCCGTGGCAGGGGGTATGTTTAGCATGTTTCGTTTTGTTGATTTATTTTAACTTGTATGCCGGTTGGTTGATTAGATACTTCTTTCAGGGGCCATATGGCGTTTGCCTTCTTTTCCCAAAATAAAAAGATTTATTACCATAATTAATCAAGAAGCTGTGATTATAATGAACAAATTTTTGTATGGACTTGATTATGAAAAAATGTTAATGCTTGCATGGTTGTGGTGACAGGTGAGGGAGAGGTGTAGAAAGGAGTGGACAATGTTCCAGAGTCGGTTGACTAATGCAGAAAACGCGTATTACAAGGCCATGGAGATTGATATTTCTAATTCGACAGCTCATTAAGGGACAACTACGGAAGTTGACTTGTACACAGCCATTACGACCTGTTGTGCTTAGATTTATACGTGACATTTTTGTTTACACTCCGTCCTCATGAGTGTCTTAAGTTTGTAATATTAGTTGTCTGAAATCACAAATTAGAGTCCTAGTTAGGACAAAGAATGGGCAATCAATGTAGAATTTCTGTGCTGACAGTGACAATGAGTAAAATGGGTGAAGATAAATAATATAACCACGATTACAATTACTTGTTTTGAACATAGTAATAGCAACGGAGCACAGGGAGGGGAAAGACTGATGAATGGCAGATTATAGAAAGGCTAAGTTTTTGTTGTCAGTTGTCATCGAGAACAAGGAACGACAGAGGAAGGTGTTGGGTCAATTCAGTTTGCGTAGGTGGCTCAACTTCCAATTGACATACGAATTTTTTTTTTTTTTTTGGACAAGTAATTGACATCCAAATTGTGCTGCGTCGTGCCCTTTCTCCATAGTTAGACGGGTTTGTGGACATTAACAATTCCATCAGACATAACCAAAAAGCCCAAGAAAACCCCAGTCGTTTTCAAAACTCGGTTTCGTGATTGATCTATCACATATGTTGACTCCGGAGAACTTTCTAGAGTCCTTTGGGTATGGTGTCGTGGCCAAGGTTTCTTTTTGAAATATCAAACATTTGAACATTATATACAAATGACTAATTAACCGGGAGTTTTATATACAAGTATTTCATCTGTCTTTAAAATATGTTTCTTGTGTAACACGAATGCGAAGAGCATATTTATAAATTTGTTACTTTACTATGCACGAAAAGTTTGATACTTTGTTGGTATAAAAAGTTGTTCTCTCATTTTTATCGGTATAAGTTTTGTTTTAATTAGGATTCATATTCGTGAGTATCTTAAAAAGAAAAAAAAAATGATGTGACTATTATTTCAGTCATCGCGAGTCAACGACTCAACTTAACCAATTGGCAAGGTTGATTGATTGCAGGATTTTTTAAAAGGAAGGCGTTGAGATGTTGACACGCTTGAAGCCAGCCCCCACTGTTTGGCTGACTATTCTTCCTCGACTTAATTAATGATAATAATTATATAATATTGGATTATTAAATATTATATACCTAAAATTAAAGAATACGAGAAATAATATCTAATAAAGTTGCAGAAAATGATTTAATGCTGTGACCTGTGAGGGCGGAAATGAAGTAACTTCCAAAGGCAGGAAGCGAAAGGTGAGGATGCATGCCACCAGGCACAACCTTGTGGCCACTGCACAGCTTCCCCGGACACGTGATGCACTTATCCGGCATTACACGTCTAAACCCTGTCCCCACTCTGGTTACTTCCATTTAACCAGGGTTAGAAATAGGGTGGTTAGGAAGTGCCTCTGTCCCCGAGTACTCAGTGGCTCGTGTATTTATTTAGCGGGTTTATGTTGCTGGCTGCCTATGTCCTATCTTAAGTACTACTCATTTTGTTTTCCGCCTGAGCTCCTTGTAAGTTTGCTAAAGCAATTATCTCATGGGTCTGTCGAACTTCCCAAGTGCAGCAGATGGAGTAATTCCGGTTCTCGTAATGAACACAGTTGTGTGGGTAGCTCTGTTGAAGAACGTAGTTAGATGGGTACTACAAGTGTTTAGTGCCACATCCTGGGATTCTCGAAAGATGGAGGCAGAGTCGGAGACAGAGAGGAGGTACAAGTATGTGAGATGGAGGAGTGGGTGGGAGAGGGTGGAGTGCTGCGTGTGTCTGTGTGGGTTTGAAGGGAGTGAGGAGGTGACCCAGTTGTCTTGCAACCATTTCTTCCATAAAGCTTGCTTAGACAAGTGGTTTCATTACAAACACACCACCTGCCCTCTCTGTCGTTCCATATATTAGAAGTTTTGTCAATATATGTTTCTTCTTCTACTCCTTAATTACTCCAATACTATCCATCTGCAATCCTCATTCCACCGCTTGATGATTCTGTAGTAGAATGCAACTTCTTGTTCTTCAGAGCCCAAGACTCTCTAGGCGTGTGTCTATCTAGAAGGCTAGAGTACCCACACATAAATTAATCAAATCCGTGTATGCAATCTTTTTCTTTTCTTTCGCTTTTTTCTTTGTATAAATAGTTCCAATTTGACTTGGTAGACATATGTTAATATTATGATCCTTTGATGTTTTTCTATTAAAGCATAATGGCTGTAAGTAATAATATGTAAAAGATAATGCAATTATGTGTTTTGCTGCTTTGTTTGAAATATTATTTGATAAAGCAGTGGAATTAGATTTTTTATTTTTTATTTTATCAAAAAAAGGGTGTTAAGGTTTGTGTCTTAACTATAATTTTTACATCAATATACAGAAGATTTAGGATAAATCCGAGAATAAAGTAGCCAATTGGGCAACTGATTCCTCATATTTTTGTTGAAGATTCCTTAGGGGCGGCGTTAACCAAATGCTGGTCCCTGGTCAGAGATGACTAAGTTTTGATTGGTTATGGCTAGTCCAAAACCTTTCTTTGCGTACTCATTCTTTTAATCTTTCCAATCTATTTATATATACGTACCTTCCTCGAAACAAATTCTTCTCAGTAATTTTGCAGAACATTAGGAAGAACATTTATCCGGTATAAATGGTCGAAAGAGAATCCTAACTTATTTTTCCTCGAAGGCCACAATTTTTTATTTTTAAAATTGACATAAAAATCAATTTACATTTTCACCTGGTCTAAAATTTCGTACAATTTTCCCAGAGCGAACAAGGAAAGGCGAACATGGTCAAAATTGTGATTTGTTTATGAATAATGTTTTCACCTCCACTTCTTGTTACCGAGTGATAGAGACCAAAACATGGAAAACTCGAGAAGATTGCAGAGCATCCAGCAAGGGAAAACGTTTCTAAGGCAAGATATAGCATAAATCAAAATCACAATTTACAATAACTGGTATTGATTATTGAAATATCCAAAATTAAAACACATTGTAGGAGAGGGCATGACGGAGTGCCTTATTTGACATGTGGCTGGGGGTAAGCCTATTTAGCCCCTTCCCTCAGGCAGGCCTCGTGGACATGAGCTTGGATAATCGGATCCTCCTGTGCTCAAGCTGAATAAATTCCTCGGCCTCTTGGTCCACGCTCTCAAAACGATTATGATCGCCGTGTCTGATATGTTGAAGAGCCACCTCGGTCTCTTCCAAATCGAAACGGGAGGCTTCTGATCCTCCATTATCAACGGACTCCTCCTTGATGGTTTTTAATGCTACATGACCCTTGGGATGACGAGGGCTATCAAAGCGCCAGCCAACCCCGTGTCCATGCTGTTTTCTATTTTGATGTGCCATTTGCTATAAATCAAAAGAGCCTGCTCTGTTTTAGATGATGCTGCACTTGTATCTTTCAGCTATTATTTATAGGTTACACACATTGTATAAGATTTTGAGAACTCCTTCCATAATGATAAGAGTGAATCAGATACCTCTCCCATTCAACCCCTATAGTTTGATCAAAAAGTATCTTTCTGCAGTCCCCAAAACTAGTTGCACCCTAAATGTTCGCTGGTAAACGATTCCAAAGCCACCGCCTTTCTTGAAGACCCACGAACATGAAATTTGATTCCCTTTTGCATTTATCAGTTGGTCTTCTTTGCTCGTATATGTATTATTCCCCTTTCTTACGTTCCTGGTTCAATGAAACGATGCCACTTCTAACTTCTTGATTCCGAGTTGTAAAACGTGCTTTAATTTGTGAATCAACTAATAACTGAACTGTAGCAACCGCCTTTGGAAAACAAGGAGAGTGCTTACTTAAATTCCGTCTCTAAATGTATACGTGTACCGTCCACAAGCTTCTATCTTAAATAATAAATGAGAAGTTGAAGTTGAGCAATTAAGAAATAATAGTATAATTTATAAATTAATTTAAAATTTATAAATTTTTAATTAATTTAAATTATTTAAATAAATTTATTTATTAAATAATTTTAATTTAATCAAATAAGTTTAATCAAACAAACAAGTCTATAAGTTAATCAAAAATATTATAAGTTAATTCATTTATTTTATTAAAAATACTATAAATATTAAAAAATATACAATAATATTATTATTTTTTATAGTATTTGTTAGTAAAAAATTACAGAGATTTTATATTTATAAAATTTATTATAAAAATATAAACATCACAAAATAAACTTTTAAATATGATTTATATTTGTTATGCACACATGGATGCTTCTCCTTTATTTAGTCTTTTGGCAGATTAAGTTTATACAAGAATTTTCCAACTTTTAAAGGCTAAACCATATTTCACGCCTGCAGTATCTCGTTAGTCTTTTTCCTGTAGTAACATGTTAGAGAAAGCAAAAAAACAAAGATCTTATTACCAAACACACCAGTTCATAAATTGACAACTAAGATTATTACATTGACTGCATCACATCGGAAGCAGCATGACAAACAAAGAGAGCACACATTTTATTTAGTGTTATGCATAGATGAAGGGTGGGAAGCCCATTTATAGGACTTGCAAGTCTCAGACCCCCTTCACTCCCCACTCAACGTTGCGAATCCCGTTCGCGTTCCTAGCATGATGTGGGTTGGCGTAGTAGCCATCACCACCATAATTATGGCGCTCGTATCTCATTTCATCCACCTCCACTTTTGTTGGACCACGATGCACCTCGCTGTGACTTTCATACTCACTCTCCTCCGAGAAATACCCATGTCCACGGTGGCCCCCGGAATTGAACTTTGAGCCATTTGAAAACAGAGATGCTCCTCCCGAGGGAAACCTTTTATCCCCGGAGACATAGCCATGGTGATAGCCATCCTTAAACATGCCGTGCTGCTTTGACAACTTAGAACCAACAGAAGCACCGTTTCTCATGTGCATGCCTTGGAATTGGTTGGGATGGTCATTTTTGGAGCTCCAAGACTCTTCGTGAACGGCATAGCTCTGTTGCTGAGTCTCATCGGCGTAGCATTGCTGTTGAAACCCGAGGCTGCTTCTTCGCATATTGTTGTTGGATTATTAAAAGCTTAGCTGCTAATTAAGTATGTGTGTTGGGTTATGATGTTGCCAAATGGGGTGCCTTTTATAGGGGTGGATAACAGTTAGTGCCCCTTATAAAGGCATATATCGCACTTGAATGTAGTATTTATTTATTATTTTAATGAATGGAGAGCAGATGATCGCTTATTCCCTTTGGCATAATAATTGAATTCCTGATCTCAGTTAATTCGCTCGATTTTGGAGTGACATTAGAAAATTCGCTATATGCTATTGGATGTTGTGTACTGTCTAGTTTGGATGAATAATACATAAAATGGTTATCTGACCCGTAGATATCACCCACTAATATACAAATGATTCAAATTAATTGGTGAGCTTTGGCCAATTATTAAATGGAGACCCAGCAGTGGCATACCCACATTGGGTTTGATTCTTTTTTGGCAGAAGGAGGCATCCCATTCCTGTCCACCATGTGTGATTCGCATTATCCCACTACAAAAGACAAAGCTCTGACTATATACACTAAAACCATATTTGGCACTTTAAAACTTGTCATTAGTTTGTAACCAACAACAACGAGATTGATTGTAATTTGTAAAAAAATGTGCCTTAAGGAAGATGAGGAGAAAAGATGATGCGGAGTAGACAAGTAAAATAGCTGAAATACAGAGAAGTAATTCCCTCAGACTTACCAACAAATAGGTCTATAACTAGTTGATATATAAATTGCAAATACAAAAGCAATAACTAGATTCCATCCATTGTTGATATATTTACTAGTTAAAATTCAGCAGAAACACTTCTGCTAGAACTTACTCTGTATGAAGTTCGCCTCCAACAACCAATCTTAAATAACATGTCTTACCAGGGTCACTTTTCTTTTTTGAAAATAAGTCCCGTAAGACAAATTTAACGAGCTACCAAAAGTTTTAAAAACAAGTGCATTTGAATTTCCCTTAAAAAAAATGATGACCGTGGACGCGACCACAACACCGAAAGAAAAGACGACATCTCAATGAACATAAACTGCTGTTCAGCGAAATTCCCGAAACCCTCACGATGACAGCGACCATGATATCTTAAATATTGCACAAAACAGAGTAAGCATCGTCAAGACTTTTGAATATAGAGCAAGCAATCAGATTAAACATATGTAACATCAATTAAAAAAAAAACAAATAAACAAATTTGTCTCCGGAACAAAACTTCCCAAACGGGAAAAAGTGCTGAACTTAAGGCTACCCTATCTACATATCTGGGGATTCTCATCCGCAACGCAATACCAAGTAAACAAAAGGACACGTAGACAACCATGTTCATATTGACATAACGGCTTTTTCCCTTGCTCGCCAGAACAGATACTGCTCCCCTTCAAATGAAGTCCAACACTAACTTATGTACAGAGTCCCCGTTCCAGAAGCCAGAACCAAAGAATTAGTCAGAACTCAATGAATTCCTAAAAAATATCTCGCTGGACATTGACAGAGCCATATGAGTGACACCAAGTCATCAAAACTTCAGTTAAACCTCCATGTCACTCAAGCTACAAGCTTTACAAGCAAGTATCAGAAATTCCTCTCCATGATCAACGGGCCTCTCTCTTGCAATTTCCAGGCAGGAGAAATTTATACTTAGCTGCATTCTCCAAAAGATAAGCAGGAAGATGAACAGCAGAATAGGAATGGGGTATGGGTCCCATTTTACCAATGATTTCCTTGAAGGTGTACTCCTCTGGAAGCATGTCAAATAAATCAGCCCCCTTGCAGATAACTTCCTGGATTCTTTTGGGATTTAAATAATGAGAGAACCTGACTCTATCATAATGGCTGTAAGCTTTCATCTTAAAAACGAAATCACTGATGCGACGGAAGCAAAAGCTACAATGCCAACCAGCATCCGCCAACATGACATCGGATTGGCGATAATGTGCATACCTGGTCTTTCCACTCTGGTACCTGTGAATTGAAGCCCTCCAGCTGTTATTGTCCACATGAAACTCAAATGAATAAAGATAATTTTTCAGCTGAAGATGAAGGATTGAAGGCGTGTCATCACACCACCTCAAGAGATTGATAGTGTGAGCACTAGGTATCTCATCAACATCAGACATAATTAACAAGTCGTCATCTGAAATACCAGCTATCTTAAGAAGCTGGTCCAACGCTACCCGTTGATAAGCCTCCTCAATAAATGGGTTTTCTCCTTTCTTAAATCTCCCACCAATAGTCCCATAAGTTAACCGGGGCTCAACAAATTTAAACTGCTCCCGATTACTGCTAAAAACAAAAGGCTTAGGCAATCCAGTGAATGTAGAATTTGACTCAAGGAGAACAAACTCTGTTATGTAAGGGTACAATTCTCTCCAGCGTAATGTCAGTAATTCCAATTCATTACTGAACAACACAGCATCATAAACACGTCTTGGGTACTCACGGACTCCCCAGCCATGTAGTCTGCAGAGACTCTCCATCGTCACATTTTCATTATAGTAATGAGGGATGACATTGAAAGGCTTCGGCGGTTTTTCCCATAGCGGCCGGAGAAAGTAAGAGATTTTCTGTCCATGCATATAGATTCCAAAGATGCACATGGGGACAACAGCAACAAGGAATATGTAGGTTTTTACATCCAAGCCACGTAAAATGCAGCGGATTCTTGACATAGCTGATACTTGGCTAGAATCCTGCATATTGAAATAACAAACATCTAAGTAAAACACTGGAAATGCACATTCAAAAATGAAAGATCATGAAAATAACTTGACAGTGCTGCTTTATTCCATTCTGCAAATAAATTAATTCTCAATAACAATGCCAGTTTTCTTTTCCATTAGTTTGATTTTTCAAATGTTATTTGACATATCTCAAATTTCCTCAGGACCAGAAGATAATTAAATCATAAAGATATGTAAAGACATGGAAAATTCAACTTGCAAATGTGAAGATAGACCCTTAGTTTGCAGCCGCTTTAGCTGTTTAACACAACTCCTACGATGTAGTCAAGCAGAGTGCTAAAAATAGAAATGCCAGACATCAAAAAAAAAAAAAAAAAACAAACAAACAAACGCATCCTAATTCCAATAACCAATATCAGATAACGAATATCCCATCCACTTACAAACAGAGAAAATGAGTCAACTCGAAGATGAGATGGCCTTGATCAGCCATTGAAAAAGTACACTATTCATTGTTATTTAACTCAATATCGAACTGTCTACCACTGAAATTCAATCCCAGAAAATAAAGTAAAGGGCTCTGATTTCTTCGAGTGCGGATTAAGGTATTGCATGTATTAAAATGCCAACAGATCCAAATATGCATCCAATTTACTCAAAAAACCAAAGACACCCAGAATAACAGAACCAATAAACTAAAGGGGGAAGCGCAGCCACAGTAGAGAGATCAATGTATTTACAGAAAGCACATAAACTGAGAAAGTAAAAGAAATAGAGCAAGATACCTGGCCACAAACATCGCCGCACAAATCATCTGTCTTCTTAGGGCAGTAATGGCCTCCAGATTCTCCCATCATCCACCACATTTTTCCGTTTACTCTTATCAGGAGCGAGTCGAATGCTATCCACGAACCAGAACCAACTAGAGAGACTCAATCAAAGCAGATCGACTTTCAGCCGAAAATTATCAGAATGTTCGATTACTACTCCGTAACCGATAATTCAATCGAATAACTGCTAAGTTTCAATCCTATAAACTTCTCCAAATACAGAAGCAGAAACCCTTCTTTCAAAGACTATAAATAATAGGTACCTACGGATCGCCGTTTAGTCGCAGAATTTCAAAATGAACGGAAATTATCAGTAGAGAAGGAACGTGTTGTTTCCGCGGGACCAAAAGAAAAAGAAAACGGAAGGAAAATGGTCAAGATGTGGCCTTTCTGGTAATAGGTGGCAGTTATAGGAAGCTTGCAGAGACACACGCAGAGCCGAACCCTTGCCCTCTCCGTCTTTGATATTCCCCTGCCGCTTTTGCTTGGTTAGATGCTTCTCCTCTACTTTATAGATAAATATACTTTTCACCAAAATTCATAACCATCTCTTTTACGGAAAAGTACACGCTTTCTTTTGAAGTTCCGACTCCTTCTCCAACTGTGAAACTCAGGGGCCTATTCGTCATTTTCATATTACGATATCTATTGTAAGTTGTAACTCAGTCCCCACGCGCTTCATTGACTGGCTCATGACAACTGTTTTGTACCAAGTTTAAAGTCGTCTTGGCAATACCGTATGCTATGGCAATTATTCTCTTGGGATTTTCTAAAATTTTCGAACGCTACCTAGACACTTGGCAACCATGTGTGCCCGGTATTTAAAAATTAAGAGATCAGAGGCAGATGACGTCGTCGTTTCCAATGTGACAATCGACAAAGGTCGGTTTTTTGGCTGCATTAGGAGCGCGTTGGATTAGTCCTGGAACAATGGAAAGGGTGTGGGCCCCGCATCAACGAGGTGGAAGATTGGAAGCTGGTTGTGTAGTGGGCCCCCACCACGAGCTTGGCGCCTCTTTTGTCCGTTGATTCCGATGTGGGGTCATACCTTTTCTTTTGCTGCGGGTACATGTAACGTCTCCAAAAGCCCAAAAAGCATTCAGCCCCAACCTCCGAGTTGTCATGCCAACGGCGAGTTCTTCTTTACTTTACTCCAAAAAAAAAAAAAAAAACTGCGAGTTCTTTACGTTTAAAGTTCTAATAAATATTCCATCAAAACATGAAGGAAATGATAACAGATTATTCATTTATGAAGTTTAATTAAGTTAGTTTTTTTCTCTCCTTTTTTTTATTTGTCGAAACCAATACGAAACAAGAAATATTTATTTTTGTTGCAATTTTTGTACACGGTTGTATTTGGGTAGCACCAACAACACCAAATTCAGTAAACCATCCATACTAGTTGCCCTTCTAATCTTAGTATATATGGTGTAAATGATGGCAAGGATGGAAGGGGTGGAAAGATTCCAATTTTGATTTTGGTTTTTTTTTTGGGGGGCGGGGGGTGAGTGGGAGTGTAATGATATGAAGAAAAAGTCATTGATTGGGAATTGCTGGAATCGCTTCCCTCATTGGGGGTCAACGTTGAACTGCAGTCTATACTGTGAAGAGAGAGACGGAGAAAGATAAGGCAGTAGCAGGAGGTGAAAGGACAACTTCTTAAAACACAAGCGAGTGTAGGGAAGACAGGTTCATAGGTCACAATGAAAGAGCAGGACTTTTTCTATTGTCAGGAATTTTCAAACGACTCACGCGTCAATTCCATGACTTCTTCTAGGGGTGTGCATAACCCGCTCACCCGTTTTAATCCATTCTAACCCGATCAAAAACAATTACTTCGGATGGATTAAAGTAGGTTAACGGGTTTAATTGGGTCAAAATATGAAAAAATTCGGGTTTAACGGTTCGGATCGGGTACAGAGTTTTGGGACCCGATTGAACCCGATCCGACCGATACAATAAATAAAAGTGAAAGTATCCATAATACAATGTAACTGCTATGGCTTGTTGGTAAAGAAGGCGCGCAATTATTGGGAAACCCGAGTTCAATCCCTGCGAACTGCAATTTTCTAATTGCATTTTTATTTTTTGTAAAAACGACGTCGTTTAGTTTTGTATATAAACCCACAAACCCTAAGCAACAACGCCTCATTGCCTCTCCTCTCCATTCAGGTCTGCGTCTCCCTCTCTCCTGCGACGACTTTTCACCTCCTCTTCCCATCCCTTCGTCTTTCTATCTCATTATCTCTCATGGCTACCTTCGTAACTCTCCATCTTCCTCTCTCTCTCACGGTGACCTTTCACTGCCTCTTCCCATTTGTCTCTCAGCCTAGTTTGAAGCTTCGATCCGTCTCTGTCTCTCTTTCGCAGTCGCAGTTTACAACAAGTCATCAACCGTGGTGGAGGTGAAGATGCTCTGAAGCAAAGGGAAGGAGATAGATTTCAGGTTCTTGAAGAAATCTCCTTCATGTATTTCTTGAAAAAAATCTCACTAAACTTCAGGTAGAGCAGATTCAATATGCTTGAAAAAATTTTAGATTTTTTTTATTTAATACATTTTTTAGTATATACTATGTAGCTTTAAACTCATTTTTCAAGCATCTCTGGTTCTATTTCACCAAACTTGAGCTTTCTTTATTTGTTTTTTTTTAAACAAGCAAATGTGAGATTTCAAAGATCAGACATATCTGGTTTGAAGTAACAAGCATGGGGTATTTCGGATGACCCGACCAACCGACCGAAAAATATAGAATCCGACCTAACCCGATTTGTTTGGGTCACCTGAAATTATGGTCGGATTCGGTTATCGTTTTTTGTAATCCGATCACTGTTCGGTCGGATCATTTTTTATTCAAATCCGACCGAATCCGACCCGTGATCACCCCTACTCTTGTTTTACAAATTAACTCTCCGCTTTACTACCATCTAAATGCAGTATGTCAAAGTCATGCAAGTCTAGTTTTTATTTTTATTTTTTTAAAACAATTCAATAAATAATTATTTCAAACTGACAAATGCTTTTAAACAATAGATGCAGATTAACTACTAAATACGTGGGTGAAAATACAATAAGTCAATCTAAATCGTTCGTAAAGTATAAATGAACAAAATATAAAATTTACGAGCCGTATTTTTAATTGATAAAGTTGGTAATGCAAGACGAGGTAGAGCAATTACGAGCACTATTTTGTTCCAAGGTGTCCGGCAGTCCCAGTTCACAAATGATGCAACCATTCATTAGCATAGTAAAGTTACCCGCAAAAGTCCTTTTGAGCAAACACAAATTTTAATATGTAAAAGAAGTACGGCGTGACAGAGAGAGAGAGAGAGAGGTAATTGATTGAGCTTCCAAGAGCATATTTCATGTGCTTTACATTCTGTGTTTTGTTCCATCCTTCTTCTCTCTTTACTTTAATCCCACAAAAAAAAAAAAAGCATTCTCCACCACCAACTTATAGTTAGAAAAAGAATGCATCTTCATTTCTCAATCATAGCCACTTGATGTTTACAGCTACAAATAGGTCTTCCTTTTTAACAGATATATTAACAACGTCCTATATTTTTACCTGTAACAGTTTCGATTGTTTGAATTGTTATTTACAGTTAGTTGTGTTTACTTCGGTGAGGAAGGAATGAATGGGCTTTCGGCCCACTAATCTAATCTCCATCTGATATTCTAAAGGTGTCATGGGCTGTACTGGGCCCTTTGGAATGACGTGCAAGTAAGCCCATTAAATACAGGATGTCCAATAGAGATCTACTCATCCAGTTATCTTAGGCCTAAGCTTTTTCTTTCGAACCATTTGCCGCGATCACTAAAATGCTACATCTTGTACAATATTAATTGAATTTACATGATAATGATGATACCCAGGGGCGGAGTAAGGCAATTTTTATTGGGAGGTTGAAAAAATAAAAAATAAAAATATTAATTGAGAAGAGACTAAATTATAATATATTTATATTTAAATAATAAATTATACACTATTTTTTAAAAATTTAAAAAATTTTGGGGGAACTAAAGTTTCTCAATGCATAACTACGCTCCGCCTCTGATGATACGACTCTCCTTCATTTTCTGTGTCTCTTCATAACACGTCAAATGCTTGGTTTGTAGCCCCACCCTGTCACTTTGAGCACCATTGCTTCAATACCAACTTGGAGTTTGGTTTGTTTCTTCGGATTCATTGGATCTACATTCCAGTGACGAGACTCACTCCACACAGCGTCAATCTTAGATATTTAAAAAGTTTACTACAATTCATAGTTAGAATATAACAAATTACGAGAACCTTTGGGAGGGAAATCGGAGTAAATCAGCTGAACTCACAACTGGCCTCCCAAACCGATCTGACTCGCTCGCCTTGTGCCTTCTCGTTGTTTTGTACACCTTAGCCTCTTCCCTGTGCGCCTCCGTCCCAGCCTTCTCCTTTACTTCTCTCACTAACTCCCAGAAGCTCTGCCCCACCATCATCGTCCTCTCTTTATTATCCTCCATTCTCTTCAATGCACATACCAACTCCACCGCTTCTCCGAAACTCAGGCTACCCACTCTCTCTCTAAACTCCTTCACTCTCGCCCACACCTCCCTTATTAGGGAATCCCAATCCTCGCCCATCAATTTCACTATCTCATCCACTAATTTGTTCCCACTCGCGGATTCAACATCGGGTCTTTTACCCATTTCCTCAAACAGATCCAACAAAGCCTCTGTCTCTCCCAACAAATCAGCGTTCATAAGCCCCGAAACTCTTTCTTCTTGTGATTCTCCTTTTTGTGTTGTAGCGGATGAAGAGGTTCCGAGGAAGAAGCCCAGGGCTCTGGAAGTGCATAGCAGCTGCTCCATGTATTGGGCGTACCATCGGACCCAGGAAGACAGCTTCCAAGAGATGGGACTGCTGTTGTCCCGGAAATTGGAAAGTTTGAGGTAGTTTCGGCCACCGCTGGCGGGGTATACGGAAAGCTGGTCCTGGAGGATGAAGGGGCCGCGCTTGATGATGTGATGGACAGCGATGAGGCATTTGAGGGCGACGGCGGAGTCGTGGGTGGTTTGGAGGCGGTCCATGAGGAGTTCAATGGCGGCGGAGGCGGTGGCGCGTGAACCGTCGCCAGAAGAGAGAAGGGTGGTGAGTTGCTTGTGGGTGGGAGGGTTGAAGGAGTCGTGAGTGGTGGCGCGGAGGAGAGAGAGGGCGGCGTGTTTGGAGAGTAAGGCGGCTTTGCTCTGGGAGGCCTTATCCTTCATAACGCGTATCAGGTCTCTCAGCTTCGCCATATATCTCTCAGCTCGATCACTGGTACTTCGGGGTGGCACTTGATCTGGCGATCGGGGTTTATTAATTCCTATTTCCCTGTAATTTGTCTAAAAGCAAATTCCACAGATTCCCAATGACAGTTAACCCCCACATGATGTACAATTAATTCAACAAACAATAAATGCTCGTCATCTCCCTTCTTCTGCACATCTTTCCTTGGGTTTTATTTTGTGGTAAAAAAATTTCTGAGAGATCAATGAAAAATTTCACATAATATACTTCGTAGTTAATCTAACGCGTCAACTCTTGGTTTTCATACAGTGGGGCTGTTTGACCAGCAAAACAACAGGAAGACTTTGAAAATTTGGAGCTTCAAACTGGGTCTATAATATATTATTGATTTGATATTCAATTTAATCAAATGACTGCTATTTAAAAAAATTTAACTCGAAAAAGAGATATTGACCAGTAGTTTCTTCTTAAGACTATTCTAAGAATGATAAACACATGGCGTTTAATTGTCCGCATGCTATTGCTGGTGAATAAACCACCCAAAACGATCACAAATCTTTAATTTAATGAACAACTTAATCGATAGAAGAAGGATGAAAGTAACCAATAAAGTGTGGGTCCTCTGGGAGTTCAAACAAGTAGGTAAGCGTCTCTTTCTCATAAGTAGAAACGTTTCACAAATAGATACCGAGAGGCGAGAAGGCACTTCAACTTTTTTTTTTTTTTTTGAACTAAAAAAAAAAAATCCTTTTATTTTCTTGGTACTTTCACATGTACCATATTATTTATAACTATTTATACTGCCGTTTAAATCCGTTTGCCTTTTTTTTTTTTTTTTGTTGTTGATCCGTTTGCCTTTTCTTTCTTTTTTTTCATTTCTCATGCGTGCCAACAGAGAAACCGGATGCCAGTCAACAATCAGTTTTTCTAGTTGGAACTTAAAAGTTAAGAATTAACATGCTTAACCGCCTCCCTTTTTTTAAAAAAAAATTATTTAAATATTATATTCTGCTCCTTTGAAAGTGTTTCTTTCTTTCTTCTATTTTAAATGGTTTGAAAAGCGAGATGTGAGAATAGGAAATTTTCTTGGGTGTAAGTGTCGGACTTCAAATATATTTTTCCTTTTAGGTATATGAATGTTTAAATTTAAATTTCATTCAGATTTTCTTTTCTTTTGGTTTAACCCAAAATTTTTATACAAAGTTGAGGAATATTTTATTTGACCAAAATCTAGAGGAGGAGCCAGGTGGTCTTATTACAATTTTTGAAATTGAATTTTTTTTTGGACAAATTATATAAATTATTATATTCAATAAATAAATATAAAAATCTGAAATTTACAGAAATTTTAACAAAATACAATAAAAAAATAAAATACAAGACAAATTTACACTTATGAAAAATAAAAAAAATCTCAAATTAAGAAGTAACACATATCCTAATTAATGCTAACTACATATTATAGAAATATTACAATAAATTTAATTAAATTATAATTTATTATATATTTTATAAGAAGATAAAGAAATTATTTAAAAAAAATAACACATTTTTTAATTTTTTCTGAAGACTAAGATTTTTACTTTTAGTTTTTTTTTAAAATGTTGAAACATTGTAGATCTGAAAAATAAATTATAAATATTTTTAAAATTAATTAACACTAGATTTTCTTTAGTAGAAAGGGAAAAAAATTTCAAGAGCAATCTTTCTTAAAAAAAAGAAAAGACTTCTTTAATAGAAAGAGAAAACTTCTATACAGAAAAGAGAAAAAAAAATTTATAAAAAAATTATTTAAATACTTGATCTTAAAATAGAAGAAAAAAGAGAGGAGGGGGTAGATGGGCCTAACCATGAAATAGATAGGCTTTAATTGGTGGAAGTGAAGTAGATGGGCTTAACCATGATAAAATCAATTGATGAAATGGACCTAGGCCTGGATGTAGTGATCGTGGATTCCCGATCGCTACAATAAAGAAGAAAAACAAAATAACGTTATCCACCAATATAGTGTAATTCTGTCCCCAAAATTAAAAAAATTAGAAAAGAAACAAAAACAAAAATAGTCTATTAGAGAACGTTGTGGTGTCGGGTGTCACTTATGATTGGGAGATTATGCATCTTTTCAAACCGTGTCGTCTTCACATGCAATAAATAAAAGTGAAAATAAAAGAAAAGAAAATCTATCCCACAAAAGAAACATTTTTCCATTCCCACTAGCAATGGGCGCATAAGGACCCAGACAGTGAGTCGGCACACCTGGTTTTGTCTCGTCCATATGCTACATAACTTTAGAAAAACCAGTCGTGCTATGCAGTAATTTGCACAAGCTGCCAATAAAATGCTGTCTTCACCCAATACAGCACAAGAATAAAGGTGGCAATTCAATTTCTGTGTAAACACAGACAAGGGGCCAGCTCTTGTTGCTTGTGTGAAGGACCTAAATTCATCCCACGCTCTGGGGGGGTTTTAATTGCGGGATACAGCGAGAATGGGTCCATTGCTTCTTAAAAAAAAAAAAAGGAAAACTAGGCACCTATTGGAAGGGAAAGCAGAGGACAAGAGTGGATCAACCAGGCTAGAAAGCTAAAAACCAACCACATTTTTTCTGGCTTCCTCCACACACCACGCTTTGCCTCCCCTAAGTTCCTCCCACATGCTGTTATACAAAATAAGACACGGAAATTTAGTGCTGCTCTGTAGGTCCAAGTCCTGCACTTTTCCCTTTTTTCTTTTTAAAACATTTATGGAGAAGTGGGGTCTTATAATTGAGAAAAAGGCCTTCAAGATGCTACTATTAAATACTAGTCCAACAGTGTATATTTTGGAGTTTTGTGGTGCAAAATCTAATGGGCTAATGATTAGACGATGGGGAATTGGTTTATAGTGGTACGGAACTCTCCATCTCAAATTTTATGCATTCTCATGGACACAAAATCAAAAGTTAATCCTCGTTATTTGCATATAATTTTCAGCAATGGCTGCTCCATCCACATGTGTCTACAACCAAGTGAAGAAGGGAGGGGATTAAAAAAAAAAACCCCCCACAAACACGGCAAAAGAATCCATCAAAGCGAGCATGACAAAAAATTACTGCAAAGCTCCATTGAGGCCAGCAGAAAATATAAGGGATGATGTGGCTGTAGTTTAAGGCCCGAAAAATTGAACATCTATTAACATGCCTTTATGATCCATATGAGCGTGTGCTGAACAGGTGGAGATGAGGGTCACCCGCTGAATAAAATAAAAAAAGAACATAAAGAATTATTCCTATATCATCCCTTATTTAAATAGGGCTTAGAGCATCCAACAACAAGGGTACACCATGGACTTGACCAACGGCGTCACTACCGTGGATTGCCAGAAACAAGTCCGATCGTGGAGGCTGCTACGTTCCCTCATCCAACTACTAATCCCCCCCTGCAACTGCACCTTGGTACAAGACGAAGATATCAAGTCAGAGAACTACATGCATCCGGCCTCCGCCATCAGCGGTACTATATTTGGATATCGACGGGGAAAGGTGAGGTTGTGTATGCAGGCCAACCCCGAATCCACCAGCCCAATTCTGATGCTTGAACTGCCAGTTGCAACAAGCATATTAGCTAAAGAAATGAGAGGAGGAACGCTGAGAATGGTGCTAGAGAGTGCCACTCCAGGATGTTGCAACCTCTTGTCGACGCCACTGTGGAGTATGCACTGCAACGGCAGGAAGATGGGGTATGCTGTTAAGCGCAGGCCTTCCAATAGCGATTTAGAAGCGTTAAGGGTGATGCGTTCGGTTGTTGTGGGGGCTGGCAATATTGTCAATGGAGAAGACCACCTCATGTACCTTAGAGCAATGTTTCGAAGAGTCCGTGGCTCATCTAACTCTGAATCTTTCCATTTAATTGATCCCGAGGGAAGCATTGGTCAAGAGCTCAGTATTTTCTTTTTTCGCTCAAGGTGATTCCTTCACATATCCATCTCCTGCCCGAAAACCATCCATTTCAAACCCGTTTTTGAGCTGTGCTTAATTATATATAGGTAGCACGGCTTTATCCATCCTTAATTCGCTCTTTTGGGAAAAAAGAAAGTCAGTTCAATTATGTCATATCTTCTCTTGGCTACGAAGGAGAAGGGAATAATCACTTTGACAATTGGAAGAGAACGTTTAGCCGATTGGCTTTTTTGTTTCTTCTCTTCCTATGGAAATTATTAATGTATATTTTTGTTTAAGGGCGTTTTGCAGGGTGCAGTTTGTAGTGTTTTGGTCTAAATGATGCCTGGATTTCTCTTTTGGCCATCTTCATAATATCTTATACCAATCTTCCGCTCCTTTATTTAGTTATTTAATTTCATTTTTCCTTCATACAAATAGTAAGGAACTCGTTATAAAGTTGAAAACTGATTAGCCAACTTATACCCCCACATTCTGATCCGCGGTAGGCCATCATATATTCTTTTTTGGTCGTATATGTGGAAGACCTATTTGTTCTGGTCTCTGCTATTAAGACGAACCTTTTTTCATATCACAAGGAACTTGAATTTCGAGAGTATATAGATGTCCACCTGTAAATGTAATTTCATTTGCTATAAGATCTAAAAGTATTTCAAAGAATTTTTACGAATACCTGACAGCTCATTATATTCTCCCTATTAGTATTATTGCATAAAAGCACTCTTAGAGGAATTGTCCAGCTTTATCACTTCGCATTCAAAATTAAAAAGCAGAAAGAGATGGCGCAGAGCTAGACTACATATTTAGAGAATACAATTTTCACATTTTCATGACAAAAAATGTAAATAAAAACTACCCATATACTTCTGTTAAGTAATAGCAGTAGAGGACAGAGATAAATAACTCAATCATGATCAATTTCAAGATGATGTAGTATATAAGCTGGAGAGACTATTTTATCCGTTCAAAAGTTCATCCAAGAAAAAGAAAAAAAAAAAGGAAATCACATAATTGAGGTATAGTTCTAGACCTTTATTTTTGGAGGATGACATTCATTGGAAGCTAAAGTGAGTGGAAGATATTATATATAAGAAGTGGTTAATTTGTGGGGTTTGCTCAAAATGGGTATCTAAATCTAATCGTATGAGTTGTTTCTGATTCCTTATGTCGCTTCATTGAGAAAGAGACACGAAGCCGTGGAAAATTGGATTTTAATTGGATGCAGTCTTCCATTTCGTCATCAACTCATCATCCTTGATTAAAGCACCACTTTTTGTTGTTTTTAATATATTATCTTAATTTGGAAAGACCATATCCTAAGATTAATGGTAATTAACATTTCATGATCAAAAGGGAGAACTTCAATAAAGTTAATCACAGTGGCTTGCTTAAAAAACAAAAGGGAAAGGAGTGGTATATTGGATATATAATATTAAGTTTACCCAGTGACCTGTGTAATACACTAAACAGATGAGATTTAAAGTTAGTCAACAGTTTGCATTTGACTAATTTACCACATGTCATAAGGGCAGTTCATTTAGTTTTCTTACTAAAGAGGTTTGGGACAAGTTAAACTTGGAGTATAGGAAAATGATAGAATTAGACAAATACAAGTGCTAAATTTGAAAATAGACTTTGAGTCTTTAAACATGCAAGAAGACGAAATTATTACTAAATATTTTAATAAAATTTCTTCAATTGTTAATAGAATCAAGTTACTTGTTGAAGAATTTCTTAAAAAAATGATAGTTGAAAAAGTTTTTATGATTCTTTTTGAGAAATTTAAATACAAAATTTTTTTTAGAAGACTTCAAAGATCTCTTATAGATTTTACTTTGATTTCACTTTTTAAATTGATGAGTGCTCTTCAAGCACAAAAGCAAAGAAAGGCATTGAGACAAGAAAAAGTCACAAAGTGCATTTCATGCACAAACCAACAAGGAAATAAAGACAAAAATGAAGGCAATGGTGGTAAGAAAAAAAATATTCATTTTGCGGGCATTGTAAAAAGACTACATATCTAGAGAAATATTGTTGGTGAAGACTTGATGTTGTGTGTAAAAATTGAAAGCAAATAGAACATGTTGCAAAAATATACAAGTAAAAAAAATAAAATAAAGACTCTCAATCTCAATAAATACACGCAGTAGTGCAGTACGAAACTAGAGATAAAAAACTCTTTGTTGCTACGTGTTTTCATAGCATGAACACTAACAATATTTGGGGTTATTGACAATGGATGCACAAATCATATGTCATTTGATGCAGCAATTTTCAAAGACCTTGACAAAATTTGCCAAGTGTTGGACAAATATTAAAAAAGAGATATTTTGTTAAATTCAAAGCAAACAATTTGATGCTTATGGTAGTAAATTACTATGTGTTTAGATAAAAAATAAAAGTTTTGTTGTGGAATATAATGAGGCTAAAGCTAATGCAGGTGTCCACTTGAGTGACTCAAATTTATGGTATAAAAGATTTGGGCACTTCAACTACAGGAGTTTAACCAACCTCTAAAGGCAAAATCTTGTTCAAAATATGCCAGAAATAACAATTGAATCTCAGAACTAAAATAAATAAATAAAGCTTCCATATATAAAAAGTCAATCTTGTAAGGCCTCTCAAAAGCTATAACTTTAAGTTACTTCGTCGAATTATGACGACACCTTCGATGACGAACTTGTCAACAATACAAGACCCTTGCAAGATATATACTAGAAGTACAGTCTTGCTGTCTCAAAACCCAACAATTTTTTCAAAGCAAAATATTCACCAACTTGGAGAAAAGCAATACAAGGGAAGATTGAAATGATCAACAAGAAGAACAAAACTTGGCAGCTTATTGAAAGACTCGAAATGAAAAAAAATTAATTGGAGTCAAGCATATATTCAAAACCAAACTTAAACTAGTATTTCATGACAAGACAAAATACATCAAAATCAAGTATTATTTCATTAAAAGTTCAACAATCTAATAAAATGATCCTAGTTCCATGCACATCTAAAGATCAACTTGCAAATTTTGCTTACAAATGTATTACCTAAGGAAAGATTTGAAATTATAAAAAAAAATATTAGTGTTTGTCACAAAAATGTCTAGGAGATGCAAGGAGGAGCGTCAAAGATGTCATCCTAGTTTCAGCTTTTTAACAAGAAATCCAGCACCTCATTTGTTATTTTTAAATTTTTAATTAGTTGTAATAGCCTGAGCATTAAAATAGGAAAAAAATTACTTTCATATTCCTCCAATTTTTCTCTGCTGTTTTCAATTATTCTTCTTTTTTTTTTTTTTTTACCCAACAGCTCATGCAGATTCTAATCATCCAATTGACCCGGACAACATAAATACACTTTATCCACTACATTGTCTGATGGGCCTTGGCCTGTGATTTGTTCTATTCTTGTGATTTCTGTAACTGGAATTACAATTCCATTCACTCCCTTAGCAAGGGCCATGGAATTTACACTTCTACCGCTCTCATATTTCGCTTTTTGTGTTGTTCTTTTTTCTGGGATATCTTCCAGTTGACTACATAATCCATACATATCCAACAAAATTTCGTTCTACAATTTGCAAAACAATTATTAAAAACAAGAAACAGCTGCATCAAACTCAGGCGTGATCCGTCATAAAAAAGGAACAAGACAACCAGATAATTGCCAATCCTAAATATCCTACGTTGTTGAAATTATGTTTGCCGGGTGAGTTACCTGCATGAATAAATAAAATATACATTAAAATTTTAAATATCATAATGGTAGATGCAATATTGTGCCACCAGACTGAAATCATTGATAGCACTCTTGTTGCTTTTCAATTCAAAACTTGAACAGGCGAATCTAAACTCTTACCTAATTGAAGATAGTTGTTCCTAATGTTCCATTCAAAATCCCAGTGGTTCCTGTCATTTTTTAGGGTCCAATAAGACCATCCAAAGGAAGCTGCGTTATAGACTTCTAACTGTGCCCTTCCAAAGTTTTGATAATCCGTTTGAGATCCGCCTGTCACGTTCCACTCATTCACCCATTCCCCTGAAATCAGTCCACTTTCAAGTCAAGCTTACTTCTTGAAGAGGACCAAATCAAACGAAAGAGAATGGACTCAAGGTAAGCGTCTACCAATAAAAACAAGTGGGCCATTTTCATTGCTCAAGGCCTGCAGTTGAGGTTCCCTGCTTTTGTATATGAATTGTATATTATCCGCAGCACTCATATTAACAAAAAAATTGTCAAAAAGATTGTAGAAATGCAAATCGACAACTACGTTGTGAGAGCCTATGTTTGCCCGATAAAGTTCCAAAGGATCTGCATTCCCAATCCTTTGGCAAATTATTACATACGCTGTTGATGAATATTTCCGAACAATTTGGTAGCCCTGTTTGTAATATGAAACCAAAATATCTAATGGAACAGTGCCTGCAGATGGTTCGTTTAAAAGCTCAACTCCCAGCAAGGCAGGATGCCTTGCATATCTGCAAATGAGAACCCAAGTTCAGTATGGTTAATGCGGATTCACCCAGCATTTGCTTAAACCATTAAACTACAGCTATTGCCTATCTGGTAGTAGTTCACAGCTTCAGAAAAGAATCAGCAACTGTGTTCTATATGATAGATTTTGAAGAGTATACAGCAGGGGGAATTTATTTTATAGCCAGCTACGAGTGGAATAAAACTTACTAACTTTGAAAGAAGACCCTACTAGGTCAGCATCCACATGCTAATGAAATTTTACGTTTTTTCATATTTCTTTTACCAAAAGAGTCACTAGGCACAACGCATGTCTAGTGTCCGGTATATTAACCCATCCTCACAAGAAGCATATTCAGCGGACAGAATTATGGCAGGCATAATATATCCATGACCTCCTGTTGATATTTTAAAGCGTATGGTATCTCAGAATCCGTTCACACACCCAGAACATACCTGGAAACTAAAAATTCAATAACGTGCAATGTTTCTGTAATGTAATCTGGATATGTGGGCCAGCCCGTAAATCCATCTCTGCTTGCACTATGTTCCATCCCATTTTGGGAACCAGGGGCTGCATGCAGGTCAATGATGCATTTTATGTCATATTCTCTGCAACATAATAGTTCAGCAAATTGTCAACAAGAAACATAAAGTTCCAAAGGTGCTCACAATATTAAGGAATCTACAGTGAAAGAAAGACCTACTGTGCCCACGAAAATGCATTATCTAGAGCTTCAAGACTTCCTCCAATAAACGGAGCTGGAGGATCAGGATCAAAAGCAATCCACCAACCAACTGGTATCCTCACAGTATTGATTCCATGTTTATACAGAAAGGCGAAATCCTCTATGGTGATAAAGCTATTTCTATGTCTCTGCAGTTGCAGAAAACCTAAGGATCAGGTAGGAAACATAGATAGTCTCCTGTTTTATCTTCCTGAATTGGAAAATCTACAGATACCTTTAAGAGGGTAAAATAGAAATGTTGGAAGTATTCTTGAAATAAAAAACCAAAGAGGAAGCTCCTAGTAGCCATTCTATGGCCCTTACTTATAATATATCTATTGTCATTAATCAAGCTTGGCAATCTTGACAAAGGCAATACCATAAGAATAAAAATAAATGCCAAAATATACAAAGAAGCTGACTTCATGTGCTTGATAAATGAGCTAAGGGGAATTTAAAAAGAAATACATTGAGAATCAAATTTAAAATAAAACAGGATTGGTTGCTTAAAGTCCTAAACTTTTTCTTAATGCAGCATAAAAAAGTTTTAAAAAAAAAATTGCAAACACAAGAATGTTTAACACACTTCCATCACTCCCCCAAAGGAACACTTATAAAAGCACATTCTATTGTAAGGTAACGCAGGTGCATCAGAAGCATATTTGCTACATGTGGTATTACCTTAAGAACCTCTTTTGCACGATCATGGCCATATCCATTTGCTAACTGGTAATCTCCATGTAAGTTATTTACTGCAATTGTCATTTCAAATGTGGCAGCATTATCATCCCATCCTGGCACACCTGGATAGTCTGCTGTAAGCTGACCACCTGTTGTAGCCTATAAATACAGCAAAATATAATCAGGAGAATTTTGTTTGAAGTTTGATATCAATATAGTTTGCCTATATTCGTAAAGCTGATCTCAAAACCAGATAAAAAAAAAAGAATTGTGTTAGACGTGAGACAGCCAACGTAAAACTTTGTCGTAACTACATGAATATAGATAAACAAAGCAATAGTGTTATGATTTAATAATTAATAATTTATCTTTTAATCTTATTTATAATAAGCTACTGTGGTGTCATTTGATCTATATAACCAACCCCACATAATGAGAAAAGATTTAGTTGTTGTTGTTGTTGATAACAATATACTAAATTAAATGGTAAAAAAATTTCATATGCCATCTCAAACATCCTTAAATATAGTTTTGCTGTATAAAGCAGATACTAGAGGTTTGAACACTATATCAGGGTAAAACTCCATAATTACAAGCTGCCTAACTATTTGGCCTATCTTAGAGATTGCATCAAGGAAAATCATTAGAGTCCGTATTCAAGTAAATCTGGAATCTCAATGTTATGCACCAGAGCCATTTGTAACTAACATTTCACAACTGCAAAATACTTTGTTAGTGATTTGACTAGAAATGAAAAACAACTGCAATGTTCAAAGAATTTGCGAAAGTCCTAGTAATACCCAGAGACAGGTAAGAAAAATTTGATAAATCATCGATGTAGAGCCTGAGTTTGCATGTTGGAGTCCATGATTAAGATACATTGGGTCTGTTCCAAACACAACTGTTATACCATCTTACCATTCATTCTTCTGCTCAACATAATTACAAAAGAATGCCAAGGAAATGCACCATCATATTTTAAATGCAATTAAATAGCTACTTTTCTCTATATCTTTAAGCAGAAAGGCAAGAGGATGAACACCTGCAAATAAATCCCATTCTTAATTTTAATGTGAATCCTATTTTCCTCTTTCCGTTCAATGTAAAATGTTTCTGATGTTGAAGGTGTTTTTACTGTTGCAGAGAGAGAGCACCCTTCACCATCACATGTAAAAAATTGGCCTTGGGAGGTACGAATTTGAAATTCTGATTCTGACAATCTCCATAACTGCCACAGGAAAAGATGAGACTATTGGACTAAATTTATTCCCACACATCATTGTAACATAGCTTCAAAATTTACAAGTCCAGCATGTTTTAAGTGCCGCTAAAATTACTCGTGCCAGTGATTTATATTCAATTATGCATGAAACAATTTAATATCTCTCAGCCAGCAAGAAGATATAATAGCATATGAAAAACTAGTGAAAATGAAACCAAACTGAAATCACAGCCGCTAGCATACAACTATCCTGTATTAGGATGGAATCATGGAACAATAACCTAAAATTAATTCTTCAGTCAACCACAAATAAAGCCAGCAATTCCAATTTCTTCCAACAAAAATATCATGAGAACGCCTGGGAACAGCTAGCCATCTCATTCTTGAATCCTAAAAGTAACAAAATGAAATTAAGAAAAAGAAGGTAAGAGAATGTTAATCCAATCCCCATTTTTGTCTACACTCCTTAATGTCATACTAGAACTTCATCCTTCTGTTTTGTCTAATGCACTCAAACTATCAACCACTGGTAGCTATATACAAGGCAAGAAATGAGTCTAAACTGTTACAAACAGTAAAGTAAACTTCATCTTCCATGACAAGGATTTGATGGTTTTTTTGAATAGAGAAGTGGCCTATTCCAATTCGGTCTTGTTTGATATTTTTCACTACACAAATGAGCACTGTTTATGATGTGCTTTCACTAAGAATGTTACTCATATATAGCTTACGGCAGATCATACAGATAATTTAATCTTTGATTTCACTTTTTTACATCCAAAAATTCTTCTTCAGGGCTATTCCACATCTATAAAAGCATACCTTGTTCAGCCAAACTATCCTTAGATAGCTTAAAATCATTATAGAACTGTAGTAATTCTTTAGTCAACCAGGTTAGTTTAAATAGGACACATTGGTTGGCACAAGCCACAAAATACTCAGTTTGAATGATATTCAAGTTTACCTAGATAAATTAAGACTAAATCCAGTATGGCTTCAAATTGAATTCCGTTGTTAATGCAGATATATGATATGATCATAAGATTTATAATAACCAGCATGCCTATTTGAAAAGCATGATCAATACCAGATGCTCACAAGTAACAACTTTGAGATATTGCAACCTCTAATAAGTTTCATGCATTACATGGAACCTGGGGAAAAAAAGGCAAGGAAAATTACAAGCATTGAAAATAACATATTGGGAAAGATGTATGTAAGTATAAGAGAGAAATTATATGAAAGAAAAAAGTAAACGCGTAATTTAACTGCATCATTCGATTGAACATTTGACATATTATTAGTACTCTGCAAAATCAGATTCGAGCTCAAATATAATAATCGGATAGAAACTTAAAACAGGAGGAAAACAATTACCATCTTACCGTGAAGGTTTCCCATGAAGATGAGACATCTCTGTCAACTGTAATATTCATGCCTCCCCCATTCTCAGCAGATACATACTTCTGCAAGGTCACTGACTTAAACTGTACCTCCGTTCCATCCTACATTTTTCAATATCAGCTTGCAGTTCAGCAGATCAGTTAGAAAAATCCCGACAGAATCAATCACAAAAAAGAAAAAAAAAAAAGGAAAATGCAAATAGTGAAGCAGCTCACAAGCATGTCTCCATTGGCAATGCCATCAAACAATGAAGGCTTAATCCAACCTTCAATAACCAGCCACCCTCCTAAGTTCACTCCTCTCACTTTGGAATCCCCACGTAATCCCTCCACTTGAATGAGAGAAACAAATAAGATATTCGGTTTATGGCATTACTTTCGAACCTCGAGGATGATTTGGGAGGATAAACACCAGATAAGACAAAAAATTTCAAGAAACAGAATTTTACCTGAATATACACCAGAAGTGATGAGCCAACAACAGAGTAGAAATGCGCATGCCCATTTGGTAAAAACAAGTTCCATCAAGAATGCGGGCCACAAAATCACCCAGAATGCAAAAATGCAAAAACCTTCATACGCAAAGGAAAAGCCCCAATTAAGTACGAACGATTATTCAAACCTCGAAAGTCCCACTTGGATGAATCTTGTAGTTCCTTCCTTATCACTTAGTTAATACCAAAATTCAACTTTGTAAACAAGCATAAAATGATCATTGGGTTTTGGGATTGCTTCTCTCAATTCCTTTAGTTTATAATTTGTTCCAACTATGTTCATGGTCAAGAAAAACCAAGCCCATTAAAATAAGATAAGAAGAAAAGAATAATCTTCCAGAGTGCGAAAGAATGAAAAGGCTAGCAAAAGCTTTCCAATGTAGTTTATAACCTGAAAAGAGAAAAGGAGAAAATACAAAAAATAAATAAATAAAGAAGGAAACTTTGCTTGGAGATTTGGAGGTGCTTGTAGGAATTGCAATCCTTTTAATTAATTTGTATCATGTCTTTCATTGGTTGGACGAAATAAGGTCAAACGGAATTAGAACGGTTGGATGAAATCGGTGACAAGGTAAAAGGTACACTTCGACAGGGTATAAGTTCGAAAGCAGCGAGAGAAAAAAAAAATGGCAAGCTTTATTAGCTCAACACCTTATCCACATCTTTGTCACTGCTTTAATGGATTGATCAGCCTCCGCCGCTTCTAATAACTGTGCCTTCGAGAGATGCACCGTGCGCGCAAAATTGCTGGTTAGAAAGGCCTTAAGCTTTAGGCTTTGTCCATTTCTCATGTATATTTACACCGACCTGGCTGTAACTGTTGTTCGTTTTCTTTTTTCTTTTTTTCGGTGGGGGGTTAATATCGCTTTAGAATAATTCATGAAGCTGAAGAAGGAAAGCTTCAGAGCTCAGCTGGGGTCTGGGGTTGCAGGGACGATAAAGGTCCCATCTTTCCATGTCTCTTTCTTTCATTTTTTTTTCTTCTTTTTAGAATTGTCAGCAAACGGATTGTCTTCCTCTGTTTAAATGAATTTTGATTGATTATTAAAAGTTCAAAAGTAATTATCTACCTTTTTCTTAATTCTCATCCTTTCACTACCCCAGTTTAAGCATTAGCCCGACTGCAAATTGGGATTTAATCAAAGTCATTTTGATCCTATTTGGTGTTTTTATATTTAACTAATTTTTTCCACTAAATTACAGTATTCTTTTGTGTTTAACCTTTTTCACATCACATGCATAGATGATTATACGAAACATTCTATAAAAAAAAAAAATCTAATTAAAGAGCTGTTTCTTTAGTTAAAAAATTAAAATATAGTAAATTACTTTAATTTTTTTTACAGGCTGGAAATAAATTATTCAATTTCCTCACAATTGAATTACATTTAATGATTTAAAATGGTATAAATTTATAACAAAAATGAAAATCCAATATAATTAAGATAGATTTTTTAAAAACAAAGTAAACTAAATATGGATAACCTTTGATGCAAAAGTTTTTCAACAACTTTTTTCAGTAAATTCTATAATTATCTGTAGGGGTAGGGACACATTTGCTCTTCCTCCTGTACTTCTGCTATATTTGGATACATTGATGTGAATATGTGACCTATGGCCATGGTTTCCTCAAATCTACAACAATCCTTAGCACTTCACGAAAATGGTAAGTTGGGGAAAGCATCTTTCTAACTCTCTTAAAAGTTGAAACAAACTTAAAACCTATTCTATTAGTATTTTTGCTGAAGAAATATGGCAATTTCGGGGGAGGAAATGAAAAGAAAAAGTGTTTAATAGCATGAATGCAGGGTTCGCATGTTTTATTATTTAGCAAGAAAAAGAGGGATGAATAAGAAGGCAGTGATGGAAAGAGAAATTAGAAAGGGAAGAAAAGAAAAGAATCTTTCTAGAGAATTGTCCCCAGTTATATATAAGGTATCGCCAGAAAAATGATGGGAAAAGGGAAAAGGAGAAGAGGAGAATGCTTAAAATTGAATTGAAAACAAGTTCAAATCTAGGGTGGCGATGAAGCAAAGCAATTCTAGCATCAAAGCTGGAAATCAACTACCGTCTGTCTTTTTCTATATATCCCTTCCTTCACTCAAATCGCAAGCCAGTTGATTATTTCGATTGAAATGGAATCTTAGAAATGGACCCACTTTTGAAAGCACAAGTTAGTGGCGGACTTATATATATATATTCATCAATTATACAATTTTATACTTTATAATGGAGATAAATTTATGTGTGACAGATAATCATTATATATAATAATAAAATTAAAATCATTCCTCAATATATCCTAAAAAAGAAAAAAAAAATTAATGATTCTTAAGTCTAAGTTACAAATATATAAGCTAAAATATAATGTATGGTGTCCCACATTCCACAAAAGTTCCATGTCATGTTTTTCTTTCTCTCCAGATTTTGCTTTCATTAATGATGCGTTTAGTTTTACTTGCACGTGAAATTCTGTCCGTGGGAATGAAGCCTGATATCAATATTATCATAGTCACTAATTTTAAGGACGTGTCATGCAACTTCAATGATTTTAATATCTACGCTTAAAATGTAATTATCAAGATTATATAGGGCATCTAAAAATCAAAATTTTTAAATATTACTTTTACAAATTACAAATCAATTTTCATTCGGTTTTTATTTTAAATGATTAAAATGAGATAAAATTGTCAGAGCAACGAATGTTTGAATAATTTTTTAGTTTCTATGAACACAAGCATCACATGTACGTACTACCAATGATTAGATAACATAGGCAACTCTCAAAACTTCACTTAAAATATAAGATAGACTTAAGAATAAATAAATCAACAATGACGCCAGTTTTGGTCAGATATCAGATCTCTCATCATTTGGGCTTATCGAATACGGATGATAGGATATTACTAGAGACTAGAGAGAGAGAAAAAGAAAGAGAAAGGGAAAGGGAAAGAATGGCATCAGATGCTGTAGTTTTCCAACGAAACCCACTTTCGTAGTTATGTATGTCACTACTAATCTCATAATAAAATATGGTGTGGGAGGAGCTGTCTCACCAATTTCAAGCAGGAAACGGGAACATGAAGCACAGATATTCTTTCTCCACGATGCCCGCTTCTCATCTTCAAGGGAGGTAGCTCTGGGACTTTTGTTTCGTTTAGGGGCATATAAAACATTTGCTTGGGTGCTTCATCTTGGAACTGGAAGCATGCACATTACTGGGAATGTTATTCATTCCATTCTACGCATGATACTTTTTCTGGCGGCGAAGAAAATGGTGATACTTTCCTCTAGTTAGTAACAATTAATCTAGAACGTGGATATTTGTATTGGTATTAGTTTGTAAATAGATCTTTTTCTTGTATATGTTCGTGCTTTAAGACTGACGAGTTAGACACACGCTCATCATATAATAGTAAATTAAAAAACTTGATAAGAATTTTCTTGTCTGTACAATAATATAGAATATAGCGACACAAAAGCTGATACATCGCAGCAAGCTCATACAGAGAAAGGGGAAACAGAGCACGCGAGAGATACAATCACTCCAACGTCTATTGCAATACCATGTTTTTGTAGAAATTATTAAGTACATATTGCAACATTCTGTTTATAAAAGGGAACACAGGTAATCATACATAGAGCTATAGCAGTTGTATATATTACGCTATAACTGAAAACTTGGACCTGATATTATTGAGACACCTTGAAAGTGGCACAACAGTAGTTCACAGGGGAAGATTATGTGAAGGAGAACTTTTCAGTGACATAGGCCCCTTCTGCATTGCATGTCCGATTGAAGCCAGTTTATAAATGGTCGAACTTCCACTTCCCTCCTTAGCAATGCTCATATTCTTGCTACATGATTTTCTTTTGTCACCCAAGTGGGTGTCCGAGCTCTCTACATCAGAATCCAAAGCCACCAAACCAGGATACAAGATTGAAACAGAACACAAAATCCGCCGAAGCTGAACTCCTCTCCTGCGCACTCACAGTCACATCATTTACAATAGGAGAATGGCATTTCATCTTCTCAGGATTAGGCAAATTATTATCTGATACTTGAGTAACCTCTCCCTCTTCATTAGGCAATATACCAGAGTCATCATTTCTTTTCTACTACTCTCACCTTCTCCCACCTGATGATTACTCACCCCACCATCTAAGTTTTCTATCTGGGTTTCTTCGTTCTGAACGGAAACATTTAAATCAGGCTGGGTGACGCTAGCCTCTGCACCACCAGTAATAGTATCGTAAACTATAGGGGCACGGCAACCGGCACAATTTTTACGCGATCTAAACCAAGTATCAATGCAAGGAATACAAAAGGCGTGACTGCACTTGGGCGAAAGGCTCGGACTCTCGACTTCTTGAAATTCGCAGACGCAAACAGAACACTCTGTTCTTTCTATTAATCCCTCTTCTTTTCTGTATTTACAGACTGCGATAGAATCTATAATAGATTGGTGGAGACCCACAGGGTCGATGAATATTGGATAGTCAATGGCCGATTCATCATCATCCGAAAAGTAAAAATCTCCATGGATATCGAACAACATGGGTAAGTTTCTTCTCCTTGAATAATAGTTTCTCAGAATTTTGAAAATGGTGAAAAGAAAAAGAAACAAGCCTACCGTGCTTGCTTGGATAATTATACCGACTTGGTTTTGATCTATCCGATAACTATCAGTATCACTGAGGCGAGAGAACTGTGGCAGAAAACTTGGTGAGGTAAGAGGGGAAGGAATTTGTCTACAAGTTGTTCTGCTAGCCATGGTAGCATCTCTTGAATCGTATAAAATATTCAAAATCATCCACCGTAGACTGTGCCTTGAATAGATGGCAATGCAGAATTTTGGGCATGTTTGCTTCCATGCTGGGACTTGTCTTGAGTCATTTCCGAGTTATCTTCAATTTGGGGGGAGGACGTTAAAAAGAAGGACAATTCCCATTAAGGGGTGGGCAGTAGCCTCTGACTATAGGCACTTGCTTGTTATCACTGGACTATAGGCCAAGGGGAACTTTGGTAAAGTTGACAATATTTCCATTGTCTTTTAAAGAGTAAGACACCAAAAAGTACATTTGCGAAGCAACTGCAACTCCATAGGAGGATATGGTCCCAAAAGCCAAACTCTGCAGTTTCTAGCACGATAACTACATTCTCTTAAGGGTAATCACGAAATGCACAGTTGATATTTATTGACTCTATTTATCAAGTGGAAATACACTGTCATAAATAACGTATATACTAGCAATCGAAACATGAAGTTATTTGCAAGATAGTTTAACGGTTCAAGCTCATCCATTAACCTTGATAGGCACTACGTATTATGTAATTTAAACCGTGAATAATAAAAATTTATTTATCAAACTTCAAGATGTCAACGCCCTAGTAATAACTGGCGACTCCGTTTATGGGCGTGGGAGTTTCCATGAAACTTGAAGATAGGCTTCTTTTGAGTATATTTTGATGACAAAAGTTGACATTGTTATTAATATAAAAGTGATGTTTTTTTAATATGGTCTTTTCCTTTTCGGTGGAAATCACAGAGAAAAGCACAAGATCGTGGTTATGGAGGAAGACTTGACACTTCTGATTCTGAAGCAGTCTCCCTTTAAGCCAGCATGTATTTTCCAACCAAAAAACGAAAAAACATGTACCACTTGGGAGATTGGCCCTCACTTTTAGTTTTTTTTTTTTCGCCTAGTAATACCATTAACTGATGTGCTCCTCATGATTGATGAAAAGGCAAGTCAATTGACATCATTGGGTTCTAATTTCGTAACTGATTTTACATATCTTTTCAAAGCTTTAAAATAAACACTACTAAAGGGTCTAAACTGGATTTTCTTTTGTCAATTAAATTTTCTGGGGACCGAAGTTAAAATTTTTTTATTAGCATACTTGAGCAATAATTTTAATGGTAAAAAAAAAACAAAGAGTAATCAGATAAGAAATCTTCCTTCTCTGGCAAGTGGCAAGTATTAATTTAAATCGCGGAGACACGCAAGCAAAGAATTTTTTCAAATAAAAAGCAACTTCAAGAACAATTTAAATCCGAATTACGACATTTACACGCTTTTCCCTCTTTTCCCAGTTATGACCTCCCAACGACCTCTTCCTTACGAAAATTCTCGAGTCCATCAACACTAATTAAAGACAACAGCAGATTAATCATAGGGCAAGGAAGGAGATGATGGGTGTTACGGTTTCTCAGAAACCTGTAGGGTTCGACCTCATGCAGAATTGTGATCTTCCCCCGCCTTCCAAGGTTTTTAAGGGCTCACATAAGATGGTTATGCTGTCCATGAAACAACGATTTAGCAACGACTTTGTTACTTACCCGTACGAGGTTGATGGTAATTGCGATGTATTGGAGGTTCTTAAGGCGTTGCGATCATCTCAAACGAGGGCCAGAGAGGCAGAAAAGAAAATTGCAAGTCTGATCGAAGAGACGGACTCTCTTTCTAATGCTTTGCTGAAGGAGGCCATACAATTATATGCCTATCGCCAGCAGGTGAGATTGCTTCATCTTCAAGTTTCAAAATTGCAATCCCTGTGTTGCTGTGCCACACCAGAGGGAGCTGAAGGATCAACCCTGGAAGACGACGACAGTGAAGAAAGGGCGAGTCTGGCATGGATTCTGGCCTTGGCTCTTTCTTGGGGAATTGGAGTGGGCACCGCAATTGCTTATAGATACTTTTTGTGAATTATATTACGGTCATTTGGCATTGTGTTGCATATACGAAGCTCCATTTTTTATTTATACAACATATAATTTCTTAGAGAATCGAAAGTATTTCATACTACGCTAAACAGAGGGGTTGGATTGACTTTCTACTTTGTACCCTTTGGAACTCGTTAAAATTTAATGGTCCCTTTGATAGGAAAAAAAGGAGAAGCTACAAGTCATTCTTTTTTTCGTTGATTTATCACTACTAATATCATGGCTTATAAAAGGGGAAGCCATTTTGATAGACCGTATTGCTTTGATTTATCTGGAACTTGTCGTACTGCATATTGATTATATAGCCGAAAAGGAATATACAAAATAAATGTATTTATTGCTTTGCTTGTTCCGGAATTTTATGCATAATATAAGACATACATTATTTTCCTCCAGCTACCAACTACATGTCGAAACAATGATGGCATAGCAGCACAGCCTTGTTTTGATGGATTTAAGAACCCCGCCCTCCCTGCAGCACTTCAAGGGAAAGATACGGAATAAACTACATATTTTCATGTGATAAGATCGATGATCGATCACGTCACTCACAATCCATATCTTCTTAAAGCCAAACTATCATGAGCAGTAAGATAATTACATATACGGTGAATGCAGTACGGAGTTTTTCTTCATTTTCCTTTTGTCTCACCATCAATACGAGTTGCAACCTCTCTGTAGTCTTCTCCCTCCATGCTTGCACACGCTATCCCAGTTCCATGCTAGACTACAAATGCCATTATTAGATCCCCTCATTTTCTCAATCCCAAATCAGTCAATTTTAGGGGGAGCAATGAACAGAAGAATTGACTGGCCGTTTGTGCCGACAGTCTTCCAAAAGCGATTATTATTGGTTCAACTGCCTGTTTCACTACCAAAGGGTCTTCTCCTGAGCTTTTACGGCTTTCAGGATATCTATGATAGAACATCTCCTTCCCCAGATATGTACTCATTATCAAACTTCTTGGCACTACCCAAACCAAAATCAAAATTCAGCGGCAACAACTCTGAAAGCACATTAGAATCACGAAACTTAATTTCAATTCTTACGTAAAACTCACAGCATGTGTATATGAACTACAATGTTATACCAAAACATGGATGAAAGGCTACATTCTTAACCGAAAGTAGAATTTTAAATTTATTTCATATGATGCAACTGGGTCAATCCGAACCTTTAAAACCAAGATTAGGAAATAAACCTCTCATCACATATTCAACTTTTGAAATACGGGTAACTCAATTAATCATTCTAGTAACATGCCCAGTCTTTCCCCCAATTATCGTTACAGATTCAATAAAAATATATTAATTCAAAATTCAAAACCCATATGATTTGCTTCTGTCCCAATGTTCTCATAAAAAGATGCTCTTTTCAAACAGAAGAGCTCTTATTATTTTCTAATTTCCGCACAATCTGGAAGGTCCTGAAAATCAATAAAGCTCTCTCTGGTTATTGCTCTGTTCCCCGGCATGACGCTGTAGCCAGCAATCAGGTTATGGCCTACCCATCTGAGGCCAATATGTATGTCTTAAATTGATTCCGAAGATTATATTTTGATTTAAGCATTCGCATAGTCACATTGCAGATAGAACGGTTGCATAAATTCATTATGGGTATAAAACCATAGGAGGCCTAATCCAAGGATCCTATATAATGCCAACTAGGGCTTTCGCGCGGAATTGCATCAATGGTGGAAAGCAATATTAGAAGAGCTCAAGATACACTACGTTTACAATTTTGTCTTCACTCGGGAACCCCATCATTCTCTTGCCAGACTGAACCTACGTTTTAGGTTTTGGCAAGGTTTCCGATGGGATTAGACAATGTAGCTGAAAAGTGAAAACCACTAGAAATTGAGATAAATCTCCAGGCAGGGAAATTGTGCACTCTGGGTGCTGTTACAATTATTATATCCTAATATTTGTTTGCCAAGCGATTAATCATTTCATGTGGCTTGTATCCAGAATAGAAGTCTATTATGAGAAAATATGTTACTTTGTTACTGCAAGGCAAGGTTTTTTTCAGCTTTGTTGTCTTTTTTCTTTGTTTTTGTCCGTTGTACTCCTTTCGTTGGTTTGATTGCAGAGCAACGAGAAAAACAATTTTGAGTAGGAAAACGCATGCCATGTTATTGTAATTTGGAAACATTCAAATTAACAGAAGATTTGAATATATGAGAGATGCCGAAACATCCACCAGTTCTAGTTTTGCACTAATTTGTGAGATTTCATGCAGCATAGCATCCAACTCTAGGATCATATGGTTCCTGAAATAGAGTATTGAATTACACGGGGTTTTAATTAGGGAGAATAAAGGTCCGGCCTATAATAATTATCACACAAAAAAAAAAAAACAATAAACTACTCTAGTGTGTGGTTAATGGGTCTTTTTGTGTGTGAAGGGAAGCACAAAATGGTCCTTTATTATATTTCTCTTTTTTGACACATCGTTACTAGTCCGAAAAAATAAAAAACACATCGTTGATAATGCAGAATATCTCCTTGTTTCCCAATATAATTAGAGATTCTGTATTGAAAGGGTTATGTGACTATAGTTATAACTATGTTAAGATTTTTTTTCATAAGTTAGAATCAATAATAAAAATTTACAAATTTAATATGGTGAGGCTGTCCAGAATTATATGTTGATTCATTAGCAAATATAAAATATTGTTACAATTCATGAGAGATTTGTGGAATGTCTCTTTTAAGTTACAACTTAAATTCTACCGGAAAAAAGTTAAATTAATACAATAAAAAGCGTGTGTGACCAAGTTTTGAGTTAGCCGTTGTATTGGGCGAAGTTATTTGCTCAAGCATCTTTTATCAACCAGACATTCTCTGCTTGGAGTGTGATGGAGAAAGAAAGAAAGAAAAAGAGTGAAGACCAATGGAGCGGAGTTAATAAAGATGGAAAACGAAGTCGTCGTCAAGATTCTGTTTCCCTGTAACTTTAATTTAGTCTTTGGACGGCACTCACGAATTAGAAAAAGAGAACAAAAAAGAAAAAGGAAAGCTGCCTACCACTATGGGGTATGCGCTGTCAGACAAACCCACACTCCTAATCAAATATTTTCTTCATCTGTCACTCGTGTTTTTTTTTTCTCTGTTTTGTATCCGACGACTTGGATTAGGCCGTGGAAGCTACCTAAACAAAAGGCCTCTCTCTTTCCTACTTTCTATGGCAAACACTTTAGTGAAAACCATGTGATTTCTTTGGCGGGATTCGGCTTTTCTTTCTCACCCCTAGTATTGGTATTCATGGAGTTACAAACTCAAAGTGGTCTTTTGCTTTCAATTTCCAGAATTGGATTAGCATATCAAGGATCGAAACACATAGCTTCGAGCGGGTTTGAGTTCAAGGGTATATCAAGGCCTCCTGTGTTTTTTTTTTTCTAATCCTGTGCCTGCTCTAGGGAGGCACTGGCAAAGGTTGTGGGTCCTACTGAAGCTGGATGCCGTACAGAACATGTTGAAATTCATATGGCCATGGATCTTGCTAGTCTTGATTCCAGACAAGCATTTTCTGGCATTTCTGCCAGGTGTGAATACGGCATATGCCGTGTTGAAATTCAGCCTAAGAAAAGCCTTTTCTCTGCTAATAAAAGCTGCTTTTGCTTCTTCTTCTTTTTTAAAAATAAAAATAAAAAAATCAGCTAATTTAGGTGCTGTTATTTACATCAAGGATACACCAGTATTTGTCAGGCTGTTCTGCTGAATCTCTGCAGTTCTTGGCTTGGCCACAGCAGAACTAATTATATGCGTGCCCTCACTTGTAGGTCTTAGCAGCAATTAAAGCCTCTTAATTCCAAATATTTATATTTTGGGGAGGGAGGAATGATTCGATTAGAAGAGTTAAGTTGGTGGGGATATGCATTCAAAAATGATTAGTGTTTGGAAAATAAACAAGGTGTATGCACGTCAGTGACAGTAATAAATATATATAAGTAGCATGCCCGAGGGCCATGGAGGCTTGTCCAGGACCTGTCCATATGGAAAATATCAAAATCAGAGGTCCACGTAACATTTCCCCGAGCTACAACTCCAAACCAACTTCATCACTTCCCCCTTTCCCTGCGGGTTATGGCTTTATATACAGGAGCCCACCTCACACGTGGTGTTATCATATTTCACAAAACCTTCGTCCCACATCCACACTTTGCTTTTTTATTAATTGTTGATTGTTTTGTCCATGGGGGTGTGGGGTCACGTCTTTGAAAAAGGCCCTTCGAATTGCGTGAAAATGCAATCAAAGATTGAAATGACGGAATTTGCCACTCGGTATCGTCTGCGCCCCGGGGTGCAGTTTGATTGCCATGTGAAACAAAACGAAGTCGAGGTCGAGGAAGGATGAAAAAGTGCCAATCAAACAGTTTTCCTTCTCTTTTTCTTTGTTCTGGGAAATGATTCTGAATAACTCACTCGGCGATAAGTGTAATATATATGAAGCATATATGTTTAAATGATTAATTGTATCCGCACTCCTCTGTTTCAACAAATTAATTATTATGACACGTTGGGAGAAGAAATTAAGCCCACGAATTACTTTTTTGAAGGTCTTATCACTCGCACAATATCTTACATGTCTCAAATTAGTGAAAGCCATGTAAACGTATAGCTTGCCTTGTTTAAGCAAATGGGGACGGTTTATGTCAAAAAAGCAACAACACAGAAAACTCCATCACGGAGGTGGAAGAGGTCTAGCATTCTCTCAGCTAGGTCCACCGACGGATTACAGTTTTAGGCTTAGCTGGCTCAATGTCTAGTGATGCCTCCTCCCAAAACTAATCACATTTATCACAACTTCAAATAAAGTAGTAATTGAAAATGAACTTACAGATTTAATTATTGATTATTATATATGAAGCAATTCATAATATATGAGAAATAATTATTCTTAGCCCTTCGGATTTTGACGTTATTCCAATTTTTTAATCCAATTCTCTGACCATATACGGGTTATATATAACACAGAATCTTTTTTTTTTCTTTTAATATTTATTTGAATGGAAATAATTCGGATTAATTAATGCCAAAACCAAGCCCAATAGTTTTTGTTTATTTGTTACCATCAGAAAAAGTACAATGTTATTTATTCTTGAGAGAGACAAAAATAAGCAATAATTTGGATTTGTTGGCGTGCTGCAACATCAGCCATGGAATCGATCTGTAGTACGAGACCTGGCTGTTGGGCGGTGATATATCGTTCTCATCATGACCCAGTTGAAAACAAACCGTGAGATCTAATAAAAGTTTACTCCCATTCTAATCTTAATTAGTTAATCCAAACAACAGAGTTCATTGTCATAATCAAACATTTCTGACTTCCTAATGAAACAGATAATTGCAAGGAGATCAGTTTTGACAATCCCTGAAAATATTCAAAACTGGTCCATTTTATTTTGAGGATTACTGAATTGACTGACCATTTGAATATTATCCTCAAGACACTTTTGAGGAAAAAACAAATAAGGAATTAAAATTGTGGACTACATTAATGAGTGGAACATGTATGCATAAATATTTGTGTATTTTGGAACAGAAACATAAATAAGTAGTTGTCTGTCAATTTTGATCTAAAGCACATGAAAAGATTTCTTAGCATGCATAAAAAATTGCTTTATTCCATTTACACTTCTCTTTTTTTTTTTGTCTATTATTTTATTGCACAATTTTTTTATTTTTAAAATATACATAACCTTATTTAAAATTAACACATATATTATAATTTAATTTATATATATATATATATATATATATATATATATATATATATATAATAAAATGTACTCATTTATATCAAATATTTATTTAAGATCAAAATATATAATTTTAATAATTAAAAATTTTTATTTATTAATTTTATAAATTATTAAAATATTATTATAAATAAATAAATTTAAAATAATATTAATTAAGATCCACGATTTTTTTTTAAATTCTATAAAATAATAGATAGTCAATACGAATATTGTGTATAAGTTAAGTTACTATTTAAAAAGTGTAAGTATTTATTTTTAAATTTAAATTGTTCAAAAAAAATTTGACATAAAAATATTAAAATTCAATTAAATATACTCGCAAAATCATATATAATTTAATTGTGCCGGGGGAAAACGATGATGTTTTACAATTGCTGACTCGCTGTGATAAATGGCAGCGATCAGCCGATCAGTTGAGGAAAGGCCGGGATACGGTGACGAAATACAAATCATGGGTCAGCTTAACTGGATGGAAGCCGTGGAAAGCCGAGCCGTTTCCGAATTTTCGTATGCGTTTGGCTCTTACCCGAATTATCTGAATTTCACGAAACGGTCGAAAAAACGGGAAGCGCACGGGCTATAGGCGGTATGCAAAAAGTTGCATTTGGATTGAATTTGGGTTTATTTGGCTGCCAACCGCAGTAATTCTAACCCCAGTCAGATTCTAACCCTATATCGCACCCCACTTGCTTTATTTAAAGACACAGAATTTGAGAGCGCAGCTTGATTATGAACTGGTTCACACTCACCCTCCAGGCTCTTCGCCATCTCTTTCCAAAACTTCTCTGATCTTCCTCTTCCTTTCCCCTCTGGTTTATCCTTATAGATCATACACTATGCTGCCTCTCACAGATTAGACGCCATAGTTTGACTGTGTAAGGATGAATAGAGAGTGTGTGTGTGAGCCCTAATGAGAAAGGTATTTGGTTATTTCTCTTCTGGGTTTGGGGTTTGTGGAATTAAAACATAAATTTTCTTGCTTGTATTGGTTTGTTTCGAGTGTTGGGATTGGGTTTTCTTTTTTTGATGGGTAAAGACAGAGAGGAAGTACTGAGAAAAAAAGAAAAAAGCAACGCCTGGTAGTCCCGAGGGCTTAAGTGCTTGCATAACTGTCTAGAGTACTGTACAATTTGGGGATGCTTAAGACGAGATTTCCTTTTCAGTAGCTCCTTTTAAGTGAAAAACCTCGTCCTCAGCTTTTCTTGAGATCTTAAAGATTCAACGTAATACTTTAACCAACAATAAAAAGGAACAAAACGCCCTGATCTAATAAGATCTGTGCAGACTTATCTACAAATTATTCATCCAGTCATGAAGAGACTTGGCAGCTCAGATTCTTTGGGTGCTCTGATGACCATCTGTCCATCAACAGGTTTAATGAAACTTCTTCGTTGCTCTGCTTTATAATTCAGACAGACCCATGTGTGTTCTTTCTTGTCTCAACTTTTTCGTGATCAAAGTTTCAAATCGTTTTTATTATTCAAACTTATCATAGATCAGTCCAGTTTTCCTGTATTAGAATTAGAACATGTCAAGTTCAATTATGCTTTTCCTTTTCTGGGTATTCTGTACTGCGCTCGCTAATATACAATTGCTGTTCTACTAATGTTCTGTATTTGCATTGGTTTAGAGGAACACAGTCCGAGGAACAACCGTGGGTATGGGAGAGAGTTCCAGTCCATGTTGGAGGGACTAGATGAGGAAGGGTGTGTCGAAGAACTAGGCCATCCCTCTGAGAAGAAACGCCGACTAAGTGTCGATCAAGTCAAGGCTTTAGAGAAGAACTTCGAGGTAGAAAACAAGCTTGAGCCCGAGAGGAAGGTGAAGCTTGCCCAAGAACTTGGATTGCAGCCTCGACAAGTGGCCGTGTGGTTCCAAAACCGTCGAGCTAGGTGGAAAACCAAGCAACTGGAGAGAGACTATGGCGTTCTTAAAGCCAATTATGAAGCTCTCAAACTTAACTACGAAGCCCTTCAACAGGACAATGGAGCCTTGCTCGAAGAGGTAGAAAATCCGCTCTATTTAATGTGCATACTTTCAATAATCACCGTGTACATATATATATATGTAAAGGAAAGTCAGTTCGTAGCTCAAATTTGGGTTTGTTACAGATTAAGGAATTGAAATCAAGATTGCAAGAGGAGAACACTGAAAGCGATGTTTCAGTGAAGGAAGAGATAGCCCTGCCGGACACGGACGACAAAATGATCGGAGTGAGTTTGCCACCTTCTGAAACATCCATTCCTGGAGCAGAGCCAAAAGACTTGAATTATGACTGCTTCAACCGAAACGCTGGCGTCGGTGGCGCCTCACTCGTCCCAGCAGACTTCAAAGACGGCGCTTCCGATAGCGACTCTAGCGCAATCTTCAACGAAGATAACAGCTCCTCACCTGGTGTTCTTCAAAGTCACCAGCTTTTGATGTCTCCTGGCTCTTCTTCCCTCAATTTCAATTGTTCTTCATCGTCCTCCCCCTCGTCCATGAACTGCTTTCAGTTCCAGAAAACGTACCAGACTCAATATGTGAAGATGGAAGAGCATAATTTCTTCAGCGCAGAAGAGGCCTGCAATTTCTTCCCCGATGAGCAGGCACCAACCCTCCAGTGGTATTGGAGTTAAAGTGAAACCACTCTCGGAAATTATATTTGACAAAAGAGAATTGAAATAAGGGATTGAACCTGGACAAAGGGGAAGGGTTGTATGAAAGATGAAGAGAGCTAAGAATTTTGTAAAAAGGGAAGGAGTCAGATTAGCCTCGGGTTCTCCAGGGAGCAGCTGAAGATGAGAAAATTACGTAGAGGGTACAAGAGAGGAAGGGAGGGAAGAGGAAGGGGTTGGGGTTCGAATGGGGTAGGGTCGGAGGTGGAAGGCTGAGGAAGGAGGTTAATTATGAGACTCCAGGCGGTGCAGGTAGGGGTAATTGGAATAATGATTAGGTCGTAATGAAATCTATTCTGTAAAAATCTTTGGCATTCGTGGCTACAAGATTGCTGTTGTAATGGATCAATAATTATGACAACATTTTCTAGTCTAGAAAATGGGTATTATTATTATCATCTTAAAATTTAAGAGGTAATGATTTTACCTGATCAACTTTTTAACTTAATAATGTTTTCTCAAACGGGAGAAAGATATTAAAGCACAATCTGTCGTTGGAGAATGCCAAGCCCAGTCGTCTTCTAATTTAAATATTGAGGGAGATTCCTAGTTGGGTTAATAACCCATAACTTTTTATCTCTCTACAAACCAAATTACATGATGAAAACAATTAATCACGCACACACGTTCGTTTTGATTCACCCTCCCTCACTTCTTAATAAATATTAATGATTGTAAAGCATGTATACTTTTTCAGATAAAAAGTGGCAGGCTAATAACTTGGAATAAATTGTCTTTAATTCTTCAAAAATTGCAATATAATTCACTTACGAAGAAAATGAATGTGTCAGAATATAATGATATTTAAATTATTAAGATAAAAAAAAGAGGAAAATTTGACGGGGTTATTTCGAATATGTTGAGCGGCGAAACAATTTACGCATTATATAATGGGTGTTGGATTGGAGGAGTAATTTCTTGGATCCGTTGAAGACTCTGGTCAGGTAGACATCACTTAGGATCCAAAAGTCTCACGTCCCGACGCTTACGCTTACTCAAACTCTTTTGTACTTATCCTGTCTAATCTTTCATAGCATGCATGAATTTCGTAGAGCCTTGTCCCAAACCAAAAAAGAAAAAAGAAAAAGAAAAAAAGACAACTAGTTTTCCTTTATCACACACACACGCCCCACTCGGTCTGTGTTACATTTTGTGACATATGCTTTAACCAAATCCCATGCTACAATGGAAAAATATAAAAAGACGAAAGTATGATTAAAGAGCTTCCCTAAAAAGATGCGCTCCATGATTGGATCCCAAAATTACGTTCCTCTTGGGAGCCGCACCTTTATTACTATCTAACATCCCTTCACTTCTTTTATGTTTATAAAAAAGTAACCCCTCAACTTTGTTTCACAACAAAAATTTTCAATTTTCAATGACGTAGGATACGACATATCGGTAGGAACACATCCTAAATATGCTCTTAATTAAATCACAGGTAATTTTAAAAAAGTGAAAAAAAAAGAGAGAAAAAAAAAGCATCCCCCTATCAGTAGGATGAAACTCGCCACGTAACGCTGCTGCATTTGCTTTATGGAAAAGCAAATCGTCTTTCTTTTTCAAAAAAATAAATAAAATAAAACATCATTTTTTAAAATAAAAAAAAATTATGGGAGCACGGCTTTGGGCGTTCACTGGAAAACCCCGCTTTCCTCTGCTATGGTTTGCAGGGTTGCACATGCCCGGCGATCTTGCCGTGATACTTTGCCGTTACCGTTTGGATAGTGCGTGCAAGTATGTGTTTTCTTGAACGTATTAATTCTACACGTGTACGGTGATGGTACGCGTTCACTAGTTTTGGGATGTATCTGGTGTCCAAAAAATTTATGTGGTCCCTCTCCTCGAAAACACAAGACATGGTCATAAGGTGTGATTTTTATGAAACAACTTCAGATTAATCTATACTTTTACAAAATTACCCCTGAAAAAATTAATAAAAAAGTGCTGTGACAGTTGCGGGGAGCAGTGTTTTTTTTCTCCAGATTTTTCACTGAATTCACGTTGTGAGCTCAGCAAGTGTGCCACTCAGTAGGATGGGACCCACCCGCCTTCTTTCTTTTTGACGTTTCAATTTATTATTATTAAAAAAATAATGTGGATGCTCGATTGCGGTTGTAGGGTGCGGAGAAGCACGAAGAGATTCCGTCCTTCCCCTCCTCCCTCCCTCCCTTCTCAATGAAGTTTAATTCATTGCGTTTGGTTAAGTTATTCTTAAAGAAACAATGTTCCTGAGATTTCAATATTTTAAAAAATATTTTTATACTAAAAAAAATCAAACAAACACTTAATACTTAAAAAAAAGAAAAAGAAATGAATGTGGTCCCGGTCCTCTGCTCTGTTCGACTCTTGGCTTTGATGTGGGTATTGGTAGAGCCATGTGATGTGGGTCCCAAGGTGCATCGAGCATGTCACTTTCAATCAACCTGGTCACCGTCACGTAGAAATTGCATCCAAGCATCGAAGCGGGACGACTAGAATTTGCACACTTCCTTCTCCGAACGATCCGATGGATAACAGCTCATCAACCCCCAAAGGAAAAACCCGTAAAGTCTAGGGAGATACAAAAGCTTCATTCAAGGGCATTAATCCGCCATTTGTGTAATGCCACGTGGGGCTCGGAGTGTACTTTGATTTGAAAAAAAGGTGCGTTGCATGGAAGCGTACTGTAGAGGATCTAGTTCCCGAAAGTTTATATATTGGGATTGGCAGCACATCCTTGTCTTAGTTGCCTCTCTTTCCCACTTCAGGCACCCCACGTTGGTTTGTTTATTTTTGCTTTTTGGTTTTATATTCCCACTTTTGCTAACCTCTCAAATTTGCAGAATAAATTATCAGCCTTATTTGTTTTGCTTTTCCTCTTTATTTTGGGTATTTTCAGGCAGCTTACACCTAAGGTAGCATGCTCCACTTTGTTCTCGCAACAAATACCATGTTTCTGGCACTTCATTTTTTATGCATTCGACTAAAGCAGATCCTATAATACGTTTTTCTTTCTTTTAAAGCAAATCCTATGATTATTTTTTTAATCATTCTTTTATGCTTTGTCTAAATATAATTTCCCTCTTTCACATGAATGAAAGAAAATGAACAATATACATACTAAAAAAATGTATACTGCGTAAAAATTTAGAGTTTTAATATTAGTATATGAATTTAATTAATACGATCACATTAATCATACTGTTTGATACGTTAATTTGTATATGTACCTATAAAAGTGAGTATGAACAAATTATAGTATGAATATATAATGGACAAAAACATGAAAATTACAAACTTAGAAATGGGCAAAGAGACTATTTTCAACCAAAATAACTCTCCAACCTCTCCCTTACTCCTCTGAGGATGTTTCCTATAGTTAGAGGAGAAAGAACTCAACACTCTACAATCAAATCTTTCAGTTGAGGAATTAAGGAAGTGGTCTTTAGGATGAGTGCTTTAAAAGTCCTCATATTGGTTGGATGGATTACGTGGATTATTCTTCCAAAACCAATAGAAAGTGGTGGGAACAATAATTTGCATCGAGATCTTATGGCCAACCCGAACCACATCAAGGATAGCAGCCAATTTCTTCTTGTGCTTATACCAAAAAAGAACATAAATGACAACGTTATCATGGCTTAATAGGTAATGGATAACATAAGAGGAAAGAAAGGTAGGAAGTGGATGATGACCATCAACATAGACTTAGAAAAAGCCTATAATAAAGTGAGATGAGACTTCTTTGAGGGTCCTCAAGGAAATATGGCTGGGTGAACATTTTGTGAGCATCATCATGTCCTGTGTATCATCTGGGTTAATAAGCATCTTGTGGAATGAAGTTAGTGAACTTTTTAAGATTTTTAGGGGAGTTAGACATTCAATCTACCTTTTGTTCTATGTATAGAAAGTTTTGCCCACAGTATTGAATGGGTAACAGAAAAGAAGTTTTGGAAGTCAATCCATCCTTACAGGAATGGCCCACACGTATCCCACTTATTCTTTGAGAGTGACTTAGTTTTATTTGTATAAGCAAAGTAGAGTAGTGCAAATTTATCAAAAAATGCCTGAATATCTTCTGTAATAGCTTAAGGCAACTTGTGAATGACAATAAAACAAAATATATCTTCTCAAGGAACATGAACCATACTAAAGTAGAACAAATAGCAAAGAGTTGGGTTTCAATTTACAAATGCCGTGAGAGTCTATTTGCTCGTGCCCTTATTACACAAAATAGTCAGCAAAGGCACTTTCAAACATATTTTAGAAAGGATCAAGAGAAGATTAAGTAGCTAATAGGCGAAGACTCCCATTGTTGTAGACAAAGTTACCCTTACTAGCAGTGTCATTAATAATTTTCTATATTACTTTATGCAGACTACTTTATTGTCTATGGGGCTACATGATGAGCTAGAAAAAATCAATAGAAAGTTTATATATATGGGGGTGGCAGTGGAACAAGGAAAATTCATTTGGTATAGTGGGACAAAGTTTGTAAACTGAAAAACTTTGGAGACATGGACATACAGAGTCTCAAACAAATGAACGAGGCATTCTTAATAAAGATAGTGTGGAATATTATTTGAAATCTTGATGAACTATGGGTGAGACTTTTGAAAACCAAATGTAAATGTAATGCTGGAATTCTTCCTGATGCTATTGGAAACAAAAAGTCATCATCCAAATTATGGAAAGGGGTTTAGCAGATTTGGAATGATGTGGAAAATGGAATAAAGGGGAATATGGCAATAGAAGAACAACTAGGTTCTAGTTAGATATTTAGGACATATTTAGTTTGTCTATTTTTAATTTTTATGAAAACTCATTTGTTTATTATTTTTTGTTTTTATCTTTAGAAATTTTTTTAAAATTTCTAAAAATATCACAAACAGTGTCATTTTTATAATTATTTCGAAATATATATACAATATTTTATTGTTTATATAATTATAAAATAAAAAAAATAAAAAAAGATTAAAATATAACTGTATAACTAAAAAATAGTAAAAATATAAATATAAATTAAATGTATTTTTTAAAATATAAAAAATAAAAACTGTTTTTAAAAAATAAAAATAGAAAAAAATTTGCAAACCAAATATACTTTTAAATTCCCGATTACGGGAAATTCGAGCAAATTGCAACAAAATCGATACTAGAAAACTTAATCAACTACAAAGTGTCAAACATGGTAACTGCGGCAAGTGAATAGGATTGAGCTCGATTCAGGAACTTTCTACTTGAACATATCTAGAACAATATTGTTGTAATGTTAGCTTCGAAGGATGAGATGGGTTTAGATTCTTTGGCTCGAGGACACAGTAACAACCAAGAAATTTATAATAAAATTTGTCTATAAGGTAAGAATAGAGAGAGAAAAACAAACTAACCCTCTTTAAAAAAAATCTGAAACTGACTAGGACCCCTAAAAGGTAAGACATTCATGTGGTTGACTACACAGGGGAAAGCCTCCTAATGAATAAATGCAAAAAATGTGACTAAGATTGGTTAACTGGAGATTTTGGAACAGATTCTTCACAAGCAACTGTCACTACAACAAAACAAGGATTTAGCACTTTCAAGTGGCTTTAACAATTGTAATCGTCGCTAATCCATTTAAAATTTACTATCTCGACTGGTTTAGCAACAACTTTAGAAAACCACTTTAATGCTATGAGTTGATATTTGATATACTGACGATAAAATTTTTTTTATCCACTAGCGATATTTAGATCCTAACACGTGGTAAAAATAATTTTAAAAAATATTATTTTTATCACGTGTTGCGATCTGAACATTGTTGGTAGACAAAAAATTATCCACCGCTGATGGACCAAATATTTTCCCTTAGTGCCATAGTTTAAAAACGGTTTATTAATAAATCGTCATTATACCTTTTCTATTTTTTTTTTCTTATTTTAATTTTTTTAATATTTTGTATTTCTTTCAAAAAATTTCTCTTTCTTCTCTTATCTCATCTTTCACAAATAATTTATATCTAAATTTTCTTCTTCTTTCTTGTTTTTGTATCCAAAAACTTCTTGCTATAAAATTTTATTTATTGAAATTCCAAACTCACACAAATGCAAAAATCAAAAGCCTTATTGCTATTGCAAATATAGGAAGAATCTAGATATGAACAAAAATTACAAAAAAAAAAGAATAAAAATGGCATGCATAAATACACTAAAATGCAAAAAAGAAACTCATCGGTTTGTAGAAAAAAGATGAGTAGAAGTGAACCACATCGATGGAGAACAAACATTGATAAAAAAAAGGCAACTCGATAGATGAAGAAGTTAGAAGGGTGAGGGAGAAAAAAAATGGAGAGAGAAAAAAAAATGAAACCACGTGAGAAATAATAATATTAGAGACGATTTTATTAAAAATTATTGTTAAAAATTGACAGTTTAAAAAAATAAAAAATAATAATATTTAATGATAATTTACGAAAAATTATTACTAAAAATTAACTGTTTTAAAAAAAAAAAAAAAAAAATAAATATATATATATATATATATATATATATATATATATATATATATATATATATATATATATATATATATATATATATAAATAAAGATATTTAATGATAAATTTTTAAAAAAATTATTTTTAAATAATGGAGATTTGTCAAAATTGTTGTTAAATATTATTATTTAGTAACGTTTTTTTTTTAAACTATCACAAAATAACTGCAGGTTAAAATCCATGATTATTTTGTATTTTACTAATAATTTTTTTAATTGTACTTAAAAATTCCGTCGTTAAGCCGATATTCTTTTTGTAATCTGTCAATAATGGCTAAACCAGAATCTTTCAAATTAACGGGGAAGGGAGGGAAACGTAGGCATCGAATGAAAGACAGTGTTTGGGATGATGGCGTGGTGCTTATGGCTCTTACACTGAGATTATATTCCGAGTGAACTTTCACCCAACACGATTTTTTTTTTTCTTATGCTTGGCAAGGGCCAGAGAGTGTATGGAAAGATTGGCAAACAGTGCAATGCTTCAAACCAGAGACACGATCCTCAGGGAGATAGGTTGGCGTCATCCAGTTAACAATAGGGTCAAAATTAACACGGATAGATCTGTCATTAATTAACGGCAATCAAGCTAGCTATGGAGGGGCCTTTAGAAACGCTGCATGAGGATGGTTAAAGGGCTTCTCATGGTCGCTAGGCAGTTGTAGCATAACAAAGGCCGAGCTATATTTGACTGCTCCAAACAAATAATGCTTGGAACACGAATTATAGAGACATTTGAGGTGGAGACAGACTCATCAACAGCCAAGGAACTATATAGTGGAGAATCATAATAACTCCATAAATAATTATAAAAAAAAAAAAACATAATGTATTAATACTGTGGACACCTGCATGTTAATTGGATGCAGCGTAGCCCCCACAATGAACGGATCAGAAAATGATTGCATTTAATACTTGGGGTGCACAATATTCCTAGCTAGCTAGCTATGTGCTCTTCCCCAGTCACGAACAATGTTTTAAGAGGAAGACGGAGGGTCCTGTCATTGGCGTCCTTAGAATAACATGAAAAATGAAGTATTTAATATTTTCAGATATTAAAGCAATTGTTTCCTGAGCTGGTTAGCCATACAGCATCACCCATAACATATCGTTTTCTTTGTGGGGACCGGGGAGTGGTTGTAGATGTGCACTTTAATTAATGCACTTTATCTGTATGTGGGAGCTTCTAGATCATGCCAATGCCAATGCCAATTAATTATTAATTAATTAGTTAATTGTTATTATTACCAAACTAAGAGTGGTTTAAGAAAGAGTAAGGAATTAATGTTGTGAATCAATCGCCTTAGTTTGGGATGTGAATCAGAAAGAGACACAACAACCGGAGACAGAAGCCCTCGAATTCGAATTCACTCACTATTTGTCTCATCTCACGCAATCAAAGTCGCAGCCAGTGATGGATAGTTCCACTTCAAGCAGATGATCCTGACTCTATAACCCACTTTTATGTTTCAACAGTTGAATCATATACGTACCTCACATCATATAATACATTTTTTTACTATAACATAAATAAATAAATATATATTACTTGTATATTTTCACATGCATGCAATAATAATAATATATGATCATTTTGCATTCACCAAGATTAAAATTTAATATACGTAACGTAAAACATATTAAATACAAACATGAATATTAAATTTAAAACATAATTAAAGTTTATGATATATGGAAAATTGGGAAAAAGTGTCGAAAGCGAGTGGAGGGATGATAAGGACTCCTCACTTATCTACCAGTACTAGTTTATAAGATATGGACGAAGCAGATTTTGCAGAAATAATATTGTGACGCAGGGAACACCCATTTTTTTGAAAAATGGGGTATCGGGGGAATGGAGTGGGGACAAGACGTTGAAAAGCAATGATATATAAACAAAACAAGTTTTAATATCACTTACGTCCCCATCCCCTCCTTCCTATACCCTATGGCTAGTAGTAGCTACCTCCTGTTTTATTATAAAACTCACTCGGCTAAGCCTGATTAAGCCGCTTTCGGAACTAATCGTATAAAATTGAATATATAGCTAATAGAATTAACGGATGGTGGAGAATGTAATATTTTTGACCACCAAATAAATTAAACACTGCTCCCTACATTAACACCTCTCTAAATACAAAACCATACCCTCCTCCTACTGCTGTATACAGGCACAAATCCCATCATATTAAAAGTAGAAAAACAGTGCCGCTGCTATAAAGTGTAAGCTTTTTATTCGTCTTAACATTCGCACACATGTTGCTAACTCAATCTGAGGAAAGAGAAAAGAAAAGTTCATAATTATATTTTGTAATTCTCAATTTCCTTTTTTGGGTCACGTGAAAGTTAAATAGTTACTAGTTTTATTGGGGCCTGCATGTTGACGTGCTCAGTTGAAAGGGACGCTAGGATTCTGTACAGTCGGCCAGGCCCAGATTCAACTAAAACCAAAACCTCAGCTCCTATGTGGGGCCTATAAAGAAATGCGCCTCAGCAAGGCCCTACCAGAGCAAAACCGGCCCATTGACAGTCACTATTTAGACAAATTTGCACCCGAGAGATGCTTCTCACTCGCCGATGGGAGTAGGGAGCTCATGCCTCGCTACCGCGATATCAACTTTTTTTATGTCATGCTTTTCACTTTTATTTTTAAATATATGGTTGGTTTGCATTTTTATTTTTTAATTATATAAACAGTCAAATACTATTTATACATGTAATAAGTTTGAAATAGTTACAAAAATATTATTGCTATAACATATGTTATAGTATTAAAAATTTTTAAAATAAATTTTTAACGTTTTAAAATTTTTTAAACATTTATAAAATATTTTTTGAAAAAAAAAATATAAACCAAATTTATTTTTATAATCGTTTTTAATTTTCAATAAAAATAAAAGTAAGAAATGACCGGACCAAATATGTCCGGGGGATGTGTTTTTAACTTTGGATTTTTTAAATAAAAATTCAAAAAAAAAAATACTATAATAAAAAGTAAATAGTATTTAATTTTTTTTAAAATTTTATTATTAAATTACTAAAAGGCTTAAAAGATACTTTGTAAATAATATCAATTTTTCTCTTTTTTATATAACATATTAAAAAAAGTTCTTTTGCCCAAAACATTATTTAACAAAAAAGAGGACTATTGTAATTTCAAAAATAAAAATAAATGTACTTTTATTTTTTTCTCACACAAATATTTTTTTATTATAAATTTAAAAAGGAGTTTAAAATATAAAAAATATTTTACTTCAAAAATGTTAAAAAGAAAACAAAGTGTGGCTTAACTATAAAAAGAAAATGAAAGAGAAGGAGAGAGGTAGAATGAGAAGAATTTTTTAAAAATAAAGTTAAATAAATTTGTAATGTTTTAATCTTAGAAGAGAGTATTTTTATCCATAATAAAATTAATTTTTTAATTTTAATTTGTTTGAATGAAGAAATTCTAAATTAATATTTTTCTATTTTAATATAAAAATATATTTTGCTGGCATTTAAAAGTAGATTAGGCGTCTTAATGATCAAATATGATGAAAATAAAATAAAAACAGTTTTTTGAAAAGAAAATAGACCAAACAAGTAAATTCACCACACTTGTTAATTTTGACTCACAATCATTTTATTAAATTATATTGACCTTGCTAAAGGAACCTTAGTCATTAGTGCTCATTCACTAATTTGAGGGATCGGGGAATGCGCAGGCGTGGTTTACAATGACTTCACTTGGATCCATGAAATGGGCTCTTCCGAAGGCTTCTTAAGTACGAAACCAATGACAATTAAATGAGCACCAATCTCATGGAGGCGTACCGTTTCCTCGATCCCCCCCATGCACGCATGCTCAGCGTTCAGCAACCACCAAGATCCATCTTCTTAATACTACATATAATCTCAGGAGGGCACGATTTCTTTTGTCCTACCACCATCAGGCCCCATATCCTGTATTCTTCTCACGTGCGTTGTTCATTATTCCAACCAAATCTATGCATCTCTATGCACCGATTGGTATATCTATAAATAATAAGAGAGAGGAGGACGTAAGTGAGAGTGAGAAATGCGGTCAGGGTGCAAGGAGCGCCCTAATAACAAGCAACTACCAGGTGTTGGCTCCTCTTGCTTAAGAGACAAACTTTCCCGCCTCTACCTTCATTCTAAACACACTCATCCTTCGTCTATTTCTGCTTCTCCCGATGCAGCTTATCGTGGTCGACGACATCGTCGGAATGCTTCGGATGTGATGGATTCAGTGTCTTCCATGCTAAGTTTCGACTATGGGTTGAACAAGAGCAGATCGATTGCCTTTGCTTCAAGAAATGGACTTAGTGGAGGTGGGAGAAGGAAGAAAGATGAATTTTGGTCCAAGCTACTTAAATTAACGAGAAAGGGCACGAATGATGCCTTAATGCATTCCCCGACCATTAAGGAGCAACGGGGTTAGTTTTTTGTTTTTGGTGGTGAGTTATAATTGTGTTAAATAAATGCAGGGGGTGTCCTTGTGAATGAATGAAGATTTAAAAGACAGGTACAAGCTTTGAAGCAACCAATCATAGCCGTATCTTACATGAGATGATGACGTTTCTACTTTCCACTGTGGCTCATTTCAGCCAATTACATCGTTTTCTTCACATTTCAATATTCCTATCACTCAAGACACCCTTCACATTTCTGTATGCCATTTTTTCAAGAAATTCTAAGAACACATATTCCAGTTAACTTTATATGATTAAAACGAAAAGCTATCAGAATCGATAGAATCACTTTTACGTCCATTTTGTTAAGTTTCTATTTGACTGTACAAGATACAAAAAGTGTACATGAAAATTTCTCTCTCACCACTCCCTCGACATGAATGGAATTAATCCCCGTCTTTCCTCCTCCAATTATGTATACTGATAAAAGGATCCATTTACTCTACAAATTGTCAGAGCTCTGGAAAATTACATTCCTTTTCATAAACCTAGAAATCATAAAACCGAAACCAGATAAATAGAATAATTTAGAATGTATACAAACTTGCTCTGGCTGCCTAAGTGTTCCGAGAATGAAGAACGACCCTTATTTTCATGTTTATATCTACTGAAAGTTCAAATATAACAAAACAAAAAGCAATTTCACAAGCAAAACTGGAGACACATCCCATAAAAGCATATGCTAAAGGCACCGTCGGTGTAAAATTGAATTATTTTTCCCTATGAATCTACCTTTTGTATTTCATTGGTTTGTAACGTATAACAGTTTCTGTCTTTCAATGGGGCGACTACCAAAAATTTTCTAAGCACAGGATATATCAGACTTCCCCATTTCTGTACATGAATTTATGGACTTGCATTCCCAATTCTAAAACACTTACAAGTTATTGCCCAGGAGATGGATATCATCTAGAAGGGCCAGAAATATTGGTCTCCGTCTCATGATCCTCATCATTGTAAATAACTTGATCCAAAGAAGGCCGTTTTAGTCTTTGAAATATCTCATCAAGGGACTCAGACGAGGAAACACGAGATATATTACTTTCCTGTACTTGCCGGATGGGTAAAAACCTTCTGGCCCCTATGTTGGCCTTGAAACTTCGAAATCCTGTTTTCATTGTATGCCATGTTGAAGCCAAACCTGAAGACGGCACTCCAGCTGTATTACTAGATTGAGTATTGCTTCCATCAAGTAAGGAAACCTTAGCAGAGGCTATGCTTTTCTCCTGTGGCTTCAATTTAGATGCTTGTCCACTCTGGTCTCTTATAGCAGCATACTTGTTGCTGATAGCTTCCCTGCTAGATCTCCTTGTATCTTCCTTCAATGTTATAGATAGACTTCCATTTATTTCCTCATTACTTGCATTGGATTTTGCCTTCATTTCAGCACCATTACTCTCCTGAACAATATAAGTTACAACATGAGTAAACATCATTACCAAAAAAAGAGAGTAATAGTTGCTCATGCCAGATCTTGCAGCTATCTGAACCATGACAAAACAATATAAGTTACACTTCCTTTTCTTTTTCTTTTTTTGGTGAGGTGTCCACATACCATGAAATTGTTGCCAGATTCCATATCTATGTTATTGAAATTCCTTGCCAACGGAACAACTTGCTCGCCAACTTTGCACCCTTGTTCAAGCCAAGAACGTTCTACAAATATAATCGAATTCATAATCAAGCATAAGTATCAAAAGATTACATATATATGGACGCATGTGCATACACATATTGACGAACTGGGTCATAAAGTCAATATCCTAAATTACAAAGATCTTCATTAATTCAAACATGATGCAACACAACTAAATTTCTCAATAGTAATACTAATAACAGGCAAAAATGAAAATCTTGGCTGGCATACCTCTTTGTAAGATAATTAATCCTGATGGATCAAAACCATCCAAATCTTCAGCTTCAGTTTTGAAGATATAACTCTTCCAGCTCCCCAGAAAATCAAACACTCGATCAAAGAAATTGCTTGCAACCAAAAGGGTGTATATAACCATAATAAGCGGATAGATCTTGTTAAACTTATTCCCAAAGAAAGGGACAGCATTATCAATGTTCCCCATTCGCTGCAATCAAAGTCGCACAATACACAAAAATATAAAAAAATGAATAACAACTTCAAAAGAAATGAAGGAAAAAACGTTCTAATGCAAAATTTCAGATAATGTAGTAGTTGTTAGTTTAGTCAATCACCTTGGAATAATGAATGAGAAAATTTATCATAAAATAAAACTATTAACAGCATGTATATACAAGACAACAAAACCATAAGAGCCTATATTTTACTTTTTTCTGTCTAGGAAAAAAAAGTAAGAGAACGATAAAAAGAAGAAAGCAAAGCTACAGACTTGGGTCAATAAATGTATAATGAATAATTAGTTTCCTGCATTTTATTTACTTGCAATATGCACAGAACCAAGTCATTATGGCTGTGTAAATCTCAATTTCCAGAATTATGAGGAAGTGTTATGATAATCACAGCAGACATCAACGGAGATCCTGACAATTTATTGGATTACGGAAGCAAAATAAATCCTTCAAGAGAATCGACAGTCAATGATTCATTAAATAGGAAAATTCGTGGGCAGACATGGCCATATAGTCCAATTTGAGCACCAGACAATAGGAATTTTCCATTGATTAGACATTCTCAGATTTAGGTCCCGCTACGCATTGATCTTAAACTAACTACCTGTTTCTGTTGGCCTAGTGCACAAAATGAATTAGCGTGATGTCTATTCAAGAATCTTCATTAAAAGAAAAATTACCTGTTCAAATATAGTTTTATGAGAACCAAGACGGATGAGATTTAGAAAGTTGTACGAGATAGGAGGAGCATAACGAGCAACCATCCTGGGAACAAGTAAGGTTAGAATACAAATGCTTTGCAAAAGACAGCATTTGTGATTCAAGAAGCAGAAAAAAAGAAACTTACGAGCATATCATAAGCAAGTTAACTGCACTGGTCTGTCTGGGTGTCAATGAGTAAAACATCAACATTCCAATTTTGAACAAGGAATAGTATGTGCAGATGCACATATACATGAGAGGAACAAAAGCAAACACCTGGATAAGAAATTGAAAATACGTGACTACATGCAATATTTCAAAATAAATAACAGTAAGTAAAATACAGCTTCACTCCCCTCTACCCCCAAAGAGGGAGAGGGGGGATGCGCTGGAGCAGTAAACCTAGCACCCCTGTTGAATCAATAACACTAATATTCTCTGTGGTTCACTTTATCATGAAAAGATAGTTGACAATATGGGGAAATAGGAGTAACAAGTGTTATGTAGCAGATTAGTCTGTTGATGCTAAAAGAACATATGATTACAGCCTTGAGGCATCAAAGAGGAACTTGCCATCATTTTAACTAAATATGGTTAAATTAAATCACTTTATTTCATCCAAATCAAGACACATTATGCGAGATTCCAGGTGCAGCTTGTTATCATTTATTTCATTTATACCTTAGTGACTCAGAATTTTACAGGTAGTGATTGCAGCCTTAAACCCCAGATGAAAATATGGTGAAAACAAAAATTCCATATTACTCTATGGCATATAAGTTCATATGAGACATAATAAAAACCCCTGAAGCATAATTTCAATTTTCTTCAAATTGTTCTATGGTTTTCAAGATTCAAAAATGAAATCTTCATTGAAGACTTCTTTTGGACGAAGTGAAGGAATATTCTTTTTTGAAAAATATATGAAGGATCTCAATGTCTACATATAGTACAAATACTAAATCTCTTAGAAACGTAGTCTACCTGCACAAGCACTTCCTGCATTCCAACAGATTTAATAAGAATTGAGAAAAGTGATAGATCAACGCTTGGTAGAAGAGTTGCCTCTGCGAAAAGAATTGCAACAGAAATGATGCCAAGAATAATAGCCAAGCCTTTCTCAACTTGCTTCCTTAAAATGCATCGCCAGAAAAATTCTGCAAAAAACCACCATTTAAAAGGAAACCCAAGCCAAATGCCTCTATTATTCCATATTCATAAAAGGAAAGAGAACATGGAGTTAGCCATGCATGATAAAATAATGCAATATTGAATGCAGAACAAAATTTGAATGTATATTGACATAACTCATCAGAGGTCAATTTAATTAGCTATACATGAATATATTATGCATCAGAAAAAAAGATGCTGAATACAAATATAAAACTGGCATCATTTACATAGGATCCAACCAAAATGTCAGATGTGGAGGATTATTTTGTGTTAATATCTTGATATATAGAATGGGTAAAGTGTAAATGTAAAACTAAGTCATCGTAGTAGCATTACGAATCAAAAACAACAAATACTAATTTCAGATGCAGTAAAAAAATAATCAGAGGAGTTAGGAACAAATGGGTTAATAATTATCACATTTACCTAAAGTATCACAAAGTGACCCTAATTTGCCAACCCGAGTAGGTCTAATGCTTGAAATGTATTTCCTGAAAAGATAGCATAAAACATTGTTTAACGTGAGCTGGAACAACCTGAATATATAATAAAAGAATATTGAAGTGGGAAAATAACTAGTAGCAAACCATCCAGTTGAGCTACGCCGTTCATAATTCTTTATTGTATCTTCCAGTTCAAGGGCTTCCAGTACACAAGCCATATACTCACTGCAAAAGCAACAATAGATCAAATGATGAGTGGTTTTGGCCGAAGAAAAATCCTAAGAGACCTCAGTTGTAGCAACGAATTAAAAGTAAACATGATTGTTAAAATTGAGAGTTAACTCATAAACTTGGATGAGATAAGAGTTTAGGATAGGAAACAAGTCAACTTGCAATCAAGCTTATTTTTGGGTGAACTTGGGGTAAACTCACCCAAGTTTATGAATTACCAGGAATTGAATCTTTTTTTCCAATGTTAGTTCACCTGGCCTCCTCCTTCCTATGATTCTCTCTATCCCAACACCCCCAAACTGACTCAAAAATGAAGAATCTACTCAAAAAAAAAAAATCCTCAAAATTTGGGTTTCTTTTTATTCTTTTTAGTTGTTACTTGATCTTTGGATATTGATTTATGGATAATTGGATATGTTATTACCTAATACTTTTTTGTAATTACATTTTCCCATATTTTGATGCATTTTTAGTATTTTCTACTGGAGGGATAATATTTCCTTAGCTCTTTATTAAAGGACGTAAACTCTTACAATTATAATAGTCAAGATTACCCACCTCTCACGGGGTTTACTTAAACTCACAAATATGAGCACTATGAATGTAAGAGCTACAACCAAAATAATCAAGCTGCCTTATAACTCTAGTCACCAGAATGATACAGTATTGTGGGACAGCACAGCAATGAAAGAACTTTTTTTTATATAGAAAAGGAAATTATATCATGGGAAAAAATTACATAGAGGACAAGAAAAGAGCGTAATTAAATGATTCATCATACATTTAAGTATTACATGAGGACACAGATATTACAGTAAGGGAAATAGTTTCTATGTATAATTTGAAATCTCCAATGCTCATTCTATAAGAGGCAAGAAGAAATCTATTTCCTCATTGGATAACATTAGAAAGGCAGTTACAAAATCCTTCATATTAATAGAAGCTAGGAAGCAAAGTTGAAACTTTTCCCAAGCCAAGTAAATCAAACAAATTGAGATTAACGAGCAGCATTATTAAGAGCAATAATAAAAATATTTATTAGTACATATGGAAAATGGTCTTTAAAAGACAAATAACTATTGAACTAATGTGCAAGGAATAATCCCTGTAAAGAAAGAGCAAGTTGCTTTTACTTAATCTCGTGGATATGCTGTAACCATTATCTATACATAAGGAACAAATCAAAAGAAAAAGGAGTAAATAAATATAACTCTGTTAGGAATAAATCCACCGGAGAAGAATACAATACATTGAATTTATCATTCCCAACTGCTGTAAAGGAATCAAGAGTATTTCAAGCAGAAAACACTACTTACAAGACCATCATTTGCTTACCTTTTATATCTGTAGTACTCCTCACGGGCTCCCCGAAGATGACACCTAAGTGTTGCCATTGACTTCTCATCAGTATCATAATCCATATCATTTTCTCCTAATCGGCCACCTTGTGGTTTGAAGGATGGGTCTTCCCTAAACTGAAAAATTGAAGGTCACACCTCACATATAGAAAAGAACAAGACCCAGGGTTTATAATAAAAAAATGTAATGAAAGATTTTGTGCTTATTACCATCTGAGTTAACATATTATCAATGACATTCATATATGGCCTCAGAGGATCACGCTTGGACATCTGGTTGGATGTTGCTTGAGCAACCTATACAAAAAAATCATCAATAGACCCCCAGATTTTGTGGTACATTAAAGACAGGGTTGCTCCAAGATTTAATTAAACCTTATAGAACCATTCTTATTTTGCATCCTTCCCCAACCCAAAACAACAACACAGAAGATAATATGCACACAGGAGTTCCATGAAGAGGAAAACAGCTCAAATCCAAAATTACATAGTTTTTATGGATGAAGAGACAATTTGAACCTAAGAAAATAGTTTCTAACAGAACAAAAATGACAAAATCACCAAAACACTGCTGAAAAGCAGAACTTTCCCTAAAACGGCCAAGACGTCTCAAAATTGAATCAATTGATAAAGTCCCCCACTTAGAAATTGATATATCCCTCTCACTCATTGGCACTTCCCTCAGAAACTAATAATAACTGATCAGATACAATTTATTAATAGTTTTGGTTAAGAAACAAGATCTAACAAGAGAAGGGAAGGAACAAGATATCAGACACTAAATCCAATGGGATTAGGAAGAACTTATGATGAGGGGCCCTATTATGAGTATCATATAAGTTGCAAAATCAGAAACAAGAAACAAGAAACATCAATACTGTTTAGAGTCCAAATAACAGATAGACAAAAACTTGTGAGAGATTGTATACATAGATGTAGACTGGGAAAACAAAAGGCCAAAAATACAACAATTTTTACATTTTACTGACAACGTAAAAGAACAACTTACAACAATAGCATTTGAAAGTTCTTGGTGAGCATCATCAAGTTTGACAGCCAATTTGGCAATTTTGTGGGAAAGAACTTTCTGGCGGTTAGTCCAGTCAGCATTACGCCAAATGCTTTTAGGAATTTCACTTAAACCAAAGCCAAGAAGGAATGCACCAGTAACAAGTCCAAAAGTATTCGAGCAAGCCATGGCAAACCCCAAAAGACTTCCCTTCCTGCTTATAAAAGTGTCCAGCAAACATTAGCCATGAATTTGTGATGTCTGCATCCTTGAGGAAACATAGAGCTCTTCAAGTGAAAATAAAAATCTTTACAAAAATAATTGGAAAACTCCATGAAGCAATAACATAGAGTTGAGATCAAACTAGGAAAACTATAATTTACATATAAAAAAATCAAGATTAGGAGGAGAAGAACAAACCAACTCTTGTGCATCATAATGAGAAGAATTAGTCCCAAAAGGCCAATGGATCCCACAATTAGATAGAAGACCAAATTAACATGTACACTAGTCTTCAGTCTTTCTGAAACAGTGAAATCCCCAGCATCTTCGAAACCCTGAATAAGGGGCACCACAGCCCTGCTTAGGATGACATAATTTAAATATATGAGGAAATTTGCATTTCTGATCAGTGAATACCATTTAAAAGGATTTCCATGCAAAAGTCAAGCTAAGTATGTGGGCAAAGATGTGAAAAGACAAGAAGCAGCCATAAAAGTAAATTAGCATAATAGAACATGTACAAAATTACCTGAATTTTGCTAATAAAAATAACAACTATATTATAATGAGTTATTGAGTCCTACTTCCAGTAAAGCTCAAACTCTCTTCCATGGTAAAAAATGTAAACATGTAGGCACACATTATCTATGATAGAAAATCAATATTAGATGAACCATAAGATAGTGCCAACCAAATAAAAATAATAATAATCTCGCTTTACTCCAATATATGTCGATGAAGATTATAGACATTCACATTAAATAGTTACTTCAGCTTATTTCCATAGCACAAAAGATATATGAGAAGGAAAATCAACGGTCAGATGATAAAAAAGCGTGCCCAAAACCTTTGGACCATTAATCAACACGGTGAGCTGAAAATTGGCCTTTCTCAGTAAGACAACTCATTGAAGTACACACGAGGAAGTGAAACTGACGCAGAAATATAATGACAACAACTTTACACTAAGCGTACCAAGTAAGTAAAAATGTACTCCAGTATGACCAGCTCCAAAAGAAAGAAATGCCTCCATTCTCATGGTGCGACGATATTGTCTGCATGTATCAAAGAAGCATCATTATCATAGTGAAATCAAAGCATATAATTCTTCAATTAACCACAAATATCTCCAGAATAACTTTTTTCCTTTAAATAAAATCTGCATAAAAAGTTTTTAGTCCATTTAGCATCATTCTCCAATCTAAAACCCCAATCACAATAACTGCATCGAGGTCAACTTGATCCAGTAAACTTAGCTCATTCGGCTAAATGCAACACAATATTGACTGCAAAAAAATAAAATGAGGGGGAAAAACTAAAACACTAAACTAATGATATACGCACATCCCTCAATCCAAATAAGCAAAAATTGAAAGCAAATTCAAGAAGAAAATGAAAAAAAAAATTGAACAAAAAGAGACCGCATCTGTTAATATCAGTTAACTGAAACTATATTCAGAATCGATCAAACGATTGAATCAGACATATCGGTTCAAGCCAGAAATTGCATAGTAAAAATAAGCAAAATTCGAAGAGGTAGAATAGAGAAATGAAATTGTACCGCCCAAATGTCAGCGGGGACGAGGATGATGATGGAGAGCGAACAGAACCAGGTATATCCTACGGTGAAAAGTACATAGCGAGGGACGTCGGGCCCCGCGAAGTACCTCAGCGTGAATAGTACCATGCCCATTGTCAGCGGCAGCGAGATCAGGTAAAACACCCACATCTCTTTATCTCTCTCTCTCCGAAATAAGCACACAGCGGATACAATGGAAGAAAGAATCTAAGCGGGTACGCTCAGCGAAGCGAAGCGGATCAGAGGGATAGATCGCAGCGATTTCAGGTAAAGAAGAGCACCCGCGCCCTCCGGGCTGAACCTGTGCGCCTGCCTCTAAGGGGAGCGCCACACGTCCTTGGACCTTGGAAGACAGTTTATTCTTGGGAGGGTAATGAGGAAATGACCGAGTTGGGAGGATCTTCGAGACGGGGGAATGGTCCGGGGCCAGTGGTTAAGACGGTCGGCACTCCAATCGTCTCCGGCAAGAAATCCACATTGGATCCGAATATACGGCTGATGGGGCCCCGCTTATGCTTAAAATGACGCTTTTTCTATTTGATCCCTGTGCACATGTCAATGATATAAAGTAAAACCTTGAATTTCTATCGTTGAGGACAATTATGTCCCCAAAAAAAAAAAAGTTACGAGGGCAACTGGACAGATCCAACAAGTGAAAACTGATGTCCCCATTTTTTATTTTTTGGGGTAACGACCCGGGGGACCGAAGCCCAACAGAAAACAGAATAAAAACTAATCTGGAGTCAGGTTTAGAATTCTAAGGTGCCATAAAAGATCAAAATTTTCGTGTGGAAAATCTCAAATAACGCCCCGCCTACAAAAGCTAGTCTACGTAAGAGAAAGTTTGGTCACGACCCTCTGTGCCCAATCTAACTGAATTTAGAGAAAATAAATGATGGAACACTTATTTCTGGTCTATGAATGGGCTAAACCAACTCGATTTGGTTTTGATATCCAATGCTCTTATTATGCGAGAGAAATACTTAAGACGAAAAACTGGATGGCAAGTAAGATTGAAGAGTTTGGATGGACTACAAGACTCAGATGAAAACAAACCTATTGACAAATTGTTCATTTTACTATGGTCTATGTGAAATGAGAGAAACGTCTTTGTGTTTGAGCAACAGAAAATCAGTCTAGAAAGAGTAATAAACAAAACATAGAATCTTTGTGCTACAAGTTCCTCCATTCAAAATCATGCAACTTAGCAAATTCCAAGCAGAATTATCAAAGACAATCAAGAAGAAAGGTTTTGGCAGTTCCCTCCAGAAGGTTGGGTGAAGGTTAAATTGAATGCAACTTTCTCTAATTCCAGCTTGGAAAGTCACTTGGCAATAGTGGTTAAAGAATTGGTAGGCAGAATTCTCACTGGAAGCTTGAAGGCTTGTCTTGCTCTTTCAGCAATAGAAGCAGATTCAAAAGCTTTGGAGGAAGGCATCATCCTAACGAAGAAACTACGAATTAAGAAAGTGTTGTTTGAATTAGACTATAAAATGCTTATTGATTTGTGCAATAAGAGATATAATCTTTGGACAATCATCCAAAACAGAGACTTTATTGACACTAACCTAGAGGCAGGGGATGATTTCGAGTTCATCTGGACCCCAAGAGAAGAAAATGTAATTGCTGATTGCATTGCTAAGCTGAGCTCTCGCGAAAGACTTCCAAGGAGTTAGATGAAGAACCCTCCCGCCGTCCCGCGAGTGTGAAGGAGACATTGACTAAAGATACTAGGCCGAGTGAAAGTGGCAGAAGGGGAGCACAGTGTTGCTGAGACCTCTACCCATTTTGCTGCAAAAGTTTGAGGACGGTGTATCTCTGATGTATGAGAGCTAATTACCCTTGGTATTCCTTGTCTCTCTTTTTACCCGTGGTGGGTAGTTCTGTTGTTTCGGCCACGGGCCAATCCAAAAAAAAAAAAAAAAAGGATTTGGAGCTGCTGATATTTACAAAGATAGACCTGTATTTGAGTTTTTATTTATTTATTTATAAGTGTATGATACTTCTACTTTAATTTTTTAATTTCTATTCATCTTTGTGTTTATTGTACTTTTTTTACCATGTATACTGAATGAATATCTTAAAAAAACCATTTTTTTTCTTTCAAAAAACTAAAATTTATTAACTGATCAACGGGGGTTTTATCCAAAGAATGTTTCTGATTTCACCAAATTATTTATGCCCATAAACGCCTCCAATGAAAAAAAAAATATATATATATATATACATATATATAGCAGACAAATGTCCTTCCCAATGTTTAAGGAGCCAAACTCATACTCTTAAAGATATGCAAATTCCTTTGGCTCCTCGAATTAGAACTGAACAAAACAAAAACTAATAGCCTCTTTCTTTTCTCAGTTTTTATTTTTTATTTTCATTAAAAATTAAAAATAATTATAAAAATATATGTTTATTTCCTGTACTATATTTTTTTTTCAAAAAATATTTTTTAAACTGTTGAAAAATTTGAAAATATAAAAAAAAATGTTTTATAATTTTTAGTAGTGCGACGCAACGTAACAATACTATTTTTACGAATATTTTAAATTATATAAATAGTATTTTATTATTTATATAATTTTAAAAAAATATAATTATATAACTAAAAATAATAAAAATACAAATACAAATTAAACACATTTAAAAAATATAAAAAATAAAAATAAAAATATAAGCAGAAAACCTTTTTGCAAATCAAATACACCTTAATTTATATAAATCACCTTCAACAAAATTTGATTTTTAAAATAAATATGTATTAAGAAAAATATTTTATTATGATAGAGTTTTAAAAATATTAATCTTACACTATTAATTTAATTGTAAAAATATTTGAGAAACAAAAATTGTTACTTTTTTTATTTTCAATTATTTTTAAAATAAAAAAATTCATTTAAAAATTATTTTTTATTGTTGTTTTAGAAACACATTTTTTTTAAATTAAAAAAAAGGGAGATTTGGTTTTATTTTTTAATTATATTTTTAAAACATTCAAAAAAAATAAAAAAAAAATATGTTTTTAAATCAATTTATCAATTTTTTTTATTTTACAAAACAATTTATAAATATAAATTTTAAAAATAAAAAAACAAAAATGAAATCAAGCAACCCCATACTTTCACTACAATCCTTGTAAACACTTCAGACCAAGCAATCGCTTACACTCCAAAACCCAGCACCATAGCACCGCAGACTCCCGAGTCTCGACGGAAAACATATGATTGATGTTGTTATGAAGTGATGATGGCTCAAGTAAATTAATTCAGCGTGAAGAAAAAATGTGTGTTCATAGCAAATAGTAAGCGTTCGCTTGGTTCTTGTAAGTAGGACTATGTATGTCTTGAAATAACAACGAATAAAAGTAGCATTTAATTTATACCTATTAATATATTTTAAAATATATTAATAACATTTAAAAAAATATTAATTAAGAAAGCTATCTAACAGGGAATTCATCCGAACGGTTAATTTCAGGATGGAAGAGGAGGAGGGATGTGTCCGGTGGCGGCAACTGTACTCGTCAGACTCTTTAGCTGCACAATCTCGTCCATTTGAGGTCCATGACTTGGCTCTCCCTCCTCAACACTATCCCCGCCATATTTCAGTGATATTAAAATCAAATCAGGAAAAATGAGTCTGAAAAAAAAAAAAGCAAAGAAGAAAACACAATAAATGGTAAACACCATTAAAATACGAATTGCAGTCTAATTCCAAAACTCCAAAGTCTCCAACTGCCCTCTGGCCCTCGGGTGTGGTTCTCAGACATTTCTTGATTTCTATTGCTGATGCAAACCTTCCGAGCTCTGGAGGAGAGAGCGGACCACAAGTTCGCCGGGGTTCGCAACGTGCCAGTTTACGGGGGTTTTCAGCTAGACCACTTGTTCCACAAGGCTTTCAAGGCCTACACGCGCCTCTGGAAGTATTAGCAGAAAAACCGCGCGAAACTGGTTCAGTGCGATCTAAAACGCCGGGAAATCGGCGAGATCGCTTGCTGGATCGAACAGCTCTACTTCAGGCAGTATATGAGCGTTAGTGACTGCATGTCGAAGCCTGTGTGTTCTATGAGGCCATACTCAACAGAGGGTATTTTGAAATATCCTAAGGTTCACCGGCAGATCTGGGAGTAAAGTTCAAGGAATTGAGGTTTTATGCTAGATTTTTGTTGGTTTTGGTGATTTTAAACTGGAAGGAGACGGTGAAGCATCTTATGGACCCATTCATGGCTTTGGCTGATGACTTCAACAGTACCTTCCGGGTAATACATTCGTTTTCACCTGATTGGGGCTGTGCCGCAACGTGTTTCAGAGAAATACGAGTTTAAATTGAAATTTAACTTCAACTTGTCTATCTGCTAGCGATTTGTAATTTTGTTTATATAGCTATTCATGCTTCCTTAATCCTTTTGAGCATTTAGTCCTCTGCATCTAGATAAAAGATCCCGTCACTAATTTAATTCATTGATGCTTTGCATTCATCAAAGGGAGGAAAGATCTCTGCATCGCTTGTTTGATTTGATGATTATGAACTATTTCTTCTCAGGAAACTCACTTTAAGGGAATGGAGGCAACTGGTGCAAGAAATTTTCCACTTCAGGAAAGCAGATAAGGACTTTACTGTCAGGCCTTTACGTTATTGTGCCACAGTTGATAATCATCGTGCTTCTTTTCCTGATGTGGCTTGTTTTTATGCTAAGAGGATTTTAAAATTTAAGGATGCACTGTTGACACACTATCATCAAAATGAGGTTTAAAATGCTTCATATTACCATGGTAGTTCTGTAATTTGGATAACATACTTCTAAGGTCGGTTCCGTCGGATTGAGCACAAACGGTTGGATCGCAAATCGGGCGGGTTAGGGTAAGTCACCTCAAAGGAAATCAAAATCTTGATGCACAGAAGAAAAAAGGAAAAGAAAAAAAAGGAAGTCAAATACTGAAATTGATTCCCAAATATTTAACACATGAACAATGAAATATTAACATTAAGTCATAATCAGACTCCAAAAAACAGTCCAGGCCTCCGGGGTAATATAAAATCTAACTAGTATACTGTATAAAATTAACGAGAATAAGCAAAGTAACAAACCAGATTCACGTCCATGGCTTAATGTGAGTCCTGATCAGCATAATTTGCCATTTGAAGGATGAAAATCATGATATGATTGAGGTTGAAAAGTCAAAAGCAACGCTTCTGGAAGTTTTTGGAATTGACAAGGAGAGAAGAGGAGATGGGGACAAGAGATGAGAGAGAGAACACGACCTAATGAATATTAATTTTTTTAAAACTTTTACCCCTTAAATCTTAATCCCTGTTAACTCGATTTAATTCTCTCAAAATAATTAATTTTAGTCCAATTCGAATAGGATGGAGGGAGTGGACAGGTTATACTCTCCTCTACTTATAATAATTGAAGGTACTAACGCATTTGAATATTCCTATATTCTCACTTGCAGGTAAAATTTGCTGAACTCAATTCGGACACGTATAAAATGATACATTGTTTGGAATGGGAGCCTAGTGAATCATCTTACCAAAAGCGCACAGTTAAATCAATTGAGAATGGTGACTCAGTTGATCATTTGGGAGCTTCTCGTTTGATAGATATGAATTTAACTGCATATCTGTTCGATCCAATTTTGCCTTCTAACCCAAGAAAGGCTGTTGTGTATCGTCTATCTGTGACACATTCTCTAGCTTTGAGTTTTCAATCCCCCAACATAACGGCTGCAATAAACCTCTCAGTTTTGTAGGGGTCAATGAAATAGTATATCTGCTTCAGGAATTGAGAGAGTTGTCACACTTTCTTGCCAATTTGCTAAAAATTTATAGGCCATTCTAATAACTGGGACTTGGGAGATATCAAATAATATTTTATGGGATTTTAATGGTTTCTCCTTCCACATGATCTGCATATTCTTATCTGCTAATTCTGCTTGTCCTTAATTCTGTGATTTTTGTGTGGCTAACTTAACATTTCTGCGTGAGGTTTTCCTCCGTGTAGTAGGGTCTAATTACCACCTAAATTCCAAGAAATGTTACGGGAATTGTGACAATTATCTACGGTTTGGTCCCTAAAGAAACAGTGGTATCTGCAGTTCTGCACTGAGTCTATTCGCTGTCACATTTATGTTGAGAGTATTTTGTTCCAAGAAATGTTACGGGAATGAATCACTTTTTTTAGGGGCAATATCTCTGTGTCTGCTGCACTTACATCTGCTCCTATATGAATCATCAGGTTTGAACAATCTCGACCCTGGCGATCTTATTGCTTTCACTTGGAAACCTCTTTTCTTGATTATTGATAGTAATGACAGCCATGCATTCAAGGCAGGTTTGTCAAAACTTGCGTACGGGTTACCTGGGAACTTTGTTAGGTTGAGCTGTTCTCTATTTTAATTCTACACAAGGGGCGACATTTTGCCAAATGGTTGGTCTGTTCCCCACTGAGGCTAATACAGTAAGCTGACGTGAATATTCGTTCAACTTTCTCAAATCAACCTGATTCTTGATTTTCTAATCGTCATACAAACTTTAGGATGTCTACAATGAAGAACATACCCGCCAACGCCTTCACTGGTTGGGAAGTAATTCTTTGTTCATCAACTAGCATGGCTTTAGTATGGGTACAAATCATAACTGATCCATTTTTCCGACGGTTTATTCCGAGGTATTCTTGCTCGTTCACCACTGATTAACCAGTCCTTTATATTTTGATTGGTGATTGGTTAATGGAGAATGGCATAACAACAATTGACTACCGTTGGTAAACTGAACGGATTTACTTGTACGACGGGATTTATCCACGGATTCATGCGGATCTGTGATTTCTTTTTCCTGTCCGCCTGAAGAAAGTGAACAATATCCTATCTACCCATTTTTGTCGCACCAACGTCTGAAGCTGTACATTCGTGCAACTTGCTATGCACTTTGAAGTTGCTGACTTCTTTCACTTTACTGATAAGTAAAATTGGCACTTATCATGTTATAAGCAAAAAAATTTAGGTTAAAATACAATCTTCTGTTTGTTTTTGTTTCTGACTAAGGTTCTCAGTTCAAATGGGTAAGCAACAGAAATAGCTTCGGGTAACAAGAGAAGAATATTCTTCGTAGGTCTAGGGCCGGAAGTGTGGAAACCGAATAGCTGGCCGTGGTTGCCTCTGCTTATTCTGTTGCCTAAATTCATCCCTACCGCTTTGGTCCGTGCTGTACTTGGTAGTTAGCTTTTTGCTGTCATAGCTAGGTCGTTGGTTGGTGCCTGATGAGTTTTCCTGTTGTTGCGCATGGCAAGCTAACTGTTAGTTTCAAATTTACTTATATTTGTTCATACCTTTATGAAAGAAAAATCGGAAAGACAATGTTATTTTTCCCCCTTCTTGATTGAGGGACTATTTATTTAGGGAAGTACGTTTTGTAAAGTGAAATCCAAATTCAGAGCTCTAGCATGTTATATACAGAAACATGAAATCTATTACTTTCCTTTTTTTTTTTTTGTGTGTTATTCAATCCTGACATGCAGCAGCGGACAGAGTACTCTTCTTTGCTTTTGTTTTTCTTTTTTTCGGACAATAAAGCAACAGAGTATTCTTGTTTCCTAATTTTTTAAACAGAAGGATCTAATTTTTAATTTTCCAGCTAGGATGGGCTAATGGCCCAAAATGAAATTATGGCATTGCAAAGTTCATAAACAAGTTTTTCAACGGGGGAATAAACGAAAACAAAAAAGCTACACTAGTTTTGAAAGTCTCAATAAGGTAACCAATAGGAAAAGCACAAGTGGACTTCACGATCCGTGTCTCGACACCTCAATGGCATCTCAGCCGTCTACTTAACTAGAGAAAACACATCTACGGACCGTACAGACCGTCCGATTCTAGCACAGAAACACACGGATAGTGATTTCTATCCGTCCGATCATTTTCCAAAGCCACCGTTTACGCGCTATTTATAGACCAAGACGTGTTGCCCGTTTAAAACTTTAGATTCTTCAGAGATTCAGAGAAGTACATTGAGGGGAAGACAAGGAAGTTGTTCGAGGTCAGTATGATAGTGTCGATGTTTTGTTTTCGTCGTGATAAAGATTTTCTGTTGATTTTGTATTCGTTCTTCTGAATTTGAAAATATGATAGTTTGTCTTGAAATCTTATTGAATGAGGATGAATGAATCTTGCCTAGGTTAAGCACAAGCGTTGAATTGTTCCTCTCTAATCTTTTTCCCTTTTATAATTTTATTTTCCATTCTGTCTGGATTTCTATTTCTGATCGCCGCTTTCGCTTTAACCTTAAATCTTTCGACTTTTGTGTTTAGGGTTCCATTGCCATTTTTCTGTTAATGTAGTCGATCAAGAGATGTGATAGACCATTTGTATTACGCAATTATGTATAAAGATTTGGGTACATGTATAATTGGGGTGTTAATTGCTTCCTGAGTGTCCTTTTCGTTTTGATGATTTGGAGGGTTTTTTTTTGTCATAACCAGTTGTATTTCTTTGTTCCAGATTTCTTTTTCTTGTATTTAGCTCTTTAAATGTTGGGTTGTTAATTATGCCATACGGTTAAGGCTTTCAAATTATCTTATAATTAATGAAGACCGTCGTTGGCATTGATGTCTTCTTTGTTACTAAGGAGAAATATGTTGTTCAAATTTGGCACAGATGGCCCGTACTAAGCAAACTGCCCGTAAATCAACTGGTGGAAAGGCTCCTAGGAAACAGCTTGCCACCAAGGTCTGTTGTGGTGTCGTCTTGTAGGGATGCCTCTTTTTTTTTTTTTTAATTTGTGTGGCTATTTGACATGTTAGTTAACAGTTTCTGTTTGTGTGTTACGTTGGTATGCCTTTAGGCTGCGCGTAAATCTGCACCAACAACTGGTGGTGTGAAGAAGCCCCATCGTTATCGTCCTGGAACGGTTGCTCTTCGGTGAGTGTGATAAGTTTTTTTACTAGGCGAATCCGGCTAGTTTGCTTTTTTCTTTACTATTAAAATTTAGTTGATGTGATTTTAAAGAATTATATTCGTGCCTCAACAGTGAGATTAGGAAATACCAGAAAAGTACCGAGCTGCTGATCAGGAAGTTACCTTTCCAGAGGCTTGTTCGTGAAATTGCTCAGGACTTCAAGGTATCCTTATTTATTTTGTGTGTTTATAAATTTGTCAGAGGCTTGAAACATAATTGTAAATTGGATTTTGGTGGCAGACGGATCTCCGTTTCCAGAGCCATGCGGTCCTAGCATTGCAAGAAGCTGCTGAGGCATATCTTGTTGGTCTCTTTGAGGATACCAACCTCTGTGCTATCCACGCCAAGCGTGTCACAATTATGCCCAAGGATATCCAACTTGCAAGAAGAATCCGTGGTGAGCGGGCTTGAAGTGATCTGCCCGTTGTGATGATTAGGTGGCTGCAGATAGTGTTATTGTTCTAAGTTCTTTCATTTAAAATTGTTCTATCTAGGTTCTTAGGTTGATAGGTGTTACTGATAGACTAATGGTGAAAGGCAAATACTTGTTATAGGGTTTGTGGAGATAGATGTGATTTTTAGAAGTTGGGCATGTATTAATTTGGAGTTTTGGTATGTTGAAAGTTCTGGTTCATTAAAATGTTTGCAGCCTCGTTTCAATTGTACTGGACAACTTTTTGTTGCCATCTAATCGAGTATAACTCGCTGCCCTCGCCTTTACCAATTCGTCCATTTGGATTTCACCTGATGACGTCTCGTAACAATTGATTTCCCCGAGGTAAAATTGATTCTGGACTTCAATTTTAAGGGTGTGTTTGTGTACGCAGTAGCGTTTTTACTGTGATTTTGTCAAAAGCGATAAAATGTTGCTTCTGTAAAATTTGCAAAAGTTACGTTTGTTGAGGAAAAAGTTAATTCAAACACACATTAAGTCGCTGTAAATTATCATGATTCCCGGACTGTCCAAGTAATTTTAAGTTCTCTCACTGTGTACACTTTCCTTGTCTTATATCCTTCGAACTCCTTAAGCGGGTTTCTCTCTGGCCATCAATCCTAGATCGGACTCAATCTTATCCTCCATTAGTTCTTCCTCGTCGCCAATATTGGGGTTCTCGGTCACGAGGTGGTAAGGTCGGTGCTGCCGTGCTGCCCGAGGTTTGTTTGACAAAATGTCGCAAGACTTGGCCCAATCATATGCTTTCCTAGCGAACGCTCTACCTGCTTGTACGGCAAACGTAATGAGTGTCAATGGTTAAGACGGGAACTCAAGATTACGTGTATGAGACGAAAACCCTAGCATTGCAGCAACTTTCCATCCAGAGCCTCCCCAACTGCAGCACTTCCTTCTCTCTCCATATCTCTAGTCGTAAATTTTCTCCTTGTGCAGCCGCAGCACCCTCTCCCTCCTCCCCTCTGCACCAACCACCCCCCAGCCAGAGTGTTCTTCCCCGTCTCTGCATCTGCCAACCCCCCCCCCTCCCCCTCCCCAGCAAAATGCTCTTCTTATTACTTTTTCCTTATTTAGAGGGCTTTTTTTTTTTTCCATTTGAAGAGCTGTTTATTTTTTATCAGAGTTTCTCTTTCACAAGAAGTGATAATTTTAAATTGTTGTATTTCATTGTTTAAATTTACAATTTTGAAGATAAATTTATAATTTTATATTTAGATTTGAATACAAAAATATTAAATTTATAACTATAAATTTTGTTAGAAAAAAAATTTGAAGAAACTTAACTCTTAGAGAGAGAGAGAGAAAGAATTAAAAGATGTTTTTTTTAGAAATATTTTTATTTTATTTTTGTTTTTTAAATGTATTATTATTTATTTGAATTTTTAAGATATAATTTTTAATAATTTAATATTTTGTGAAGTGTGTTATTTTTATATCTTTTAGATATAAGACTTATTTTTTTTTTGTATTTTTAAAAATAATAAAATTAAATTGTTAGATTTAGTTTATCTATTTGTATTTTTTGTTTAATTTTAATTTTATGTTTGATATAATAAATAATGATATTTTAATCGCTTAAAAAATAAAATGGTTAAGGATGTATAAAAGACATAATTAGTAAAATGTATTTATTTATTTATTAAATATTAATTTTATTAGTATCTTTTTTTTCTTTGATTTTAATTTGTGATGTACCTTAAAAAAAATTAAATCTTTTGAACGGTGGCAATGGCCTTATTAAGTATGACAAGATTGATTCGTTGACAATAGCGATAGTATTTAAATGGGACTGTCTGCAAGCACCGAAAAGGCTGTTGGAGTTGATGCCAGTGAAGAACATATGGTACCTTGGAATGCCATGATAACGATGTATTTGGAGAACGAGATGAATGGCAATGCTTTCAACTATTTTTTGACAATGCCAAAGAATAAAACCGTGTCATATAGTGCATCAATCTGGGGTTTGTAAAATTTGACTGACTTTTGGAATACATATCTTCTTGGAATGTTATTTCACACACAGCGATGATCGATGAGTACGCCTTCTTGTATTGCACCATGCCTCTTAATTGTCATTTTTTGAGAACGTGATAATCAGAGGGATCGTTGACAATAGCCTTTTTAACAAGGGAAGGAATTTGTCTGACCAAATCCAAGATATGCACGTCAATAATAGGGAAAGTAACCATACTTAAATAAGTCAGTTTTCCACTAAATTAAATAAGACCAAGCTCATTCCTTTCGAATTCTTTGAGTTCGGCTAACGTAGTACCTTGAAACAATCACTTAAGGTAATTAAAAATGCGAGTAGAGCTATAAAAAAAGCACAGATTATGCATGCCAATCTACTATTAATTAAAGTTTAGAACAGTAGTAACAGAAAACACACAAGCCAATTGGCCGAGGAAGGGAGGAAAAAATGACACTTACCACCAGAAAGTTGGGTCAAATTCAACTCCGATGCGATCTTCTCAAGCTCAGATCTGGAGTGCCATTCATTTGTGGTGATCAGAGACTCTGCTGGAAAAAAATTGACCGGAAAAGTAAAATCTGGGTATGCTCTTTCAGCGTTAAAAACCGAAGCAAAAGCATTGGAGTTGGCGTTAGTTTTGGCAAGGAATCTGCATATTAGAAACAAAATTTTTGAGTCAAACTGCAAAAGTTTGGTTGATGCTTGCAACAGAAAGATCCAACTGTGGAATATTACCTACTTAAAGCAGTTGATTGAGGATCTTATAGAGGATGATCGAAGATCTCATTTGGTGGCGAATCAAAAAGCAAGGGATGTGCTGAAGAGAGATTGGCCTCGTAATCCTCCAGAAGAGTTGAAGATGCTAGAGCTGCAGGTGCCCAGACGTCGCAGTGAAGCTATGTGGTGCAAGGTATTCGATTTGTCCCCTGCTGCTTTTTTCGCGCTATGTGTTGCATCGGTTGGTTGGTTGTTGGACCCGATTTGTGTGTTGTGTGGTCCCTTGTCTTTCTGTGTTTGGAGCCTTAGCGGCCTTGTTGTGTTATTGGCTTTTGTCTGTCCAAAAAAAAAAAAAAAAGACAGTTAAAATCATCTTTGACAATTGCCTGCCCCTACAATGATCATAATCCAAAAATCAAAGAGTACTTGCAAACAAATCCCTAATTACTGTAAATTACCTTATTAAGAGTAGGGAATCCTCAATAAGAATGGTTATCTATTGTATCCATAAATAGCCCAGTTCGGCCTAGAAAAAGAGAAGATGATCGGACCCAAAATTTCAATTATCAGGTACCTGTAAGCATTTGCAGGTTGGCTTTTACACTTTCGAAAAATATGATGGGGGAAGTTTAAATACTTAGTGAAATGAGTGAATGGAAAATGTTCTATATTGCGCAGCAAACTTCAGGGGGAGTTGGGACTTGGGAGTTTGTGGCCTCTGCAATCAAACATAGCAGGTGACTTGTAGAGTTCATCCTTCTTGAAGCAAATGTTTCTGTAAGTAAATTCGTAATCGTGAAAAGAAAAGATCCCAGTGCTTTGACGGGGCACATCAAATTCGCCGCTTATGTCACTTCACGGATTTTCCCTGCCCCTTCCTGTTACATTGAACCCCAGTTGGAATTTTAATATGCCTGACTTTATACCTTCCGTAAGTTATATGAAGCTACCCTTGGCATATTATGTCTGAAAGTAGAAAGTTCAACACGCTTGCTTCTTCTTCCCCCCTTCTCCTCTCTTAAAATGGGGGTAAAATAATGGACAATAAATTACGCCGTGCCAAAAGACTGAATCATACTGTTTCATTTTTTTTCCTTCAAAAAATTGCCATTGAACAATTCGAATAGAGTTGGCTTCCATTTATGCAATTTATTATGTGTTTTGTTTTCTCTCCCATTTACTATGTTGACAAGAAAGGATAGCCAATTTGCTCTGTATAAAGGGGAGAAAGAGGGCCTCGTTCATATTGAGTTGGGTAATAATGTCTAATGAACATTGGTTAAACCCAAAACTAGGCGGAAATTGAATTTTCTCATTGTAATTTTAACCCCCCCAAGTTACAGATTTACATGGAAGAACCTTCTTCGACGGCTTGGACTATGTTAGCCGGCTGAGAGCCACCATTTGACGAAATAAAAAAAAGTATAATGTCGAGATATTCCTCTCCTGTGATTTATGCATGCATCCAACATAATACAACAATAAAGGACAATGGTCGGTTCCAACTTCAACGTAATAACTATAAATTGTTTAAGATTTTGAATTTACTTATTATTATTTCATGAGCCTACTCCATAATCAAATTTCTATATCAGTAACACGTCTTGCTAAACTCTCGGCCCGTAGGTTCCTTGTTGGAAACCCGCCAACTTCGGAATTCTCCAAAATTTGACCTCTTTCTATCTCCCCGCTCTTATTTGCCTGCGATTTTCCCGTGACGTTATTCCCATCTTCTGGAAAAATAGAAAATTAAAAATTTCTCAACAAAGAGTGATCAAAGATTGAACTTTTCACCTCAGAAATCCTGGTACTTGGGCCGTTTCCTTACACTCTGCTTTTTATATATGCAATTGTAATATATGTTCTTGTCTAGGTCCTTTTGTTCTTTGATGGGTTCTGTTTTGGTCTCCGATCATCCCCTTGTTTGATGCACTTGACATTGCATCTGTAAAATAATATTGTTGTTTCGTGCATTCAATTTGGGAAAACCTGTGGTCCCATCCATTATCGGCCTTGTTTTCACCGTTTAAGTTTGGACTCTCTGACTCCCTTAGTCTTCTCCAAGGAAACGTGGAATCGAATCGTTCCGCGAATTTCTTTTTGAACTCTAACAAGCCTATTATTTTTGTTCGTTGATTATAATTGGTGAATATAGTGGTGCTGATGATTGAAGGGATTTTTTCGATTTTCTCACTGTAGATGGGGTTTATTTCTTTTGAAAACTGACGAGGTTTATTTGGATGCGGTCTAGGTGGTTTTGAAAAACCGAGGATGCTGCAGAATCATGTGGGGAAACATGAGGGTAAGCTGGATCGGACGAAGGAGCAGTTGGGTAAAGTTGAGGAAGAGAGAGACCGTGCCTTGCATGATCTCAAAGAAATGCAAGAAATGGCGGAGGAGGCTAATTCAAGGGTTGACATAGCATTAGCCGCCAATAACTTTTCAGAGTTGAATTATTCAGAAAAGGAGACACTATCGAATACGGGGGAAGTAGAGGAGGTAAAAGAGAACAACACAGAGTCGTCAAATCACGAAACCGAAACAGAATTGGCGGAGAAACAGGCTTCATCGGACAAATTAAAGGAGGAGATGGATAATGTTAGATCGTCTGAGGAGCATGCATCGGGCTTGCTATCTGGCTGTCAAAAGAGAATTCAGGAATTGGAGGCCGAACTCCACCAAAGAAAAGAATCAGAAGCCAATTTGCATGATTCGTTGGTGATGCAAACAAAGCAGCTTGAGCAGAATAAAGTTTTGCTTGAAGAATCAAAGGTTGAGATTGCTTCTCTTAGAAAAAAAGTAGAGGAGCTTCAGGGATCTGTGGCCCACAGCCCGACAATTCCTGGTAAATCGAAAGCTGGCCTTATAATGTCGGACGGTGAGAAATTCGATTCTTCCATGGTTACCAAAACTCTGCTTGAGGAAATGAGCTTCCTTAAAAACGAATTGAAGTTGGCAACTGAGGCAGAAGAGAATAGCAAGAAGGCCATGGATGATTTGGCATTAGCACTGAAAGAAGTGGCAACAGAGGCTAAGGAGACGAAAGATAAACTAACCTTGAGTCAAGTGGAGTTAGAACACAGCAAAGCAGAGGTAGATCATTTGAGAGCCATCTTAAGAAGAACTGAGGATACATACAAACAGCTTCTAGAAGAAACGAGAAAAGAAGCTGATCGAAACAGTAACGCTGCTGAGAGATTGAGATTAGAAGCTGAAGAGTCACTTTTGGCATGGAATACTGAAACAACAGAGTTTGTGAATTGTATTAGAAGAGCCGAGGAGGAAAGATCAGCAGCACAAGAAGAAGCCAGTCGACTGCAAGAGTTGCTGGGAGTAGCAGAGAAGAAGTCGCAGGTATCGAAGGAAGAAAATCAGAAGCTGCGGGACATACTGAAACAGGCATTGAATGAAGCCAATGTTGCAAAAGAAGCTGCGGGGATTGCTAAGGCCGAGAATTCTCAACTGCAGGATATGCTAGCCCGGAGGGAAGAAGCCCTGAAGTTGGTTGCCCAGGAGAATGAAATGCTTAAAATTCATGAAAATGCAGCATTTGAGAACATCAAAGAGTTGAAGCGGTTGCTCTCAGAAACACCCGTAAAAGAGTTCAAAAATGAAGATAAGGAGAAATCAACACCAACAAAAGAACCGAATAAGGAGGATAAGGAGGTGGGGAAGAAAGCAAAGGTGCATAACGCACCAGAAAAGGAGCACAAAGAAGGTAAGACTCTGAGCAAAACTTTCAGTTTGAACCTCAGGGACATAATTGCTCCCCATAAACAACACAAGGAAGGGAGCGAAGACGCCAACAAAGAAACGGATGATGATGCACTCAAGGGTTCAATATTTGATGCAGTAAGTACACCAGATTCTCCAACCCATCCTGATGGAGAAATAGTAAGTTCAGATGATTTGGATCATCTAGATGAGTCGCACTTTGATGACACGGAGAATAACTCAAGAAAAAGAAGAGCTTTATTACGAAGATTTGGAGATCTTATAAGGAGAAGAAGTTATCACAGAAAGGAACCCTCCAATGAAGAACGCTTAACAACATAATTAAAAACTCAAAATTTTTAATTCATACTTTAGATTGTACTGTTTAGGTCATTTCTGAGAGCCCAAAATCTGGATTTGGCTTGTTCAAGTCATCCAAAACTTGTACATACCGAATATCTTATATCTTATGAGATCCGCATTTAATTTTTTCTCATTTTGTCTACGTTTTCTTCTACTTTGAGCAAATCAATACTTGTAAATAGTTAAAAAAATTTAAATAAAATTAATTTAATTAGAGAATTACCATTTTTTTTTTGTAAATATCACAAAAGTGTCAAAATTATTATTAATTGAGTGTCAATTATTAAATCAAATTAAATAAATAATAGAAAAAATTATAATTTTAACTGTTAAATTTGATTTCGAATTTTAAATTGTATTTTAATTTAAAGATGATATTATAATTATTTTTATCTATTATAAATTAAATTAAAAAAATTATTGTATAAAAATTAAAATTAAAATTTCATTTATTTATTAAAGATAAAAATATAATTTTTTAAATTATTATACGGATAACTCAATAGAACTAAGAATAATAAAAGAACTTGAAAAAATTGTTTCTTTCAACAACAAAAAATTATTTTAGACTTGGCAAATAATAAAAAAAGCAAGGTTCATTGAGATGAAGATTTCATGTGTTTTGATTAATTATGCAGACAGCTCTAAATAAATTACGGAAACTTGATAAAACGTACAAGGCATGTTAAACCATTGATTTAGTGTGAGCGACGAACTCTCTGAACAGGCATCGCCATCACATTTAGAAGAATTTTCCTCTTTCTTAGTGGTTTTGATCAGTTTATTTATTTATTTAATTATTATGTATACATAAATATCTTTTTTATAGCATTTACCAGTACATTAAGAATCCGTTTGTTACACGGAATCCAATTAATGAAATGGGAATTTCAATTCCCATTCCATCAAGTTATAATATTTGATTGACAGGCACGAAATTAGCTTAAAATGAAGAGAGATAATACTCATTATCTCTCGAAAACAAAGAAAAGCGTGAGAAAGTATGGGAAGACGTAAAATATTATTTAAAAAATTAAAAATACTTTTTAAAATTAAATAATAATATTTTATTATTTTTATATTTGAAAAATATTTTTATCTTACTAAATATAAATTTTTTTTAGTATTTTATTTTATTTTTAATTTTTTTTTTTATCATCAACCAAACGAATTCTAACCTTTTGAAAGTGTGTACGAGAGAAATACATAGACGGTTATTGTTAAATAAAGTAAATGTATAGGAAGCACCCAGCCCAGGTTCTTATTTTTTTTTATTGACATTTCATTATGCTCCAATATACCTCCAAATGAATGCTTAAACAATTCAGAGGAAATTTGGGTGTTCATCACGTTGAAAGTTCTTCATTTCGTCCTCACAGTAGAGGAAAGGACAGATAAGATACCACAACAGCGACTGCCAAGGAAGAACCGTAGAATTTACTCATGAATTTCACATTTGTGGTCCTCCTAATCATCATTACTACATTATTAATATTTAATTAAATTAATTTCTTTTCACCGACATTATAACATCTTATCCTGAACAGCATGAGATTCGCATGCATCGAACGGTCAAGTTCTATCCTGACAAAAAGTTGCTAACGTGGCACGCTGGCGTTGCGTCTCCAACTGCACCGCCATTCCATGGAACCACAACTCGACACACCCTAAAATCCAAACCGATATGTGCTATAGCCTACCTTGGCCCACTCCTATTTATATCAGGATATATGTTGTTGTAGGCTAGCATCGGGTGCCTCTTTTTCTTCTGGCCGATTGCCAAGCCTACACATCGCAACCAGAATCTCGGAGTCAACAATGACATCGTCTGTTTTGGAGTTGCAGTCCCAGGATAGACAAGACGATGGAAAACACGAACCGTTGGATTTCATCTCTGAAAACATGAATCTGACGCCCACTAGTCTCTCAATTCCCAACGAGACTTTTCTGAGAGCCGCAATTTCCCTCAAGGATCGGGTAATTGATACGGGCCCTTGCATTTCTTCTTGGTGCTTTGTATTGTGTGTGTGCGCGTAATTTTGGGCTCATGGGGTTCCGTACTGAACTCTACTCCACAGGTGGTGGAGGTTACTTGGAGACAAGCTCTTAGCGGAGGCGTTTGTACGGAACTGGTGGTTGACCCGACGGTGTATACGGGTCTGCTTGGCACAGCTTTCACCTGCTTGAGGTCCTACGAGGTCACGGGAAACGAGCACGACTTGCTATTATGCGCAGATATCGTGGACACGTGTGCCACCATAGCACGTGCCTCCGTCAGGTAACGTGGATTCAAATCTTCGGATTTAGTTCATGTGAGTTACCTGCTTTATTCTCTTTCAATTTGGACCAAAAAAGAAATTCATACGAGTCGCGAGAGCTGTATAATCTGATTCTGGGGACGCATTTTTCTGCCCCTGTGAGTTTAGTAAACATCTGTCTGGAAACTGGATGTTGACAAAGAAACATAAATGGCCAAATACATGCGTGTTTTTCTTTTCAATTGATCGGTATAATAATTTCTTTTGGGTATGCTATGCTAGTTTAATGTCCTTTAAGACGATGGGCTATAGTTCTGACCCTGTTGATAATTTCTGCAACTGCACTTTTTATTTATGGAAGAAATAGAACTACATGTTTTGTTAACTGTTTTTTAAAAAATAATTATCTATTTTTTTTAAAAATTATTTATTTCTGATTCTGTTTTGAAAATAAAATTAAAAAATAAGAGAATTATTTTTATTTTTAGAATATTTAAAAATAAAAAATAATATATTAAATAAACTTTTTTTTTACAAAATAATTTTTAAATATAGTATTTAAAAAAAAAAATTGAACGAGCCACATTTTCGTATCTTTTGCTTTTGTCTAGTGTCAGTTGTCCAAAGATCGGCTTCATTTTTCAGCTCACCGGATATTTTCACGTCATTCTCTGAGGGTAATAATGACTGAAAATCTTTGATGTTATTGACACGCATTTGGTACAGTGTACTGCGTTTTTGCTTAAATAATAAAAAAATATTTAATTAGAGTCGTGATAACTTTATAATCACCATGAAATTTAATGTACGACGACAGATACTTTCTCTATTAAATATCTCCCACCTCAAGTGATTTAAACTATTTTGGAAAAGAATATTAATTGACGTATTGCACCTTTCTTGTCACTTAGCATTTTGCTTTAGGAAATAATTATTAACATGTTGTTACAAGTCCTACATTAGTGAAACAAGTCATTGTAGGGTGGTATTTAAGTTTGAGAGGTTCTCTTACCTAATAGACTAATCTTTTGAGTTGAGCTCTCCTCTTGGACTTGAGTTCTAATATTAGTGCTTTCATTGAGAGACGAAAACACAACGGAAGGGGGCGACCTTGGAAAAGAGCGACTAGGGAAAGGGTTACCTGACAAGCAGAGTGAAAGCCACCCTGAGTAGGCAGCCAAGAGTGGGCCATCCGTGGGCGTCCGGTTTCTCAAAGAAAATGGAATGTTACAAGTCCCACATTGGTGAAACAAGTCATTGTGGGGTGGTACTTAAGTTTGAGAAGTTCTCTCACCTAATAGACTAGTCTTTTGAGTTGAGCTCTCCTCTTGGGCTTGGGTCCTAATACATGTGTTTTTGTGCTTAAAAGAATATAAAAATAATTTTCTATCCGAGTATAACTACTTGAATACATGTAAAAATTAACAAGCTCTCGTAAGTTTCGGTTTGTGGTTTTAATTTAAGTCATATGCGCTGCTTCTGTAGAAAGGTCTATGAATTTGTTAGCTTTTTGTTTACTCAGTTTCAGTCATTTGTTTTCACTTCTAATTGGGAAGGATATTACGTGTTGCAGGCACGTGACATTTTTGTGTGGTAGAGGAGGAGTTTACGCGCTGGGTACTGTGGTGGCTAATTACATGGGGAACCACCGAAAGCGGGACCTGTTTTTGGGTCTATTCAATGAGGTAATAAGAGACCATGTGGAATTATGGAAAATATCCGCTGGATCATTTGTTTTACATGAGCCAAATATCAACAGTTATGATATTGTCCTATATTCTCTTTCCATGCCACACACCAAAAAAAAAAAAAATATCAGCAACAAGAAAAGATTTATTAGAGAATATCAGCCTTAGGGTGTCAACAGTTGATGTTAAGTTCAGGACGAGAAAAAAAAAAAAAAGCTCAGGATAATCAATTTATGAATTAGGATGGCCTTCCTGTAGGACGGAGTATAATGTTGAGGCGCACTCCTTAATTTTTAATTTGCGAAGCCTTTTTTTTTTGGTTTTTTTTTACTAATACAATCAAAGACAATGATAAACAGGGAAAAAGTTCAAAAGTTTTAGAAAATTTCACTTTAAAACTTGGTTTCCAATCTTCTTTGGCATCGTGCTATAAAAATATGGACAATCACTCTGCCTCACATGTGATGTATTCTCCAACACTCGCCTATCTGTGATGCTTAGGTAGCAAAAGAGAGAGCCCTGCCCGTTGGACCGGAGGAAGGGGGTTTTGGAATGTCATATGATCTTCTGTATGGGCGAGCTGGATTCTTATGGGCCGTTTTATTCATAAACAAATATCTTGGACAAGACGCAGTGCCCACTGATATTCTGATGCCTATTATTGATGCGCTGTTGGCTGGGGGTAGGGCAGGAGCATCTGATAACGCTGACTGTCCATTGATGTATAGATGGCACGGGACTCGGTACCTGGGGGCAGCCAACGGCCTCGCTGGTATCTTGCAAGTGCTTCTTCATTTTCCACTTCCTAGAGAGGATGCTGAGGATGTCAAGGCAACTTTAAGATACCTTATGAGTAAGCGCTTCCCTCACAGTGGAAATTATCCCTCAAGCGAAGGGAATCCTAGGGATAAATTGGTCCAGTGGTGTCATGGTGCAACTGGCATGGCCCTCACCTTGTGCAAGGCCGCACAGGTAAACGACCCGATACAAATTATTCTGCAGAGGTTTTTTTTTTCGGTGTTGTTATAAATTAGCTTATTGTTAGAGAAATTATTAAATGATGTGTTAACAAGGAGAAAGTAGGCCACCCGCGCTTAGCCTTACGGTTGGATGCGAGTGGGAGTGTGGGTGTCCAATTTTCAATTTATGATTGCGACCTAAAGATGCACCTGATTGTTAAAATCCGAATTCTACAGAGAAAATTTACTTCTTTCTTTTTTCTTTTTCTTTTTTTGAAAGTGCTTGGAGAAGTAACTTGCTTAAGCTCGAATTCGGCTTCCAGTTCCAGATGTAAATAAATGCATGATTTCATGGTTGTCTTTGCAGGTATTTCTAAATGACAGAGAACTCCGAGATGCAGCAATAGAAGCAGGGGAAGTTGTGTGGAAGAGTGGACTGGTGAAGAAGGTGGGACTTGCTGATGGTGTATCTGGGAATGCCTATGCCTGTCTTTCCCTCTACAGACTAACCGGAGAGAGTATTTACGAAGAGAGAGCAAAAGTGTTTTCTGGCGTCTTGTATGACCAGGCAACAACTCTGGCTGCTGAGGGCCAAACCGGAGGGGGAAGCAATGTGTACTCTCTTTTCCAAGGACTCGCTGGGACAGCATGCCTTTGGTTCGATCTGCTTGCACCCGACAACTCCAGGTTCCCAGGCTACGAATTATAGATGATAGTGGTACACATAATCCTTATTATGTAACGTGAACGCAGCGTGGAGATATTAGTATAGTTTCACGGCTACGAATGTAGATGATAATGTGTGCATGGAGAAAGCCTTATTATTAACTCCTGATAGCATCTTAGAAATTTAGTTTCGCAGTTTAAAACTAGAGGTACAAGTCCCGGTGAAACTTGATAACACTACTATCAGAAGGGATTTGGTCCACGGGAATCCGCTTCCCTCGGTGATTGTTCTTGAAGAACCCTCAATTTATGTTATATAAAATAAATATTTTTTTTGTAATTAAATATTTTTTTTAAAAATATATAATTTAATTTTTTATCATAAAAATAGATATATATATATATATATATATATATATATATATATATATATATAATATAAATTAAATAAAATATTATTATTTAAAAATAAAAATTATAAAATATTACAACTCTGATAGAATCAATCCCTCGTCCTCTTTAATATTTATATATATATATATATATATATATATATAGTAAATTAGGGGGGAAGAGAAGAGACTGAACCTAAAACCAGTATTCATGGTAATAAATGGTAGTGTCATATATAGCTGGCCACAGTTAAATAACGTAGCCCAAGGTCACGTGGTGATTTTCCAACTGTCTTAATCTTAATTTGAATGTTGGTATACTTCCTTCAGACTCCAACAGAGCAGCTCCAAATTGTGGCCAACTGCCCACACTTCTTCCCACGGGGCACCTAGCTAGAACTCTGTTCGCTCCGTTTTCTTTTGAGGGTCAGAGAGGCCTCGTTTTAGTTATTTTTTTTAATCTAGTTTTTAAAAAATTATTCTCTCTTCAAAAGTATTTTTATATTAAGACGTGAAATGGAGACAACTTGAATCAGTGCTTCTGGAATGTTCTCTAGTCGTGGCCCCAAATTCAAACCTTGCGCCTGCTTCAAAAATCTGCATTTTCGCTTGATGCTGTTGCTCTTCTGTTTCTCAAACAATACTAAGTAATTACTTTTATTATCAAAATATATTATATAATTTATTTTCTACAGCCGCATTAGAGAATGATAATCTCCCGACCAAATATGAATCATATCCCTAACCGCAATCCATGCCAACTTACTCCCATTCAGCAATGGCATGTTGCAGTTTGGGGATATATATATATATACACACACACACACACAATGGAGTGCGTATAATTAATTCCATTGGGAAAAGGGGAAGGGGGGGGGGATTTGGAAACAAAGATGTTCTATAATCATTTAATTATTTCATTCAACCTAATCCTTTACAAAGTTCAAGAGAGTAGCATGAGGAATTGATCGGATCTCTTTCGGCAATTCAAGCAATAACAAAAATAAGGCACAAAAGTCAAAATTTAGAAGGGTTATAAAATAAAGAATAAAGTAGTATTTAAACTGAATTAACTCCATTTATTAATAAAAATTAAAATATTTTATTTAATTATAAAATATATATTTGATTATTGTTACTATTAAATTTTTTTATTAGACAATTTATTAATATAAATATAAATTTTTGTTGAAACTTTTAATATATTTAAATTTAGAGTAAAATTTTATTTTAGTTCTATATGTTCATAATAAAATTAAATTTAGTTTCTAAATTGTTCTTTTAGTTTAAAAATATTTCAGTGTCTCAAAAAGTCATTTTTTGATCTTTAGATTTAACTTGTCAATTTTACTAATAAAAAATTGTAACACAATGTGGTGTAATATTTAATTCATTGAATTGACAACTAATTATTATATGAAATATTAGTGATCTCAACACTAATTTGTTTTATTTATTATTTATTATTTATTTTTATTTTCTCTCTCTTATGGCTGACTTAACATTTTGTATTATGATCAACTTTAATTTAATAAATTAAATGTCACAAAATACTATATCAATATTTTTATTAACAAAATTGATAGAATTAGGTTGAAGACTAAAATTGAACATTTTAAAATATTAAGAATGTCATTGAAAAAATTAAATCAAATTTTGATATAAATTCAACGAATTAAAACAAAGTATTATCATTTCACTTTAAATTTTTATTTAAAAAAAAAACGCGTGATAGGGTGTTCTACTGACCGAAGATAAAGAAAGGTACCCACTTGCTCCTCCTCCCCACCACCACTGCCACTGTGTATGGAATGGGTTCAAAATATTATCACAGGATTTGTACGCACGCTTCTCCTTCACTTTCTTCCAAGTTCCAACAAACCATCTTTCTCCTCCCAAACATGGTGGTCCCACACCCCACCGCCCTTCCTGCCCACCACTTTGCGCACCTATATTTCTCTCCCTCGTCCACGTCATGCCCTCGGTTTTCTTTCATCTCGTAACCCCATTTAATATTACATTAGATACATTTTTTTTTTCCATACTTCCTTCTTTTTTTTTTTTCAAACTCTCGAAGATATTGAAAATTGTTTATTCTTAAAAATAACAAAAATAATTTCATTTAAAAAGAATATTTTATTTTATTTTTTAAAAATATTTCCATGTGAAACATAGCTTTGAACATTTTGCTCTTGGCAATACTCAAAAAGCGCAATACGAGTTAATCGAAGGTTTTAATTCTGAATTGAATACGTTCATTCATGGAAGAGGGAGTACTTGTCTCTATTCTTACTCGTACGAAAGATCGGTCCAATCAACCACCACCTCGGATAAACTTGTTTTTTGGCTGCTAGAAGTTCTAACCAGTAAATTGGGACCACGTGTTGTTTCCATCGTTCCTTTCATTTTGGCTCGGTCCCTAACTTCCGATCCCAAGAGTCCTATTTCTGAAGGCATATTGACAGTTCAATTGTAAAAGAACTGCCCAAACTCAAAACCCAAGAAATAATCCTTTGTAGCCTTTTCACATTTAGAGGGCTCGACAATATTAAGGCGCCCCAACCAAACAAGCAGAACGAAAAATAAGAGAGGCTCATCGATAATCTGCTAGAGCTTTAAAGCTTGCATATACAACAATGGAACGGTACGATATTATCAAAGATATTGGGTCAGGCAAATTTGGAGTTGCAAAGCTGGTGAGGGAGAAACGGAGCGGTGACTTGTACGCTATCAAGTTTATTGAGAGAGGCCTGAAGGTTCTCTTTTTAAACACCATAATTCTCTGCCTACGTATTTTATCGAGCTGTTAATTATTATCTTCTATGAACTTTGGATTGTTTATACTGTCTTTTGGGAACTATAATGAGCTTCTTCTGGGTTTTGCAGATTGACGAGCATGTGCAAAGGGAGATTATAAACCATAGGTCCTTGAAGCATCCCAATATCATTAGATTTAAAGAGGTAAGAGCCATTTGTGGTGTCATTGGGTAAACTTTGAAGTGTTGAGGGTGGTTATTCCTTGTGTCTCCGCAGAGCTAACAGGTTCAGGAAACTCCAAACTACTAAAGGAACTCATTTTTACTTTCCTTTCTTTGGCTACTTCTTTCGAAATTTCAGAAAATAGAGTACTTTTTATTCCTAAACTTTCCATGTAATCCAGTACCACATCCATATATATCTAGGTCTTCACTCTCCACTGTCATTCATTTTTGGCATATATCATCGTGGGCAGAGTCATGTTACCAATTTTTTAAAACGAACTGAACCAGAAAGCTTTACAATATGATTTCTTAGGCTCCTCCGCTTGTGAACATGATCGGTTAGTGTCTCTTGCCTTTCATGCTAATTTGTAATATTGAAGGTGACTAAGATGAAATGGCCACTCATTGCAGGTATTGCTGACTCCGACTCATCTTGCCATAGTCATGGAATATGCTGCAGGGGGAGAACTATTTGAAAGAATATGCAGTGCGGGTAGATTCAGTGAGGACGAGGTATGTTAATTCCTACGATTGAGTACAGAAAGCTTCATTGACTTTATGATTGTGCTTTTGCACTAGAGGCCACTATATTACTTATGTAATTTCTAATTCCAAATCAGCAATAAAGATTGCATCCACAGTGTAATTTGTAACCTTAAGCAAAGAAACAAATTACTAGTTGAAATTTTGAACGGCAAGTTGGCCGCCTGTTGGTTTCCAACAGTATTCAACAGAGACTAGGCTCAATCATGAACAATCAGTATTACATTACCCTGCATTTCATTTTCTAGTTACCAAAAAAAAAATTCATCTAAATTCTTCCTTTGCGTGCATAGGCAGGATATTTCTTTCAGCAGTTGATTTCTGGAGTCAGCTATTGCCATTCGATGGTAATATTCTTGTCGAATCTGAATCTAAAATAGTTTATTTTCCAGTGAATGTTGCAATTTGAACCATATTAGTTTAGCTGAATTGAAGATATCTTTCTTCATTAGGAAATTTGCCACAGAGATCTTAAGCTGGAAAACACGCTTTTAGATGGAAGCTCAGCACCACGACTCAAAGTTTGCGACTTTGGTTATTCAAAGGCAAGAACTTATCACTTACATTAATTTAACATGTTTCAGAGTCAAATTAGATTTTTTTTAATTACAAAGTGTTGTGCCTCTTTCTTCAGTCATCTGTTCTGCACTCCCAGCCCAAATCTACCGTAGGAACCCCTGCCTATATTGCACCAGAGGTCTTGTCTAGAAGGGAATATGATGGCAAGGTAACTTTGCTTCCAACTTGTTCTTCTAATTGTATAATTAGTGGGGATTTGTTGATGATCGGAGCCAACTTAATTTTCCCGCCTAATATACTGAAACATTTGTCCTTGAGAATAATTAGGTTGCAGATGTTTGGTCTTGTGGGGTGACCTTATATGTGATGCTGGTTGGTGCTTATCCTTTTGAAGATCCAGAAGATCCTAGAAACTTCAGAAAAACACTTCAGGTTAGTTGTACCACCAAATATTTTGAGTTGCCCATAAATTTGGTTCACTGCCCAAGTAAAATATAACTAATCACAAGTTTTTTTAAAAAATATTTTGACAGCGAATTCTCAGTGTCGACTATTCTGTTCCAGACTATGTTCGTATTTCAAAAGAGTGTAAGCACCTTTTGTCTCGGATTTTTGTGGCGAATCCGGAGAAGGTATAATTAGTTGATGTATAAATGTTTGTGTTTATTGAATAATTATTTTATAAGTTTGATTCTATGATGTCAACTTTGTTTTACGCTGTTTATGCAGAGAATTACCATCCCAGAAATTAAAATGCACCAGTGGTTCCTGAAGAACTTGCCACTAGAATTTAAGGACGAAGGGGAAGAAGGTGGGTTGCAAGAAGATGATGTGAATGATTCATCTGAGAGGCAGAGCATAGAAGAAATACTGTCCATAATTCAAGAAGCTCGGAAGGCAGGAGAGGGCCCAAAATTTGGTGGGCAGTTTGTTGGGGGAAGCATGGATCTTGATGAGATAGATGCAGATGCTGACATTGACGATATAGAGACAAGCGGCGATTTTGTCTGTGCATTGTGATTTGTAAGTGCTGCTCCCCACTTTGCTTTCTGAAAAGCAGTTTCAGATAACCTGTTCTTTTCACCCTCGAGGGATAGAGAATAAAAAGGTTTCTTCAATAACGGGATTTTTTTGCTTTCTCACTTTGTGTACTCTTCCAAAATTCCAATTTGTATTTTATTCTTTTCTTATGTGATGGTCTCTGTTAACAACTTAACATGATCCTCCATTTCTTTCTTTTTTTAGTTTTCTTTTATTTTTAACAACAACGAAAAAAGAAAGTCTTCGTGAAATTCTTTATTTAGGCTCTTTTAAATGTGTCATGACAAAATTCACATTTGAACTGGGCCTACAAACAAGTGATCTATCAGTGTCATTGTATCAGCATCGCATAAAGGCTGTAGACAACTAGGATTTGATATGGATTATGGCATTATGCTGCACGAGGAAGCTTAAAATATTAAGTCTCTTGACTGTGATGCTAATATTATAACCTTTCTTAATCAATGGTCAGCGGCTTGATAGGACATAGGAGGGCCCGAGTTTTGTCTTTGTTCCATCTCTAAATTGTCCCCATAAATAAATTTGCACTCTCGCAAGGATGTGCATGATATTACGATATTATCATCAAGACATTAAACAAATTTGAAACTCTTTTTTTTTTAAAAAAATAAAATAAAATTTGGATGATAATTTTTTTTATATTTATTGATTTATTAAAATGCATTCTGTTAAAGGTTCTTTGCAAATTGTTTTAATGTAACGTTTTATTTTTATTAACGATAAAATCGTTAACTAATGAATTTTATTATTTAGTTTGTGTACTCTGTTTAAGAATTCAATTTAATCATAAGTTTTTTTCTATATCATATTTCCTTATTTGTACATATTGTATAACGGGGGTAGGACGGGTAGAATTCATTAGTTTGAGTTTATAGTCAATTAAGTTGGCAAATTTAGCTTAACCCTAATGTGAAGTAAACTTGAAAATATAATGTCATAATTAATAATTTTATCTGTGCTTAGCTACCAAAATTATATCAATAACTATTATCATAAATCATTTCGAAACAAGAAATCATATGTTTCATTTTGTTAAATAATTGCAATACGGGAATACTGCAACCGACGTCTTTTTAAGTTTATTCGAATTGTTGACAATAACAAAAAGGACAAACTCTCTTACTATTTGAACTAACATACGTTGACAACGATAATTTCACGTTATCTATCTAAAAGGTTAGTCCCATATGTCTGGTAAATTTCACCAAATGCATACATGATACATCATTCATGTATAGAATTGTTTCCCCCGTGTTAATACTCAATACTCCTTGTTTCAGAAATTTCGACTTCCTATTAAGCACGCGAATCAATCGGGTGAAATTCATCGTGCTGGTTTTTTTTTTTTTTTTTAAGACAGAAAATTCACTATGCTGTGACTGTGACGTTAGGTCTCGCAGCACTCAGAGAAAACTAGGTGGCATGCGTAGTTGGCGGACAGTGTGTGGAAAAAGGGCTTACACAGCGGCCCAACGTGAATAGCAGATTTACGAAACCGTCTCCTCCTGGTTAAAGATTCGACCCTAACCCGTATCTGGCTACCTATCATATTCATATTCATATGCCACAATTGCACTCAGTTTTGCAGAGTGCAGGCCGTTAAGCAGCACGATGGGCGGGGGCGGGAGAGGAGGAAAAGGAGGCAGGCCTCGCACTCAAAGAAGAGATTTCCAGCAGAGCAGGGAGAATGTTTGGAAGCATCCAAAATCTTATCCTCCTTCCGGAAACGCAGACGAAAATCCTACTTGGACTCCCTTCACCACTCAAAACTCTGCTTTCGATGAGTATTACAAGGTATGATTTAGTCGATAAGGCTGCTCTCCTGGTGATTGGTTGAGTTTTTCTTACCGTCTTGGTCGTTTGTCTAGATACCTCTTGTTCTGGTATTTCCTGGTGGTTGTTTTATTCATTACCTTAAGGAGACTGGATGTTGCTCACTCTAGAGCTTTCGCTTTGGATTTGCAGGACCAAATGATAGTGACTTCTGAAGAGTGGGATGCATTCGTAGGAGTTCTCAGAACTCCACTGCCTGCAACCTTTCGAATCAATTCCAGGTATTTCGTGATTTACCAATTTTCTTCTCTAACTAGTGGCTTTTGTCATTAACGTCCACTTTCTAGTTTAATTTAGTAGGGATGTAGGCTATCACTTGCGCTCGCGCACGCACTCACAGAGACAGAGTGAGCATATTTATGCTCTCAGATGAATGTTGAATCTCCAATAGATAAACGTTAGAATGCAATCATCCTATTGTTGTTTACGTCTTATTGATATTCAAATTTCAAATTCATTTGAATAGAGATTGATTCATCGAGTTTCTGTTGATGCACGGTTTCAGTTTCATATTTCCTTTTGTTTGGTTATTACAGTAGCCAGTTTTCTGCAGACATTCGGTTGCAATTGGAGAATGACTATGCGAAATCTCTTCAGGCTGAGGTAAGTCAACTACAATAACTTTGTAGTAATGCTTCTGCTGTCGTTCTTTGTGTGTAGAGTCTTTGTGTTTTGGTTGTTAATATTTCTTATAGGCTGTTGAAGGGGGTGAGTCAGAGGCTATTAGACCTTTGTTGTGGTACCCCAAAAATCTTGCTTGGCATACAAACTTCTCTCGTATGCAGTTGAGGAAGAACCAAACACTTGAGAGGTAAATAAATTCTGATTTGCAAGTGTATCTGAGGGTACATCATAAATAGATCATTGAGTCCATGCCTACTGCTGGTGTATATGTAGTTTTAAGAGTGCAGGAACATACATGGAAAGATAATGTCTTGAAGTGTGTATATCGCTTAAACCATGATGACCATGCACATATTCAATCCTATTGCAAGTTGGTCTGAATTACATTCTGGCTGCACACAGAAGAAATGATAATTATTTTTTCTTTTTCTTTTTGTCCCATGCCTCCCTGTGCCACATCTATTTATATTTAATCCTTTTGCTATGTTATGTTGGTAAATTTTAGAAAGGATATGGGGCAAACCAATAAATGCCTAGAAACCAAAATGGACATTTAACTGCAGTCGATTCAATCAGTTGTTACCTGTTAGTCTCTACATATCGCTCTTGGAGGAGTGATTGAGCACACTTATTGATTTAAGACAGGAAGGAAAAGTAAAAGAAAAATTACAATTTCTCAAAATATCTCAATTTAATTTTTCCATAATGAAAGGGTAGGCTCAAATGCCTTCATTGATAAATTCTAAAATTACCCCAATTATCTAATTACAAAATCCATAAATCCAAAATTATAATTAGACCATAAAATAATAAAATAAACAATAATTCCACTTTCTCATCCTGCATCACTTATTTATGTATGTTTTTATCACATGTATCTCCAAGCACAATGTGTCAATTATATAATTCAAATGAATCACTCATGTAAGGTTGTTTTTATTATTCATGTGTCAATTCTTGCTTCTGACTTTATTAATCTCTCAGGTTCCATGAATTCTTAAAGCTAGAAAATGAAATTGGAAATATTACAAGACAGGAAGCTGTCAGCATGGTAAGCATGTTTACATGCAGTCTGTCACTCTTTAAGATTTAAGCATAATGCTTTTTCTATTATTTAAAAAGCTGAATAGTTTGTTTCATATAGTTTACTTTAAGCACTTAACCTTTCAAGGATTAAAGTTGTCTCGCTAAATGTTTGGTTCCAACACAGGTACCTCCCCTCTTCTTGGATGTACATGCAAAACATTTTGTACTTGACAGTAAGGAACTTATAGTGCATGAAGTAATTTTTGTTATTTTCACAAGGTCTCCTCATTTTCTTAAATTGGAATGTAAATTTAGTATTTATGACTATTTTACCATGCTATTCTACAGTGTGCGCTGCACCTGGTTCAAAAACATTCCAATTGCTTGAGATTATACACCAATCATGTAAAGCTGGATCACTACCTGATGGAATGGTTCGTGTCCTTTCAATCACATGATGTCATTCTCTATTTTTTTGCACCTTTTTCCATTCAATTTTTTCTATGTATAGGTGGCTGGCAACATCTTGATTTTCTGGACTAAATTGTTGCCCTAATATGATGTGTTCTTCCTGTGACCATACTAGTTGTATATGTCAAATTTATATCTTTTTTTTTAATTAGGTAATAGCAAATGATGTTGATGTCCAAAGATGTAATCTTCTCATTCATCAAACAAAACGAATGTGCACAGCCAACCTAATTGTCACTAATCACGAAGCTCAGCATTTCCCAGGATGCTCTTTAAACAGACATCATGATACAATGGAACCAAATAAGCATATTAGCCAACTTTTATTTGATCGTGTTCTGTGTGATGTACCGTGCAGTGGAGATGGTACCCTTCGTAAGGCACCTGATCTCTGGAGGAAATGGTAGTATTTCTTCCTTCCAGCTCCAGTTTTTCCTTACACCCCCTCCCCAACCACCATATTCTTCTGATATTGTTTTTTATTTGGATAAGAACTGTTTTACTTTAATGCAGGAACACAGGGATGGGCAACGGGCTTCATAACCTACAAGTCCTAATAGCTATGCGAGGTAGTTTTTGACAATTTTCTGTATAATTATTTGGGTCTTCCATTGTTAGGCTCTTGGTGTTTCCCATTTCTTGTGTGGTCAGTGCAATTAAAATTTTTTTTTTTTTTGAGTTGATGATTGATGATAACTGATAAGAAAGCTCAAGTTTACTCGTTACCTGATACTTATAATTTGTTGTGTTAATTAGCATATTGAATTCCTAACAACCTTTCTGGCAGAGACTAATTATATTATATTTAGTTTCAGGAGGCTCATGATGGCTTAAGATTCTCTAACTTTTGTTTTGAATTGACCGATACAGTTGAATTAAAATTTTGTGGTTTTAGTGTGTTTGCTTTGTAAACCACTCATTTGCATCTTTCCTGACTTGTTGACCGATAACTTAATAACTCACTTTTTTTTTAGCTTGGAGGACTAGACTAGTAATTCATTGATGTGTTCTATTTGTTGTGTCTTCCGCAGATGAAAGACATTATTTACACCAAAAAATTATTTATATCATGTAGTTTAAAGTTAAATTGACCACCTCTTGCTGCCTTGGTTTTAAATTTTTTTTGTGAGCGAATAATGGGGTCAAACTACTCTTTATTGTCTTATCTGAATGGACATAAATGAGTGTTGCTGAACTTGGATTTTAAAGATGATTTTGGCAAACTTAACAGCTTTATTAAATTTCTCAGGTCTATCATTACTTAAAGTTGGTGGAAGAATGGTTTATTCAACCTGCTCAATGAACCCTATTGAGAATGAAGCTGTGGTTGCAGAGGTAATCAGCTTTGAATTCTCTGAACTTATCTTTGGTGCAGTAATTCTTGCAGTCTGTTTGCCTTGTGGACTTTCTACATTAAGTTCTTTGCATTTCCTAAGATCAACTAATGCATTTTTACATTAATATGTTTATACTGTTGATTTTTTTTATCTACATACCTAGTTTAGGAGTATCATGGATCAATTGGTTTGTGACTTAGATTTCTGGTATATATAACATTTTTATTGAAATTTTTATATACCTAATTTTTATTTTATTCCTGACATTTTTAAGCCATGATGTATTAATTTTAATATTGCTTGTGGTGCTTTTGATTTTTTATACAGTGAGAGGATTAGGTTAATTCAATTTTCCTACTTTTCTAACATATTGCAGATTTTACGGAGGTGTGCAGGGTCTGTTGAACTTGTTGATGTCTCTCATGAGCTCCCTCAACTTATTCGCCGGCCAGGTCTCAAGAGATGGAAGGTATCTGTTTTCTGTGACCGATTCTTTCCTTGAGTTGTTGAAGTTTTCAAGATAATACCTGCAATATTGAGAAATGCATATGATTGATTTGCCTATGCATGCAAAGATGAGCATGTGTGCCATCTTTCTAGACTCTAGCGTGCCCTCTTCAAAGAGTACTTATGCATCAAACTAGTTTTTTTTTTCTTAAATGTGGCAACCCTGGTTTTTTCTACTTGGTGGTTACTTCTTTTAAATCAATTTGTTTGATAATTGCTCGTGGTTATTTCATGTTTGGACTCTATCTTCGTTTTTAATGTCCGAAGTTATGTCATTGTTGATGTACATGACAAAATCTAGTTTCAAACTTTCTCAACAGAACTTTTATGTTTACCCAGCTTGAATAGTATTTCCGGTGGAAGCTTCTGGATTCTTTATGTGATTATGTTTGTTGTGCAGCAGTATGCATTTAAAACTTATGAAGGTATATGAATATGGAGATGCAGGTACATGACAAGGGCACATGGCTGGTGTCTTACAAAGATGTCCCCAAGTCTCGCAAAAGTGTAGTTCTTCCCAGCATGTTTCCTTCTGGCAGAAGCCATCAGGATATTGTCGACTGTAATCTTAATGTAGACACACAACATGATATTAATAATGGTGTTAATGGAAGTTCTGAAGTTGGTAATCAAGCAGTGGAGAATTCTTTGACACATGAATTTTCTGAGGAAGTTTCTAATTTCCCACTAGAGCATTGCGTGAGGATAGTGCCTCATGATCAAAACACTGGAGCCTTCTTTATTGCTGTACTGCAAAAAGTTTCTCCTCTGCCTGGTAATTTCACATAATGACCACAGTTCTCTCTCTCTCTCTTTTAAATTCTGTATAAGATTGTCAAGGAATTATGGTTAACATGGGTAATTACTAATATGCTAAGTAGTATTTTTTTGTTTACATCAATGTTTTCAGTATCATCTCATTCATGATTCAAACCACATGATACACTTCGATCCAAATGGCCACCGATATGTATGGGTGTCCAAATTGTTCTTGCATAGGAATTGTGACTGGAATTGCAAAAATCGGTGTTATTCCTATTTTGTCCATTAATGTCAATCTGCAGCAAGTCACATTGTTGGGTCCATCATCATTGGAGTCACTCTACAAGACTTAGCTGCCAAATGAGGCTGAATTTCTCTTCTTTTTTTTAGATTAAATGTTAGAACACATCGTTCAGCTTACGTTAATAATAGTTTAAAAAAAAACTTTGTACTCTCTCTCTCTCTCTCTCTCGAACGAGTTAGTCTTCTCATGGTGTTAGTGAGAGACCTCTTAGGACTCTTTTTACTCTTCTTTGATAGATGAATTGACCGTTTACAAACAAACATTCAAGAAAGCTATAAAATTGTCTATTCTTCACATCAATCCCCCGCTCATTATAGTTGAAAATTAGTAGTGCTTTATTGGTGATTCAAATATCATTTGTAATTCTATTAACACCTTTTTTAACCATTGTCCTTCACAAATGCCCTTTGCAATTGCTTTAAATTCGGCTTCTGCATTACTTTTGGCTACCACTTTTTGCTTCTTACTCTACCACGCGATTAGATTTTCTCAAACAAATGTGCAATATCTAGTGGTTGATTTTCTGGCCTCTATCGAGTTTGTCCAATCAGCATCTGTATAAACCTCTATAGTTCTTTGATTTCTCTTTTAGAACAATAACTTCTTTCTAGGAGTTTCCTTTAAATATCTTTAAACCTTATAAATAGCCTCAAGATGCCGTTCATTCGGAGAATGCATATAACGACTTACCACACTTCCTAACAAGTTTTTGATATTTCTCACAGTCAACCAATTTGCCATCATCCTCAAACTTAGTATTCTATATGGGTATAGCACTTTGCTTGCATCCAAGCATGCCAATCTCTTTCAAGAGATTAAGGACATACTTCCTTTGCAAAATGTATATCCCCTTTTGATCTGGCCACCTCTATTCTCAAGAAATACTTCATTTTTCTTAGATTTTTAACTTCAAACTCCTTTGTAAAGGTTGACTTGAGTTTTTTTTTTTTTTTTTACTTCATCATCGGTGATTATAATATCATTCACCTAGACAATTAAAATTGTCTTATCTTCACTAATTCTGAAAAATTTCATATGATCTAATTGAACTTGTGTATAGCCTTCAGATTTAAGAACTCTAGTAAACCTTTCAAACTAGACTCGTGGAGATTGCTTTAAATCCTATAAGGACTTCTTTAATTTACAAGCTCTATTTTCTCTCCCTTGCCTGTCAAAGCCTGAAGAGAGTTTCATATATACTTCTTCCTTCAACTTTGGGCATTATTGATGTTAAATTGTTAGAGGGGCCAATTTAAATTGATAGTTACAGATAGAAGTACTCTTATGGTATTCAATTTTGCCACATATGTGAATGTCTCCTTGTAGTCTAAACCATAGGTTTGGGTGAAAACCTTTGTTGCAAGGCAAACTTTATACCTCTCAATTGAGTCATTAGCATTATATTTCATAGTAAAAATTTATTTACAACCAACGAGTTTCTTTCCTTCTGGAAGATCAACCTCTTTCCATGTCCCATTTTTTTTAATAACTCCCATCTTTTCCAATACTGTTTCTCTCCATTTTGATACTTTAAGAGCTTCTTGGATATCATTAGAAATTTTAATTCTGCTTAGATTAGTAATAAAGGAGCGATATTGTGAAGATAAAGCATCATAGGATACAATCTCTCAATCAAATGTGCAGTACATGTTCTAGTTTTTTTCCTTAAGGCAATAGAAATGGCTAAATCATCACTTACCTGCTACTGTTCTTTTTCACCAGTACCTTGTTTTTCCTATCCAAAATTCTGTACTGATTCAGTGTTTGGTACTTCCTCAAGCACAAGAAGTGTACTACTTCATCTCTTATTTCCAGAGTAGACTTGTAACTCTCGACATTGTGTAGTTTTATGTGTATCAACACCTACATCAAAATTCACCTTTGTTTTTGGCATAAGAGAACTATTCTCCGGCACACAAGGACTGTTTTCTGGAGCGCGCTTAGGAATAGGTTTAGAAACAAGGCAGCAAGGTTCTAAAGGCTGAAATTCATACTCAAACTCACTCCCAATCTCCCTCTGAATTGAGGACTTAGGAAAGGACTCCTCTTCAGAAAAATGATATCATGGTTGATAAAGAATTTCTTGATTTGAGGATCATAACATTTATACCTTTTTTGGGTAGTAGAATAACCATGAAGCGGACATTTGATAGTTTTAGGGTCAAGTTTATTGTTTTGGTGATTGTGAATAAAAATAGAGCACCCAAAAACTTTTAGGAGTTTAGTTTCAAGATGAGATATATTGTGTGTTTCTTTAAGTTTTTCAATAGGAGATTTAAAGGAAAGAACATAGCTTGACATTCTATTGATAAAATAAATAGCAGTGAGAATGACATGTCCCAGAAAATATTTTGGTACATTATTGGTAAACATTAGGCCACTGTGGCGCCGTTTGATCTATGTAACCGATCTCACATAGTGGAAAAAGATTTAGTTGTTGTTGTTGTTGTATTGGTAAACATTAATGTCCTAGCAATCTCAAGGTGTCTATTTTTTCTTTCAGTAATACTATTTTGTTGGGAACTATTGACATGTGCCTTGATGGACAATGACATGTTCTTGTAAAAAACCATAGAGATGTTTATTGAAATATTCAGTACTATTATCAATATTGGAAATTTGAATGCTAGTTTAGAATTGAGTTTTGATCATATTATAGAAATTCATAAATACAAAAGGAACTTCAGAATTTTTTTTCAATAAATATACCTAGCCTACACTTGTGTGAACATTAGTAAAAATAATGAACCATTTAGAGTTAGTGCGATTAGCAGTGCGAGAAGGACCCCAACTATCACTATGCACTAAAGAAAATGGTTTTGTGGATTTATACTACCTTTTGAATGATGGTTCTTTTGTGTTTAGCATACTCACAAGCATCATATTGAACGTGATAATCTTTATTCATTGCAAATTTAGGAAACGCATGTGATAGATATTGAAAGTTTGGATGACCTGTCCTTTTATGCCATAATAAAAGTTTATCATTCTTAAAAATAAATGTATTATTACACAAGTTTTGAGAAGTAAAATTTTTTTCTATCTTCATCAAAGCAGTACATCTCTGAACTCTTTAGCCCTATCAATCATCCTCCCTAAAGACAAGTTCTGTAAAATACAATGAGTGGAAAAGAAGTAAGCACTACAGATTAGTCAATTGATTAACTGAAAGTAAGTTACATGCTAAATTTGGGACATAGAGAACAGAATTTAAAGTCACAGAATTTGTGATTTTTATACTCCATTTTCCTGTAATAGAAGACAAGGTATCATATGCTATTCTGACTTTTTCATGACCAGCACAGTGAAAGAAAGTGTTAAAGAGAGAAAGATCATCTGTCATATAGTCAGAAGTACCTAAATCTACTATCCATCTTCTTCCATCAGATGATGTGTGTAAAGCTTGAGTAATATTACCTTTCATTGTAATATTAGCAAACACACCTTTCTTTTGTTGCTGTCTAGAATCTTGCATATTATTCAGCATCTCAAGCAGTGTTTTCGAAGAGATATTTTGGTCAATAGCTTGTTGTTTCTGGCTTTCTTCAAGCTTTTCTAGACCAGCCTCATTGGAGGCTTGATAATCTCATGCCTTACCTTTTCATGGTTTCTAATTTGGTAGTTTTCTATGGATATCCCAGCATGTGTCTTTGGTGTGACTATTTTTCTTACAATGATCATGTCATTTTCTTTATCCCCTTTGGCTTGGCTCACTGCTTCTGAACACCATTGCAGATTCTTCTAGTACAGAGACAAGGGTTGGAATTACTGGTTCCTCTTTTAACATGACATTCTTTCTTGCTGCTTCCCTTCTAATATTAGAGAAAACTTCTTTGATTGTAGGTAGAAGAATGAGGCCTAAAATCCTGCCTCTAACATCATCAAAGATTTTATTTAATCCTGTTAAGAATTCAAAGACTCTCTTTTTCAATTTTTTTATTATACATTACTGTATCCTCTTTACACTTTCATTCTTCTTTAGTGAGTGAATCAAGTTCCTATCATAATGTTACTATGTCCATCCAATACTCTATAACATCACGATCTCCTTGCTTCATCTGCCACAATTGGATATAATCTTATAAAGGCGCGAAGCATTATCTCCATCTAAGAATGATTCCTTTACACCTTCTTAGATTTCCCAAGCTGCTGCTGGCAAGAACATGAATGTTCGCTTGATCGATGGAATCATGGCATTGATAAGCCATGAAGACACCATAGAATTATCCATCTCTCATTGTCGAATAGCCTAGAAATTCATTGGGTGTGGAGCTGTTGCATCTCTGATAATGATGCTTAGCCTTTTGTGACTTCCAATGGCCAATTTCATAGCCTGTGCCCAATCTCAATAGTTGGCTCCATTTAGTTTCTTGGAGACAATAACCACCAAAGATCCTTCAAGACTAGAGATCGCAAGTGATTGATTTTTGGTCTGGCTCGGATTCATCATGGAGAAGCCCTCAAGGTCCGAACATTGTTCATTTCTTTCTGAGTTCAACTCCAGCGTGATTTCAGATTGCTCTGATACCATGTGCTCATGCATAATAAAATTGCATTTTTATTATTGAACAAAACCGATACATATATACACCAAGGATGAGCTATAATTCCAGAGAAGATCAAGAAAAAAGAAAAGAAAATCCTAACAAACCTAGGATTAGGCTTATCCTCCCACAGAATCAGTAAAAATAAATATATATAAAATCATATCCCACAAATTATGCAATTTACGATAAACTTGATCACAATTATTCGGGTAACTATGTATTTTTTTAGTATTTTGTTTGTATTATTTGATTTTACATTTTCCATATTATATATTTTCAAAATTTTTTTCATTTTTTTCATGAATCTTAACATTCTATAGATTCACAATTCATGATTCGGAAATATGCCTTCTAATTCACCATTTGACAACTATAGTTTTCATGCATTCTGACACAGACCTGGATTCCTGTTTGATCTTGCTTGCCATAATAGAAGTGCGCTTGTCTTCCTTTTTGCAGCAATTCAGGATAAACCTAAAAAAGGAATTGCTAGGAAACATGTAAAACCAGCAAACCAGGGTATTGAGGATAAACAAGTATTGCAGGTTGATTCATTAGAAAGTAAATATGAGGAAGTTTTGGAAACAGTTTCGGAGGTTGATTTAAATGAACATGAATCCAATGGTGTAGGTTCGGAAGTTAGTCCTTTTTCACATAAAGAGTGGGCTTCAGAGGAAGCGCAAGAGCCCCACAATGCAGAAAGCATAGCAAAGATGACTCAAGTAAAAAGAAAGCTTCAGATTCAAGGCAAGTGGAGAGGTGTTGACCCTGTTGTCTTCTTTAAAGATGAAGCCATTATTAACAGCATAAAGGCATTCTATGGTATTGATGAGCAGTTTCCATTTGATGGTCATCTACTTTCGAGAAACAGTGATACAAATCGTGTGAAAAGAATTTACTATGTCTCCCAGTCAGTCAAGGATGTTCTTGAACTGAATTTCTCTGTGGGGCAGCAACTTAAAATTACATCCATTGGCCTGAAGATGTTTGTAAGTATATTTTATTTTTCTGGAAACAATATTGTTGTCGTTGTTATTAGTATCAAATTTAGTTAATCTATATATTGCCCAGGCTCCTTAGTTTACTTAAAAAAGAATGAAGTAGAGGTTACAGTAACCTTACGATTAGAGAAGCCCTTACGACCAGAGGCAAGCAAAGACTTGTGTTGGCACAGGAGATAGATGTAGGCATGGGAGACAAATATAGTCAAGCAGATTTTGGTTGGTAAAAGTAGTGTGTAAAGCTTTTTTAATGCTGTTAGTTAATAACGTTGGTACCTGTGACTTTGCAGCATGGAAGATTAGAAAAATACAACTGCTTATGGCTTCTTATAACATTTAGATAGAGCATACTTTGAGCTGTTTCATACGTGTTTGATTTTTGAATCGTTTCTGTTTCTAGTTTTGTTTCAACTCGATTTTGAAATATCTGTTAAATTCTATTGGATACTGTGTGATTTAATTTTGATATATGATAATTGGTATTGATCATATTGTACTATTATATGCAAATAGTTCATTCAGAACATCATCACAAATATGTATACTTTGCAGTGAGAAATATTTTTTGGACTGCCCTTGGCCTTCCAAGACAAGATTTCTTTGATTATTTCATGTGAATAATCTAAGTGATATGTCCTGACCCCCATCACATATAGGAAAGACAAACATCGCGAGAAGGTAGCTCTGCACCATGTTCTTTCCGGATATCATCTGAAGGATTGCCCCTAATTCTCCCGTACATAACCAAACAGATTCTGCGGGCATCTCCTGTAGATTTCAAGCATCTTCTGCAGTCTAAAGCTGTAAAATTTGCAGATTTTTTTTATGCTGAGTTTGGTGAAAAGGCAGCTAACCTTAAGCCAGGATGTTGTGTGGTAGTTCTGGGTAAAGGTATGTGTCACCATGCTGTTGAGAAGTTAAATGAATTGAGATGTCTTCTTATGTGGTCATTTTCTTTTGCTGCAGGGAACAGAGCTGATTTAGAGTCCTCCCATGTGGATGAGTCAACCATAGCCATTGGATGCTGGAAGGGTAGGGCCAGTTTGACAGTGATGGTTACTGCAATCGATTGCCAAGAACTGCTTGAAAGGCTTCTAATGCGTCTAGACACAGAACATGGCTCCTCTGTGCTTTCAGACAAGCACTCCATTTATGTAGGAGATGAAGTAGAGGACTTGACTGGCAAAAATGATTATGTGGAAGCTACTGGGAGCTTATAGGTTAAAGATATTTACTACTCAGTCCAGCGAGTAGTCAAACTAGGTTTTTAGTCATGGCCTCCATCCTTCCGCTTTTGTATTTTATGAAATGGTGGTTTTTTCCTTCACCAAGAAACTAATTGTTTTTGCTTTTGTTAACCTGGTCATGTTCCTTAGAACAAAATTACAAGCATTGTTTCGCATTTGTATTAACGTTTTTATATCTTTTTAAAGATTACCAAAATTCCTTTTCTGAACTTGTATCTGAGCAGTCCAGCATGAAAGATGACTCCCATTTTGCTGAAATAAGATCCAAACCTATATGACATCTTTTAAGTTTGGAAGCTCGTTTTAAGAGGAATATCTGCATATTGCCACTGCGTCCAGAGATATGAAACTCGAGAATTTTAGCGGAACTCATACAGGTTATAAATTTATATGCACTATGTCCAGAATAATTGTGCTTAATAAGTAGTACTTTTTGCAAATAGACACTGCAAGCTTCATGCTTCGCTAATTAGTGAAGGCAATGTATCAAGAATCTCGTTCCGCCTAGCTTGAGGCATTAGAATGTAAGTTTTAGTCCTCAGCAACTTAAGTAAATTTCATGTTTAATTATGTTGGTTCTGGATTTTTAACAAAACTATCCGCTAGGCCATTGATCATGCTTTAACAAAACTTTCATCTTTTGTTATGTACTTAGCAGCTGAAGCAAAATAAGCTTTTAGGTCATTTAAATGTACAAAGAAAATGCACCACACCTTCAAAATTTCGTAATAGGAACACAGGACCATGAATTTGGTAAATCGAAACCAAATTTTAATAAAATCAGGATGACTGACAACAAGTCGTCTTCTTAGCTGGGATTTCCTGAGCAGGACCAGGAATAATAATCTTCTTGCCAGACAGAGATGCAGAGTTGCCATTTCCTTGATTTTCACCAGCAACTAGGTTCTTTTTGTTGACAATATTGAAAATTTCCGTCAACACAGTCATGAAGGCTGTTTCAACATTAGTCGCTTCCAGTGCTGAGGTCTCTAAGAAAAATAAGCCTTCTTTCTCAGCAAATTCTTTTGCATCCTCAGTGGGTACTGCACGCTGGTTCTCAAGATCACTTTTGTTTCCTATAAGGATGATAACAATATTCTTGTCAGCATGATTACGTAGTTCTTCCAGCCATCGAGGTATGTGATCAAAACTTTGACGTTTAGTGATGTCGTAAACCAACATAGCCCCAACAGCACCCCTGTAGTATGCACTTGTAACTGCTCTATATCTGTACAATAAACAATAATAAAGACAAATAGCAATTTAGCATTTTACGCATGCAAGTCAAGCATCCACACCATGTGTAATCAGAAATAACCTTAATTATAAATGTACGAAGCATACTCTTTTTTCTTTTGTGGAAGTATTAAGCATACTCTTAATTCAACATGCATACAGGGGGGGAAAATTACTAAACCCAGCATATTAAATAACTATGGAAACGGGTAAACCATCCATACTTCCTATGTTAGCAGATATAATTTAACCAGAACAAAAATATGAAATTCAAATCATATATCATTCGCTAAGTAACACACTCGTGCCACAGGACTGAATAAGGCTTCACCATACAGATACTCAACCGACATTACCAACTTTTGAAATGCTTATTAGGTTTGAGCGGAGGAATAGCGAGAACTTTTGATTTTTAATTTGTTGAGACATCCCCCCCCCCCTCGCTTCTTATATGTACAATACATTGCCCATGCAGGTACTTCCATGTATGCTCTGTCCCATCGATACTTCAGTTTGTGTTGAATCTCAATGTACAAGTGAGTTTTAATTTAAAATGAGACTTCCGTCATGATTCCTAAGCACTTTAAGTATTGCATTTCGCTCACTCTTGTACTGCATGACATCGGATTACAGTTAACAAACTAGCATATGCATGCACAGCAGAGCGGCCTTCTAATTTGCAACCTCCTCCCAAAGAAATGCCCAAAATTAGACAAACACAAACACATACACACACACTCTAATTCATTTTTGTTTTTCTTTTCTTTTTGATATACATTATTATACAGCTAGACAGGAGAGAAAAAGGTAGGTCAACAACTTGATAACACAGCATTTATAAAATTTCATCAATTCCTATAAAGCCAATCTATTTGCTAAATAATTGATAGTAATATTACAGTATATCAAATTTAAATTCAAAGGAATTAGATTCGATAATTGAGTTCTACATACTCATCAGACGTTAATGTATGCAAATGTGACAAAGTGGACCGCTGTTTTGTATATTGCATCATGACAAAATGTTTGGTACAAAAACTTCATTGATGTGGAACCAGAATATGAATGGGAATGGAATGGCCAATATTCCTGTACCAATACAAATTTGGTTCCCTCGTAAATGGAATGGCTTATATGCCTGTCACTGTCAGTCATATAAAAGCTAGGTAGTGACACAAACATGACAATCTTATTCGTTTGAAATGGTACATAACTTCTCTTGTTATTTCAGTCCACAATTAGAGCAATATGAAATGTGTCAATGCATGTCATCTTATTCAAAGCCACATCGTATGCATAGGGTTTAGAGGTAACTGAAAACTTTTCGTGTTGGAGTACCCAAACACACTCAAATTTATCTGAAAACAAGCCCGAATATGAGACAGCTTAATAATAATCCATATAATTGAATACAAGATGCATGGACTACATTAGTTAATTATTTACATTGAAATAGGTGTATTTAATAGCATGGACAATGAACTAATTATTCAACAATTTTAAAACATAACAAGTTCGATACTCTTCTTGCACTAAAAAAAAAAAAAAACCTATCAAAATAAAATGATTTCTATAACAGTGGTTGTAATTATATTTTTATCATCTTTATGCAAAGATTCTGTAAGTACATGATGTTACGCTCTTTCTACTAAATATTTTTACGTAAATATATTAAAAATAATGAAGCATAAATAATTGCCTCCGCCACTGATTAGACTAAATGATCCTCTCCCGCGATCAGAGCATTTAAGGTGCAGGAAATAATGAAGTTTACTCGTCAATGAAAGCTGATTCACAATACATAAGCAGATATCTTCGGAAGGGAAAGATCGACAAGTATCGGCTAAGACAACCAGAAAAATAATTTCAAATTTTGTACTAAATTAAAGAGCTAAATACTGAGAATCATCTACGCAAGCAAGTATCCATAAAATAAACACAGAGTAGCAACGAAGTCGAAAAGAGATGTGAAGTGAACCGTTCTTGGCCAGCTGTGTCCCAGATCTGAGCCTTAACGCTCTTGTGCTCGATGACCAAAGTCCGAGTCTGGAATTCGACGCCGATCGTGGCCTTGGAGTCCAAGCTGAACTCATTTCTTGCAAAACGAGCTAGTATCTGTGACTTCCCCACCGCAGAGTCGCCTATCAGAACCACCTTGAACACGTAGTCAATCTTCTGGTTGGCATCTCCGTAGCCTCCACTCGCCATTTCCTAAGCTCCTCTTCTCCACTGACGGACACTGAGATCGGCGAAATCGCTAACACAGTATTTAGAATTCAGTGGATCTTTGCCTCTTCGAATCCAGTTTCTTAAAAAATACCGTCTCCCTCAGCTTTGGAAATCAAAACCAAAATCCCACTTTGCGAAAAGGTGAAGCTCTTTGGCTCTGATAAATTAACTCTGATTTTTATTTAATCAAACTAATTGATGGGTTTATTTTGGAAGGTAGTGATTATGTGGGACAGAAATGAGGCAGTGCGACTTGCCCTTTTCAATCAAAATTTAGAAAAGGATATCTCCAACCAATGAGATTTGCCCACGCTAACAAAAGTTGCCACGCGGATGTATGATAGGTGGCGGAAGAGTATTGGCTGCGGATTCGAGCAAACCTGTCTGTGTCGAGGCGAGATCGAGATGTATTCTCGTCGTGGGAACTTGCCTTACACTTCACAGTGATCCAAGCGTCAAAAAGCGTCGTGTGCTTCTGTCTCGGGGGAGTTGTCTGATTGGTTCTGTTTACGGTAATTTCTAATTTTTGTCAACGCAAAATTGTATGCTCGCCCTTTTATTTTTCATTTTCTTTTAGTTTCTTAGTAGACAATTAGTAAAACTAATTCACTTTAAATTTTATAATAAAATTTTTTTAACAAATATTTATTCTAAAAATTTAATTTATATTTTTACTTAACATAGTTGGAGGTCTTTAAAATAGATCAAAGATTAGCTTAAATTAGTACAAATGAGATTGTTGAGCTCCCTTTTTCACCACATGGCGTCACAATTGTTCTTATAATGAATTTTGTTTTTGATAAAAAAAAAAAAGTTTGTGATAAAGAGAGGTTACTCTATCAAAGATAAGAATGTATTATAAGTCTCAATATAAATTTATAATAATTTTTATAAATTTTCAATTAAAATATACTGTAAATAATCAGAATCAGATTTAAACTTTACAAGTAAAATATTTAAATCTTTACAACATTCATTAAATATGATGTAAAGATTTTATTTATATTATATTGAAATAATTGAACATTTAATGAATAAATATTAATTCATAAACAATTATAAAACTATAATATATTAGTTTGATTATTAATTTATCAAGAAAAGTATTTTCTTGAGAGTTTATCTTGAATTATCATGTAAAATCTATACTAAATTTATATTAATAGCACACATTATTTTATAAATTCTGAGTTAATTTAATTAAAAAATTTATAATATCTCTATTATATAACTATGCTTTAACAGTTTTATAATTAAATATTATATTATGTAAGGTTATACTTTTTTATGTCTAATTAAATTATTCAATGATATTTTAGATATTTTTATATTATATAATTTTTTATATATCATATATAACATAAAAATTATTATATATTTTACCACGAATTTAACTATGATGTGACCATTATTGGAACAATGAATTTTGTCCCACCCGTTTTGTTTGTTTCATCATCTGTTCGAACTTTAAAACATTAAACATAAATATTAAGAGTCACTTTATTTTCTTTATTAATTATTTTCACTAAAAATAATAAGTCACAATTAAAAATATAATCAATAAAATTTTAAAATAATTATTTTATTAAATAAATAAATAATATTCAAAATAAATTTTTAACAATTTTACAAAATGATCAGCAATATTTTTCTAATTTTATAAAAATATAAAATAACTATTGAAATAAAAATTATTCAAAATTGTTGATGATTAAACTAAAAAATAAGTAATATTTATAGTTATTTATATTATTTTAATATGAAAACAATAATTAATAATTTTTTATTTTACAAAATAAACATACTTTTTAGATAATAAAACTTAAACATAAAAAAAAATAACAATGAAAATTTTCTTAAAAAGTCAAAACTAAATACACCCTAATAGGTTACTTTTCACCAAAACAAAAAGTATTGTGCACTTTCCTAATTTTGATACATTAGACTTTTATATTTATTGTTATATTTGATAACAACCTATAATATATTAAGTAGTTAATATTCTCAATATGATACTTAAAATCTACACAATAAAAAATTATTAACAATTTCATACTGATTTTTTTGTCAATAACTTTTTTATAAAATAAAATTTATTTATTAAAATAAGATCTACAAATAAGTTTTTTTTTTTTCAATTGCATCCCCTGCTAATTGCCACAAAATCACCAAGAAGTTGACTAGTCAACTGCTCTACTACCATCATCACCTGATAGCTGCCATTGCTTATTATCGCAGCGATTGCCACGGCTACCACCCATCTTCACAACCATGGTTCATATTATGAGTTTTATTTAAAAATATTTTAAATTTAAAGAAATATTTTTTTTTCATAAAAATACTTCTAATGAACCAAGCAGTAAAATTTTTTGTTACACATAAACTTTTACAGAAGGTTTTTAAAAATTATCAGAACAAAAATATGTATAAATTTCATTGTTAGTACATATGAAATGTAAAATGTTAATTCTATTTAAATGTTAAGACAGAAAATGAAGTATATGTTTGGTAAATATTTTTAAAAATAATTGTTTATTTTTAAAATAAAAAAATTTGTTAAAAAATAATTTTTTTAAAAATAATTTGTTTTCACAATTTATTTTTAAAACAAAAGTAAAAGAGAAATATTTTTATTTTTTATTTTTAATATCAAAATACTTAAAAATAAAAAATAATATCGGATTATTTGAAAATTATTTTTAAAATAATTTAATTTTTTTATTTATAAAAATATGTTTGTTATGTTATTTTTATAAATTATTTTTAAAAAAATATTTTATAAAAGTATAACTCAGAAAACACTTTAAAAACCATTTTTTTTAATTTTTATGTAAAATTTTAATTTTTTTAAAAATAAAGACAACTGCTTTCATTAATAGCAAAATTATAAATAATTTATTAAAATTAACTTTTAATTATAATACAAATTACCTCATTATATTTTTAAATATTTTTTAAAATTTACATCCAAATAAATATTTTGTTCTTTTATTTTTTAAAAATGATTTTTAACATTAATTTTAAAAAAATTATTTCTAAAAAATAGTAAAACAAAAATATTTTTAAATAATTTATCAGAAATTTTTTATATTTTACAAAATAATTTTTAAATATAATGTTTAAAAATAAATAAACTCAAAATCTCATAAATGTCTAGTTTTAAATAAAATATCTCTAAAAATAAAAATACTTAATATATATTATTTGGATAAAGGAAATATATATATATATAACCACAGGCACAGCTGTGCTAATACGGTTATGATTGGGCCGTTTGGGAAAGGGAGAATCATGTGGCCCACTTCCAACGAACTAAGGCCCGATGCTATTCTCTAATGAGGGAAAGAATTTGTTTAAAAAAATATAGAGGAATATCCCTTCTCTTTGCGGCTCGACCCGATTTCTATTTTCATGCCCTACACCCATCGCACAGGAACAAGAACGTTTTACTTCGCAGATAGAATCTGATCTGAAACGAGGATGGATGAGGAAGAGCACGAGGTATACGGAGGCGAGATCCCAGACGTTGGAGAGATGGAAGGGGATTTGGACTCTCATCATGCCGACTTCGACATGTCAGTCGCCGACGATGACGCTGTCAAGGTATAATTTCTTCTCTTTTACCTTTTTTTTTTGTTTTTCCGCTTTGTTGTCTGATCCAATTTATCACGCTACGTATCACGTATGGCTATCGAAAACCCAAGCGTTTGACTGGGCCTGGATAATCAGATGTTACCTGAATTTGAACAAAACCGGAACTTGAATTTCTAGTTAGTCCGAACTGTAGAAGAGTGCTACATGTGATGATGCAATTTTTCCTTGGTTGCTCAGGAGCTGGACGAGATGAAGAAGCGATTGAAGGAAATGGAAGAGGAGGCCGCAGCTCTCCGTGAAATGCAGGCCAAGGTTGAGAAGGAGATGGGCGCCGTTCAAGGTTTTCTTTTCCTCCTTCCCTCTTTCTTTCTATCTAATTCTGATTTCCTTGTTTAAAATTATATTTCCGAATTCCAATGTTACTGAAGAGTCTTCTTCTTTTTTTTTTTAATTGATTTGGAAAAACCTAATTATGATGTTCGAGGCACTACGTCATGCGCTATTTGATTTCTGTATGAAATTCAAGCAATAACTTATTAAAATTTCTGAGTTTGATTTTTAATTGCGTCTATTCGGTGTTCAGCTTGAACCATAAGCTGTATTAATCGAGTTTATCAGTTTACCGGGGTTTCTTCATCTCTTATCGTTTGATTGGATGGTTTATTAGAGTACTGCTACAATAGTTGTCTACTGGTTTATTTGCGGTATATATTGTTTATCTCTAATTAATTCGTTATCCCCCCCATATTATTAGCATCAAGGTGCTGTGTTTTATCATCAAAGAGTTGGAAGTTTCTCCCGTCTGACTAGCATGCCATGCTGGGGCATATCTTATAATATTAGATGCATTGTGATAATATTGTGGATATATGTCGCCTTTTCTGTGCAACTCTAAAGTATTTATAGCATAAAGATTGATTTTTAGACACTTTAAGTTTGAGGTGAATAAAATTTGACCAGGCCAAAATAAGGTAATCAGCATTCAAAGTTAAATGTTTTAGACACTATAAGTCTATGACAACTACTAGATGCTGATCTTCTGTAACCCATTGTTAGTTTACACTTACTATGATGTCTTTATCTTCATTTTCATATAGCATGTTAGCAAACTTTTTCTCCTTTTAGCGTTGCCTGGGTTGCATCTGATGTTTTCTGAGTTTGGTGTTCTCTGGCAGTGGTAAAAAAAATAATTTTGAATGGAAGCATCTCTTATGTTTAGGTGTATTTTCAGCAACAGCTTCCATTTGTTTTCTCACATAGAAAATTTTAACCTGTGCTGCTTGTTTTATTTATGTACCTCTATTTTTAACCGTTCTTTTACTTCTTCATTGAATTTGTTTTGTAGATCCTGCTAGTGCAGCTGCTTCTCAGGCAAGCAAGGAGGAGGCAGATTTGCGATCAGTTTTTGTTGGCAATGTATGAATCACCCTGTCTTGCATCATTGACAATTTTACAATATGAACTATGCTTCCCCCCTCCCACCGCAAAAATCAAAATATAGAAAAAAAATAAAGAGTTGGTAATATCTGATTTAGCTTCTGTTAAACATATCATAGTGATGCAATATAATACTCCTTATATATTTGGTAGATTCAGTAGGTGAAATGAATAATCCTAGTCGTAAATTTTCATAGTTGGTTGTGGAGGTTTAGCATCTCTCATTTGAAACTTAGATGGTCGTATTTGTAGTTAAACATTGTTGTCAAGATTCAATTTTAAGTATGAATTTGCTAATTCATTCTTAATATGGGATTGTTTATTGTTTTATATTTTGAGGTCTATGGTAAAGATAGTAATGCCAAATAAATGTTAAATTGTGGAAGGATTAATATTCATAGCATGCTTTTACGGTTTTTTATTTATTTATTTTTTGTCCTGTAGATTCCTGACTCCTGATATATTCAGATGGTCTATTATATAGAGAAGAGATCTTTCATACGATATGATTTAGAAGGAAAATGTATAATCATCTATGTTTGTTTAAGATAGATAAATTATTTATCTGAGGGCATTTTCATTCGGCCAGTGTAGGATTGAAAAGACTTGGTTCAAATTTTATACTATCCTGAGTATTTTTCTGTGATACAAGGAAAAGCAAGTAAATTGTTTTTGTCCTAGTACATCATGTTTAGGCGCAGAGATTTTTGTGTGATGCTATTTCAAGAAGACATGTTTTTCTGCCAATGGTGGAGACAAATTTTGAAATGTAACTGCAATTATCCTTATGGAGCTTGAGCTCCAAATCTGCTATATTTTTGCTTGTTAAATTCATAGTTGATTTTCATTAAGAATATTTAAAGACCCTGATTAATCTGCTGACTTGCTTATACTTATGTGTTGCTTCTACTATGTTGGGTAACTACTAGGAATCTACAGAAGGTTTTCTAAAATTTTGGAGATGTATCAGATATTATTTTTTTAAGAAACTTTCCTTTTAATAGCCTTGAAAAATGTTCCATTGAATATGGTAATATTACTTTTGTGCATCTGACTGTTTATGAAATTTAGTGATCTGCTTGTTTATCACTGCTGGCCAACTTTTCTCAATGGGGCTATTAGTTCATTGGATTTTCTTCATTGTCTTAAGCTTTTGTTTGGTTTTGAAGCATGCAATAATTCTAGTAGTTGGTGTAAATAAATTTTGGCTGAATGGATCTCTACCTAAACTCAATTGTTTCATATAGTATTGTAATTTTTTTTTTATAAAATTTGAAAAGGTACTTGTTCTATTCTTTTGGAGTGAATACTGTTCACCTACAGAGACAGGGTTTGACTTTATGTCTCACTATGATCGCAGGGTCAATCTTATTACTCAGGTTCTATTAATAGAGCAAGGATGCTTACATTGTATTTTGTGGGTGGGCCAATGTGAATATGTTTTTCTTTAGGCGTGTACTAGAGAAGAAAGAGAATGGATATTGTGCTTTTGAAATTTAATAAGATATCAAAAGAGAGAGAACAAAAAGTCAAAAAAGATGAGGGGGAAAGGCTTGGAAGTTCCTGGCAAAAACTGGAAAAGGAAGGAAAAAATATTTACAAAAGGAAAAATGGAAAAAGTACAATCAATTTGAGGGGAAAAAAAGAAATGAAATATGAAAAAGCAATGGGAAGTAGTGAAGTATTATCCGATTTTTGTTGTAAAATGAGTAGTACTTTTAAGGATAAATGTATGTTGGTGAAATCCTGAAAGGCATCTCATGGGGATGGCTGAAACTGGAACAGCTGGAGGTAGAATGTGATTCTTCAACTTCAGTACTCGAGGAGACAGCTTGTGGTTCTTTGCAAAAGCACTCTGTAAGTGTTGGGCGTGCAATCGTAGTCATGGTGCCCTGTTGCTGTCTGTAATGAGGCATATGGTGCTTGTGTTGTGTCATTTAGCAGATGTGGCAAGGGGTACGCAACTACTGCTTCCCTGTGGCCTTTGTCACATAATTGTATTTTCCTATGAACGAGACTTTTGATGAGGCTTTTTCTCTCCCATTTCAAGTCATTTTTCTGAACTTTTAAGATACATGATTTGCATATGATGGTTTAGAATTACAACAATTTTCCCTTTCTCTTCTCCACTCTTTTATCATGTTTATTAAAATTCTTGTACAACGATTTTTACATGAAGGGTTAGAAGCATAGCCAATTTATCTAAGCTTCTCCTAATCATTTTTTTCCTGTTAATTTTTATTTTTGGGAAACTTCATACTATATATGTATTATGTATCACAAAATGTCCTCATTGTTATGGTAACAGCGAAGGTTGTTGCACTTATAAATTTGCAATGATTAGGAACCAATTAATAGAATGGATGAAAAAAGGTTTTTTCTGGGATCAAAAAGAGGTGGGAGGCCAGTAAAAATTTTATAAGCATTAAGAAGTCATACTAAGGACACTTAATTGATTCATTGTGTGGCTTGGTTTAGTCTTGCATGAGGATTTTCATGGGTTGGTCAGAGTTGGTGGTTTATGGAGTCTGAACTTGTGGATTTCTTAAAATGTTTGCTTGAAAATGTGGATTTTGGTTGAGGTTGTTGAAAATAAATGCAACGTTATTTTGAATGCTAGCAGGTGGTCTGACATCCACTTTTACGTTGAAAATCAGAACTTTTTTTTGTTCATTTGGCTCCAATTGGGATTCGAATTCAGATCGTCAGTCCTAGAAATGACTTCAATACCACTAGGCCAATTGGTTCATTGGTAAAATCAGAGGCGTTCTGGTTTATAGGGAAGAAGGGTTATGTACTGCTGTTTTATGGTCCTGTCTTAGGTTTACCTCCCTTTTCTTTTTTTTTTAAGAGTAGAGACAAAACTAATAACTTAGGATATAATTGAGGGAAACAAAATGTTGAGCTGTGGAATTTTACATAGATTATTCTCATTCATTTACCCCATTTCCCCATTAAATGCAGAATTAATGCCAAAATAATGTTAAGCTTTCATGGTTTGCATTTAGGTGAGTTGTAACTGAATGTATTGGGGTGATATGATGAAATGATATTAACTAGAACAAGAGTCTTGAGTATAAGTTGTCCATCTATCTGGTCTATGATGTTGTTTTCTGGAGCTCTAGTAAGTAGTTCTTTTTGTTATAAACTGATTCAGATGTCAGCACCTTCTGGGCTAATATCTTGTTCATTGTTAACATCAAAATCCCTTGGAATTAAATTTGAGTTTTGCAGGTTGATTATGCATGCACACCAGAAGAAGTGCAGCAACACTTCCAATCATGTGGTACGGTGAACAGGGTTACTATCCTGACTGATAAGTTTGGCCAACCTAAGGGTTTTGCTTATGTGGAATTCCTTGAACCTGAAGCTGTTCAAGAGGCTCTTGTCTTGAATGAATCTGAATTGCATGGCCGTCAGTTGAAGGTATGTTGTTTCGATAGCTGTTATTTGTGAAGTTCAGGTGAACCTAGCGTTTAAATTTGCATTGAAATCATTCTACTGATTTTAATGATTTGGTTTTTATATATTTCCAGGTTTTGCTTAAGAGGACCAATGTTCCTGGAATGAAACAATATCGTCCTCGGCGATTCAATCCTCACATGGCATACCGCTTCAGGAGGCCATATCCCCCTCCTTACTTTTACTCCCCATATGGATATGGGTAATGCTTACCTGACTCTGATTTACATCTAGGTGTGTTATGCTTAGTTTTGTTGATTGATGTTTTTCCATTTTTGTTCATTTTCTGTCATATATACTACAGGAAGGCTCCCAGGTTTAGAAGGCCCACTCGATACATGCCCTACTATTAGAAGATCATAAGCAATTATGTTGAAGATATGATGATGGTTGCATCCTGGAACAATGATTGTTACTGTGATTTGATCTAGACAAGCATTTTAGTGGTGCTAATGTTCATCCGCTTTGTGTACTCCATGGAATTCAGGATTTTTTTTCCGAGTCGTCGTTAGGCTTTGTCATTGGTCTTGTATGTTTCTTGCTCAGTTTTTCCCAGATGGTTTAGCGTTGCTATTGGATATCATATTAGTGACTTAAAAAATTTATTACAAGCCTGGCATAATGAGGCATCAATGACTTGGCCCTTGGGGATGCAGGTTTTTCTCTACTGCAGCTAGATCGAGGATATACGCGAAACCACAAACACATCCTGGCACCCATTCGGACTATAAGGTTCTGTTGGTGAAATTACTATCAGAATTGTAATATGAATGTTCTTTTAATCGGAGTTCTTGTGTTATAGCAGGAGCTCCTTTTCTAATATTCATTGACCTTGAGAGATAACTTACTTTGTCGATTTGGAGTATGAACTAATAAGATCATCATATTTAATTATAAATATTTATGTAAAAGTTTTTGATAATATTGTTGTAAATTTACATATATTAATAAAATAATTATTACAGTAGAACATAATATTTTACATCTATATTAATATATTTGGAGAATTTTATAATTTGGTGTTTATAATATAATTTTTGTAAAGATAAAAAAGACAGTAGTGATGATTTACTACTTGAAAATATTTTTAAGTAAGCGTAGCGTGATGACTTATTTGTTCAACTGCAAAAATCCGAGCTAATCAGTTATGAAATAACTTCTCTGATACATATATGTTTAGGAAGTTGAAGAGTGTGAGAGGATATAGAAATTTGAATCTTGTAAAAGATGTTTAAAAATATAATTTAATAAAATTAATATTTAATGAATAAATAATATTTACTGATTTGATTTGATTTTTAAAAATATAAAACAAATATAATTTTTTTTATCTCATGTGGCGTTCAGTTTATGAAAATTTTTATTTTTAAGAAAGTTTATATTTTCAGAAATCTTATTTTCAGAGATTTTTTAAAAATTTAAAAAAAATAATTATTAATTTATTTATTTTTTAATAATTTATTGTATTTTTATTCTTATTTTTTATTCTAATGAAAAGAAATATAATTTATTTTTAAAAAAATTTAAAAAATGAGCAAATAAACAAATAATTTTTTATTTAAGTATTTTTTAAATGCATAAAATATTAAATTTACATATTAATAAATTAAATTACCCAACAAATCAAAACACATTGTGAAGTGTAGAAACTTTTAACACATGGAATGCAGTTACGTTATTTCATCTTTCAAATTTTTTTATCCTTATAAGACTTTTTTATTCTCACATTTAGAAGTGGCAATAAAATTGATTATTTTCTTCGTAAATTTTTATGTGAAAATTATAACTGATACCATATATAGCCACGCAAGCACTCCAATCCTTCCCCTCCAAATTTCTCAGAGAGGGTTAAAACCTAGGCATAATAGCGACGTGCCTTCGATAGAATCGAATACATAAAGAAGTCCAAAACGCTAGTATCTGTTGATGGCAACCGGTATAGTATGAGATGTTTAAGTTTTATATTAAATAGTATAAGATATTTGATAAAATATTTAAATGGCTTAATTTTTTTTTTTAACGACTAATTTTTAAGAATGAATTCTTTAAATTACTTAGATATCTATCAATATGATAGAGATTTAAGTAGTATGAAATATTTAAATCTCATATTAAATAGTATAAAATATATGATAAAGTATTTAAATAATTTAATTTTTTTTTAATTATTGATGAAGTATTTAAGTAATTTGATTCTTCCTCCTTTAACGGGTGGGTTCCCAATTTGCTTATTACTCACTTCTCAACACTTGTTTGCTAATATAATTTTTGCTTCCACAGAAACTCCACCCTATCCCTCTCAATCGCCCTATGTCTGCACCTATTGAGTGCTGCCCATTTTTGAATTATGGAGCTTAAGTCACTGAGACCTCACAATTTCCATTCCTTCAGGACCCGCACTGACTCCTTTCATCTTAGAGTCTACGAATCCAAAAGTTCTGGACAAAAAAGATGTCTTCAATGGTTTCAATCTTGATTCTCTCTTTTCTTTGGCTGAACTGTCCTGTCAGCTTTCATCGGCAATTGTATCATTTGGTTTTGCTGTGAATAGCGTGACTGTGGGCTCAAAGAAGGATTTTTTGGTGGCAATGGGAAATAGGGTTATGCTCTGGAGCATTATGATGTTGGTTGTTGGTGGTGGTGGTGTTGGGGCGTGGCTTCAGAGACGGCAATGGAGGCAAGTTTGTAGGGAGGCAGCGAAGGGTGGTTTGGAGGTTAATTTGCTGGAGAAAGTTGAGAAATTGAAGGAGGATTTGAGAAGCTCGGCGACAGTTATCAGGATTTTGTCGAGGCAGCTGGAGAAGTTGGGGATAAAGTTTCGAATCACCTGGAAGGCTTTGAAGGAATCCATAACTGAGGTAATTACTGTTAAGTGGTGGGTCCCTCCAACATAGGAGGGCCCACACCTTGAAATATTTGCAAAAAGTAGCAGAAGTTTTTTGACTCCACAAGATGCAAGGGAAATGAAAATTCGGCGCAGCAGCAAAAATTGGAAACACAAACATGCATTCAGCAGCCGTAATATTTGACTTTTTAAGTTGTTAGGCACCGAATTTCATTTGCGGCTGAAGGAAGAAGAGACGTAGCATGCTGCAGGCAGAAGAAAATTTGTAAACCGCCTCCTTCATCACCTTCTGCCTATAAATAGGCAGGAGAGGAAACACACTAAGCACCAAGAGCCAGGCAGCAAAGAGAGCTTAAAAAGAAGCCAGAGATGTTCTCTGAGGGGAGAAAAATAGGGGAGAGTTTTGTGTAATATTTAGGAAATAGTTCTTAAATAGTGAGTGACAAAATAGTGAGGAAATACTTTTGGGGTATTATGTGAAACACTTTGTGAACCACTATTTTAGTTAGATTTCTGTTGTAGCCTCTAGATTTATTTTAGGGAAGACTCTCATTGTACCTGCTATTTTTATAGTGGAAGATTCATTCGGATTTGGTCCCGTGGACGTAGCCTAAAATTCAAAGGTGAACCACGTTAATTTTCTGGTGTTATTTTTGTTGATTATTTCGCATTTATTTCTTGCTGGAATACCCGCTGTGCCCAACAAGTGATATCAGAGTCGTGGTGGTTATTCCTTTAAAATTTTTAGTATGCTCTGTGGTTGCAGTATTGACTGATCTTCCACATCAGAAAAGATTTTATTAGAATTACTGTTGGCTGAAGGAAGCTGTACAGGTACTGTTCATACTACCCAAAATAGAGGCAAAGACCAGCAAGATGATCAACTTAAATGGCACAAACTACCACATCTGGAGCAACAAGATGAAAGATCTCCTGTTTGTGATGAAATTTCATCTACCGGTATTTACTACAACTAAACCCGAAGCCAAATCTGATGAAGATTGAAAATTTGAGCATGAGCAAGTGTGTGGATTCATCCGACAGTTCGTCGAAGATAATGTATACAATCACATTTGCAATGAGACTTATGTACAAACCCTGTGGCAGAAGCTGGAAGAGCTGTATGCTTAAAAAACCGGCAACAACAAATTGTTTTATTTAACAAAACTGATGCACGTGAAATACCGAGAAGGTACTTCTGTAGCAGATCACTTGAACGAGATGCAAGGGATCGTGGACCAGTTGTCGGGGATGGGTATAACGTTTGACGACGAAGTACTTGCTCTCATAGTGCTCGCCTCTCTACCAGAGTCATGGGAGACTTTAAAGATCTCAATTACCAACTCAGCACCTAACAGTGTCGTGAGTATGGAATCTATTAAAAGCGGTATTCTGAATGAAGAGATGAGAAGAAGATCACAATATTCAACCTCTTCATCACAATCAGATGTTCTGGTTACAGAATCCAGAGGGAGGAGCCAGTCTAGGCATACAAAGCCTAGAGATAAAAGTAGAGGAAAGTCAAACAAATATGCCAACATTGAATGCCATTATTGCAAGAAGAAAGGGCATATCAGAAGATTCTGCCGAAAGTTCAAGCAAGATAAGAACAAAGGCAAGGAAGTAAAGAAAGATGACAGCAGTGATGATGAGTAGACAAATGCCATAGACGAATTCAATGTCGTTTATGATGATGATATTGTCAATCTGACAACCCATGAAACCAGTTGGGTGATTGACAGTGGAGCTACCATTCATGCCACACCTTGTAGAGAATTCTTCTCATCTTACACAGAAGGAGATTTCAGTGTTGTTAAAATGAGAAATGACAACTTACTAAAAGTTGTTGGCAGAGGAGATATCTGCTTGGAGACAGATAATTGCACCAGATTAGTGCTGAATGGTGTCAGGCATATTTCAGATATTCGCCTGAATCTGATTTCTATCGGCAAACTTGATGATGCAGGATTCTGCAACATGTTCATGAATGGTTAATGGAAACTCACTAAAGGTGCTATGGTGGTGGCCAGAGGTAGAAAAGATTCAACATTGTATGTTATGCATACAAAGCTCTCCAACGATGCTGTGAATGCCGTGGAGAAAGAAAATGTAGTTGAATTGTGGCACAGGAGACTTGGCCACATGAGTGAGAAAAATATGACACGTTTGGCCAAGAAGAAAATGCTCTCTGAAATGGATCAAGTGCATTTAGAGAAATGTGCTGATTGCTTGGCGGAAAAGTATAACAGAGTTGCTTTTAAGAATTCCCCTCCTTCCAAAATGAAGAATGTGTTGGATCTGGTACATTCAGATCTATGTGGACCAATGCCAAAGTCACTTGGTGGTGCTCAATACTTTGTGACTTTCATTGATGATCATTCTAGGAAGACGTGGATATATACCTTGAAGACAAAAGATCAGGTGTTAGATGTCTTCAAACAGTTTCAAACCTCAGTTGAGAGACAGACTGGGAAGAAATTAAAATGCATCCGGACAGATAATGGTGGAGAGTATACTGGACCATTTGATGCTTATTGTAAAGAGCATGTTATTCGGCATCAGATGACACCTCTAAAAACACCGCAGTTAAATGGTTTAGCTGAGAGAATGAATAGAACTTTGATGGAGAGAGTCAGATGTTTACTCTCATATGCAAAGTTACCCAAAACCTTTTGGGGTGAAGCCTTATTGACAGCTATACACGTGTTGAATTTATCACCGTGTGTTCCTCTTCAGTATGATACACCAGAGAAGGTATGGTCAGGAAAGGATGTTTCCTATGATTACCTGCGGGTGTTTAGCTGCAAAACTTTCGTGCATATCTCTAAGGATGAGAGAGTCAAACTTGATGTCAAGACACGACAGTGTGTATTTATTGGCTATGATCAAGATCAATTTGGCTATAGATTCTATGACCCGATCCAGAAAAACCTCATTAGAAGCTGTGATGCTGTGTTTGTTGAAGATCAGACCATTGAAAACATAGACAAAATGGAGAAGGATGTTCCTGATTCCAATGGCGACTCAACAAACTTGAGATTAGTTCCTCCAACAGTGGTGCCGAGGCAAGTTGGAGATGATGATCAGCCTGATGATGCTCCTATAGAGGCTGAATCGGAAGATGATGATGATGTTCACCATTAACTACCTACACCTGTGACTTCCCCAGATCGATTAAGGAGAAGTAGTAGAATAAGACAACCTTCTACTAGATATCCTGATGATGAGTATGTAACACTCACTGACGGGGGAGAACCTGATAGCTTTGAAGAAGCTATGGAAGATGAGAACAAACAGAAGTGGAGAGAAGCCATGCAAGATGAAATGAAGTCCTTGCATGATAATAGAACGTTTGAGCTGGTGAAGTTGCCAAAAGGCAAGAGAGCTTTGAAAAATAAATGGGTGTTCAGAATCAAGCATGATGAACACAGTCTCCATCCGAGATTCAAAGCTAGACTGGTTGTTAAGGGATTTAACCAAAGAAAAGGCGTTGATTTTGACGAGATTTTTTCACCAGTTGTGAAAATGACATCCATTCGTACAGTGCTGTGCTTAGCAGCGAGCCTTGACTTGGAGGTTGAACAAATGGATGTAAAAACTGCCTTCCTTCATGGTGATTTGGAGGAAGAGATATACATAGAGCAGCCAGAGGGTTTCAAGCAGAAAGGAAAAGAGGATTATGTTTGCAAACTGAAGAAAAGTCTTTATGGCTTGAAATAAGCACCAAGATAATGATATAAGAAGTTTGAGTCTGTTATGGGGGAGTAAAGTTACAAGAAGACTACTTCAGACCATTGTGTCTTTGTGCGAAATTTATTTGATGATGATTTTATTATCCTTTTGTTGTATGTGGATGATATGCTGATAATTGGCCGAAATGTTTCCAGAATCAATTGTTTGAAAACACAATTGAGCAAGTCTTTTGCCATGAAGGACTTGGGGTCAGCAAAGCAGATTCTTGGCATGAAGATTACCAGAGATAGATGCGCCAAGAAAGTGTGGTTGTCACAAGAGAAGTACATTGAGAAAGTACTTCAGAGGTTTAGTATGGATAAGGCTAAAGCGGTTAGTTGTCCTCTTACTAATCACTTTAAACTAAGTTCTAAATAGAGTCCCTCTATAGATGAGGAGAAGAAAGAAATGGATAAGGTTCTATATGCTTCAGCAGTTGGAAGTTTGATGTATGTCATGGTATGTACACGGCCAGATATCGCTCACTCGGTTGGAGTAGTGAGCCGGTTTCTTTCTAATCCAGGTAAGAAACATTGGGCTGCAGTGAAATGGATTTTCAGATATCTTTGTGGTACTTCCAAAATATGTTTATGTTTTGGAGATACCAAGCCTGTGTTAATCGCCTACACAGATGCAGATATGGTTGGCGATGTAGACTCAAGAAAGTCTACTTCGGGTTATCTGATTACATTTGCAGGGGGAGCTATGTCATGGCAATCAAAGTTGCAAAAGTGTGTTGCTCTGTCGACTACCGAAGCAGAGTTTATTGCAGCAACAGAAGCGTGCAAAGAGCTACTGTGGATGAAGAAGTTCTTAAATGAACTTGATTTTTAGCAAGACAGATATCAATTGTTTTGTGATAGCCAGAGTGCTATTCACCTTGGGAAGAATTCCTCCTTTCATTCAAGATCCAAGCATATTGATGTGAGATATCATTGGATCAGGGATGTATTAGAGAAGAAGCTACTACAGTTTGAGAAGATCCATACTGATGAAAATGGATCAGATATGTTGACAAAGATTCTACCAAGAGATAAGTTTGAGTTCTGTCGATTAGCTGCAGGAATGGTGGAGCCCTCTATGTAGTCGGGAGGAGGAGATTTGTTAAGTGGTGGGTCCCTCCAACATAGGAGGGCCCACACCTTGAAATATTTGCAAAAAGTAGCAGAAGTTTTTTGACTCCACAAGATGCAAGGGAAATGAAAATTCGGCGCAGCAGCAAAAATTGGAAACACAAACATGCATTCAGCAGCCGTAATATTTGACTTTTTAAGTTGTTAGGCGCCGAATTTCATTTGTGGCTGAAGGAAGAAGAGACGTAGCATGCTGCAGGCAGAAGAAAATTTGTAAACCGCCTCCTTCATCACCTTCTGCCTATAAATAGGCAGGAGAGGAAACACACTAAGCACCAAGAGCCAGGCAGCAAAGAGAGTTTGAAGAGAAATCAGAGATGTTCTTTGAAGGGAGAAAAATAGGGGAGAGTTTTGTGTAATATTTAGGAAATAGTTACTAAATAGTGAGTGACAAAATAGTGAAGAAATATTTTTGGGGTATTATGGGAAACACTTTGTGAGCCACTATTTTAGTTATATCTCTGTTGTAACCTCTAGATTTATTCTAGGGAAGACTCTTATTGTACCTGCTATTTTTATAGTGGAAGATTCATTCGGATTTGGTCCCGTGAACGTAGCTTAAAATTCAAATTCAAAGGTGAACCACGTTAATTTTCTGATGTTATTTTTATTGATTATTCCGCATTTATTTTTTGCTGGTATACCCGTTGTGCCCAACAATTACAACTTTTCGCCCTCCCTTTTGCTAAACCACTGTTGCGTAGTGAAGCATGTGTCAATTTGATTTCTTATCATAATGCATTAAATGTGGAAGATAAATATAGAGTAAAAGACGGAATATTATATTTATATCTATGTAAATTGTATGTTCAAAGTAATAAACATTACTGGCACAGTAATTTAAGGACCATATATCATGCGTAATTTACAATTTCAAAGTTCAAATAATTAAAACGATGGCAGCTGTGCTTTGGACAATATATTTAACGTGGTGTCAGGTTGCTGGGTTTTGCTTTATTATGCCATTGATTTTCTGCTTATAATGTTTCAGACACATTTTCTGGATATTCATGGGCTTTTGAGTCTTGATATCACATCGTGATGAATGCTAGTGCCTTATTATATGGGTTGAGTTCCTGATATTATGATGTTACTGCTGGTAGAGTTGAAGACTTTAATTTTGTATTATACAATAGAATTGATACTTAAATTTAGGACGCGGTCAGGTTGATTACTGATAAAATCCGACAGGATTTGGAACTTTGACTCCCAATGCTGCTGTAGTTGGATTGTTATTTAGTGTACAAGGTCTATAGTGTACGTGTTACTCCCAAAGCAGCTTTCAAACATCCAAGAAGTACTTTGTAAAACCATGATCTAATTCTCCATCTTTGTTTCAGATGGGGAGAAGGTACCATTAGGACCCCAAATATATGAAAGGTTTTGGTTGTGTAACGCTTCTTTTTAAACATTGAACATAGAAGTGATCACAATTAATATGGCTGATCAGTGTAATTTAATATGGCTTATTTTGAAGAACAATACTATATGTACTGAAACATTCTATCCAAAGTTTAAAAAGTAAAGCAACATTACCCATAAGTTTCTGCTGTGGATGTCGCATTTTCACACCTAAAAGGAGATTATCCTGATGTGGAACTATGCGCATCAGCTTCTTTTATGAATATGAGGAATGTGCCTTTAATGTCCAAAATAAATTATAGTGTTCATACTTCCAGGTCTGTGTGAACTCGAAGGCAAAAGGGTTCATATCATCTTTAGTTGAATGACTAATTGATCCAATCCCTGCTGTGAAAGAAAAACTAAAAGCTCTGCATGGGCGCTTAATAGAGTAGCAGTAGCTCTTCATATGTTTGTATTAATCAGGCTTCAATTTTTATCAGGTGGGATATGTGTGCTGATGCGATGCGATATAATTATAGCCTGTCAACTAATGATCTGAAGTAGAGCTAGCATGGATAATGCTTGCAAGATGGCAGCAGTGGAAATACAGACTAACTGACTGTTTATTAGCCCCCGTTCTCATTTTGAATGACTTACTGTATTTCAAAACTGTGAGCAAATATAAGATTGAAAAATCTGATTCTGACAAAAAAGAAAAAGGAACATCTAATTATTTTTTTCATTGCTTTAAGACTGCAGCTCTGGCAAAGAAGAATTCTGGGGCCACAAGGGCATTAGCAGGGCAGTCAGACATTTTAGAGGAAGAGCTTGATGAAATTCAGGTGGTTTACTAGCAATGCAGGTAATAATCATCCCTTCAACAAATTAAGTTCTGAACAGCGGATATTTGGAAATTGACCTCTGCATGTTTATTGGTGATATAATAATAGAACCATAGGAGTTTCAATGTCAATGTTTGTAGATATGGGCGACTTGTATTATATATTTACTTGAAGATGCCTAGTATATTAGTAGACATTCAAAGTTTGAATGTTGTTTGTTTGTAATTTTATACTATCTGCTCCCTTAGTTTGTCATGTATTCCCAAGAGCCAAGTATTGCTGAGGTAATATTTTTCCTGGCCATTTTGCTTGCTAAAGTTTACTCGTCTTGACTGCATGAGTGTTCCGTGCAGGAACAACAGCAAAAACAACTTGATCTGATTCTTGCAATTGGTAAGACTGGTAAGCTGTGGGAAAGCAAAAGGTGGGAAACTAGTGAAGAACAAAGTACATCAGAAACGTCCAACTCAGCTGAGGAAGAGGTAAAAAAGAAGGAAGTTCAAATTCATCAAATCTGAAGCTTAGGTTGAAATGAGGAAAATTCTTGAGTTTCGAAGTGGTAAACCTTGGTGCAAATATTCTTCCTTGCTGTGTAGACGGAATCATTCTATCCTCACACAAAGTCAAATACACCCGGAACTTCTTTCGCAAATTAACTACGGTTACTTGTTTATTCAGATTTCCTCAGGTTTGCTGTCTATACAGGTGAAGAGAAATAAACTCAAGACAAACTAAGATAGGAGAAAATGCTGGACTGTCTGGAACTCTGGTTAAGTTTGGAATTGTATTAGTTAGATCTTTGTGCTTTTGCATGTACTTTCGATTGAAGTTTGTAATGTACTTGTCTTTAGTTTTCACTCTAATATAGCGACTCCATCAAATGATAGGTGGGTTTCCACATTTTTCTTTCCCTTTAGTGGTTCGGTATATTAGGCTTTATTAAGCATACTTCAAATACGCTAAAATCTAAATAAATAATTGTGTTCATAAGAAGGGATTGATTCCGGCAGAATGGGAATAACTTTCTTGAAGAATATTATTATTGGTACAAAAATAAGTTATTAAATGAACGAAAATGTGTCTGGCAAACCATGGTTGATTATTCGCTAAATCAAAAGGTTGCTATCTTTTTATAAATTAAGTTGACAGAACTTCTGCAGTTCTCTGTTAGTCAATCTGCCAAAATAAAAAAAAAAAGAAATAATTAACAGAAATAATTTATTACAGAAATAATTTAAATTTAATTTAATCTCTGATAAACTTTGGTATTCTTGAAATAGTTAACAGTTCAATAAAAGTTTATTATTAATTTTAAATAATTTTTAATATAAAATCAAAATAAACCTAGAATTGACGATTTAAAAGAGGATATGGTTCATGATAAAACTAGACTGGAATGTTAAGTTTAACCATGTTCCTAGCGAGGATGATGGGCTGGTGACTAACTTGCGAATTGGATCCATGCCCAGATTGACATAGACTCGGTGCTGCATGATCCTCTTACTTTTTTTTTTTTTGGACACGTTCATACATTATGAATATGAAAAGGCACTCAGACCAATAAATAGAAGATAAAGACAGGATAAACAATTCCTGTGGTTTCTGAAGATATAAAAATAAACACCTAGTACTATGAATAGAAAATAAAGAGGCAACACACCCCTCAAATCCTAATCTACTAAATAATACATCTTAACATATCAGATACACAGTTAAAACAACATTTAAAAAAAGAGCCGTATCATAGAAGAGGCAACACATCTCCCAACTTTTTCTGAAGGTTAACTCTCTTCAAATTTCTTCTACATAAGTCCGGTATTGTAATTTTAATGCTGTAGATTTGAACAAATAGATGTATATCTTTGAAGCTCTAAAAATTCTTCTACAAAGAGAAGAAATCATCCTGAAGGAAGTAAGAAAACTCTCCTAAAGAGAGGAAAAATCTTTTTCACAAAAAGAAAAAATCAAAAAAACTTTAGTGAAGAGAATGAAAAACGGAGAGGAAGAGGTGTGGAGATGGAGGGGGGTGAGGGAGGGGTAAGGGGTAAGGGGATTTCCATCTTCTCCCCCAACAAAGCTTCGCGGCCGCTGCTTCTTTCGCAAAGAGAGAAAGGCATGATCCTCTTACTGCTTGGAGGTGTGTTTCTGATGAGATGAGGGCTCTGGTAGCCCATTTTACTGTAGTGTAGTTTCTTTTTATTTGGGCCTCTGGCTCTTTTTTCACCAAAAAAGAAACAGCCTAATTCTAATTCTTCAGACACCCTAAACTCTAGTAGAGCACCACAACTTTCAAAGCTAGAAAATGTTATGTGAGGAGGGGGCTGCCATCATCTCCCTCTTTTTTCTCTTTTTTCTCTTCCTTCTTATTCTATTTCATAGTTATTCTATATTTACTTTCTTTAAAAAAGCTTTTTCTTTTCATTAAGAGAGTTTTTTCCTTCCATCTAGAAAGTTTTCTCCTATTTTGTTTAAAAGAGGTTACGAGCTTGAATATTTACATCTTTTATGTCAAGATCTACAATATTGGGTTCAAATCTATATATTTGATCTCAGATCTGTGTATAAGAAAGTCAGATCTACAGCATTGTTCTTACAAAGAAGTAGAAGAATATTGAAGAATATTATCTTCCAAAGAAAATTGGGAGATGTGTTGCCTCTCTATTGTTACAACTTTTTTTTTCCTTTTTTTAGTATGTTGTAATAAATGTATTTTGAATTATAGAAATGTAATATTTTGTATATTAGAGTTTAAGAAGTGTGTTGACTTTATATTTTTTAGTTATAGTACTAGTTTATTTATATTTTATCTTTAGAAGCTATAGGATTTATTAATCTTACATTTGTCAAAAAAAAAAAAACACCCTAGAATTAATAGTCACGATTGATTCTAAATATATAATTTATGTAGTTTAATTACCTTATTTTTTAACTAATCATTTCTTCATGACATCATCAAAATAATTTTTATGAAATATGTATGAATAACATATAAAAAAAATATGATTGTGTATATGAAAAATAACACTTGTACCAATGTAAGGATTATAAAAATGTTAATGTGTATGTATACTTACATAGTCGCATCTAAGCTTTAATTTTAAATTTATATGCCAAACATATTTGAGGTTTTCTTTAATTTCTTTTAGTCTACAAAATTGTAATAGTTTATTATTTTTTTATGAGTTTTTCTTGTAAGTCAATTTATTTTCTTGTGTTTCACATTAATCAATTAATCAGTTTCAACAAGATTAAATTTTGTTTTCCAAGTTTTGGTTTTAATTAAATTTAATACAAAATAAGTTCAGCTATTTTTTTTTACAAATAAAAATTATAATATTTATTAAATAGACATTAAATTTGTACTGATAAAATATAAAAATTACAAAATATCATATATTTTTAAAAAATAAAAAAAAATTTAAATTATAAAATAATATAATTTTTAATTATTATTAACTAATATTATAAAAAAATATAATAAATTTCACTTAAATATAATTAACTTTAATACAATCTTTTGAAAAAAGATAATACATCTTTTAATTTTTTTTAAAATTATAACTCTTAAAGAAAGAAATTTTTTAAAAAAGAAAAGGAAAAAAATATTTTCAATAAAAAAAAAGAAGAAGCTTAACTAAATTTTTTTTTAATAGAAGACAATAAAGAAGGCTAAAAAATAAATGTTAAAAAGAGGGGAGAGGAAGCTGCGGGGCTAGGGTTTTGGGAGAGACGAACTCGCAGTGACGATTGTCAAATTATTGACCCAATTGAATCACATGTGAGCCATGATACCATTTGATACGCGAACGTAACTTGTCCCAAAAACAAAAAAACAAAAAAACAAAAAAAGATACGCGAACGTAAGCTCGCCATGGCCGGGCATCCCCAACGGTCATTAAGGTTCCAAAATGCAAACTTAAACATCTTGAAGACATTAAGACGCGGTACTTGATTTTTATTCCAGGGAAAGAAAGGATTTCGAAAGGTACGAAGACGCAGCCTGACTTTCCTTGTCTTTAGCGCCACCTTTTCACACTGAGAATGGTAAATAATTGAATCCCTGATTGGAAAGCTCAGAAAAAGCGAGTAAAGAAAAGATTACTTTACTTGCTTTGATGATCATCAACACCTCTTCTGTAAAAACTAAAAGGAAAGGTCATGACCTATACAAAGTGGAAATAGTTTACATGCTTTGCAGATAGATCTTTTATCCTTGTAAGTGGAAAAAGGTACGTACACGTCTGGTCACTCACTATCACAATCCCCTCTCTCACTCTCTCAGTGCAATGTCAATAATCTATTGGCAGCTTTGACTAAGTGCAAAGCTGTGGAATCACTGCAAGGAATCAGGAAACCTCGAAATGGAAGCTGAAGAACAAAGGAAGTTCCAAATACCCTTAGCCTTATATTGTGTAAAAAGTCTATTAAAGTGTGCTAAACCCATTTTAGAAATTTATCTTTAAGGAGGGCAGACCTGAAGCCGATCTTTGCTCATGCATGAACGCTTCTCAATTCTTAAATTCTAAGTACTTCTTTCTTGTCAATAGAAAAAAAAGAAAGATACTTTCATCTTTATTATAATTTATATTAAACACATTAAATACACTTACTATTTTTTAAAAAATATATATAAACTTGTCTTATATTTTAAAAAATTATCATTTAATTCTTATTTAATATGATACTTAAAAAACTTGTTATTTAAAACATTAAAGATAAACTTGATTTTAAATTGAATAGCTTGGTTAGTCCAAAAAAATAGATTTCAGTCTTAAATTTGAACTTTTTGGCCTTAGTTTTAAAAAAATTAAGTACATTATTTAAAAAATAATTTCAAAGAAAAGAAAAGAAATATATTTAATGTAAAATCTAAACAAAATCAAAGCATTTTACTCTAAAAAAATATTATAAGCAATTTCTTTAATTTTGTTTTTCCTTTGTCATATTTGTGACCTAAATTAGTGGTTATTTGGACAAAAATTCATGGCCACCATAGGCATATATTGCAGTATTTCCTTTGGCTCTTCTGGATTGAGAAGATGAGAGGATTATGACATAAACAAAATATCAAAAGATCAGATCCCGCATGGCACCGCCTCCATATGAGTTCCCCTTATACAATATTTTTTAATGCAGAAGGTTGAACTCTTCTCACAAACTTTTCCATTGCAGCCCTAAATAATCAGGTGAAAAATCCTCAAGGTCAATAATTTAGTCAAATCCATAAATCTCCAATCTGAAAACTGAGACAAAAATTAGCTTGCATAATAAATGCCCATTTTAACTACCCGCCTGCCTTTGCTTTTTACCCACACAAATCCTTTCGCTTTCCACATAGCCCCTAAAAAGCAGTCTCAAACTACTAATAGAATACTGGCCAAGGGGTCCTTGACACTGATGTGGATTCTCCCAATTTGTTTACCTTTCTTGAATCGTTCCTTTCACAATTCTGCTGCAGTCTGCACCCTCTCTCTCAGTGTGCACCATCTCTCTCTATAGTTGCAGGCTGCCACCACATCCCACCAATTTATGCACCTCTCTTCCCGCTATCCGCCATAAGGAGAAAAAATTAAAAAAAAATCCCTTCCCCAAAACCCATTTCTCTCTCTCTCTGCGTTGAGTTGCTTCATAAGTCGAGAAACTTTCAGAGGACTGGCATTCGGATCTCAGTTAAGTTACATTTAATTTTGCCAATTACTCTGTTTGGTTTAGATGGGGAATGTCTACAAGGTGACATGATAGGTATACATGGCTTCTCTTAACCCATATCGGTACTTCACCACCACAGCTACCTTGCTTATTATACTTCTGAATCTTCTCTTCCGTCCAGTTTTTTGCTTCAACCAGCCACAGCCTTCAATTTCTGCTCGGGTAGGCTTTAAAGCCATGGTTGGTTGTGTATCCATTCCTGTCTCTAGCTGCTTTATGTGTGTGTGTGCCCCTGGTTTGATACGGATTCGATTGGGTATGTGCAGGAGCTGCTATTTGAGGAGAAAAGCAGGCTTGGTTCCATCCCTCCCAGCTGCCACAACAAGTGCAACGAGTGCCATCCATGCATGGCAGTTCAAGTTCCCACCTTGCCTAGCCACGAGCGCCTCCGACCGGGTCTTACCCGAACAACTCCCATGGGTTTCTTCGATCCATCTTACCAGGGTAACAGGTACTCCAATTACAAGCCATTGGGGTGGAAATGCCATTGCGGTGACCACTTTTTCAACCCCTAGAAATTGTTTCCAGGGAAGCTGCTGCCCAGATGGAAATTAATATTATCTTGATTTGTAAAATGGAAATCGCCTCGCTTCTTTCAATTTCGTTGTTTAAATTATTAATCTTGTGTTTGATTGGATGTCCATGGGATTGTTTTAGGGTTTATAGATATGCGTAAGTAGAAGTGTCAGCATCAATTGTACACGTTTAAGTTTGATACACTTGTACAGAGTTTGATTTCTGACTTTACGGTGTTGTCTAAATCTTGAGCAAGCTTCGCATTTGCCCCTTTTTCTTTTCTGTGTCGATTAGGGGATTTCTCATACCCTCCTTCCACAAAGACGATGACCTCGTCGTTCAGAACAAAAGGTGTTGCGAATTGCGATACTTGCTCCTTGGAAATGTCCATTCTCGCTTGTCTTTTCGTTTTTGCTATCTACTGTCAATCTGATTGCCTTTTACTTATCTTCTTGGAATCCACATGACCTATGACTGTCTATGAGTCCAAATACACGTCATTTGTTTCTCTCCCCTGCTCTAAAAGTGTTTAGGGTGATTGTAATTTGTAGTGAATCCTTGGGATCTAACAAGGTGACGTAAAATCGTGTTGGAGGCCATTGTGTTCCTTTGTCGGGGATAGACCCGAAGGTTTTAAGCCTAACAAGATGCAAACCCCACTAATCAGTTATGCTCCTAAATCTAATGATTGTTTTAGCGGCAACTGTCTGTCTGTCTGTCATCTCTGTTGGACTAAAACCAACCGTGCCAACGTTTTAGCTAGAATCTATACTAAGTATAATATATTTTACCTTAAATTCTATATTATCCTGTCCATAATAAAGGCCAAAAAGGAATAGTTAATATATTTCAACTACAACTATACTAATACCAATAATAAAAGAATTTGTAGTTAATGATAGCACAGAATGAGAATAAAATTGTTTGAAATGAATTGGAAATTCGTGCTTTAATTTTGCGAGAAAGAAATTGTATCTATTTTTTCAATTTAATTTTTATGTTTGGCACATAAATTTGATTATAATTGTGACTAATAGACACATAATGAGATAAAATGTAAATTAATGTAGGCTATTAAGAATCACCAATCCCTTCTTATGAAAAATGTCCCAAAATAGTTTCGTCATTTAGGGTCTAATTAGAATATGAATTCTCCCTTTTTCTTTTTTCTTTTTTGTTTATCAGATACTGTAAATGTGATTTATCGTTCTCGGTATTATGTTAGCAAAAGGAAATCGTTACTAATATTATTTCACAAAAGCAAATTGTTACTAACGTTCATAACGACCGTCAAAGCCATTCGTTGAAAGAATTTAGAAAGGAAAAAAGAGATGCCAATGCCACAGCCACACGAATTAGGGAGGCCCATCGATCTTCTTCTCAGCTCTCCACTTTCATGGCGTCTTCTCTGACCCCTTCTCCTCCAAATCTTTCAACTACCTCCTCCTATCCCCGTCCCCTTAACTCACTCTCCCACACCACCACTATCCTTACCAAACATCGGCTTCTGAATCCCCGAATTAAGTTATTCGCCTCCAAACCCCGTGTCTTCTCAGTCTCGGCTTCAGCTTCGCCTTCACCTCTTCAAGCTCTCATATTTGACTGCGATGGTGTCATTCTCGAGTCCGAGCACTTGCATCGCCAGGCATACAACGATGCATTTGCTCACTTCAATGTTCGTTGCCCCTCTTCTTCTCTGCAACCTCTCAATTGGGGCATCGAATTTTACGATGAGCTCCAGAATCGCATTGGTGGAGGCAAACCCAAAATGCGATGGTTTCTCTCTCTCTCTCTCTCTCTCTCTCTCTCTCTCTCTCTCTCTCTCTCTCTCTCTACCTTCAAATTAAAAATTTTCTACCTATACTTTGGATTTTGGTTATATATTCTTTTGTTGTGTTGATATTCGGGAATTCAAGGTACTTCAAAGAGAACGGCTGGCCCTCTTCCACGGTATTTGAGACACCTCCGAGTAATGATGAGGACCGAGCCAAGTTAATTGACACTCTTCAGGTGTTTTCTCTGCGTAGCGTTTTTTTTTTTTTTTAATGATTCCTTATGTTTCTAGTTGTCTTTGTTTAGCTACTATAAGGAACGGTGTATATATTCAGTTGCAAGCTACACAATTAACTTACCAAGGTTTGCATTGTTTAGCAGTTGGGACTTGGGATTTAGGAACGATGAACATAAGTCAAAATTAACTTTTCAAGATTGCTTTGTATACAATGGAGTGCATGAATAACTTATTACAATTGATTTTTAACCACTGAAGAGATTGTCATCTCACCTACAATCTGCTGTCGTTACATTTTCTATTTCCTGGTCTAGGACTGGAAAACTGACAGATACAAAGAAATAATCAAGTCTGGAACTGTAAGTAGACTTCTTTGTTTTTCCCCCAATTTTAGTATTCTTGGCTTGAACTGTAAAGGCGCTATTGTGAAAAATACAAATACCTTTTGGACCAGGTAAAACCCAGACCTGGAGTTTTGAGATTGATGGATGAGGCCAAGGATGCTGTAAGATAATGTTTTCCCATTTATTCATTTTCCCTAAGACTGCATTACCTATCTTATATCTTGCTTCTAATTTTTGGGAGACACTGTTCATTCTCTGAGCTATTTTGAGTATTGTGTCCCTTCTCATCACTCTTTTATATGACAGTATTTTTTAATCCAATTGCTATGATAGGGGAAAAAGCTTGCAGTTTGCTCAGCAGCGACAAAAAGTTCAGTTATTCTCTGTCTTGAGAACCTTATAGGAATTGTAAGTCCTTTTGCTCATATACTTCTCACAGTTGGTAATGGAAGTTTATTTTTCGACATACATTCAACCCACTTAATTACTTCCTGTATTGTAGGAGCGCTTTCAGAGCCTTGATTGCTTCCTTGCTGGTATATTTACCCCACTTTTGAATCTCTTTCCATTGATAATATAACGTGGAGGCGCATGTCGCATAAATGCAGAGTAGTAGACTGGACCAACACTTATCTCTTGACACTGAGGGATCATTACTCAAAATTAACTTGCAGACTCTGCAATATATAACTAACTAAAGTGATTTTTTGCCAGATATAGTTTATTTCTCAATTTCTATACAAACAAAAATCATGCCAATCTTTCCCTGAGGATATTGTTGGTCATAATCCATTGGATAAAATTCATTCTTCTCGTTTGATTTTATTGGTTTCTATTTATAACTTGAAATTGACACTTTAGATTCTATTTAAAATTTCAGGTGATGATGTAAAGGAAAAGAAGCCTGACCCATCAATATATTTGACAGCTTCCAAGGTTTAAGTAGATTAATACGAACAATAATTTCAAGGCGTGAAAATCTAAGGCTTCTTACGTGTGTTGACAGAATGGACATAATTTACATGTTGTGCCTTGTAGAAGCTTGGTGTGTCAGAGAAAGACTGCTTGGTGGTAGAGGATAGTGTTATTGGCTTACAGGTAGATCTTACGTAATCAATTCTGATGTGCTGCCTTATTTAATGTGACAAATAACAATATTAATATATGCAGTTTCAAAATACTGATCCACAATTTATTTCTTATTTCACTGGGTGCATTTAAGCAAGTTAATTAAGAAACAATGCTCGAACTCTGTCTTATTAGCGAAAAATTAAAAAAAAAAAAAAAATTTGAACTCTCATATGAGCAAGTTAACCGGTACAGGCAGCAACAAAAGCAGGGATGTCTTGCGTGGTTACCTACACATCTTCAACAGCTAAACAGGTGAGACATTGCCTTTAGATCAAATTAAACAAGAAAAATACCAATCAATGTGAAGAGTCTATACCTATTAAAATGGCTGCATCTTGACGTACCAGGGTTCTGTTTGAATCTAATGTAGGATTTTGGAGATGCAATTGCAGTCTACCCTGACTTGAGTAACATAAGGTATACTGCATTGTTGACAACCGAAGGTATTACGGCATTAGGTTTTCTTAATTCAGCATCTGCTACTATAATTTGTGTGCACCATCATGCAGATTGAAAGATTTGGAAATGCTCCTACAAAATTTAGTTGCTACCTAATAGGAGATCTGTCTTATGTATGGTTTCAACTGTCCTATAATGATTTCTATCGGAAGGATCGAGTATTGGATGACCACAAGCTCAAGATCTTGTCTTTATACACGGTTTTTTTTCAATTTTTATTAACAGTACGGGTGTACATGTAAGATCTAATGTGAGAAAAATTCAATGCAAGATATAAAATTTCTCATGATATTCTCTTCTATGTTTCGTTACATCAAAAAAGGAAAGGTAGACGATGATTTTCTTTGCCGGTTCTCAAGGTTCAGCAGAACAAAGTTGAGATATTCTGAAAGCTTCATTATTATTATTATTTTGTCAGCATTCGGGAATCCTTCATGAAAGTATGGCTTTCTGTCTCTCGATCGTCACGAATAGAAAGATGGCATAAAGGGGTCTTAGGATACCACTGATTAAATTGTTCTCAGTATTGCAATCATATGATTGAAGTTTTTTTTATCGTTGAATGTTACGAGTAGGCAGTAGCCCACTGATATGTCTCGAGTCTTGGCACTACGGTGGTGAGGCCTTCTGTCTTGGGCTCGAGGTCTGTGATTCACCTCCCGCTGTAAATTTTGCTCACTTTACAGAATACTGGAGTACTTTTCAACCAAATAATATATATATATAAAAGGGCTGGTTTACCTAAGCCATCGACGCCTTGATTTTTCATCTCATCATGTAGAAACATTTTGTATTCCGTATGTTTAGCATTTTCGTCATCAATGCCCTAAATCATTATACTTCCAATCATGCCACATTAATGTTAAAATGTATAGTAGATAAGTAATTTCTTTTATGAATAGAAACATACTTAATCAATCCATATGGAGTTATTAGATAAATTAATTAGCCGAGTTTGTTATTAAAATTAATTTTAAAATGCCGTTTTGTATTAAAACAACAAAATGTTAATTATACAATTGGTGTATTCAATCTTTTGTGGTAATCAAGAGGGTTCTAGGCAAATTACATTAACAATAGTCCCTCAGCTAATTTATTAAATTTTTTATTAGACAGATATACATGTACAATTAACTAATTTATATGAACCAACGAAATATTCTAACAATAAGATAATGACTAAAATTTAATTTTTAAAACAGACATTTGTTGAAAAAATCTTTTCATTATAATAAAAGTCAAGAGAATTAATCTTAGGATACTATTAACTTATAAGAATTATGTGACAAATTAAAAAAATCTTTTGCGTTCCTATAACCGTGCAAAATTCCATTTTTATGATTCATACCATGCAGCTTCCTTGATAACCCTACTGAGTACCGAATGAACTAACGCAAATCAAACGATTTCATCTCGCTGGTCAGGGTCTAGATAAAACCAGTTAACAGAACATTAGAAGTCTGACTCGCAGATCAAGTTGATAGTCACTGATCAGACCAATAAAACGTGTTGTAGAATGCTAAGCTGAGCCATGAACTGCAGATATATAAAAAGTAAAAACCCTTGCGTTTGCGTAAGTTGGGGATCATCTGGATTCGTTCAAAGTTCTGACAACGGAGTCCGCCAGGCAACTATGTTGAACAGTCACGGCTTTTGGATAAGGACAGTTGAAATGGTCATGATCTCTTTTTTATTGATCAGTTTGTATAATCGGAAAACGGTATCATCAACTATATGTTCGTGGGTTCATGGGCATCCCACAATTCGGCGAGCTTGTCAATAGATATGCGAAGGTTGCCTACTGATATACATACATCTGAGGCAAGAACTCCGGTTTGGTTTCACCTAATCGGGTGTAGCACTAATTATTTATTAACTAATTCCCATCTCTCATCTTCGAATAACTAATTTATTACTAACAGTGCAGTAGACAAACACATAAAATAATTTCTAAAATGATTTTGTTCGGGTTTGAGTGCTCAGTTATTGGATCTCTATTAAAATCTGTGCATTACTTTATTTTTATCATACACAAATTTTGATGGAGATCCAATAACTGAACGCTTACTAAACTACCCCTAATTTTCATGGTATGAAATATTCTGGACTCAGCCTCGCCTTTGTGACAGAGGCCCCTCCCAATGTGGCACAACTACTAAATGGAATAAAAATCAATGCTAGCACAGTAACTGGTATCAGCAAAATATGGTGACAAGGAAATATAATCTCTTTTTTTTCTTTTTCTTTTTTTGTGGACAAATTTATGTATATGATTCTTGTATGTCTAAGCACCACATCTATGAAATTGGAGATGACATTGCACCTCAATAATTTAATTCAAAAAATTAGGCTTGTAAGTTTCAATAAAGCAAGAAAACTCTAATTTCTTCCGCTCCTCCACCTCTGTTCACGAGGCTAATAATAACCTACATCTACAACACATTCTCACCCCTCCCACAGTTTATAGATCAAAAACTGCCAGGTTCTCCCCAGTAAGTGTCATGGTCAAGACAGATTCATCCATGAAAGGAGAATAATATTTATGGGGTTAGAAATACATTAGATGGACATAGAGGATCCCACGAAATATTATCTCCTACTGGTCGCAGTCTTGCCTTTGCTTAAATCAGCAAGTTCCTCTATAAGCTTTCTCTCATCGCTGCTCAGTCTTTTAGGGATTTCAATTTGCACACGAACCAACTGATCCCCTCTCATATTGCTTTTATTCAGCAGGGGAACACCTTTCCTCGCCATAACAAGTGTCGTATTCGGTTGGGTCCCAGCAGGGATTTTTAAATCCACCATGCCATCTACAGTAGGAACCTTAATTGTAGTCCCCAAGATTGCATCTATGTAAGAAACCTTACAAGAGTATAAAATGTTGGTTTCATCACGTTTAAGGACAGGATCAGGGATAACTTCGATAACAACAAAGAGGTCACCAGGAGAACCACCTTTTCTTCCGGCATTTCCTTCATTTCGAACCCTTAGACGGCTACCGGAGTCCACACCAGCTGGGACTTTCAAACTTATCCGCTTCGTTCTCCTCAGTCGACCATCCCCAGAACATGTATTGCAAGGTGTTGAAATTTCTCCAGTCCCGTTGCATGAAGAGCATGTCATTGACTGCTGGAAAATACCTAACGGTGTCCTTGTTGATGAGACAACCCTACCTTGACCCCCACAAGTGCTACATCTGGATGACTTAGTTCCTGGTTTAGCCCCAGAACCATTGCAAGTTCCACAGCTCTCTAATCGGTTTACTTCTATCTCTTTTTCTACCCCAAAAACTGCTTCCTTAAAGCTCAAGACAAGACTATAATACTCATCTTCACCATCAATTGCTCCATTCCAAGAACCTCTAGGGTTCATGCCGCGATTCATGCCCTCAAACAACGTCTCAAACAGATCAAAAGGATTACTGAAATCCTGACACAACACAGATAGTCATTCCTTGAGAAGCAGGAACGTGTGAAAACAAAAGAAAATTCTCCTCCATAATTATCACAAGGTAACTTACCCCCATGCCCACTCCAGAACCTTTAAGCCCAGCCTCTCCATATCTGTCATATATGGATCGTTTCTCATCATCCGACAAGACCTGCAAAACAATTGAAATAACAGAAGATCGGTTACTATTAGCCATTCGAAAGGACTAGCAGACTTCAATCAACTATCATAAACTGAAGTTTTACCTCATATGCATTGCTAATTTCCTTAAACTTCTGTTCAGCTCCAGCTTCTCTGCAGCATGAATGTGAATAATACACACAATAGTTCAACAATAAGCAACATTAATCAGATGTATGCAATGACACCAGACATATATGCAACATTCACGTTAAACCCAATTCAAGTTGTACTTGTGGTGAATAAAGTGTCCCTTCCCCCATACGGTGAAATTAAATTTCCCAGGAGAGCGAAAGTCACATATGCACAATTCCTAGTTATCAAAGATGACAAGCTATAAGCATCGCAATTTAAGACACCCAAACCATGTTGGCTACATAAATAGTGATTTCTTTTTAATAGAAAAGAAAACAAGAGAAGGGAACAAGGTAAAGGTGGGGTATTAAAAAGAATAAGTGCAACACAAAAGAGAAGAATAACTCACTTGTTCACATCTGGATGATGATTCCGGGCAAGCTTCCGATAAGCTGGCAATGTCAAATGTAGAGAGATGTGATATTTCAATGAAAATTGGCAGTAAGATACCAGGCAACTGACCCGCAAATAATATGCATAATCAAGCAAATTACAAGTATATTCTAATTACAAATAAATTCTTGATCATGGTCATCAATCAAGAATTAGCCTTGTTCATCATTGTTTCTCACCACTAATTTCAAACATTCTTTTTAAATTCAACCTACATTGTAAAGAAGACAAATGAAATAGATATTTAATCTCATTTGGGCTTTGATGTGAAGAGCTTGACCTATCAGGAGGTTGAGCTCTCCACTGTTAGATTATATATTTGTTCCACATCTCCATGTATACTTGCATGACTCATCGGAAATGAAACCATATTTATATATAATCTAACAACCTGCAACAAAGCCCATCTCATTCCTAATTTATATCCTTCCTATATAAAAGCATCATCTTACAATACCGAAGAGGCAATTAAAGCTGTCAACAGTGCAACTAATTTAAATTGAATCCTTAAAATGGAAGGCTACCACTCATGGTTATTTGGTATCATAACTTCAGTTGCCTTTTTAGGGTTTGGCAGACCGCTTTGACAATTTGGAGCAAAGATCAACCATATCCATCTAATCAATATCTTTACTTTAGTTCCCTTCTTATGTTTGGGCAGACTTCTTTGCTAGTTCTAAGTTTGGATATTCCTTTTAGTAGTTCTCTTGTATTCTTAAAATATATATCAGGTACATCTTTTAGGTAATATATTTCTCAAGGTCAAAAGGAGCAGCAAGAGTTATATAAAATGGGATAATCATTTATTCGTTGACAAACTAGAACCTATTGTGGAAATTAAGCCTGCTTTCCATAGAGACAACTAAGATGCTATAAAAGTTATAAAAATCAGTTAATAATTGATTATCAAATAAACACAATATATTCAAATATTGTTAATTAAGAATGATGGATATATGTTCATATAGTTAGAAAAGGAAGAGGAAAAAGTTAAATACCACTCTTAATTTCAGATTTAGTAGCATTTCTTGACACCCCAAGGACGGAATAGAAATCCTGCACGAGACATAATATATATACAGTCTAACCTTTAAAATAGTTTATTAGAGATAAAATTTAAAAATGAGAGAAATACCTCCATAAAGTACAAGCATAAAGGAAAACCATGAAGGAGAAATTTTTTTTGTTTTAAGTGTATGAGTATATCATACTTACAGTATCTGCTCTAACTATCAACCTTGATCCCCTGTGTCGGTGCAAAGCTTGAGATGAACCCATGTCAAATAGTGCATGCAAGGAATCCCGAGACAAAAAGCTCGAACTTGGGGCAGCGAAAAAGCTTACCCTTCTTGTAACACTGCAAGCAAAAAAATTGTGTGCATTAATTAAGGTATTGCAGAAAACTAGTCTTTAATGACAATAAGGATTGCCAACATTCCCTTATTCTCGTGTCCCAATTCAAATAGTAAGACTATTATTGCTGACAATTAGTGCAAATAAATCACAAATATACCCAGTTTACAGTTATATACATACTGATAATATGATTGAGAAAACAATGTCAAAAGTAGTTTAGCTCTTTCCCCATAGCTTAATACAAATGCTTGAGACTTGATCATGAATAGAAGCTAAACAGCCATACCTACTATTACACTTAATAGTGTGTCAGAAAATTCATATTGGCGGATTGCATTCCACTAAAGTTGTTTTAACCATAGGACTCACCTGTATCCAGATGATGTAATCTTTCCTGTCATACAGGATCTCACAAAAAACTGAGGATGAATTCCCCATTGTGCAACAGATGTACTTCCAAAAGGTGTAATGGCCATTCAACAGAATATTCTAATCAATATGTATTGATGAACTTCTGCTAGCTGCAACATTTATGAACTGAAATTTAATGTGCCACAGAGGGTAAGAGAATACATGATTATAGGTAAAAATTTAGATAAAGAAAATAGACTTAGTTCGCAACTTGAGGAGGAGAAAGATAATTCAAGTTGCCAAATGAAACAATGAGCTGGGAACAAGACTGTAAACAAGAAATGCTTTTCCTATAAACAATAAAAATTATCCGCATTGAATAACAAAAATTTCACAAATCATTCATGTAACTATAATACATGTGGGTAAAACTCTAGTACCCAAATATATGAGGTGGTATATCTACAAAATTTGAAAGATGTAAACATTCTCAAAGCACAATATATACAACCAAACTATCACCTTAAAACTAAATTTAGCATGAGAACTGGTAAATAGATCCCCGGTGGGAATATAAACTAATTAACAACATGCCTTCTGTAGTCCCTAGGTTTTTCACCGCCAGCTTAAGATGCTGCTACGTCATTGAAGAAATAATACAAAAACTGAAAGAGAAATCAATTAAAATTTTAACAATCTTGCTTGGCCGATTAACAAGAGTACTGAACAAACAGAATACGAAAAGAGAAAGAGTGAACGTTTGGGAAAGGCTAAGGATGGGCAGAAGGAAAAGCCAGATTGCCTCCCAAAACACCATTTTGTCAAATATAGTGATGTTCTCCCTAAATGGCATGTTTAGTTAGCTTAGTTTTGAAGGATTAACTACTACCGAATGATAAAATGATACCTGAATGTTAAATACCGTATAATTTAAACCACATATCTCTTTTCCTGGAAATGTATCTACTAACATATACAAAAAGTTAATAATAAGAAAATATTGCAGAGCTATGAGTTTGATAAGTTTAAAGTAGGAAGAAGCAAAGCTCCCGAAAATGAATATCCCAGAGCAGTAACTAAAAGCACTTTGGAATTGCTAATTGAGCCAACAATGAATTATAAGCTGGCTAAATTTCATATACCGTGAACCAAAGAAACGAGGATAAACATATACAAACAAAGCTTTTATTTTATTTTATTTTAATAACAATAGGATGGGAACTGGGAAGTAGTTGCTGAATTGTATTAACGTAAACAATAACATAAGGATGACAAACGATAATTCTGCAATCTAGGCAACCGAGTGATTGAAAGAATCCAAAGACCTTTCTACCGTACAAAGGTTTGAACGTTCGGTAGAAATAAAAATATTGGAGCTGAAGGACAAACCTGCTGGTGCCCGACTTTTCCTTCGCTCTCTCTGATAGTAGAGAGAAGGGAAGGGCAGGGCAGGGAGGACGAACAGGAATGGAGGGCGAGAGAGAGAGAGAGAGAGATGTAGAGATAGTCTTCAGTCTTAGGGGCGGAGGAGAGCGCCGGAACAGTTCGAAGATGAGGCTACAGTTTTTGAAGCTCTCCAATTGCAACAGGATGATATGTCATAATTTACAACTTGGTGGTCGAGTTTTGTTTTCCGAACGCAAACTTTTTGGTTCGACATACGGGTTAGTAGCTGCTTCTAGAACCCTAAATGGTTTCTTCTCGGGATTTGTCCACCGTTGGATTCGTTTATGCTGCTGCTTTGACCACTTGATAACTCAAAATAAAATGAACAGAAATTATAATGTTAGAATATGTCATTTTTTTTTTTTTTGTACATAATATACATCATTTTGATGTTCCTTCGTAGTTGAATTTGGACATCAATTTTATAATAAAATAACATATTTTTTGTTTATTTAGCTCTGTTAAATTAATAATTTAATTATTAAATTTGTAAATTTATTTAATTTTAATTTTAAATTTTTTTAAAAATATAAATAATTTTAAAATTTATTAATTTGTTATACATTAATTATAATTTTAAAAAATTTAAAAGGTCAATTAAAGTAAATTCCACCTTACTTTAGTTAGTTTTCAAGATAAATAAAATCAAGTCAAAAAGTATTTTCATAAAAATGTATATTTTGTTATTCTTTTAGTATGATAATGTAATTTGTAAAAGTTTAGGCTCCGTCATATAGGCTAACTTTAAATATTTCATTTTAAAAACTAACTCTAATTTTAAAAAGATTGTCATAAGGTTTAATTTAATACTTTTTAAAATTTTATAAGCTATATTTGATGTAAAGTATATAATAAAGCCTGATAATATAATAAGTAATATAATATTATATAATTTATTTATTACATAAATTTTTATATTAGCATGTATTCGTTGAATTAACGTAACACTTAAGTTGATATAATATAATATTATATATATTTTGATGTATTGATGGTAATGGTAATAAGAAAACATTAGTATTGATGGTAAAGGCATAGACAATTGTCATAATAAAGTGGGCATAATAGCTGTACTGACAACAATAAGAGTACAATTATTATGATGGCAGTGGTGCAAAGGGTATCGAAGTAGTGGTGGTAACATCTAAAGTGATAGTGGTGGAGGTGGTTGTCATTGAGGTCGTAGTAGCAGCGACGGCAATAACAATCATGACAATATTACAGTAATATTCATGATATTATGTTAAATTGATAAATTAATATAAAAATAATTATCGTTGTTAAGAAATTTAAACAAAAATTTTAAGCAAATGGTCACAAATTGATCAAATTTTTAAATTATGAAAAAAAATTGAGTTAATTTAAATTGAATTAATCAAGTTTAATAGAGTTATGTTATGTTAGTTGAATCGAATATATAAAAAAAAATTTTAAAAATATCACCAACTTATCTATTAAAATTCAATTTTTTTAAAAAACATTTATTCCATCCCAACTCACTCACCCAAACTAAACTAATTTCAAATAATTATTGTAATCGAGTTAGGTCAGAAAAACGTGTTGGCGTCCACCCTAACTCCCATTGAGTATATAGTATTATATAGTTATAATTGTATAAACTTATATGATTCATTGTGTACATCAAACATTATATTAGCTTATACTATTTTATATACTTTTATCACCAAATATATCTTTAATAAAATTTTAGTTTTTTTTTTATCGTAGAATGTTATATAAAACATTTTCATAAAATAAAAAAACAATATAGGATAGAAAAAAAAAACTCACTAAATTGTTTTATAATAAAACAGTTCATTTATTTATTTTAAAATATTTTATTTGTTCTTAAATATAAATTTATATGAATAAAAATAAAAATGATTGAACCTTCTAGCCCAGCCTAGTCTTAATTAGCAATGTTGGTAAATAGGGTGAGGCCAATTTTTTTTTTATTTTTTAAATAGGATACATTTTATAATCTTGGCTCTCTATATATTTTTTAGAGTTGAATAACTCTGTTCTAAAACTTTAGCAAAAGATTAAGTTGATAATTTTAAAAATTGAATTTTATATTAAAAAAATTTAAAATTAAAACTGAGTTGATCTATAAATCTATAGATCAGATTATTAAATTATTTTGATGCCTGAATTATGTTTTATTTTAATTTTATCTTTAAACTATGTTATGATATTAATATAATATAAGACTTAAATCTCACGTTCAAAATATGTGATTTTGATCAGAATTTGTTCTTCAATTTTGGGACTTTTAATTCTATTATAAACTCATAGTATATCATTGATTAATTTTTCATTTTTATCCAAGGTAGATGATCTCTGAACATCATCTATAACAAACAAGCAATATGTTCAGTTTAGTGTTATTCAAAATGCCATGAAAGGGCCTGGTCTCCGTCTTGTCAAACAATCGAGAGAAGCCTTAAATTTTCCTTGGCAAGTGAAGGCCGTGCATGCTTTTTTTAGAGGTCGACACTGTTGTTGATAAGTTGTTCGATATGGGCTTAACGGATGATTTTGGGCTCTAGTTTCTTGCTGAAGATGACAATTGGGTTCTTGTAATTTATCAGCTTGCTGGTTAAATTCCAGTCCAAAAATAAATAAAAAAGAAGTCATCGAAAATAAGATGGTGTTATTTTAAATATATTTTTATCTGATATTAATATTTTAAGGGATATTTTATATCATAAAAATATATATAATATATTATTATATTTTTTTCGCATAAATATTATATTAAATAATTTAACATCATAAAAGATCAACCAACTTAAAACAATAATGTATCAAATGATTTTAAAATAAGTAAGACTAACTCAACTTAATTACTTATATATAAAATCTATTATATAGCCAAATTTATTAAGTAACGCAGGAAGTAGAGTGAAGACTTATAGGTTACAAATTTCAACACTTCAAAATTTTTTATCTCTTATTTATGAAAACGTAATTAATTTGTATTGATAAATTAATTAATTGCGGCGAGACATGTTAGTAAAAAATATGTGAAGCACACTAAATTTAATTGAATGACATGCATTTCTATTATCAAATTATTTAGTGGCCTCTCTTAATCTTCAAACTTAATATTATTTTAATCATCAATGCTTTGGCCATAACTTGTATCTTTTCATTAATTCTCATGTACCACCACTAATACAGCGATTAAGCTGTTCTTAGTTGGTGGGCACGAAAATTTTTTTTATGATAATTTTGTTTGATAAAAATAAATTATAAATTAATTAAAAGTTTATAAAATATATTTTACTTAAAGTAATAAATAATTTATAAGTTTTTAACTAATTTAAACTATTTAAAATAAATTTATTTATCAAATATTTTTAATTTAGTCAAATAAATTATAAATTAATTTATTTACCTTACCAAACATATTCAATATTAATTTAATACATGAACGTTAAAAAAATATACAAAATAAGAATTAATATTAAAAATGTAATATTTTTTTTTTTTGTAACACTGACTGATACCCATATACAGAGACGGAGCCTAATTATGTGTTGAGGGCCTAATTATGTTGAGGGCGCTTTGTCCCTCCAAAATTTTAATTTTAATTTTAATAATAATATATAATTTATTATTTTAATATAAATAGATCATAATTTAGTCTCTCTCAATTAATATTTTTAATTTAATTTTAACTCTTTAATAAAAATTGCTTAGCTCTGGCCCTGCTCATATACCGTTATTATTCACCTCAGTAAGAAATTTTGTAATTTTACTACTCATATAAGACCAACATTACGTAATGACTCGTCATAAAAGATCCTTGTACACTTCTCGTGCTCGAACAGTCTTCAAACGGCGGCATGGTTATTATTAGATGGTATGAATACTAAACAAGAAGACAAAGTTGATAATGTTCCATCAAATGCCCACATCATCAATAAGCAAAGCACGGCTGCACCCCCCTCTCACTCCATCAGTATGAATCATGTTTCTTCACAATTTTTTATCAAAGTTATTTTTCTTCTTTTACCAAAAAAAAAAAGTTATTTTCTTCTCATATACTCTAACAGCTATATAAGAAGTTGATTTAATTACATGGTCTATAGAAATTCAAGTAGAAGATTTAGTATTTCAGTTGGTATAAATGTTTTAATTAGGGGAGAATTTTTTTGATATGAATTCACATAGTAATTATAAATTTTTAAATATTGTTTATCTCATAAAGAATGCTAGTAATTAAAATGTAATCGACTTAATTTCTTATTATTGAGGACGCAATTATGTTTCTCTGCTATCAATTTTTAAAATAGCTTTTAAATTAATGGAGTATAGAACAGAATTATATTTTTTGTGCTAGAGAATTGTGACACAATCATTACCCTCGTCTCATACTATATTCACTTTTTTGATATGATTCTAAATAGTAAATACCTAATAATAAATATGTTTTTATTTTTTATTTTTATTTCGGCAAATTAGAAGAAGAAATCGAGTAAAAATAATATTTACATTTTAAAACACGTTAATTATAAGTGTAATTGATTATATTTTTAAATAATAATGCTTATAAATTATAAGAGAATTGTTTTTTTTTAAAAAAGTACTGGGCTTTCTTTGGATCTATACAGGACGAGTTAGACAAATTCAAACCCGACAAACGTCTGCGAATGGATGTCCAAAACACTAAAACGGTAGAGGAGAGACGAAGTGGATGGACGCAAGACAGCAGTCTCCTCCAGAGTCCACGCAGTGAGACACGGCCAATAGTAATTGCCTCTTTTCCTTCCTTTTAGACTTTTATATTCCGAAGCTCCTAGCGAAGGAAAAAAAAAAAAAAAAAAAAACGAAAAGCGGACGCCCAGGGACAGAAGCTTCTGTTTCAGATTTGCTGTCACAGCACTTGTTTGGGGCAGTCATCCAGCTAGGTGAGCTCCAATTCTATCTCTAAAGGCCCATCGCTTCCCTTTCCACCCTTTTGTTCTCTTTACTCCCTGCTTCTCCTTCAACATTCGTTCTTCGTGTTCTACACCAGTCTCTCAACATGAACAGGTATCTATTTGGCTACTCCCAATTAATCCGTTTATTTTTTCGTTTACAAAGGTGTCAACTTTAAGCACTCAAAATAATCTTTTATTTTTATCTTCTCTTTATCGCAACTTTGTCGGTGGACTGGAGACTGTTCTTCTACATGATTCCGATTCTATGTCCTTTTTACTTTCTATTGGTACTGGATCGTATCTGTTAGTATTATTAAGCATTTGTTTTTTCACCCACGTTTGGGCTGGTGTGCATATATTTTTATCTCTTCTGTTTTTTTGTTTCCGCTTTGCCACGGCGACATAACAAAAAGGCTGTAAATTGAGCGAACTGCAGCTATTTGATTTGATTTGATTTCCCCCTCTCCTATCCCAACGTTTTGTTGGCAACTAATGGAGCCACTCGAGGTGGATTTGGTATTGTAGCATTTCGCATTGACAAAAAAATATTTTTCTGTAGATTTCTTTGGTTAGCATTTTATCATACGTTCCCGTGGGGACTTCAACCATGCTTTCTGTTTTAACAGTTCATTCGCTAAAGAGGCTTATTCATCAACTTTAAGTTTATGTAACAACGTCTTACCCGCCCCCTCAACTCCAATTCATTATAAATAAATCCACATGATTCTGTAAATGGGACTTGGGAATGCTAATGGTTTTCTCACAGATATCACCATCATTAACAAGAATGCATACTTTAGCGGTAACAATGATTTTTGTATCTCTTACAGCTAAAATAGCAAATTCGCTCAATATGTTGTCGAGACTGCTTCCATGACCTTACTAGTCTCCTTTTTTATTTTAAGATGAAGCAGCAGTTGTAGAATATAGAATGGTATTAGGCTATTAGCATTAGCATTTCCATCCCTTGGGATGAATTTATGACCTTCCTCCCACTCCTCTTTTTTACAGGGAGAGACAAATGAGTGAGTGAAGTAAACGTTTAGCAGTTGCTCTCTGGCTCTACACAATTGGAAAAATTACCAAATAGTTTTTGATCAAGTAATATGTGTTGATGGTTCGTCTTGGAATTGCATTTTGGTCCCCTCTTTGATGCAATAACAGAACTAAACGGATGCAATTTGACATTTACATATATACATTCACGTAAGGCATCCTTTTTCTTTAGACAGATTCAAATATATGTTTGATCACTATATTACTCAAATCTAATAATTTTCTTCTAATCTCTCTGGTATTTTGCTTTATATTGTTTACCTTTATATGTCAAATATATTGTTGATCATTAAATTCCTCATATCACAATTTTTTTTTGCATCACTGTTATTTTTCTGTATCCATTTTATCTTTACATGGCTTTTTGTTAGTCAATGATTAGAGCTTAATGGTTTGATGTTTCTGTAGAGATTGACATTACTCATATGATTATTCTGTGCATTGTATCAGTGGTTGATACCAGTGGAAATGGACTTCATAATTATCCTTTTGCTATTGGCTTGCTTATGCTCTTTTGTATCGCCTGATTTACAAGGTACAATGTTCTGTTTGTCTGGCGCTCAACTCATTTGGAAAGCAGCAGGCTTTGTAAATTTTAGCTGCAGTTTTGATTTTCTTTAATACTATATTTATTCCTGGCAAGTTACAGATTCTTCATAGGTTATGGATATTTCCTCCACTATTTTTTCTTTGGAAGTTGAATGTAATGTAGTGTAAATTTGCTTATCCTTTCTTCTTTTCAATTCTTTTTGGTACCCGAGTCAACTTAATGCAAAGGGGTTTCCACATTTTCCCTTGCCAGTAGGGTTGACCTGGATGTGCTCTGATCCTGCCTCCTTTCGACTCTTTCTTGTATCTTCTAGTAGAATCTGTTGGAGTGTTTTTTCAAAGCATAGTCTAAATATATGCTTAATATGAATGTTCATTTTGGAAAATACAGAAGAAACTTTTTACCAAGTTGGAATCCATGAAAACGTTGGATATTGTCTTCACTGGGAAAGGTCATAATCAAGAGAAACAAATTCATGTTTGCTAGATGTGCCTTTTTACATTATTTTCAAATTATGTAGTTATTCTTTGATAACATTAGCATCTTTGTGTCTGTTCTGTGCTAAAATCCTCTTATAGTGGCCCTCCTTTATCTCAGGTAGAAGTAGCTATTAATGTCCAATAATCACAGAGTTGATTCAAACTTAATGATTTTAATGTTAATTGATAGTGATAAAATCTGACTGAACATACACTTTATATTCCCTTTTAGATATATGGTTTCTTTTTTGTCAAACCTACTTGCAATCAACCTCCTCCTACCATACACAGACACACATACATATATATAAACATACACACCTACATACATACATATGTGTGTGTGTGTGTTTATATATATATATATATATATATATATAGGGGATGTATCATATGAAAGGGTGAGAGGTGAGAGAAACTAATGACAGCCATTAGATAAATTTTAATGGTCCAGATTAAATGTTCCCTTAAGTGACTCAAGTGCTATTTGGATTGTTGAAATTTATCAAATGCTTCTCATTTGTTCCTCTCACCTCTCACCTCTCACCCTCTTACATATACATCCCTTATATATATATATATATATATATATATATATATATATATAAATTTATGTGTATAAAATTCCACTTCCTAAATATTAAATCCCACTTCCAGTGGTTGATGTAGTTGAAAATGTTGTAGTGATTGTGGGCTCTTTGCTCTAGTAGCTTGATAATGTTCTTGTTATTTTCAGGAGATGCACTATTTCAATTGAAGTTATCATTGAATGCTTCATCCAATCAGCTTACTGACTGGAATCAAGATCAAGTAAACCCCTGTACTTGGTCCCGTGTTTATTGTGACCAGAATTACAATGTTGTTCAAGTGTAAGATATTCTTCATGCGATTCTCCAATTATTATTTGCTTTTAAATATTTGATGTGCAGCAGATGTTCACGATCATGACCTTGATGGTTCCTGCAAGATTATGTATTCTGCTCTTGTATATCTTGGCTTCATCATTGCTGTATAATTATATAAATTGCTTTATTTCAGTTCACTAGCATTGATGGGATTTACTGGATCATTGACGTCCAGAATAGGAGCTCTAAAATCTCTTACAACTCTGTAAGTATTTATTATATGAACCATACACAAAATCTGGGTCACATTATATATAATTCTATGTTGCATTTTGAATTCCACTCCTTTATTTTATATGCTTGAGAACTTATGTGATAACATCTGCTTGCTAGTTGTTTAAAAAATGTTCCTTGATAGTTGAGTTATTATGCTGTTTTGCATCCCTCTTTCATTGTCTCACTGTTTTAATAACTAGTCTCATCATTCTTGGCAGTGTTATGATTCATATTGCATACATAATTGTGATATTCTTTACAGCTTGTTTTAGGATTTAAGCTTTGTTACACGTGCATATTCCATCTTCTGGGTATCCGAATGACTGTAGTTGTTAATAGTCATAAATTTGAGAAACCAAAACTTTAAATATGTTTATATTCATCAGTTCATGCAGTTTTGATGGTTTAGTTTTCTTTTATTTTTATTTTTTATATCAAGTTTGAATTGGTTATTGTCTAAACATTCTTTAAATCTCTTCTGTAAATCCTGTGATTTTGACTCATAATTTCTCATGTGTTTATTCTTGTCTGTTTCCTTTTTTTTTTCTTGGGGGGGGGGGGGTGAGTTTTGGGGAATTGGGTAGTCCAGGCTCTTAATTTGGTGTTATGGTATTTCACGTTTTGGTTTTCTGTTACATTTTTGGGCAATCTCTGTCCCCCATTTTAATTTTTAACTATTAAAAAAGAAGCAAGCAAGACTTTTATGCGAATCATGATTTATGTTATACATTTATCATGCAGTTCATTGCAAGGGAATGGCATCACTGGTGACATACCAAAGGAATTAGGAAATCTGACAAGCTTAATCAGGTTGGATTTGGAAAACAACAGATTAACTGGTGAAATACCATCTTCCCTTGGTAATCTTAAAAAGCTTCAATTCTTGTAAGTATGGTACTCTGTTTCCTAGGTTTTTAAGTTTTGGGCAAATATAGAATTTTTGGTCCCTCAAGTTTCCATTGAGTTCCATTCAAAATGTCAACAATTATGGCTAAAAAAAATGCTTGTGTAGCACTGATGTGGCAGTTGACTGATAACATGACCAAATAAATAAAGAAAAAAAACCTTTGAACCATCTTTCAATCGTCATTTACCTCCTTCCCCAAATCTTATGGTTTCAACTTGAATCTGCTGGGATGGCACAGTTAATTGACTTGTCCAGTAGACTCAAAACTGTGTGTTGTGACATTCTTAGGATGTAACTTTTCGAAGAATGAGTTATTATACTGCTCAGTCTGGGTCAAACTGGTAAACTCAGTGAAAGAGCTGGAAATTGATGGATATTCCATGTTGGGTCCAAATTGTGAGCTGCTTGAGCTTCCTATGCAATTCATCCAATCATGCATGTTAGCTATAGTTCTTAATGGCAAGATGAGCTGATCTTGACCTTGCTGTGCATCTGCACTTGGGATTTCTGAGAAGGTTTTCACTCGATGCGGACAGATTAGGAATTGAAGGACGTTAGTGGAATTTGGTCATGGGAATAAACTATAAAGTCAATTACGGAAGAAGGACAAAGCACTTGCATAGTGAAAGAATTGCTTTAGATTCTGATGCTGTTTTGGTGATTAAGATTCCTTATGCTCAGGTTTTGCACATTTTATCTTAGTTATGTAGTTCTATTGTTGTTGTATTGAGAAAAACGGATCCAGCCAATAATTTAGTGGTTGGTGGATTCCTCAACAGAGACCAGCTTTTCCATTTGGAATCAGAGGCCAAGAAGATGGTGTTGAAGGGTCTTGAAGATATATTTTGCTGAAATGCCAAGATATTTAAATTTTTTTAAGAGAAAAAATGTTTGGTTTTGCCATGTTAATTGTTCTATGCTACATTAGTCCTACACAGGCAATTATGTAAGCCATTTTAACTTTGTTAGTACTAGGACATAATTGCTTACGTTTTGAAAAATATGGGGGTTAATTGGAACAAATTTAAATTATAGGATGAAACTGAAAAGTCAATTTTAAGTTAAGGGACAAAAAGTATATTTTTGCTGAAGATATGAGTCTTTGCATCTGTTCTGTGTAATGTTTAACAGTATCTGTTTCTTATCCGACAACCAGGACTTTGAGTCAAAACAATCTAAGTGGGACTATTCCAGAATCACTTGCCAGTCTCCCAAGCTTGATCAATGTGTATGTGAAATATTTTTTGATGCAGAAATAGAAGTTGCCCACTTTTTTCTTTAAAACTATGGTTTCTGAAAGTTTTGAAGGTAACTTCTATATATGTTAGTATCTGATGGATTGTTCAAACTCCTCTTTGCAGTCTGCTGGACTCAAATGATCTCAGTGGTCAGATTCCTGAGCAGTTATTTAAAGTTCCTAAATACAAGTATGGACGGTAAATTAATATTAAGTTGAAAATTTAAAGCACCATTGAAAGTCGTATGTCTATCCTTGTCCCAAAGGACCATTAATTCCTGTCTAAAGCTTAAAAGTTGGTTGGCGTGTCCAAAGAACCCAAATATAAACTGTTTTTTCAACAATCATGAACTGTGAAGAAAATTCCTATTAAATATCTCTAGCATGCCCTCTCACGTGTAAGCACTTGCACTAACATGTGCTGAAATTTAAATTAAGAATGAGAAAAGGGGTGTTAAGTATTGAACTCAAGTCTTGACCATTTGGCTAAAAAGGTTCTGATACCATATTATGGAATTGATTATCCTAAAAGCATAAGCTATTAGTTGTTAGCCCAGAAATGGTGTGTACACACACACATACACACGCATATATAATTAACAAGGTTGGTCTTCCATGACAAGGTTTATTTGGTGAAGAATTTCAAGCAACAAATAGTAGTGATAACAACAGACCCTCACAAAATGCTGCTTGATATTGTAAGATGAAATTGAGAAACAGAATTTTAAGGGATGAAAGCAATTTGAAATCTTTTTTGTCCTTTCTTTTATCTGATATGACTTATGTTCTAAATTTATGGGATTTTTGTATAGAATATCTAGTTTTAGGTTGCATAGATTTTGGCCAATGTTAATAGCACACTTAATATTTATTGCTCTCACTTTTATCAATTGTATTCCTTATTGCAGTTTCACTGGAAATAAGTTGAATTGTGGCATGAATTATCGTTCCCCTTGTGCTTCTAATAGTGCAGATCAAGGTTATTTTAGTAGATTATTTTGTTGGTTTTGTTTTGTAAGGTGGTGTTTTCTGTTTCTTCCCCTGGTGACAAGCTGAATGTTAATTTTTCTAAATTTGACAGGCTCATCTAATAAGCCAAAAATTGGCCTTATAGTTGGAATTATTGTAGGGCTAGTTGTTATCCTTTTTCTTGGTGGTCTGCTATTCTTCTGGTGCAAGAGTAGACGCAAGGGCTACAAGCGTGAAGTTTTTGTAGATGTTGCAGGTTTGAGTTTCTTTTTTATCTATGATTTGTTTTATTGTGAGGCTTCTCTTAAGTGAAACATGGGCATTAATGTAAATATTTTGTAGCATTTAAAATTATTGATCTGATAACCCTCCTTTGCATTCAATCTCAATAGGATCTAATACTTTAAACTCAAAGCAGATTTGTTATGGTATATGTCATAATTATCCACATAATAAATTAATTTATATTTATGGTATCAATTAATTGGCATTGCGCTATTTCTTGCTAATTGGATTCTCATATTGGCCATGATAGTCAACAGCATCCAGCTACAGTACTAATTCTTAATACTAATGTGGTGTTCACTTATTAATAAGGCTTAGTTCCTCCACTGTCTTGCTCTTTTATATTGTTAATATGTTTTGGTCATGCTTTTCCTTCTTTTGGGTGTCCCTGTACCTTGTGGCCCGCTGGATCTTATGATTACACATTGGAATGTACCCCTATCCATTCCTTTAAACCTCCCATGTCCAACGGCTACACTTATGATGCCTTCTTTTTCTAACAACAGAAGACTATTTACAGGTTGGACCTGTTCTGATCATGCTTTTGATTTTGAAAACTGGTTGAAATATATTTTCTTTTGGTAACAAAAAATAGGTATTGTCATAAAGACATTTAAGATTGATGTGAACTCCAGCTTTCCTCAAAACTCTCTATTTAATTTTAATTTTAATTTTTTATTTATACTCTTGTCTGGTCAGGTGAAGTTGATCGCCGAATCGCGTTTGGTCAACTAAAAAGATTTGCATGGAGAGAGCTACAGATAGCTACGGACAATTTCAGTGAGAAAAATGTTTTAGGACAGGGAGGCTTTGGAAAGGTTTATAAAGGTGTTCTCTCTGATAACACAAAAGTTGCTGTCAAAAGGTTAACTGATTATGAAAGTCCTGGTGGAGATGCAGCTTTCCAGCGGGAAGTTGAGATGATAAGTGTAGCTGTCCATAGAAACCTGTTACGGCTGATTGGGTTTTGTACTACTCCAACCGAGCGCCTCTTAGTTTATCCCTTCATGCAGAACTTAAGTGTTGCCTATCGTCTACGAGGTATATAGTTACAATGCATATGGGCATTGCTGGTCTACTGTGTTAAAGTTGATATTTTATGTTGAACTGTCTACTGCCTGAGTTCTTAATTTGCTTCATTCGTTAAACATTGCAAAAATGCAATTGAGGGGCAGAAAGTACTTTATGATTTAATGTGACGTATCAAATACTGATTTTACCAATTTTGAGATTTGTTCAAAACTTGAGATTTCTTTTGTCATAAATTATCTTCGTAACAGACATTTGGGGGATGAAACAAGAATGTCACAGATGAATAAGATTATGTTTGTTGTCACTACTCTCTGGCACTGTCATTACGCTAGCTTGTATCCTCTAAAATATTCAGCTTCGTACCATTTTTACATTTCGAAAGCATGAAGTATCATTGATTTATACCATGTAAGCCAATGAATCCTGTATCCTTGTCTGGTAGGAGTTGAATCATACGTAAGTAGCTTGGTTCTCTATATTTTCTTTGAGTCTGCTTTTAATCTGTCATCCTTTCCAGTTTAATTTGACTACATGAATCCTGTTGCAGAACTGAAACCTGGGGAATCTGTTTTAGACTGGCCAACAAGAAAAAGAGTGGCATTGGGCACAGCCCGTGGCCTAGAATATCTTCATGAGCATTGCAATCCTAAGATTATTCATCGGGATGTGAAGGCAGCTAATGTATTACTAGATGAAGATTTTGAGGCAGTTGTTGGTGACTTCGGTTTGGCAAAGTTAGTTGATGTTCGAAAAACCAATGTGACAACTCAAGTTCGTGGGACAATGGGCCACATTGCTCCTGAATACTTGTCCACGGGGAAATCTTCAGAAAGGACTGATGTTTTTGGTTATGGGATTATGCTTTTGGAGCTTGTTACAGGTCAACGGGCAATTGACTTTTCACGTCTAGAAGAGGAAGATGATGTGTTATTGCTTGACCATGTGAGACAACCTTACTTTAACATCATGGTCTCCTTGTTTGTGCCTCTGTGTGTCTTTGTGTTTAGTTCTTATTTGTTTAACATGCTTGTTACTTTTGCTTGCCTTTGGGTCCTTTGGTGATGTCTACTTTGGTGTTTTACTGATATAGAGAAAGTAATGACTGTGGTGAGCTGATAGAGTAAAACTATGAACTTGCAGTTATGTTTTTTTTTTTTTTTGTAGATTTTCCACCCATGTATACTATGTTTTCTCAATGCGACCAACATAAGAAAAACAGAAATGTGCTACGTAAGAGATTTTCCCCAGGTTGTGCATTTTTAACAATAACGTGCCATCAAGGCATCAACCTTTACAGTTGTCTGTGGTTGAAATTGATATGTTGTATTGTTATTACTTCGCTTGAATATAATACAGCTTAATAGATCAATCTGATTTTTTTAATTGATATAGTTATAATTAGACCCCTGCATGTTTTTTAACCTGGAATTAAGTCATGTGTTAGTTTTATGTGGCTTTCTACAGGTACACACGGTTTGCTTCTGATCACCCTTTACCTTGATATGATAAACAAAAGGTGTAACTGTTGGCTTTTGTAAAGAGATGTTTTATCCTCTGCCTTTGCCTTCACGGTGCTTGTGTTTGTCATGTTAAGAAAATGGCTTTGTAACATTGTCAGTTTTCACTTATTGGGTACCTTTTCTCTATTAATTATTTCCTTTATAGGTTAAGAAACTAGAGCGGGAAAAACGTCTTGATGCTATTGTAGACCGCAACCTAAATAAAAATTACAACATACAAGAGGTTGAAATGATGATAAAAGTTGCATTGCTCTGCACACAAGCTTCACCAGAGGACCGTCCAGCGATGTCAGAGGTTGTTAGAATGCTAGAAGGAGAAGGGCTGGCCGAAAGGTGGGAGGAATGGCAACATGTGGAGGTCAATCGAAGGCAAGAATATGAGAGACTACAAAGAAGATTTGACTGGGGAGAAGATTCGGTTTATAACCAAGATGCCATCGAGTTGTCTGGTGGGAGATGAGGTGGTCCATAAATTTGAATCAGTTATATTTCTATGTTGTATCTCAATATCTTTTTTGACAGGTTAGCTTGGTGAGAGATGCAACTGTTATTGTATTTCAATTGTAAACAGCGAAAAAAAACATTGTAATCTTCTTGTGCGCCAATGATGCTTGTTGAGAGATTTGTCTTTATTCTTATTTATGTATTTGTCTTTGTTCTTATTTATGTATATATTTATTGTTAGTAAACAATGCTGAGAATACTTGAAACTTACCTCATTTGTAATGTGCAAATATTTCACTCTCTAAAGCTGAGTATCTAAAAGGATGTTCACTGGTCTGATCATTGGATTTTCTTTTCCTTAGTAAGCAGTAATTCATACAAAAGCTGCTTTTTCGTATTGTGTTTTACTATTGTATAATGTTCGTGTGTAAGGCAAGTGTTTATTTTTTCTCTTTTGGGGAAAGGAAGGTTGTTTTGGCGAAGTGTAGGGTGTTGTTGATGCCGTCCAGCAGCTTTTATTGAAAAATTCTTAGCTGCCCCGAGACATGCGCACAGTGCATAGTCTTAATTTACATAAGATATGGGATAGCTCGCCTTACTTTCTGGAAGAGAGGCAAATTTAGACTCACAAATGAAGCATAGACTTCTGCAAAGAGTGGGTTCCCATGTAGGGGTCTGAGGCTACGACGTCGATCATTCTCGTATGGGACTAGACCAGGTTTGCCCAGCGAGCTTGTAGCTTCTGTTTAGGTCAATGTAGGGCCTTCCTTATGGGGTAGTTCAAAATCTTCAATATCAATTTCTTGACTTTTATTGTTTGTGTAATAGCTGAGTACAGTACATTTCTCATTTGTGACATGAACTACCAGAGAATGCCGCGCGTCCAAAACGTAGCGTCTGTACCTGCAGACATGAACTACAGTCTCTTGCTTGGAAGCAACAGTTTTTCCCCATTCTCGGAGTGTCTCTTTATCCATTTTACGTCCACGTTGCCATTGTTCTGGGCTTCCTCCATACATTTTGTTCAGCCCTGCAGGTACAGAGGCTCTAGGTTGATCGCGGCAATGTCGAACTCAAAATTAATGGCCTATTGGTTGTAATCCATGCCTGCCATCGCCAGATCTTCTGTAGACATTGCTTCCCAGGATCAGGAGCGATGGTGGGGGCGATTGCCCGTGTATGGACGAATATATAATAATTCTTGACTGTAATTTTATAAGGAGGCGGCAGCACCACCATTTATATGAATATACCAAGGCTTCTCCTGGCTTATGCTTTGATAAACCAATTCGCGAAGTTGCATGTCCAACGTTCATATCATCAAACCCGTGATTTGATCTTATTTTCCGATTGTAATCCCGTCGTGACATGTTCTTGATGAGCTGGGTTTATTAGTAAACTTTAGTTAACAATTACGTCATGCCATGTTATTTACTATACAATAGTATGAAATTTGAATTTTAAAATTTTTAAAGGATGATATTTAATTTATTGTTAATTGACTATTTTTTATTTATCAAGTTTAGATTATAATATATAATAAAAATAATTTTTTTAAAAAATTATTTTTATTATGTATCACAGTTTAATCATGATTAATGAATAAAAAAAAATATCAACGAACGGTAGTTTAAGTCTACATAAGTCCACCTCTTTTAACAGAACGCTGCTTTATCAACATTGGAATGCTCGTGAACATCAATACAATTACTAGTAGTAAATCGTGTTTTCGGATCCTAATTTTAAATGTGACCAATTTGAAAGTAGCATCGTGCGCAACCGACTCCACGGTTAAGAAGTTGGCAATCACAAAGATTAACAAGACCTTTTGTCTTTTGGTGGCCAAAATTGACAAATCCATTTGACTTGAGCTACTCTAATCACGAATGGTATACTAACACTAGATTGTTAGAGGTAGTTTTGCTTCAACCGTATGTCTTTTGCACTTTGTCCTACATTTTATGATATAACTGGTGAAACCTAATTTTAAAAACAGGTCCAATAATGTCTTGAGGTCCACCTAATAAAATTATAATCTTTTATAAGAAAATAAATAAATAAACTCTCCCTTTTTTTTTTCTTCCTTCTTCATTTTAAGTAAATAATCAGAAGGCAGAAACCCACGATTTGCATAAAGAATTGCACATAAATATAAGCTAAATGGAGGAACGCACGATACAAAGAAACAATAAAGAGAAAAAGTGCATAACTTTCCTGTTATATAATATGATTCTCCATCATAACAGCGGTTCCTTAAGTCCTAAGTTCGGCTTTCTTGTCACTACTTGAAGCGACAGCCTTAGCCCGTTCGCGGATCTTTATTTTCACCCATTCCGTACCTAGTTCCAAACTCAAATTAGCAGCGTGAATGTTGTCAACCTTTTGCTCAGTCTCTGGGTCAGCCACCAAGTGTGGTGGCGGCTGTTTAAAGCTCCGCTTGAACTCCTCAAGCTTGATTGCGCACTCCATGTAATCTGCACCAGCCATCAAAGTACCTGCATTATGTTCATAGACTTAGACCAAAGAACTGCTAAATGCTTTCTTATTCTCAATATTTCTTATTCTCCTCTTCATCCACCGCTAAAGCCGATATATGACCCTCAAATAGTGCTATGTGTCCAAACAATTTATCCTTCCTCGAAAAAGTGGTTCCACACGAGCACTTCCACTTTGACTCCATGCAATGCTTCATATGGTTCTTCAAATCCGAAAGCACCGAGAAGTTCTTCTTGTGACACCGATTACATGAATACATGTTTGGACAATGGCTTCTTTTAAAATGGTTCTTCACTCAAACAATTGACTTCAACGCTCGAAATTTCTTGTGCAATTTATTCCGAGTGCAACCTTTAAGAGGGCAAGAAAACTGCATTGTCTTCCGCCGCGTGTCCTCGAGTTTAACAGAGGACTTCGCCAACGCTTCAGGAGTTTTGAATTGATTTTCATGTGCACGCATGTGCATTTGCAAGTTCGCATCACGTCCGAATCCTTTCCCGTAAATTTTACAGAAATGAACATGCTCCACTAGTAATTCTATGGCGTCTAGCTCCACGATTTCACAATCTTCACCCTTATCTTTCACTTCCTCATCCTCTAAAACTTCAACTTTCAAATTAGCAATCTGTTCACCGTTCTCAATGCCTGAACAATTCAATCCTAGTTTGTTCCAAGGTACCATATTCAATGGTTCGGATAAACCTCCAATGACAATCAATACAGATGCTACAGCCACTGTCAAAGTTTGTGGGTATGAGATAAGAACGACGCCATTGACGATTATCTGGTGGGTGACTGAGACGACCTTGTTGTAGACCATGTTTATCTGATCCTTGCTGACGAGAGTGTTCCTGCTTATGGATTCAGATAGGAAGTGTTGCACAGAATCCAATCTCGTTCTGACCATGGACAGATTCTAAAGGGGAACCCAAGGATCCGCAATCGATTCCCGCCCATGATCTATTTGAATAGCTTCGCTCGAATTCGGCATCTGTACTAGCTGTTCAATGCCAAGCTGAAAAAGAGATTCCGACTTATCAATCAGAGTCTCAGAGCATACAATATCCATAGAAAATGGTTAGCCCGAGTTGAAAAGGGGAAGGCACGTGTCAGTTTAGCTCAGTTCCATTAGAGACGTTGCAATATCCATTGAATTGAATTGGGGTTTTGGTAAATGACAAAATTTTTTGTCTTTATAAATATATAAAATATGTTTTGTTTATATTTAATATTATTAAAAAAATTTAAATAACGTATTTTAAAATTTTTTAGTTTAATTACATTTAATTTTTTTGAGAATTTTTGTTTATTTTTTAAAAAATATTTTTTATTTTATTGAGAGAAAAAGTAAAAATAAAAAGAGAGAACGAGAGAGAAAGTGAGAGAGAGAAATTTTTTTTTATTATTACAGTTATGTCATTAATAAAAAATATAATTATCTTTTAACATCGTAAGAAAATTTTCATATTCATGAAAAATTAAGATTCTCATCTCTCTCAATCAATATTTTTTTGTGAAAAATTTATTAAAAAATTATTTTTGAGAATCTTAATTTTTCAAGAATTAATTTTTAAAGACTTGTATTAAATATGAAAATTTTAATTTCTTAGATTGAGATTCTTAAAAAACTAAAAAAAAATTTGCATACCAAATATCCCATAACTATCTTACTAAAATATTAATTGAAATGTGCCGGTTTTGACATTATAAATTGTGGATTTCCACAATCTAAAAGGAAAAAAAAATTAACTTGGCTTTTTAATTGTCAATATAATTCTTCTCTTAGCTTCAATTATCTGATTTTAGAATGGTTATTGCAAAATACTAGATGATGGAGCTACCCTCCCAAGAACACTAAGCAAGGGATTTATTTTTGCTTTTTTCAAGCAAAGATAATAGCAGTGCTTTCAAGAAAAAGCCAGAGAGCCAAAGATCACCGACTTCTCAACTTTTTTTTAAGTCAAAAGATACATGATTAATAAGGGAAGGTATACCTAGTGAATTAGGAAACGTTTGCAAACCAAAAAATGAAGGCGGCCTTGGCATTCTTAAGCTAAGAGAAATGAATGAAACCTCCCTAATAAAGGTGGATTGAAATATGAGGTCTAAATTGGAGGAATTATGGGTAAAAACCTTATACTCTAAGTATAAATAGGAGGGCTTAAAGCCAGACATAAGAAGCATAAATAGTAACTACACCAACTTATAAAGAAGTATCAAGCAAGTTTGGAAGACAGTGGAGGAAGAACTTGGTGGATTATTGGAGATGAAAATATGTGAAATTTAGGATAGATAAATGGATCTAGGGAGGCAGGAAATTGATAGACACCGTAACGAATACCTTACCTGAGAGCTTCATAAAATGCACTGTCTCTGATCTTTTAAACAACTTAGGAAATTGGGACTGATCTAGAATCACCCCATTTACCAAAGATGCCACTAGGATTTTATTGGAAGCAACGAAGACCCCAAGTGATAACACAACTAGTGATTTCCCTAGTTGGATATACAACCCTAATGGAAACTTTACGACGAAATTAGCATACCTATCCAAATTAAGCCACAACTAGCAAACCAATCACCTCTGGAGGAAAGTATGGAGATAGTCTGGGCCACAAAAAATTAGAACAAACTTATGGCTTATAAGACACAACATTTTACTAATCAATGGTTTAACATTGGAACGTCATTGAGATGAAACCGGGGTGTGTCACATTTGCTGCAAAGAAAAAAGAATTTACCATGCATTGCATAAAAAAATTGTGATCATGCAAAAAACACATGGCTTAGACTCACTCACCCAAGGAAATGGAGGGAGTTCTTTAGTTTCAATATACAAAGTTGGTTAGAAATAAATCTTACAAGAGACCTAGGAAGAGATATAAGGGACCATCTTGAATGGAAGATTTTGTTCAGGGTCACATCTTGGAGAATATGGGTGTGAAGATGTGAGCTTATTGTCACATTCCGACACATAAGCGCCACGCAGACATGACATAGACACGATGTGGCGCCTAGTCAGCAACTTTTTCATGCAAGCATCTAGAAGGTTTCAAAATGTTCTAAAATTTTCTAAATAATTCTTGTACATTCTAAAAGACTTTAGAAGACTCTAAAATAGAGTAAAATACTCTAGAATCTAGTAAAATATTCTAGAAGGTAGTGGAACACTATAGAAGATAGTGAAATATTCTAGAAGATGGTGGAAGCACTATGTCCTAAAATTCTCTAGAAATGTGTGAATAACTCTTGTAAATACTAGTAAGTTAGAATATTCTAGAGATGCATTATGAACTATTGGATCAAATAGATCCTAACCATTCATCTAAGGGGAGGTGGCCTATATAAACCCCCATCCCTCATTTGTAACCAATTCAAGAATCACAAAGCATTTGAATATTAGAGTTCCAAACATTCTCCAAGTTCTCTTGTTATTTCTCTTGCTCACTCGCTAGCTTTCATCTCTTAATCCTCTTCTGAGAGTTGTGTTGGGAAAGACTGACTTAGTTAACAACAAAGGGGAGTGTTCTAACTAAGTGCCGCACGACTCAAACTCAGGAGAAAAGAGTAAGGTCGTGACATTATTTTCTAATCCACAGTCACTCCATAGCAAGACTCTGGGGGTAAAAAATAATCTATAAATATTTTTACTAAAAAAATTATTTTTGTGGGAGTAATATTTAAATTTTTGTAAAGACAAAAGAAATTTCTTGTGGTTCAACGTAGATCCGCCACTGGCAAGACTATTTTTCTCCTGCATTGCCAATGCCCGAGAATGCATGAAGTGGATGGGAGCGAAGGAGAAAATACTAGGCAAAACTCTTGAGGTTGGGGATATATGCTGAAAACGGTTGAGAAACAACCGAACCAAATACAACATGGATGGATTAGTCAACTACTCGAACATGGCAACGTGCGGAGGAGTTCTTCGTAACATAGTAGGCGAATGGATCAAAGGATTTACGCGAAAAGTAGAATTTTGCAATCCAACAGATTGTGGAGCTCTAGAGTATCTTAACTGCCTTTAATCTGGCCTGGGATATTGGAATCAAAGAATTAGAGGTAGAGTCTAACTCGACAAACACAAATGATTTATGTAGAAATAGGTGCCCCAGTAACCACCCATATGCAGGTCTATATATTTATATCTAGGAAATACTAGACAAAGACTGGTCAATACGCATAATCCACTTTTTAAGAGAGAAAAAAGGTGGTCGACTGGATGGCACACTATGCTCACAACCATACAGAGATTATGCACACCTACAACAGGCCTCCAAGTGGATGCCGCCACTTGGTTATTAATGACATAAAAGGGGTTTCTACCCCATGGTTCTATGTGCTGTAGTTTTATAAGACTCTCTTATGTACCAAAAAAAAGAAGATAAGGGAGCAAAAACTAGCGTAACAAGCCGAGACCAAATATGAGGGTTTGTACCACGCCACGATGCTGTCTAGGCCTGTATAAAGCCCCTCTCTAACGTCAAAAGCCATTGAGCCTACTGGGTAGGTCCGTAATCTTGATATTGGACATATTATGCTTGGGCTTTTTTTTTAACACCGCCCACTATACAACCAAATCCAATAATCTCAAAATCATTATGAGAATTATATACTTCCGACGTTAAAAAAAAATTCAAAAAATTATATACAATATACAGAGTTCAAAAGTCAGGATGGATCTATGAAATTGATTTGGCACTCCATTTGAGGTGTTTTGCCTTGCTTTTTTTATCTTGACAGTTTGTACCTTCTTTATATTTATCTCTTGTTTTAGTGACAAATCACTATTTTTCTCGATGTTCCTTCAGCATATATTATAATCTGAGAGAGCTTCTAGTTAATTAAACATGAGGAGAGAAGTTATAGGCTTATAGCTAGCTAAGTTAGAATATTGAACGATAATTAATCATTTTTCTTTTGGGTGCAAATTTCTTTTCTTTTTATTATGTATAAATAGTTAAACTGCATACCTACGCAGCCATCAATTTCTTATATTGTTTTACCAACTCCACATTTGGCAACGTCATTATATGGTTTATGATTAGCATTCTTCTTATTTCTTAATTATCGATAGTCAATTCACGAGATCAATGATGGTTTCTTACTCCCATTAAAGGGCGATATGAATTCTGTTAAGTGCTTCCATTCTTTGTACTATCCAGAAGAATTAAGCAGGGTCTTCAAGTATTTGGCTTTGGCGTGTATAAAACCACCACCTATACGCCATGAGGAGTAAGGAGTTTGGGTCAAATTTCTTTTATGCTTAAGACTTGCTTGATCACCTATTCAACCTTAAGATATGCCTTATGAAGCTTCGTGTTATTATTTAATAATCAATTATCAACGAATTCCACTTGTCACCTTTTATTTTGCCCAATCCAAACACCCCTTTTCAGTTCTTACAAATAGTAGTTTTTTGACTGCATGCTACATGCTTGTTCGTGGACGCCACATATAATTAGGATGAATTCACGGTTTGGCACAACGCACAACCATAAATGGATGCTATCTCGTGCAGTCTCTCGACACTCCCAGCAGCCAACGAGGGCTTTGGTGCTATATAATGACAAGATAATTTTTTATTTTTATTTTATTTTTATAATACTTGGAGTAACCTCTCGCTATTAGTTTTTTTGGAATTATTCAAGCACTAAATGTAAAGATCCCTTCCAACAAGTATTTTCTTCATACATACTGTTTCAATAATTGAAATCGAGACAAGGTATTTAAAGAGTCCAAATCCCTTTCACTTGAATTTGTTGGTTCGACAAAATAATAACAGTTGTGCTAATCTACAAATATTTTCAAGCTCCAAGTTTTTGAATTAGATAAAGGTAATGCATTAGTTAGAGGCTACATAAGTCCTCATCAAGTCCCAAATTCCAATTGGAATTCGTTTTAGTCTTACTTATTAACTGTGTATCCATAAAGATATTGTAAATATAGGAATTGGGTAGGGCTTAATTTCAACGGAACCATTAACGCTCAGATACTTCGGATCGATGGCATATTGGAAACACTTTCTAAAGGGGATCTAAACGTAAGCAAGTGAACCATGACCTTGCTTAAGTTCTCAAATATCTACCTAAAGGGAAATCTATTCCACTATAAAGAAACTTTTTGACCTTGGCCCTTTACGGAGTTTCTATATCGATTCCTTCCGGCATCCTTTGCCCCCAAAAAGATTACTTTTCATTCAGTTTTATCCATTGGAGTCTAGGACCCAGCATATACGTTATATTATCTTATTTGATTTTCATATCTCTAGACTCCGCTCAATTTAACCCACCCTTAGACCTAACTAATTTTTTAGAGATCTAATAACGTGCATTCATGGCAGACCTAAGGCCAGGACTATTATTTTTTAGCTTTAGGACGTCTTTAGTGTGCTGGCTGCTACATCAATTTAATTATCTTCTCATTTCAAGGACCCATTTTGTATGAATTCAAATCCCTTAAAAACTATTTGAATAATGATAGTGGTGGAAAATTATTTGAAAATATATATGAGACCTAATGAAGTAGAAAAAGTCGATCCACAACAGATAGGTCTATCTTAACGCTATGTGGTAAACTTCAAATGTACAATACAATAAATTATCCAAAAAAAAAAGTGACGACAGTGTGGCAGATTTCATTAAGGGAATAGATCATTCAACTGTGGGATTAGGTTGTTAAGTTTTGGCATCTCTTTCAAATCATGTTTTAACATTATATTTAAGAAGGACTTTTCCTTGTTGCTTTGACAATCTAGCCCGTCCTTCTTGCCTTTCATCAGCAGTGTATATATATAATTATGAGTTATATATATAATTACTTGAATAAGACCCCGAAGCTGCTCCTTTCACAGTGGTTATGTCTTCAATGAGTATGATCAGTTATGGGTGTGGTTAATCAGAAAAGAGAGAGAGATCTAGAGAGAGAGTATTAATTATCGCTCGCAACAGAGTTCAATTATTTTACAAATTTTAGATACCAATACCAAACCAATATATAATAATACATAACACAAATTTTGTAGTAATATTTGATAATTTATATTTATGAATCAAATTTTAGAGGCAGATCTTTATTTCAATTGTACTCCTTTTTTACTATACTGAGTTACACCAACCAAGCAGCAACAAAGTATAACATCTATATATATATACACTATAAAACTGTGTCATGTGTTTGGACGACGTGTGAGTAGTTGACAAAGAAAATATATTTCATTATTCAAAACATTAATAACTTGAGCAAACACACAACGGGATTAAGTCAATTTCCGAAATCTATCATAAAACGTAACTCTTGCTTAAGCTGTTAACCCGATCGAGGACATCTTAATTCTTAAGTATCATAATCCCCCAAAAGTTTCTGCAGCGAACTGCAAAATATACAATATTATTTTGACAGTTATGGTTGGCTCCAACATAAAAAATATCAGTTGCAATAATTTATATTGAGTATCCAGTTTGCATTTGTACTCGTAAGTAGCCAAAGAGATCCAGAAAAAATTAAGTGGATTATTTGGTTAAGACGTAGTAATGTTTCCTAATTATATCTTTGTTCTAGTAATGAAATTTTATCAGACAAACTGAGAGTACTCTCATCTTCGATAGTCCCATAACTCAGGTTTCGATGATGTCCACGTAGCTCTTCAGTATTTAATAACCTTCGATAGCTCGAGATTCATGCAATCTGAGGTTAGGCCATAGATCAATTTTTTTTTTTTTTTGGTAGAAGAGAAGACTCGAACTCACTCCCTACCCTACTTCCCAATCCCCACGCCATAGATCAATTGAATGTCCAAAAATGTGACAATGTTGTTTGGTCTTCGGAAAATTCTAATTACCTTTTTCGGTTTCCTAACTACTGGGGCCCTCTCTCATCATTGCCAACCTTTTACGTCACTCTATTGACATTTATGGCATGGTCAACTCTCTCTCTTTCCCTATGGGAGTACAAACCGTAGTTGCTCGGGTTATCAACCATAAGAAATCTCGTTTGATTTTTCGTCACTGTAGCACATATTTGAGAATGATTCTTAAGTTCTTGCTTGAGAGCTGCTCCCTCTATCCAGAGTGGTTGGCTAGCTGGTGCAGGTTGAAAGATTTCACTTGCTCGAATATATTATTTAAAATATAATACCAACTATCAAAGTTTGGCAGAAAAAGCTGAAATTTTGTCGTCGAAGATTACAGATCATAACTTGGTAAAAAAGGTACCCGCGCGTGTCTTGTAGTCCTTAATTCTCACCTTGCTTCTTGTAATCTTTTCTTCTTGTTTTAAAAGAGAATTTCGGATTCTGAAATCACGACACGACTAAATTACGTGTGCATGAAATTCAGTGCCGCTGACCGCCGTTATATACATAATACATCATAGAGAAGTATAAGAAATTATTTAACGAATTCTAATAAAATTACGTGCAAATTTATCCATGTTGATCAGGTTAAACTGTACTGAATTTGGAAGATTTTATGCCGTAACCTGAGTAGGATACTTTACAGTTTACACTTTAAGTGACAAAGCAACCAGAGCTAGCGTCATCTCATCTAAAACAGAGGACTATAATCGTTATGAACACTGTTTACGCAAGATCACCACAAGAACACAGTGAAGCGGTAAATATTATGGGACAATGACTAGCTTATACGTATTCTTCCTTTTACACAAATCTAGTACTACGCAATCTCATGGAACAAAGGGTCCTCCAGCAGTAGCTCAGGCCACATAGAAGGGCCCACTTCTCCGTAAACACTAGAATGATCACCCATAATTGTCATTGAAGTCTCCGTCATTGCAGGTGGAGCCACAGGGGAAGGAGATGGAGTGCTCGAGCATGAAAGAAGCCATGGAGAATTGGGTGAGCTTAACACTGAGTTGTTCTTCGTCAGACAGAGGGAGTTCAAAAGATTACTGGTATTGGTATCCATGTCCGCGAAGGTACTGTTTATGCAGTTTAAGTTGTCGTCGGTAGATGCTTGAGGCTGCAGGAGATGTTGTAGGCATTGAAGACTGGCCAGTTGAACGGCCTCTGCTTGTAGTCTGGCAGTATTTTGTTCCCATGGTTGATGGTCCAAAAGTTCTTTCAGATTAGCCAGAGCTATGAGATGAGGCAAGCTTGAGAAGATATCAGTTCGAGGCTGGTGTGTGAGCGGATCATAACCCATTTGAATCAGCTTCTTCTTGAGATGGGTGTTCCAGAAATTCTTGATTTCGTTATCTGTCCGTCCTGGTAAGTGGCTCGCAATTGCTGACCATCTTGTAAGGGGGAAAATTGCGAAAGTAAGTTTTGGAATGAGCACAAATATAATTTTTTTATGCAAGATTCCCACCAATTAAAAGAAAATGCATAAATAGTGTTGAAATTACTTGTTTCCCAGGATAGCATGGAGATTCAGAATTGTTTGTTGTTCTTCTTGGGAAAATTTCCCTCTCTTTATGTCAGGTCTCAAGTAGTTCGTCCATCTTAACCTGCAACTTTTGCCACATCTGTTGAGCCCTGCAAAAAACACAAATATTCATCCACGTTAGAGTCAGAGAGAAATATCCATGAGAAGTGAAGATATTCTGACCGGTGATCGCTTTCTATATAATATGGATAGGTAGCTAGTGCACCTGCTAGTTTTGGAAGAGCCCTCCAGCTCCCATGACCATGTTTTTCAATGTAGCTAACAAGCTTCTGATCTTCTTCTGGGGTCCAAGGACCTTTCTTCAAACCAATCTCATCACAGCACGGAGACCTTCCCATTTTTAATACTATCCTAGTTACCTTATTCCTTCCTCTTCTCCTTTTCGCTTTTGTCTTCAAAGAAGAAGCTGAGTTGCTTCCTTCGAATTTAAACTATCCCAAGAAATTGGGCTGCCTCCTACATATCCGAGCTTGAATTGCAGCTTTCTGTTCTATTTATAAACAACCATATATCTTCTGTTTCCACAGCCACATCATAAGTCCTAGTAGAAGGTGTGCTGAGAAGAAATTCTTGCGTGGACCAGCTCCACCACGTAGGATTGTGGAGCAGCAAACTATAGCCTGACGTATTAGCAATTTTGGGAGACCAGACCTGATTATTGTATGTCAGGTGTCATGCTATACCTGGCTGGTCCACAATCTAAGTGGTAGACCTGATGCACACATAAGAATATTTCCATGAATAACGTGCTAGCTTTTTATTTGCTAGTTAAAACCACCATACCTTCTCTTGTATAAAATGACAGGTGCGCCCTCCTCCTTCAGCTTTCTTTTCATCAAGAATTGACTTTGTTTTTTCTTTGGGCATGAATTTTTTGTGCCTGCCCTTTTTCATTTGGCTAATATAATGGGTGTGCGTCTGACGGACAATTAAGAAAATAATAAGTGTGCATTTTCAACGAAGCCCTATTCTTGGGTTCCTGCAGGGACCCACAAGCATATCCCATCCGGACCGTTCATTGGCCTTATATACGTCATGATCTGTGATGGCTTTTAACTTCCCAATTGCCCCAACATTATTGAAACCTTAATCTTATATGATTTATCATCTCAGAGACTCAAACCGAGAAAGGGCAAAAGATGAAGATACAGAAAGCTGTAAGGCATATTAGGACTACAGTACTAAGCATTAGGTACTTTTTAATCACTAACCAATTCTCTAGCTCGTTTGGTTTTCTATAAATTCGATTAACAGAACCAAAAGAGAGAGAGAGAGAGAGAGAAATAAAGACGATTAATCGACGCGGTTAATGTAATTAGAATGAAATGCATCAGGAAAAAGAGCAGTAGGATAAAGATGAGGGAAAGTAAGTTGATTTTATGCAGCATGCAGCCGCGTTGCTATTCTTTTTTATGCCAAAATTAGAGTGAATGAGCAATTCTTTTACACGTGTTCACATTCATAATATCACGGGTTTAACCAAACACATGGTTCATATCAAGGCCATCTTCTCCCTCTTTCCAGAGATGGTGGCAGAGCAGAGAAGAGAACGTACGTAATCCAATTGTACGATGTGATGATTATCTATTAATGGCAGTTGTATCTTTCAGCTACCATTACCAAAATGCTGTAGGCGCCAAAAATGCGTTACAGCTGTTCTTTTTAATTTCTACTATGGTAGATGCTGGTGATCATAATCATACAACAAAACGAATTGATGTCTTGAAAAATATTGGTTCTTTGTCGGGACATGAGGATTGTGACTAATTGACCATCCAGGGAGCTTGTTAGACGGCATGTTGGTGCGGCAAACTCTCTAAATCTCTATAGTCTATTGTAGCGGTTTGAAATCCATGCCCTTTCTAAATATTGGGAAGGCATTAATTGGTTGTTTGATGCATTGCCTTTCTCTATTCCAATGTGGGACAAAGCAGACTTCACTATTTATTCATCTACTCTAGAGGAACACGAATTATGAGAGACTGAGATAGATGTTGGACGTACGTAGTACGTAAATACAAAAACGCATACTTTCATCTTCGACAGCATCGTGAGTATCAACAGTGAACTATCGATCTTATCAAATGTTCTGTGAGTTTTACATAAATTTTCCGTAAGTGCCTTATATTTGTATGGTATCCATATATATATATATATATATATATATATATATATATAATAACCACAGAATTAAGCGATTAAGTTTCAAAAACTAATGTTCCGTGCATTAATTATCAGGATGACATTATATTTGAATCTAATGAATCCCTGCGTCTATATTTACAAGTATGACTCCAGCTAAATCACAATTTTCTACAACAGAAAATCCTTTTTCGTTTCACTTTAGGTTTCTCTAATCACCTCTACTCTTCTAATTATAACTGAACTATAGCCTTGAGCTTGGGTTGGCCTGTGATTGCTTCACATTTTCAACCTTTACCATATAAATATTTAATTTGAAAGGAAAAATATATATATATATGTATATATATATATATAGTTCAAAAAGAGGGCTTTCTTATTTCTTAAGCAAGTGGTTTCTTAACTAAACCATATTATAGAATAACGAATGACCCCGAGAATCGAAATTGAAAGGATAAGCTTGCTAGAAGTAAAAGCCTCTTGACAAATTTTTCTGCCTTCCCCTTTCTCTTATACCGCATCGTTGCCATCCCGTACAGTTTACTTGGAAATGACGCTTCAAACTAAAACTTAGTTTGAGGATCAGGACAAAACATCCCATCATGACCTCTGCATCTCACGGAAAACTAGTTTAGTATTTTATTGATTATCGTGTGAATAAAAAAATTATTCACCCATAATAAATTAAATACAAATTAATTTAAACTCACAGTCTGAGCCTATAAAACTAAACACAGCCTTCCATTACTAACAGGCCAAAGGCCAAATGGCCATTTATGATTATTTAAATTGAGAGAGAGAGAGTGAAAAAGAAGGAGGGAGGGAGGCAAATAGATTGCTTGTTCATCGACTTGATCGATTTCGTTGTCCGGTGGACCACCTTCTCTTACAAAAAAAGAAGAAGCAGGTTTAACTTTAAGGTCGTTACTGATGTCATGTCACTGTGCATAAGAAAAAATGGAACTTCCAGTGTCACCTAAACAATTGATTTGCTTGTTCGCTTAAGTTTCTATCCGCTACATCTAAACTCGGACTTTCTTCTACGCTTCTCCATGCCATGTATATTAATATGCTCTTTTCCATAGTAGGATGTAACTCTTTAGTCCTTTATATGCTTAATTAAATTACAAAGATTCGTCTGGCTAAAATTTCTTTGAGTGGGGGCCTTGGGGCAATTAAAGAAATTATCAGAATTTCTATTATGCATGTGTAACACGCCGAGAGCATTTCCTTTCTATTATAGGTTCAACGTATAAACCAGCATACCCCATAAAGTAAACTAACTATGTTTGTTGTTTGTTAACTGCTTAATTTTCAGTTCAGTCCAAAAGCTTTAATCTCATGCTTCCAATTCCGCGCATCTTTCCACTACTTGTGTTTTAACGCAGATCAAACCGCGGTATACCAAACAATTTCCTGATGTCTGTTATTCGTAAAGAAATATCTGGGAAGTAGAACCTTTACTGCAGGTAGTGCCATATATTACACTACCACCAAAATAATATATAATACAAGAGATAAAAATATCCACCAAACAAGATAATGATGATTGAAAAATAATTTTGAACGTGAAGCTTTATAAGTTCAGCCTTTTGTGTTAGCTCATGCAGCTGCTTCTTCGGCTTCTGCAGCTTCTTTAAGGACGGAGGTGGTCTGACAACAATGCTTTTCTTCCATTGTCGATCAAGCCTTCTGGAAAACCTCTTACTGATACCCTTATCAATTTCCCTTTCCCGTTTCACTGTAAACACGCGAGCAATTTGTATTGATGCAACGGCTACATGAGTAATTTAAAACTAAATACATGCAGACAGGTAGCTAATATTCTTGCATCCCCAAAGAGGGACCCATAGCTGCCGAAGTCATCTAGGAGCCTTAGAAAATGGTTCCCGAGCATACGTCAGAGCTCCCGTCATTAAACAAAGGGCTGCCCAAATCGATTTTATTTTTTTACACAGAGAAAAAAATATCATAGAATAACCACTACTCAATTCTTATACACTGTGGATATACATGACAGTCATACAAATTGAAACTTTAAAAGACATTAGTGTCAGTTGAGTGAAGGGAGGGACCGAACCTTTACCTATACTGAATCCAAAAGAGAAGGTCGCTTTAAGAAGATAATAGATATTGTATTTTCAATAGTAGAAACTAGAAACCATAGCTACCCAAAAAAAAGAAAGAAGAAACAAACAAACAAAAGGTAAAGATATTGATCCAGTTATAGCTTAATTGAGTATGATCATAACACAATTAAAACTACTGTGAGTTAGACCTTAGCCATAGTCCTTTTTTCTTTTTTTCTTTTCTTTTTTCTTTTTAATTTGCTTCAGCTACGTACAATAGTGTGCAAGATTGGGTAGAGTCACAGCCGTGGAACCAGGGGAGGAGCTAGGCAATTTCTATTGGGGGGCTGAAAATAAAAAATTAAAGAAATCAATAAAAATATATTAATTATATATAATAATTAAAAATTTAAAATAATCAAATATAATACATATTTTATAAACTAAAAAATTATAAAAAATTACTTACAATTTTTTTTAAAATTTTTATTTTATGAAATTAAGTTATAAAAGTTGAGTTAGTATTTAATATATCGGCGGTAAATAATTTTTTATTTATTAATAATATTTATATTATGACTGAGAAAATTAATTTTTAAAAAATATTATTTTTATTATATATTATAATTTAAATTGATAAATAAATATCGACAGTAAATTAATTTTTTTTTTAATTTTTAATTAAAATAATTTTTTTAACTAAGGACAGATAAATTATAATATATTTATATTTAAATAGTAAATTATACGCTATTATTAAAATTTTTTGAACATTTTGGGAAGATTAAACCTCCCTCGATACATAACTACCCTCAGTCCCTGCGTGTAACTAAGGGAGACCATAATACTGCTACCCTTGGAAAGATATTTTAATTCCTAGTGACTATATCAGCTTATGGTGGGGTTAGATGAATAAAAAAGATATTCGCGCGAAGATGGCTTTCAATGACCATTGAGACCAACTGAGTGTATTCTAAATTACACAATGCATATTTGTGAACTTCGAAGTAGAAAGGCTATGCAGGTGGAGAGAAAAGAACCCATTAGGCGGGATGTTTCTTGTTACCCCCCTCCAACGGGATTTTACAAACTTAATACTGATGGTGCATGCAGGGTGAAAGAATGGATGCAAGTTGCGGAGGTTTATTTCGGGATGAACATGGAAACTGGAATAAGGTTTTGCCTATAATATAGGCCATGCTATAGCTTAATTATAATGCTAAAGTTATAGATTTGCTAATTGGCTTGGACATGGCATGGAATGTTGAATGTGACCCTTTAGCTTTAATTCGCTTCACCAAGAACCTGAAGATGGACACAGCAGGAGAATTCCAAGCTCTCAATATTCTTAGATGTCTGATCCAAAAAAACTCGGAGCTCACCTTTTGTCACACTTTAAGGAAGGCAATCGTTGTGTGGATTAACTAACCAACTATGGAGCTAACTTGAAGCATGACCTCGTGTGGTTTGAATTTCCTCCCCCTAAGTTGGGAAGCCATGCTGCTGGGGCTATTTTACCTCTCCGAATTTATTAGTTAGTTTTTTTTTGGGACTCTTTGCCCTGTGTAAATAAAATGGTGTTTTAACAAACAAAAAAAGGACGGAGTGAATGGAAAGGTTCTTTATATTTAAAAAGTTATAATTAATTAAGGAAAATTTTAATATTTTTTTTTATATATTTAAAATAAAATATTAATTAAATAAATAGGAGATAACTGAAGTAAAAAAATAACTGGAGACAATATATCACAAATCCCAAATTTTAAAATTTAGGATGTGAGAAAAGAAATTTTTTTAAAAAACCAGCTCGCAAGATATGGAGCTTCCCCGGCCAAAGAGTGGATAATCCAAATTAATTAATTTTTTATAAGTATCCAATTTAATTATACGTGCGTCTTTCTAAGACCATCCTTCATTTTCTCATTTTTCTCTTTCATTTTTTCCGACTTCATTTTTAGTCGTCCGCGGCCTCGAACGAAACCCTCATTACCTGCTACTGGGAAAAAAAAAGAAAAGAAGGAAAAAACCTGGGTTCACGCGGCAACAAACCCTAACTATTCGAAATTACGGAATCAATCATTGAATCTGGATGGTGTGCGAGTTGCTGAGTTGAACCCGATCTGAGTTTTGGTGATTGCTTTACGGGCTGATGGGTGTTGCGGGCTCCAAGCTCGAGAAGGTTCTTGGTGACCAATTCCCTGGAGGCGAGCGATACTTTGGCCTGGAGAATTTCGGGAACACTTGTTACTGCAATAGCGTTTTGCAGGTCTGCAATTGGGAATATACGCGTTTGTTTTTCATCGAATTTATCTTGATTGGCATTTAATCGTCTGATGTGGCAAGCTTCGATTTTCTTTAGCCAGAAAGTGAATATTATTCTTATTTCCTTTGGTAATACTGATAGTTTATTAATTAGTCATCTCTGCGTCGTGAAAATTATTGCTGTTCAATACGCCTGTAAAATTTTTTAACCTACCAATAGATTTTTTTTGAAAAAAATTAGAAGAAAGTCCTGGAAAGAGAGATACAGTGGCGTATCTTGTGATACACTTCCCCTTTCCTCTTCTGAAATTGTTACATTTAGTAAACAATTTTTTTTAAAAAATTGAATATTTTGATTCTTGTAGTTCTCTTATGTGTATTGTATAGCATGTAACTAGTTGATTTAGGCGAACAAATAGCTGAACTAACTTTCAGGTTTGACTGTCAGAGAGGAGACAAGTATAAAAATGCAATCATGCATTCAAAATACCTAGACAGAATCATTGAATTGGTCTAAGATTTTAACTTTAAATGGATTATCATTGAACCTTGCATAAAAACTAATGATATTTTATCTTGTCTTAGTAAAATTGGTTGTTACTGCTATTAAAATTTCAGTTGTTCTATAATCTCATCGTTGTTGATGTTCAATACCATTATCAGTGTTTCTGTAGATGCATATGTCAACATTTCACTAGTTATGGACCCTTGAAACAAAGACATGGTTCCTTAATCCTTCCAGAGCATATTTCAATGTAGTTATGTTTATATAGGACAAGCATTTACCCTGATCGGTAGCATTGATAATAGCATTAGGTATCTTTAGTGAAAGTATATGAAGATGGGTGTATTTGGTATGCTCAACAACCAGTTCTATGGTTCTTCACTAAGAAGCTGTGCTTTTTTTACCACTTTCTGCAGGCACTATACTTTTGTGTTCCATTTCGTGAACAATTGCTAGAGTATTATGGAAATAGCAAAAGCATAGGGGATGCAGAAGAAAATCTTTTAACTTCCTTAGCTGACTTATTTTCGCAGGTAATGAGTCTGTGATTTAGAAATTTCTCGGTTTGCAAGCATGATTTACCATTAGATAGTCTGTATTGTCCCCACTAATTGTAACTATGCTACATGCCTCCTCTCACAAAAGGAAGTTGTCAATTTTGTAGCTTTGCTTAATCCTTCTGCCATTATGATCATATGAAAGTGTGCTTTTTTTTCCTTCTTCCAATGCCTTTGTAGTTAATTAATTTTTTTTATTCTTGTATTGGATATAAGAAATTGGTAGAGGCCATTGCATGATTGTCGGAATCTGCTTTGTGGTATGCTTGATTATACATATGGTATTGCTTGTGCCTGAAAAATAGCGTCAAGGTATCTTCACTGTCCTTTTTACTAGTATCTTTGTTTTGTATATATTTAACAATTTTTTCAAATGTTAGAATTAATGTAAATAAATTATGTGTGATTAGGGAGTATAGGTAAATTACATTTTTACTATTTTGTTTTTCTCTTATTTTTCTTTGATTTCACATGGGACAAAAGGTTAGTAGTCTCTCAATTGTGCCTCTATCCAGCTTCCTATTTTCATTTATCAAAAAAAAAAATCAACAAAATGTCGCGCTAGAGGTCCAGCCTCTACAAAGAGTGTTTCTGCTTGCACCAGAGTTGGGTTCTGCTCAGAATCCAACCACCGGCCAACCACCATAGCCAGAGCATCTTCGGTCACCATCGACAATGCAGTTGGTGTCCAACTAGCCCAGACAGCGCCGATACTCTTTTTTCGTTTGCAATTTCTTGGCTGTGCTGCTTGGACAACATCAAGTATCCATCCCCGCTTTTGCTTTTTGGTTTAAGCTGCTCAAATAACAACGATATTCATCCCAGTTGGTTACCTAGGTGCTACTTTTCACTTCTTGGGTTTTGTTGGTGGTGCCCAAGTGTTGCTTCCTGCTTCTTGTATTTTGTTCGTGGTGTTCTCTTTCTACCCGATCCGTTTTTTGGCTGCAATCTTTGTTTAGACGTGATGGTTGCTTCCTTCATAGTTCCAATTGCCAAAAATTGGGTATTTTTTTCTGTTGTTATATCTGGATCTCCTGTTATTACTACAGATAAATTAACTAAATCTAATTATTTTTCATGGGCTGCATCTGTTGAGTTTTGGTTTCTTGATCAGGGTCATGAAGACCATTTAATAAAAGAATTAAACGATATTTCTAAAATTGATAGATATGCTTGGAAGAGATTAGACCACCAGTTATGTCATTTAAGTCTCTCTACACTAATGACATTTAGCGTTATTATTCGATTGTAGAGAAGATGATGAGTTTGAAATAGCTTGACACGAACATGAACACTTATTTAGGCATGGTTCAATCTGTCAAAGAAGAATTTAATGAATTATTGCCTATTACAGTTGATCTTAGTGAACAAAAGAAACAATGTGATAAGTTTTTTATGGTTCTTACTTTTGTCGGATTAAAACCCGAGTTTGAACTAGTTCGCGAGCAAATACATTGAGCAAATACATTCCATCTTTGGACAATGTATTTGTTCGCTTACTGCATGTCTCAAGACTAGCCCCTCCAAAGGTAGAGGGTATTCTTTCTGAGCCCACATCTCTTGCTTCATAGGGTACCAATCATAGCAAAACAAATAATGGTGGCCGGGTTGGTGGTAATCGAGGGCAACACCCTCAATGCACTTACTGTCATAAACTTGGTCATATTCGGGACAAATGCTATTCTTTGCATGGTCGTCTAGAAGGTTGCTTATATTGTTCAGACGGACAATCTTGAGACTATAGTAATTTCAATGTCAGGGGCTGATTATTAGGAACTTTTACAATATCAGGCCATTAAAAATGTTGGTACCGTTGCTTCTGTTACTCATACTGGTAATATGTTGCTTGTTTGATACAATATTTTTCCTCAAAGACTCGGATCTTAGACTCAAGTGTTTCAGATCATATATCTAGTAACTTTAATTTTGTCTCAAAATTGGATATTTCATCTTCTTCTCTTTCTATTGTTATTCTTACTGATGGCTCTAAAACTATTATCAAAAGTATTGGTCAAATACGACCACTTTCCTCCCTGTTTCTTAAGTCTGTTCATTATATTCTTAGTTGTCCTTTCAATCTTATCTTTGTTAGTAAATTTATTCGAACTCTGAATTGCTCTCTAACTTTTGTTGATTCTTCCGTGCTTATACAAGATCAGAGTACTGGATAGACGATTGGAATCAGGTGTGAATCACAAAGGCTATATCATCTCACTGTGCTCATATTTCTAGCAGTTTGCACTATTTCTACCTCTAGCTATGTTTGATTATTGTTTGAGACACTCCAACCTTCATAAATTGCAATACATGGTGCCTAGTCTTTCTTCTTTAGAGTGTGAATCATGTCAGTTGAGTAAACATACTCATATATCTTTTCTTAAGCAAAGTCAAAGTAAAGTTGAGTCTCCTTTCTCTTTAGTTCATATTGATGTTTGGGGACCCAATCGTCATCGTTCTATTTTGGATTTTAAGTATTTTGTAACTTTTATTGATAATTACTCTCGGTGTACTTGGTCTTTTTTAACAAAGGATCAATATGAACTGTTTTCTATTTTTAAAAAATTTTTGCACTAAGATTTGTACTTAATTTAATACATTTGTTAAAATTTTGTGAGGTGATAATGCACGTGAATATTTTTCTACCTCTTTTCAAAATTTTATAATTGCATAAGGTATGCTTCATCAATTTTCTTGTGCTTACACACCACAACAAAATGATGTAGTTAAACGCAAGAATCACAATTTAATTAAGACAGCTCGCACTATGTTGCTTCATCGCCATGTTGTTTCTTTTTGGAGTGATGCGGTTCTTACAATTTGCTATTGAATCAAACCTTATGACATCCTCTGTGCTTAACGGTTAGGTTCCTCATTCTTTTATATTCTCAAGTCAACTATTGTATCATCTCTCTCATCGTGTGTTTAGATATGTTTGTTTTGTTCATAATCATATCCCAAGTCGTGATAAGTTTACCATTAAGCCTTGTAAATGCATCTTTTTGGGCTATTCTAAATTACAAAAAGGGTACAGATGTTATTTTTTTTAACTCGTCAGTTTTTTGTATGTAAAGATGTTACATTTTTTGAGCAGTCTTCATATTACTCACCATCTCCTTCTATTGATTAGTCTGTTGTTACTGATTTTTTTTTTCTTGACTCGATTCTTCAATTGTTTCTTTGTCAGACACTTCTTCATCACTTTCATAGTCAGTTCCACTCCTTCAGGTTTATTGTTGTTGTGTGCTTATAGGAAACTTATGGGAAAATTAAATTATCTTGTAACCACTTGACTAGATATCTCTTTTGTAGTGAGCGTTGTCTGTCAATTTCTACAATCTCCTTGCACGAGTCACTGAGATGCGGTGATGTGCATTCTAAGATATATCAAGGGTGGTCTTGAAAAAGAACTATTGTATGAGAATCATAAAAATGCTCAAATAATTGGATATACAGATGCATATTGAGAAGGATTTTCTTCAGATCAATTATCCACTACAGACTATTGTATGTTTATTGGAGGAAACCTGATTTCTTGGAAAAGCAAAATACAAGAAGAGGTAGCTAGATTTGGAGCAGAGGATGAATATCGGGCTATGGCTCTAGCTACGTGTGAGCTAATATGGATTAGACAATTGCTTCAATAATTGCAATTTGGAGAATTTGACAAAATGACACTTATTTGTGACAATCAAGTTGCTTTACACATTGTTGCTAATTCCGTATTTCATGAACGGACCAAGTATATCAAAGTTGATTGTCACTTTATTAGAAAGAAGATTTTATCAAGGACTCTTATTATAAGTTTTGTCAATTCTAATAATCAACTGGCTGACATTTTTACCAAGTCCTTAAAGAATACACGGATAAAATATATTTGGAACAAGTTTGGTTCATATAACCTATATGCTCTAGTTTGAGGGGGAGTGTTAGAATTAATGTAAATAAATTATGTGTGATTAGAAAGTATCAGTAATATCCCTTGATGTAAGGGATTGTAGTAATCGTCATATCTCTTATTTCGGAGGATTATAATATCTCTTGATTTAGGGAATTGTAATTATGGTATAATTATTAACTTATTTGTCATTTTTCCTATATATATTAGAGACTAATGTAGGTCTAATTCATAAACTAAATTCTTACTATTCTGTTTTTCTCCTATTCTTCTTTAATTTCGCACTAATTAACTGCCTCAAAGGTCCAATTAATGGCATGTATCTATTTGGTTGTTGTTGTTGTTGTTGTATGGTTGTTTAATTAACATATGTGATTTCTTTTGGTGCAGATAAGTTCCCAAAAGAAGAAAACAGGTGTTATTGCTCCCAAGCGTTTTGTACAGAGGTTAAAAAAGCAGAATGAACTCTTCCGTAGCTATATGCACCAGGTATGTGGTTAAATTGTCAAGAATAAGCTTGTTATAGAGAAGTTAGTTATTTTAGAAATTCTTAAGTTTCTTTTGACAATGATGATTATAACTACATAGGAGATTAGTTTGTAAACACATGCAGTGTTTGAGTATGTTTTTGCGTTTCTCCATGCTTATGAAGGAATTTATGCATGCAAGCATGTTGTGATCATGTCCTTGTTTCTAAATTGCAGCTGATTCTAAATATGATTATATGAATGCTACAGAAAGATGGTATTATCTGTATTAAAGTTGCAGGCAATAGCATAGACATATAGTTGGGAAGTAAGTCACAGACTCACAGTTGTTCAGTTGGCAGATCATGGAAAGATGTTAATTTCATAGTTTCATTCTTGATAACAGAATGATCTAGAGCATATAGTTAAACTCAGGCTTTAGCTCTGATTTGCAATGAAAGCTATGTAAAGGTTGGAGTTGGACTATTCTGAAGTGCTTGTTGAGGGTCCTGTTTTACTGGATAGGTTGGACCGAATTTGAAGGATTGTAATTAGTACATTTAATTTGAACTTCCAATAAATAGGAAGTTCTTTTGAACTATGTTCCATGAGATAAGAATCAGTGGAAATTACCATAATTTTGGTCATATTTGGTTCTTTCTATAGAAATACATAGCCTTTATATCCAAACTGGAACATGTTCATACTCAGTTTTTATTGACCATTGCATGACCTATTGAAAATGTTATCTGTTAAATGTGTGTTTCCCTGTGGCAACAACTCTTATCACTTTGGCATATAGGATCATTGTTTTAGATGTCTCCTCATGCTTTAACTGGTATCAAAACGATGATTTGGGTTATTGGTCTGCTCGTTCCTTTTTTGAGGAAATAATTGGGTAACTGATGCTGTATGTTCATTTAAATGAAATGATTTTTTAAGTAAGATTGTATTATGTTAATTTGTTGCTTCCTAGCCGGGTTGTAATTGTATATCTCAATTGGCTTACTAGACATCTCTTTGCCATTGCTATTGCGGTGGCAGTGCATTCTTTTTTTTTTTCTTCATTCTTTGTTAATTCTGTCTTTTAAACTCAATCTACTGTGGGTTAGATAATGTTTCTTTCTGTTGTCAAGGTTTCTTATTAGAAATTACATTGTCATTGTGGATCTTCTCTTTCTCCTTTTTTGGTAGGATGCCCACGAATTCTTGAACTTTTTGTTAAATGAACTTGTTGACATTCTGGAGAAAGAGACCCAGGCTACAAGGAATGATCAAGAGACTTTGTCACCTTCTGAAAAAGCTGCAAATGGACTTGCAAATGGTCCAGCTAATGGTTCTCTAAAAGAGCCTTTAGTTACTTGGGTGCACAAAAATTTTCAGGTGACATTGTTCTGCCAATGTTGTCATTTTAGCATGTTGCTTGTGGCAAAACTTGGAGAGAGCATAAATTGTAAACTTTGTATTGTATCAAGCCAATTATTGTTTCCTTTAAGTTTGCAGTACATATCTTTTTTTTCTTCCTTTCGATAAATCAGAAAATTAAGGGTGCGATTGATTTGTGAAAATGTTTTCTGTTTTCATTTTCTATTTTTTTATATTTTTAAAAATGCATTTGGTTTGTATTTTTATTTTTACTATTTTCTTGTTATATGATTATGTTTTCACTTTATTTTTATTTTTATTACTTTTTAATTATATAAATAATAAAACATTGTGTATATAATTTGAAATAATTTTAAAAAAAATACTATCCTTACAGTTTGCTATAGTGCTGAAAATTTTGAAAATGTCTTTTTGACCTTTTCAGAATTTTTAAAAAGTCAGGAAATATTTTTTGAAAATAAAAATAAAAACCAATAACCAAACACGTTTTTATGACTGTTTTAAGTAAAAATGAAAACTGAAAACACTTAAATCAAACCGACGTATTTAGGTTTTGAACATTTTATTTATGTTTTTCTATGACTAATATTGGATATGATTGGGCAGTATTACAGAAATAAGAACATTAGCTTCGATACTTTTTTACAATTTTTTTCTTTTAATTATCTGTAAATGGACTTTATAACTGTAATTGATGAAAATAGTGTCAATGTTTCTGGTCAATGTTTATGCTTAATTGCTGATTTTATTATTAGTACTATTATTATTTCTACAGCTGCTACTATTGCTTGGGGTGGGGGGATTTATTACCTCTTTTCTCCATAGTGATCACTATTACAAAATAGCTTTTCTTCTGGTTCTGTGGAATTTAGTTATTATAAATTGCTCTGATCAGGGAATACTCACCAATGAGACAAGGTGCTTGCGGTGTGAAACAGTGACAGCTAGGGATGAGACATTTTTTGATTTGAGCCTTGATATTGAGCAAAACAGTTCAATTACTAGCTGTTTGAAAAACTTCAGTTCCACTGAGACGTTGAATGCTGAAGATAAATTTTTTTGTGACAAGTGCTGCAGGTATATAACTTTAGTTCTGGGCTCAATTTTTTTTTTTTTTTTTTGGTTTTTTGATTACCTGTGTACTGTACTAATGTTTTTTTGGCATCATCTATTACTTGGTTCCTTGAGTAGTTTTTTTTTTTGGATAGAAAAAGAAACTTTATTAAGAAAGAAAATGCTTAGTTGTTCTTGTTGTCTATTAAGAAGGAAAAGGAACATGAGAGTAGGATGAAGTATCCTCCTTGAGTAGTTTGGAAGAGGTAAAAAGCCAGTTCAACCATTTTGATCTTTGTGCTGAGCTGAATAATCTTGCTGTTTGTTTATAAGTCTTGATAGATATGATGAAGCACAAATATTAAAGGGCTCCAATACCCTGAATTTTTTTATGGCAATTTTTATCTGTGTGTAATAGAAGATTGATTGCTATTTTATCAATACTCTAATGTATCTGTTCCCTGATATATGTCCATGGGCCAATTTTAATAGAAGAACCCAACCATTATCAGTCCATCTTCCAGTGACCATTGACATTTTTCCGTTTGTTATGTGGAAGGTATTTAATTTCTGTGATAGTGTATAGTGTGTACTTGTGTACATTGATTTATTAATACCCTTCCCTGATGGTTGTGACCTAATTTTAGTTGAGGAAGCAAACCATGATCGGTTCATAATCAATTGATGCTTGACATTTTTCCTTCTGTTTTTTGAAAGGGATTTGATTGCTATGTCGGTGTATATTGTGTAAAATTATATTTGTACTTTCATCTGCTTCATTTTTCGTGTCCATTTCCAGTCTGATAACCCAGATGTGAACTTTCTTATCACATTAGCTTGCAAGAAGCTCAGAAGAGGATGAAGATAAAGAAACCGCCTCATGTCTTGGTTATCCATCTTAAGCGGTTTAAATACATTGAACAGCTGGGTCGCTACAAGAAGCTGTCTTATCGGGTTGTCTTCCCCCTTGAGCTGAAGTTGAGTAACACAGTTGAAGATGCAGATATTGAGTATTCTCTATTTGCAGTAGTTGTCCATGTTGGGAGTGGACCCAACCATGGGCATTACGTCTGCCTAGTGAAAAGCCATAACCACTGGTTATTTTTTGATGACGAAAATGTTGAGATAATTGATGAATCTGCTGTGCAGACATTCTTTGGGTCAGCACAGGAATATTCCAGTAATACAGACCACGGGTACATTTTGTTTTATGAGAGCATTGGCTCTGGTAACAGGAACTAGACAGAGGAGCTTCACACTTTTAGGTACTTGAATCATTTGGACTTTTCTTTTTCATCTGTTTTCTAAGTTTAATATATTTTTTTACCCTTTTTTACTTATTCGACCTGTTGGAGGAGCTGATCCTTGAGAAGATACAGGTTTTGAAAATGTATACTTAGGTGGTTGGCTTGTACAGTGGATGGTGGAAGTACACCGCCCTTTTTTAACCCCCCACAATAAGAGTAGGAGCAGTATATATAGTGTGAAATTTCACCAACACATATATTCATGGCTGCAAATGTTTAATCAACATCAATTGGAATTGCTCGTAATTTATTCACGGTAGCTTCTTTTACGTAGTTTTCTAAGAAGAGTTGACTGATTATTGTGGTAAAAACAGTGGTACCATTCATAGTGCTAGTATAGTTCTTTTTTTTTTTTTTTTTTGGTTTGGGGGGGGGGGGTTTGGTTTAGTATAACTGCCATTGAAATTTACAGAGTCCGATTTCAAGGTGTCTCATTTCTTTTAAAAAACTAGGATTACAGATCAAACTTTGCTTTCAGTTGTTTTTTTATTTATTTAAAATATATGGTAAGTTTGTTCGCAGATGCTGTAACGGTTATCATGCTGGTGTACTCAAACATCTTTAGTCAGATTGTCTGCTTGGTTTGGTCTTCGGGCTGTAAATGTGTTGCCAGCAGCCGATGCAAGTTTGGTATGTTTCCAATCGGTTGACAAAGATTGTGACTTAAACTGTTGAGCCAAGTAAAACTTTTCTTGTTCCTTTTTTTTTTTTTTTAATTAAAAAAAAAACGATTATTTATATTAACTACTGTGAATTGTCCTCGATTTTTTGGCCGAGACATTTTATAAGAGGTTGTCTTGCTTGTGCCAATTATTTAGAAAACTGGAGTTGCTGCCTGTACATGTAATACGAAGGTCTACGTTATCATTGTAGAGTAAATGATTAAAAAGCAATAGATTTTCTTGAATATTTAAGAAAAAAATAAATTTGTGCTTTTTCCTTCTCTTTTGGGCACTATTTGAGTTGAAGGAATCTCATTTCTATAAGAGTGTAGATATTATGTTAGTAATACGTGATTATAATCTGAATATTTCTTTTTTTCGGAAAAAAGGCATAAGAGTAATATAAGATAGCACGATAGCAGCTTTGGTCTATACTGCGAAAGTTGCTATGGTTTTAGGTTTATTGGTAGGCAGTCGATGGTAGGCTAACAATCCTGTCTCCAGAAGAGAGCAGTATGCTTTCATATTGCGTGCAAGACTACTGCCAGTCGCTGCAAGAGTGGATATACATTGTAGCTTTGATCCAATTGCGAATCTTTTTCAATTGTCAATAACTAAATCCAGTATACCGCTCTGGTTGAGACAGAGTTGCGAAAAAAATGAGCGCTAGGTGTTGCGATGGTCCTGTAAGTCTGCGCATTTTAGATCTACCAAGAAATCTGAAGGCTGTTTATATTGCACTCTAAATGTAATTTAAATCGTAATGCATTTTATCGGTGAGCTGTTGACAAATCCCTAGTTTCAATATAAGAAAATCAAGAACTGAGTTTGTATAATGACGGAAATATGATAATTTATAACCTAACACTACTGTGTACAATGCTATAAAATAACCAATATGGAGTGGATGGGAAGCTGACTTCTAGGTGGCTGTAGGCATACAAGTATCTTCGTCCAACAATGTTTCATGATCAAGGACGTCATCACTTTCGATTGTTTCTTCGGAATTGTTTAAACTCCTATCATATTTTACCTGCAAAAGGAATGTATAAAAACAAAAGAATAAGCTTTTCTGTTAAAGTGATAATCACAACAGCAAACTGCTAACTACTGACATTTTGTGAGTTCTACGAGAGTTTTTGTATTATGGTCCCAGGTGGAAACAGGAAGGAGATACGGGAAATGGGAAAAGACACCTAAAAGTTTTGCATTCCTGACGTTCTTATTTTGTCCCCTTTTGAGTATATAAAGAGATAAGCTTCATGATGTCGTTTGAAGGGATCCTAATTATGCTATTTGGATAATTATGATGTGACCGTAATTTAAGATTTATGGTTTTTTTATTTGGGAATTAGAGATGAGCACTTCGTTCTTCAAGAAAAGCAAGAATTTGAGAATGTTCCGAAGAACTTCGATTTAGCCCGTCCAGTGTGCCCTGCTTCATTCACTTCAAGCAGGTTCATAACACAGCCGAGAACCAAGGTGGCCAGAACTCTCTTCTGGTATGGAATGCACGACACTGTTATGGTGATATACTGTCTCTAGAAAGGAATCAGATTTAAAGCAGGATAATTGATAAACAATTTTCTTCTTTTCAAAAAAAGAGAGTCAAATACCTGTGTTTGATGAACCTCAGTTACAACATTCACCAACCTATGGTATTGATCTCTTGCCTCTGGATACCGAGCCATTGACTTGACCCTGGCTAGGGCTTTCTGCAGCCTATCCTCTATTTGTTTCCTGCCTTCTTTTAGGAAATCATAGTCCTCATTGGAAGACATATCTTGTACCATAGCGCCCTCATTAATGGCTTCTGATTTAAATCCACGTAAACCACTGCCTTTTCGACGCCAACGTAAAATAACCTTTTCCACAATTCCAACAGACCATATTATCTTTCTGTGATTTTTCCTAACCTGGTGGCCTCTTACATGAGCCTGTAACCATATAAAATACGTTTGAACATTTAGTAGTAGCTAGAAGGGGAACAGGCAATAAAACTAAGACAAACAAGAGTCATAAAATCATCTGCACAATAAAAAAGGTACCTGAATTTTCACTATTCGCTGCCGAATTATCAAAAATTCTTTTCTGCCCTTCCAACTACGGAACTTCTTCTGGATTTGTATTGCAGCAGCATGGATAGGCTCATCCCGTTGTCCAGCCTTGTGTGACTTGACTGTTATAAATGAAAGAGCATCTTCATCGGATATTCCAAAATTTCCATCACCATGTTCTTTCAATTGTTTTCTCTGGAATGACTGCACTCTGAAAACTTCATGAATACGAGCAGCAGCTTGGGTGGCATTACAAACTGCAGCGAGTGAATCTTTCATTGAAAGTCCATATGATATGTCTCCATCATTAACGGTAGTTTTATTTTGTTCCTGAACTCTTTGTACTTCTTTTGCTCCACAATTTTCTTTAGCAGCACCTTCCTTGTTCAAATTAAGAGATACGAGGTGCGCACTCAAGGCAGATTCTGCAAGATACCCTGCAATCCCTTTGTGTCCATTTGCGGAAGCTAGGTCAGCAGGCGTTCTGCCAGAAGGATATTTTGGGCATGGATCAGTCAGTGCTCCAGGCGCTGCACCAAGAGAAATGAGGGAAGCAACTGTGCGCTCACTGATAAAGTAAATTCAAGTAAGAACTTAGAGAAGAATGATAACAAATGTGCAAAGTATGTGATAAGATATCCTAAGCACTAAACTAGCTGTGCCATTTTATCTTATATAGCGATGCAAAAAATTCAACTACTCCCCACAACAGCACATTATAGGCTTTCTTAGCTTTTTTTTTTCCTTTATTTCTTCACAAACGACACTTTATTCCATCCCTTTATCCTCTATGCTGAAGTACATTCTTGTAACTGTTTCAAGGTCCACTTCTCATTTTTTTTTCTTTTCCCATTAATTAAAATCTTCTCACATAGTATCATCACTCTTGCAAAGTTGCAGTTAACATTAGTGACCACTGACCAGCTCCTATTATGTGGTACCTTCACCAGCAGGCAACATGGTGTCTGCTATATTATGGCAGACCGGTTAGTGTCATAAATTGGAAGAACAGTTTTAATGAAATGTATTCCATTTGACAAGTACTAAAGTGATGGCCAGAAAAAAGAGAGGCAAAAATACCTTTTTCGTCCTTAAAGTTTAACTTCATATTCAATTTCATCCCTAAAGAATTTTTTTGTTGTTCAATTTTGTCTTTAATATTTCAAAAAGAGCTCAATGTTGTCCTTTTTTCCAACTCTGTTAAATCTATTGATAAAAATTACTTAGGTGGATCTTATGTGACTTTCATCTAATCAAATGTATGCTGACAAAAACAAAATTATACAAAGGACATTAAACTATGTCATTTCATACTCTCTTTTTTCTCTTCTTTTTTTGCTTCTTTCTCTCTCTACATTTCTTAGAGTGAGAAGAGACTGAAGTGCGGAGGCAAGGAGGTGAGAAAATGAACGAAGAAAGAAGAACAAATTTTCAGAAAAGGGAGAAAGAAATGTAGAGAGAGAAAGATGCAGAAGAAGAGTGGAAGAGAATAAGAAGGTATGAAACAACATAGTTTAGTGTTCCTTTGTATAATTTGGTTCATGTCAGCATACATCTCATTAGATGAAGGCCACATAAGATCCACCTAAGCAATATCTGTCAATAGATATAACAGAATTAGGAAAAGGGACAACATTGAACTCTTTTAAAAACATTAAAGACAAAATTGAACAAAAGAAAATACTTTAATGGTGAAATTGAATGAGTTAAACTGTAGGGACAGAAAAAGTATTTTTGCCAAAAAAAAAAATGCAAGTACTAAAGTGCTCACCTGCCATAAAATGCTGCCCAATGAAGAGCAGTCCATCCATTTATATCACGAAAGTTAACATTCACACCTGCAACTACTGTAGGTTGAAGGGCCCAATCGTAGCCAAGAGCAGCTGCAAAATGAAGCACACCTTGACCACCCTCATCTAATACATTAGGCCCTTTCCCATCTTCAGTAATTTTCTCAAGGAGCCATGCCAGCAACTTTTCTTTCAGAAGCTCTTCAACCAGTTGCTCACGTACAACTTCTGGAGAAAAATCTTTCTCTTGGGTAAGTTTAAGCAATATCTCCCATTTATCATTTTCCTCTTTCAGCAAAGAACTGATTTTGCTTCCCAGCTGAAATTTCTCACTTGAACTAATGGATTCTAAATGTCGAGGGAAGGCACAATCTAGGGACAATAGTGCTCCAAATCGCATACTAAATATTTCAAAAATGCTGCCTCTATTCTTATCTTCAGTGTTGACTTCTTGAATATGGTTTACTCGGAAATCAAATTCGTGCACTTCACTACATGCTAACCAATTGGAACATGTTACATAGAAAGGAACCCTCCCAGCCCTGTGAAGAGGGGTATGACAACGAAGAACACCGTTGCTGATAATCTCTGCAGGAACTTCTACCTCCCCAAACACGCATGACCACTTACAATTTTCTGCTTCTTGTCGACTCCTTAAGAATTTTCCTGAAATAAGGACCTGTAGAAGTATATGAAGAAAGAACAATCCGATTAATAGTACTGACATATAAGCAGAAAGAAAAAATTAAGACATCCTTCAGAAAGAAAGTTCTGTAATAAGTAAAATTATCATTCCAGCAATCAAAAGTAATAGCAAATGCAGAAAATAAAAAAAAGTACCTTAATTTTTGAGTTCTCGTATGTCCAGCTCGGAGAAAAGTCAATAATGCTATAAAGCTGACAATGGGAAACAGATGAGTCCAGGAGATAGGTGTCCAAGTGAATTTGGGGAGAAAAGGCTGTACTGTCAACCCCATTTTCGTTTTCAACAGTATCCCAATACGTGCCTGAAGTAGATTGTATATTCAGTTCATCTACATCTCCAAGTTCTTTACTCATCCATTGGTTGAAACTGTCAAGCTTTTTCAGGCCCTCTTCTGTAGCAGATCCATCTAAGAGAATCTGCTTTAAAGTGAAATAAGTGTCATCATCTATTCCATCCAGACTCCTACTAGTCTCTAGATCTGATTCTAATTTACAGTTGTCTTGTGCATTTAAGAGCTCTTGTTGAGGATCATTTTGCACAAGACACTTGTTTTTCTGGTCTGGATGTACAAGACTCTTGTCCAACGACTTCTGAAAGTCATCTTCATTAATTTCTTGCTCACAGTGCCTAGAACTAACCTCACAGACTGAGCCAGGATGCACACTATCTGTGGGCCAACTGGGTAAGCGTGAAGAATTACAACCAGAAGCCTGTTAACAAGGAAAACTTAAGCCTTAATGCAATTATATGAGTTTGAAGGAAAGCATCTGTCCCTTAAACTCAAAAAAAAAAAAAAGAAGAAAAAAAGCGAAATGTTTAAAATTTACTCATGGGTAGACAACATTTCTTTCCTCTCTCTCTTTCCTTCTTACTTTTCCATTTTCAAAGAAACAAGTAGTTAGGCTATCAATTTGTTATAATAACAGCAGCAACATTCCTTTGTAGTGACACATTGGTTTTGACGGAGATAGAATACTGTGTCACCATTTGTCAGAGGAAAACATATTAAAGATGAATTTCCAATCTATATGCAGGCATCAGCGAAATGTTCAAGCATTGAAAATTAAGAACAACATGGTCTGTAAAACAACAAATTTGGAAACAGAGGCACTACAAAACAGATCCTAGAATAATTTGGAAGAATGTAACAGGTACAATACTAATGTTCTACCATGTAAATCACGAATACCTGCACATTTCCTTGAACTTGTACGAGACTCCAATTCTCATGCTGTTTAGCTATGCTGCTGGTAAAGAGTTGCCGCATTACTGCATCTCCTTGAGAGGAAATGCTATTGATTCCTATGGTATCTGGTTGTGTTACAGGCAATGAGTGATGAAAAGGCACAGGTTGACTTCCAGCATTGTTTTTGAAGACATCTTCCCATGATGAAAAACCAAGTTGTTTTTGGGGTTCATACGTTAAGCCAGCATCATCTATGTCTTTGATTTCACTGGCTTGACTAGGAGAGACATAATCCACCCCAGAAATGCCTGACAACTTCCCCTTATCATCTGTTACACTTATGATATTCTAATTACTATGCCATGGCAAGTAAGAATTGGCCAAAACAAAAAGCCAGTATAAATGGAAGAAAGATAATATAATAACACTAGATCGATGAAGAGATTTACTTAAACATGGGTGAGAATGATAAGGATCAGGGAGTTTAGCATTAATCTTCTCAACCACTGGCTGTTGCAGCTCAAGGAAAGAGTAGAACTGGGAACCTACATGGTTATTGAATGCTGCAAACATTATGTCAAGTTACAAGAATAAATTACAAAAAATATAAGAAACAGTCATATGGAATAGCAGCATAAAAAACTACTCATATACAATTCAAATAATTAACAGAATGAGGCCATGCACAGAAGAAATACCAGATTCAGCTTCTTCATATTCTGATGCCTGAGCACTGATCATGCTTGCTGTATCCATAGTTTGTGAAGGAACCTGGTAACTATTGGGATGAAGACTAGACAATGATGAAGTGTCCATCTCAGTGCCGAGCATAGTATCGCCAGTTTTTTGGGCATAATGAAGAGCTTCTTCATTGTCTTTAGCACATTTAAAATTTGCCCTAGTTCCCTGATTATTTTGAGAGAGAGCAAAAGGAAAAAGGTATGAAGACCCAACATGGAATTAACCTTAGAGAGTTAAAATATATTAAAGGTTTTAAGAACTTTAGATGCGTAAAAATATATGAAGATCTTAACATAAATAATTAGAAAGTTGAAAGAAAGAACAGCTGATGATGAGAATGTCAGCCTATTTTAATTTTATTACTGACCAAAGTATAAAGCCAAGTACCCCTCCAAAAAAAGAAAGATCAGTGCATAAGCATCCTGTCTTAGATATTAAAGAATGGTGAGGACACCAACAAGCTAATAGCACACATGCCACCAATTTAAGTCTTTTAATCCCCTCTCACCACTACTCATGTCTTAAGGGCCTCCTTTGTAAACCAACCACCCCCCCCCCAAAAAAAAAAAAGTAAGGCGAGGATAATGTCTAATTCAGCCCCTTGAATGCGATCCAAGATAAACTAGGTAGAAAAGAAAAAAAAATTAAAAAGTTTGACATGAAAACCAAGTTAATATAATGGGGAACATTACAAGAAGTAGGCCATAGTGTGCTATGATTAAACAGTGTCCCTATAAGTATCATTATTCCACACTCAAAAATGTAATTTCCATTATAAGAGATGCCCCCAATTTATAGTATCTAACATCCTAAATACATTTATTGTTGAAGGTTGTTGGATCAAATGAGAAAAGACTTGGTTGTTGTTGGATCAAATGGGTAATTAAGCTAGGCTCTAATCAAGTTGAGACTAAAAAGAAGATAAAGCTCAAATCATTCAAATCAAAATATCCTGAATGAGCAAAACTTGAGCAAAAAATTTTAAATGAGCTAATTAACATTTTTATCTATGTATTTTTTTATTTTCTTATACATTAATTATTTTTATTGTATAAAAAATATATAAATATATTAATTGTCATTTTATTCTCAACTAGTTACATTATTTGGGGAATATTAGGTTAGGATGGAATTTTCAAATTTAATACATAATTTCTGCAACTCAATTATATCATATCAGTTGATTCTTCCCCTAAGTTGTCGAGGGTGCATAAAGAAAGCAACAGTCTTAAAGATAATTCACCAAATAAATTTTATGAAAAATTCGACAAGAACTAACAATGTAACATGTTACCTGCACTTCCCGATAGTGGACAAGAACAATGTGTGAGAGCTCCCTGCAATAATGTTGAATAAAAAGAGTAAGAAAAGGAACCCTGGCATCAAGTCATTCCGCAGATAGGAACCATCAGAAACAAATTAGCAATTCATTGAAGCAAGTATACTGAATTTTAAACCATCAGGATGCCATCTACAGTTACTGGATCTAGCTCACCATTACTATGTCAAAACATACCATCCTTAAGCTTGAAGGAAAAACAAAGGATAACAGTAAATTATGGGTGTACTTCATTTCTGTATAGAAATTAAACAGTTGGTGTGTGAGACAAAGAGGAGAGCTAAGAGTTAGGAAAAGAAAGTTAGGACGAAGACAGAGTGCGTAATGAGAAAAAAGAATATACAATAACAACTAAGCCTTTTCCTACTAGGTGGAGTCGGCTACATGGAACAAACGGCGCCATAGTGATCTATTATGGATGAGATCAATAGATAAGTTATTAATTATTAAATCATTTTTAATAATTTCACTTATTGTTTTCTTTGGCCTCCCTCTACCTCTAATTATTAGACTATTCTCCATCCGATCAACTCTTCTCACTAAGGCTTCTGCAGGTCTTCTCCCCACATGGCCAAACCACCTTAAGCGAGATTCAACCATCTTCTCCACAATAGGTGCTATCCCAACTTTCTCTCTAATGCACTCATTTATAATCATATTTCTTCTGGTGTGTCCACACATCCAACGCAACATTCTCATCTCTGCAACGTTGAGTTTATCTTCATGTTGTCTTTTAACCGCCCAACATTCCGTACCATACAATATAGCAGGTCTTATAGCCATACAGTAGAATTTTCTTTTAACTTTGAGCGGCACTTTTTTATCACAAATGGCACTCAAAACTTTTCTCCATTTCATCCATCCAGCTTAAATCCTATGGTTTACATCCTCCTTTACTTCACCGTCATTTTGTATAATGAACCCAAGATATTTAAAACTTGTAACTTGTTTTAATATATAGTCTCCAAGTTTTACGTCTACATTCGTATTTGTTCGTCTCTTACTAAAAATACATTTCATATATTCTGTTTTATTTCTACTTATCCGGAAACCATGTATTTCTAAAACTTGTCTCCATGACTCTAACTTCATATTTATTTCCTTTTTCGATTCACCAACTAAGACTATATCATCTGCAAAAATATGCATTGAGGCCCCAACTCTTGTATATGTTCAGTAATTGCGTCCAAAATAAAGTGAAAAAGATACGGACTCAGAGAAGACCCTTGATGTAGTCCAATAGTTGTGAAAAAATTTTTTGTATCCCCATTTTGTGTTCTCACGCAAGTCGTTATCCCGTCGTACATGTCTTTGATTGCTTGAATGTACGCAATACGTACTCCTTTCTTTTCTAAAGCCTTCCATAGGATCTCTCTTAACACTCTGTCATATGCCTTTTCCAGATCAATAAAAACCATATGCAAATCTTTCCGTCTGCTTTGATACCTTTCCATCAATCTTCGTAGTAAATAAATTGCTTCCATAGTTGACCTTCCTGACATAAATCCAAACTGGTTCTCTGTAACTTGAGTCTCTTGTCTTAATCTTTGCTCAATGATCTTCTCCCATAACTTCATAGTGTGGCTCATGAGTTTAATCCCCCGATAGTTGGAACAATTCTGTATGTCTCCTTTATTTTTATATATAGGGATTAAAGTACTCCTCCTCCATTCATCTGGCATTTTCTTAGATTTCATTATCACATTAAACAACTTAGTGAGCCAACTTATACCCTTCTTTTCTAAACTTTTCCACACCTCAATAGGTATATTATCAGGTCCTACTGCTTTGCCATTATTCAGAAAAAAAAAATACTAAAATAAAAAAAAGTGAGAATTGAGAATCAATCAGAAAATCTTACTCTTCAAGCATCCAGTAACTGCGTCTTTGAAAATTTTCATTTTCTTCTCCATGGGCATAGTAGCAGTGCAATACATCCACACTTCCGGCCTGAAAGCATACATGCTTAACCATTGCAGTTGTTTATAGAAAAGATGCTCTCAACACATTTCACTCCTTAAAGTAGAATCAATTTTAATGAAGCATATACAGCTTACAGCACCTTTCTTTTTCATTTTTTTGGCGCCAAGCAAGATGTAATAATACTCAAGATTGTTATACCATATTTTTACCTTAAGTCTTTCATGAGCTTCCTTCACTGTTTTTCCATCTTTTTTCTTCCTCCAGTCATGGCCATCTTTTCTAAAGTATCTCAGCACTTTCCGATCAAATATGAAAAGTGAACCACCTAATGTCAAGAAGGAAAAAAAATCTTAAGACCTGATAATGACCATCTTGCAATTGGATCCATGCATTTTTGTGTGGGAATTTCATGCAGGTCCTAGTACCCACAAGATTAGAACTTGCAAGAGAAGAAGAAATGAAAAAAAGAAAAAATTATTTTTTTAAAATCTATAGAAAAGGAATCTATTGAACAACTGTGGCAGAAGGGAGTCCTAGAACCTATTGCACATAATAAATAAATAATTTTTAAAAAAAAAACTGATTGAAGTGAAGATTCATACTTGGTGGCCTATTTTCAGGTTCTTGAGCAATATGAAACTTCTTATAATTACGAAGAATTTCACAAATTTCAGCTGGACGTAGCCATCGATGTTGTGCTTCAAAGAATATATGCTCAAAGCCTGCGTGTTCCATTAAATAATACTTATCAAGCAACCTTCTGAACAATTTAAGACAAAGTCAATAACAATGATTATATACTGCTTCCCCAGCCTAGGCCAATAAAAAAAGAGAGGGAGGACGCGGGGCAGAAAAAAGGAACAAAAATCTTTAGTCCAGATATATATGAATTTACATTGAACTGTGGAATACCAACTGAACATAAAACATAAAAGGAATACATTTAAGCATATCAATATCTTAGGGCAAATTGAAATATAGCAATTTGAATTTTTTTGTCATGGTAATTTAAATTCGTATTCTAGTTTTCTTAATTTCTCAGGGTTAGGCCACAAAGAATTTCCCTATAAGCTCCTACTCCTAATGTGTATAGTCTTCCTTTAACCAAACAAGGAAGGCGGATTAACCAAGTTGTGCGCAAATTGGCTTGGACTCCAACCAACAGCAATATTAAAAAAAAAAAAAAACATTGTCATATCCTACAGCAGTAGCACTATAGGCCTTTTACACCATTATAAGAACGATACTTATTTTCTCTGCTTTTTAATCAAATAAGCCAGCCAACCTATCAAGTTGATGAAGGAAACTCCAAGGAGAAAAACACGGTCAGTGGAAATTGGTAATGACAGGACAAGAACAACCTTTTTTTTTTTATTGAAAAGAAAAAATATTTTAAAATATTGTTGTCTTGAAAATAATGCTTCGTAGAGTTTGAGTAGAGGAATCTCATATTATGACCACAGTCTCATTTGATTTGACATATCCTTTACTGCCCAACTAACATCGCTTAGCAATAGACCCAGAAAAAGGCACTCCTAAACACAAATTCTTGTGCTCTGAACGCTAAAGTCAGCAGGTAGAAGGGTCCGACAACAAATGCACTAGTTCCGTAAATATCATCATTAAGTATAATGCATCTTCAGTAAGAAATTCCGGGCGTGTTTCCGCTTTTCAAATATACCTATATACAAAATTCCGCCCGAGGTTTCACCCATGACCCAACAAAGCAAAAGCCTATTAGCTCCCTGCATCTCGTTGAACACATGCAAAAGCCATAATAGAAAAGGGAAATATTGAGACCCCATAAGTCAATTTGAACAAAGATGTTCCCATTTCACATAGAAGGAAATAAGAATTCGAGCAAAATATATGACTACAGAAAATTATGAAAATTTAAAAGGAAGAACACCTTACCCAATTGCTTTTCAAGACCGTAGCGCCTGCTTTCAGCCATGAACTGATTCTTCGTCGCTCACTAAAATTCAGTAGCTCGAGTTGATGGTCTCTACTTAAATGGAATTCAGAGGAACTTGATCCGAGAGTTGGTTATAGTTTGAAGAACCGAGGTAGAGTTCTGCCGTATATTCATTCAGACAATCTGTAAGCGTCAGTAAAAAAGAAAAAACAGAGAACTTCCGTAGAATTTGCAATTTTACTTGACGCGGAGAGTGTTTGAATTGAAGACTGTACGGAACAGCCCTATTAATTTGAAAAATTTCTCCCTTTTGGCTTTTGGTAGAATTTAGATTTTTTTTAATAATATTTAAAAAAGGAAAATATATATAATCTGAAATCTAGCACACGATTAATAAATATCACTTTTATTATTTTATTCCCCATATTTATTTTTTAAATTAATTCATTATCTTTAAAAAGTATATAAAAGATTTAAATTGTCTTCGGAAGAAAATGAGTTTTTCACTTCAGGAAATTCTATAAAAACCTACTCTTCACGATAAAATGTACATTAAAATTATGTTGTAATATTTGAAATTTTTCAATTAACTTTCATGTATCAATATCTTTTTATTTATAATTTTTTTTACATACTTTTAATTATTCACACCCCTCATTCTTATTTATAACAATTATTTTAAATTATTTAAACTGAATGTAATAAATATATATAGAATTTATATGTACATGTATGTGGTTAGGCTCAATTAGATTATATATATCTATATTATCTTGGGTATAAATTTTTCGTGATTATATTTATGTTGAATTATTATAATTTTTTAGGAACAACAATTGTATTTTCTCATCGTTCGGAAGACGAAATGGGCCTTTTTATGTTGAGATATTTATAGAATGGGCCTACATGTCCCAGACTAAAGGGCAGGTGCAGCTGCAACTTATATTAACGCCGAAGCTCGGCCCATTTATCATTCTCTTCGGATGCGTTTATTTTTTTATAAAAAAAATTGATTTGATTCGGTAGGCCGCTGGTCCCACAGAAAAGTATCACAGGCGGCAGAGGTGGATCGACGAGTCTCAACAAAGAATCCAGACTCGAATAGTTAACAAACCCGTGATACTCTCTTTCACTGACCTTTGTGTCGTTATCCGTGGCACCCATGTTTTTTTCCTTCACATGCAGCCATTGCCAACGTCAAAGACAACCCCTTGTGCGTAATATCCATGGCGCCTTATTAATCAAGGCTGCCCTTCCTCAAAACATCTTACCTTCAGGCTTTTCATTAGTTTTTTTTTTTAATTACAATCGTTTATCCTATGAGCTATTTTCTTACAACTTTATTAATCCAAAATAAATATAAAGGCTATAACCTCAATTCTTTTGCAATATTCTCAAATATTTTGAATATATAAGCAAAGAAAAAGTACTTTTAATTTATTTTTTTAAAAGTGGTGAAGGAGGCCGATATATTCCAATTCTTGGTTGGGCAAAAAAAAATGAAGGGAAAGAAAAAAAAGCGAGGGTTATTATGGTAACATCACCAACGAAGGGGAAATGAAGGTCTTTGTCGTGATCGTGGACGACGTATTCGGGAGCTTTTCTGGCAAATCCCGGCAAAGCAGGGTAGAATGAGCTTCCTCTTCACTCCTCTACTCATCTGATGTAACGTTCATATTCACGGGCATCTCTGTCACATTGTTTCTATATAAAACCAGTAAATATGCGAAGCTCTTAGCTGCTGCTACTGCCTTTCTGCTTTACCTCAACAATGGCTGTTGATTCGTCATGCGAGGTCACAATCTTCATCTTCCTTGTTAAATTCAAACTTATTTCAACTGTTATGTCCGACTGCTAGTTTTACTTCTTTAATTCTAAGCTGCATTTGAAGTTTAGTTGCCTGACACGACTTTTATCCAAATCTGAAATTTAGTGATGTTTGCCACTTGTTTGGTTGCTAACAAGTTGCAGCAAGAGAAGAATAAAAAAATTTATGTAAAATGCAGAGTTTATGAAGTACTTTTCAGCTTTTGATGGAGATTGGAAGATGCAAATCTCAGCGAGAGTCATGCGTGAAGCGATTTCGTTTTACTTTTTTCTTGAATGCTTACCATTCGAAACATTAAAGTTGACTGACTCTTAAGATACATGGATTGAAATGAAATTAATACTGATTCGGGGAAACCTCGTGGAAATCACATTATGATGAAAGTTCAAAGGTGCTCAAGAGATACACTCTTCGAGCTTCTACTTTTAAATGGTGACATTATTCGATGTACTACTGGTTGATTCCAGTGACTGGGCGTCATTTATTTGTATCATTCATCTTCCAAACTTGTGGATAACTCTGACTTGCAAATTATTTGCAGGGAGAAGGAGAACCTCAATTTCAGGAATTTTTGCATGGGAATGGCAGCCTACCCGTCAGTTGTTCGTGTTTGAAGTTATTTAAACCAAGTCTGGATGACGTTAACCAACGGTTTCCTTTAGGTAATAGTATTAGATTACTTACATGTTGGAAGATCCGAAAGGGCTCTAATGGTTAAGCTGATATTCCATTCCATTTCAGAGGTTCCGTCAATTTTTTTTGAAGAGACTTCAGTTCCAGCAGGGTTATATCAACCCTTACAGAGTTCACTTGTAAGTTTTTCTTTTCTTGTATAGCGGTCTAACCTTTTTCTATTTTTTTTTTTAAATTTAGTGCACTTTTATGTGGCTAAATGATAACATGGATTCTATAATCTATTTTACTTTTTGACACCAGGCTACGACATCAATTATATGCTTGGTCAATGTGAAAATGGGAATAATAGGGGGGGGGGAGTGAGTGAAAGTTAGCTTTGTATCAAGGCATGAAGTTGCCAAGGAACTGAAACAATATGTAAAATTTGGCATTTCCTGTTTCCCATTTTCTTTTGTACATTGGACTAACCTCTGTAGAGATGCCAGCAGTTTGGTGTAGGAGGGGGAAAAGATGACGTTTCTAATTCTAGAGAAGTGCCAGATGAAGTATGTTGGCATTGACTTCATTAGTATTGTCTCAATGTATTGCTTGTCTTTCTTCTTTGAACTGCTTGATCAATTTTTAGACATAAACGACTACATGGAAATAGCTCAAAGTATACTTTCATGTTTCTCAAGAAGAACTGAAACACTTTTGTTTCTCCAGGGTCAAGATTTGTATAGTATTTCAGTATTGCCTGAAGAAGGTGACAAGGCAGATTGTTCTTCACCACTGGCTTTCTTAAGCATCTTAGAGGTTCCTGATCAATCTAACAGTCCAATGAGTTTAGATGCTCACATAAATTGCCAGACTTGCATTGATTTACAAATGAAGAGCGGAGAGGTGTGTTCCTCATGCATTATTGATATACCTAGTGAGAATGGAAAATCAATTTCGCCAGAATCTTATGAAGAGGGAGTTGAAAGTTTTAAAACCAGGAATTTTCTAACCGTAAGTCTCATGAACTCATCTTTGAACTTCTGGTTCTTAAGATAGCATATAACAGATAGTATTGATTAACTGCAGACAGTTGGCATGATTTGGGCGGCAACCATTTGACCCTTCATGCCTTTTCTGTTTAATGATGTTTAAAAGAAATAAGAGGAGTAGCCTTAGATTTCTGTTTTTGTCTGTTCTGATACGAGAGTTGACATTGTACAACATTGCAGAGGGTACTGTGGAGACAAGCAAGTTTGAAAGTAGGTGGAAGCCTTGTGCAATTTCTGATGAACCTCACCACTTCAAGAGGTATATCTAAAATCTTCACTCTGCTGTTGTCTGGTGGAAAAATACTTTTCAATTCATATAAGTTTATACAGTTTTCTTTTTCTGGAAATGAATAGATCAAACTGGAGATAATTATTTTTCTTTAAGAAGACAAAATAGTTTAGACCTGAAGAAAATTTCATCTTATGTGATAAATCCTGGTAGCTATTTGATTATAAAATAAAGCCAAATAGAGCCGTCCTCTCATGCAATGAGGAACAGGTTCTGCATAATAAGTTTTAATATTGCTGTCTGTCATTCCGAAGACAATTGAAACTTCTTTTTAGCCACAAGGATCAACCTGATTAGAACTTTAGATCAACTACTAAGATTTTGACATTTGCAAAGCAAGGCGGTAAAGACAAGTTAAGTATGTCCATGCATTGCCTTATGCACATGAAAAAGCAAATAAAAAACTCTAGGAGCAGATATGGTTGACCTGAACTTGAAGATTGAAAAAAAGAAAGGTATCATTCAGTCAAATTGTTGATCATAATTTTTTAAGTTTCCCTTTGTTTTGTTATACACCTGTTATATTTTGCTTTCTACTAATTACTCTTCTTTATCTTCAAATCCTACTAATACTTTTACATGTCTAGAATTAAATACTTAAGTAACCCAGATAAATTTTTAACCATCATATTTTGTAAACTAACAGATAAATTAGTCCCTGAGAAGGTACATGATATACCAAGTATTAAATGGAGAAGATATAAGCGCGCTTCCTTGTTAGATTCCCGAAAGGTTGCCCTCCTGTTTTCAATATTGTAAGTTCTAGTTACCACAAGCAGATTGAACATTACAACTTGACATTACCATTGCTGCTATCCACATGCCAGTATTAATTCCATCAAAGTCTTATGTCTATATGACTTTTCTATTCTTTTAGTTTTTCTATTGCAATTATTTGACTGATGATATTAACTTGACAAGTAAGCGTCGCCCAATATAAAAAAGTCATTATTTAAAAAACTGTACAAAAAATAAATATGTTGATAACATATAGTAATAAAATTAAACAACCATATTTGATGATAGATTAATTCAACATTAATTATAATGCATAATAGGTAACTTCATGTAGTAAACTTGTCCTCTGATGGTAAACTTTTCGTTGTTATGACAGAATAAACTTTTGAAAATAATGTGTTTTATCTTATACGTATATTATATATTACACAATTGTACTTCTTAGTTCACTAAGAATATAGTAAGTCGACTTTTTGATGATATACGATTATTATAACCAAGTGGTCTACCGGGAGATCAAACTACAAACTAGGCCCAAACCCTTAAGGATATCTATAAAAAGTCCCAAACAAACCTGAGTCTGAATAGGATTTGATAGAGGTTCAATCAAGGTTGGGATGCGACAGATACCCTATTGGGTTTGACGGATTTTCATTCCTCCTTGGTTAGTGTAGTCTTGTACCCTGCCTTAAAAGTAAGGGAGCTCCCCATGTAGAAGGTTTGAGCCTAATTGCCTCCCTCCATTTCATGCAGCAAAAGAAAAGCGATGATATTAACTTGCCAACAATATATGAAATTATGGCATTTATAGTATTAAATATTCATCTATACTGTCTTCAATCTTGGTGAATCTTATAAAGAGAGAAAATTGCTGCTTTGGGTTACTTTTCTTCATTGACTGTAGTTTACGGGAGATTGCTTTCCTAGAATGCAAACATGTGAAGTGAAATAATTCGGGAAGATTTTCCGTAATCAATTGTTTATCAAGGAGCAGAGTATTAGAGCTTGCTGTTTATCAAATGCAAAATGAAATTATAGAAGGCTGAAAATGAAATCATAGATAAAAGAGATTAAAGGTTAGACTCGCAAGTTCCAAAAATTGACTCCAGATAATGGCAAATGAGTTTTGTCAATGTCACCAGCTCTTGGATTTCTCCACAATGAGAATATTACAAGAGTCTGTGCCAACCTAAACAACTAGGAGGAAAGAATTCTGCATCAATTAAGTTTTAGGTGTTATGATTTGCATGGCTTGAAGGCTATAATGTCTACTCAATTGAGTGACTATGAAAGGGTTTTGACAGTTTCAGGCTTCATTTTGTCACATAAACGTGGTTATAAGGGCGACATATGGAATATACATCATCGAGATAATATGCTAGACTAGAACATTATACAGGTAGACAGGCAATTCAGTAGTTAAGGGGAATATAATGGTTACATCCAGACGTGTTAGTTACATTACAAGCAGACCAATTATCATGGATGTCTATGTAAGCTTGGTTAATGCTCTGGTTCTTTTGGGGAAGGGAGATTGGATTGCAAAAGAAACTAGTTGCTTGTTTATTTGTATGTTTCAAACTGGTAATCGTGTCAGATAGGCCCAAGGGTGCACCAAAAGGAGGGCAGTATATATTTCTGGCGTTGTACATATATATTTCCTCAAGGATAAGATATATCTCTAGTACACTATTATATTCATCTTGACATTCAAGATGCCTGTACTTAGTACGCTGTTATTCAAAAATACATGGAGGCACTAGTGTCATTATTTGGTTATATCTTGTATCATACTACTCAAAATTTATGGGATTCTCACATTTATGAACTTTTATATCACTTCTTTGATAACTTTTAATTATCACTTCAAATATAAAAATCTTAAATACCACGCCAAGACTCAATTATGGAAAGTGTATAACTGTCTTCCCTGTTCAATTAAGAAGTTCAATTTGAATTATCTTGTATTTACTGAATATGTGATGTGCTCCAACTGCAGATCTTATGCTTCTTTATGAGATAACAATGGCGGACTATTTCTCATTTTTTTCTTGTATCTGTGTTAAAGGCTTTTCTTATTCATTCCATACAATTCATTCACTTTATAAATTAATTTCTCTGCAGGTCAAGTTTGGGAACTTTGGTGCTGATATATCTAACGTTGAAAGTCAGGCAGAGAGGTGATGGTTTTGTTCTTATTTGATGGTCCAATCTTCGCTGCTTACTGTTCACGTGTAGACTTATTTTTCTTCTCTTTTTTAATTCGAACCTGTCCCTTGATGTCTGATAGGGCACTTTCTGATGTTGTAATATCTGGGAAAGGTTTTTTGGAATATAATTGACATCTACATATTTTCCTAAAAACTTCTTTTTCTATTTTTTTATTTTTATTTTCACAATCACCCCCTAAATCATATGTAACACTGCAATCTAATAGTTAAAGTAGGTGTCAAATTAGGACAGTTGGACCAACTTTAAGATTCCATTTGGTTTAAGGTTTTAAAAAAATGAGAATTAAAAATTAAATGGAATGAAATGAAATGAAATATTGTAATTAAAATTATATTTGATATAATATAAAAATAAATAAAATAAAAATTAATAAAAAGATAAAAATATATTATGAAAGAACAAAATTATTAAAATAAAATTATTTTAACTTAAAAATTTAATATTAATATTATAAATAAAAAATAAAATAAAATATTATTAATATAAAAATTTAAATTAAATTTTATTAGACAGTATGAAAAAGTTTAATTTAAATATTTTTTTTAATTATAAAAAATTTATAAATAAATAAAAAAATAAAAAATATTTTAATCTTTTTATTTTATTTTTTATTGTATTATTTACTTTTCACTTATTTTCATAAGTAATATAAATTTTTTAAAAAAAATAATTAATATTATATGATATTTATATTTTTTTTATTAATTTTATCAATCAAACAAGAAAATAAAATTTTGATTCTAATTCGATCGTCTAAATTCTTATTACCATGGTGGACCTAAAATTGAAAATGGTTTCCCCTTTACGATCACCCTGCGTTAGATTACGAGGCACAATGAAAAGTTAAAAACCGTTTTGAAATGGTTGAACGTCAGTTTACTTCATTTTTAGACTCAATACAGCTTGTCGAGTTCATCATAGATTTTACATAAATAGTACAAACCTGAAACATGGACTTATGGAATTAGGTCATTCTGCTTGAGTATTACTATTAATTGCGCGATTAACATATGAACAGCTGCCATTTCCAAAAACGGACTCTACCCAAAAAACCAGAAATAAATAACTTAAAAAGTTATGTCAATATATCCTTCTGAAAACAACTCAAAGATCTAAGTCTTTAAAAGGTTTTTAGAATAAATGACCAACTTGTAGCAATTTTTTTTTAAAGTTCAATAATTAATAGTGTGATAATCCCGTTACATTGTGAGGTACTCTTTGAAAAGTAGCTTTCAACGAGGACACCAAACATTATCTTTTAATATGTACCAAATGTTTCTATTTAGTATGTGCGCTTTGAATAAATGAAAGTAGTCCCAAACAAGCAAAGTTGGATAATATGTACCAAGTAGAATTTTGAATTTTTCATTATTTTGTAAATAAATTTTCAATTATTTAAAAAAATTAAAATATCTACATACAAAACATCTAATTTTCCAAATTGAAGACACTTAATAATTATTTGAATAGATTTGGCACGCCAAAATCCTATCCCACTGTTTATAAGATGCTTCCAACAAAGTTGGCCTTGAAACTCTCTCTTTATGTCTAATCACATCAGAAACTGACAACGCCTACGAAAATTTTTTATCAGTTAAGAGCATCTACAATGGTGAAACTCAAGAGAGTTGCTTAAGTGAGTCCCACAAGTGTCATATCAGTATTTTTTATTTTAAGCAACCCTACAGTACTTTAAGCAACCCTGCACTCCAATGGTGTAACTCTAAAAAATTTACTAAATGGGTCTCACAAGTTACCCGACATTTTTGTATTTATTTTTATATAAAATATTAATTTATTTGTATTTTAATTTTAAAACAATAAATACGTAAAAAAAATTAAAATATATTAAAAATAATACAAATAATTATGAAAATACAATAATTAAAAATTATAAAAATACATAACATTATCTTAATTAATTCCATATGATTCTCTAATCACGTCACATAATATTTCGTGATCTTGTCGTTGTTTCTCTATCATCTCAGATGTATCCTTGAAGAGAAGCTTTTCAAGCATCTTAATCCCCTCCATCTTCAATTCTTTCTCTTTTAACTTATTTTCCTCTAACTTAATCTTGTTTTCTTCCTCCTTAATTCGTGCGAATTCTTCCATAACAGTCATTCTGCGATTATGTGCCTCTTGGAATATCAAGTCGACATTGTCAGAAGAAGTTTCAGTTGATTTCTCTTTACCCTTCCTTTTTGCTGCTTTTTTCTCCATTGGCCGAATTATAGTAGGTGAGGTTGGGTCGTATGTACCTTCAAATGGAGTTCCCGGGTTGAAAGACGACGAGTACGTTCCCGAAGCAGAAATTTTTGTTCTTTTTGAAGAACTCTGACTTAATTCTGCTGACCATTTAGGTTCGTCTTTCAATAGTCGCCACGCATGCTCAAATTTGAATGGTTCGCCCTCATCTTAACAAAAAATTGCATATGCCTCAGCCATGATGTCATTCTCTGAGTTTCCACTTTTTTTTCTATGAATAGCTTGTTTGTAGCACCCAACGAACTTTTGAACTGCACTATTTAACCGATGCCATCGAGATTTTAGTTAAACGGATTCTCTCTCTCGGAATCGACCACGATAATTGTTATAATTTTCTTTGATTCTTGACCAAAAACTATCTGCTTTTTGGTCAACACCAACAACTGCATCCTTTGAAACGTTGAGCCACGATTGAATAAGAAGTACATCTTCGTCCGTTGTGAATCTAACTCGAGATTTTTTCTGACTTGCATTTCCTCCTCCTTTATCGAGCACAATATTTTCCAAACCGACTTGAGTGGAAAATTGTGGAACTTGAGACTCGAACATAGACCCGACTGGTGTTTCAGGTTTTTGATCAGTAGACGCTACATCGCTAGTACCCATTGGAAGAGGCCTATAAAACATGGCGGGATTGGTTGGTTGGAATGGAGGTATATCTGCACCACTAGTACCTATTGGAGGCCTATAAAACATGACAGGATTGGTTGGTTGAAATGGAAACATAGGAAATTGAAAATTTCCAGTATTTGAATTATTTTGTGGATTTGGAAAAAATGGAGGAATTTGAGAATTTTCACCGGTAGAAGGTTGATAATTTTGCATGTAATTGAAAAAAGGATTGAAATTAAATTGATTGGGATCTATTTATCAATACAAATGAAATTGTGGATCAAAGAAGAAGACAAGAAGAATTGATAATTGAGAAGTTGAGTGTAAAATTTTTGAAGAGTTTTTTACAATTTATAGAGTTGTATTGAAAGTTCCCAACGGTTACATAAAAGCCTCCAACGGCTATCCCAACGGCTTGCAAAGAGTCAGACATATCTCTTTATTCACTCAACGGTAATATTATTGGCTTTTCAAAGGTAATTTTATTTTGTTTCAATATAATAAAACCATTTATTTACTCCACCGTCATGTTTTATTTGTAATTTTTTATTTATAATAAAACCATTATTTTGTTTACTCCATGCGCTGCATTTTTTCTATCTCTATTTATTTCTCTTTTTCTACATTTTCTCAAATGCTCCATTTTCTCTCGTTTAACCGATGCCAGGAATTTCTGGAAGCCTCCACAGCCATTCTCCATTTTCTCTCGCGAAGGCTCCAGGAATTTCCAGACTCCAACCGAAGCCTCGCCGTCTCCTTTCGGTCTCCACCTTCGTCTTCCAGGCCATTCTGCATCTCATTCCCAGTCTCCACCTTCCACCTTCTTCGATCCGGCTTCATTTCGTCTTCGATCTCCGTTTCGTCCACCGTCGTCTTTCACCTTCGATCCGGCTTCGTTTTGTCTCCAAATCAGCTTCCATCTCCGTTTCGTCCACCTTCGCCTTTTGTTTTCGATCTTCCATCTTCGATCCTCCAGGCCATTCTCGCCTTTTGTTTTTTATGTTTGATTATTTTTGTTTTGGATTTTTGGTTATTTATGCTGTTTTCTGATTGTCCATCTTCGATCTTCCATCTTCAATACAAATGATTATTCAATACAAATCAGCTTCCACAAATCATTTGTATTGAAGATGGAAGATCGAAGATGGACAATCAGAAAACAGCATAAATAACCAAAAATCCAAAACAAAAATAATCAAACATAAAAAACAAAAGGCGAGAATGGCCTGGAGGATCGAAGATGGAAGATCGAAAACAAAAGGCGAAAGTGGACGAAACGGAGATGGAAGCTGATTTGGAGACAAAACGAAGCCGGATCGAAGGTGAAAGACGACGGTGGACGAAACGGAGATCGAAGACGAAATGAAGCCGGATCGAAGAAGGTGGAAGGTGGAGACTGGGAATGAGATGCAGAATGGCCTGGAAGACGAAGGTGGAGACCGGAAGGAGACGGCGAGGCTTCGGCTGGAGTCTGGAAATTCCTGGAGCCTTCGCGAGAGAAAATGGAGAATAGTTGTGGAGGCTTCCAAAAATTCCTGGCATCGGTTAAACGAGAGAAAATGGAGCATTTGAGAAAATGTAGAAAAAGAGAAATAAATAGAGATAGAAAAAATGCAGCGCATGGAGTAAACAAAATATTGGTTTTATTATAAATAAAAAATTACAAATAATACATGACGGTGGAGTAAATAAATGGTTTTATTGTATTGAAACAAAATAAAATTACCTTTGAAAAGCCAATAATATTACTGTTGAGTGAATAAAGAGATATGTCTGACTCTTTGCAGGCCGTTGGGATAGACGTTAGGATAGCCGTCGGAGAGTCGTTGGAGGCTTTTATGTAACCGTTGGGAACTTTCAATACAACTCTATAAATTGTAAAAAACTCTTCAAAAATTTTACACTCAACTTCTCAATTATCAATTCTTCTTGTCTTCTTCTTTGATCCACAATTTCATTTGTATTGATAAATAGATCCCAATCAATTTAATTTCAATCCTTTTTTCAATTACATGCAAAATTATCAACCTTCTACCGGTGAAAATTCTCAAATTCCTCCATTTTTTCCAAATCCACAAAATAATCCAAATACTGGAAATTTTCAATTTCCTATGTTTCTATTTCAACCAACCAATCCTGTCATGTTTTATAGGCCTCCAATAGGTACTAGTGGTGCAGATATACCTCCATTCCAACCAACCAATCCCGCCATATTTTATAGGCCTCTTCCAATGGGTACTAGTGATGTAGCGTCTACTGATCAAAAACCTGAAACACCAGTCGGGTCTATGTTCGAGTCTCAAGTTCCACAATTTTCCACTCAAGTCGGTTTGGAAAATATTGTGCTCGATGAAGGAGGAGGAAATGCAAGTCAGAAAAAATCTCGAGTTAGATTCACAACGGACGAAGATGTACTTCTTATTCAATCGTGGCTCAACGTTTCAAAAGATGTAGTTGTTGGTGTTGACCAAAAAGCAGATAGTTTTTGGTCAAGAATCAAAGAAAATTATAACAACTATCGTGGTCGATTCCAAGAGAGAGAATCCGTTCAACTAAAATCTCGATGGCATCGGTTAAATAGTGCAGTTCAAAAGTTCATTGGGTGCTACAAACAAGCTGTTCATAGAAAAAAAAAGTAGAAGCTCAGAGAATGACATCATGGCTAAGGCATATGCAATTTTTTATCAAGATGAGGGCGAACCATTCAAATTTGAGCATGCGTGGCGACTATTGAAAGACGAACCTAAATGGTCAGCAGAATTAAGTCAGAGTTCTTCAAAAAGAACAAAGATTTCTATTTCGGGAACGTACTCATCGTCTTCCAACCCGAGAACTCCATTTGAAGGTACATACGACCCAACCTCACCTACTATAATTCGGCCAATGGGGAAAAAAGCAGCAAAAAGGAAGGGTAAAGAGAAATCAACTGAAACTTCTTCTGACAATGTCGACTTGATATTCCAAGAGGCACATAATCGCAGAATGACTGTTATGGAAGAATTCGCACGAATTAAGGAGGAAGAAAACAAGATTAAGTTAGAGGAAAACAAGTTAAAAGAGACAGAATTGAAGATGGAGGGGATTAAGATGCTTGAAAAGCTTCTCTTCAAGGATACATCTGAGATGACAGAGAAACAACGACGAGATCGAGATCACGAAATGTTATGTGACAGTGATTAGAGAATCATATGAAATTAATTAAAATAATGTTATGTATTTTTATAATTTTTAATTATTGTATTTTCATAATTATTTGTATTATTTTTAATATATTTTAATTTTTTTTTACGTATTTATTGTTTTAAAATTAAAATGCAAATAAATTAATATTTTATGTAAAAATAAATACAAAAATGCGGAGTAACTTGTTGGACCCATTTAGTGAATTTTTTAGAGTTGCACCATTGGAGTGTAAGATTGTTTAAAATAAAAAATGTTGATATGACACTTGTAGGACCCACTTAAGCAACTCTCTTGAGTTTCACCATTGTAGATGCTCTTATTATGTTAGTCTTACATCGAGGGTCTACTTGTATAATTAACAAAAAAACCCAAATGACTATAAATCTCTTATCTTACATCAAAACAATTAATTCAATTCGTTACCCTCCCCAAGTGACTTGAAGGAGCATGGGAAAGAACGCACAGATTTCCAGCAATCTCATCTTTCCATCAAAGTAGCCAATCCCAGAATTGTGTACACTGAACAGACAATTTGTGCATATTACCTTTCTCTAACATGCGCAACCTCCTCCTTGCTGCTCTGTCTGAGATGAATTGACAGAAGGTTTTAGATTTACATCAACCATATCTTCCTGTTTTGCAGAAGAAAGAGCTTCCATCCCAGGCAAGGCAGCAGCAATCTTACGAAACAGTGGCTGCAATATTATATTCACAAAAGACATTAAGGACTGAGGACCCAAACGAGAACAAACATATGACAGAAGATAAACTTAGAAAACAAAGTTGACCAAGAATTTGAAACCCCTCGATAGGATATATTCTATATAAAAGCAGGCAAGGCGGCAGCAATCTTACGAAATAGAGGCTGCAATATTTCATTCACAGAAGACATTAAGGATGACAATTCACATTGTACTTTCACATTATATGTTTTCTTAAGTCGCAGAATCCATATCGAATTATGTTTGGTATCTCTATCAGTATCCAAATATAGTTCATAAAAAAGTTTTAGATCCTATATGTTGTCTCCACATTTTTTTTTTTTATCAATACATTTTAGATTGTGTTAAGCTATAACATTATATTTCATAATTATAGAATTCATCTTAAGAAGAGAGGAGGAGTGTGTTAGTAAATAAAGATAAATGAAAAGAGTGGATTAATAATAACCCACTAAAACTTGTACCTAAAAAATGTATTTAATGATCCAATCTATTTAACCATCGATCTAAATAGCTAAGATATCATAAATCTAAATAGCTGAGTTTAGTTAAATCATAATAAAATTTAGTTGGCGTAGTTAAATAGTTTTAGGTTATAATTCCCAGTAATAAACCAAAAATATGGAGAGGACGCGGGGAATTCATTAAATTTCACCTTGATATTGAAGCCTGCTTTCGCACTGGTTTCTACAAACATAACTCCAAATTCACGAGACTTCGCATCTCCTTCCTCTATTGAAACTTGCCTGTTAAGTATAAAAGCATTATAACAAATTTTTACGAAGTAAAATCACAACACTAGAACCAAAACATAATTTGCACCCTACCTGATAATTAAACTAACTACATGATCTAATATTGTAACTATTGATATAATCAAATGTGATATCCTAAAACTCTAATTGGTCGACCAGATTTTAACAATTATAGGATGATATTGAACAGAATCTGTTAGATGTGAGTTTATAATGTAAATACTGTTTCTGGTCTAATAATTACTTCAAGTATGATAATTTGATAAGCACGTCTCAATCTATTTGTTGCTAAAATGATTATAGCTAACCACTTTTATCAGGATTAACCAATCTGGTTGTTGGGCAATAAACACAGATTTCTATAGCGCAACATAATATGGAAAGTCCCTTCTGCTAATGAACACAAACCAGGTGTCTTATAATACTTCAATAATAAAGCATATCCAGTTACCAAAGAATCAAGAAACTTAAGAATCTATCCTTTATGCAAGGGATTCATATCGACCATATTGGTAACTCATTACTCACCTTTTATCAACAAGATCGGTTTTGTTTCCAACTAGGACAATAATAACATCACTGCCCCGTTCTGTACGTACCTCCTCAATCCACTTATTAGTGTTCAGAAATGATTGCCTGTCTGCATCAGAACAGCTTGATAAGGAATTTAAGCCATGTTTCATCACTGAAAAATGAATATTAAAGCAAATCCAGATCCACATGCGAACACAGATTAGATAGAATAAGAGCACAAGAGAACAAACAGACACAGACACAATGAATATATGTGTGCGTTTTCATTCATAACTACATAATGCTCTTTCAAAAAAATAGGAAAAGCTTTCATTAAATGAAAATATTGGCATTAAAAAATTTACTACTCACTAGCTACATCATATACAATAACTGCGACAGAAGAATCTCTTATGTAGCTCGGAATGAGACTTCTAAATCTTTCTTGCCCTGCAGTATCCCTGCGAAGTTAAAATACACGAGACTCAGAAAACATGAAATGAACTGATAAAATCAAATCAAATGCCTGCACAATGTACACCAGAATACTTTGAAGACCCCGCTGGAGATTAAAGATCAAATTAGTGACCAGACAATATGTTATTCTTGAGGTGGTTGGTAAAGGGTGTGAGTTGTTGTAGGGTATCATGAAGTGGAACAATAGAAATTCTCAATTTGAAATGAACAGAGAGAAAATAAAAAGGAAAATCCCGTAGGAGTTCCAATAAACAAAAGCAGTTCCCAGAGCTCCTTCACAAAAGAAGAATAACTCTGTTACCAACATAACAGAAGACCACCTAATATAGTTACTGCACAACCTAACATTCATTCCTCTCAATTTTCTGTTCCATTTCCCATTCTCTTTTCATTCACTTTTTGTGTTCTCTCTTTTGATATCTTCGTCGCATGCATTAATTCTAAGAATCCAATTTCAGTGATGGGTGTTCTAATATAGCTTTTATTTAAAAAAACAAACATAAGTAGACTCAGCTTGTGTAATGAGTTGAAGAGGAACACAGCCTACCAAAGCTGCAAACGAACTGTTCGATCTTCAAGGTACATTGTTTTTGACAAAAAGTCAATTCCAATAGTAGCCTGAAATTTAGATGAACAACAAATTTGTTAAAAACTTAGCAGCAGGCATGGAAAAAAAGGGGCAAAAAAACTTGAAGAAAACAAGTTGCCATCCCAACTTCCCAAGTTATCTAATACCCACTAATCTATCTACTCCTGCTCTTTCTAATTATGTTCAATAAGCCATCTCAAATAATTACAGAAAAAACAGAACTAGTTTTCCTTTCCAATGTAAATACATTTAACCCATGATCAACGAGATAATCTTTCCCTTTTAAAGTACCATCTTGCTGCTCAACAAAACATGTACAAATACGGCTAAGCCAAAATATTTATAACAACAGTACGTTCCCAAAACAAATGTTATATTTCAGATTGATCCGCGTAAATTCAAATACAGGTATGTATATATGCATTGTCTGATAAAAATCAGAGATCAACAGCATAATCGACATCCTGAACGTAAGAGAAGAACAGCGGTTCGCAACTTATTTTTTCCCCTTCCGCACTAAAAGTTGAAAACATAGATTTCAGTAAGAGAGAAGTTGAACTGCATAAAATCAAATTGAGAAAGTAGTCGACGAGAAAGGATCGGGAATGACCTGATAGGTGGTGTCGAATTTGTCATACATGAAGCGGGTAATTATGCTGGTTTTCCCAACCGATTGATCGCCCAAGAAAACGAGCTTGTATTTGGCGAGAGGGGAGACCGTCGCCATTAATGGGGATTGCTACGATAAGGAAATGTCAGTAATTGCTTATGTATCGCAAATAAAACTTAGATCTGAATCTCTCGAATTCTTAGAAGAGCAGAGTGCGCAAATTGAGAGAGAGACAAAAACGATGACACGAGACAAATTCGAGCGCAATGCATTTATATAGGGGAGGAGAAACCCTCAACCATGACGTGGACGGCAAAAGCCAAACTAATTCTAACTTTCCTCATGACTAATTTCGCCCCTTCTTTTTCTCAATTCACACTTATATCATCTGCTTGACCAAAAAGCCAAAAGAGAGAAAGGAGTCATTGTGCCTGCGCAAGTTCAAACCTTTGACATATCGATTCGACACGCCCCTCCATCTTTGTAGTCAATAATGTTAAAAATAAAGATGAGAAGACAAACATGCATGAGAGGTGGCTTTTCCTTTTGCAAGTTTCAACACTTACGGAGGAGAAACATGACTCAGGGCCAGATTACAGCTTAAGGTAGCGTTTGAGTAGAGACATGGTCATATAAAGTTTGACCAAAAAGCAAAGCAAGCCCAGATTCGACACCTTTTGCCCAAAATACATTCTACTTTGTAGAGAAAATGAAAAAAAGATAGACTGCGTTAACAGCAGGATAAAGAGAAGCATCATTCGGCTAAAGAGTGATATACGAATTTTCATGATCAGGCGAGTCCTTGACCTCCTCCATACAAAGCAAAACCCTTCCCTTCTTCTGCGGATCAATCAAATTTATCATGTATAATAAATGGGAAGAACCAAATCTCTCATCAACTCATGCATGTGCATTCATTCTTGGGAAACAAATTTGCCAACCTAAGCATGATTAGCAAAATAGTAATTAAAAAAATAGTTTGCCCGCCCATATTTCGTTACAGAAAACCCTGGGGAACTTTTCCATAGAACTTGATGCAAGTGTCTCTTCTATTTGACTAATCTTTTTTTTCCTCCATATATTAAACCAAATTATTCTTTTTTTTAAGTATATGCATCAGAAAAGTTCAATTCAATACCTAATGTAATTTAAAAAACCCTATTGGCATTGCAGCAGAGAAAATCTAATTTGGAAGAGATATTTCCGAGTATATTTTTAAAAGAAAGTTAAATTCTGTTGAACATCACTAAAGAATTGTTTCACATATTATAGATGCCATCGTAGACAGAAAAGTGTAAGCAGAACATAGTATAGTTAGATATGACCAGTGCGACCGTTTAGCGGTGATTCAGTCCAATGGTCGCCACCTGAAGAAACTACACAAGACTTGCGGGTTCTATTTTCAGAGCAAGTAAAGATGTTGGCCACAATGCAAGAGATAGAGAGGGCACCAGGTGGAATCAACTCTCAAGTGGGATGGAAACCCATCTGCAACTGGTGGAGATAATGAAACTCAAAATGTAAAGTCCAACATGACAGACTTGCAAAGTGACTTCTAAGTGTTGCAACGAGAGTATAAAAGTTGGGCAATCAAGCCAAATAATTCATCAGGTGGAGTTTGAATTGGAGGAAGATTAAAAACTCCTCTCATGCATAATCGGAAGAAAATATAACTATGATGAGCTAAGTTCATGTAGAGTCAGCTCTAAAAACCCTGCAGCAAGGATGCCACACCTAGCCAATTTTTATGTAGCAGATGGTTTATATTTTAAATCTAAGTTTAATTTTCTTGAGACTCCAAAGACAGGCTACCAAAAGCTGCGAAAAAGTCATAGATATTTAAGCGGAAGATTGAATTAATATGCCTAGATTATTGATGCAACTTCATGGATTCAAAGATGGTACAATCAACAGCACATTATCTTTTAAGTTTAGCAAAAGCAGATGGAAGGCAAACAAAACATTGACTTTGCAGAATAACAAGGCAGGAGATGAATTGGTGGTATCTGACCTGTAACAACTTGAAATATATAAGAAGCATGCAGCTAGATTAGAGAACTCGTGATCAAAATTTTATATTTGCTAATACTTGGGGCAGTAATAATGCAACAAGCATAAATGAAGAGAAGCCTTTCTTTCTTCTTATAATAAGCACAGTCTGCAGAGTTACTAAAAGAGCTTAACAATACTAAGTACCGCCCTCTGATAGTTTCTCTATTGAGCATAGTATTATTTTATAACAGCTTGCTTGTGTTCTTGTTTTCTTGCTCCAATGGAACTTCTCAAAATTTTATTCATAAAACAACAAAATAACCACAATTCATTAAACGATGAACTTCAGAAAACCAACCATCATACGTTTTCCATGCTCAGATAAAAACAAAATCTCACAAGGACTAAGACGTGAATTCTACTCGGAAGATTCAAACTTTGAAAGCAACATTTTTCCTAAACTACCTAGCACTGGCAGTCCTCATGCTGCTCCACGGAAACTTAGCAGCACCATCGGCACGGTCTCCACGAAAACCGCCACCATGTCCACGATTTCCCCTTCTTTCTTTCGAAGCCTTCTCGAGGTTAAACAGCTCACCCTCCTTCTCGTCAAGCCAATGCCTCTTGGTTTCGCCTTCCTCAACAACGCTCGACTTGGACTGTTTGTTAATCCGCTTCTTCTCCTCCTCGATTATGCGAAGCGGGTAAAGGTCCGGCGAGATCGACAGCGGGTTCCTAAGGGTTATATAGGCCTTTTTATAGTCGGGTTTAGCGATCAACAAACCACCGCGCTTCTTCTTTTTGCCCTCCATGTTTAAAGTTCGTACCTTTTCGACCTCAAACCCATAGAGGGATTCAAGGACACGCTTGATTTCGATCTTAGAAGCTGAAGGGATGGTCTTGAGAGCAATTTCCTTGATGTTGGTGAAGGAACTTGGCATCAGCAGCTTGATGGGTAAATTTGCAAAATGTACGACCCTCCTTCCCAATCGGCTTCCCATGATTTTTTTTCCTTTCTATCTTTAATTTCCACCCTCGGTCGTTAAACCCTGCTTAGCCTCCAGTATCCAGAATTCCAACCACAGTTCCGGTCTGCATATAGCCGATAGCCATATACCATTTTTATTCCAAGGCAATTTCATTTTTCTTGAGGGTCAAAAAAGGTAACTTAATTTTTCCTTTGGGTCAAAATAGGCAATTCAATTTTTATTTTGGGCCAAAAGAGGCCTTAAGTTTTCTTTTGGGTCAAAAGGGGCGATTTAATCCTCCCAGTCGGCCTACCTGATTGATTCGACTACACTGGGCTAAATAAACAAGTCCGTTAGTAGTTTATTTTTTCTCTCCTAATATTTATTATTTATTATTATTATAAACAATTTTTTTTTTTTGAGCATCACACTATTTTGTGCATTTTAAAATCTTTTGCAAAATAATGTACTCATTTGATTAGTCATTTTATAGAACTGTTTTTTTTTAACTATTGCTTTTTTAAGTTCGCATGATATAGTGGACTAATTTTTTTTTCAAATTAAAGATTTTATTATTTTTCGAAAAAAAAATTATTTAGCCTAATTTTTTTTAAATCATGCGATATGTTAATTTAACTCTGTTTAACAAAAAATAAGTTAACTTAAAATTTTAAAATTATATATTCTTTAAAATAATATATAATTTATAAATTTTCAATTTATTTTATTATTTAATTTAATTAAATAAAGTTATAAATTAATTATAAATTTATTTATTTAATTTAACAAACACATTCTTAACCTTGAAATAACTTCTGCTTAATCCCTTTAAACTTCCACTCCTCTATGCCGAAGAGCAGGATCAAAGGAGCAATCAACTTTATCTTGTTTATCATTGAAGCGTTAATTTGCATTCAAGTTCGTCATTCAAAACCACAACTAAAACGTTGACTATCGAACACACTGACCCTTGCAGTCGATAAATGTAGTTCGGACGAATATATAAAAATAAAATGCCTATATTAAATAGGGAATCGAGATCCTCTAAATTTTCCTGAGAAATTTACCATGTAAATTTCGCTTAATCTGAACCGTTGAGCCTTTAAATTCTATATCTACCGCTAATATCTAGTCAAGTCATCTTTTGGGTTCTCGTCTACATCTTTCTGTTGCTCCAAAGAAGCTCACTCTGCAGAGAAGGCTGGAATCAGGAGCGCCATGTCCTAGGAAGATAGTTGAATAATTGAACCACACAATGCACCATTTGCACAACAAATTAGATTTAGTCCAATAATTTTTAAACCAAGAAATAAGATTTAGTCGAAAAATTTTTGAACGAAAAAATAAAGAAAAGGGAATTCAGTATTCTCTGCGAATGGTGCATTGTGTGGTTCAATTATTCAAGTCGCTTCCATGGACATGGCGCCGCTGGTTCCAGCCAATGCTCTGTTTTTTGACTTATAATGTCCATGTTTTTTAATGGCATTGTAATAAATATAACCAAGATATTCATTAACATCTCTAAATGTTAATAGTTACGATGATAATAAAGAGCCCAATATTTCAAACAAATTGGTCGCAAGTGGGTTCTTTTGGGTGGGAAGATTTAATACTTTTCTTTTTGTTTTCAGAAATTTCCATGAAAAGCTACTAATTTCACATAGAATACTGAATTCTTTTTTTCTTTTTTTTCTTGGTTTAAAAATTTTTGGACTAAATCTCATTTGTTGTGCAAATGGTGCATTGTGTGGTTCAATTATTAACCTATCTTCCTTGGACATGGCTCTCCTGGTTCCAGCCTTCTCTGCGGAGTGAGCTTCTTTGGAGCAACGGAAAGATGAAGTTGAGGAGCACACAAACGGTGAGTTTTGCTTTAAAAACTTGAGATGCTGACTTGACTAGATATTGGTGGTAGATATAGAATTTAAAGGCTCAAAGGATCAGATTGAGCGAAATTTACACTCTAAATTTTTCTGAAAAATTCAGAGGATCTCGATCCTTAAATGGGAAACCCAGACCAAGGCAATGTATTAAGATCCTACATGAACGTCAAGTGAGTTTAGCCATGCTCAGAGGCTTTTCCGCTGATCCTGGAGAAACATTTCCATCGAAAATATTTTTTTGCCTGTCATGGGAAATGCTCTAGGACTAGGATGTGTCTGTCACCTTTTGGCTTGTGCCGTGGCACGGTGGCGGAAAAACAAAGTTGTTTCTATATATATACCTTGTACACGCGCACGCTTGTTCTGTTATTTGGATTTGCAGAATTGGCCTCTGATGCACATTTCAGTGTCTGATTTACATACTGCACCATGCATGCATATGAAATATCTTCATAATTAGATCGATAAGCAGTTAGAAGTAGCCAATGTGCTGTGTTGTTTTCTATAATTTGATGCGAGATGTGAACTTAATGACACATTTAGTTGGCGTTGCATTATCCTCATAAATAATCATGTCAGATTAATCATCTTTTATAATTTCAATATGAAACAATGAATGGAAAACAGACAAAGACAAAGGCACATCATAATCGAATGCACTGCTCTGTTTAGAAGGCCTCTAAAACAGCCGTCAGTGCAAATATATCATGATCGTGGCCTTCTTTGCATCCGCACTCGTCCCACTTCTTCAACCTCGTGTTCCTGCAGCTTCTCCTGTTCTCCATCTCCCTATCCGAAGGCACTCGAATTCTTATCTCCACTTGCAACTTGGGTGCCTTGACGCCACTTCCACTCCCCAGATCCATCTTTACCCATTCTTTCAACTCCATGTTTGGCGATTCAAGAATCGCTTTCCATGGAATCTCAGCCCTCCCTAGGGGACGTGACCCCAAAATTTTCCCAACAACTGGGGCTGTGTTGCTCTGTCTGAGCTCCAACACCAGGCTTTCCTGCTTCAGGGTCTCCAAGAATTCTTGGGTACATGAACAATCTAAACAGAAGCACTCATCCCAGAAGGGGATAGATTTGGACGAAACCTTTCGAGTATTCAGTTGAATTCTTTTGTTCGTTCCTGTAGAAAGATGAAACCTGGCAAATAAGTTACCCTTTCCACTGGTGTTGAACTCCACGTTTTGGGCTTGTATTATTCTCAGTTCACAGCCGAAGGAAGGAAATTTCTCGGATAGACCCATTAAGAAGGACGAGAATAATGTGTTGTAGTCTTGGATGAAGAAGGAAGCTATAAGAGGTTTGAGTTTTTTGTTCTGTTGAGTTTTGAACGAGGAGGCAATGGTATATATAGTGCGTGCATATTGGGAAAAGTTGGCAATATCTTCTAGGAAGCCGATCTGATTCTTAAGCACACAATAATATAGCCGACCTCTAAGCTCCGAGTAGGAGGATATTGGCGGTACCCACTTAAGATTGTGCCTAGGATTATATCTTATTAAACAAACACCCTTTAGATTCTCGAAGGGCTACATTTTCTACAACGACCCTTGCAAGTTGCAAAAGTGTTGGGTTACAGTTCATCGTAGTCATGCTCCAATCCCCCCACCGGGGTCCCAAAAAAGAGGCAATAGAACAACAACAAAATTATATTATTTGTTCTTGTCAATGGAGGCTTGAATGTACGCACTTGTACCATATTTTCTTATTGTTTTAATAGAAAAATATAAAATTGAAAGTACGAATATTACCCATAGATTCGTTTTGTTGTGGATATCAGGATATGGGTTTCCTTTTCCTCGATGGAAATAAAGATAAGGGGTGATTTCTTGTAAATCAATGACAGAAAAGTTAAGCGTAAAATAAGTGTGAAGATAACACTTTTCTTGACTAAAATTACTGCTGCTTTTTAAATATCCGTAGGATTCAATATAACCTGTAGTTTCAAATTTATTAAAAGACACAAATATGATATACAAGTTTTTTTTAACTATTATTGCATGTTTGTTTATCTATGTTCATGTAAAGATGAAAATATTGTGTTTAATGTATAGATACATCAAAAGAGATATAATTAAAAATAAGTATATTAAAAAAAAGTTGAGATATTACTTATTATGAAAAAAAATAATAGAATCACGCATAAGATAATTTAGACATGTATAGACAAAAATTTGTAAAAATTTAAAAAAAAAAAAATAAATCAGACGAAAAATAGTTCAATAGTTAAAAGTAAAAAGAGATATAAAAATAATAATTAAAATTATTAAAAATAATTTAATAGTTAATAATCTATTTATTGATATTATTCATAATAAGTCACTGTAACATAATTTGATTCATATAATTAATTTCACCTACTAAAAAAAGATTTAATTATTATTATTATATTATTGTATATTTATTGGTGCCCTTGATATTTCCAATTGCACAAAAATTATTTGAATAGGTTCCCTTGAAATTTACCACTTCGACTTCTTTGAGACGATCCTATAAACGAAACTTACTGTCAAACCTCTATCTTTCTCACTCAGGGTAAGATATTGGATCATTGGAATTTGGAAAGCAACAAAGCCTTAGAACCAGTTGCCAACGTTCACTCAAGTTGGGAGGAAATAATTTAAATGTATTTGCAGGATCGAAATCGTGGATTAAAATCGCAGTCTATCTGCTTGTGATTGGCTTCATATTGATTACATACATCCCTAGGATATTCTTAAAAAAATGCCACTTTATTTCTTTACAAGTTGAGTTAAGTGAAAAGAGGATACGGGATCTCACGAATTGACTCTAGTTACTTTAAAACGTTATTTGGAACCAAAGAGGCGAAATGATCGTGGCTGACACGTCCTGCTAGCACTTTGTGGTGCTTATGGATATGATCAGATCATAGATATCATTCCCCCGTAAATCTTCGCTACATGCGATGAATTTATTATAAGCCACTATTACATAATTACATATAAAAAAATTTACAAAGCTCAAAGACAAGGTCACATCCTTAGATTTCCCACAAACCTTTGTCCGGAATTTTACTGTTAACCATTTTATGTTATCTTTATGTCAGCTAGATCACCATTTCATATCACAACGAAAATTCCTCCAATAATATTGCCGCGTGAAAGCCTAAGACTAGGAAGAAATAAAAGCAATTAAGCTGGGATAGGAATTTACATCATAAACAAGAATTGCTTACAGAAATAAGTGGGATTATGCAAATTAACAGGAGGTCCTTCACTTTCTAATCCTGCTTTATTGATTAAACATTTTAATCATTACATCCTATAGTTACAACATATGAATCAATATCAACTACCTAAAAGAAGGGGGAGGGGGGGAAACCTATACATGATTGATGCAAAGATCATGAAATGGTTGTGCGCTCCAACTTAATAATAATATTGGCTGTTTCTGTTGTTTGGCTTCGATGACCCCCACAAGTCTATGGGGCAAAATAATGAAGCTTGGAATATGGTAGACCCCAAAATAAAATAAAATATAACAGCCTTCATCGGCAAACCTGATATCCACTTTTCACCAGCCAATATGTGCGCGTGCAAGACTTGATAACATCTTAAATAGCACAATGCGAAGTTGGTGCAGCAACACTCCCTCAATCAACTCATCACTTGATCAAACGAAGCTCCCAATTACCCTCTCCATCAATCAGCCGTAGTTCCATGGAATGAAATGGTATTAAAGCAGGACGCTGGGGAAGAAGTAAAGACATTTAATTTGATCAGATTAGGATGGCTACTATGCATGTTTAAAAGTAGAGAATTTATACACAAATTTAGCTGGAAGTAAATATATCAGAGATATGTCGTATGCCCTATAAAGGAATGTATTTTATATACAAATAACATTAGGATTCCCTACAAAACGAGGGACATTCAGATTTCAGAATACCCACAATAGCCTGATTATAGTAAATCATAATTGGTAACTAAAATCTAACTAATAAACCGCTCTTTACTCCATAAGTTTACCATGATGAGGTTTGAATTCTTCGTTTTTCTACTATAATTTATATTCATACTTACTTGTGAGGATGTAACAAATGTAATTTCCATATCCTTTGCAAGCCCATACAGGTGTTCCTCTACATCAACACTAGTGGCACTGCCATTTTTTTTTCAAAGAGACAGTACAAAACAAGATTAACAATGAATCAGATGCAAACTACTCCTTTGGAGTAAAAAGGGTAAAGGAAATCATACATACTTGGTGCACTCGTCGAGGATACCAAATTTAGGCTTATGAAAAAATAAGCGTGCCTTACAAAAGAGAAAGATAATTGTTAAAATTCCAAAGGAGAAGTTCATTCTAAAAAGATCATTAAGGAATTGAGTTTAAGGCCTATACTAAATGGGAAAAAAAATATTCAAGAAATTTCACTGATTTAGTTTCAAATTACTAGAAACTATATCACATACCATCCCTAGCCTCTGCTGTTCTCCAAGAGAAAGAATATCTTCCCAGTTTAGATTGGCATCCCAACCACTTTTCTCTCTTTCTAGAAGATAATTCAACCGAACATTCTCTAGGATAACTTTCAAGCGTGTGTCCAACAAATTTCTGGTGTCAGCATATTCTATTCCTGAATTAGCAAGAGTACAGTGATCAGAGCTAAAATAACAAAGCAAAACAAAGATAATGCCCCCTTAACAGCAGTTAGAAGAAAAAAAAAATCATTTTATCACTGCAAAAGGAGATCTCAAGCTGACCAGAGGAATTTTCTCCAAGTAAATTTAAGGAAAGGAGATGAGAAATTTTCAACAATGTCAACATGAGAAACACCTCAAACGTTAATTTATTCTCCATTAGCGGTAATTAATCAACAGTAAAGCAGTAGCATCATTTCATGCATTAGTTAAGTCAAATCAATAACTAAGGTAAACAAATTCTCAGAAACGCCATTTTATTGTTAAAGGTATTTCTAGGGCATCTTATTTCTTCCCGCCAACATAATTACCTTTTCCATACATCTTCAATGTTTTGAGCTCTGCTTCCTCACAGGACAAGGGATATATAATTTGATCCCTCAGGGTTCCCAAGCACGTATAGGGCCGCTGAGGAACATAGAAGATGCCACAACCTGATCCAGCCTCTTCATCCACATCTTCAGATGGTTTGGAAAGTCTTCCACTTGCAATAGGCCAAAGTCCTCTAAGTACTCTGAAAATGGAACTTTTTCCACTTCCATTTGGGCCTTTTAAAATATAAGACATGTAAGATTTAAGATTCAATTACAGAAGAATTCCATCTTATAAAAGGAAAAAATTAAAATAATAACTATACCAACCAGTAACAAGTAAGCTTCCCCCTTGCACTATGTCACAAGTCAACTCCCTGGCCAACATCTTTTGAGCAGGGGTGACAATATCAACCTTAGAAAAGGAAATGACGTCTTTGGAAGGAGCATCCCTCACTTTTGTAGAAGCTACAGCATCACTCATTAAATCCCCTGTATGGTCAAAGATATTATTAGCATATGATGACTCTTAGAAAGAAGAATTACTGCTCCAGAAACAGCCAAACATTTTTCAGTATCTAATTTTGCTTAATGAATGTGAGTAAAGAGAATGACATACCAGACTGTGATGCATCCAGAAGCTCCTCAAGCTCAAAAATCCGATTTATACCACCAGAGAGCTCTACGAACTTTCTATGCAGTTCAAGAATGTCACCAAAAGCTAAAAAGCTTTGAGACACAACAGATGCTAAAAACCTCAAAGCATGTGCCAGCTCACCTGTAAGTATATAATATTGTGTGTGTGAGAGAGAGTGAGAGAGGGGTCAAGAAGAGAGAGATAAAGAGAATAACCCAAAGCAATCAAACTAATCTTACCCTGCACAGATACTGATGCTCTGTCTCCCTTGTGTTCCATGGCATACAACAAGCTCAAGCCCCAAGTCACATTATGTGGAAGCTGCTTTGTGATAAAATCATCCAGTATGCCAAACAACCATTTCTTCTTCAAAAGGAACTTGGAGTGGCTGATAAGCTCTCTAAATCTTGACTCAACCATCTGCAGTGTTAAGAGAGTAAAAGTTACTGACTGACAATAACCTGACTTAATCTACTCCTCATTTAAAGTATTTAAGCCAGCCAGAATCATAATGCATAAAGCATAACCCAAAGCCAACTATATGCTGTGCTTTTCCTGTCAAACCTGCAACCTGATTACATTTCCTCATATTAAAGCCTAAATCACAAAAAATATTGAAAAACACATGCACAAGTTGGGTATATAGAAAAAGGTACAAAACAATGTTTAATTTTGAAGCTCACAGCTTTTTCTCGAGCACCACCTCCAAAGAAAGCAACAGATTCAGCATGAGTACGCAGTCTTTCATGCATGAACCTAAAGGAAGCAAGAAGTAGAAAAAGGTCAGAATGATTTCCACAGCACTATTGCTAAACACCATACAAGGCAGCAGAAACCAAAATGAGCTAACCTAAAGGTTCCTTCAAGTTGTTGTTCTTGACTTGCCAAATCACCGAAATCAGGAGTAACAGTTCTTAAAAGTCCCAGACCAAGTAACATGTAAGCATACAGAATAGCTACTCCCCTCTGACCTGTTAAAAGCTTCATTCTCCAAGTGAACCTTATGGACAACAGAAATATGAAGAAAGTTAAGTCAATACAAGAAATGAACAAGTATCGGATACATAAAGTGAAGCAACAATAAAATTAAACCCTTGTAATATAATACCTTGATATCATATGAATGAAGTACTCACCACAAAATATCCACAGATGGTTTTACCATCCCAGTGACGAGTCCTGATAAGTCTGTTGTCAATTTCTCCAAGTCATGAGTTATCCTCTGATCGGCATCAATATTTTTGTTTGCCATGTGGAAGACCTATAAAGATATGCATGTAACGTGAATTTGGCAGCCAGTCCCAAACATGTGCCTAACCCGCTTAAAAACAACAAAACAGAGTGTTTTAGCATTATAGTTTGACCACCAAATTTTCTGTTTGTCCAGCTTCCAAGATCTTAACTCTTAAATAACAATTCTGTTAAGCTTAACTTTCAAATTTTTAAAAATATATTATATTTTCAAAACATAGCAGAGGTCAAAGTATTTTACTGTTAAAGAATTTATACCTGGGTAAGAAATTTCCCCACATTTTATAAAAATATGATTCCTTTCTATCAAAAAAATAAAAATAAAAATAGGATTCCCACCTACAGAAATGGATATCTAATATTCCCAAGGGAATGAAACAATAAAGAATGTAATAACAATGTTAACCACTCCTCACCACATAAACCCTCCCTTATCTCTGATACTCTCTCAGTGCCTCTGGAAGAACCCAAGCCACCTCTTTGACCAAATTTGAAGTCCCTCTATGGTGGTCACTTTGAAATATCTATAGTATTCAGGTAAGCAATAGTCCTCTTTCTATCTCTCTTGTAAACGTCACTCATTTCTTCTATATTGCCTCTACATTGTTTATTCACATGTATTAAATTTCAGCTTATTTTTATATTCTCTTTGAATGATTTATTGTTATAAAGATATTATTTTGATTCGGAGTATGCAAAACACAGTTTTGTTTGCTCTATAACTGTAAAGATGTTAATCTTTCTGAAGCCAATAGGCAGGACGCTGCTACAAAAGATAAAAATGGGTTATAGGAATGTTGGTTCCATCCACTAAGTCACTCAAACTTCAGCAGCACCCAATGATGTTCAAGAAAATGGAAATGAAAATGGTTAAACATCAAGCTCTGATGAGGGAAAGAACTAATGAGTCGAGAGTGATGTCTGGCAAAGTCAGAGTGCAGTTGGTGAAGAAAATGAGCATGCAGGAAAAGCTGTGTACTGAATATGCACATTCTTAAAAAGAATACTCAAAAAATAGAATTCTTATTGTGATTATTCCTAGTATATGGGATGAAACCGATGACAATTAGTGACAAGGCTGCACAATTGAAGAAATCCAACAACTAACCATCTGCAACAAAACCAAATTCCCATGCCACGGAATTAATACATATGAAATCTTGACAATTGAGTATCAAATTCATTATTTCATAGCTTTCCACCACCTTTTAGTCTTTCAGTGTTCATGAATGATGTATTCTACCACTAATCTAGAAGTATCCAAAATTCTACACATATTATAAAGAAAAGTTCATATATTCCAAATGACAAAAGTTGTTTAGATGACGTGCACTATTTATTCATTTTTCCGACCATCAGAAACTGAGTTCTGGATATAATATGGGCATAATAATTTGTACCTCAATCATCAAATATTTTCAATGTATGAATATTAACCGAAAGAGTGGTTAATAAGTCAATAAATATTGACCACATTCGCCACTATTTTGGTAAATATTTCTAATCTAGAAATATCTTCACCAAGAGTTATGATGAGGATGAATAAATGAAAGAATGGGTGGGTGTGGGTGTGTGTGTTTGCATGTATGAACCAAATTTTTAATGTTATATTCAATGGCATTTTTTGGAATGGAACAAGAAGATTCCTGGGAAAGTTTATGCTTAATCAAACAAAGAATTTATAAATTCCCAGGAATATTCATTCATATTCCTATCACAAAACAAACAGAAAAACCATGCTTTCCTGGGAACCTTGTTTCCAGTTGTTATCGAATTCCCAGGGCTGTGACTTAGGATGGAATCTCAGATTCTGCATGCAAACAACCCCTCAGTTATTAGGAGAAATCACTGCTATTTTAGTATAATAACCACACGGACACCAGTGTTATCGTATAGGCTCAATATTATATAGCATCTCCAGGAATGCTATCATAACTGTAACACTCATACAGCAAACGTTTCCATATGGTTGCTTATTGCAGAAAAGTCTAAAATGTGGAACTGAACCCTAGCTAATGGTATGTGGCACAATGAATCAAGGAAAAGAGTTGAAAAATGAGTTAAACTTCAGTGGTGAAAAATATAACCTAGTTATAACAATATAAAAATTTTAAAATGAAGATTACTAAGTTATTTGTTTATTTAAGTTGATTAATTAATATATGATGCCTAACTCTGATTTATCATGACAACTAATTAGCAGTGTTAAATATTCAAGTAAAAATACAAAACAAGGTAAAGCTCAAAAAAATTGTGCAGAAAATGAATTAGTGAATAAATATTCACTTACCTTGTAGAACGCATTGTTTTTCAAGTAGTTCTTGAGTAAATGTTGTGTCAAGCGAATCCTCCAGCTGAGAGCCAGCCTGGCTGTCAGGTGCCTGAAGCACAGGACAGAGTTTTCTCAAAATTACCATTTGTAAGGGGATTGCAGTTCTTTCTTCTTCTTCTTTTGTTTACAATGTTTTCAACTATTTTATCTTTTCATCTCTTATATATTACATGGAAAATTTTTCATGACAATGATAACTATTTTATCAATAATAATCTTCTGAATTCTAAACAACAGACTTCAATTTCAACATTTCAGTACAGTAGGACAGCTATAATCAAAAGTTTCAACACCAACCTTGTGAGGTATAGCATTATCAGTTCCTGCCTACCTGGTATAATATAGAAGCTACGGATATTCCAGATGCATATTGTGCTTATATTATTCATCGGAGATGTCAGACTATTCTTATAGACATAGGGAATTCAGATTTATATCTGTAATAGAAACTGGCCAATAGCATAGAAGTTTTAAAATCATAAATATCCCACAGAAAAGGAAACAAAGGTGCAGGAGTTGGATTGGGCTGTGAAGCAAAAAGAAAAAGCAAAGATTGACACATTTGACAACTATTACTTCTTTATGAAACTGACATTGTTATCTAACTTCCTTTCCCACATACAAGACCATAACCTAATACATATATTATAGTATCAATTAACATTATACTTAGCATGTACTTCATAGTCGTCAAATCAAGATACGAATTGTGAATTGGAAGGCTTATTCTATGAATCATATTTTGTAAACATTAAATAATAATTAAAAAGCTAAATGTAAGAGATGTATATACCTATTGAACATGAAAAAAACACTCCTAAATTTTATGCAATGTTTAACAGTATAAACATAAAAATTGGGACTCATTGAGCTCTCAAGGCTTTCAAACTAATCATAATCCTTACAAAAGTCATATGAGCTCATAAATAAATAAAAAATACGATGCAAAAAAATGACAGAGAACACACTGTTTAAGTTTTGAGCTTCACTATATGAGGCAAATTTCCATTTTAATGGAACGACACATTGACTCAAGGAGTAATAAAAAAAAAACAAAATAAATAAATAAATAAAGGGAAATTTTTTACTCATCATCAGTTTCCAAAACAAGGTCACCTCAGGGACTGTCAAATCAACCAGTAATCACCAAAAAGAAAAAAATCAAGCAGTAACTAGGCCATTCAGAGACCTCCTGGACCTGTGGTTCATCAACAACCCCTTAAAGTAACTATCTCTGTCTGACTACTGCACTGCATCTAGGGTGGTTGATTCACACAACACATTCCTTTAAATAACATCAATAATACAGGACAGTAATTAGTGGGATGTAATTAAACACAAGATGGCAGTACAGCAGCCTCCCAAGCATTGAGTTACAAAAAAAGCAGTTGTCATAAATAATATCAACAAATAAAAACATTTAAACAGATAACCAACTAAATTCAGGTAAAATAACACATAAAAACCTCTAACAAGGATATCAAGTTGTAGAAAAAATAGAGTAGAAGAGAAATTCCTCTCAAATATTGATTTCAGAATGGGTACAGGAATTTACAGGGAGATTTGTAGCTAAACTGCCGAGGAAACAAATCCTAACAGATTCTAACATATTACAATCAATCTCCTAATAAATAGGAGATAATATTCCCCTAAAAAACAGTAAAAAAAATCCAGGAGAATCACTCAGATTTTATGCAAAAAAATAAACAAATACAGTAAACTTAAAAAGACAACAACAATAATAAACAAATAGGAAATTGATTCCAAAACTTGCGCCACATTAGTCCCAGAACTTGCGACACAAGTCACTTATGCATAGAATCCCTTCAATCTTCTCTTTGATGAAGTGTCTATCAACCTCTGCATGTTTTGTCCTATCATGGTATGGCAGCTTTGTTATCACAGTAAAGTTTTAGGGGAAGTCTTATTTCTGCTCCAAGTTCATCCAGTAGTAATTTTAACCATAGGATTTTGCAGGGGCCATGAGCCACTACACTTAGTTCGACCTCTGCTTCTTGCCACTACAAGCTATTTTTTGCTTTTCCATGTGACTAGATTCCCTCACACAAAGGTACAATAACCTGAAGTAGATCTCCTATCTTTGATGGAGTCTCTCCAATAAGCATCTCTGTAACTTTCAATATTCCTAGATTCATTTTTCCTAAAGAACAATCCCTTCTCTGGTGATCCTTTTAAATACCTTAGGATGTGTAAAACTGCCTCCATATGTTCTTCATAGGAAGAGTGCATATACTGGCTGGCTACACTCACAGCGAAAGCAATATCTGGCCTGGGGTGGGAGAAGTAAATTAATTTCCCAACCAAGCATTGGTATCTTCCTACATCAACTGGTATTTTTTCTCCTTTATCTTCCAATTTTTTTATGGGATCCATGAGAATGTCGATAGGTTTGCAACCCAGCATACCGGTTTGCCTCAATAAGTCCAAGACATATTTTCTTTGTGTGACCAATATTCCACAAGGTATGATCTGAATGAGCTTGTTTATACTCATACTACAAAATAGTCTTAGTAAACCTTCCAAACTAGGCCTTTGGTGACTGCTTCAAACCGTAGAGAGCTTTGTTCAGCCAACAAACAATCCCACATTTTTTGTTTTGATCAAATCCCGATGGTAGGTCCATGTATACCTCCTCCTCAAGGTCTCCATTTAAGAAAATATTCTTTACGTCCAGCTGATGTAATTTCCAATCCAGATTTGCTACAATAGATAGAAGGACACTAACAATGTTCATCTTGGCAATCGAAGCAAAGGTTTTATTGTAATTTATGCCATCTGTTTGGGTGTAGCCTTTTGCCACCAACCGTGTCTTATATATTTCTATAGTGCCATCTGATTTGTATTTCACAAAAAACATCCTCTTCCAGCCTACTAGAGTCTTCTCTGGGGGTTTCTCCACTAGTTTCTAGGTCTGATTTTTTTCTAGAGCTTGCATCTCATCTATTACAGCCTTTTTCCATTCTGGTTTGCTTAGGGCTTTCAGGATATCTCTAAGAATCTCTTCTTCAGATAGATTAGAGATGAAAGCTTTGAAAGAAGGAGATAAGTGATTATAAGACACGTAGTTAGAGATGGGGTATTGAGCACAAGAGCGGGGTTTTTTTTCTAAGACCAATGGGCCAGTTAAAATCACTTACCTCAAAAATTGCTTCGGCATCATGAGGTTGGCTGGGCATAGAGTTCTCAACATCTTCATCTCTATTTAACTGATTTCTCCAAGTGTACACTCTAAGTTCTAGTGCAGTTTCATGATCATTTCTTGCATTAGATTCATCCTGGTTAGAGTGATCAGGTATAGGAGCTGGGTGGTCAGGTGAAACTTTGGGAGTAGGGTGATCAAGTACAATTGTACAATTTTTGGTGAGCTATCCAAAACAAGTAAAAGGAAAGGCGTGAATTCTGGTTCTGGTTGAGTTTGTTGAAAACTAGGTTCCCAGTTAGATATTTTCCTTTCTCTTTCACTGCTGTTTTCACTCTCATTCTCCCTTTAAAGGGAATTTTTTCATAATAGGCTTGATTTTCAAAGAAAGTGACATCCAAAGTGAAAAAGTATTTCTGTTTTTTAGGTGAATAGCACCTATACCCATGCTGGATAGCAAAATATCCCACAAAAATACAAGGATGAGCGCGCTAGTAAAATTTATTACGGTTGTGATCATAAATATGGACAAAAGCCTTACAACCAAAGATTTTGAGGGTAAGGAATCAATGGTTCTGGTGTTGGGAAAGAATTGAAGGAAGTGGTTTAAGGGAGTTTTGTAGTTAAGGATCAGGAAGTCTATTAATGAGATAACAGGCAGTGAGTATTGCATCCTCCTAGAAAAATTTTGGGATATTCCTTTCAAACATAATGAAACAGGTCACTTCCAGGAGGTGCCTATTCTTTCTCTTGGCCACCCCATTTGGTTGGGGAGAGTCAACACATGGGCTTTGGTGCATTATTCCATTATACAGCAGATATTCATTTAGTATAGAGTTGAAATATCCCCCCCCCCCTCATTATCAATTCGGAGGATTTGAATATCAGTTTGATATTAATTTTTTATCATAAGATGAAATTGCTTTAAGGTTTGGGTAGCCTCATTTTTTTTTAAGAGGTAAATCCATGTGACCCGTGTGTGATCATCGATAAAGGTGATAAACCACTTTTTCCAGTGAGGTTAGGGATACATGAAGGACCCCATATATCATTGTGGATTAACGTAAACGGTTTGGAGGATTTATATGATTGAGTGGAAAAATTTGCTCTTTGGTGTTTGGATATTTGACAAACCTCACACTGAAATGAGTCTTTATTCTTAAAAAGAGAAGGATACAAGTGTTTCATGTAAGGAAAGTTAGGATGCCCTAACCTACAATGTAGAAGCATGACTTGTTGCTCCTTAGTTAAGCTGAGAGGACTTGCTTGTCATATATTTCCAAGTAATAGAGGCCATTGAGAATTCTAACAATACCCATCCTCATTTATGAAATCTTGTCTTGGAAAATGCAAGTAGACTGTGAGAAAAAAATCAAACAATTCAGATCTTGGGTGAGTTTACTCACAGACAAGAGATTACATGCTAATTTAGGAACATGAAGGGTATTTTCTAAGAAAATAAAGGACCTGAAGTTGATGGTACCAATACCAGCAACCGTAACAAAGGATCCATCTGCAACTTTAATTTTTAAATTACCGAAATTGGGTTTGTAGGATTTGAAAAGACTAACATTCCCTGTCATGTAATCAGTAGCTCCAGAATCTATAACCCAAAGCTGTAAAAATTCAAAAGAGGATTTTAGAGCTATAATAAAAGTACTTTTTTGAGCTAAGAGAGATGTTCTCACATTGGAGGTATTCTGGGTTGATAATTGAGAATTCAGAAGCTTTTGTAGTTGCTCTATTTGTTCACGGTTCAAGGTTAGTTGACCCTCGTTAATACTGGGAGCAGCTTCAATGGTAGCTTAATATCCCTTGGACTCCTTCCTATTATTTTTTCAGCTATTGGTCTTACCATGTAGTTTCCAGCATCCCTCTCGAGTGTGATTAGGTTTTTGACAATAATCACACCATAAATCTTTTTGGGATATTCTTTGGTTATCTTGTCCATGGGATGCAAATGCCAGGCTGTCTGTGCTTGCCTTCATAGTGCCCATCATGACCTTTTACCTGGTTTCTTCCTTTTGAACTTCAGCAAAAATTTCTTCTATACTTGAGAGAGGTTTTAGACCCAAAAGTCTTTCTCAAACTTCATCTAGGTCCTTACTCAGTCCAGCAAGAAAATCATAGATTCTCTATTTATCAACCACCTTGTAGTTTTCAGAACATAAGGCACACAACTTGTGTCCATTATTAAACAGGTCAACCTCTTGCCAAAGTTTAGAGAGATTGTTGAAGTAGTAACATCCATATCGGCCTGGGTTAAATTTCAGTCTCTATTCCTAAGTTCAAAGAGTTGGGAGGAGATTTTCAAGTCTAAGTATTGGCGTTTGGCTGCATCCCACATATCTCGAGCAATCTTGTAATATAGGAAGCTCTCATTGATTTTCTCTTCCATGGAATTTATCAACCATGCCATGACCATTGAATTTTTGTGCATCCCAAGTTCTGAACAAGGGATCCGATTCTGGTGGTTAATCTGCAGATACATCCAAGTATCCGAATCTCCCTTTGCCACGTACTACCATCTCCACCGAGCAGGACCGTGCCAAATAATTTTTTCCAGTGAGTTTATGAGAGGTAATTTGTAGAGAGAAATTATCAAAGTATGTGGGCTAAATTTGAGCAGCTATTATGGGGTTTGACTGCAAGGAACTCGAGGATTTCGAGTCAACTCCGCCAGCGCTGGGCATGGCTATTCAAGAAAATATCACTTGAGGTCTGTCCACCATGAAGGTTATTATATGGCTCTAATACCATGTAGAAAAAATAGAGTAGAAGAGAAATTCCTCTCATATATTGATTTGAAAATGGATACAGGAATTTGTAGGGAGATTGGCAGCTAAACTATCAAAGAAACAAATCCTAACATATTACAATCAATCTCCTAATAAATAGGAGATAATATTCCCCTAAAAAATAGTAGAAAAAAATCCAAGAGAATCACCCAAATTTTATGCAGAAAAATAAACAGATACGGTAAACCTAAAAAGGCAACAATAATAATAAACAAATAGGAAATTAATTCCGGAACTTGTGCCACATTAGTCCCAGAACTTGTGACACAAGTCACTTATTCAAGAAATACATATACTAATTGTGATGTCATGATTTTATTCTTTTACATTGAAAAATGTAATTGTACCACTAACCGCAGACCCAGTGATTCAAAGGATAATACGCAAAATAAGAAAGCATTGAGATACCTATAAATCTAGTTATAAAGAGATTATGAACTACTTAATCTCACTCAAAAAAAAAAAGCAGTTATTTATTAAACCATAGGTCCATGTATGATTTGGGTTTCCAATTAAGTTTTTTCTTCTGGATTCTAAATTACCTTATAGAAGGTGCAATGAAAGAAGATGCACCACTTTGGAGAACACTTATACCGATTAGCCGAATAAAGGAAGCCTTGTCTTGTTCCAAAACGAACTTCACAGTGGTGCCTGAGAACATTGTGCTCTTTAATAATATGTGCATGGTCTCAAAATAATTAGATCTCAAATATGTGAAAAGAAAATACCATTCAGTGATGCAATACGATCTGAGACCCATGTTCTTGATATGACAAGAAAAGCAACAGCAAGCAGTTGTGCTCCTTGTTTATCAAGTAGTGTAGGTACCTGATAACAAACAGTCCACATAAAAAAGATGCACCTAAAATATATTGCACTTGTAGATTCTAGATCAACGAATATACTTAAACAGCTCATCCTTTAAGAAGGATAATTGGCTAACAGAAAGCGATCAAGGAAATAATGCACAAATGAACATTTAGTAGCAATCATTTCACCACATTAGTAACAGACTGCAGATGCATCATCAAAAGGTAAACTTGAACGAGGAAAGAAAATATCAAGATATGGTCTTGTGAATAGGTCTAATTAACTCTAATTTAAACTAAATTAAAGATTTCTAGGTAGGTCCCATTTTGAGACTGTTTTCTAGTGGCTACTCCGTTTTGGAGTGTATCTTATCCTCCCCAACTAACCAAATTAAAAAGATGTAAGGACTTAAGCTTAGGCTTATAGCTACCAGAGAGCCAAATATCAACACCTTCAAGAATAGCAAACTAAAAGGCATCTAAAATTAAGCAATATAGGGGAAAAACTATCCAACTAGAATAGGATAAAAAATCAACACCCTACAAGAGTATATCTGCAGAAGGTACTCACCAATACTTTACACATTGCAGCTACTCTCAATGGCAAAACTCTAGTATTACCATGGAGTTGTGGAACAGCAGATGGTGAAACAGTATCATTCACAGATGGAGATGATGATATCACCTCTGTAAGATATGATTGTGCCTTTGAATTTGAGAACGCAGAATCCTAGGCAAAACAAAAGTGAGAATTTTTCATTATAATATGTAGAAAAATGAACAATGAAGGCATCACAAGAACCAAATCAGAGAAAATCTAAACCATTTTATTCATGGCAAATGCTCGTTGAACAGCTTTTGCATCACTCTGTCGTTCTGTCTCTGATGCCTTCATTGTATCAATCCCCATTTCAGTAGAAGAGTCCTCCCTGGATTTTAAATAAGTCTTATAAACGATAATATAGTCCTAGTATAGAACACTGATAAGCAGCATAGTAAAATTCCAACCTTCTATAATGAACAGTCCAGCCTCCCTCCCCATCTAAGGACAGAACTACATCATGGAATGCAACTAAGGCTGGACGATGTGATATGGTAATGCACGATGTTCCCATGGCTCGAACTTTAGCACAAAATCGTTCTTCCATATCAGTTGTGACAGCACTTGTGCACTCATCAAGAATTGCAAATTTAGGCTTATGGTAGAAAAGTCTAGCCATGCCCAATCTCTGCTGCTCCCCTAAAGAAAGTTCATCACCCCAGTTTACCTCTTTTTCAGGTGGATAACGTTCCAACAGATACTCAAGATCAACCTTGAATATAAGAACATGCAATTTCCATAAATAATTACGTCAAGAAAATTAAAAATAAAACTCAATGTTTACTGCACATCTATGTACATTGAGAGAAACAGAGGATTGGTTGTGAACTTTACATTTTTCAATAGCTCCACCATCCCACTATCTGTGAGTGGTTCAACCTCTTGATCCACTGTATGAGGATATATTAACTGGTCACGTAGTGTTCCTACAGCAGTGTATGGCCTTTGTGGCACATAGAAAATCTCCTTATTAAGATCAGAGCCAATGCCAGGTTTCACAATATGCCCAGATACCAGTGGCCACAGACCACCTAGAACCCGGAAAAGTGAGCTCTTTCCACTGCCATTTGGACCTTCAGGAAAAAAATAAAGCACATCAGAATTAATAACCATCAAAATAATCATATTTTTAAATCCATTTATAAAGGAGAGGTAAATGCTTTCAGACTGTCAAATAAAGGTCAAACAGATTAGTATAATATTAACTGTTATTCACATTCAATTTCCAAAATATCGCATCATTCATCTCCTTCACACCCTTTAATTGTGCTGAGCAGAATTAAAACAAAAAAAAAAGCCTTCCCTGAGAGAACTTCTTTTGAAGTAACATGGTTAGGCCTTTTAAGAATTCTAAGTAAATACAGCCACTGTTTTCACTTCACCAAGGATCACCATAGAGTAATGCTACCAGTCAATCAGTGTTCAGAAGACAAACATAGAAGTATGTTTGGACGAAGTATAAGGGAGGTGATGCGAAGTATTCATAGAAGCCCGTCCCCTGTTTGGGAATTTTTTATAAGGAGGTGAAGGGAAGGAGGGATTTGAGCCTAAACCTCCAAAATCTGACAAAGCCCTACAACATTTAGGAGGTTCTTGAGAAGAAATTAAATAATATACTATTATACCCTTTATTAATTTCTGAAATTTCAATGTCAAGAAACTATACAATTATAATTAACCATTTTAAGTAAATTCATAATAATGTACTATAATTTATCATATTCTTTCATTTAACCCTCCATTCTGTTTATTTTAAATATCCAAACAAGGAGAAAGAAAATCAGGCTTTTAACCACCCATCTGCTTCCCTTCCCTGTCATTTCTCTTCCCTTCCCATTCACTCCCAAACATACCCCAATGAAAATCTGGCAATCTATTGGTGACCAAAAATCATAATGACCTCTTCTGAGCAGCAAATAAAGACCAATAAAGACAGTACGGTGATGACTGGTAAGTAGTGACTAGTGAAACTGGCCAGTGATTGCGGGAAGATAGGTGTCCGTAACAGTAAAAGGGATTATGAAATACTTAATGTTAAAAAAAAAAGTGAAAGCTTGAACTTAAATTACATAGCGTGAATTGTCAAAATTTACGTTCATTTAACTATGGCAACCATGATAGTGACATTCACAATATACTCTCTGTGAAGCAAATATAGCTTGAACATCAACATGTGTCCCTGATGCAGAATCTGACTAGTCGCAATACATTATCCAATTTGGAGTCAACTATAGTCAACTCTTAACTGTATTTGCAGCTATGTAAATGCATACAAAAATCCATGCACACAGAAAAGCACACGTGTATAACCTTTGTTAACACTCTGAATAAACACACAAAATTGATCTCCACAACATAAGTAGTATTTCACCAGGTCCACCCTTCTCAATCAGAAAAGCTGGAGGATTAATTTTACAACAAAAGAAACGGATAATAAAGAAACATCAAATTATAGTAAACTATGTGAACAGAAGATTAGAAAAAACATGAAGCTGCTCAAAAAGCAAGGAAGCAAAATAAATTTAGAAAGTGAATTAAGGTGGATACCTGTAATCAAAAGATTAGATCCTGATTCAACCCTTAGAGTCAGATCATCCACCAAGACATTACCAGTTGGGGTCACAACCTGGATTTTTGTGCACCACCAATATGAAAAAAAAATGACAAATACAATGAAACAATAAGAATGATAACCCAGCAGATTTTACTTGCCTTGACACCAGAAAATTCAATGTAGTTAGCTTCACTAATGCAATTTCTACTTCCTACTCTTTGAAGTGAAGATCTCTCATTCACCAGACTTAATTCCCTTGATATGGCCATTAACTCATGAATGCGATCAGCATAACCACTGTAAAACATAAGGATTGATCAGAAAATGAACAGACAAAATGAATCTTATGAAGGAATTGCATATTAGGCATGCATTGAGACCATAATATCCTCTAATATCAACTTCTAAAATACCAGAAATAAAAGCTCAAATATACCTGAGGCGATTAAGACGTCTTGCACTGATAGAAAGAGTTCCTAGAGACTGAAATAGGGAAATTATGACACTAGTATGATATCTAAGATTGCTTAACATCTCTGCACGCCCTAAAGTTGAACTGTCAGGCCTTAGATGGCCAGAAAAGAAAGGTTCAATAATCAGAATAACAGCGACAGTAGCACCAAGGTACTTCAACAAAAAGTCCTGAATCATGCCAAACCACCAATGGTCATGTAGCACAGAGTTCATGTGCCTAACCAAGGCCTTAAACTTATGCTGAATATGAGCTTCTTCTCTCCTTTCGCCACCATAAAATGCAATACTTTCAGAATTAGTCCTTAATCGAGAGTGAAGCTGTCGATACTCTCCTTCCAATTGCTGCTCTCTGGACATAAGTTTCCCAAAAGAAGGAGAGAAGTTTCTGATCATGGCCCCAGCTCCGAGTACATAGGCCTGAAAGTGACAGGAATATGTTGAGACAACAGACACTAATTCTAAAATAAGATCTCTCACCCTCCAGCCATCAGCAACAACTCAAACATAAATCAGTGCAGCAGTACAGTTCAATGACAGAGTTACCAATATCCAGAAGACATATTTTGGGCTTGCATATGAACACAGCCGCCAAGTGTATAGCAGTCCATCAGTCACCGCTGTTAAATCATCTTGTACAATTTCACTCAACTCTGAACAGAACCTTGGCACATCACTAGCAATTCTTTGCTCTGGGTTAGTTATCCGACCATCAACATGAGATATTTTGTAATACACCATGTTCTGAAAGCAAATTAGATGATAAACAGAAATCCATTGTTAAATCTTAAGTTGCACAAAATGCATTTATTAGGCTACTTAACAAACAATTCTGCCTACTCTTCCCACCATAACCAAATAGATGTGTACTAGACTACTAGCATGGTATAATCCCAATTTTAATCCAAAAAAAAAATTATTAGCTAGATAGTCTTATCTAGGGAGCAAGTATAATAGTTGTTCAAACCACCTGTAAAGATAGCTTAATATTTTGCCTGTCACATCTACAGAAGTAACTTCCAATTCATGCAAGAAGATGTAGAAAAGCATCAGGAATAGTCCAGGTCAGCACCAGCCCAAGATCCCTAAGCTATTTACAGAAAACAGTCAACTGAACCACCAGATCCTTTTTCCCTTTTTACATTTGTTGTTATTATTCTATCAACTAGTTCAAGGTCGTATGCAGCAGTTAGAATATGTGACATCAACCTCTATCCATATTATTTAAACAAATGGTGGCAATTGACGCTAAGGCCATTATGCAGATTTTAAAATTATTGCAAAGCCAACTTACAAAGAATGCAAAAAGACAAGAAGACAAATTATGCATGAACAGGAAAAAACAACTAAGACATAAGAAGGCCAATTGACTTCAACTCAGTAAGGACCAAAGTTGAAAACTAAATCAGACACTTCACATGACAGTAAATAAACATATATGGATCACAATTCAGATAATGAAAAGTACATACAAAATTTCACAAACAATTTTAAAATATCTACCTTAAAATAGTGAGAATGGATAAGTTTTGTCAATATTTTTCGGAAGTGCAGACTCAAGGTCCCTGTTATGTACTTTGACGTGGACTGCATGGTTGACAGAAGGAAACACAAAATAATATTTTCCGAAATTAGCCGGAAAAATAGAGGTACACGTCGAAGAAAAGCAGCACGAAATAGGAACCCTTGCACTTTTGCTAGCCTGTTGCTTAAAGCAGTTCGAAGCACCTGTAAATAAAAGAAAAATGCACCTGACATCTAGAGAAACAATTTGTGGCATGTGAAACTTTATATATCATATTATCATTGACTTAATCTCTCTATTCTTAGGGAGTCAACTAACACAATTTCTTGTCTTACATGTGCATATCCTTTGTTTTCAAATAAATCTCATCAGTATCAAGTGGTTCTAGCATTGAAATAAGAATGCTCTGTTTCACTTCAACTTTAATTACTTGCACAGCAATATGTCTTCACATACTTACACCCTAAGTATTATGCATTCCTCAAGGCAGGCAATTAGAACTGCTTAAGTATGCACTCCCATGCACTGTTTGGATATACATGTCTAAGCAAAATTATGTCTCTATAAGCATACACAGTAAAGCCAAACCACATTTATTTGAATTATTTCAAAGATCAAAAACAACCAATGTCCATGCTATGGTGTAAGTATGACTTCAAGCTATTAAGTTACAAAAAAAGGATTACTTTCTATTTTACAAGTGTTATGTCTATATAAGCATACACAGTAGTAAAGCCAAATCACATTTATTTGAATTATTTTGAAGATCAGAAACAAACAAGATCCAAGCTATGGTCTAAGTAAGACTTCAAGCTATTAAATTACAAAAAAATGATTACTTATGCTTTTCCTTCTAGACCATGTAGCTGCCACCAGGATAGAGGGAAGATAAATGAACTAGGGAGTTTTGATGCACGTCACATGCTCAAAAGAATGCAGCAGAAGGATTCTTAGTAATATAGTGGGTAAAAAAATTGAAACAGGGGAAGGGGAGGGACAGACAGAAGTTTCTATTTTTAAGAAAATTTTCAGTTATCAGATAGCTTTTGGTATTTCAATGCATGCGGATCATATAACAAACAAAATTATAGCAAGAACAAATTTTAAAAAATAAAATGTAAAACAACAACGAGAGGAACAAAATGATATTTTCAATACAGTTTTCAATTTAGGAAACTGCCGCAAGGGAAGATTTCAAAAACTAGACTTTCCTGCTAATGCACAAGAGATCATTATTCAGTAGTTAAAGGATAAACCTTGACTAGAATTCAAAAATTCAAACAAACTATAAGCAAACTTCAATAGCTTCCATGCATCCCTGTCACACATCGATTTAAAAAAAAAATGAATGATAAGAACTTAGATTACTTTAAGAATGACTGTGTTAACTGTTTGAGTTTGTCTATGACATCAACAAAATAACATGTTATGTAGTAACGTCAAACAAACTTCAGCATAATTTTGTAGGGAACGGATGCTGTCTAATCACAAACTGGTCCTTTCAATTTTTTCTTGATTTCTTTCTCTCTGGGAAGTCAACCACGCTACCATATTAAAAAGATTACACTTATCCAGAAATTTAAAAAAAGAAACACAGAAAAAAAAAGGAAAAAAATAAGTAGACCTTCAACTAAAATCCCTGTTCCCAGGCCAACTGATATAAAACCTCAGTATACATATAACAAAGACGAATCTTATTCCCCGTGATGATAACATTGATAAGTACTAGCAGGAAAATCATATCTGCCACTCTAGGTATGCATCATAAGAACCAGTGGAATCCACATTTGTCCCAAAAAACAAATGAACAAATCAGACTTTGATCAATATCTCTCATTTATATAATGAGGATACATTACATGCTTGCATATGAGAATACTTCACAAAAGTCAGGCATAAATACCTTAATCTCAAAGAAAAATTGACAGTCAAATATTATCATTGATAGATAAAAACATATTTTATAATGCCCCATTCTGCCTTGAAATATTGAAAGCAAGCACAAAGCAAAATCATCCAAAACAAAATAGGCTTTACCACAATGCCAACTAAAGCTAGAAGGTCCCTTGCACCTAGTTGACCCATCTCAGATAAAAGAATTGCAGCAAGGACTTGAAGTGACTTCATTCCCCCTTTCTTTTGCTTATTTTTTGGTGCAGTAGTGCTCTTCACAACCTCCTCCTTTGTGATTTCTTTATCACTATTGTGCCCATTGCAATGGTCTAAAAAATCATGTTTATTAACTCTAAACCTTGATTGCATATATGCAGCAGCTCCACCAGCAACCAAAACACCGGTTGCAACTAGTAAAGTTCTTCTGTGGTTGGCCATAAAGAAAATGAATCAACAAAATTACAATATAAATGAAGAATTAGTTCCACAACCTAATGATATAATTAATACCAGTGGGCAGCCAAAATAATAAGGTGTATAATGAGGAAAAATACTGATATGACCACGATCATAGTGAAAACAAATATTTCTAATATATGTATAAGAAAAAAGCCAAACTTCAAGAAAAAAATTTATTATTTCATGCAACACCAATCCACATAATCTAGTGCCATTAGGAAGAAGCAGCATCTTTGAGAGAGAATTTTAAAATCAACAAAAACCTTCTAACCAATTCTTCTACCATGACAGGTTATGTCACTTTACTGGTTCCTTTCTGTACTAACATGTCAAATTATACCTTAGAATATAAAGACATTCCTAGATAATTACCAGTTCCTTTGAACTCACAAAAGAATTAGAAGTCTTGAGATTGCAGCATAGGGGTTTTTTATACTGGAAATTTTTTCAAACCCCACGCATTTGTAATTAGTACTAGTGTGATTATCCTATAGGTGAAAAACCAGTGCTTTGTGCATTATGTATTCTATTTCATATTACAAGAATGTGATCAAATGTTCTACAACTGGGTGAACACCATGCCCTTTTCAGAATTTATCTAGGCATACAAAAAAGCTTAGTTTTGTTGACATTATTAATAAAATAGCAGAAAAAATCATAAACATGATATATTTAGTCAATAAGCAAATGAATTTAGCAAAATGGAAAGCCAAAGTCAATGTCAGATACAATACCCACAAAAAGAAGTCAATGTCTGATATGATAGTATTTCATTAATTGTCACCAAAAATAAATAGAGCAAAAGCCAATACCTTCTTGAAGCCAGAAAACTCCGGCCATGCTCAGTTAGTTGCAACAGCTGAAGGGAAGACATATCTGAAGATCAACCTCTTCTTAGTTCTTACTAACAAATATAAGCGTTGTGACTGCTCATCTTACTTACAGAAGTAAGAAAACCTAGCAGAAATTATATTCCACACAAAAACAATAGATCAGCATCCTGCACGAATTACAAAATTCAGGGCAAAGAAACAAAACAACCATAGACAGTTAGACAGAGATGTACTCCACTACCCTATCTGTGCAATGCTTTAGCACCATGTTCCTTACTCACAATGATGAGGGATACATGTCGAATGAATGTTTGTGTGTAAACACTAAAAAGTACGATGCTCTTGGGGTGCCAAATGAAGACCATATTAGATCAGAAGTCTACCAATAGAATTACAGCTTGGAAAGTTTGCAAGAGCTCATTCTTGGAATTTTATATCATTCAGATTTCAGAGATCACTCTTAGAGCAAATTTACAAAGCATTTAACATAGATACAAACAAACTAAGAGATTTATATGCATCCCAAGTCCCCAAGTATGACAATCATGGTTTATCTTCAGTCCCCTTTACCCACCCCGTCTTTTCCCTGGAGGGAACCACTCAGTTATGTTGTCATTGAACTTTCCACCTTTATGAAGTTTAAATGATCATATATATTATGCCAAACACTAAGAAAGCCATATACTTTGCAAATGGGATCAACATCCTTCCAAATTTGCCATGAAGAAATTACTCTTCCAGTCTTCCCTTTTTATCTTCTCTTTTACCATTGGAATTTTAAGATTAGACATTGATATGACAAGTAGAGAAAATTTCCCAAACCATAATTTGCATAAAACTATAATCTGGAAATTTTAAAAATATTCTTTTGAAAAAATAGAGTTTATGAGAACATAGGGATGAAAATCTAATAACCATATACTCAGCACATTGTCTCAAACTGCTGACAATATACCCAGATAATGCCTACTTTCAAGAAGTCGGAACTCATCTAAGATTTGAGTAAACAGCCAATGAAGAAACAACCCGTGACTATAAACAATTTCTCCATCAAGGTAATGCAAACTTCTATGATTAAAGTTCTAAAAGGCCCCATAAAAAATTTTACCCAAAAAGAAACGATTCCACCACATGGTCTATAATACTTAGGTCCATAGTAGATCCCAATGCATAGAGTATGTGGAGACAGAAGACGTTAAACCACAGCATTATCTTTAGTACGAACGCAAGAGACATGGCTAACCTTCCAAGGCCGATAATGTTAACCATGCTCCATCACGTCTAAAGCTGGGTAAGAAAGCATATTCCTATAAAATAGAATATTCTAGCCCAGTACCAGCAAACATTTGTTGCAAAAATTGCTTTTAAAAGTAATCCTTGGGAGCGATCAGAATGATGAGTCTGCAACAATATCATGTGACTGGTTGATGATAAACAACGGAGCCTCAATAAGCATATCGGATACGATAAAACAAAGCCATAAGAGAAACTATTCGCATGAAAAAAAATAAAAAGCAAGCCATACCCAATATAATACGATCCTCATTCACTGAAGCTATTAACAACAAGCACAGCAGCCACTTGACAAATTGATCGTACGCACTCACTGGAAAATTACGTGCTTCCGGCACCAAAAGAGATGGTATCAAGCTTGAAAAGTGGAAGCAGAAAAATAAATAATAATTTTAATAAAAAAAAAAACACAGCCATTGGAAAAGAGCTAAAGAAGCAAACGACACAGCGGTGTAGCGAATATTCGCCGACGTTGCAAAAATTGAATACCTGGTCACGTGTTTGAGAGACGGGATAGTGATAAGAGATTTAATGATTGAGGAGCCAAGCTAGAGAGGAGGTGCCGACGAGTGAGAAAGAACTGCAAGGGTTGCGGAAGATAATTCTCAGACAGGAGAAGACGATGAGTTTGGCAGTGAGCGGGTCGGGTTTGGGTTGTTGAGATCTCTTGGTTCCCTATTGGAAAAGAAATGGGCACAGAGCGAACGGCCAACACGATTCAAGGGATGGATCCTTGGGCATTGAAGGATGCGGGTGCACGTAATAAAAAAAAAAAAAAACCAGAATCTGAACCGATTGCTGAGTTCTTACTGATGGCGTGACGTACGTGTGAACACTTAAAATGTTCAGTCCGTTTCACCTACTTTCTCTGGAGAAAATTGGATACTCTTCAAATTGGCATTAAAACAGGGAAATTGTCCAACCAACTCTTCAAAATGGCATTAAAACAAAAGGCAATTGTCTAACCCAACTCCTTGGTAGTGGCTTCAATATTTCGACTTAGACGAGAGAATTAACTTACATTTTGAGTTTAACTAAGTTAAAATTTAGTTGGACATGAATAAAAATAAAAGAATATATTAATATTTTTTAATTAAATAATTAAAATTAAAGTTAATTATTTTCTTATTTTATAATAAGAGTATTTTAAATTCAATTATAGGTCGATTAATTTTTTTTTACTAAAAATTTCAAAGACTTACTTTTTACATCAATTTAATATATTTAAAAAATTAAATTAAATTCTCTTAAGTACCCACTTTAAAATTTAAATTCAAATTACTAACATAAAAAAACACACCTTTTAAATCAACTTCTTAAATTTAAGTTTTAATATTAGTGTTATTAATAAACATCTTTCAAATTATATACAGACTCAAATACATATATGATCAAAAAAATTCTAATTTCTATTTATATTTATTTGTGAATTGCTCAAATTTAATTTTTTTTTTTTTTTTGGATTGTTGTCTTGTTTAATAACTGAACTAAATTTGACCATAATTTATTTTTGAAATAGTCTATTCATAACTTTGAACTTCAGTTAAATTTTAACCACATATTGAAAATTCATATACTAATAAATAAACAGTTAAACATACTAAAATTTAGCTTGGCTTGGCTTGGGTAGGGGAAAATTTCTATACTTCCACCACGCCATGTCTAACTCAATTACGCAATTCACGTCTACATCACGCTACGGGAATTATGTTCTTATCTTTAGATAAATATCTTGTATTTATCTAATTACATATATTAACGACACATTTGAAATAGTATGGTCATTTCAAGAGCAGCGCAGCAACTTGCTGAAGATGAAAAAGATGATAAAGCTCAAAACTATCGCTAATCAGAAAAACTGCAATGAGAATTATGATGTAAAAACATCATACTCAACAAAATTTAAGCACAAAAGGTTTATATACACAAATCTTTCAATAAATCTAAACGCTTCACGGCATCCATATGCTATGTAGTTCTTTAAATAATTTTTACACTTGATTACTCAACACGAAAAAATGGGGAGAACAAATATGGAATATGAAAAACTTGCATATGTAATTTAATTCTCAAACTCAATCGGAAAGACCAAAAACCCTTTTATCATTTCCAACCCGCTACTTACTAGAATGGGCAAACATACAATTGCACTCTATGGCCCACAAAGCAAGCGGAGTTAAAACAAACTACAAGACCCAACTCTGCTTTAGCTCATGCTAGAGAACGCGTACATTCGCACCGATTGCAAGGATTTGAATATTCAAGTCACGGCTCCTCATCTGCAAGTTGCACATTGTATCCAAGCTTTATGTCAGAAGGAAACCAAAGTTTGCAACAATGCTATTACAGCTTATCTAACTATTACAAAAAAATGGACAGAAGCCAGCATGAAAACGTATAACCAAAAAAGAAAGAACAAAGGTCTTCGCAAAATAAAATGTATCATTTATACGGCAGGTTACAAGCTTATTTTTAGACCACCATGGCAGTTACTTTTTTCTTTTTGGTTGTTATATATTGGAGAAAGGACAATATGGTTTAGTAGTAACCTAAAATGAATAAATAAGATGGGTATGGTTGTTTTAATACTAAATTAAAATTTTCCATCAATTTTTTTCTGTTGCCAGGGCATGTATAAATTAGTTTTGTCTGACATCACAAATATTTCATATGGCATGACATGACCAAGATCAATGAGATGCTTAATAGTTCCATCAAACTAGCAACAAAAGCAAGTTAAGGGAACAAGGTGCTGACTGCTGAATGATGCTACTGCAATCTAAGCATGACCACAACATAAATCTTCGCCATTTAACCTTTTTACATAGTATCAAAGTTAAGTTTGAGAGAAGAGTAGTCTTCTAACAATTTACTATTTTCAGTGCCAAGTTCCAACCACTCCTTTGAGTAAGCTTCACTCCCCCCTTTCTCCAATATAGATAGTGTCTTTCTCTGACTATTTGTCAGCAATTGATACATTTGCTGGTGACCAAAAAAATTTTCAATAGTTGATACATGAATATATTTGTGGGATTTTGGTTTTGTTTATGTTTTCTATGAAGTTTACTATTGAAATTTTGGTTATGTTTTTTATTTGTGGTGTTTGATTGAAGTTTCTATGCTTACGAAAATTTGACAAAATTTTACATTGGCTATTAGAAATCGAACATAACCCTTTGTCTATTAATCTCATTTACAATAAGCCATTTTAGCGTCGTTTGATTCATAAAACCAACCCAATTTAGTGAGAAAAAATTTAATTTGTTATTGTTTGATTGAAAGTTTTGCAATATTTTGTTTTTGTTTCTTATTTAAGTTTTTGGATTCTTATTGAAGAATTAGCATATCAAAGATTTCAGCACACTAAAGTTATATGATTGGGTGTCCAGTGAGCAACCACAAGTTGTGAGTACCAATTGGGAGAAGGTCAAGGGGACTAAGAAGTAGTATTAGTCACTAATCGGCTGGACTTGTACTACTTGTATTACACATGTACTTGACCTAATTTTTAATTATAAATAGACACATAAAAGGTTTGGTTAAGTAAGTCAAAATCCGGTCTTTCTGCATTTCTCAAGTGACATCTTACACAGTACTCTTCAAATATCTCAGATTTTCCTTGCTTTCTGTTTAAAAGATCAATAACTTTAGGTATAGTAGTCAATAACATACCCATTAAAGATGCATAATCAAAAGTACAACAGTGATAAAATATTAACAGGAAATTATTTAGTGCATGTACCTTATATTGAAGGTTTATCATAATTATCTTTCCTCTCATCATCATTCTTCCAATCACCCTCATCATCATCACCAATATCATCCCTTCCATCATTTTCCATATCACTTTCGCTTGCAGTCTCCCATTCAGAATCATCAGTTTCGGGGCCATAGATGTCGCCACCATCACCCTGACTATGGATACCTCCATGCTTAATAGCTGCCTCTCTAAATAACCAAGCAGCCCGCATCTGCTTCTTCACTAAACGCTCAGCATAATCAGGAACTTTATTTTGCCTTAGGGAGAGATCAGGATCATTTGACTGGGAGCACTCATTTATAAATAGAATGGCATCTAACAAACTCTCCTTCGCTGACCCAAGCATGTCATAAGCCTGTGCTCGTCTCCATAGGCTTTTGGCATGACGATTGACAGGGTTGTGGAGACAAAGTGCACGAGTAGCATCACTTATGGCAGCCAAGGGTTGCTGCAGCAAAAGATGACATTGAGCTCGATTACTGTATAGAACAACTCTCTCCTTTTTCGATCTCATTGGACACAATGCCAATGCTTCTGAGTATTTCGATGCAGCTCCAGCTATATTTCCTGATGAGAAGAGGGAATTTCCTTCAAGCTTGACCACCAGAGCTGCAGCCTGCTTAATATGTAGATCTTCCTTGGGCATACTTTTTTCCCATTTTAATCTCTGCTTTGAATTTAATAGATCCTCAATTTGTTCTTTAGTGCGGCTACTAATTGAGCTTCTTCCTGACCCTTGTGACTGGATGCAATCCTGAAGAACATTAACAATGGAGTCCCCAAGCTTTTTGTGATCACCCAGAGTCGTAATCTCCGCAAGGTCTACCAATGCAGGTACCACTTTATCAATCACCTACATATAATAAATGCCAAAGACTTAAGTGAAATAAGCTGATCCATTTGCAATACCCAATAGATATAAACTTAGAATCTATAGAGTCTAGAAATATGTGGTCATATAGTGAAGAATGGAAATTGCAAGCATAAAGCAATTGAAAAGAAATTGTAGAACTGAACGATCCTGTGAAGACAAGGTATTATCATTGTGCATCACCGCATCTGGTTTATAAAATCCATTGGTGGCATAACAAGGACCATGTACCTTCTCATAAGTGACACTTAGCCACAGGCTTAACGGAGTAATGCCTTTAGATGTTCAAATAACACTGCCACATGTAAAATAACACTTAGCAATTAAATCTTTCATTATTTGCTCTCTTGCCAGCACTTCATTTCAAGAATTCAGAAACATTTGAAACCGGTAGCTTTCCCTCACCTATCAACCCTCCATCTAAACTTAAGGTTGAAATTAATTGGTAAAAAAAAATAAAAGGTTCAGGCAGTGTGAAAGACTTCAAAGTGAAGGTGCATGCCTCATTAAAGTCCTTGGCTTTTTTTTCATTTTTTTTTAATCGAATTAAAGATAGTTTTGAGGCATACACGTCAATGTTCATTAAGATGCTAGTCAAGCATTCTTTCCAAGAAAATCGATATTTCATAGTGTTTTAACATTACAAAAAACCTGAACTAATGTAATTTAGGTGAGTATCAGAATAAAAACCAAGTGCCCAATGCAAAGATGTGAAAGCTTTTACCTTGTGGCATGTATTGGGATCTTGAAGCAGCCATAGAAGACAATCAATAGCCATATACTGCCAATCATCTGATGACCGAGCAATATTGCACAACGCTTCGATGATACCTGGGCAGCTGGCAACAGGTCCCCTACCAAGCTTGTGATGGCAAATCGTTCTCAATAAACCAATACCAGCTGGCGAATTTTCATTAACAAGTCCACCCCACATGCCAGGTAGTTTTATCAGAAATTCAGGTTTACATATGGTGGGAAGAAATTCAGGTTTAAAAGCAAAGCAATTAATGAGCTGAAGAGACCAACATTGCAACTGACTAGCCCATTCCTCAGCCTTCCTGGATTCCATTTCAACACCACCCATGCCACGGGTAAGCAGATCACAGTGATAACTTAGCCTCCTATCAACAAATTGGTAGAAGTGTGAATAGACTATTTCCAGAGAACTCATTGCCAATTGAATGGAGAGCTCAAGAATTTCACCATGACTTGCCACAGCAGGAAAAGTGCTAGCATACGTAGCTAAATGCCCCAGAGCTCGAACTGCTACCCTCTGCTCAACCCAAGTTAATCTACCTCTTAAAAGTTCAACTAAAGGAGGAATCACCCCAGCATGCACAGCAGTTTCTGCAAATTCTTCCATATTCATTGTATAGGAACCAATAATATGAGCTGCATAATAAGGAATATATATATTTTGGTCATGAGAAAGCCAGCGCCGATTCTTCAGTCCCTTCCATATCAAAGCAGCCATGCATTCAAATATTCCTAACTCTATGAATTCAGGGTCATTTGGATGTGCCATTGCTGTGTTCCAAAGGCCACTGATGGGAAGAACCTGACCATCATCATCTTGAGATGGAAGTTCTCTAAAGAATTTTAGTATACTTGCTCTGCGTTTGCTTGGATTCCCTTCCTTCATGACACAAAAAAAGCATCCTGGGTATGGACAGTCAGATGATACTTTCTCCATATTCCGTAAATTATAACAATACTCTCATATATCAACAATTCAATTCTTCATCAGGTGGTGGAAGCAAGGAAACTACTTCAAAACTGCAAAGAAGTGACATTTTTGGTCAGTATTGAGCAGAATATCAGATTTGGACAAAAGCCCGCAATGCATAATATCACACTAAAAGCCAAATCTTGCTTGTATTTTTTATCTTGGGGGGGGTGAGGTAAGTGAAGGTCAAATATGTTGCAACTAGAGAGAGATATTGCTGCATAACAGATACAATTCATTAATTCACAGACACAATGCACAACACTCTATCTATGCACGTCATATTATAGCAATGAATTAGTAATAACTTGTCTGTACTTATATCAGGAAGAAAATGCAAGCTATTCAATTTACAAGCTTTTTCTACTCAATTCATTCCCCAACAAATGTCCCATTTACTGAATATCTTCAAAAGAAGTCCAAAAATTCGTAATCATTGATATACAGAGAAAAATGTCTCAGTCGGCATGACAAATTCATTGAACCACATAGACATCTAAAAGATATAAAGTCAATATCTTTCCTTCATATCTAATTTCAAAGAAACGATACAAAAACTCAAATCATCAAAGTGAAGTAATAACAACGTTATCTTCTTTTTATTTTATTTTTTTACATATTTATTTTCAGTTCAAACGGTATATGTTAAGAAATAGGAATTGTTGAAACAAAATGCAGAAATTTTCGTCAGCTGTTTCAGTCAACAACGAAAATGTCTGTAAGCAACAAAGTTCAATAAAATGAGCATTATAACATTAGAGCATCAGGAACGAGGACAATTTTGAAAAAAAAAATGATAACAAAAAATACAAATAAATAGTAAGAAAGAGAGAGAATCGCGGGAGATAGAGGAGCAGAGTGATCATCCTAGCTAAATCAACTAGTACGGAAAAATTCTCACACAACGAAGTCACCTCTTAAAATCAATCAGATCCAATGTAATCAGCTATCAATAAGTAAGGGAAACATGTTCCAAATCCTAAGCATTAGACGAAATACTACCCTCAGGCACCCAAAAGAGAAACAAAAAAAAAAAAAGATGGAGGAAAGAGTTAGATAACTCAATTGTAGACGCACTTGATTTCGTACAATAACTCTCCAGAAAGCCAAAGTAAAAAAATAAAAGGTAAAATTGAAACAAACAAAAAATCAGAGAAAATGAAAAGATACCTCGGATAAACCCGTTTGGTACAGAGGGAAGACAGAGAGAAACAAAAAATCCTTATGCAAAACGAAAAAGAAATCGCTTTTCTTGTTTGTTTTAATCTTGGTCTAGTGTGGGTGTGGCCCAAAAGCGGGGTGTTGCTTTTTCCGATTTCTGTGTTTCTACTGGTCCTGCTGCTCAAGGGACATGACAAAAGAGGCATACAATGGAGAAGAAGGAGGAGTTGCAGAGTGAAGTTCAGGGCAATACGACGGAGCTTCTGGGGGGTTTTGATTCTGACAGCCGAGAAGATCTCCAATGAAAACCCACTGTTTTAATGTAACACTACTAAAAATTTCAAATATTATTTCCCATAAAAAGGTTAAACTAGTTGGGTCCTGCACGCGCTGTGTCACGCCATGACCTGGTCAGAGGGCCCACCATAACAGGGGCGTACTTCTGTATAAATTTGAAATGTTGGGCGAGTGAGTTCCGACCCGCGCGTGGAGAAATTAGAAAATAAAGGCCTTGAATGGGCCACATAGTGATAATTTGTCCCTGTTTACATTATTGCAGGAACAGTACCACGTATGCATTATCTTTTCTCTCCATTCTTTCTTTACATTTTTTTTGTTTTTTTTGAGTTTCGGTGGTGGTTTGGGTTCCATGATCTTACACGCGGGTCTGGGGCGTTTTGATTTGGAGAAACGAAGCAAATATCAATCCGAAGAGGAAATTAAAATTCAAACGATGAAAAAACAAAACAAAAAACAAAAAAGGTCGCAAAAAAAGTAAAAACGCAATAGCCTCCAAGTTCAGGGTATGGCACTCATAAATTATTACCATTATATTATTTTCTCAACCTAACATTCGTGTTGGTTAAGGATTTATTATTCCTTTGAATGTTAATTACACGAGTTGTACAATGTGATTCTTATTGTTCCCATGGGAGTAATTGAACACTAATTATAATCTTTGCGTTAATTAAAGGTTAATGTAATTCCTTTTTGAAATTTATTATTTATCTTCTTTTTTTTGCAGGCGGTTGTGCTTTAAATTCTTGCATCCTCGTTGAGTAATAATTTATTAAATTCCAGTTTATTATAAATTTTAATTTTTATATAATATTTAATTTATATTATTAAATATTTCATCTATAATTAATTAAAATATTTATTGAATAAATAATATATTATTTAGTATATTTTATTTTATAATATATCACTTAAATTTTTTAGGAACTTTTTGCATTAACATTTTAAATGGGTTAATTATAGTTATTAAAAAATGAGAAAATAACTAAACATAATAGAGATGTGTAAAATGAATTAAAATTTCTAATGACTAAATTTTTTAGGATAAATAAAGTACAGATAATTATTTATCTTTGAAGAAAGTAATAATTAAATAAATTATTTATTTAATAAAAAAATTAAAAAGTTGCAAAATTTTATGTCACTTCAAGGGAAAAAAAAACAAGTACCTCAAATTTGAATTATTTTTAATAACGTATGAATATACTATTGTATTTATAATTTTTTCTACATGTGAAAAAATTTACATTTGTTTAGTTATATTTTTATTTAAAAGAATAGCCATTTAACTTGCAAATTACAATAGGCAGTATAGACTCTTTGTTATGAAATCATCTATTATTGTGAATACCCATTTAATTTCTCAACTCCTAAAATAATGAATATTATTAAATCTATTATTATTATTAGTGTCCTTTTATTTTTTCAACTTCTAAAACTATTGAATCTCATTTAATCTCTTTAACTTTTGAGTTATCTACATTTATGATTGTATGCCTATAAATAAAGACTTATATAAATCAATGGATGAAGAAGAACATTTCTCCTATATGTGTTATTTCTCTTTAAGTGTCTTTACATTCTATATTCTCTTTGTGTAAAATTTCATTTACAATACGTTATAAACATGAGTTTGCTCTTAACTATTCATTTTTAAATCACAAGAAATAAACTTTATTGTGTCCTCAATGTCATTAGAGTATCTGAGATCTTGCTTGATTCACATGGGCATAGCAAGGGTTCTGATTTTGTGGCCTTCTCGAGTCCCGATGAAGCAAGTAAAGCTTTGAATGAAATGAATGGAAAGATGATTGGTTGAAAACCTCTTTATGTTGCTATGGCCCAACGCAAAGAAGAAAGTAAGGCCTTACTGGTGATACTTCTTTAGTCTTATCAACATTGTTCATGTATGACCTAAATCATTCTTATGAGTGAACCATGAAGAATGATGATAATCCAAATTAATCTCTTATTGTGTAGCTTATAGTTAAGTGAGTGTGGGTTACTAGGTTAATTACATTGCAAAATATTCATTCATGCTTTTCATTTTATTATTTTTACATACATTTTATTAAGTAGAATAATGCATCATCATATCTACTTTTCTATTATCAAATTTTTTGGCAGAAAAAGGATATATAGTCATGAATCATTTGAATTTGGCCTTTTCCTTTTATTGACATGTATTATCTACGTTTCGTTGTGTGTAGAAATTGCTCAATATATACATCTTTATAAATTTATCTCTCTCTTTTTTCTTTTTAGAATTTTCAAGCATAAAAATGAATTATTCTTGGGTTATTGCATGTATTTGCCCACTTCTCATTGAACTTATAAGTCTCTAGTTCCTGCCGTATATACCTTCATAATCTTGATTGGCAATTTCACATGCAGATCTTTTAATTGTTCCTTAGAAAAAAAAATTGTTTGTAAATTCTAAATTGAGTCTTGTGTATTTTGTAATGAGTTAGGGCCATTTAAAAATTGTGATTGATATATGTGTCTTGATAGCTGGAATCCTTATTTATGGATTTGAATGTATTTCTAACCCTTATGTTAATTGTTTAATTAACAACTTTGACTTATAAGTTTAAAGATGACCATATAATGATTTACAACTCTTGATATTCTTCAAAGCATTTATTGAGGCATTGTTTAGACCTTAGAAACTTTATAATGTTAGAATTTATATTAATTAACTTTAAGGTCATTGCCATCTTTTAGTTTATTCTGATATTGTCTATTTATTATATTTTAAAGTAAAAGTGATGTACCTTTTAACTAGGTAATCTGAGGGCTAACATTGGCCTTAGAGGTATTAAGAAATTTTTTTAAATTATGCTCTTATTTGCATTTTAAATAAGTTGGGTGATCTATTAATTGGTTTTATATTTATTCATGAGATTTGATAGTCAATTGCCTATTTACTAAATAATTTATGAAATGTGAAACTCTTATTGGCATTCACTTTATCTCTTTTAAAATTAGTTAGATCTTATGTTATGGTTATTTATCACTTGCATCAATATAGTATTATCTTATACCACCCATTTTATAATGTGCCTAGTTACTTGAAAAAATAATTCTTTTAATGCACTATTCACAATTTGTAAATTATTTGAGTTAAGTCTCATATACAAAAAGAAGTATTTGCAAACATGCTATAATAAACCAGAAGTTTATTGATCACTATTTGACATGATCGATTGAGACATCTTGGATCAATAATAATGCGGAAAATTATTGAAAATTCACATAGGCACCTATTGAAAAACGTGAAGATTTTTAAATCTAAAGAATTGTCATGTGTTGTTTGTTCTCAAGGCAAATTGGTTATTAAACTATCACTAGTTAAAGTTGGAACTGAATCTCCAACATTTTTAGAACGTATACATGGTGATATATGTGGACATATTAATCCTAAATGTGGGCCATTTAGATATGGTATTAATAAACACATCCAGTAGATGGTCTCATGTGTGGTTGCTATCAACTTGTAATCTAGTGTTTTCAAGATTACTTGCTCAAATAATTCGATTAAGAGCACAATTTAGATATTATATAATTAAAAGCTTGATAATGTTAGTGAATTTTCTTCACAAGTTTTCAATGACTATTGTATGTCAATTAGCATAAATGTAGAATATCATGTAACTCATGTTCATACACAAAATGAGTTAGCTGAATCATTTACTAAGCAATTTTAATTAAGAGCTAAAACCTTACTTATGCGAACAAAACTCTTTGTTTCTATCTGAGAACATACAATTTTTATATGTAGCAGCACTAGTACACATCAAATCAACAAGTTATCATAATATTTCTCCTTTATAATTGGCTTATGGTCATGAGTTAAATATTTTTTTATATCAGAATTTTTGGGTGTGCGATATAGGTTTTAATAGTCTCACCACAACGCATTAAGATGGGTCTTCAAAGGAGATTAGGAATATATGTTGAATATGATTCTCCTTTTATTATAAAATATTTTGAGTCACTGATAGGAGATGTATTTACGACATGTTTTACCGATTGTCATTTTGATGAACCAGTCTTCCCAACATTAGGGGGAGAAAATGAAAAGCAGCTGATCAAAAAAATTACATGGAATGCTTTGAACCTCACACAAAATAATATGAACTTGAAGTTCATTCACTTACATAGAATAGCAAATCAACTGCCAGATGTATTTACTGACCTAAAGAGAGTGACCAAGTCACATATACTAGCTATAAATACTCTTGTACGATTTGATGTCCTTGAAGGATAATTCGTTAATAAAATCACTAGCAAATCTAAAGCACGTTAGAAGCGTGATAGACCAATTGGTTCAAAAGATAAAAATCTTCGTGAAAAGAGAAATAATTATTCAATATCAGAAATAGATGCTTTTGAAGAGATTAGAGACATAACAAATAAAGTACTTCCAGAAAAAATTCAGGTACCTGAAATTGATAAAAATGAAGATATCTCAATAGATTGTATATCTACGGGAAAACGATTAAATCGAAAAGAAACAGTTGTCGACAACATTTTTGTGTTAATAGTAGCGCTTAATATTTTGAATGATAATGATGATTATAAATCTACATCTGTTGATGAGTGTCAACATAAATGTGATTGGCTAAAATGGAAAGACGCAATTCAAGCAAATTTGAATTCACTTAAAAATTATGAGGTATTTGAATTTATAGTTCAAACATGCGAAGGTGTAATACCCGTTGGATACAAATGGGTATTTGTATGTAAAATAAATGAGAAAAATAAAATTGTGAGGTACAAAGCACGGCTTGTTGCAAAAGGTTTTCATAAAGACCTGGAATTAATTATAATTTCACATATTCTCATGTGGTAAATGCAATTATATTTTGGTATCTCATTAGTCTGACAGTACATGAAAAACTTGATATGCGTCTTATGAATGTTGTTACAACCTATTTATATGGCTCACTTGATAGTGACATATATATAAAAATTCTAGAAAAATTTAAGATGCCTGAAGCATATAATTCAAAAATTCCGGGAAGTTTATTCAATTAAATTACAAAGATCTTTATATGAATTAAAACAGTCTGGACGAATGTGGTGTTACCATTTCAGTGAATGCTTGTTAAATGATGATTATAAGAATGACCATATATGTCCATGTATTTTTATAAGGAAAGCAAATTTAGGATTTGCTATTATTATGGTGTATGTTGATAATTTAAATATTATTAGAACTCTTGAATAGATTATAAAAACAGTAAAGTGTTTAAATAAAGAGTTTGAAATGAAATATCTTAGAAAAACAAAAATTTGTCATAGATTACAATTTGATCATTTGAGAAATAAAATTTTTATTTATCAATTAACTTATACAGAAAAAGTCTTAAAATAATTTTATATGGACAAAGAAAATCCATTTAGTATCACAATGGTTGTTCACTGACTTGATGTGAAATAATATGTTTTCGACCTTAATATGACAATAAAGAAGTTATTGGTCTTGAAATACCATAATATCTTAGTGCAATTGATGCACTGATGTACCTTGCCAATAATACAATGCCTAATATAATTTTTGCTATCAGCTTGTTAGCTAGATTTAGCTCTTGTCAAATGCGAAGACATTTGAATAAATAAAATATGTCTTTCGATATTTCTGAGGTACTATTGATATGGGATTGCTATATGCAAATGGATTTAAATCATAACTTATTGGTTGTGCAGATGCTGGATGTTTATCTAAGACACATAAGGCCCGATCTTAAACATGATATTTATTTATATGTGGTGACGTACAACAAATTTATTCAAGTGGTAATTTGACAGATTTATTCACCAAAACCTTACCTACTTGAGCATTTGAAAGACTAGTATATAAAATTGGGATGCATGGAATCAAAGATATTCAATGATACTGAGAACATGTGGAGTATACAAGGGATGGTGTACTATTTTTCCTTCATTAAGGTTTTATTCCATTGAGTTTTTATCTAGTAAAGTTTTAATGAGGCATATTCCTTATAAAATGGACATTCAAAGGAGAGTGTTATGAAATCATTTATTATTGTGGATGCCCATTTAGTTTCTCAACTTCTAAAATAATAAATATTATTAAATTCATTATTATTATAAGTGTTTTTTTTATTTTTTCAATTTCTAAAACTATTAAATCTTATTTAATTTCTTTGACTTCTGGGTTATTTACATTTATGATTGTATGCCTATAAATAGAAACTTCTATAAATCAATAGATGAAGAAGAACATTTATTCTCTATCTGTTATTTTTATTTAAGTACCTTTATATTCTATATTTTTTTTGTGAAAAATTTTATTTACAACACTCTTATTTTAATGCATCAGTTTGACTTATTTAACTTTGTTTTATAACGATACTTATATGTTATTTATAAAAGAAAAAAATTAACAGTAAAAATTAAACTTAAATTTTTATCATTTGAACCAACCTCTCTTCTCCTCAAGATTGGGAAATAAGGAAATTACATTTGAAAAGAAAACAATGCCTTCGTTTGAAAGTGAAATCGCAGAAGCGAAGGCGGATAATCTAACGTTGTCGGTTTTGAAACAAATAGCTAAAATAGATGATGGGATGGGACCCAACCACGACAGGCACAACTCAGATCCATCCCCTCCCACGTCCATTTCCCTACCTTGAACAGATTATGTCTACAATTTACCTACGTTCCATACTCCGTCCATGGTAGAACAAAACAGAAGACGAAGAACGGTAACCCAAAAAAAATCAAAATCAGGAAAAATGAAGTGATATACGATGGAACCACAGTGTGCATATGCATGTGATGTGCAGGAAAAATCAATACCTGGGACTCTGCGTGCAGTATAATTTATTTGAGAATTCGAGCTCAATGGAGTTACTTGCTAGTTTCATAAGCAAGTCCAGTCAAAAAGCATTTTAGATTTTATTCATTTATGTGATTTGATAAACCGAGGTTGAAGCAAAAGGAATATGGAAGTTCGACTTGAAATGTAAGAATTGAACGAACTTACCATTTTACCCTGGATCGAGCATTCCTTGAAAAACGTGATCACCCCTTCGGATTTATGTCCTTATTAGTGAAGATGGACAACTGCATGTGTACCTAAGTACGAACACACAAGAAACGTCCAAGAGACACACGGGTTAGTACTTGGCTACTTAACCCACCTTTTCAATAATTGAAACCAGCGTCAGGATAGCGACATTGGAATAAAACCGCAAGATGATTAAATCGTGTTTGTGCCTCTTCATATTTCAGGAAGATGTTAGAGCAGAGATTGGCAAACCCATATATCCTAAGCCTGCTGAATCCATGTCTCACCGGCAATGAGCTCCTTTCTTTAATTTGAGTGCGATGGCATTTTAATGGGCCAGGGCCAGAGCAAGGAGCAAGACATGTTGTATTTACCTTAAAAGACAGGCCCTAGGAGAACATTACCACCCGGGTTCACGAACTCCACAAACCAAACGATGTGCTCCGAGGTCCGATCTTATCTTACATTCTTCGTCTGGTTTAGAGTTACAGTTACAGCGTAGGTTGTAGCATTGTCTTTTTTCCGAATTAGCTTGGGTTGATGGTGCGATTGAAAGTTGCAGAGCCCCAAACTGAGGATTCGGCTTGTCTTTTTCTCAAAGAGTGCTGCTTCCGTTGCGGAATTCTGCTTGGGTCTGCAGAGAACTAGAACAAGTATTGGACCTTACATCCCAATGACTTTCTGATTGTTGATCTTTTAGTGTCCGTTTGATTAGATAAAATTATGTTCAAAAAAAAAAGATTAGATGAAATGAATTTTAATAAAAAAAATTATTATCTCATTTATTACGTAATAAAAAATTTTAAAATAATAAAATATTTTTTTTATTTAATATGAAAATAAATTAAAAAAATTTAAAAAATCGTATAAGTAAAAAAAGTAAATTAATTTTAAATTTTAAATTATAAATTTTTTTACTTTAATATAAATTAAATTAAATTTAAAAAATAATTTTTTATTTGTATTCATCATTTCATCTATTTTTATGATAAAATATAATAATATTTTTATAATTAATTGATTTAAAAATTATACATAATTAAAATATTAAAATATAAATGATAGTAATTATATTAAATTACTATAATATAAGTTTTTTATAATAAAAAAAATTAAAAACTCAAATCAAATGTAACAATGAAATTTTAGATTTCAATTTTTTTTAAAGAAATGACTTTTTTATTATTTAATAGAATAAAATATTTTATAAAATGTCAGATTTTATCACTTTTTTTTTAATCAATTAAACATGACCTTAGATCTTTTGTTTTGTGTAAATTTAACCAGTCCAAAAAAAAGAAAAAAAAGTTACAGCCATGGCACTCTTCATGTGCTGTAATCAACTACGGAAATAAAATTATAATCCTAAATCAAACTTTACATCTTTTGTTTTTTTTAGTTTAAAATAAATAATGTCGACACTAGCATATTAAATATATATATATATATATATATATATATATATATATATATATATTTATTTATTTATTTATTTATTTATTTAAGAATATAATTAAAACAGCTAACAAGCTTGTTAATTGTATAGCATGCATTTGGAGCTGATTCCCCATCAATTCAGAACTAGTCGGTGTTTTGGAATTATAGAGAAACAGTAGTCATCCATGAGAATTTCGAGAGGCCCATGATATGACAAGCAGGATAGAGTCTACCAACCCTCACTTCGTTGGAAAATGACTAATATCCGCATTTAAAGACAGAGCGTCCAAGTTCGATTCGATTCAGTTTTGACAATTCAAGTATATTGAATCGATCATAATATTTTTTAAAAAAATTAAATCTATTCAATTGATTTAAAAAAATTAGACCCGATGTCATAGCACGGGATAAATAATTAAAAATATCATGAGACGTTAATTTAATGTTTTATAATAAAATATATTATATTTAATATAGTTAGTTTTAAAAAAATTAATTTAAAATTAAATTGAATCGATCCATTTTTATATTAAAAAAAATTGATTTAAACTTTTAAAAATTAATTTTATTTATTTTTATAATTTAATTTTGTTCAATCAATTTTATTTAATTGTGTATCCTTATGTTTTTTTTTTTTCTGTTTGTACATGGAGTACACCTCTATTCAAAGGGTACATATTTATAGCATACCCCAAAACTGGTGTGGTAGTGTTTGCTTATGTTGGAAAGGGGTATTGTATAATTGCTTCGAGCTTTACTCTTTCTTTATCAATTCCATCCACAATGCGCCCATAAATTTAGCTCTATTTGATAACCCACTCAGTGAATGTGGTATTCGAGATTTTTCAGAAAATTATATACATTTTACTTCGCTTCACTATTAATTTATTTCCAATTATCTTCCTCCTTTCTCAACTGTCCATTTTGTTTTCAAATTTATGCTATTTCTATAATTTTTCAGAAGACGACATCATGGATAGCCACGCGTATGGTATAGACGAGACTACTTTCAATAATGTTATCAGAGTTAGAAGTTATTTCAACTGTTTAATAATACTATTCTTAAAAAGGGATTGAGATTCCATACATATTGCTTTCCTAATACCTTTTTCTCATAAATGAATTATGGTTTCACTAATTTTGTGATAACTTTTTAAAATGAAAATACAACAATTGAATTTACGATTAATTATTATTCAAGTCCTTATAACCGAACTTTGCCAAAATGAAGCAGGTGGAACTACCAATGCCACGTTCGCTCTTTAATACAGCACCGACACGGGGAAACCGTCGGTGGGACGTCCTAATTACTATAATACCCTCAATTTGATCGCCTCTTCCTAAATCTTCTGCTTATACCACGATAAAGCCTTTTTTATTTTATTTTTGGTCACCGGTGCTAGTGCAAAGCTACTCAAAAGTCGCAGCTGTATTCGATTCCCCTCTTCTCCACAACAACGAATAAGAAATTAAGAGTCCATTTAGTTTACGAAATTTTTTTTTTTAAATAATTTTTTTTTAATTTTTATATTTTTAAAAATATGTTTAATTTGTGTTTTTATTTTTATTATTTTATAATTATATAAATAATAAAATATTGTATATATAATTTAAAATAATTATAAAAATTTTATTATTGTAATATATTATAAAATTAAAAATTTTAAAAAATAAAAATAAAAATAATAAATAAATACATTTTTATATTTATTTTCAATAAAAATTAAAATTAAAAACAGACAAATCAGACCTTAAAACTCGAACCCGGTTCACTTTTAATTAAAGGAGGCGCTTTATTATTTCTTGCAGGGAGGGTTCTTACACTTACAGTAAAAAGGGGAATTTAGAAATCTCTGTAATACGCACCGGAAAAAAGAATCTCCCAAATGGTACATTATATTAAGATGCAGCGGACAAAGTTCCGTCTCCTTGGTAATTCCATGAAGGAAAAGTGGAACAGGTTTTATGCCCTTAAATAACAAAAGAACAGTAAAACAAACAGCTGAAGTCGTCTCAGGCATTCAGCAAAAACTGGGGGTGTGATTATACTATTATGGTCATCAACTCTACCCCTCTCGCAGTAGAACCGATATGAATGCTGAACGGTAAAAACCATAAAGCCTTACGGCATTACATTACATAAACAACATCAATTCATCGTGCTTTCCGATAATTTTATTAATTCTTCTTCCCTTCTTCCCCGCCATCTTCCAAGTAAGCCTTCTTCCTTCTATCGGCCCCTGCAAACACACAAATCAACATAAAACACGTGGCGTAAATCCCGTGAATCTTCCAATTCGTCTTCGGCGGTTGCCGCAACACAACCCTGTGAAACACCGTCACGTAGTAGTGCAAACCGACGGCGAACCCGAGCAAGGATTGGGCCAGGCCCAAAAACTTCGAGCCCATCCCACATTCCGTTGAGAACACCAGGATCAGATGCATCAGAAGCAGCAGCAGATAAAACACGTATCCCAGAGTTTGCAGCACCTGCAGCCACAGGTATGTGGACTGCGAGGTGGCGTAGAAAAACTTGAGGGGCTCCAGCCCTGTGACTAGCGAGGAGAGGCAAAGAATGGAGAAGTAGATGGAGAGATAAATCTGGACGAAAATTAAGAGCTTCTGGATTGAGAAATAAGCTTTAATTTTATTGAAGACGAGAGACACTAAAAGCAAAGGGATCAATACGAAAGCACACGAAAGTATCGTGGCTATGGTGGGTGCGTATTTGTTGCCAACGAACGGTTTAAAGCCCTTCGTGATTTCTTTATTGGCTTCGGTAATGTAAGCTCTCGAGGTGGTGGAGATCCTCTCGAGGTCTGGGATTAGTGTCTGCTGGAACTTATTGGGCAGATCTTTCAACTCTGAAACGAAATCATCGTCTTCTTCTGGATCGGTCCATCTGGGTTTCTGTTGGCTGGCCTTCTTCTCCGGCTTCTGATTCTTATTTGGCTTGTTGGATTCGAGATCGCTGAGCTTCTTATCTATCTTGATTTTGGCTTCATTGGTGGCGGTGGGTTTTGTCGTTTTGGTCTTGGCACCGCTTGCTTTCGGAAGATCCAGCGATTTCTTGCTGGAAATTGGGGTAGTTTTGGTGGAATTGAAGACTTTTGATGTGGAGTTCAACTTCTTGATCTTGGAAGTGGAATTAAGCTTTTTGATTGCAGTGTTGGCGACGATGGGGGATGTATTTTTAGAGGATGCACTGGAGCTGGCTTTCACAAGCTTGGTTTGGTTTTTGGTGGAAACATTATTGGATTGGATGGTTTTGGTTTGGTTTTTGAATGAAAGCTTAGGCTTGATGAGCTTGGTGTGATTTTTGGCGGATTGGCTGGTGGTTTTCTTTTTCAAGGGCGGATCTTCAATTTCTGCCTCCAACATTCTTCTTCTGCCAGACAACTGTCTACTCTGAAATTGAGGTTCGGAGCAGGCACTGAAACAGACAGAAACAAAGAGGAACAAAAGAACAGAGAACAGAAGTATCTTTCTGCAACCATAGTACATGAGTGGAGCCATTTGCGAAACCGAGGAACTCTGAGATCAAGATCTATAGAAGCTTGACCAGCTGCACCAGAATTTATATCAATTTGGGAGGAGAGAGAAAGGGGTGATAGTAAAGGATTCGGATGAGTTAAGCAATGGAGTTGAGAGTGAAATGCACACTGTGAAGGGTAGAAATGGGAGGGCACGTATCACATGGCGCATGGAGACAAATAGGGTGGCTTTCCTTGCCAATACGGCTCGACAGGTCGGGGCTGTTATCGCTGCCGCACTTGCATTCTTCTAACTATGTGAGTGAACTTTTTTTACATGGCGGGTGGTCAATGTGTATCCTTTTTTTCGATTGGGTGGGATGAATTTTATGGAGACTTATTTATTAAATTATATATTTTTATTTTTAAAATATTATTTAAAAAATAATTTAATTTATAAATAATATTTAAATTATAATACGTAATAAAAATAATATATTTTGAAATTAATTTTAATATATATCGTGATTTAAATATTATTAATAAATAAAAATTATTTATTCATAATAAATTAAATATTTTTTAATTTTTCTTTTATATTTCGAAAACTCTTTATTGGTGGCAGCATCAGACAAGGAGCTGGTAATCGTAGGTTAATAAATTCGATACCAGGATAATTCAGTTCCTTCTAATTTCTACCATAATCCTTTGATTCATTCTGTGAATATCAAAACTAGTCAAGCCAAAATTGCAGCTAATGTATGGTATAACAAGGGTTCGTCAAATAAATGAGGGGGTGTAATTGGGTAACTGCTCTCTTGCGTTTGGAGACAAGCACGGACAAAGATGCCGTGAAATTGCAGGGAAATCGATTAATAATACTGTTGAATGAGGCAATCTAATAAATGCTTCGTGGATGGAGAATATTGAGGGAGGAATACAAGTAACGTATCTCGATAAAAATGTATACAAAATTAGAAATTATAATTATAGTAAGTGGATTGCTTTTTGACAGTCTTACCCACACCGCAAGAGATTAAGATCGATCTCTTCGGGCAATCAATTTGACATGAAAGAATCAACAATATTGTTTTGTGCCTGCTTTCATTTACAGTTAAAGAAGGCATCTTTTAACAAATCTTAGTGGAAAGATTTTCAAAAGTAAAAAAGAAAGTAAGCATCAATAATTGGACTTAGATTTTGACCTTTGCTTATCTTTTTTCTTTTCTTTTTTTTGGTGAGGCAGGGACCTTTGGCTATCGGAATATACAGTTTTCGTAGCATATACGATCGGTCAAGCATGGCCCACAACAAGTGAAGAACAGACATCAAGGTCGAAATATTTGACTAGGGTGCATATATGTCTTGTTCTACTCGCGCTTTCTTCTTTCTTCTTTTAGAAAATTGTTTTAAGAAATTCTAAAGTTTCTCCTACTAGTTTTTTCTCGTCAGTAAATTTTGTTAATGCCTTATTTCCTCCTTCTGCTCAATATGTGATATTCTCCTCTTTTTCTATGTTAAAAAACAAAGGCAAAGCTAAAATTAATTAAAAAGGCAATGTGCGGGTCCAAAGACTCGGAAATTTTTGCACGAGTCCACACAGCAAAAAAAGGACACGGAACCCAAATAAAGATCGAGGCGATATTTTTTTTTAAATGATTTAATTTTATTGAAATACAAATTTAAGAAAAAAACTCTCTAATATATTATAAAAATATTTTATTAAATTTTACAAAACATTATAGAAAGTGTTAAAAATTAGTCTATTGATAAAAAAATAAAAATAAAATTCAAATTTTAGAACAAAGATGCGCACTTTATTAAGAATCCCTAAAGATGAACTACAGATTTACAACAACAACAAAATTCAATAAACAAACATTTTTGCTCTTAAGAAAATAGAGTTTTAAAACACAGATTTGCCGTGGTTGATTTAAGAGAAGGGGAATTAGGACTGAGTTTTTTCACGCCTCCAATGTGAGGGATTAGGACTAGGTTTTTTTTTTTTCACATCTCCAATGTGATAGGGATTAGGACTACGTTTTTTTACATCTCCAATGCGATATAAAAAGTGCAAGGACGAGGGGGAACTGCGTGGTAAGTTATACCAAATCCAAGGTACAATGGAATATATGAAAAAATTAAAGGAAAAAAAAGGAAATCGAAGGTACAATACAATGTTGGAGCGGAGTAAATGTATGAAGGCTATGATTTAATATGAACAATTTTAAAATTGAAATGACATTTTAGATTAGAAATAGAATGTTTAAAAAAGCTGTATGCGATAAAATATAAGAAGAGTTTAGTAAAATCAAATTTAACTGTTTTGGCCAAACAAAACAGTGCACCGGAGAACATGAATCGAAAAATGAAGTTATAATTACTAAATAGCTAGGAAAGAATAGGGAATACCCTGTAAAGTGAAATGAACGAAAAAAAGCAGCTCAAAAGGTGTCCGAAGTCGGAACAGAAATATTCTATGGCAGTTGTCACTCACTTTTTGCTAATATCATTTTTCTGGAAAAGAGGAGTAAGGCATTGGCAAGGCACTACTCGGAAATAAGTGTTGGGAGAGATGTCCTCCTGGCGGTTGATCAAAGGTGATGCGAACTTCCCAGCTGAGACCATGCCATTTCTCAGCATGCATCACAGAAAATATTGGTTCCTACGAGATAAATAATATTAAAGAAGAATATATTATCATTATTATTGAACAACTTATACTTGCATGTACTTGAAAGGTATAAATCCAAAACTGAGGTTATGGTATGTAATTAGAATTAAAACATCGTTGGAATTAAATGCAATTTATAAATGCCCAACAGCCAGTCAATTATAAAATGAAGTATTGGTAACCAAATCGAATAAGAAATTAATCATAACGGGTTGAAATGGTTCCTAATTACGCAACAATTAGGTAGGAAATGTTAATTTCTTATTTGTGTTGTTATATCTAATTAATGTATTGTTATTGAGGAGTCTACAACACTCTGCACTGCGGAGCGCCCTTTGAAAACTCTCGGATTCGTTTGGTAGCGTCAGGAGGGAAACAGATCTTAACCGGGGATGGGAATGGGAATGGGATATTATGTTCCTACTTAATTTGTATTACTTTAATTCAATGTATTTGATCTAAATGATGACCCACTTAATAATAAATAAGAGGATAAAGGACGACCCAAATATTTACATAATTGAAGCAATGAGAAAAGGGACACAGTCGATGATACTACATTATTTTTCCTTCTCTTTTACTTACAACCACACTTCTTTATTAATTTTTCCTAATCATATTATCAGTTTAATCTGTTCGAATTTGAGTTGTTCTTCTTTTATTATCTAAAGAGGTAGGGGTTTTTAAAACGAATTGGCCGGCCAATTATTTTCTCGTGTATAAATTAAAGATAAGCATTTTAATTTTTAGATAGTTCCAAAACATATAGGAGAATATTTGGAATTTTACGAGTTACGAACGGGCACACATTTAAGCTATATATAAATGACCTGGAAACCTAGTTTAACATCTTGCTACTCACGACATTAATTTATCTCTAAGACAATCCTTTTGCATGATTCGAAATCAAGTCCTAATTAATAGTTTAACGTGCCACTTGTTTTTTTGGGTAATGCTCCGTGAGTTGGCACGTATGGGACACATGCCAACTTGTAGAATAATATTCGTAATGGATTTTCCTTGTTCTATTCGTGATCGTATTCTTGACACATTTTGAAAGACTAGACAAATATAGGAATTTATAGGACGCTTTTGAAAAAATAAAATGGGGTGAGAGAGGCTCGAACTCTCGACCTCAGGATAACTCGGAAGCTATGAGACCTACGCGCTAGCCAACTGCGCCACCACCCCCTTGTTGCGAAGTGGAGACACCTATAAAATTGAAGTATAAATGAAAAGCCAAGGGAATGGGGTGAATATGAAGAGCAGGCCCAACCTCTTTGTAAACTCCTGGAAGCAAGGACCCATCGGCCCTCTCTCCGATTTCATCTCCGTGTGTTTATGGAGGGTCCAAGAGAGAATGAGCCGAAGACGACAATAGACTACACTTGAGATACTACTAAAGTGGACTGCAACATGATTGGTGAAGATAGATCCATCCTGCATTCTATTGACTCGTCTTATACATGCCTATGGCTATTAAGGAGAGTAAATAATATAGTTAAATTTTCGCAAATCAATTTTTGAATTCAAAAATATCATTTGAAACCGAGGATCAATACATAGCATCAAATTTTGCATGTAACTAATTATTATTCTTGTCTTTAAGTACAGTTTTACTTTCATGGACGGTAGAAGAGGCAGAATGGTGAAGGGTGAGATAATTTTTTCTTTTTCACTTGATCAACTTTGAGGTTGATTCTAGAAAGATGTGAATTTATCGCAAATAACACGCGCTAGCTGTATCTTTTTCTTCCTAGCGGCACAAAGGCCAGGGAAACTACAACGGGTATCTCCAGTACCATTCCCTCGCTCCTTTTTTTTTTTGGACAAGTATTCCCTCACTCCTTTTTTTTTTTTTTCGTTGTAGTCTTCAAAACTAAATGATTTATTTGGTGTTGGGCTGTCCAGGGCAAGGGTGGCTCCTTTTGTTGCTCTCCACTTCGAAGTGGTAGTCCCCCGGCCCAATTTGTTGGTGTAAGTATTTTTCAATAAAGTTGACCCATAGTCCAAAAAATAAAAAAAATAAATAAATAAAGTTGACCCTCCCCCCCAAAAAAAAGTACAGATAAATAAAAAATAAAAAATAACAGTTTAAAATGGAATTACATATCAATTCATGAATAAGTAGGAATTTATTTGCTATTAAAATGCAATGTGGAATGTGGGAGAGAGCAGAAGAGGTTCCCTCGCCTCATTGCTCCAACCCCAAAAGTTTCAAACTTGTAATCTGAAATAATTCTAAATAAGATGTATTTTAAAAAATGTGTAAATAAATATTGTTTGTTAATTTAATCTATTAAAATTTATAGATATGGAGGGAGCTTGACTTTTCTTTGGTGGTTCCCGTCCCTTGGTCCTCTCTCTAATTTCCATTTTTCTTTAATTTGAATTATTTAGAAGTAGAGCAAATGCCAAGTACTCGGGCTCTGACGTAAGCCTGAGGATGACATGACCTCAGCTCACCGAGGAAGAGGGAACCGATACCAACTATATTTAATTTCGTGTTATGTTATTCATCCACGTTGCATAAAAAGTTTCCGCCTTCATAAAATTAAAAGCATACTTTTTTATTATTATTGATGATAAAAAGTATATTTAAAAACTGTTTAGATAACAAAATTTATAATTTATTAAAATTTATTTATTAATATAAATATTTTTTATATTTAAAAAATAATATTTAAATAAATTTAAATAGATAATTTATTAATTTTTAATAAATTAATTTTAAATTATTTTATAAATCAATTTTTTAAATTTAGACATAGTTTGAATATACAACTTATTTAAAAACTTATAGAATAACTTTCTGTTTGGATAGCAGAACTTACAGCTTATTAAAACTTATCTATCAGTATAAGTGTTTTTATGTTAAAAAAATAATGTTTGGATAAGTTTAAATAAATAATTTATCAATTTTTAATAAATTAATTCTAACTTATTTCATAAGTCAGTTTTTTAAACTTATTGAAAAAAGTCTCAGTGAAAATTCAAATTCACATGATCAGGAAGTTATTTTACACTTTTACAAGTTTAAATTTCATCAAAACTATACCATTCATTTATTTCATTATATCAAAACTATATCCAAATGTTTTAAAAAAAATTATAAATTTGAAAAACACTTTTTCAAATATGTATCCAAATGTTTAATAACTTAATTTAAAATTTTTTTTTCTATAAAGCCTTATTCTATAAATATTTAAATAAACTGTATACCCAAACTGAGTCTAAGACTTTATATAAAAAACTTATAGAATAATGCCTTTTAAATTAAATTATTTAGTATTTGGATACATATTTAAAAAAATATTTTTTAAATTTATAATTTTTTTAAAAACATTTATATATAGTTTTGATAGAAGAAGAGAGGTGAATGGTATAGTTTTAATGAAATTTTAACTTGTAAAAGTGCAAAATAGTTTTTTGATCATGTGAATTTGAATTTCTGTAGAGGATTTTTTCAATAAGTTTAAAAAATTGACTTATGAAATAAGTTAAAATTAACTTATTAAAAATTGATAAGTTACTTATTTAAATTTATTCAAACACTGTTTTTTTAATATAAAAGTACTTATACTGATAAATAATCTTTAATAAACTATAAGTTCTGCTATTTAAATGGACCCTTATTAAAAAAAGTATTTATGAAAATTCAAATTCACATGATCAATAAGTTATTTTGCACTTTTACAAGTTAAAATTTTATCAAAACTATATTCAAATATTTTAAAAAAAGTTTATAAATTTGAAAAGTACTTTTTTAAGTATGTAGTTAAACATTAAATAATTTAATTTAAAGATTATTTTTTTATAAATATTTTTTACATAAAACCTTATTCTATAAGTGTTTAAATAAACTGTCTATTCAAATTAGACCTTATTCATATTTTACCTTCATACCAACTATGTTTAATAATTTTATAGTAATTTTGAATACAAACTATTTATTTAACTGAATTTTATTTTATATTATACAATTAATTTATTATGTTCTTTTTATTATTTTTTATGTCTCATATTAAATTTCTTAATTATGTATTATTTTATAAATAATAATTTAAAAATATTAATAGATAAATATTAAAATATATACCTTCGACAAAACTAATCAAATATAAACTATAAATATGAATCAAGGGTTATAATATAAAATTAAAAAATAAAAATTTATCACAAAGAGGAAGAAAGAGTCCAATGAGAGCACGGAAAAGGTGAGGGCGAGATATATAAATGCTTTAACAAAGTTTTTAAAAATTTGTCGTTAATCATACAACAATTTAATGACAGTTTATAAAAAAAATGTCATTAAAATATGATCTAATGACAATTATACAATAAATTGTCATTTGAATAGTACGTGTTTTAACAATAGTTAACAAAAATCATAATAAAATCACCGTTTAAATTTTTAATTTTATAATGAACAATTAATTTATTACGACAATTTTATTAGAATTGTCATTAAATCACAATGATTTGTGAAATCCATCGTTAATTCTTATTGATTCTTATAAATTATCATTATTTAACAATGATTCTCTATGAATTATTGCTAAAATCAAATGAAAAATGACGATTGTTAAATTATTGTTATACTTAATTTTTTAGACAAATTTCTTTGATCGTCATTAACTTAGCATAATAATTTTTTGCTCTTCTTGTAGTTAAGATTGCCATAAAAACACATTACATAAATAAACAAGTTTATAAGTTTGTTATATAAGAGAGTAAAAGAAAGATAGGGACAAATATTACTGGACATTTTTATTATCGTAAAGAGGTTTGGGTTACCTTTCAAAATATCAATTTTATTAGTTTAAAAAATTATTTGACTAATATAATAATTTATTTCCAAGAATAGAATTGAAAATTAATACTCTAAGATACATAAAGAGTAGAAGAAGATAAAATAATTTTAAAAAATAAAATATGATATTGGCAGACAATGGATAATAGAACTGAAAATTTGAGGGCATTTTTTTAATTATATTTTTTTTATAAATAGTATTTTATACATTTAAATTAAATTGTAGCATCATTTTTTTTATTTTTTCTTACAAGGATAAATTACAGAAATCACCTTAGACAATCATACATCCTCAAAATTACAAAGAACGATTTTATCATAACAAAATTCCATGAGATCAAGTTTTTAATAAATAAATGTTTATGTCGATTCTTAGATATATATTATAAAATAAAAACAAATCAACTTGATATAAAATTTATGTGCCTAGGAACAACATTTCATGGATTTGTCCTTCAAATTTGTTAATTATTAAAAGAATCTCTCCTCTCAATTAGATATAAAAGTAATCTCTTTTTAAGTTAACCTCTTTAAAAAATATATTTGTATTATTTTTTAAAATTTAAATAATTGCTATTACTGTAACACGTCAGATTTGTGTTTAAATTTTATATTAAATAAAAGCATCATTGTTTTAGTTAACACCAATTTTATAATCCGATCGGTAGGCTGGAAATAAATGTGTATATTTATTTGGTAGAAGTATTTCTTGACGAATGAATAAAGTGGCCTATAATGCATAAACGATGCGAGGTGTAAGAAAAAAGCTAAAAATTTAGGTAAATAAAGTTAGGAGATTATAGTGGGACCCAGAGAAGTGAAGTGGATCCGGAGGTGAGTAGGGTTTTATGATGTTTATTAAAATGGGTCGAGGCCTGGGGGAGTAGGTATGATGAGGAGGAAGGGAGCATTATGAAGAAAAGGACGGTGGGCTCTAGGGAAGGACCCACACAGGCTCCCCTAATTTGCTTTCTATCAAGATCTCAATGTCAAACCCTCTCATTCATGTTGGACTACAGGAGCAAGAAACAGCGCTCTATGCTTCGGTTTTTTTGGTTGAACATTTTGATCGCCGAGCATCACAATATTACAAATAATCAAAAAGTTGTTTTGCAGAAACAAAATGAATAATAGTTGAGTTGGAAAATCAATATTTAATCTGTTGTTTAGTTTGATCCAGCATTTTTACTACGTACCAATGCTAGCTAGCTAATTGTAGAGAATAGGATACTGATGAACACATGCACCGTCAAATTCACCCAGCTTTGATTAGTATATAATGCAGCTGCTAAGGAACAGAAATGTATATATTTGGCGGCTAAGAGGGACACACACAGACAACCAAGGAAAAGAGAATAATGCAAAAATGTATTCAAAATTGAAAAATATCTATGGTGGTGGATTTTACATGTATCTGTGGGTATCATAATCTACACGAGCGTCGTTGCTAAAAAATGCTCAATATATATTTCGATGGCTAGGGTTACAGAAATAGCAGTAGTGGCAGACAGAGTGGGGTTCGTGAAAATAACCTCTGACCCACTTACACCCACATAAGATAATGTGAAAAACCTAGCAATGCTCCACGAGGTAATAACTCCAACTAATCTCCTTGATTTGAAATGCTTAACTTTTTAGCCTTTCTATGTTTAAAAAGTTGTTTTTATAATGTTCACAAAATATTACACAAAAATATCTCAAAGACAAAGTTCTCACTTTGAGGTAAGGAAGATCAATTTGGTAAATGAAAAAAAAGAAAGAGAATAAGAAAGGGTCGAAGATCATAAATATTTGAACATAGCTGTCATATAAGAAAGGTTGAGTAGTTTAAGACTTTTAAGTAGAACAGGCAAATATTTGGCTTGTAAGACTCACATTCTGGAAGCCATGTTTGTTTGAGTTGTCCATTAGTGAATATGAAGAATGCATCAATTCTATCAATTAAACTTTAGAGGGTACGCGGACATATGCTGTGTGTCTAAAGGAAAGCAAACAAGAAATGAAAAATAAATTAAAGAATGCAACAAAGAGAAAATATTTTTGATTTTATGCTTTAATTTATATATATATATATATATATATATATATATATATATATATATATATATATATATATATATATATATGTATCCAGCTAGCTAGCGTACTGGATGAAGAATATATAAATGAACGTCTTACGTGCACTATCCATGGATATATAGCAAGCGCATATTCCAGGATCACAGGGATCAAAAGGTGTAAATTGCAATTGCAATTGCATAATTAATGGCATGGAATCATGAGTAACACAATCTAAATTAAAACCAGATTTTTAGGAACTCTATTATATTATGATTTAAATGATACACAGCTTTTGTCTTCATCTGGCATCAGGTACATGAATTGATGCTTTTAGCAGTGAGAGACTGAATTCAAGCAAAGAGGGAAGAGGGAAACGGTGCAGCCTTTTTCATGAGGATGCCAAAAGTTGTTCATCTTTTTTAGTAGTAGGCTCAAAATTGTAGGGCACTGTGTGAGTGTGAGAGAAAGAAGGGCCCGGGGAGTGGAGTGGCTTGTTTGAGCCTTTGACAATACCCTGCAGGCTGAAGGATGTGTAGGGAGGGAGTGAGGGAGCATCATTGCTAAACAGCAAACAGCAAATTAAAAGACTCGTTCAATGGCATGGGCCACTTTCGTGCTATATGAAATGTCAAACCTCATCACAAGCCCTGGCCCTCCAAAATCTCCCCAAATCTCCCGCCTAATCATCAATTTTTATTCTATCTAAATTTGGTAAATCAATGGATTAAGAGGTCCTGAAAATCGATCAATTAGTCTTGCAGCAGCAGGGGTGAATGTCTTTTCTAAATAATCAAACTTTTAAACAAGTGGTCTTTCACAATAATTAATTATTGTTGTTTGTGATTCTTTATCGCCCATTTTCTCTTCAGAAAAATTTGTATGAAAGTTTTAACTAGTTTATTAAAAAGTTAATGTAAAAAGTGTACTGCTTTTGTGAAAGTACTCCAAATTCTTGTGGTTTTCAATGATTCTCCTGTCTCACCTTTACCAATAAAAAAAGGATATTTTCTTTTTCAAATATTTGAAGGTCATCCAATATGTCCCCCCCTCCTCATCGTTGTAAATTTAAAACCAAAGGCGAAAGATGCGTAATGGAAGTGAAAAAGATCATGATCTATCAATCAATGAAATGAAAAAGATTGCTAACTTTTGGATAGATTTATATCCCCGATTCATGCAAAAGACAAGCCAATTTGACAATTATAACTGTTTCAAAGAGGAGCGTATGCTTCAAGCAGAGCTCCTTTTCTTTTGCTCTTCTTCTTTTTGGGGGTAAAGTGCTTCAGAAAATCGAAAATTTGAAGCATTATATATGGTTGTCGTGTGAAAAAAAATGAATGGCCTTTTTTCGCCACGATGATGTTCCCCACAGAAAGATTCAATTTAGATCTGCTTTTATATCCTCTCCAAAATATAAACCTATTTGTGTTGGGGAGATCGTTAACGTTTAAAGTTAAACCTCGCAAAAAAAGGTGTGCCACACAGAGTTATTAGACAATGATGCATCTGTAGAGACTAGAGAGGTGCTACTTGAACTGCAAACAATCATGCCATAGGAATGATGACTCTAATTAGAGCTTCACAATAATCTCTTTTACAGGTTTCATTTCACATCCCTTTTGCATCCACAACAAAACAATACCCACATGGTAATCAAGCCCTCGGCAGTTTATTAAAATATAATAAATTGTGAATTATGTCGTCGCCACTACAGTTATTTTATTTGTTTCTCCCATGCTTTATTATTACATATGCTATTATCTTCCTAATCCTAATCCTAATCCTAATTTTCTTATGTGAATGATTCGTTATATTTTTCATATTCAGAAGTTGCACGATATTTTCCAATTATTTGTTTAATATACAAATTAAATATGAATATCTTTTTTTTCTTAGCCGTGTTTATAAAATTTATTTTCTTTTTATATTTTCGTGGATACATAGAAAAACCGAAATACACTTGGAAGACTTGGATTTTTCTCAAGTGTCGACCACCAAATTGAAATCCTTTGGCTACTCTGGATTTTTCAAAACTCAGGTACCATCATATATATGGACCCAAATCACAATCATCTGTCGTGAAGGAACCACAAGAAGTCATTAAAGTCTCATTTTTATCTTCTGATTCACCATTCCTCACATTATAAACTTCCAAGATCCCGCTTTCATTAAACCCATATATGAGATCAAAAGTTTCATTCACGACTCCAATTGAATATTACCCGTCACACCTTCATTTTTTTTCCTTTTAAAATAAGCATATATAGTGCAAAACAGAGAAAGAAAATAAAAAAAACGTTGAGAGCTAATTAAATCAATAGGTATTTTTTTTTCTTACCTATCAATGATATTTTTTTTAACACAAAAAAAATTAAGTTCAGGAAAAACGCCTTAGTTTAAAGCTATGGATAAGCCCCCAAATTTATTGTGCACTTACAGATAATTGACTATCAGAAGATAAGTGTTAAAGTGTGAATCTGCCCTCTTATGACAAAATCTGTGTATATATTCAACGCTATATATAATGTGCTCATGTGCGTTCATTTCTTTTTTTCTTTAAAAGAAAAAAAAATCCTTATTAATTGAAGGGGCGTGAATGTTTGGACCCATACATACATGTCCTGTAATTTATATATGGATATAATTTTAAAAACTAAAAAACACATGAAAATATCTTCGATTTATTTTCAATAAAAGATTATTGCGGCGGCTGACGATTCCCCAAATCTCGCCACCAATTACTCCTAGAACCTACAATTTTTTAAACGGCATGTAAAATAGAGAAGGGGAAGAAGTAGAAGAAGAGAGAGAAAGCTGGAACTGTGGAAGGAAGCAGACAATATCAAGTATATAGAAGGCGTACCAACCAGCAAGAGAGGCGATGATATGGGTTTGTTCAATCAATGCTGCATATTGTACATTCTCCATTCTCACACAAGTCAGAACTCAAAAGCAAGCCTAATAGATATCATAGACACAAATTATGTAATAAATAATGAAACCACCAGGATCCTTAATTTAGTGTATATGGATGTATATGATCAAAAGCATAATTGAAAATTAAGGAAAAAAAGAAGAGCGAGCTAGCTGCTATTATTTACACATAATTTGAAGGGACCCAACCCAAAGGAAGGAACAACAAAAAGAAAAAAAGGATTTAAAAAACAGTGTTTAATTAAGTTGATGGTCATGGTTAAGATGAGGATACCTAGATTCTCTCTTTCATGCATTATCCTTATGTTCTTATTCGTTCCTTTCGGTGGAGGGTTCTTAGTCAGAAGAACAATCAATCCATGATTCCACCATACCTTCACTTCTTGCAGCTACACACTCCGTCCCCGAAGAGGCCAAGTAGTTTACCATGCCATTTGTGACTCGCTCTGTGTTACTATAGTTGCCACCAACAGACCTCACATGTCCATGGCCCCCATATCTGTTCGTACTCGTCAATGCTCCTTCCGATGACGACGATACCATGTTATGAACCCCGCCGACGTTGGCATTAACATGCGCATGCTCTAATCCAAATTCCTCCATCACACCCATTTTGAGGTGTGAATCAGGCGGAATTTCCAAGGAGCCTTGAGACTTAGGACCCAGAATGGGGGAATTCGGAAGTGGGTATTTTGGTGGTCCTTGGAGGATGGATTGGAAGTTGAGAATTGGATTCTGCATGTTCAGGTTGAGAGGCTGCTTCAGAAAGCCTAAATCAGAAGACAGTTGGTAGTTAATGGAAGTTGAATTAGTAGTAGAATTAGTTGAAATAGAAGCCAAGGTGTCAACCATTGAGGAGGGAGGAGGAGACACAAATGGGTGTGGAGGCTGAACTTTCTGTGCAAAAGGTCGGAGAAGATAGGGAGGTAATGGAGGGTCCAAATGAGCAGATCTTATAGTTGAAGTAGCAGCAGAGCCAAAGAGATCGAACCGGGTTCTCGGGAAAGGCGAGGATGTGAAGGGCGGTGCTGGGATCCCAGTGAACTCCTGAACCATGGCTCGGAAATTTGTGGTGTCGGTAGTAAGCACAGTAGTAGGTGCACGCCTAGAAGCTCTGGACCTCTTCCTTGGGTTTCGAACCACGTTACTATTGGTGTTGGTGATGGTGCTGTTGTGGGCTTGATCATTCCCGGCTGACACCGAAAGTAATCCTCGTGAAGAAGTTTCTGAAGGCAGAGGGTGCTGGATGGTGGGAAAAGCAGCGCCTCTGGTTTGACCTGCCAATTGAGTTGAGATAAAACCTTGGTTCTGTAAGGCGCCTAGATCGGCAGGATTTGGTTCGGATCTACGAGATTTTGACCACGCCATATCGAGGTTCAGAAGCGGATTTGGGTTGGAAAGTGATGGTGATCTTTGTATGGGATCCAAGTAATTTGACAAAGGGTCCAACATATGGGTATGGTGGAGTTGAGATGGCGGTGGGTGTGGGTGTTGGGAGTCGATACTGAAGGGACCAACATGGCTTGACGGAGTGTTCAAGAACGCGGAGATTGATTCCGCGCGTGAATCATACTCTTCGTCACCACCGCTGGAGGATTGCATACTCCCACTGTTACCCGAATCCATGAGCCAGAGAGGAAGAGCAAAAAATGGAAAGACGTAAGGGAGACAGAGATGGGGAGGGGTGCAGAGAGATTTGCTTATTTACACCTACCCATTTAAGAGAACGCTACAGAATGAGGTATGGGCCAAGAGAAAAAGAAAGAGGCTTTTCTGGTTTTGTAAGAAAAAGCTTTTAGCACGTACCCACGTCTTTAAACCTCTGATCTGCAACCACAACAGTGCTTCCCTCGCTTTTACTTTGTCTTCGAGCAAAAGGATAAATACGTAAAGAAGGGAATAAACACCCCACGGATCATATGAATTTAATACTTTGCACAGAGGGTGTAAACATATATAAGTTACTCTGTTTGGGTTGGGACTTTGTAGGGGAAGAGGGGTCTCTGCTCTCTTTCTCTCTTATCTCTTTGTCCTGGTTTTGGATGTATTAGGGTTTCAAGTGAAGTAGAAAAAGAAAGGGATGGTTCTCTAGACTTTTTTCCCCCTCCCCTAAAAAGGAAGGCTTCTTCTGCTTGCGGGTTTCGCCCAGAAAAGATCAGAGTGGGGTAGCCATGGGAGAGAGCCCTTTCCGACAAAGAGAGAGGTGGTGGTGAAAGGCTCGAACTGGTCAAAGTATGTTGGAGTTGTGGTTTTGAGTTGCAGTGTGAATGGAGAAAAAACACACTATGAATTTAGGGGGAAGATATTATGAAAGAATATAGAATTCATTAATATATATATAATTTTTTAATCGAGTTGGATTTTCCGGAATAATGAAGCAGGCAGGCAACCAAATCAGAGGGATGGTTGTTGAATTGCATAAAGGCAAGAGAAGCACCATGACTTTTCCAAAACGTTTGAAGAACCAATAGAAATACGAACGTTATAAATTTATAAGTTTAAGCCAATTAAGTAATATTTTGAGGGTAAAACCCACAAATTATATATCTATCTACGATATACAAAAGTGAAGATTAATGCATGAAATTTCGATACGACATTTTTTATTTTTTTTACTTTTTAAATCTTACAGGGCAGGATTGTAAAAGCTCAGAGAATCTTTCACAGTGTTGCTCCGCCGAAGACGAAGAAAGAAAATCATGATATTTTGATAATGTAAGCTTTTGATTGATGTCTTGTTGATATTTTTCCCGCCACTTCTTTTATATATATATATATATATATATATATCTTGGTGCTTATTATTCATGTGTGCGCTAATACTTTAGGAGGAAGGGAACGGAAAAAGTCCAATTCTATTTACTGCCTTAGGAGATGGCTTGGTAGACGGATGAATCAGTTGAACAACATCCGAGTTCCTTGCAACCATCGAAACTAAAAAGGAAACAAAACTCTTTTGTTGGGGAATCTTCCCTTGTATGGTATTTAATAATTTTATTAATAATCAACTTCCTACTTATAATTTTTTCGCCATTTATATATAATACTTACCTACGGGTTTATATTTTCCTCCCAACAACACCTTTTTCAAAGTGTACACGTACGTAATATATCGTATACAATAGATTCCCTAAAACTATTTAAAACCTTTATGTGCTCGAACATTAAGTTATCCATTTAACGTGCAACAACTTTGGTCTTTTTCTAAATTCTAAATTCTCACTTTGTTATTATTAATCAAGCTCTTTCATTTTACCGAAGTAGACGAAGATAAACCCTATATATAACCGTACAAAACCAATAAGTCAAGACTCAGACTCTGGTAGTTTTATTATTATTTTTATTTGATATTTACACGATCAAAAATACTATAACAAGAAATGATGCGCGCAACGTGATCTTCAAACGACGGATCCACGTCCACAAAGCTTAAAACATAGAGAGGTAGATCACGCAATTAGAGGTCCAAAGTCAGATATAAGGACACGCGGGGGGAGCTAATGTGGCGAAAACTGTTCAACTAACTATGTGTCAATGAAGTTACCTGAAAGAGTAAAACTATCCAAAGTTTAATTAGTGTGAGGCGGATGTGTTCACCTAAAAAGATATGTTGATATATCAAAGATTCAGAAATGATGATGGGACCTCTAATCATGATGCGCGGACCGTCTGATTTACTCATTTATCTTATCGCCTTTATCGGCTGCAAAAGGAATCCGCGACAAGGAGGTTTCAAATTTTGTGAGAGTGCCCCCCCTACCTACTCTGCCTTAATCCTATTCCTACCATTTAGAAACATTAAATATTTTATTCTATTTTACCATGTGTAAGTTAGTAAAGGGCGAAAAATATCTCTGTTTTTTAAAATATTTTTAAATTTTGTTTGATTAATTTTTTTCTCTACGATTTCAAGGATATATATATATATATATATATATATATATATATATATATGTATACAGTCTTAGTCTCTCACATCACTTTAATACATTTTAAATTTTATTATTTTAATATTTCTTAGAATAATTGAGCCCAAATTGTTAATATAATATATAATTTAATATCTTAAGAAACTATATATACTAAATATGTTGAATAGTAACATATTAAAAATAAATATTTTAAAATGTCATAATAAAAATGATGATATCATTATATATTATATGCTTATATAAATATATAGATGGCAGCAGTGCCGTACATATTTTCAGGAATGCTCCCTTGCCTTGCATAGCCCACACGTTACTTGCTTTTCCGCATGTGCACTGAAGTATGGGTGTAAGAAACCAGTCTAGCACCATAGTCTATATTCCGTTTAAGGCAAGTGTATATTTGGTGCAAAATGACGCCAACAAAATAAACAGAGAGGAAGAAATGCATCCGTAACGTCATTTTTATCTATTTTTTGGTTTGAATTATCGAGCGATGAGGGGTCCTCTAATCCAAGTCCTCCTAATTTTCAACCTTACTAAACCAAAATAAGAAAATAGCGACATATACGTGTATATGGGGGAGTCTCCATCAGATTATAAAAAGGGGAAAAAATGCAATGAATAAAATGGATAAAAAGATGTTAAATATTGTTACCTTAGAACGGGGGAACTTGATATTTTCGGGGATAGTTAATTATGTGACAAACAGCATACCATTAAATATTTAATTAACGAGAGAAGGGGGAAATGGGTAACCTGCATGTCCCGTAAGGAGTAGATAAAAATAAAATAATGATCCACCTTTCTGTTTCGAGAAAGGGTTACGGGCAGGAGAGTTTTCTCGTACATATATTACCGAAGACAAAAAAACAAATAAAACAAGAAGTCCGTTTATTGAGTCATACAAACATAATTAAATAAAATATTTAATTTATTAATAATTAATGACAGACGCGTAATAGACATGAACTATATATTGAATAATTTAAAATTTAATAGCCGATAAAAAAAACAAACAAACAACAATCAATGGAGTATGGGAAAAAGACATTTAGCAAATGCACAAATATTAAATCACCCAACGTTTGGTTTTTCTGCACCTTTTCACTGCTTCTTCAATTAACAATGTAGTTCAACGAGCTTTCAAGTTTCTGTACCTTGTGCCTGCTTGATTATTATAGCCAGTCCTTTCTAGATGTGCTTGGTTATGTGATACACACTCTTCCACGTATTCAACAAAAATACATATGATATATCCAATTTAATTCGCAAAGCACCTGCATATATAGTATATATTTTCTTCTTTATTTTTAAATTATGCAAATCACCATTAATGACAATTTGTATGCGTTACATTTGGCATCATTGGTTATTTAATTGGCTGATATATATATATTTAATTCGGCCTATAATAGTGTATTGGAGAAGTGACTAAAGGGGCGAGGGAACAAAATACATTCCAATTCTTCCTAATATATTCTCCAAATCCAAATGCCTCTTCAGTGTTCACTATTCACCACCACTCTTACGAATATTTCTCTCCTCGTCTCTTTTTCGGTGGTTTCCTCTGCTATTATTCTGCACCATCCATCCAGAATCAAACACAACTAAAAAGATGGATACCATCATACTTAGCTTTTTTGAAAAAAAATAAAAATACGCGGGCGGACCAAGAGTACCGAACAAATGGAAGAAAATATAAAAATTCCAACATTAAAAAAAAAAACAAATATTTGGTCAATGAAATATAAACTATTTTATAATATTGTGTTGTTTTCCTCCTATTGACGAGGTGCGTTCAAGCTGTACTGCTAGAGCCGAGTAGAGTTTTTATATTAATTAGAGGAATGTACAAAAGCATAACCAACCATACGAGGCGATAAATTGTTCGAAGCTTCCATTATTATTAGAAATTTGATATTTCACAGATAGTCATTTTTTCTTTCCGCATCATTTTCTTTATTCGTATTTTATGACCAAAATGGATATTTTATCTAGGCAGATCCATGTGCAGGAAAGAAAGAGACTGGGGATGAGGCTGAATTTTCTTGATGATGCTTTTACCTAACCACACGCCAACTATTTGATGTTATAAATATATGATTAGACACCACCAATTAAATAACTTTTCCAATAGTTTTAACATTAATTTTCGGGAAACTCTATGACATTATTCTATTTAGGTCAACCGAGTTGCAGGTTCACAGGTTGCACGATCAAATATTAAGTTTATTAAAACGAAACGATGGAGGTCAAGCAAAGTGGCAACACGTACAAAACTAGGAGTTATAAATAAAATTGCAGAGTTATTTGAATTTTTGTTTATAAAATGCCCGATTGTTACTTTTTATACAAAATGGCTACGTCCGGTGAAAAGAGGAATATATGAAGAATTGATTTTAACAGAAAGAGTAATGTTTGTGAGTTGAGAAGGCGATATATGTATTGAATATTCAATGTTCAAACTTAGACTTTCCTTCATCGCAGCCATTGAATGCTGATTATTAGTCTTGTTTTCTGAATATAAAATTATAATAAAGAATCCAAAATGGGACCAATATCACGGGGAAAGAAAAAAAGAAAACAGGAAAAAAAAGAAGGCGTTTGTATGATTGGGAGTGGCAGATGGGTTTATTGTTGAAAGGCTTGCTTCAGTATACCATACAGTCAGGCAACATCTCTTTTACCTGATTCCATCTTCGTCCATCATAGATTTGATTTGAAGATAGCGATGTGAATAGACACACATGGTTTTCTAGTCGGAATCTATTGTGACCCAAATTTCAAATAGTCGCCTTTTTGACAAGTCTTTTGCTACCTAACAGTCCCAACATTTCTTTTTTTTTTTGTGGTTTATATTTTTGGCCATTTCTGATAGGGCAAGTTAAAATTATAAGTTTATTTTCTCTCTTCATGTGAACCATATTATAGGTGAAGGAAATTTTAAAGTGAATCGTTCCTCAAAAGTTGAAAAGGAATTTTTTTTTTATATAAAAAAACATCTCCAAACTAAGTGGTGGATATTGAAAAATTAAAGGAAAATCAGATAGCGAAGGAGGAGGAGAGTGCCTTAATATTGTTTTTAGATCAGGGGAAAGGGAGTGGGAGAGAGTAAAAGGCGAAGAAGGTATGTAACAATAACAAGTCTAGGTAGTGGGTAAGCTGAATTGAAGGTCACGGATGGCGGCCTTTGGGGGAGCAAAGCTACCCTGCAAACCACCGTTGGTATATGTATTGACTTCGAAAAGTCAAGTGTTTTTTTTTTTTTGGGACAGATGAAAAGTCAGTGTGGAAATGTTACATAATGAATGTGATCCTATTTTGTTCCTATCTACAGCACTAGTATCATAGTTGGCACTTTTTCAATTCCTCTCCCATTTTTCTTGTATGGAGTTGGAACCACTCAAATATCTAGGCCCATTTTTCATATTGGGCTGATGCCATACCGAATGGCAGGCTTAATGGGCTTGGGATGATGGAGTGTGGATAACCCAGCAGGATTGACCCACAAAACTAAAGAAAAACTAACGAAAGGGAGTTTTGGGAAACTGGTGAGTCATGAGGTTGAAGCAGAAACAGGCGCATGTGTTTCGGACGGTGTTGTGCTTGATGCAAACGACCATGGGTTGTTGCCCGGGAAAACAATCAACTCAGACTCACCAAAAGACTTTGCTATTAGTTTCCTAGAAATTAGAAACCGAACCATGCCCGTTTCTAGGTTTATATTCTTTTCATCCAGGCATCGCTCCACCTGGGAGGTTCTCAGTTTTCTTCCAAGGTCGTTTTCTATAACCCTTCTCTCTTCTCACTTATTCACTCCCATGCTCTGCTATTTGGATGCTCACTTCCATAGTTGAAACTTCGCTCAACATTTCCGGTCTTAAACTTCTGACCTTCCAAAATTTCCTTCAAACTTCCAAGTATCGGATTTTCCGAGGTTCCTGAACTTCCATTTATAATTGGCATTTCGAATCCTGGTTGATTGATGAGAATGACTCGAGCAAAAGCTTAATACGCCTGTTTTCCTTGTACTTCATAAACTAAATTGCGATCCTGCAACAATTGTTATGCTTGCTATGCACACACTGCTTCTCATGTAATTATTTTGATTCTGATTTTTATACATCTATTATAGGTCTAGGCCCTCAAAGAGAGCTCAATCTTTTAGCTACACAAAATCATCAGGATATAGTAAAGGAAAATCGGATGCTCATCCTGTAACGCCTGTAGAATCTCAGGCCTCGCGCACGCACGGTACTTATATTATTGTATGTTGCCGTGCTCCCTTTTTACATTGTTTCAATGAATTCTTCTTCTTATACAACAGTTGCGTAATTATCTATCTTCTTTTAAGTTCATTGGATTTTAGTGTATCATTCGTACATTTGATTTTTTGCAGCCAGCCGCTATACTAGGGTTTGCAGGAATAGCCACATTTATTCATTATAACGATGAGAGGAGAGCTGTTCCTAAAGGTACTTTTGTTCTCAAGTATTCTCAATTAATTTTGTCTAAGTAGTTTGAAGTTATTTCTCCCCACAGCCTCTTCAAATTATTTTGCCCTCCTTCTCTTTCTTCTACATCATAAGCAAAGTGAAATCTAATTCTCTTCTGACATTGTAAATCAGTGAAATTGAATTCAATGCTGACTTTTGAAATGATATATATATGCATTTTGCCTCAACTACTCAAAGTGAAAATCCATCTGTTTAGATTGTTATGAAACATGGGAAACTTCATTTCTAAATCCATCCGATTGCACAAAAGGTTAGTTGTGGCGCACTTCCGATTTTAACTAGGGCAATTATTAAGAAGGCTAGGAGGGTTTCAGTGAGCTTGTGGGTTGGATGTCATATGATGTTTGAACTGGATTTTGAACAATATTCTAAATGATTTGAATTTACTATACCATACCTTAAATTTTTATATGTATGCCAAACATTTTGTACAATGTAGACAGAAAATTTTGACTGTCACATCATTTCCATGACAAACCTTAAGTGGCAACAACCAGCAAGTGCCTTGAAATTCTCAACTAAGTTTTGAATCTTCTTACTTGCAAATCTGGAAGAAAGAGTATGTGGCAATTCCACCAAAGTTATTTTTAGTGCCGTTTGATGATTATTCTCATGCACTTTAATACCTCATAGTTAGAGCTTTTTGCTAAGTCTCTAGGTATTTGTATTCATGTGGATACATGAATTTCTTTAAGTAAATCCAGCTGGATTTCCTACTATTTTTAAATCTTTAAATTAAAATAGCAAAACTAAACTTTTCTATTAACACTTCATAGGTATCAGCCATTTATCATTGAGCTGGATTTGCTTTCATGACAGTATCTATATATAAAAAAGAAAAAAATCCATAATGTGGAATGTTGGATGCATGTCTTCATATGTTGATATCAGATCCTTCTTATAGATAATGACTTGCTATATAATAGTATGTATGTTAGGTGAGTGTGGGATTGCTACTTGTTTATGCAGATCCATTGTAGCACAATGTTATGAAACTTTGGCTTTGCTTGTCTGCGGTACATCCTGATCTGATTGTTCCTCAAGTAATTGTCTTTTTCAGAATCTGTTTTATTTCCTTTTATGGGTTGAATGTTTACGAAGTAGCCACTTGAGACTGGTTGGGCTGGAGCTAGGGATAGGTCTGGGTTCCATTGCTTTCTGACTTGTTTGGGATGTCAAAATTGATGTATTACTTGCAAAAGAAATGTAAGTAGTTGAGTGAACAAGACTTCATAAAACCCCCACACAATCTACTCAAGTTTGTCTTTTTGTTCATAGCCAAGACTGTTTATGGAATCACTAATGATTTTTGGGTGAAAGTACATTTTTCCATTCTGAAGTCCTCATATCCTTGTTTGAAGCATCAAAGCTTAGTGACATATCTCAGTTAATTAGACACTTTAGTATTGTCAAAAGTGTGTTCCCATACTAAATTTGAAAGGTAGTTCTATTTCCATAGTCTTAATTGTTCTGTTTGTTGGATCAGGTCAAGGTGATGGCCGTTCTAGAAATACTGTCAATGGACCCATAATTGGGGGTCCTTTTAACTTAATTGATACAGAGAAACGAGCAGTTACAGAACGTAATTTTCTTGGGAATTGGGTCCTCCTCTACTTTGGCAATACCTCATCCCCTGATCTTGGACCAGACCAAGTCAAAATTATGGCCAAAGCAATTGATGTATTAGGTTAGGCACTTTTATCACATCTTATTGTATTAGTTGTTTTTCTTGATTAACCTTAACGTATTGTATTGTAATTCTGTATGAAGAATCAAAACAGAATCTTAAAATTCTACCAGTATTTGTTACTATTGATCCTCAACGTGATACTCCCTCACAACTTCGTGAATACCTCAAAGGTTAGATTCCCTGACACCCAAAAGTTCTGTAATTTATATTTTCTGAAATGCTTTGCTCTGGTAAATTTTGCTAGGTACATTTTACCCCTGCTAAGCTTTCCTCTCTCTTGGATGAACTGCAGAGTTTGACTCAAGAATCATAGGGTTAACTGGTCCTCATGCAGCTATCAGGCAGATGGCACAAGAATATCGTGTTTATTTTAAGAAGGTAGAAGAGGAAGGTGGTGATTATCTTGTTGACTCTTCCCACAACATGTAAGTCCTTGTTTTAACCTTGTATTCTTTTATAAGTTTAAATGATTGGACTTGACAGGGAAATTAACTGCCTAAAAACAATCAGGTATTTGTTAAATCCTAGAATGGAGGTAGTGAGATGCTTTGGAGTTGAGTATAATGCGGATGAGTTGTCAGAAGCAATATTGAAAGAAATGAACAGGAACACGTCTTGATGCCTCTGATCGAGGGGTTGAGGGTTAGCAATGACACCAATTCGCTTTTGATTGCATTGTTTCTTATTCCATCTCTCCCAATCGAATTAATTTTCTCTGTTTTTCTCTCTTTCCTGCATATTTCTATCCTTTTTATGGGGATAGAAAACTGAGTTTGTGAAATAGTGGTTCATTTTATCTTGCTGTGGCGATCATGTAGCTTAAAGAAAGTAGATGAAAATTCAAAAGTGAGAAATTGGTAATGTAGGTTGAGTATGGTTCTCTGATTTTGAAAGGTGGTGTTCACTTCAATGAGTGCATTGTAGCCTTGTAGGCTTCATCAAAGGCCTTTGTGTTTCGCCCCATCAATGTTTAGATTACTCTGAATTATTAATTTCCTTGATGAGGATGTAATCATATATAAATACTAATATGCAGTTTAAATGAATGTAACGTAATAGACACCGTTGGGGCACAGAGTTAACATAACAGTGATGAGGCCATAGGAAGTGTGGGTTGATATGGGAAATTCATTACAGTCGAGGAAGGAGAGAGGGGAGGGGCTTGAGACTAATAAGTACTGATACCGGTGGAATGTCATCGTATTTGGTTGTGCTTTTGTTCCCTTCAACAGAATGTCAATCATAATGGCGCAAACATGGTCATCCTTTTGGAAAATGCAGCACTTTTCTCCATTGCTTCACCTCTTCTGTAGTTTTCATGTAAATATTTTGATGTATGCCGATGACAAAAACTAGGTATACCCCAACAAGGATCCTGCCAAGGGGGTACTGCTATCCCTTTAGGTTGAATTCTGTTCCAATGTTTTTTTTTTTAAATTAAAAAAAAGAAGTGCATGGGAAGTTCCTGTAAATTTTGTCCGCGTTATAAACCAAATTGATACGTCCCCTCCTTTGTTAAGCTACATTATCATCATTTGATCGAGTAGAAAATAGAGAGTGAAAAAAATCTAGCAAGAATGGCACGTCGGCGCTGTCGACTATGGCATAAAGAATGAGAAAAATAATGCTTTATTAAGTTATAACAAAAATCTTTGAATAAAATTCCAACTAAACAATGGTTGTGTACAAAATGTTTCTCCGCCCATGTAATTTCATGAGCAAGTCACAGGAAAATAGAATGTGGATAACGTCTTTATGTTTAAACTTTGGTTCGATTATATACTTAAAATCAAAATGATTAAAAATTCCCATAGGAAAGTTTTTTGAAGGAACATAATAAAGATGAGGAATGATGTATTTTGTTTTGTAGCTTTTATGATGCTCGTGCTTGCTTTTTAGAAATAAAGAAAAAGGTGTCACGGCTTGGTTGCTAGAGGGCCTTGGTAGGTCCAGTACCATAAACGGCGTTGTTATCTAGAATACCAACTCATAGTCATAGGTAGGGTCATGCCCATTATTATTAATTTGAAGAACATAGCCCGGTGGTGAATTCTGCATTGTCGACTTAAGATTTGATCCAAATACAAAGGCACAAGTTTGATAACGTTACAACATACGATGAACAAACTTTAGAATCGCATACCCATACATTGGAATATTAGACACCATCCGCATGCTAGTTATTCCCGAAGTGTTCATATAGTAGTCAGAGTGGAACTCAAAATAGAGAATCCAGATCGGATACCATCGACACTCTTAGTCTTCGGATGGGCCTGATCTAGACTGTGTGAACAGTAGCTCCTCTCGGCCCACAGCTTATAGGGCGATGTGTCCAGAGCTAGCCACTGCTCCACCGTGAACTCCTTCTGTTTGCAGGGAATGTGCGGCCCCGTCGTCGTCACCTCCACATAGTTGCAGTACCATCCATGATGGGCTCCCGACCCGTCCGAAGTGACGTTCACCGCGCAGACTGGTGCGTCAAGGCAAGGACCTCTTCCGCTGAAGATGTCCAGATTGCCCCGTTCGAAGTAGTTGTGACCCCGATCCATTAACCCGCCCCAAGCCACGAGGTTCCTGATGTATATGCCATAGCCTTTAGAGTCGTATAGCTTTAGGCCGATGTTTGAATCGGTTCCTCCCTTGAAGATCGACCCAGTTCTAACGTAGATCGTGTACACACAATCATCGTCCTGCATTTTGGTTCCATTTCAATTTGAAAAGACAAATGAATAACTACAACCAAGTAGAATTAATTCTTAGAACAAAAAGAATGGAAGAAGCGAGAGAGCATCTTACGGATCTAATGGTTGCCGCGAAGCAGAGTGAGAGTAGGAATAGAAGAGAGGGGAAAACAATTCTGGGAGCCATTTTTGTGTGGTGGTGAGGGTGAGCACGCCCCTGGCTGTACACAATACGCCTTTTTAATAGAGAGCGGCACGCGGTGAAGGGCTTATGATTCCAGATTTATCCCGTCGCATTAATTATTTTACCTTTTTCACCTTTTTTTTTTTTTTCTTTTGGGGTGTAAGGGTAGATGATTTAGCCCTGTGAAATGTAAAAGACTAAAAATGCACAGATGATCTTTCTAAAATGTTTCTTCAATGTTTAAATTCAACTATATTATTAATTTCTTATGATATTTTTTGGGTGTGAAAATTTACTATAAATTTATTCAATATTATTACTTATATCCATGTCTCGATATTTTCTTATGATAATTTTTGGTACAAGTAATCTTAAGAGTGAAATAATTTTTTCATATTTAGTATTAAAAATAAAATTTTATTTACAAGAATAAAATATTTTCTAAAATAAAAGTTTATGAAAATAAGGAGAAATTTTTTTTTCATTTGGAAATAAAAAATTTTCCTAGGAATAAAAAACTTTCTTAAATAAATGATTAAATTGTTCTTATTTTTTATTAATATATAAAATTAAATATAAAAAATAATCTTAAATTTTAAATAATAAAATTTGAAATTCTAAATTTTAACTTTTAGTTAAACTGCCTGGGTACTAGAGTAGTCTTTTAATTTTTTTTTTCTCTTTTCTCCACACATTTGCCTTTTAGATGTATCAAAAAAAAATTTTAAACTCTAACTTTTAATCTTTAAATCTTAACTCTTAAATATTAAAGTTTTAATATTAAATTTTAAACTCTAACTATTAAATTTTAAAATTTTAAATTTTCAATCTTAACTCTTAAAATTTAAATTTTAAATCATAAATTTTAAAACTTTAATTCTTAAATTATAAAACTGTAAAATCTAACATTTAAACTCTAAATCTTAACTACTAAATTTTAAAAAATTAACCATTAAACTTTAAAATTTTAAAACTTCAATATTTAAATTCTAAATCTTAAAACTTTAATCATAAACTCTAAAACTTAAAATTTTAAATCATAATTTCTAATTTTTAAATTTTAAACTTTAATTCCTAAATCTTAAATTTTAACTCCTAAATACTAACTTTTAAATTTTACATAATAAATCTCATTTTTTTAATAAAAAATAAATCTTATTTTTTCTTATCATTCTTTTTATTTTAAATTTTTTATTTTTTAAAAATATTTTTGAAATTATAATTATATTTTCAAAAATATTTTAGGTAAACAAAAAATAAAAACGAAAATTTTGATAGTAATATAATAAATTATTTTTATAAAAGTGAAATTATAATTAAATATATATTTTTTAATTTTTTTATTCATTTTATTTCTAAAAATATTATTATAAAAATATAATTTTTTTAAAAATAAAATATTTTACAAATCAAATTCTACCTACGAAAAATCATGATGTGTATGGCAATAGTTGCTCTGATATATATGTTTTTTCACACATTTATTTATGCAAAAATATTGTACTTTTTGCATCAATAATTTAAATGAGCAAGCATCTTTATTTTCTTCACAAATTTAATTTAGAGGTACCATCAATCATTTTATAAATAGAAACGTTTTGAAATATTTTAAAATTTGTATGGAAATAATTTTTTTTAAAATTATTTTAAATGATTTTAAATAATATTTTTTTAAATTTTTAAATATTTTAATATAATAGTAATAATATAAATATATAAAATTATTTTAAAATTAATTTGAACTATTATCTATAATTAAATAGTAAATAAAATATACTACTACAATACAGATTTTAATTCAAATTCTAATAGTATTTAATAATAATTTTTTTATTATATTCATATTTTCTTTTTTTCTTTTTTTACTTTTTTGCAGTTTTTATTCTTAATTTTTTTTATCTTTATATAATTATGACTCTGTTTCTATCTTTAAATATCTCTCTTAAATATTTTTTTTTTTTTACCTTTTATCTCTTTTTTTATTATTTTTGTATCATTCTTTTTAAAATTAAAAAAAAAATTAATGTAATAAATATAAAAGAAGAAAGTAAAAAATTAATAAAGATGTTATGATTTATGAAAAAAAAATTTAAATAATGAATAAGATATTTTTATTTGAGTAATTTAGTGTTAGATGTAATGTGATGTTATTTTAATTTATTTTTATATTATTAATTTTTTAATTTTTTAATTTAATTTTAGATTTTTTTTGTTAAAATAATTTAAAATAAGAGTATTTATATCAAAATATTTTATAATATAATAATTTTAATTAAAATAATATAATTATTTAATAAATATTTTATTTTATTTTAACGACCGTTTAAAAATAAAAATTTTTGATTGTTTAAATTAAAAAAATTAAATTAATTTTTTGATTTTTCATATTATGCTTTCTAATGTTATCACTTGTTAACATTGTCGGAATCATTCCAAACCACTTTTATATAGAAAATAAAATACTACTCATACACGCATGCTATTTAAAAAAATATAGAGAAATTTGTATCAATAAAAGATAATCGCACGCACATAAAAAAAGAAATTAATGTAAAAATACGTTAAGGCATACCCTGGAAACAATATTATATCTCTTTGCTTACGAAAAGCGAAACATTCAAATACAAATATATAACCAAGCGCCGCTGTATATGAGGCGGATTATCATTTAATTAGTATCTGTCAAAATTTGAGAGTGAAATAATAATATCTCACCGCTAGGACGGTGCATTGAAATGGACATGTCCAGATGAGATAAAATGAGAAAGGGCCTGGTTTTTGTCTGATTGCATTTGCACCTATTATTCAACCGGATGGGATGACGCCCTTCAAAGAACACTTGTTAATATTACAATTACACTTAATAAGTAATTAAATTGGAGGGGACGGAGTGGGCTTGGGTCGAGTGAGAATTTCATCGTCATATTATCATAATAATATTTGGCCCCATTATAATAATCTCGTAAATAATACAATGCATATTCCAATGCCCGCACAAAAAGATCCACCTTACTTTATTCAAGAATAATTAACACACAAAGTAGAGTAGCTCCATGCGAAACACGCGATGGACAATAGACATTTATGACCCATCAGGCGTTACCGCATGCAATTTTGATACACAACAACAACAACATGTCAGTCCAAAAAAAAAACAATATTAATTCTTGGCTCTATTTTTTTTCATCGACATTACTATAACAAACATCCATTTTAACCCATGTTTATTGATTTAACAATGAAATTAAGATTTAAAGGAATTTAGTCTTTATATTAATCTAGAAAAAAATATTAACAGTGTCGTCTTAATTAGCGCACTCAACATTTAGCCCCCTACGAGCTCTTCATTTTTTGTTTTGTTGGGTTAATTAAACATTGACCCAAAAAATACTTACAAGTAACAATACTAATATATATATATATATATATTATAAAAGTAGTATTTAATTTACTATTAATAATATTAAAATAATAACATATGATAGCGCACACATAGACACACGCATTTGTTATAGGAGGAGAGCCCCAAAATAGGGTTCTTACTCACCAAAATAAAAGATGGTATCGTATGTGTTGTCTGCCCGTGTTTTCCAAGCTGTAATCGGTAACTTCCCTTTCTCTCTTCTAACTTCCAACGTCTCAACTACTGGTGTATCCCCCGGTCCCCATGCATGCAATTGTCGAGGTCGATCAAGTTTCTCCATTGGCACCGACTCCGACGTAGCCCCTTCTGCGTCTGGCCATGGAATGGCAGGTCCCACCACCACAGGCCACCGACGAATCCCAATACCACCCTCCCCAGGGGCCGTTGCCACTTCCACCCGGCGGCCACGACGTCGACCGTAACACCTACATCGTCCAATTCCCCAGGGAGCAAGTCTACTACGTTCCACCTCCTGAAAATGCCCTGTTCCTCGAAAGACAGCGAAACTCCCCCAATGAAGAAAAGAAGAGCAGGTGCAGGCCTCGCTTGTTCGCCATTGCTCTCCTCCTGCTTGCCATGGTCGCTATCCTTGGCATAACCTATGCTGCCTTGTACTTCATTTTCACACCCACAGCCCCTTCTTTTTCAGTCACAAATTTTGTGGTCCTGCTCCATAAGCATTCATCTCCACGGCCTCGGTATCGAATTACCTTGACTTCCAATAACCTCAATTCAATATCAAGACTTGAATACGAGAAGAACGGGGATGTTTCCTTGCTTTTCGAGAAGAACACAGTAGCGACGGCCAGATTTCCATGGTTAGAGCAAGAACCGGATGCCTCTGCGAATGTGACGGTTGAACTAAGAGGATCCAATGGGCATATGCCTAGGCAAATGGAGAAGAGCATGAAGGACAGCAAGTCCAAGACACCCATTTCTTTTGATTTGGAAATGAGACTTGGGGTTAGGATCAAACCTTGGGGGCTCAACCTATGGGGTATGGATCCCAATGTGTCCTGTAAGTTTAAGGTCAGCACACTCAGGAATGACTCTCGACTCTTGTCACAACAATGCACTACCAATTCCTAGCAATAATGAAGCTTCGGTTAATTACACGGTAATGCTTTCCCATGCATTTATCAAACTTCGTCAAACACCCGACGTCCTTCTCGCTTTTTATTTTTTATTTTTTTAAACTCTCTCTCTCTCTCCTTTGCTTTTTCCTTTTTACTGGCCTAATTAAATTCTCTTCTCTCCTCCGAGTCTCCTTTTTGAATTCTTTTAACCCGATTCTTCCACTTCTAGCTATTGTATTTGGTGAATGAAAGATAGAAATATGAATTTGTACGGATCCAGATAACAATACAGAGTAATGAAGAAAAGAAAGGGGAAATTTATATAATAAGTGAATGTGAAGTGCAGTGTAATAATATATATATATACATATATCTAATTAACTTTATTATTAGTCTTTTATTGGTATATAATATTCGTATTTAGAGTATATAAGGATTCCATTTAATTCTGCCCTTTTTTTTCTTTTTCAAATGCTTCTTGCTCTTGCCCCGAGTTAGAATAGAATTATCCACGAGTAAGTTCCAATACCAACGATGAAGTCGCCGAAGCTGCACGTTTTCAACTAATTAATAATGAAATGGGCCTTGCTAGGGAGAGAGTGGACCAAGCCCGTGTTGGGAAGAAGCACTATTACGAATTGGCAATCAGAGTTTGAAGGGCCCATAGAATGAGAACTCAAGAGCGGGAAATTAAAAAGGGAGTGGCTGCCTTCAACCGTTGAGATTGCTGCAAATGTCATGTGTACCCCCCCGGCAAAAAACCTCGAAGTTTATCTCCAACTAATGTTTTTTGTCCAAAGTTTAGCTTAGGGTACGACATAGCTGTCAAGAAAATTGACCGTGAGCTTGACATCAAAATAAGTACACCATAAGGTTGGGCCTAACGTGGATAGGCTATGAACACTATCTGATGTGGCAAATTTTGTCCTTTCTGAACAACGGTCCAAAGCGTCGAAGCTTAAATCTGCTTTCTTACATCAAACCCCTTTGTATTTATAACTTCGATTCAACGTACATCTATTTTTAAATTTCTTTTCTTTTAAAAAGAGAGTGTGTGTGTATATATATATATATATATGGGATTAAATGACAGAAAGCAAATCTGATGTTATTATTAATTAAAACGTACCTCTCAAACAGGACAACCGCTTCGTACCAGAAAGTGCGGAAAGAACTTGGTCAGAAAATTAATAAGAGGCCAACTGTTTGGCACATAATTAACTGTCGTTTTGCATCGTACCGAAATCATTTCAACCAAAAACGAGATCTCTGCACAATTAGAAAGTGCTAACGGATACATTTATTTAACTTAAGTACCGCATGCCATCCAATCAGATAATAATAAAAGCTTGTTATCATCGATCAGGTGCATGCATCTTATAAATGCATATGTACGACAAAAGTCATGGGTTGTGGAAGCTATTTGCTTTAAGGGCGGGGCAGGGCAGTACCCCAAAGCATCAAAGGGGGAATACTTTAATTGAGTGGTATTATTTTGAACGTAGGACAATTGACACTTTAAAACAGACCTACTTTGTTGTGCCAAAGGGGCTTCCCAATCCCGGTTCCCACCTTCTTTTTTTCTCTGTAATATGCCTAATTAGAGCTAGCACGTGGTTGGTTGGAAAACCTTTTTCTTTTTCTCTTAACCGAAGTCATTATAACAGGAAACTCAACGAGAAACGATGTTTCTATTTTCCTTTTCAGTGGGAACTCTCTGTGACCCTATTTTTGGGGTTCATTCGTGTCCCTTTGTCCTCCATTTCGGTTCTTGTGTTCGTTATATATTTCATTTTATTTATATATATTAATTATGCCTATAAAAGTATCTGCCCTCCTTTTTTTTTTGTAAGTACATTATATAGCTATTAATAAAAAAATAAATAATCATATATAAATTCAGCCAAGTGCAAGATTTCTTAATCACGCAGGAGAAAGATATAAGTCAATTATGATGCTTTATTCTTTTATTTAGAGACCTTATGAGCTTTATACCACTTACATCATAGTCAGTAGACAAATTGTTAAAAAAATGTTTGTTTTTTCTTCCTTTATTCTGGATTGGCGTAAATTATTATATAAAGTTTCTTCTTTTCCTTTTTTTGGCGTGATAAAGTAGAAGGAATAATTTTATACGTTTTTGGTTTTAAAATCAAGTGATAGGCCACAAACACAGAGAAAGAAAAGTAGGTGGTACGGCACCAATCACCGTGCAACACACATGCAGACACATACAATACGTAGCAGAGAGAGATCAGAGTTTTTGACAGTTTATAAACAGTGATCCATTCACAAAGAAAGCTACTGGGTGGCATGTCTGCCCTCCATGAGCAGGCAGCGCATTAAGGGTCACATGTGAGTGAGCATTGGGCAAGCAGTTCGGCTTCGGCCTGGCTTTTGGGCATTAGCAGCGCTCAACTTAACATATTCCACCATTATTATATGTGGGTATGCAATTCATGGTATTCCCAAGACAAATCCCTTCGTGGGCTCGACCCTCAAGGCGGGGACCCTTACACGTGTTACCCTCACTTGACACAGGACCATTGCCTTCTCACACCTTTAAACTAAATGCCTTCGGACCCCTTCTTCCGTTTCATTAACCTTTTTAATTCCACGGTTGGGGTTGGTGGGAGCAAGAGCTGTTTAAGCACCACCCAAAACGAGGCTTCTGCCTCAAATCAAATACATTTTAAACAAAGTATTCTTATTAAAATGCAACCAACCTCTTTCCCTTTTGTTTTTCTTTCTTTAATTTGTCTTCGGGTCAACTAAAAGGCAAGAACCAAGATATTACAAATTAAGCTAGCTAGTGAGAGAGAGAGAGAGAGAATTGGTAGGAAAATGGGGTTCGTTCGGCCTTTCCTTCTCGCCAATAATTGAAACTCAAAAGGACCTAGTTTAATTCAACTAAGGCATCAATCATAGAGATGAATCTAGTGGACTCCATCTTTCCAAGTCCCACACAAACAGCAGAGGGGTTGTCAAAGGTTGGATCCATGTTTGTGTCTACTCCAAATATCTATCTTATATTCTTTAATCTTCACATCAAACATCTGCTTTTCAGTGGATTCCAACTCTTCTTTCAACCATAAATTCCTTTACCCGCTGTTGAGTTTCACTTTCACTAACCTAACCACAACTTTAACGTTCCTCACATTCTTTGCAAACTCAAATATCAACATCTTCCCATTTTAGCAGATTCCATTCCTTCTACCCCTGACTTGGTTTCTTCGTAGTTAAGCAGCCAATCGGGGGCAGCTGTCCCTGTTGCTTTGTTTGTTTGTTTTTTCTATCTGCTTAATTATCATATAGAATCTAAGGCACATTCTTACAGTTGGGGGCTTGGGGATGAACTTTTTCATCACAACCCTTCAATGTAGATTTTGTGTATGTTTCTCGTTCGAAGAACATGGGCACAGCTTTCGGCATGTGCATAATATCTGCGGTCAATTCAATAACAATTCTTTTTATTCGTCTCGGTTGTGTCTTATTGGGATGCCCACTCGGTTTTCTTCCTAAACAAATTATATTATTAGCCCATTGATTCTTGTATGGAAGCCTGACACTAAAAAGTATATATAATGTAATTATCCCAAACCTTTACCCTTTTCCCCCAAGAAAGAGTATATATGTACGGGTGGCTGTTATAAATATGTAAAATAGAGCACCTTTTAAATGAGACATTAAATTTCCTTTCTTAATTTATTTCCAAGCTAGCTGCATGTGATTACAGAACTAACATATCTTTAAATAATTCAAAAATACCTATTTACTAATTTTAAATATATAACAGTCATGCTGAGGGCTGAGTTTAAAAGAAAAGAGTACCTGAGACTTGAAAAGGCGTGACTGCAAAATTAACCAACCACTTTGAAAACCATTATTACAAAAATATTCTCTTCCCTGCTTACCAATTATTGATCAACCTAGAAACAAGCAGCATATATATATATATATAGTATACAGATATCCAAGGTGGCAATACAAGAGGTATTTAAATTTCTGACTCTGACCACTTCACTATACACACACACACACACACACACACACACACACACACACACACACACATATATATATATATATATATATATATATATATATGACAGTTGGATTAGCTGGCCGGGGTTGATGAATCCATAAATGCAATTTCAGGCGTGGGAAAATGATAGAAAGGCAAGGGAGTGTATCTGGGCAGTGACACAGAGGGGAGAAATAATTGAAACGTTGAATAATGACACATATAGTACAGCATTGTTTGTTTGAGCATCAAAAGTGTTGCTCACAACTGCCCCTTTCGAGTCAGCTACAGATTCCAGGATAGAAGAAACCTTGTAAGACAGTTGATAAGGGGCCCTCTTATTTACCTGAATCTAGAAATACCCAATCATTAATGCTTATGATAATCTTATCTCCACGTTAAGGATATCTTACTAAGCAGGGAAACTGCATTAACCTTACTATAATTTTTTCTTAATGCACGTACTTGTCATCATTTGACAGCCTTTATGCTGGACATGCTTGGTGCATTGTAGCCAAAACAAGAATGCTGTATTCCAATACAGCTTGAATCCATCTATAAATACGTGTAATCAAACAGCGACCCAGCTAATTCCACTTTTCCGTGGCAGTGACTCAACGTTGTGTTTTCTTACTTTAATTTGCCAGACAATAATGTCCATTACTACTGGTCTAACCCCCATAAGCTTTGAGAAAAGTTAACAAATAATTGACATTTAATCTAGAACTACGAATAGAAGCCTAGGACGAATTATAATTGTCACTTATATGAAATTACCGTTTGTCCTTGTAGTTCATTGTAAAATTAGAAGACAAACAAGTTTTAAGAATTTCATGAACCAATGGTGTCAACTAGGTTATTTTCAACTCTTAAATTCAACCTTGAGCGCTTGCTTCCGCGATTAATTATATGCAAATTGGGTCAATTAGTGATAACAAGTTTTAATTGACTAATTTATAATTAAGTTGTTAGAACGAGATAAATAGTCAGCATGCGTTCACCACTGACTATATTAAGAGTCTGCAATTGGTGATAACAAAGGGAGGTCACAGGTTGAATGCAATTGCAATTACATACATCTGATGCTACGCAAATTTCCCGTCCCTGTACTAGACCCAATTACGTCAATGCTGACGTGCTTCTAACTAAGAAAGACACTTTTGTCTTTCTTGTTCCTTACAATTTTGTTTTCTTCTTCTGAACTGAACAAGATTACAAAAAGTCCTAAATACTACCCGGCCTCAACTAAATTTTGTGGCAGGGCCAGGGGTGGGGATGTACATGTCATTAATTAAGTCTACTCCACTCATTCACACGCCCTCGGGGATACTTTTTTCCACTCCACCAAACGCCGAAGAAAGTCCTTCACCTGCATCAAATTCAATTAATTAGTAATTAAATAAACAAACAACTTCGTTTTAACGAGATCAACGTCAAACTAACAAACTTGTACTTGCCTCGTCGGGTTCCTGTAAAGAGTAAGATGCACTGGTTTCCTTTGGAAATTTTGACACAAGAATCCCAAAACCTTGTCCTCTCTCTCTTAATTTCTGCTTATGGTTACAAATTCAAACGATTTAGGATGAATTATTCCTAGATTATTATTATTCTTTTGGAAAACTCAAAAAAAAAAAAAAAATGATTGGATACCTTGAATGCATCTTCATCGGTTCGGTCATCACCAATGTAAACAGGAAAGACATCAGCACAGTTGGCAAATCCTGTTGAAAAGAATTTATTATTAACATTGACGGGCAATTATAAGAATATAATTCACTATATATTAATATTACGAAGCTCATTGTTCCAAACAATCTTCAATGAATAAATTAATCCCTCTGGGTCTAAGTTTTCTGTAGATGTTCTATCCAAAGGCAACTGATTAGAGATACGCTAGTTATTAGATTAAACTCACCGAGCGACTCTAACAAAAATTCGAGGGCTTTCCCTTTGTCCCATTTAATTGTGGGACGGATCTCAAAGACCTGTATGAAACAAAACACATTGAAAGTGAGACATCTCTCTTCTTAATGTTTCCTTTTAAAGCCACCTTTGACACTAAATCTAATACCCCACAAATTAAAAGTATATATATATATATAGACTTGTGGCCCACCTTCCTTCCTTGGGTTAAACGAAGCTTCGGGTACTCCTTTATCACTGATCTCACTTGGCGTGCCAGTTCGTTCCATTTCTGTGTTTCAAGTTAAAGACTTTATCTTCAACATAACAATATAGTCATATGAAAATTTACACGCAGCATTAGCAACAACGGCCTAATGTAATTGACGGGTTTGTACCTTCTCATCAACGCAACGATAATGAACAGAGACGCAGAACTTGTTGTCTTCCACCTTAGCTCCTGGAGTTGATTTTGTTTTCTCAACTAACTGTTGGTACACCTGAAAATTGATACAATTTTTTTTTAAGAGGTAGAACCAAGTAAAATAAGAGGGAAGGTAATAGCAAATAGACAAACCTCATCTATCATGGGAAGAAATTCACTGGCAGGTTGAAAAAGAACTGCCTCTGCTTTGCTGTCCTGCAGAGCATAATCAATGCAAATGACAAGTTTTCTTAATTAGAATAGAGGGGGGGGGGGGGGAAAAAAAGAAGAAGCTATGACCACATATAGTATACAGTGGAGATCACAGCTTACTCACTTTATTGTATTTTGAGCATCTTGTTGGGCCTTTGATATCCATGCCATGGCTTCCAGCATAATATAGCTCTGCCAAGCGAACAAAGTTGTACACCTAATGTTGGGAGAGGAAAAGGATATGAATACAACATAAGAAGGTGGGTAAATAAAGACAAATTTTGTAAACTCTTAAATTAGAAGCAACTTCCCAAGCGTACCTTGTCTCTGCATCTCCCGCTCACTATGGCAGTTGGAAAACACCTTGCAAGTTTTCTCACTGTTTTTCTCATCTGATAGGATATAGCAGATTTTAGAATCCAATCCAAGAGAGGGAACGGGGAAAAGATCATTGGGACGACGTAATTGGGAGCAAAGAACTTACCGCATCCGACATGAAAGCACGGTCCGGGTCGTCCACGATAGGCGATAGGGTGCCATCGTAGTCCAGAAACACAACGATTTGCTTTCCTTTTGAGGCATCGATGATTTGTTCGAACATGTCTAATGCCGACGGGTGGCGAAGCTGTTTCATAAAGAAGGATATGTAGAGCAAAATCAATTCACCATTAAAATTTTAAAAGAGAGGCGTAAAGAGATGCGCGAGACGGATACTCACAATCCAAGAGCTCTGGTCTTCGGCCAGAGAGGGAGTGGATTTGACATGAGTTGGAGAAGAGGTTCTCATGGAATCAACCCAGGCATTAATTCTTGCTCCCCCATTGATTTCAAGGTTCTTCAAGATTTTCCTTGTTGGAATGAAAATAGAGGCCGCCGCGGTGAGAAGGGAGGAGTTGGATACGCCAACAGGAATAGCCATGTTGATTCCGGATTTCACATTCTGTTGCGTCATCGTTACTGCAAAACAAAGCCGATTCTCATATATTATCAAAGAGTTAAAGACGGAGTATCAGCGAAAGAAGACTTGTTATTAGAATGTGATGTCAAAGTCAATTAAATACGTACCTCTCTCAGAATTGGAGAGGAAATGAAAGAAGTATGTTAGAATTGAGTGAGAGCAGAAAGAGAAAGGGAGCGAGTTTAATTAGTGTGGGAGAGGAGAGGTAGTCCAACGTTGGATTTATAGTTGAGGAGGGAGGGGGGGAGGGGGGAGAAGGTGGCTCCAAAACTACCTGGTAGGCCCCACGAGTTTGCCTCCGCCCCCCATATCCTTCAGGGGGCCACCATCCCATCCCATCCCATCCCACTTCTTCATGGTCTTTTTCAAAATTGCAATTCGGTCCCTGTGCCGATCGAGTGAGGGCAATGCTAATTTGCTAAATGCCCGCCCGCCGTCTTCTAAAGCATTGCAGAGAAGGGGAAAGAGCAAGTGGTCATAATTCATAACGAACAATCACCTCTTCCCAATTTAAAAAAAAAAAAATCTCTCCACGTGGCCGACATCCCTTCGTATGGCCTTGTGCCATCTTCACTACTCTTCATATATAACCACTTCTTTTTCTTTCTTTCTTTCTTTCTTTCTTTCTTTCTTTCTTATACATGTCTTTTGCTAATTACTATCTTACTATAATAATTAATTCAACTTGTTCTATTAATTTTGCTAAAGCTCAAGCGGTATTTCCATAATTAGATTTTCCTTGGGCCGTCAACACCATTATAGGCCTATTAACTCATGCCTAATATAGTATACAACATGCTCATGCCTACTGAAAATTTCAACTGATCGAACTCGATCCACTTGCTAAATCAAATCAATTCAAAAAGTGTGTTGTTAATTCCGGAATATTTCTGATTCTAATTGTATTTCTTTGTTATTTTCTATTCGAATAACATTTAATTAGTACAAGTACATGCTTTTCAAATTTTTAATTTCAATATTGGTTAATTAAGTAAAGTTAAGAGAAAATTCTTAATTTTACAATTCAACTCGCATAAATCCATCACGAATTTCTACATATTGTTAAAATTAAAAACCGAAATAAAATAAAGCATAAAAATAAATGAATATGTAATCATAATAAGTAAGTCATTAGGTATAAATTAGTCATGAGAGTTGTGAGGAGTATAATTAACAGAAAATTTTAATTAAGCATATCTTACATTATGGTGATCGAATTTTCTTAGCTCCCACTCCATATTGATTAGTATAATATTCGACCCTTAAAATTAATGTGGAGCAAGTTTAATTAATTAGTTCGGAAAAAAGGAAAAAAAGACCGTGTTCCTGTTATTGTGCAACTAAACACGATTGAAACTTAAAATCTTCACTCCTATAACGAATAATAGCTAGCTAGGTCGTACTACAATTAATATTATTACATTGTTTGATTTGAGAGGAAAGGAAAGGGACTTTGTCAAAACAAACAGGGATCCGTTATAAGGTTGCAATTGAGAATTAGTGGCTTCAAAAAGAAAGAAATATGCAAGTTTTAATTTTTAATTTTTTTAAACACTTTTATTACTCGGTAGAAGAGTATATACATAAGGGTTCTCTTTCTTTGCCTTTTAACTAAACTAATCAAAAAAGAAAAAAGAAAAAAAAGGAAGGATACTATTTTACTTTTGCATTCCATATTCTTATTTTCTTTTATTTCCTCGTTGCTCTTCTCCAAAGGGAACACCGAGAAATATATATATATATATAAAGAAGAAGTGGAGATTATTGTACGGAATAAAAGGAATAATAGTAACATTAACATCTCGGGGCATCTAGCCGTTTAAAACTATACATTTTCTTTAATGGAAAGGAAAAGAGTAGGAGTTGATATGTAGCGGGAAAGAGAGATGAGAGAGAGTGTAATAAAGAAGAGGAAGACGTGTCCATGCACCAAAGGAATAGATGTACCGGGGTTTCAAAAAGGACGCCCCAAAACGAGTCGGCAGCGGCCATCTGTCCCAGTACTTTCTCTGGACTCTCTCATTATTGTGTGTTTGAAAAATAAAAGAAAAAGCAAAGTGAGTGAGACTCATAATATAGACAGACATTTTGGTAATATTCTTCTGTAGTGATTGGGTCCTCACTCATTGCTCAAATATCATAATAAAGTTCAGAGTGCAGAGTGCAGAGGCAGAGGCAAAGGCAAGGGCAAGGGCAGAGCAAATGTGATTAAATACTACTAAATAAATTAAGAACCCACTCGTCTTCCAAGTCTTTGGTTCCCTTGTCTGTACCTGGCCCCCCCAACTATTCCCTTGGAATGGAATGCCATTTTCATTTTGTTTTTTTTTGGTGCCATTCTTCTTTCGTCAAAAATCAACTTAATATTCTATGTTTGTTTTCCAGATTTTAGTCATTCAAGCTTGTCTTGCATAATAATGCAACCTAGTAACAGAAAACCCACGGAATTTGTTGACCATGGGGACTTACTTGCATCCCAAGTTTTTGAATCTTAAAATATTACTTATTAATTAGAAGCATTCAACTTAACTGGGTTAAGCAGAGGAATTAGAGATTTAAATATCCGGTGGTTCTGCTAATTATAGGAAGCACGAGATTCTGTTACTAGATGGTCGTCTGGGTTAGATTTTTTCACATGCTCAGCTAGGTTTATGCTTTCTAACTCTGCATTCGTATATGCTTTTTGGGCATCTTTAATTTCCATTCTTTTTGCCTCTTTTAACTATTCCATTCTCATGTGTTGGCGATCTTTTCCCCCCCAATAATTTACTAGTCAAAACAGGAGAGGCCTCGGACTAGAGGAGATGCCGTCTGCAATATAATTCTAATCGTTTTTAGTTCCAACGGCGGGAATATTAAATATACAGAAAATAAAGAGACCAATACCAAGTATATATAATTAAATTAAGATCTTTTTGCGTAGCATACAAGTCACACCGGTAAATTAAACTGAATACATAATAATCACGTACGCTAAATCTTTAATTACTTGTCATATTTTAATTTTAGCGAAACTTGTAATTAAATGCTTACTTCCTTTACCCAATCAAACTAAAAGATTCTACAGCTACCTAAGTAATTCCACCACGGAATACTTTTAATCTGTGTGCCGGTGGGGCCAATCCAAAAGTGAGCCCGCTTTCCTCCTCCTCTTCAAAATTTTAAACCGAGCATCCAAGTCACTTTTTAATAAACAATTAATTCACGTTAAGGTTTAAAAAAATAAAAAATAAAAAAAGCGGAGATGAAAGAGCTTTTTCTATGTTCTATATATATGGATATATAATATGTATATGAAGTCTTATATGTTATTTAATAACACGTACATAATTATACTCAAATGCATTTACGTGTATATACCTGAGTGAAAAAGCTATCAAAATCCCTTCGAGACAATTCCAATTGGTCAAGGTGAACATCTAATATTGTAAACACAAATTCAAATATATATTAATTTTATTAATTAATTAAAAAAAAAGTTATGATAGAACTAACAATGTGAGTAGCTCGTGAATTTTCATCTTTTCGATCGTATTAAATCTTCCTTTCGGACATAAAAGACAAGTTTAAATTTACCTTCTTCACATTTATATATAATTGTCTTGTGGGTACGTAACTTTTCACGCTGTTTCTAATTGACGTGAGAGTGTGTAATTAGAATGAGAGATATTAATTAGTTCGCGTCGGGTCAAGGGTGTAAACAAAGATATATACAGCTCTACGCACCTCAGGGACAATTGATCCATACCCATCCACGTACACGTGTGTTTGACTGTATCTTCATCTCTGCATATATAAGTAGCAAACCATTGATCAAACAAACACGTAATTGGTATAAGAAAAGGTGTGTGGTGGTCGGCGAATTCACATGATGCATTGACGTGGACTTTCACTAGGACACCAACTCAGACCACCCATGTTCCGCCCCTCGTGTCTATGTTGGTAGTTCGGTTCTCCTACTTCCTACATATCAAATTATTGTTTCATATATATGGAGCTGCAGACCCAGGATATTACATTTATAACAATAATTTTCTTGAATGGATGGTGCCCGTACGTTCGGACTAGGATATACCTCCGCCCTCTGCATCCTACTAGCCACAAGCATTCGATTCTTTTCTTAGCACACGAGTCGAACCTGCCTGGGCGCGTCAATTATTTGTCAACAACACCACAAAAGCAAAACCCAAAAAGGCGTACCCCCCTCCTCTTTTCTAAAAGCAACCTTTATTTCTGACTCTGCTTCACAATACCAAGCCTAATTTCCTCTCCTTTTGTTGATTGACCGCCAACTAAACCATCTAGCCAATTATATAATCCTTTAATTTGTTGACATAACTTCTACCATCATCTTCTTTGTATATGGCTTTTCTTCATGGATTTTTGCAACAACCTTTGCATGTATATACACATAACTTTCTCCTTTCATCTCTTAACCATGAAGTGATGATCAATGAGTCGGTGATATAATTAATTTGTTCCAAGGGACAACTGGGTACGTAGCGGGAAAATTAATATTTATATAATGTAATTAAAAATTAAAAATTAACTGTACGTGGCACAGTCTAGAGTTGATGTTGAAGCGAGCAGGAAAGGGGGGCACAAATGATTTAGGGTTGGGGATCTCGGTTGGAATAGCATGATCGATGGGTGTGGAAAATAAACTCAATCGGACTAATTAAACTTGCCATGCGCGTGGGAGTGACCGCACTTTGTGTGTCGGTCCAAAGCGAGACCCACTTGGGGCATGTCAGGATCAAGGACTCCAACTCTACTCCTCTACTGTCTACACTATCACGTACCTGTGCCATCAAACCCACACTCCAAAACCAAAATGCACCGCAAACAAACAAAATCAATACTGTCGAAAGCGTCAAAACTGGTATTTCATGATAATAAGTTTGAAGGCGAAATATAAAATTATGTCTCCAAAGTAATCATATATGCTAGTTGACAGCCATATGCCAGTTATTATAAGGAGAAAGTAGCTTGTTTTTGTCCATAGCTCCACCAAGATATGATCGTAGGACCCCCCATAAATATATACTACATCCACACAAGTGTTTAATTTAATTAAATCATTCGGGCTTGAAGCTTTGGGAAGGTTCACATAACATCGCGATGAAACTAGAGTTTCAATTAATTTATAATGGTTATATATATCAGGATAATGGGACCCCGAATTAATTCGGATTATAATTATACTTAATCATCAGTAGCATATATAATGAGCATACAGAGAGTAATTCAACTTAATTTGTGAATTATAATAGGTACCAATAAGTCATTATATAATGGAATGTGATTGTCGCTAGCTTAAGAATATTCTTTATTATTATTTTTATATTGAAGGAATATGCAATAATTTTAGCAGTAATTATGATCAAATTCAAATTGAATGGCATGCACTTAATTATTTCTTTTATAATATTGTTAAACAAAGACACTGACATCGACAAATAATTTAGCTATATGCAATGTAATGGCATCAGAATTCTTCATAACAAACGATAACTAACACAGCAAGCGTAAGTTTTAGTTTCAGTTAAAGGTGGAGTGCAAGGCCGGCATCTTAGTTTGACAATAATGTTACCCTTGTATCTAAGTAAGTAACAGCAATATCAAAATTCTCACATGAACCCGGACACATTTCAAAGAATGCCGATGGGTCTCTCTTCTCATTTCGTGTTGTTGGTCCTCGCCTCCTCGGTGGGTAAGAAGAAGATTTTCCTGGTCTTTACTGTTTTACTAATGCTATTAATTTTGAAGCAACGCATGCAAATGGTTCTTCCAATTTTAATTATAGCACATGTAACAGCTTTCTTCTTCAACCCTTATCTTCTTTCGCTTCATTTTCTCATTCTCTCGATTATGACTCCCTGTAATTCTTCTTTCATTCATTCACCTCACTTTTTTTTTTTATCAAACCACTTCAATTCGATCTCCATATCTCTATATAATATATAATTTATGCTGCTGCTGTCATAGTTAGCCAAAACTCGACAATGTCAACAATCGTCGTTTAATTATTCAGTTTATCATACCGTTTTTTGAATTGATTTAATTTTATATATATTTTTAGGCCACGTCTATTTCTTTCAAACAACTATATATATACATATGTGCGTGCTTGTTTTTGTTCTAAAGAAGGGTTGTTTTCACATTTTGGAAATAAGCAAGATTAATTCTAGATGAAAGTCCTTTTCAAAGACCATTAAGAAGACGCAAAATCGTCAAGTTGTTATTTTATTTGGAAGTTTTTGTTTTCCTCTAACGATAATTACATGAAAATTGCTCTTTCTATTGGATATTTAGTATGCTAAAGAAGGAAAAGTTCTTGAATAGAAGTCGTTTTCAAAGGCAATTGAGATGAAAATAGGTAACGGTATAACTGAAATGAAAATCAAGGTGGAGGTGCAAGATCGATCTGCTGTTTGTCTTAGCAGTGGACAATGGAATCATCCCCAGAAATAAGCGTAATGGATCCAATGTTTGAGATAGGGAAAGAGACAGTGAGTTTCATGAAAAGTTAACGTTTAGTTGACAAGATTTTGATAATTATAAAAGCGTCTATCCTGTCACTACTCCATTCCCCGCTCTCCTACTTTTTTTCGCTTCTCCTCACATTGTATTACAGCTTAAAATCACCTCATCTTTAGCTCATTAAACAATTCAAAAATATTATAGATAAAGATTAGTGTAATAATTAAAGGATAAATAATTAAAATTTATTATTTGATTCAAATATTAAACTGAATAATCATAAAAAAAGACAGACCTTAATTAATTTTTAAAAATTTGTAATTCTTTCCCTTTTTTATGAGTAATTACAGCTTTAATAATTAGCTTCCTTTATCCGTAGCATTTATATATTGTTTTCTCTCCTTTTTCTAATGTGGCGTCTAGTCATTTAATCCATCCTTTTGTCTTCACGCTCTTTTGGTTTGCTGTTTTTTATCTTTCAAATCCCCTTTTCTTTTTCTTTTTTCCAGTGACTTAATGATTGCGAAATATCGTGGATGAACCCTGCTAACACAATAAGAAGTACAAAACTATGATACTTTCTCTTATAAATAAGTGAATTTTCCCACTAGCAGAAAAAAAGGAGAAGGCGTGAAAACCTTTTATAATGAAACTCTTTTTTTTATACTTTGGATCTATTTATGCAGATGATTATGACTAGATTAGGGGTTGACTAGTACTTATTGTAAACTCATTAATTTGAATTATTTATATTAATTACACTCACACACTAGTGCTTAATTAAAATTTACTTAGTTGAAAATCATCCTAATTCATCTGCTTGTGGTTCCATATTTTCCCGAAATTTTACTTAAATTTACTCATCCAAATTAGTACAGAGATGCTAATGCCAAGCTGTATACAGAAGATATTATTGCTTGTAATTGTTGGAAATATATAAGTAATTAATATGATTTAGAGTTGAAAAAAAAAATACTACTTATGATGGCAGTTGACAAAGCGGATATTATTTCTTAGTGAACGGAAACCAATCTGCCTTGGAAAGGAATGGCATCGATGAGGTAATTGAATCCCAAAGATATTACTTGAAAAAGAGTGGCTTTGTTATCACATGAATATGGAGTTTCTTCTTTAACAATTCTGACCCAGTACTTAAAAAGAAAAAGAAAAAGAATATTCAATGGGAAAACACTTACGTGAATTGATTATGTGGATGCAACCCAAAAGGATATAGCTCCGGACATCCTTAATCCCTAACACGATCAATTATCCTGGTCTCATCCCCTTTAATTATAACTAGCATAAACCTCAGTCCTTTATTCTTATCCCCTTTTACTTGTTATTAGAACATTCATTGCCAAATTAATAATAATCAACGATAGGACATAATGGTCATCATCGACATCTGCTTTATCTCAAACCATTCGAAGAAATGTCGGCAAATGCGTCCAATTTTGTCTAAACTTACAGAACCATGACTTGGTGTCAAGGTTTCAGGGAACGTAATTAGAAATCTTGATCAGTCTCCAAGCTTGGTTAAATATTGTTTCTTTTTTGTTTTGGTTGTGTATTCTTTTTGCCCACTTCTTTTCTGGTTTTAGAGTGAAGAGGTTTTGCTTTAGCGATAAAAAGGTTGAAGATGCATGGATGAGGTTGGATAAGAGATATTAAAAATCTTCATTTATAATTTAATCAATTTCTCTTTTTCCTTTTCTATCTTTGCTTTGGTTTATCGCTATATATATATATATATAACTGTTTCCCAACTGAAACAGTTGGAGATGTGATGGAAAGGAGCCAATTCCTACGAAGGGCCTAGTCGGCATGATGGCAAGTGGCCAATTGCCACCTTTAAAGTATACCAATCGGGGCCATTGATATTTCTTTTACCTCCATAATATTTTAAAATAACTTTTCCTTCATTTAAATGATTGTGTCTGGATGTAAAAGGAATAAGCATTATAAAGCTAAAACCTGGATATGGTCTACGCCCCCCCCCCCCCCCCGGGGGGGCCTCTCCCAAAGCAGGCACTCATATTATATATATACCATCAGCAATCGACTTCTTGTTCTTTTTGTTTCCTGTTTAATTACACTTGTTTAACACTACATTATTATGTAAGTCGAAGATTTATAATTATAAATACAAAAAAAGAAGAGAAAATTTATATCTAAGGATGGTTAAATTTACTATTTTTTATAGTGTCAGCTAGCTGTAGTTTGTTTAATTTAATTAATGACATATATAACAATGTTCAATAATATTTTGGTGGAAGTTAGTGTTGAGGAAGTTTGAGCCGTAGAATAGAATACGTTGTTTAAAGGTTGGGTTTTGGTGAAATTTGACCGACAAGTGAGCAGTCGTTTTGTCCTTGACTAACACTAAACGTGTGGGATCCTGTTTATGAATTTGAAGTTTGGATTTGGAAGCAACCCATACGTGGGCAATAATTTAGTCTTCCGGGATTTGACATATTAACACCAAACTCCAATTTGAATGCCATTAATATATACACCCGTCTCAAAGGTTATTAATTTTTATGGCCAACCTTCCTTGGGCGACTGTTCCATTAAATCATTGCAAAAAGTCTATTACCCTGCTTTCCAGATTCCAAATAAAATAGGATGGCGCAAATCTGTCCCGTAACTTTTATGTAATCAGAATATGTATACGACTTCATAAAAAAGACTTTTGATAAACTGAAGAATTTTCTTAAACCACATTCGAATAAAATTTGTACCACAAAGCCAGATTATATAAGGAGTGATTCGCTTTGTGGTTGGAATTTTTTTCGTCCATCACTCCAACTTCAACTTTCTATGGAGATTTTTATTGACTATACGTTAGCAATATTATTCGTGCACCCAATATCATCTGACCAAACTCTGGATGCTTCACCAAATGAGGAACTATAAACCCACGTGCGCTTACCACCTCACCCAAGTTAAAGAAGCGTTGGCAAATCATGCCAACCACATCTACATCTTGGACCGCAAGCTTGGGATATATATATACATAAATATATTCTTTTTCTGTCTTTCAAAAGGACTACTTCTTCATAAGTTAAGTAGGTGCACTGTATTCTTACATCTCAATAGTCCAAGGTTCGCATGGGTGTAGATTCTTTTCCAAAAAGATTCATAAATAATGCGATTTTGTAAAATTAATAATCTTATATATCCCTTCGTCGAATCCGCGTGCCAAAAAAGATTGAGAGCCAGATTCACTGTGCTCGCTATTTGATGAGGTTAAAGTTAGATTGCAAGGTTTAGTATTAATTATTATATTTATATCATATACGATATTGAATCTGTTTGTTAATTTAATCGACCTGCGTGCATGTTGTGTTCGAGTTTATTAGTGATTATAGGAGAGATATCTAGTTGAAGTGGATGATTTCCATGATTCTCAAAATCTTTCTTCGTCTTTATAATTAAGTTTTTTTTTTTTGGTCTCCATTTTCAATTAGAGAGCACAAAATCTTGTCCATATACATAACAGGATCTTCATGAACTTTAAGCACTACACATGTTATATTTCCGTTGCCAAAAAGACGCGTGCTTTTTCACGTGTGTGATTATGATATTAGAAGGAAGAAGAACTTGGCCTGACTTTTCATGCACTCTCTGCGAGCTTCTTTGAGATTACCAGAGTCAACTGAAAGGAAAAAAACAAAAACAAAAACATGATAATTGAGAAAAACCGGTTTATTCAGGTAATTTGACCTTTTCGAATATTGGATTTGGAGGGACTATTATGCATTCTTTCTACTTTTTTGGCGTGTTATTTTTACCAGGCAGCTCGTATTTTGACAAAGTCTAGTTGGTAACTAAAAAATTCAATGTCCTTTCGACCCCAAATCAAAGTATTTCAAAATTTATTCCAATCTCTATAAGGAGAATGGAATTATGATGTTATTATTATTATTATCATTTTTTCTTCCCTGCTAATAATAATATTATTTTACATTTTTTCATATATTTATTCCGGTTGTTTTTTATTTCCATTTTCGTCGGCTCCACCAATTATTCAAATAGAAGGAAGGTGGGCCACTAGAAAAAGTAAGCCCCGCATTCGTCTTTTCACGACGAAATGTGGGCTAGGCGGATCCCTTATGCTTTGATGATAGAGACAGAACTACAAGGCATTTATTTACGGATTCTTTCCCACGATTTTTCTCAACGTAGCTATTAAGCCCAAACCGTTTCATCATTATGCTACGTGCTATGTGTCATTAGAAGGGCTAGTAGGCAGGTGACCCAGCAACTTCTCTTCCCTGGCACCGCGAGATTTTGGGAGGGGATTGCGGTTAATCGTAGTCCCTTCTCTATGTCTTTCTTTATCTATCGTTTGGTTCATTTTTGTATAACTTTTTTAAGAGTAAATGTATAATTTGATCCTTATTTTTACTATAGCTTAACAATTTAGTCTCTCTATTTAAGATACAGTATGATATAATCCCCAAATATACAAAATGTCAGATATTTAAATCCTTCCGTTATCTGTACCGTTATTGCATGCTGATGTGTATCGTTTAGTGCCTTCGTGGCACGTTAACTGCCAGCTGACTATGCCAAATCATCAATAAATATGCCAAATCATCAATGATTCAGCAAAAAAAAATCTTCATTTTTCACCCATCCTCCCACCGAAAGGTCCCCGAAAGTCCTCTCAAACTCAGCCTTCGTGAAACACCCGAAAAGTCACCATTGCTCCTGTGAAACACTTCGCAAGCCACCGTCGTGCCATCGTTCCATTTCCCGGCGGCAACCCCTTTTCCGAGCAAGAACGACGGCACCATTCCCTGGTTTGAGGGCTAGTCGCTGAACCTGGGTCGTTCTCCTTCGAGCCCTAAAGGCCATTCGTTGAATCTGAGAACAACATTATTACGCCGTTCGAGTTTCTTCGAGATTGGGTCCTTCTCCTTCGAATCGAGCCCCCCTTGCTTCTTAGCTGATTGTTCAAGCTCCTTCGGCCTTCGTCAAGCCTAGGTTCCTCTCCATCTTGGAGCTTCTTTGAGATTGGTTCCTTCTCCTTCGAGCCTTAAGTGCCACAAGTCCAATTGATGATTTCAGGTCTAGGTATTATCTTTCTCGGTTGATTATCCTTCTTGTAGATGGTTCTATAATGCCTTCATAGTTTGACATCTTTGAGATTCCTGTGACATTTGTAGATGGTTCTATAATGCCTTCATGGAATATTAACTAATTAAAAATTGTGGAATTTGCATGTTTAAAGCATCTGAATTTGTTTTATGATGACAATATTAACTAATTAACACCTACGGGCAGTTCATGAAGTTCTGGACACTGTAAACACCTATGGACAATATCTCAATTTGCTCTGTCCCTTTTTTTGTTCGTCTATATGTTATTAGGGTTTTTTTGTTTGGAATTTTGGAAACATAATTTGCTATGTCTATTCTGATGTGGCCAACAAATAATTGTTGCAGTCAAGAGATGCAAAAGGCAAGAGGAAATTACTTGTTATCATGAAATCTTATTGAGTAGCTGTATTGTTAAATTTTCTTTCTCTTTTTAAGACTATTGCAATTGCCTATAATAGGGTACTTAATGCAGGAATACTCAATGCTAGTATGCGTCCAATTATCTGCTTCTATAACAACATTTAAACTAATTCATATGAAGTTGGTAATGGAAGCTATGTTCCCACTGTTTAGACTAAAGAAAAGAATACAAAGGTATGAAATTTCTTCTGTAATAGTCATTTGTCTGGAGCTAAGGCAAACTTATATGCATCTTATTGCAGATACCTTGTGCCCTTGTGGCTGCAACAGAAGGAGAAATAAATGGAAAAACCTTTTAGCTTTCCTATACTCCCCTAGAACTTGGCTGGAACAATTTGATATTGTTGGAACCAATATAGAATTTGACTGCTACCCTGGGACCTGTGCTTATGCACGATGGAAGTGAGGCTAATGTTGAAGCTGAAGAAGCCGGATATGAAAATTCTGGGTTGCTATGTTGCTTTTGAAGATAATAATACATTATAAATTGGTGCTAAAACAGAGATGGAAGCCAAATGTAGAATTGCTTTGTATTTGAATTGGTTGTATTGTTACAAAATAGAATAGTTGAAAGTCTTGTACTGTTGTATATTATTTCTTTGTATTTGAATTGATCAGACACTGTATTTTATTATAAAAATTGTTAATGAAGTTTTGTTCTCCCTCATTTCTCTCTCTGGACAGATTTAAATTATATTTTATCATATGTTTGGTTATATTCATACAGGTAAACAAATAATACAAGCACACCACACCAGTTTCAAACTAGAAAAAAAATACAAGTACACCAATGATAGGATGAGAAAGATAATGAGTACCATAATATTAAAATATTGTAAGAAGTAGTCAATACATTACTGTGCCACTGCCATAGGTAGCCAGTGCAAGATCAAAAACATTACTAGCTACATTATATACAAAAAGGCATGCATTGCCAATAGATGTCCATAATGAAAGGGAAATAAACATAATTAATAATCCTAATAGATGTCAATGACATCACTAATCCATCATGCCACACTACTTGAGCTCCCTCCTGTTTGGTTGACACCACCAAACATAGATTCTTGGGAAGGAATTACTTGCTTGGCCCTTCTTGATCTTTCACGAGGCCTAGGTGGCCTCCAATTAGATATGTCATTTGATGCAATTCCCACCTAAAATAATTAAGCACGTTAAATTAAAACTAACAAGTACGTTAAATTAATTAGGCACGTTAAATTAAAACTAACAAGTACATGTTAGAAAATGATCAAGCACACTTAATGAAATGAAAGATATTTGTAGTTATTACATTTAACTCGTGTTTCCTGTGAAAGTGGTGGCGGCATTGATGCATATTGGCTGGATGCCTGTTGCAAAATTGTTAAATCAGTATCCAGTATCCAGTATCTAATTATGTAAACCACAAAACTAAAACCAATGCTTTGTACCTCTCCGGGTTGTGTCGGTTGTGATTGTGATGGTGCTATTGGGGTGGTGTGTTGACTTGATTGTGACTGTAGCATAAATAAATCATAAGCCAGTGTTCAAAATTATCAAAAATTAAGGATGAATCAAAAAAAAATTTAAGTGAGAAAAAAATTCTTTGTACCTCCACATCCTGCCTAAGTGACCCACCCTTACAAGATCGTTTGTTGTGGTCAACACCACCACATTTTGAGCACACTGTCTTCCCATACTTTCTTTTCAATTTATAAGGGTTCAGTGGCATGTCTTTGTCTTTCATTCGTTGCTTCTTCGGACAACCCGGTGGTCTCTTGAATGGAGGAGGCAAAATAGGGACCAACCAGTTTTTTTCCAATACTCTGGACCTGCTGTAGGTTGGATATAGGGCTCATATGTCTTCCTCCATATTTCAACTGAATAGTATGTGTCAACATAGTCTTCAGCCTTCAAGTTGCTATATGCCATACAAACCACTGCATGCTTGCATGGTATCCCACTTAACTGTCATAAATTGCAAGAGCAAGTGAGACTCCCCAGGTCAACTGCAACTTTCAAGGGCCTACACTCCACCTCAAACTTATAGCCATCTGGGTCCCCTGACCAATGCAGAATCTATTTAAAACTCTCTCTCTTTTCAATCTTCAATCTATCTTGGGCCTTAGGACATATTGGCCCATTGTATCTAGCTGCCTTGACCCTTTCCTTATTCATCTTTCTAACAAGATACAACCTCAACTCATCGGCCATTGTTATTATGGGCTTGCTTCTAAACTTCTCAATACAGTGGTTGAATTGGTCACATGCATTATTCAATGCTGAGTCATTTTTTGGATAATGACTATACCCAGACTTAGACCAAAAGGATGCTGGATATCTAATCAAGAAAGCCCATGCTTTTTCGTCCATAGCCTTCATTCTTTCCATGTTTCGGGTGAAAGCATTTCCTGTTATGCTGTTTACACATTCCTATAAGATGCTTCTCATGTCAGTATTCTTCCACTGTTTATGGAAGTTTGTCCATAGATGTCTTGCGTAAAATCTATGGTGAACCCCATGCATCAACTCTTGCATTGCTGGCAATAACCCCTATATTAACCAAGCAGCAAAAAAAATTAATATTAAAAAACAAACAGAGTTAAAACCAAAAAAAGAGTAAAAATATCTGTATATGAAATAAAAGAGTTTTTACCTTTTGTTGATCGGTGATAAAATTCCACCCATGTTCCCGATAGTCTCCTATGTCTGCCAATAACATCTTTAAGAACCACTTTCAAGTGTTCTTTGATTCCGTATTCACAAATGCATATGCAATCACAAAGAAAGAATTGTCCCCATCCATTGAACATGTAGACAACAACTGGCCTCCGTAATATCCTTTCAAAAAACATCCATCTAGTCCGATCAAAGGCCTACAACCATTCTTAAATCCTCTTTTACAGGCCTCCAAACATATATAAAGTCTGTCAAAGATAGGAGACTAGTCTGAATTATGTGAATTTACTTTTAAAAAAATGGAGGATCCAGGATTAGTCCTCTTGAGCTCCTCACAATAGTCCCACAATGCACCATATTGCTCTTTTTCTGACCCCTCAACCATATGCCTTGCCACCTTCATTGCCCTATATATCTGGAAGTCATCAATGTGGATTTGTCTGTTTTGTTTAAACCAATCAAATGCCTCGACATTTTTCATTGTTGGATGTGCTCTAACTATTGGGACCAACTCATTTGCTAACCATTTCCTGTTTGCTTTCCTGTTTTTAAAGCCTCTAGCACATGAATGTTCATCCTTGAATGTCTTTACTTGGAAGCTACTTGTTTCATTGCTCCAACTACATAAAATTTCTCACCCACATTGTTCTGTTTTACACCGTGCCCTCACCCTGACCTTGTCATTCTTTACATACTTGAACTCCCTTCCAAGGGCAATGTTATAGCTTTGCAAAGCAGCTTTGAACACTTGAAGGGATGGAAACTCTATGCCTAGCTCTATTGCCACCTTCCTAAATTTTGCATTTGGCATAAAAGTAGGATAACTCCTTGACCTTTGCCCATTATCATCCTCATCAGAGCATACTAGGCTACCTAGCTCTTCAGGCTTATACCTCCCATCATCATCATCTGAACTCACTACCACTTCTGATGTATGTGAGCTCTCAAGGCCAAAAGTAAATGTGTTTTGCCGCCCTTTTTTTCTCTTTGCCGGTTCTTTTCTTTCTCCTTCATCATCTGATGTTGTGTTTTCCTACAATATATTTTGTTGAAACACACAAGTTAAAAGAAAAAAGACATAAATAATTTTGCAATTTAAATTTACGAAAAAAAGGAAAGTATTATACTGTGCTTTCAACCACAATATCTTCATCATTATCAGACTCTTCTTGCACTTGCTCATAAGCCTCATCCTCTACGGTGTCATAATCACATTCATCTAATGGGCATTCCTCGGCCACTGCACTTGTGCCCTCATTTCCATCCCACTCTAGAGGAAGGTTAGGAAGGATAATATTTGGCATGTCAATATTGTGTTCACAATAAATGTGCACTTCACTTGTTCGATTACTAGCTCCAGACAATTGTATTATATCTTTATCACCAAGCAAGGGCTTGAGTCCATCCTCCATTTCAAATCCTGGAACTAGCCAGAAACAACGATGATATTCCTTATAACCATGCTCCTTATACATTTGGTCTATAACTGGGATAGATATGTAATCAATGTCCAAATCATCTCAAGCATCCTCTTCACCTTCTACATATCTTAATGTTGGGTCTTTCACAAAGTAACCCCCGTGGTGAAGTACCAAGGTCAAAGGTTGTGTCATTTTAGACAATTGCTGTAAACAGAAATTGGTTACCATAAAAACCACAACACATTTAAGTGAAACAAATATATAAGGCAAACTTAATATCATTTGTCAACAAATGGAAGTATAATTTTATCCATTATCAATAAATGAAAAAGTTAAACAAACTTAGTCTCAATAAACATAATTTAAAACATATTGTCATATGTCCTATTCGGCCCATTTTTTTTATGCCTTAATGGCTACCACATGATGGATTTTTTCTTAAAGAGCAGATAAGATATGGCCATTATTGTGTACAACAGAAGACATAAGGGAGCACTATGGTCAAATTCAAGATCATGACATATTTTCTAATGTCCATATTCTATGAGAAGTCATTTTTTATTCAGCCAAAGAAAAAATTCCACCTTAAGCATATTCCACTTTGCCACAACAAAACACATTCGTGGTCCCTAAATGCACGTGGTCCCTAAAGTACTCAAATACAGTTTGACTAAGTCAAGAACATGTGGTCCCTAAACAACCCATTACATTAGTGGACAACTCCCATATAAAAAATTGAATATCATATACTTAAATCCAGTGGCATTCAGCAAATTATGTGGTCCCCTAAAGTTACAGCTCTAATATATCTAAATCATGTGGCAATCAGAATGCCAACATAAGAGACAATTCTAATTCTATATGAAATAAGCTGTAGTTACGACTCTAATACAAAGGCTTCACAGAGAATTCTAATTCCATATGCAACAAGCTTCAGTTACGGCCATAATACAATGGCTTCACAGAGTCCAACTGACACAGAGGTGAGACCTCACCTATGCGAAGAAGCACGAGGAGATTGATGAGCGCACTTGGGCTCGAAGGAGAAGGAACCAATCTCGAAGAAGCTCCAAGACGGGGAGGGACCCAGGCTTGACGAAGGCCGAAGGTGCTCGAACAATAAGCTAAGAAGCAAGGGGAGCTCGATTCGAAGGAGAAGGACCCAATCTCGAAGAAGCTCGAACGGCATAATAATGTCGTTCTCGGATTCAACGAATGGCCTTTAGGGCTCGAAGGAGAACGACCCAGGTTCAGCGACTGGCCCTCAAACCAAGGAATGGTGCCGTCATTCTTGCTCGGAAAAGGGGTTGCTGCCGGGAAATGGAACAATGGCATGACGGTGGCTTGCGAAGTGTTTCACAGGAGCAATGGTGACTTTTCGGGTGTTTCACAGAGACTGGGTTTGAGAGGACTTTCGGGGACCTTTTGGTGGGAGGATGGGTGAAAAAGAAAGATTTTTTTTGCTGAGTCATTGATGATTTGGCATAATCAGCTGGCAGTTAACGTGCCACGAAGGCACTAAACGATACACATCAGCATGCAATAACGGGACAGATCACGAAAGGATTTAAATATCTGACGTTTTGTATATTCAGGGAGTATATCATGATGTATCTTAAATAGAGGGACTAAATTGTTGAGCTATAGTAAAAATAAAGACCAAATTATACATTTACTCTTTTTTTTAAAATCTTTTTATCTTTTTAAAAAGACTTTTTTTACTTCCAATAATTTTTTTTCTTAAGAGAGATATAAAAGTTTAAATTTATATATTTTTACGTTCAAATTTATAATTTTATGTTTTCATCTTAATAAAAAAATTTAAATATATAACTTTGTGCTCAATATCTATATTAAAAAATTCAAAGAAAATTAAAAAATATATTATTTTTTTATCTATATATATTTATATTTTTTAATTTTTAATTATATTAATTATAGATATATAATATTGAATTGTATTATTTAATAAATTAATGTTTATAAGATGTCTTGTATTTATTTTGTCTGATTATAAGACTTAATTTTTGTATTTTAAAAAATTATAAGATTAAAATTTTCTTACTTATTTCACCTACCATTATCTTCTATTAGTGATTTCCATGCTTATTGTAAATAAATAGTAGTTTTTTAATTTTTCAAAAAAAAAAAGTTCGAAGATATTATCCTTTTTACTCTGTCTCTCCTGTTTATTTTTAAATTTTTATTTTTGGACACAGTGTCTCTTTTTTCAGCCATTGTGGGTTGAATGCGTTTTTTGGCCATGGGCCAGTCCCAAAAAAAAAAAGGGCTCATAGTCCGGTGATGCATACACTTGTTTACCAACTCTACCCAACCGGTGACGCAAGCAAAAAGAATTCTACATTTTTCATATATTATGAAAGTTATGGAACCCCTATGTCCAAAAAAAAAAAGAAAAAAAAGAAAGTTATGGAACCTTCACAGAAGCCTCTGTTTGCTATTTGAATTATTGGTGGAGTGGCGGTTTTGGGTTGAATCTGAACGTCCGAGAGAGACAAATCGGAGGTTGGTTGAAGGTATATATTCTGACAAGAGATTTCACATGTAGCCCACAGCATATAAAGAGATAGAGATGTCGATTCTTCAGAACAAGAACCTCTTCATACGCACGCGTCCCTTCCGTGTCCACATCGTCCAATTTCTAATTCCTCAATAATATATATGCTTTTATTAATTACACTCTGCAAATATATGATTCTTAGCTTTGTTTATAAGCATTGCATTGTAAGGGTGCCTGCGCAGCCAAATCATCATAACCTGTAAAGAGAATGACCAACTCGGATTACGACCTCTTTATTCCCTTTACAACAACTAGAAGTCACCCTTTTAACAACTTCTTTAAGATGCAAGTCTCCCATCTCCTTCACTTTCCTTTTGGACTCTAATCGATTACTTTTTTAATGTTAAAAAGGAGGGAGAGGGAAGCTTAATTTGGAATAGATTCGACTTTTTTCTGTGGTTATTGTGTGCGCGTGCCCCCATTAAAGAATAAGAATATTGAATCACTGATTGATATTGATAAATGCTAATGTTATTCTATTTGTTATCATTTAGCAAGGGAGGGGACGGCTTTCCAATTCCTTATCTCAACTTCATCGATAACATAGTATATGGAGCTAGGCCGCTGCTTTAATTTTGTTTAATCAAAGAGCAAGCCAAGTGGCAAATCCTTCTTTCGCATTCTCCACTTGTCATTAACCAAACTAATACATATCTATCTACACACACAACCATAAAACTTGTTCATATACATTTTCTTCAGCATTAATAGGGATCACTCCTCTGTTTTTCTGTTTTGGTTCTCATTTTTTGCAGCTTCACCCCAAGTTGGAAAGAAGCTCTTTCTATTCCCGGTCTTCTAAAAAAGCCAGTCTGGCTAGATAATATTTAATTACAATGTATTTGGTTTCCTATATTTACTAAAAGATTTGTTTTTGGGAGTTATAAGACGATGAGATACATGCAGAAGTGAACGAGGATAGGCATTGGCGTTCAATTTTATTGAAGGACCCATTTAAGCCATGCTCTCAGTTAACTGTTTGAAAGCTATATTGGTAGAAATATGATTTCTTAACCGGAAAGTTAAGTTCCTCTCCTGGAATCACTTGTGATGTGATTACTTACTCCTTCGAAGAAACAGAAACTGCCGTTTAAGATGAGAAATAGGCTTTTTACAATCACATGTTCGAAGGTGCCTTAATTACATTGACCGAACTACAAGTACAACCAAGACATAATAGGAAGCTCCCTTGGTCATATGCAAGGAATACAAAAAACACCCGCACCCCAAGGAAGACCAGCTCCTACATTTGCAAACTGTCTTAGCAAAACCTCTGCAAATATCAAAAATTTCATTGCAGATTGCTGCTCAAGACCTCAAAACCAAACCTAAACCACAAATTACATAATACATACTCAATCGAAAACATGCTATAGCTAAATAACTTCACAGATATGGATGACATCTCCAATCTCAAATAGCTGCCCAATCAATCTCCACCGAAGGAAACTTCTCCAACCCAAAGTTCTCCTTTTCATCCCAATTCGAATCCGAGAAATCCAGGAAAGAAATATCGGATTCGGGCGAAGACGAACCAGCCCAAGATTCATCCGACAAGGGCGACGATGTTGAGGTCTCCACCTTAAAATCATCCACTTCGGGACCCCCATTAAACGCTGCTTTTCCCTCCGAACAACACTGTATCTTAGGCTTTGTATCGGCCTCAGAGCAAGGCTCCGCTGCATTCCCCTGTTTCTGCGAACTGGCCAGGCTTTGACAAATAGCTTGGAGCTTCGCATCGACTGAGGAATGGAGAGGCTTGTAATCGCCAAATTCACCAAAGACATGAGCTCCTTGGTGCCGGAGATGAGGAAAATTAAGCCGAGCAAACTCTCCTCTTAGCTTATACGCCGCGTTATCATATGCCAAGGCCGCTTCCTCGGCAGTATCAAAAGTTCCAAGCCAGAGACGGGTACGATTTTTGGGGAGTCTGATCTCAGCCACCCATTTACCCCAATGCCGCTGTCTCACTCCACGGTAAAGTTTTGTGGGTTTCGGAGGATTACGGACATGCTTCATGGGGACTGGTTTTGGGCTAAGGAAGTTGAGGGCAGGTTGATTTTGGTGTTGGAGGGAAGCTGCAGCCGTGGCACCGATACGCAGCTGTTGCTGTTGTTGTCGGATCTGGATTTGAGCTTGAATCTGAAGAATTTGAGATGGGGTGAGTTGGTTAAGTCCTATGGTACTGGTCTTCGCCAGAAGCTTTTGGTCATAGCTCGAGAAACCCGGGGAAAACATTTGGGAGCTTGAAGAAGGGGAAGGAGAAAGGGAAAAAGATGCAGGTGAAGATGGGGAAGAAAGGGTGAACGATGGTAAAGAAGAGGGAGACGAATCACTTCTAATAAAAAGCTCAAGTGCTTTCATCAGCTCTTCATTACACGGATCTAAAAATTCTGGTAACCTGCTGCTATTATAGATACCTATAGCTGCAGCCATACTATGAAAGACGAGAAATTTAAGAGGATAAAGAAAACTTAAACCAAAAAATATGAAGATCACCTGTCTCAATTCCAAAACCAGAGAACAGGTAGAAGAAAGCTGCAAGTTTGAGGGACAGTAAACTGATACCCTCTTTTTTGTTTTCTCTGAAACAAAATTGAAAATTATAAAAATTAAATGTGAAAGCAGGAAGCCTGGATCTCTACCTGAAACGCCTGAAAATCACTCTTCAAGTGCGGCCGTGCGGGTATGCATTATTTCAAGAAACCTGTGACGCAAACGTGAAATATAATTTGAAAGACAGACGATGACAGAGAGAGAAAGGGGGAGGGGGGGCGGGGCTAATAAAGAGAGGAAGATGAGAGAGAGAAGCAGGAGATATGTGGTCGCTTTTTAATTTTTGGTGGCCTCACTGGTAGCTCCACTCTTGCATTTTCATGGTGAACCCTTCCTCAATTTATATAGTCTGCAGCCTTTCTTTAATTAGATTAATTAATTGCCTCCTCAACTTCAATGATACCTGGATATCCTATGGGAAAATGCCTCCTATGTTCGTACCCCACATGGTAACTGGCAGGTGTCTGTCCCAAACAAGTGCTGTGTGCAGTGCGGTAATTGTCAATTTAATGCGTTTTTATTTTTATATTTTATGTTTAATAATTAATTTTATTAAATATTTTTAATTTAATAAATTAATTTAACAATTTTTAATTTTTAATTTTTAATTAAATATTTTATCTTTCAATTAATTTATCAATTTTCAATTAACTTATCAATTATTTTTATTAAACATAACCTAATTAATTTTAATGCAATCAATCACATGTAATTATTTGGCGAATGGCCCGTATGACGCAAACCCCAACCTCTAAAGATAAAGAGATGACGTTATAAGGGAAGGAAAAATTAATAAATGAATACATATATATGGCAATAATAAGTCTGAAAAAAGATGGTGGAAGTGGAGGTGTGAACATGGTGAGAGACACAGCGGCGAAGGTAACGTCAGTGAAGTCAAAAGGTTGACAAAGTTGCGTGGCCCCAAAGTTGCGTAGGAAGCAAGTCAGTGCATCCATTGGATGAGGTTCCTTCGCGCAACCTAATGTGGGTGGGACCTTGCATCACTTTCAAGCCACGCAATGCATCCTTTCTTTCTCTCTCACTTTGCTAATTCATAATCCACAATCCATATATATATATATATATATATATATATATATATATATATATATAAAGCACTTGATCTGGTACTGTAAATTAATTATCGTTTCACCCAACCTCAATTCTTCAATCACAAATGAGTAATGGAGTGCTAGTGAATTATCTATGTGGAAGACCTTCCAAATTGTCAACCACTGCACCCATCATCATGTGGTATTGAGGGGCTGAAATTCTCCACTAGGCTGCTAATGATAAGCTCTGCTAACGTTGGTCTCAATCACATGCGGGTGTTTCGTCAACCCAATTCTTGCAAGCATTCCGCATTCTGTAATATAATAATATTAAAAGAAAGGGAAGCGAAATGGTTCGAGGTAGAGACAAAAACAACTTACCTAAACTAATCCAAAACAAACATTGACATACTTTGTCCTTAGTGCATTTTTATAATGACACAGTCATATGGCATCTTTCGATCCATGTGCCCGCATGTGCCACTTACAAAAATTACTTGCATGTTCTAATATTTCTTTAAATGAAACTCTTACAAATTGACAATCAATTTTTCAGAGTGGAAAAAGTAGACATTTTGCCGAGGAAAGGCATTGACCTCAACTATGGTGCAATTGCGTTTATGCAGAGCTAGAAGCCACAAACACAACCCCACTTTTAATGAAAAACTCTATATTTGGGACCAACAATTTAAGTCTAATTATATTAGGTCGGACAAATACCAACATTATATTATTAACTTATATTCAAATGTTAAATGAAATATCTTTTGAAGAGATATAAACTTACTTAAAATATGTAAATTACAATATAAAACAAAAAATTGACATGAAAAATATCCATAATCTATTGACTGAAAAAAATATGTGCCAATAATTCAAAGAAATTAATATATATTTCCAACTTTTATCACTATTTATCAAACAAGATTGTCCTTTCACAACAATTTTTGTCACAACACCTTTTGAAAATTCATGACATTTTCAACGGGAAAATTAATCTTTCCTACTATGTTTTCCCCTAATTTCTATTAACTATGCCTAGGACACCTATGCATATACTTAATGCACTCCCTGTTCAAGCTACAGACATGGACATCATGAAAAAAAGTCCTACAACTGCTGTTGCCAAAAACCCTGCCATACCAACCATGAGACTGACCAACATGCATCAAACATGTGGAACTCGAAGCAGATTAATCATCCTCCAGTCCCCATGGTACAAAGAGAGAGAACTAAAAGACAACATCAAACCAACCGAACCTAATACAAATGCTATGTACTAACTAAAATCTGTTGATAAGGGCCTGAGCTTTGATTGAGTCATCTATAATTGTAATCTGAGTATCTTGAAAATCAATGCATCATCTTGAATCAATGGAAACGGCTGATGTGACAAATGTCTACGTATAATTTCCATGCACTCGACAGATACGAATTCATAACAATAGCCCATAAACACAAGGGGGCGGATGCAAACTAATGGAAACTAACAAACTGATATGTAAAGCAATCTTACAATCATTAGAAGCATTAGAAAACTAATGGTTGTCAAAATGCCCCCTGTCCATCATCTCTAGATCATTCTTGCAGCTCTCTCTCAAATCTTTTAATTTTTCAAAACTTGACTCCTGAAAGGCATAATGAAATAATTCCAGGTATTAGCGGAAAGAGAATGAAATCTTCATAAATTCTGATGCAGATAAGAGAAGTCAAACTTGACCAACAGAGCAGAATATTAAAAACTATATAGATATAATTATATGCCAAAACTGCTGATGTAAATATTAGAGAATGGCTGCGAAAGAGGAGGCCGGCGTCCATTTGATACATGGTTTTTAATCTATAGCCAAAAGATGAATTGAGTACTTTCTCTTGTAGCACAGTGATTAGTGAACTCCAGATGGGAGCATGCACTCTCCAGAATAAAAAATTGAACATGTGAAACATACAAAATTCAACTTAGGCAGTAGTACTGAAACTCACAAGCTGGCTACTTTCATGAGCCAGTGTATTCTCCATATGAACAAAGAGTGACCTCCACTGATCCATTAGGTTCAATTCTAAATTTGTTGACTCGATAGAATTTCTTTGGCCTTGTATCGCATTGTCCTTTGTCCCAGAAATTTTCTGAACCAGTGTGCCTGCTTCTTTCTGACTCTTCTTCAGAGCTAACCAAAAAGAATTTTTTTAAAAATTGAAGGAAACTATATGATTGTGGAAAATATTAGGATATTGGCAGTGCAAGGTGCCTAGACACACAAGTTATAAATGCCATAAATACTTACCACTTAGTCTACCCTTGATATCCTGGTAATGCAGGTCTGACCAGATATAAGCAGCTATTGATCGATATATAACACCCAATTTAGGTTCTAAAATAAAATATAATGCGAGTTTTAAAAGATCATAAACCATACAAAGAAATTGAAACCACCTGTCGAGCAAAAACAACAAGAACAAGCTTTAAGAAGGTCCTCCCCCCGAATTAAATTTTCACCACCATCGCCCTTGAGTCCCACACATCTTTCCAGCCCAGGAAATTTAGAAGCCTGTGAACCAGAGATGTTTGACCATTCCGTTCCCCCACATTTGGACGATGCTAATTTGTTAACACCTTGGTCCCTGTCATAATTTTGAGAGGCGTGATCTGTCAATCCTTCAATTAAGGGTCTACCTTGTGAAACGCCAGCAGTGAATCGGCCTTCATCGTATAGACTTTTATCTACAAACCCAAAAGAATTTTCTCTGCATGCGGGCATTAGAGCACTGGGCGTGCAACTATCTCTTGCTGTATCACCAGCTCCCATCACATTTTTTGTGTTGCCTTTTATAATTTGAATACTACGATCAAACAGATGGTGCTTCTTCCCTTTTAGATCACTCCGCAGGCACGAGTGATCAGACAAAACATTCTGCATTGAACTAACTATACCACCGGGAACAGGCTTCTTCCGGCCACATGGCTGTTTGTTCTTTCGCAAAGACAAAATTTTATCATCACCGTCTGCACTCGATTTTGATTTGCATTTGTCTTGGATTGAGTTCTCTAACCCGAAACAGGCTTGCTTTGCGAAATGTGAGTCCCCATCTCCAGAGTTAACGGCCGAATCATCCGAAATCAATGGAAACGCCCTCTTCTCGGGCCGATTGGTGACTTCAGTCAGAGCAGGACGGATTTTGAAAATCTCATCGCTGAAATTATCTCCACTCACCATGAGTTCACTTTATGGGGAGAGGTTATGAGCAAATCCACCCCGTTAGTTTAAACCAAAAGACAAAAATGCCTATACAGAATCGTAAACCCTATATAAATTATCATTAAAGAGACATAAAAACGGGGTAAAAGAAAAACCCCAGTGGGGTTCAGTGAAGAAATACGGACCTTGCAATATGGAAAAGTGGAGGCAGGATTGTTTAGTGCTGGGGACTGGGGAGGTGGAAGAAGTAGAAGGAGCATCAATGGCAGCGAGAGTTGTTCAATTCATCCAAACTCCAATCAACAGCCGCCACTGAAAGTCGCTTGATTTTGCTCAGGCGGGAAAAAAGGAAACTCATTGCGAGTGACCGCCTTTTCCACTTTGAATTATCCATTCTTGAAACTAACCCGCGGCATTGTTAATCTGGGCTTTTTCTTTGGGACCATAGCGTTTATTGGGCTAACATTACCTACCAACTGAACCCATACTAGTCAAGTTTGGCCCGTTCAATTCAAATCCAGAGGGCCGTAACCCCACACCACTCCAGTTCTGGAATATTTTAAAGGTCTTGATCCAAAGAACAATTATATATTTTAAAGGGAAAATGTTGCTTAAAGTTGACTATGTTCTTTTTAAATAAATAAAAGAAGCCCTGCGTGCTTCCATGCAATAACAGAGTTCCTATCCGATTCTCGAAAATGGGGGAAATAAAGCCAAATTTTTATATTTTCTTCCTCAAAACAGTCATTAAAAAATGGGATTCATAATGAAATGATGGAAGAGTGGAAACGCATGAAGAAGGATAAGGAGTGGGCATCACTGTCTAAGTCTAACCACAGAAAATGAAGCTTACACGATTCATCAATTGCAGACCATTAACATCATTTTTCGGTTCATCCTATAAATTATTGAAAGGTCAATAAATGCCTTATAATTATGGTTTATTTTATTCATCCCTGTGATATAGAGTAAAACACAAATTACATATTTAGGATTTGAATTCTAAATGAGTAATGTCAAATACGTGATTAATATTTTTAAAACAACATTGTTGGTCACATACAAATATTCATTATTATTGTTATTATTATTTTTTGGTTCTCGATTAACATGGTAGTTTTAAATTTAGGGAAATTGGATAAATAACTATAAGAAAGAGAGATATAAATCCAAATGCGATCCGATCCAAATCAGGAAAGGCTGTGAAACAGAACTCTGCGCTGAACATTGGAAGGCGCGGCAACAAAGTTAACTGCCAGGCTTCGATCCTATCCGTAGCCGCCACGTTCATAGTCAACTAGACGCCACGTCATCAGTCGTGCCGTATAAACTAATTCGATCCCCAAAACAAAAAGCATCTCCATACTCCTCCTTCTTCTTCTTCTTCTTCCATCGCTCTTCTTGTGATCCCAAAACATAAACTTTTTTTATCCTTAAAAAAAAAAAAGGGTGCGAAAATGCAGAGCGACGATGAATCTCAGACGCTGTCGAGGCGCATCCTTAGGCTATCCCTGCATCTAACCCCAATAGCTCGACCCCTTTCCGATTCCCAACACCACCTCCAAATGCTACCGTGCGCCAGGGCGAAGCTTAACGTCAATGCCGCTACTCTATCCCATTACATGAGGGGTAAGCACAGAGATATCCAGGAGAGGGTATTCGAATACTTCAACTCTAGGCCCGAACTCCAGACCCCTGTTGAGATTTCTAAAGACGACCATCGTCAGCTCTGCATGATGCAGCTTCTTGGCTTGGTCAGGGAGGCTGGGATTAGGCCCTTAAGATACGTCCTTCAAGACCCCTCTAAGTACTTCTCAATTCTCGAGGCTGTCGGTAGCGTTGACATGTCTCTTGGGATTAAGATGGGCGTGCAGTATAGGTGATCCAGCTTTTGCCTTTACGTCTATGATCCCTTTTTTTTTTTCATTGAATAATCTATATTCTATAATTGCCTTTGGCTATTAGAATATGAAAACTGATCCTTTCTTCTATGGATTCTTAAAGTCAAAGAGCGGCAATTTTTAAACTAAATATTATCAAAATGTATGCCTTATACATCCTGTTCTGAAATTCATTATCCGCCTTGCAGTCTCTGGGGAGGCTCTGTTCTCAATTTGGGAACTAAGAAGCATAAGGATAAGTTCTTTGACGGTATTGATAATTTGGACTACCCTGGTTGTTTTGCTATGACCGAACTACATCACGGTAAATTTTAATGCTCTTTGTTTCTTTGCCCCCCATACATTGCTTGTAAGTTGTAACTGCTTGATCTTCTGCCACACTACTATGTTTGGATGGTGGGAACGAAAATTTTGAATTTTTTAAATGAAGAGAAAATTTGAGGAGATAGCTGAAATTTTTTATTCAAAATTCTTTTTCTCCTTACTTTTCCTTTGATCCAATTCCAAACAAAGGAAAATTTTAAATTTTCAAAATTTGCTTTCCCTCACTCCGAACATTGCATAAGTACAACCCACTGGTACATTTTCGTGAACATCTGTCTTATCAGTTGGTGTCTGTGAATATAGCTATGCGGTTACTGAAACAATATGTTGAAACTAGAAAACGATACTCGACTCAGATATTCAGCAATGGATTTGTCACATCGGGGCATTCTGGATAACTGATTAATGTCGCCAACATATACTAAACTGCTAACCTTTGTGCTTAAAAGGCTCAAATGTGCAGGGCCTCCAAACGGTTGCCACTTTTGATCCAATCACAGATGAATTTATCATCGACACACCTAATGACGGTGCCCTCAAATGGTGGATTGGCAATGCTGCGGTTCACGGCAAATTTGCCACCGTTTTTGCCCGGCTGATCTTACCAACTTATGATACAAAAAGTGTTTCTGATATGGGTGTCCATGCCTTCATAGTTCCAATAAGGGATATGAAGACCCATAATACACTTCCAGGAATTGAGATACATGATTGTGGTTATAAAATTGGATTAAACGGTGTGGACAATGGAGCATTAAGATTTCGTTCTGTAAGAATACCTCGAGATAATCTTCTAAATCGGTTTGGAGATGTCTCCCGTGATGGGAAGTACACAAGCAGCCTTCCTTCAGTGAATAAACGGTTTGCTGCAACACTCGGGGAACTTGTAGGTGGGAGGGTAGGGCTTGCATATTCTTCCGTTAGTGTCCTGAAGGTCGCTGCCACAATTGCTATTCGATATTCTCTACTGCGCCAGCAATTTGGACCTCGGAACCAACCTGAAGTCAGTATTCTTGATTACCAGTCTCAACAGCACAAGCTTATGCCAATGCTGGCTTCGACTTATGCATTTCATTTCGCCACCGTTTGTTTAGTGGAGAAATATTCGGAAATGAAGAAGTCCCATGATGACGAATTAGTTGGAGATGTCCATGCTCTTTCAGCAGGTCTTAAGGCCTATGTGACAGCATATACTGCAAAGTCACTGAGCACCTGCAGGGAAGCCTGTGGAGGCCATGGTTATGCTGCTGTAAATAGGTTTGGCAGCTTGAGGAATGATCATGACATTTTTCAGACATTTGAAGGAGACAACACTGTTCTTCTTCAACAGGTACAGTCTTAAACCAACTATTATTGTTTGTTTTCATCATCATTATCATAATTGATACTGAGGCTAAACCCAGTTTTATCATTTGTTATGGAGAATTTTATGAAGTAGACCTCTGATATACTTCATCTGAATATAGGAAAGATGAATTCAATCATCAATCTGTAATTTTGTTGGCTGCTTTCTATATTTTAATCCCCTTTGCAATTTTCTACCCATACGGGTTGTAAGTGGTCACAAGCGATTGCAACTTGCATTTGCATCAGTGACAATATTGGTAAAATGGAAAGCTGCAATTTCCTGGCCATTTAGTTCAAAATGCCACTTTAGCATCTATCTTACTCTACATAGTTCTTATACCTCCTTCAGGCCAGAGGGTGGGAGCTGCTTAATAATTGCATTCTTCTGTGGTTCAGTATGAGTTGAGTTTCTTTGCATCTTGCTTTCGTTAGTCTCCAAATGATGAACCAAATAATAAAAGCCAACTATTTTGTTAAATGAATTCATTTAATTGTTTGGTTTCAATGGCATGGATACCTTTACATCTTCACTCCCATATCTAATCACGTAGAAGCATAGGAAAGCGCATCCTTCTTCTGGTTAATGGCAAATGTAGTTTGACTGCTATTGGCTGTGTTATGTTTTTTACACTGTTGGGAAAACCTTGGTTCTTGTCTTGGAAGCAAGTTAAGTGATAATTCTGAACTTTCCTATTGCAAATGCAGGTTTCAGCTGATCTTTTGAAACAATATAAGGAGAAGTTTCAAGGTGGGACTTTTGCAGTCACGTGGAACTACTTGAGAGAATCCATGAATACATATCTCTCACAGCCAAATCCTGTAACTGCTCGGTGGGAAGGTGAAGACCATTTACGAGATCCTAAGTTCCAGTTGGATGCTTTCAGAGTGAGTATTATCTCCATTCAATGTCTAAATCTGCTTGGTGATGAAGAAGTGGATAAGATATATGTAATTTTTCGTATTGCAGTACCGCACGTCGCGATTGCTTCAAAGTGTTGCTGTACGACTTCGAAAGCATTCTAAATCACTTGGGAGCTTTGGTGCATGGAATAGATGCTTAAATCACCTATTGACACTTGCAGAGTCACATATTGAGTCAGTCATCCTTGCTAAATTTATTGAAGCTGTGCAGAGGTACTTCCTGCTATTTGCTTATGTTCTCCTTTATTACCATTATAACTTTGCTATTTCGTGTTTAACTTGGTTTATTTCTGCATCAGTTGTCCCGATCCAAGTTCTAAAGCCGCTCTTAAGCTCGTCTGTGATCTTTATGCCCTGGATCGAATTTGGAATGACATAGGAACCTACCGTAATGTTGATTATGTGGCACCCAACAAAGCCAAGGTATAGGATAGCCTTTATTCAAAATCTCCTGGGGGTTAGAAGTCACTTTTAAACCTTTAAAAAAAAAAGGAAAAAAAAAACTCAGCAAAACAGCAGTAAGGGATTTATTTGAGATAAGAATAGATATGCTCGGACCTTGCTCTTCTTGTTTTCAATATAATCTTAATGACGTTGATTAGTAAAGTTTTTCCAATTTATAGGCAATCCACAAGCTCGCGGAGTATCTGAGTTTCCAAGTGAGGAATATTGCAAGGGAACTTGTAGATGCATTTGATCTTCCAGATCATGTTACACGGGCCCCTATTGCCATGCAGTCAGCTTACTCGCAGTACACACAACATGTGGGATTCTAATAGAATCACAAAAAGAAGCTTGAGATGCATTTGGAGCAAATGGCATTCTAAAAGATTCTCTGTTATTAACAGATAGATAAACATGAAATTTTAGCTCAGGAAGTATGATTGTCAAAAGTGGACCATACGATTAGTTTCTAGACGTATGTTGGCCTACTTTCTTTACTTGTAAAGGAACCATTGCTAAGTCGCTCTGATATTGATCTTACTGTGCTATTTTTTGCAATTTTAAATTGGGAGTCGGAGATCAATATTGTAGAGGTAAGCTTTGATCGTTTCAGCTACTCATAAACTTGTTCGTGACAAGCCGTTATTGTGGCATGTATACCTTGTCAATCCTTACTAACGATCTACGAGGGTTGATTTTTACGCCCATGATCTTGGATTTTTTATTTTATTTTTAATGTGTGTTCAGTTTATCAGGTTATTTATAGATTTCACTTTAAAAATGAATACGAGTTAACAATAAAAAAAATAACTTTAAATAATAGAATTTTCTTAAATTATGTGTGACAAATAGTTATTAGTGAGTATAAATAAATTCAGCTACACAAAATATCTCCACGGAGCATGAGATTTTTGTCTCTCTTTTTTTCTTTTTTCTTTTTGGTTTGTGCTCATATAATTCTCGGATTCAAATACATATGCCATCTGTAATAACTAAAAATAAATGCTTATTATCTTCATTTTTCTCATGCCTTCTTGTTCCTTGGGACTGGTTTTTTTCGTGTAAACTCTCGTTCTAATAAAAGTCAACAAGAATGCCTTAAAATTGGAGGTCCTCCTGGGAAAAACGAGGAATGACATAATCCCACACTACACAACAGATGAAGGTTCTGGTGGGATAAGGGAGGATTGACGTATGCCCTAGACAACATGCAATGTCTGAATGCAGCTACGCTTAGTCTGGTGACCTCACTTGCAACGCAATAGTGAGTTACCCAAACAAAACCGCCTTACACGACAAGCGCCTCTAATTCCACCATTTCCTCATGTCACTGCCCACTCCGCATCTCTTCCATAGCCTTCCAAATTCACCCTTCACCTCGGAAATGTCTCCCCTGTCCTCATCCCCTTCAACTATTTATTGGTTCTTCATTCCCCAAGCCCCCTACCGTAATTTGCTGACCCTTCTTACACCGCCATTTCTCCACTTTCGCCTTCATCTATCTCTATTTATATTGGACAATGGACAATGCCTTCTGTCATGTCACATTCTCTTTTTCCCCTTGGTAAGTATATTTTCAGCTACAACTACTAGTAATTCCTTGCAGTCATGGTGGGACTCCATGAAGAAATTGATCTATGTGTTCAAGAAGAAACTGAAGAAGATAATACAGCGGAAGAGATGGACTATGAGCAGCTGAAGTAGCGCATGTGGAAGGACCGGATCCTACTACAGAAGCTGAAGGAAAAACGTCACAAAGATAAGCCAGACCAACAGGCAAAACAGGAGGCATCTATGCGCAAGTAATTGTCAAGAGCACAAGATTCAATCCTTAAGTATATGGTGAAGATTATGGAAGTTTGCAAGGCTCAAGGTTTCGTGTACGGGATTGTGCCGGACAAGGGAAAGCCAGTGACGGGTTCTTCAGACAGCTTGCGGGAGTGGTGGAAAGAACAAGTTCGGTTTGATCAGCATGCTCCCCTTGCCATTGCCAAGTACATGCCACTCCTTGAAAAAGGTAAGTTGGATACTGCTTCCTATATACATCTGCTTCATGACTTACAAGATACTACCTTGGGTTCTCTGCTTTCTGCTCTCATGCAACACTGTGTACCTCCCCAAAGAAAGTTTCCTCTGGAGAGAGGCTTGGCTCCTCCTTGGTGGCCCACAGGGAACGAACTTTGGTGGGGTGAACAAGGCGTAGTGGCCCACGACTATGGTCCACCCCCTTACAGGAAGCCCCATGATATGAAAAAGGCCTGGAAAGTCTCTGTCTTGGCAGCAGTCATCAAGCACATATCTCCTGATTTGAATAAACTGAGAAAGCTTGTCACCCAGTCCAAGTCTTTGCAAGATAAGATGACTGCAAAAGATACTGCAACTTGGTCCAAGGTAGTGAATCAAGAGGAAGCACTCTTACTATTGACTAACGAGTGCCTCAAAATATCACCATCAGAAGAGGATGGAAAAAAAGAACACCAAGATGAGATCTCTGCGCTTATTTCGAATTCCAATTGGTGTGGCAGTACTGGAGCAAATGAGAAAAGGAAGTATGCATTTGATCAAGATGCTGTTACTCAGAAGCTATATACTTGTCAAAATGCTGAGTGTCTCCAGAGTGAATCAGGTCTGGGATTTTCAGACAAAAACTCGAGGATGGACCATGAGTCTCTATGTGCTTACCCAGCTGACAGCTGCCAAGTTCTGTTCCACGATTATCTGTTAAATGATGAACGAATGACGAGTTTTGCTGATTGGATGAATATGGAGGTAGCACAGGCCAATCAGAATGAAATGGGAGATATTGCGGGTAGGACAGTGGGAGACTATACTGGCTACTGCCTAAACGGGATTGAAGATCTCGAATCACATGCGGCACTTGAGATGGCAAGATATCCCGTGAATTTGAATCAAAGTCCAGAACAAGAGATCCCACATAACCAAGAAGCAACCTCTATTTGGGACTTGGCATAGCAAGAAAGCCATGGTTGAAGACAGTTTTTCGTGCAATGTGTATTGCTATATATATGTCTTTGCTTTCAACACAAAACCAGTTCCTTGTATTTATATATATAAGATAAATAAGGATGGCTTCCTCTGATGTAGGTCATGAAAACTATTTTTACGAACAAATATATATATATATATATATATATATATATAGTCCTTGATTTTCCTTCTGGGTTTCAATGAATAGTTTCAGTATCTGCGTATCAAAATTTCAGGCAGTCCCTATTTATACAATTGCCTCGTTATCTTATTAGGTTTATAAGGTAGTGTTTGGCATGAGCTATAAGATTCTTTAAAAAGTGATATAGAAATAATGTTTTTTTCAAAGTATTAGAGATAAAATTTTATTGTCAAAAATAGAAAATTTTGGATAATAAAAATTTACAAAGAGACCAATTTTATTTTTATACGTAAAAGTGAAAATAAAAAATTATTATAAAAATAATTTTTTTAAAGAGGTAAAATAATTTAATTGTCCTTTACTTTTTAGTAGAAATATAATAAATTGTTTTTAAAAAAATAAAATGACAATAAAACATATTTTTTTAATTATAATAAATAAAAAAATATGTTAAACGTAATTTTTCATTGCTTTTTAATTATTATTATTTATTTATTTTAATAATTTTTAATTTAATTAAATCATTAAAATTAAATTAAACTACATTTTCACTGATTAATTAACTAAATTATATTTTCACATAAATTATAATTTATATAATTATAACAGATAAAAAATGTGTTAAATACTTAATAATAAAGTAAATTTAAAAATATTTTTTTAAAAAATAAGTTAATATATAAAATATTAAATTAATAAAGTAAAATTAAAAATGTACATGTCTTTAATAAATCAAAAGAACTATTTGTTTTAAAACAAAAAAAAATTCATTGTAATTTTAAGTCAAATGCTTTAAAAATTAAACTTTAAAACAATTAAATTAAAGCACATATTTTTCAAATATCAAAATAAAGATTTTTTATTTTACTTTTAAATTTTTGATGATTTAATTTAATTAAATAAATATAATATAATTTTTTTTTTAAAAAAACGAAGCATATTTTGGATGCGCAGCACCTTCGGTGCACCTTTAACGCAGCAAAAGATCTATATCAGAACACGAATTTTCTGCGGTGCCTCCAAAACACAGTCATTTGATTTTATTTTGCTTCTTTTTATTTAATTTGATTTTTAATTTTTAATTTTTTTATAAATTATTTTAAAAGTAAATAAAAAATAAACTTTAAAAATATAAAAAAAATTATTTTTTAATATTTTTTTAAAGTTTAATTTTTTCAATAAATTATTTGAAAAAAAATTAAAGAGAAAATAAAATTTAAAAGATAAGAATTTGTTGAAAATAATTTTTTGTTAAAAAAATTTAAAATTTTATTGAAAAACCAAATATGAATTGTTGAAAATAATTTTTTGTTGAAAAATTTTAAAAATTTGATGAAAAATAAAATATATGAATAAGAAGGTGTTATGTTTTTTTTATATTTTTTTAAAATTTTTAAATTTATTTTTAATATATTTTTAATGTTTAATTTTTTCAATAAATTATTTTAAAAAATATTTTCTCTTTAAAAATATTCTTATATTTGATTTTTAATAAATTTTTAAATTTTTTCAATAAATTCTTATATTTTAGTTAGTTAACAATGTAGTTAAGGTCATGATAATTATATAGAGAGAACAAAAAATTTAAGTTAGATTTATTTGAAAATAAAAAAAATTCAAATTTTTATATTTTTAAAGTTTATTTTTCTTTAATTTTCAAAGAAAAAATAATTTTTAAAATAATTTTTTGAAAAAAATTTACTAAAAATATTAAAATTTTAAAATATATTTAAAAATATATATATAACGCAGCCAAATAATTATATGTTGGGGACACAGCAGGGGATCCGTGTCCAGGTTTCCCGTGGAGTCCGTCACTTCTTCTATGCTCAATACTCTCCGCAATGTCTTCCTGTCCTTGCTGTGAACTCTCACTCTGGCACCTAATAGGCAACACCAGCAGCGTTATTTCACATCCGCCTATAAAATAAGAAAATGAGAGAGGCAGAGTACCTTCAATGTAAGTGGTGACATTGGTTTCGAAGCCAGCACGGGAGATATCACAGTAGACGCACGCGACCTTTGACACGGAATTCTGGGAGTGAGGTAATAGGTGCAGGTAGGATCCAGATACAGAGACCCAGCAGCAACAACACCCTGCTACCCATCAGTCCATCACTGATGCTAAACTGCGGTACGACAAGAGAATTGCAACGAAATAGAGAAAAAGAATGGGAGGGGTTGGGTTTGTTATAGTGTGAGCGGAGGGCGTAGTGCACCATATCAAGTGAATCTTGTCTCAAATGATCCTGTGTGTATAGGTTCCTTCTTGAAACAATTTCCGGCTTTTATTTTTAGACAACTGCAGTGAAGTTGGTATTAATCTTGGTAGATCCATCCTCCCTGGACTGGACCATGAACTCAGGGCTGACTTAGTAGTTTTCTGACAATCAATTAATGATGCACAGTGCCAAATGGATTCCGCGGATCCATCTTTAGTTTGATGGAATTAAAAAAAATTTGAAATAGAAAATAAGATTCTATTATTTGATTTGATAGAATCTTCATCTCCCATTCAATCTTATTCTTCCTTGTACATTCGCAGTAGTCTGGATGTCAGCTCCAAACCGAGTGTGGTTCTGGTCCAGCTGCATTCCAAAAAGAGGTGTTCAAGACTTTCTACTGAATTGTTGCAAAAAGGGCAATGTGGGTCTTGGGAGATTTTCTTTCTAAAAATATTTTCTTTACTTGGAATAGCATTACGGAAAGATCTTCGACATAAAGATTTTAATCTTTGAACCCCACACCCGTTTCCATATTTTAGGGTTGACAGAGAACGAGAATGTAAGATTATGTCCGACTAAGATAGATTCTTGATATTTGACAGTTTCATATCCTTTGCTCACCTAGTACTACCATTCCCGTCATTTGACATAGGCTATATGAATTTATCTTGAGCATCAATACAGGGGATAGGGGTTGCCAGCACTTCTATGATATGATCGCTAGGCGTCAATTCTCTGATAATGAAGGACTTCTAGACTTTAGAACGAATCAAAATTGGCGGAAGAAGTTAAGAGTGATTTACAACACAGTCCAGAAAACGAATCGAGTCTACCAACACTGACTCTAACTGGGCCTTGCTTGGTCAGCCCAGAAATCATTCTCGTATTGTACTGTGAAAGTGCCCACACCACCAGGCCTTTCATAAGACAAAAGCCGCAGAGGCCCACACATTGTCCTTGATAAAAAATTAAAAAACTTGTCCAAAAAAAAAGATAGGAAATTAAAAACAAAAAACGGAAGGAAAATAAGATAAATAATCGAAGTTGGTACTCACGCGTACAATAATTTTGTTAACATGTCACATTCGTAATTGCCCTCACTCCTCTGACACCTTTTATTATTTGAAGAAGGCAATAAAAATAGCTACAATGGCATCGGTGGACAAAATGAAAGCAAAAATCCCAGTCCCAAAAAAAAATAAAATGAAAGCAAAAATAGGCATAAAAATTGAGGTAATCTCAATTATACAACTCGAGTCCTCAAAAAGCCGAACAAGTCTATAGATGCGTGGTCACGAGGGCCATCCTTAAAACGTGATTTACAAAAGCGATGTTCAAATAATTAACTGCAAGGAAAGAACACCACATGCTTCTATTTGTGCCTAGAAACCTCCATTGTTTTCCAGTGCATCCAGTAATACGCTATTTCTGAAAGGAATTACCCAGAGCTTTTTTCTTTAGACGCCCACTTTTTTCCAAAATTGAGGTCCAGAAACAATGTTTTTTCCTGGAAGAAAATAAAGAAAACAACAAATTGAGAGAAAAAGAGTGTAAACCAAAAAAGTGGCGGACACGATAAATTGACACCTTTGAATATAAAGATGGGTACCATTCCCATGGAATCCGGTCGCCCAAATGGGTAGGATTTGTTTCTGTTTTTGACAAGGTTTTAAAATAATGTTAGCTTCGAACATGCAACATTTTTTTTTAAAATTTAAAAACGGAATCCACATATTGACAACTCTTGATAATCATTTTCAGATGCAAGTGTCCAAAAGCATAATATTCTAAGTCCTCGTAGAAATAAGAATGATTCTAAAATGGAACAACAAATTAAACCGGCTTATAAATACTTGTGTTGTTGAGAAGGGAGGATGGAAAAACAAAAGAAAGATGATGAAATGTTAGACAAATGCATATAATAATAATAACAAGAAATGGGGTGGAGTGGATGAATAAAATTGATGGAGTAGAGCAACGGATTCGTGGGCTCACGGGAAAAGGAAAAATTGAGAAGAAGCGCTATAAGACAAACAGGGACGGTAATCAGTTACACAGTGGCGGTACTGTTGCCAAAAGGACGTAAACTTCCAAATTACTTTTTTTGAACGTTTCTGTTTGTTTGGTTTTTGTGTTTCTGGGGGGTTCTTGTTGGTTAATAATGGACGAAGTATGTGGTGAGGATTGGGAAGTTAGACTGTGCGGACCCTGCAGACGTTAATCCATAAACCTCGCCATGAAATTTGGTGATTTCTTTCCGGTTATTCACTCCTGCATGTTGCAACAAACTGTTTGGATTTAGGAGGAAACATGAGAGTTTTCTCAGGTCAGGTCATCCTTAAACTACGAAGACCATAGAGGTGTATATTTTTGTAGTTTACTGGAGTGAGTTTTTCTTCTTCTCCATCATCTCGTTTAGAACAATCTAGAGGGTGATTGACACTAACATATTAGACCATAGGTAGTTTTTTTCTGGTTTTATTTGGGAATAAAAAGGGGGGGGGGTGTGTGAACTAAATTATGCGTAGCGGAAAGTGGTATGAGTTGATCCCGTGATGGCAGTGGAGCCAGCAGCCAGTTACATGATTCTGACACTCCACGATCTCAACGCACTGCTTGCTTATTCATTTTAATCTAATCCCCAATTAAATGTATCATATATAATCTAATCTAGCCCAGCCCACCACATATGTATCATTCGCGAATGCATTATTGGACTAGAATCTTTTCACAACCACAAATCAAACTACCATTTCATTAGTTATCAACTCCAAATTGCTTTCTTCCTGCTTCTTCTGTGCCTCCCCCACTTTACTCAACTCGTTTCAATAAATTAATACATATAGCACATGCCACCAATATTTTAATCTTTTAAACAAATCTTATTTTTCACATCAAATAACAATAAATAAATTGCAATTTCTGAATTATTATTATTATTATTATTTTACCGCTTTCTCTGCAGCCACAGGGTGGTGGTATGTAAAAGCATCGCTTTTCTCGTATGCGTCCCTGGGTCCCGCGCATCAACTTCAAGCACATTCATCTGTTTCATTTTGTAATTAATGCATAACCTTTTTTTTTTATATAGCAAATTTTATGTGAAATCTGGTATCGTCTGTTCCATTTTCATTGCTCGTGTCATGTGTATATATAAACATAAAATTATTATCCCCCAATGAGATGAATTTTGCTGTTAATTACGTATCACATTTACTTAAATTCTTAAAAATAAAAATTTTGGTTATCCTAATATAATTATAAATTATTAGCCAAGATCAGTTGCTTGACCATCCCCACTTTTAATGTATCTGATCTTGGCTATCCTAATATAATTAAAAAATTTGGTAATTCTGTTTATAAAAAAATGTCCTAGACTTAATTTTAAGAAATTCACCTAATTGGAATCAAGACGTACGACAGTACTATGTTAATTTGATTAAATAATTAAATATTATAATGAAAATAAAATAAATAAAAATAATAATAATAATAAAGTTCCCGAACAACGAGAGATGCGAAAATTTAGAGTCCAGATCAGAAAGAAAAGGTTGCGCTAAAAAACAGAGAATAGTAAAAAGTGTCGCACGGTGGAGGTCCTACTTGGCATGTTGCTTTCACCCGGTCTCCCTCCAGCCCTCGGCAGAATAACACCACGTGTCTATGGGACACCTGTCAGTCCTTGGCCAGCCAACAGTTTTGGAGCGTGATTTCACGCATATGAATATAGGGCGTGAAAGCAGGCTAGTCCAAAACGTACCCACTCACTCGTCACCGTCACCGTTACCGTTTGGTCCCATTACCTTCCAGCGTCTTCCTTCTGCAGCTGGTCCCACGTATCCCGAGAAAAGCTCCCACACTTGGCCGCTGGCGATGCTGCCACGACGAAACACCCTCAATTCCTCTGAACCTGTCCCTTGCACGTGCTAGTTTGTACGTGTGTGTTAGTGTGCTTCCTCCTCTTGATCCTACAGTTTCTTATTTTTCTGCATGGCCAAACTGCTCTGTAAAATTCAGCATCAATTATGTGAGTGAGTTGGGGACCCGCAACCCACTCAAGTTGCGCCACGTGTAAGAGCACAGTCGCAGTTTCTCCATATATACTGCCTGCGGGAGCTACGCGAAGGGGCACCAACGATCTGCAAGAGAAGAGAGGAGTCCAAAAACACCAGATACATTTCTTCTTCCCCTGAAAAATGTTCATTGAGAGTTTTAAGGTAGAGAGTCCTAATGTCAAGTACACTGAGGGTGAGATTCACTCTGTGTACAACTACGAAACCACTGAGCTTGTTCACGAGAACAGGAATGGCACTTATCAGTGGATTGTCAAGCCCAAGACTGTCAAATACGAATTTGTAACCAACACCGATGTCCCTAAATTAGGGTCGGCTCCCAAATCCTCCCTCCCCCTTTTCCTTTTTAATTGTTTCGATTCATTAATTAAAAATGAAATTTCGCTGCTTTCTGGATCGGTCCCAACCAATGATTTAATTGGATATATTTCTTTTTCGATTGGTTTGTTGCTTTTTAGGGTAATGCTTGTGGGGTGGGGTGGAAACAATGGCTGCACCCTCACTGGAGGTGTTATTGCGAACCGAGAGTAAGCTTTCTTCTTTTTCAGCTTTTTGGTTTTGGCTTTCCTAAATTTTGATTTAAAAAAAAAAGTATTGTAACAATTTCTGGGTCCATTGTATTTTCAGGGGTATTTCTTGGGCAACAAAGGACAAAATTCAACAAGCCAATTACTTCGGCTCCCTGACCCAGGCATCCGCTATCCGAGTGGGGTCTTTCAATGGCGAGGAAATTTATGCCCCATTCAAAAGCCTCCTCCCCATGGTATGCTGTTTTATTTATAAATTAACCCCCTTTCTCTTTTCCCAGCCCCACCCGGGCCACGCCCTTTCTTCTTCTTCTTCTCTCTCTGTTTTTGGTGTAGTCCCAGTCGACTTAGTTATATTGGGAAATGTTTATACAAATCCATTTATAACCTGACCTAAAATTTCATCTTAATCTCTACTTAGGTGAACCCAGACGACATTGTCTTTGGGGGATGGGATATCAGTGACATGAATCTGGCGGATGCCATGGCCAGGGCTAAGGTCTTCGACATCGATCTGCAGAAGCAGCTGAGGCCCTACATGGAATCCATGGTTCCACTCCCTGGAGTTTATGACCCAGATTTCATTGCTGCCAACCAAGGTGACCGCGCCAACAACCTTATCAAGGGCACAAAGAAAGAACAAGTCCAACAAATCATCAAAGACATAAAGTAACTTCAACACTGTCCTAATAATTACTTGCTGGCTAATTAATAATTACCGGTACTCTTTTGGTTAAAAATGTACTAAATGGGTCAACTTGGTGATATGAAGGGAGTTTAAGGAAGCCAACAAGGTGGACAAGGTCGTTGTTCTCTGGACTGCCAACACAGAGAGGTATAGTAGTGTGGTTGTGGGACTGAACGACACTATGGAAAACCTCTTTGCTGCCTTGGACAGGAATGAGCCTGAGATTTCTCCTTCCACCTTGTATGCCTTGGCTTGTGTTCTTGAAAATGTTCCTTTTATCAATGGAAGCCCTCAAAACACTTTTGTGCCAGGTACATTAACTACTTGCGGGAGGCTTACAAGCTTTTCAAAATTTAAACCAAGTTTTGAACTTAGCATATTTTCTCAACAGGATTGATTGACTTGGCCATCAAGAGGAACAGTTTGATTGGTGGGGATGACTTTAAGAGTGGTCAAACTAAAATGAAATCTGTGTTGGTGGACTTCCTCGTGGGGGCTGGTATTAAGGTAAATCAGTTATCATTAAAGTTGGTATTTTTTTTTTCTTCTCTTCCGAATGGCTTTACTTTCTATTATCTACCAGTAACGTCATATCTGAGTACTGCTTTTAAATAAGACAGCCAACCCCTGAGGCTAGCTCAGGTGGCTGGGAGGAGTGGAGTTTGAGTCAGGATGCGTGAGTTCGACTTTTTATACCAAAAAGAAAAAAGAAAAAAGATGACAGTCAATTATTTGTTTGTATGTTCAATGTTTGCCGAATTTATCTGGCTATCAAGGAGTAGCATACTGATTTCAAGTGTTTTGGTGATGAATGACAGCCAACCTCGATAGTGAGTTACAACCATCTGGGAAACAACGATGGGATGAATCTCTCAGCTCCACAAACCTTCCGCTCCAAGGAAATCTCCAAGAGCAACGTTGTTGATGACATGGTCAACAGCAACGCCATACTCTATGAGCCTGGCGAGCATCCAGACCATGTCGTCGTTATTAAGGTAACTTTTTGCTTCATCATTAATCTCTCTGTCTCTCAATATTTGTGGTCTGTCTGTCACACTTAATTCTGTGGTTTATTACCTTTGTAGTATGTGCCTTACGTGGCCGACAGCAAGAGAGCTATGGATGAGTACACTTCAGAGATATTCATGGGCGGAAAGAACACAATCGTGATGCACAACACATGCGAGGATTCCCTATTGGCCGCTCCTATTATCTTGGACTTGGTCCTTCTTGCTGAGCTTAGCACTCGCATCCAGTTCAAAGCTGAAGGAGAGGTCTGTGTGCTTTGATCTATTATATCATTTGACGATGTCAATGGTCAAAGCACTTCTATTAATATAGAGTTCGCTGTGGATTTTGCAGGGAAAGTTTCACTCATTCCACCCTGTTGCCGCCATCCTAAGTTACCTCACCAAGGCCCCTCTGGTGAGTCTAATTTACCTTTATTCGGTTTGACTTATCCACATGCTTAGCTTCTCTTTAAAAACTAAGTTCAGGATTTAAAATAAAAAAGGAGAAAAATCTTAAGTTGAAGCTCACAGACTCTTTATCACACGTCTCTAGTAAGCTTGGTAAGGAAGGAAAACTGATCCAGTTACATCGTAAAATAATTAATGTTGACTTAATGAACTCTTTTTAATTTAATTTTTAATTATTTTAAATACATGGTGGGATAAATGAACGGTGTGTGGCCATGAATAACAGGTCCCGCCAGGTACACCAGTGGTGAATGCATTGTCAAAGCAGCGAGCTATGCTGGAAAACATCATGAGGGCTTGTGTTGGATTGGCTCCTGAGAATAACATGATTCTGGAGTACAAGTGAAGCACAGGAAACAGGACCGAGCTGGCTCAAAGTTCTGAAGCCGATACCCCATTTCTCTTGATAAATCTGTTTGCTGATGAATTTACAAATGTAATATTTGGCAAATGTGTATGTTTTGACTGTGTCTTGTTCCTTTTTTTTTTTGGGGGGGGTGTGTTAGAAGGGTCCCTCGTGTAGCTTGCCTGTTTGCTTTGGCTTATTGGAGAGCAGGCAATCCTTTGTATTTTATGTAGATGAATATATATGAAGGTTTTAAATGTTTTTAATGCCTAATTGAAGGTTATCTTCGTCTACCTTTTAATTAAACGGTGGAAAGCGGGTGTTTGCTGTGAAAATTCGTTACAAGATTCTGTATTTTAAACTCCAGCGTTATCCAAAAGGTAGAGTTTGGAGTCCACAGGTTTGGCCACACTAATAATATCAAGGGAATTAAAATGGATTTTGAATAAATCATTGGAGTAATTATGTAATTCAATCCTTTGATGCTGTTCTAGGTGTCAAGTTAATTCTTTGTTACTGTTGCACTTGTTCAGGGTTGGAGGAGGCTAGTTTAATGGTTGAACGAATCAGTGAGGGAGCATGACCAAAAAAAACTTAATTAGAGCTGCATTATTTAGTGTAGGAAGCGACAGCATCGTATTGTAGCGGCAATAATTATAACTCCATTTATAAACCCCACCCCCCCGCCACCAAAAAAATAAAAAAAAAAAAGCTCTATTGCTGAGTGACACCATTGTGGCTCTTTCCCGTAGGCAGCACCACCACCAATAAAGCCGAAGCGAAAAAGCTTATTGGGTGATAATTGACCCGTCTGTACCCCGCAGCAGTCCATAATTGGATTTGGAACATACATCTCTCAGGCATCACGTGCACGTCCTTTTACAGGCTTTCCATTGCTGGTGATGGGTAGTTATTAAGTTCGCCGGTGCAAAATTTTTCCGAGGTTGATACTAGCCTGCCGTTTTGGTCTCTTAACCAATGGTTCAGCCAAAGGCAATCTCAGCAATATAACGTCAACCATACAAACTGGCATGCGAAAACACCCACAAATTTTGGCAGAACTTGGAAGAACAAACTTGATGCCGAATTTGAGAAAACCAATTCAATTAATAAAAGGTTAATTCCTGCTAGTCAAAAAGGGGGTAGAGCGCTCGCTTAGCATTTTCTTTGAATTATTTTTGTTAGTCTACAACTCCATCCAACGTTGGTTTCCCGATTGAATCCTTCTGTTGTTCGTAAATACCAAATTGTACTAAATTTGCGTAATCTCATTGGTTTATACGGAGGGCGAAATTAATCATAAGTTGACGATGATCATCCGAGGACATCAACAACCTAATGATCAATATAAACAGTTCAGATAGAGAGATATAAATAAAACGTCCTAAGAGAATCTGAACGGATGTTGAGATTATGTGTGATCCATCAGTGTACTTGCAGAGTGTTCGTGACACGGGTGGAGCTATCGATGATCAAGGCCATGCAGTAAGAATCCCAGGCGCAGAAGTTGCCTCACATGCAGAAGGACCCAGTTCAGCAAATACCTCACATGTAGAGGGCTCCAATGTAGCTAACGTCTCACATGCACAAGCACGCGGCTTATGCATAACCAATTGTAATCAAATGGATAAGGGACTATTGGGTGCATGTAAGGGAGAATGGACGTGAGCGTGAAAGAGATAGTTACATGAGTTGTATTTTAGTGATGGGTTAGAAGCTTCAATATATACAGAGAAAGCTTGTGTAAAAGGGGCATAAAAAATCAGTAAAAGAAATCTCTTTCCATCTCTGTTTTTTGTTTAGGAGGACTCTCCTCTTGAAGTGAAGTGAGATCATAACATTTCCTCAAGATCAGATGTTGGGACCTAGTTTACCTCAGATCATGTGGTTTCTGAACTAGGTATCTTGTCGTAATGTAATGTAAATAGAGAAATAAAAATGGACTACTACCTTCCCATGCCGTATCAACGTGTGTCTCCCTCGTCTCGCACCTCTTGTGCTTTTCCTTATTTCCCAGTTTGACAAAAAGAGTCATGATTTATGTGGAGCAATTTTTGATATTATTTTAAAAATACGGTATTGATCCAAATGGCAGATTTTACATAACAGAATTGCATACCATAGATTGATTTTTTTAGGTTAATGTCAATTTATAGACAAACTCTAAAATAAAATTTCAGGATTGCATAAAAAGTGTAGGGAATTTATGCGAAATTGAGGGAGACCACGTCGCCTGGCCCAGCGGCTTTCCCCCCGACTCAATCAACACAAAACCCCAAAGGAGTCGGTTTCAGTTATAAGTTTAATGGGGGAAACTCTTGCACCAAAATCCAAACCAACCGCAACCTCTCACCCATTTCTTTTATTCATTTTCTAGTCCTATCATTGTCCCATGTTCGTTTTGGTTTACTCTGTGTGATGTTGATATCACTACGATTTCATCACCGGATTGGCAATTACGAGTGCAAAACCAGAAACTGCTAATTAACGGCCACCGATTTTTTCCCTTTCCTTGCTATTTGTTCCGTCGACATGAATCTTTCTTTTCCAATTTAAAATATTCAGTTTTAATACATAAGAAAAGTAGGAAATTTAACCAGCCCAAAATGGATGCTTCTGGACCACAACAATCACATCTTATACCTATGCCATTTAATTTGTTGTGGTCGTGCCGGCCGCAAAGATCTCTGATTTGTTATGGAATATGAATGTTGTGTTGGCCAGTCCCCAAAAAAAAAAAAAAAGTTGTGTTGTACGCTCATGTTAGTGAAGATATCCGAATAAACATTACCAATTGAGAGAAGCACTTTTGAATCTCCATCCATTGGGTTTGACTGCGCTGAAAGCGTGTTTCCTCGTCTACTAACGCTAGTTGGCAGTGGCAGTCGGAACAAAAAGCTGGCCTTCACATACCCTATTATCCACAAGGGTTAGCTGCTTAACAATAGAATGGATCAATGTTAGTTTTAAAACTCGTAAAGCTCTAATTATAAGGTTCTATAATTTTATTACAATAAAACAGTTGAAGCTATTAGTCCTTCATATAGTTGTTGTGTACATGTTATCGGAGTTTCTTTTTAATCGTCCTTCGTACGTTATTGCATTACAAATTACAATTACCCCAACTCGTTCTCAAGACTTCTCTACTTCTCTTCACATTCATCCCTTCTTTTTTTATTTTTCTTTTTTTAATGTATTGATAATTACATACGGCACTTATCTTGGTGCTTGCTTCTGTTGATACACTTCCTCGGCATAGAATTTGGAAACACGGGTCGTAGGACGCTAGAGGTTTATATAATTGTTGTCCATCATCCACTTGAGGCTCCAGTAGTTAGACTCACATTTGTAGGCCCAATAGGCCCATCCAAAGGTGGCACGTGAGTACACCTCCACTTGCACCTTTGCAAATCTTTGGTAATCTTGCTTGGTTGCACCCTCTGCCTTCCAGTCGCCACTCCACTCCCCTGCCAATTTCGTCACCAAATGCAAAATTATCTTTCTCAAATACACTGAGTTTATACACACTTAATTGAATAAAGCTATGGTTTATCCACTCACCAACAAAAATGAGGGGTCCATTCGTTGTGGTCAAAGATCTTAGATCTGAAGCTCTCTGTTTTGTAATGTAATCAATGTTTTGTTCTACATTCATCTTCGAAAACCCATCCCAAAAGAGATTGTAGTAATGCACATCAATGACTGCTCCTTTGAAAGCTCCGGCAAATGACAAAAGCGCTTTTGAACCTCCGTCCAAGGGGTTACCCATGATCACATATGCATTCCCAGTGTGCTTCCGTACAGCATCATAGCCTGCTTGGTAATACTTCTTGAGGCTGTCCATATCGACGCCTCGTGGCTCATTCATCAACTCGATTGCTGCTAGGCTTGATCTGCTGGCATATCTACATAACAATTTCATTGCTATGAGTGAAGTCAGAGCATTCTTCGAAAACAACAGGGCATCCTAAAATGCTTTTTTTTTTTTTGTTAAAAAAAAAACCTTGAGTATGTAAATATGTAATTGTAACCTTGCAGCTATAAAGTCTATGACTGCTACAGTATCTGGTATGTATAAATCTCCCCATTCCCGATATCCATCTCTGGTTGCACTGTGAGGGCTGCCGTTTTGTGAACCTTGAACTGCGTGCAGGTCCACAATAACTTTCAACCCGTGCTTCCTGCAAATACAATTTATGAGGCATTTACGGGTGTTGTTGCAAAAGGACCAAGGTGGAAGCCTGAAGTCGTAATCTTACTGTGCCCACGAGAAGGCATTGTCCAATGCTTCCAAGGACCCCCCAACGAATGGTTTTGGGGGTGTTGGGTCATAAGCTATCCACCATCCAACTGGAATCCTGACAGCATTTAAGCCATTTTCTGACATGAATTTGAAATCTTCTTCAGTGATGTACGTATTCCAGTGATCCTGCATGCACGGTGTGATGAGTTGTTTCCTTTCCCTTCCTTTCCTTTCCTTCAATTTGATACATGGTTCTATTTAGAAAACAAATCTCTTACCCGCATGATTTTGGAAGCTCTTTCTGGGCCATAACCATTTGTAATTTGGTATTCTCCTTTTATAGTCCTGTCATTTAAGATGGTCATTTTGAAGACAGACGGGTTACTATCTTCCCAACCCGAGCCTTCGTAATCCGCACTCACTGAAGTCTCCGATATGGCCTGATAAATAAATAACAAGTACGAGTCATGCTGAAGAGATAAGTTTAGTTGATTTTAAAAAGTTAACCCTGCCCACAAGGTTACCGAATAGAAATGGCCTTCTTGGGGAAAGTGGGTTGCTTCCGGTTAAGTTTTATCACAAAGATACCTGTAAAAACAGACCGTTGGGCGCTCTCAAACGAATCAAGCTTGGGTCGTCGTCGCTTCTTATTATCTGAAATGTTTCCAAGTCGCTAGGTGAATCTGAATTTGCCACTAACTTGTTCCCTCCACCTTCGTTTTCTAATCCCACAAATTGCTTGCTAAACACTCTAAAATTGAAAGCTGATTCATTGACCCTCCACAACTGCATTCCACAGTCAAAAAGCCCTTACAGAAAATAATAACTTGTTAATATGAATCTTGTACAAGTTGAGGAGCCTACCCGAAAAGTTTCCCAATCAGAAGCCTTTGTTCGGTTCGCAACAACAATAGTTCCTCCCCCATTTTCTGGGCAGAGATACCTCTGCAACTTAGTCGACATGAATTGCACTTGGGTTCCATCCTGAAATGACCAAAATCAAATACTAAATTAATTATCAAAGTGGGAAGTCTAACTGTAAACAAAAGATCTCCGTTACTCGTGCGCTCGTATGGCCCTAAATAAGATATAAAATTAGCAAGCGCTATTAATGAATTACCAAAAGGTCTTTGTTAATTATTCCATCAAAGAGAGAAGGTTTCATCCAGCCTTCAATGAGGAGCCAATTTCCGAGATTCACAGCTTTGAATGGGAAAGAGGAATGTTGAGTCTGCGCAACAGCAAAAGAGAGGTAGAAAGGCAGGAGGTAGAGCAGTTGGTATCCCATATTATTTTCACGCACTGGACGAGTGGAGTGTGTGTCACATATGGGATAGTATGGTAATGTATATATGGGGTTGAGGTTCACACCGGCAATACCCAGATATTATTTGAGAATTAGGTTCACTTCTACCAGTTGGTACGGCCAGGCGCCTTTATGTGATGTTGATCATCTTGCTCTTCTACTGTCCGTGCACGGGAGTAAACTAGAAATGATCCATCACATCAAAGCCATTTTCCATTTCCTTTACCAAAGAAGTGACCGTGTTAAGCTTTTGTGGACTCATAAACTCATTTAATCCAATACTTATCTCAGTCTGGAAACATTGAAACAAAAACATACTTCTGAGCTCCCAGAGTTATGACCCTCGGAGGAGAAAGATTTCTTTTACCTATAAAATGAAACTGAATTAATTCTAGTTTCAAATAAAATTCTTTACACACTTCATTTTAGTATGAAAAATTTCTTTGTTGGAAGACCATCTGTCCAGTTATAATAAATAGGGTGGGAACTGGGAATTGGGAATGTGCGGTGGTGTTGCAACAGCTAAGATGCATCGATTCAAGAGAAAAAAAAAACAAGGAATCGTTTTTCTTTTTTGTGAAGACAAGGAAGTAGCTCTCGGGCTGTCACTTCAACTTTAATATATTTCCAGAGATAGTATCATTTGCTCCTGGGAATCAAATCGTATTGGTTCGACTCAACTATTAAATGCCTTTTTCTCACTCCTTTCTTCTCTGTCATCAAACAAGACAATCAATAAAGGGGTGGTTGATTAAGCATCAAATGAATGCCCTAAATATCACTTCATAACATATAAGCACGGGCATGTGATTAACGCAACTTTCCTCGCCAAGCCAACCTCCCAAATTGAGATATTCAAAAGATCATTCAATTTTATATATAAATAGTTATATGTATATAGATATACATAATATATCTTATATACTTGCATATTTGTTTATTTACATGTAATTTTAGATAAGTCCTTGTATAATCGTGATGGAGTAAATCAATAAAAAAAGTACCATATTTATCTTATAATTTAAATATTTTCGCTTTTACGAGACTACAAGATCTGTAATTCGAAATAGTTTAAACTATAAATAATCTGTTTTTTTTTTGTGTGTAAGTATTTAATTAAACCCTACTTATGTTTTAATTTAATTTATTTCTCTTTGTATAAAAGGAATTAAAATTCAAGAACTATTTGACGAAAAAGTTAGAATTTAAAAATTATTTTGTACATTAATCAAGATATAATAAATTAATTGGTGGGGATGACCAACCCTTACCCAAGCCCAATACACTTACTTTCTAGGAAATTTCAACTTCAGTTCTTGGCCGACAATGGACGTACAAAAGTTGTCGGCAAAAGTGGACCTTAGTCAACAATGCTTTACTGGAAACGGGAAGGGTGAAATGTATCTTTAATCACCTTTTTTTAAATAAATAAAAAATTCCATTTCAAAAATTATTCGAGAAGTTTGGTAAAAACAAATTTGTTAACATTTTTAAGGGACTATCATAAGATGCTCAATTAACATTTAAAATAACACCCACCGAAGAAGATTGAAAAATAAAAAAAGAGGCAAAAATATAGCAGATGATTTAATCGATAAAAAAGTTAAATTGAAGCAGCGGATCCCTGAGATAAATTATAACTAAAAAATAAAGAGATAATAAATCTCTTAAATTCTAATATATTAAATAATATATTTTAATAAATTAAATAAACAATTAAAATAATAAATAAAAAAAAATCATATCATAAAAAAGATAATATTTCTTTTAATTTTTTTTTAAAAATTAACTGTTTTTAAAGTTTTTTTACGTAAATTCAGTGTTATAATTTTAATGCTGTAAATATAAAATAAAAAAAAGGACGTCAAAATGGGCCACATGAAACAGAAATGGGGATCTAATAAATGACGTCTCCGGTACGAGGCCGCTGCGCATTCTTAGATTGTCATTTCAAGGGTGACCTACCCATCCTCTGCAACATATAGCCCAGCCCTTTGTTTCCCTCATTCAGCCTTTACTCTATTAATCCCTAATCGCACTTTTTCCTGGCTTCGCCTGTGTTCCCCGTGTATAATCTTTATTGTCTGAAAAGTCAAAAAATTCGCTTATACAAACTACTTTTTCATTAAAAAAAATTATAATAATGCCTTCATTTTTAATTTAAAAAATCAGTATTTTATGGACAAATAACGATTCCTTAAAATATTAATGTAATTCTTCATTATAATTAATTGAGAGATGGGTAATTGGAGAAACGTAGGAAGCAAATTCAGTAGGAGGAGCTTGGCTGGGATTACGAATTGCAACATCAGTTCCACCCAACGAGGTCTGACAACCTTTATTCAACTTTCATTCAATTTTTCCTCTGCACCCACGTACCCTATTTTTGATTTGTTTCATGACCCTCCCTGTTTTGTTTTTTCTCTGCAGTGCAAAATGAGCAAGTCCTTGCACAACACCCACAACCCTCTAAAAGGATGCTCTCTCCTCTCGACGACTCTACCAGCAGTTAATTAAGCAGAAATGCCGTGGTTTTAAAAAGGACGACAAAACATTTTCATTTAGAAAACATGTGATCAAGGCAAATTAACGTCAAAGACGGCGTTACTTTTCCACGGGAGGACAAAGTGCCCAAAAGCTCCGCATAATGAGCAATCTCTCACCATCATCATTTTTGTCTCTTGTAAGGGTCAGCCCGAACCCAAGGTCAAATTCTATTTACATAGAGGATCGTGATTTGTACCCAAAGAAAGTAAAAAAAGAATGAACGAAAGGAACCATCTTCACCTCCCCCCCCCCCCCTCCCCCTTTTGTGTCTTTTCAATGAACGTCCTTTTTCTTAAGAATCTTTTCGTGCATTAATATGTAGAATCCTCGTTTTACGCTTCCCTTTCAAGGACTGCCCTCTCTTACCTCTCCTCATTCTGTTTCTCTTGGGGTCCCTTCCATTCTCAGCCACCAAGAACAGAGTGAAGGCAGAAGAAGAAATTCTGTTCAAATATGGAGGTTCGTTCAAGAAGACCCAGACACGCCAGCCCAGACCGTGCCAAAATATGCAGTCTGCAGCAAAAGGTTATGTCCGTTAAAAAGGTTCAAGTTGTTTACTATCTGTCCCGAAGTGGCCTTTTGGAGCATCCCCATTCCGTGGAAGTCACCCTTTTGGCCAATGAACCTCTTCGTTTGAAGCGTAAGTAACAGTGAACTATCATATTTTCTATCCGCTTGTTTGAGAGCACCAAGTTGTTTTGATGAAGACCTTCGATTTGTTGATATTGTAATTTGTATTGATAAAAGATGTCTTGGATCGGCTCGTGGCCCTCAGAGGAAGTGGCATGCCTTCTCTATATTCATGGTCTAGTAAAAGGTAGGACTTTTTGCTTCCCGCCTCTCGCTCTCGTGCACATTTGATGTTGTTCGGATAAAACGTAACTTCTCCAGTTTTAGGAGCTATAAGAGCGGTTACGTATGGTACGACTTGGCAGTGAACGATATAATACACCCATCAGAAGCAGCAGAATATGTACTCAAAGGATCTGAACTCGTCGAAGGCTGCTCTGGTTAGTCTCTTGAAGATTTATTATTATCGTAGCGGTACAAAACCCAACTCCGCTTTTGGCATAGAATTAATAAAAACATTTGCATTTGTTGCAGAAAGATTTCAACATCTTCATGTGAGCAACAGACAAGCAACTCATCAAGAGCCAAATTTAAAGAGTAAACCATTCCATTCAAGTCCACACAGAGAGGCTGAAGAATACGAAGAGTACGAAGATGGAGAGAAAACAAGCTATACAAGCTCCACCACCACACCCCCTTCTCGTTGCTCTAGAGGTGTATCCACTGATGAACTTGATGAACACCACGACACTAGGCCTGAGGCCCACAACCCCACCAATAAGGTAACTGCTAACGACTCGCCACCACCTCCCTCCAAACCATTTGAAGATGGCAGTGCAGGTTTAGTACCGAGTCATAACTCGGTGCTGCTGCAACTGATCGCGTGCGGCAGCTCGGCGCTATCAAAGGCAAAAAGCGCACCATGCGTGAGTACTGTGGTGAAGAAGAGCGAGAGTCTTCAGAGCTGGGTGGCTGTGCGCAAGAGTGCAGTGAAGCAGTCGGAGGCAGAGATGATCAACTACATCTCGGAGAACCCAAGATTCGGGAATTTGCAGTCAGAGGAGAAGGAATATTTTAGCGGGAGCCTGGTTGAGTCAATGAAGGCAGACTGGGACGCATCCGAGGCCGAGCCAGTCCTCAACAAGTCCAATTCCTATAATGAAGAAAGGTTAGGCAGCTTGTGAGGTGCTGTCTATTAATTCTTCCCATGTACATTACTTATTTTTCTTTTATGTCCGTACAAATACTTGTGATTAATGTGCAGGAGCGGCTGCAAGGTAGGCGAGGTAGAGGAAGAAGAGAAGATGGAGAAGAAGGGAGGAGCGAAAGGGAAATGCATCCCTCGGAAGAAATTTTGTGGTTCATCCAAAGAAAACAGGAAATGATGATGGTTACACCCAGCCAGTAATTAGATTTAGAGGGGTTGTTGGCTACTGTATGTTCTGGAAGTGTGGTCGCGTTACAAAGTAGGTGGGAAATCTTGACGACGGTTGAAACAGGAAGGACGCTGGTTCTCTGTAATTGGATTTGATTGCACAAATTAATAACCTTTGATGAGGATGTGTTTGGAGGTCTTATCAATGAGATCCTGATCATCGAAATTCCAAAATCCTTGTTTCCAATGAGTAATCTCATACACGGATAACAAAACAATGTGTCTTCTACCCCCCTCAATTCCCTTGTTTGCGTTCAAAATCCTCTGCCTTCTTGTGGCTTGGGTTTTATATATATATATATATATATATATATATATATATATATATATATAGCATGTGATGGTGTTAAATAAAGGAAATACCAATGTCCACCTGTACACAAACACAAATTTCATAGGGAAGTAAATTCGTACAAGGAATTTTTTTGAGTTAGTACGTACCCACAAATAATGTTAGACGTAATAAGAATATGAGTAGGCGAGACAGCTGCCCGTGAAGGTCTAAAAGAAACCAAGATTGGATTTTGGTTTAAGACTGACTGGATTAAACTACCACTAAACAGCCCCTGAAGGTCTAGAAGCAAATTTATTGGATTTTTTAATGTATTTTGTCAAAATCTGTATATGACTCATCACCTATACTTCGTTCATAAAGCCTTCTGCAAAAAAGTAGAAGCCTCTTCATTGAAGTGGGATTATCATGCTCGCACCTATCCTTGTTCACACTTGGAAATCCGAGCAGGACAATCTATGAACACGTGACAAATATTTGACAAGATACACTTACAACTTTATAACGTGAGAAGTTTAAAGCTCATAGTTACTAGACCTACACTGAACTGCCCACTCATTGGTGGGACAATATCTATTCTCTTCGGCATCTTTCCAGAGACGATTCGTCTTTAGTTTAAAATTGAAAAGGATAAATGGATAATGCTATGGTAATACTAATATGGTCTATGATCTTGGTCGTTATCTGAAAGATGGCATTCCCCTAAATCTCATGGGACCCTCCCAACAATATTTCAGTGCTCTGTCTCTAGCGAAGATTTCAATTTAAACAAATTGCGGCATGCTTAGCATATAAAATCCACAAATTTTGATACGATGGATAGATAGTGACGTGCTGCGCTGTCTGGTATCTTGGGAAGTTTAAATAACAGACGTAATGGGGCAATAACCAAAAGAAAAGAAAGAAAACTAGGAAATGTAATGGTCAAGGTCAAGCGGAGGATCAGGCTAATCTATTTAAATCACCAATTGTGCTCCCAAGTTATTGGATATGTTTTGAAAGTGGCTTTTAGCCTTTCACCAGCATGCCGACGCCCTTTTTACCTACTGATTTTGCATACGCTTATCTCTTATAATCTCTTCTTTTTTAAAATAAAATAAAATAAAATAAAATAAAATAAAAAACTTTCCTTTTTGAAAGAAGCCTTGTTCTGTATATATAAAATGGTCCTACGTTGTTCGTTCTTACGTAGTGTACTTGAATAGATGCCGACGATCACTTCAGAACCAGAGCCTTTAGCAACCCTGTATCTTGGGTTCTATGAGGAAGACCATTTCACGGTATCAATTAAAGTGCTCCACTCTCAGAAGCCAATCCGGACCCACCCTTGTGCTTTCATTCCTGCGACTGATTTTTCCTATCCTTGATTGGGGTCGAAATTATACAGCAACTAGTTTCAGGAACGATTTACTTTCAGGTCTAACTATTGCAAGTCTCTGCATTCCTCAGGTAATTCTGAGCCCATCCTTAAAACATCCAACTCATACAAACAGCGAGATAGGCTCATTTTTTTGTGGGTTGGAATATTATGAAGGCATTGGTTATGCGACTTTAGCAAAGCTGGATCCTGAATACGGCCTCTGTAAGTGATTATTATCTTACTTTTCCTTTCAATTTGAATTAAATTAATAGATTCAGTATATGAAATAAATTAATGATGGGGGAAAAAACCAATTAGATACGAGTGTAGTGCCACCAATTACGTACGCTTTAATGGGAAGTTCAAGAGAGGTAACAATAGGACCAGTGGCCGTGGTTTCGTTGCTGTTGTGCTCAATGATTCAGAAGTTAATAGACCCTTCGGCTGATCCAGTGGGTTACAAGAAGCTTGTTTTCACTGTCACTCTATTTGCTGGTATGTTTGAGGCTGCGTTTGGACTCTTGAGGTGGGATTTGTTCTGTTCCCTGAATGAGATATATATATATATACATTCATGAGCGTATTACTTGTGAGGCTGTCAAGTAACCTTGCCAAATAATATGTAGGTTGGGGTTCTTTCGGATTTTCTGTCCCATGCTGGTATTGTTGGATTCACGGCGGGAGCGGCCACAGTAATTGGACTTCAACAGCTGAAGGGGCTATTTGGGATCAATCATTTCACCAACAAAACCGACGTCATCTCTGTCGTGAAAGCCGTCTGGGAATCACTTCATAATCCCGTACGTATATCTTTTTCTATTCCCTTTTGGTTTGAGATCCCGAAAGCATGTCAGTTTGAGGCAACAGATATTTTTCATGCAAAGATCAATCATCATTCCTTACCTTGAGTCGCCGCGTGTAAGAAAAAATTTTGAATTTTTAAAATTTTTAATATAAAAATTAAAAATTCTTTGTTTGATTTTAAAATAAAAATTTTGATTTTCAAAAAATTTCAATTTTTGAAAATATTTTTTAAGTAAAGATTTTCATGAAAAAATTACTATAAAAAAAATAGAAATTGATGATTTTCATAAAGATGGAAATCTTTATAAAAAATAAAATATAATTTTATTCTTTAATATTTTATATAAATTTTTTTTATAAAAATAAATTTAATTGTTAATATATTTTTTAATAATTTTAAAATTAATATAAACTGAATAAATTATTAACAATAATTTATTATATTTTTTGTTAAAAAAATAAACAAACAAAAAAAATTTAAAAAATAAATAAATAAGAGTATTTTTAAAAATTTTATACATAAATAAAAATTTTAAAAAAATATTATTTAAAGATTCTTAACAATTTTAAAAGTCAATTAAATACGTTTTATACATTCTCAAGAATTATTATTTCTATCAATCATGTTTATCAGAAAATATGATTCTCAAGAATAAAAAACTTTATCGTATACCAAATATCCCCTAAAGTAAAAGAAGTCGCACGGCCCTTTCGTTGAAAAAATCTCAAAATAATAAATAAAGTTTTTTGTTCAAAATAAAATTGAAAAGCATTCAATACTATTTCAAGGAAAAGACAAATTTATCCTGTGGTGTTTTAAATTTTTTTAACAAAAAGTTCATTTATTTTATTTAATATTATTATTATTCATTTTTTTCATCTAATAAAAATATAATAATTTAAATATAATTTCATTATTTATTTTTAAAAAAGTTTATTTTAAAATTTGTTTTAAATTTTGATAACTATTGGACCGGCCTTAATCATTATTATATTTAAAAGTGATTATTTATATTATGAAAATTAAGATAATAAAAATATTTTTATTATGGGTATTCTCTTTCATAATTAATTTTTGTTACAAAAAGTGGTCCCTATGGGATGGGTGAAGTCCGAATCACATTATGGTAAGCAGAAACGATGATTCTCTATAAATTAAATAAATACTCCTGTATCAAATGATTTCAGATTTTTATCGTAATGAACTTGCATTTATGTGAAAAAAAACTCCTCACTTTCATCCGTGACATTCTAATTGCGAAGATCTGAAATTCTTGAAATCTAGAGGACCAGAGTCCATTTCTTCAAAAAATAAAAATAAAATAATTTCCTCCTAAACATGCAGTGAGCAGATTTCACAACATAAAACGACTTGTCACATAACTTGAAGAGGTGGTATTTAATTTATTAATAGTGGATAATTTTTTTTTATTAATAGTATTCAAATAATTTTATTATTTAAATATTGTTTGTGGATTAAATAATTTTTCTAATTTAAACGAAGAATTCTCACATTAACGCTAATATTCCTTTCTTCAACTGCAGTGGAATCCCCGCAATTTTGTCCTGGGGTGTTCCTTCCTCCTTTTCATCCTTTTTACCAGATTTCTGGTGAGTGATATATAGAATAACGTACATATATTTGTCACGTCTACTTTGGTTTGGTAACTTTGTCGGAATTGGTTCCTCAAATATATTTGTGTAATGCACGGGCTAATTTTACCGCCAGGGTAAAAGGAAGAGGAAACTATTCTGGCTGTCAGCAATCTCTCCTCTTGCGTCAGTTATACTATCCACCCTCTTTGTTTTTATTACACGGGCAGATAAAAGTGGAGTTCATATTGTGAAACACATAAACGGAGGACTGAATCCAAGCTCTATCAATCAGTTAGAGTTGAAGGGCCCCTATGTTGGAGACGTCGCCAAAATTGGACTAGTAATTGCTGTTGTTGCACTCACTGTGAGTCCTTGAGCCTCAAGTTTTCAATTATTACCATTTTCATCTTCGACCTTGTAATCCTAATTAATGATTTGATTATACTTACAGGAATCAGTCGCTGTTGGCCGATCTTTTGCTTCTATGAAAGGATACCACCTTGATGGAAACAAAGAAATGCTCTCCCTAGGATTCATGAACATCATAGGATGTTTCACCTCTTGCTATATATGTTGCAACTGGTAAGTTATTTGTGATGGATTGAGACGGACATGTACACTTCTTTCCTTTTTTGTTTCTTTCAATTTTCATGAACATCATAGAATTTTTATTTGTTTAAGGGATGAGGCAGTAAAACATATATGAAAATGCAGGTTCGTTCTCCCGTACGGCGGTCAATTTCGCCGCGGGTTGTGAAACGTCGGGGTCAAACATTGTGATGGCTATTACGGTCATCATATCACTGCAATGTTTCACGAAGCTCTTGTATTTCACTCCAACAGCGATCCTTGCCTCCTTTATCCTTTCTGCTCTCCCGGGACTCATAGACCTCAATGAAGCTTATACAATTTGGAAGGTTGATAAGCTTGACTTTCTCGCTTGCGCAGGATCCTTCTTCGGTGTCCTCTTCTCGTCTGTGGAGATTGGTCTGCTAGTGGCAGTAATTAATACCACTTTTGCATTTTTACTTTTTCTGCCTGTTACTAATTGTTATCCTTATTATTTTGGTATATAGAAAATAAAATTCCTAAACCCTCTGTTACCCTCATCATCTCAACAACTTAATTCAATCATAGCCCTTATTTTGTCCTTTGTATAGCATGCATACCTCGCCACTTTATTGGACCAATATCCACTGTTGTTTCAACAATATGTGTGATGCAAAGTAGATGCACTTGTACACTCCAATGTCCCGGGAAAAAAATAGTATGAACTGGGCCCCATTAGATCTATATTTGTCACCACCTTCTTAGAAATGCGACAGAACAGCGTATTTGTCATCACCTTTTAAGTGTCCTTAGGTCGTGTAATTCTATGATATTGCAGTCTCCTGTATGGTTTACCCTACTTTCGCCCAATTAATCAAAGACAAGCTAATGCTATCGAGAGAAAAAGGATAATGCTTTCAATTCTTGCCATCTTCAAAGAAAATTAAACTACAAATAAACTCTTAGTGCATATATAATATTAAGTAAATTTGATTTAAGGGATACGATTTATTTGACAAGTAAATCGACATCATCTGAATTTGCAGGTGGTGATATCCTTTACAAAGATAATTCTGATCTCAATTCGACCTGGCACAGAAACTCTAGGAAGGCTGCCTGGAACTGATATGTTCTGCGACGTGCATCAGTATCCTATGGCTGTTCAGACAGCCGGAGTTGTAATAATACGCGTCAAGTCTGCCTTGCTTTGCTTTGCTAATGCCAATGCTGTCAGACAAAGGTATCGTTCGCATGTAACAAGTTGTTCTACTTCCGCAGTATCAAAATTAATTAAGAATAGAGTGGCTAATTCTTCAGCTTAATTTTGTTTCAAAGGATTATGAAATGGATCACTCAGGAAGAAGCAGAGGAGAACAAGGAAGAAACCAGAAGGAAAATTTAGCTCGTAATCATTGACACCTCCAGTAAGGGATTTCTTTTTTTTTTTTGGGCTGAAAAGAAAAAGGGAATTGAAAACCTTTAAAAGAAAATGGTCAAAGGGAGAAAATAACGAATTAATTGCATCTGTTTCTTTGGTCTAATAAACATTTTTTCACTGATAAATGGTAACTTGAAGAGCCATCACCAAGGATGGTTCTGTTTTTTCTGCTTATACGAAGTAACATTCAACTGATGATCGGTTCATTATATTCTTATCGTAGATTAACATTGACACCTCCGGAATTGCTTCTCTAGAGGAGCTGCACAAGAGTTTGATTTCACATGGGAAGCAGGTAAGGGAGACTTCATTTGGATTGGTGTGATACACAGTAATTTTGCAGTTTTTCATATCTGCAGAGATCTTCTTGACCTACTCTCATATCTCACGCAGCTAGCAATTGCCAACCCCAGGTGGCAAGTGATTCACAAGCTAAAGGCTGCCAACTTTGTCAGCAAAATTGGAGGAAGGGTTTTCTTGACTATTGCTGAAGCTGTTGGCTGTAGGCTGGATTGAGTCTCAGGATATGTGTGTGGGAATATTATGAAGGTATTGGCTACTTGTCTAGTTGGAATTGGAATGCCATACTCCTTATGATGTTTGCTTCTGTCTAGGGTTTGCTGTCCGGTAGTCGTTTCATGTAGATATTGTGGGACAGAAGAATAAGCCATCCCATCCTATTCCTGTTAGACTCACAGGAATTACGTATCGGGTTCTGTAATATATGGGTGTGCGATTGTGACCTACTAAAACTAATGTTTGATGTGCGTGAAATTCATGCAATTCCTAGGTGTTCCTGTATGTATTCTTTATCTGTCGCCCTCACCCCACAAAAAACTCTTAACAAGGCGAAGAAATTTTCCAAAAAAAAAAAAAAATACAGCATGGGCTGTAACTTGATAGATGAAGCAATAAATATAATAACTTCAACTTCAATCTAACCTTTTGAATCACTAAATACCAGACACCGGAGAAATTCTTGAATATTGAGTTATATTTTTTGCTTTAGCCTGTCTGCTTTTTCTTCGATAGAAGTCCAGTATTGCTTGTTGACATGAAGCTGTAATAAAATAAGATAACTAGTAGCAGCAATAACTATTAACGTAGATGGGGATGGAATAATCAGATTGTGCAAATGATAGAACTGCTGTGTTCACTGAAGGATATTATGACTTGGGGTCGTTCATCACTACGCAAAATCTGACGTTTATTAAACATGTTTGGGATTCAATGGAACAGAGAATTCACGTGGACTTATTATAAAGGGAAAGCCATAGTTGGAAGAATTGATATCACTGTTCAATCCCTTTATTTTGTTTTTGTTTTTATTTATTTACAAATACTTACATTTCAAGCATCTTTCATCTAAAAGATGCTTTAAAATTTTGAATTAAATAAATAAAGTGAAGTATTGACAAATGAATTCGGGCTGCCACTTTGTGTCTTTGTTAGGGGTTTAGAGACTTGAAACATCGGCAAAATGCGTCTTAAACTTGTGGCCATCTCTTTCCCCTCAAGGACTTTGCGAAGGTTAATCTTATGGAAGTAGAAGAGCGAATAAGCCCTTTTCCGGAAGCGGCGTGCATCTTGATTATTCTGCCTCACCTTAGCAATGAATGAGAATGCTTGACCAGTTGGTTAAGAGGTTGTTGCCCCTGGGCTTTACACAAAAGACCCTTCACTCTTTCCGTCATCTGCGTTTAGAAGGATTTTCATCCCCATAGATCATAATTAGAGGCTGATCTGTATAACTCACGAGACGAAAATGCAAAGGTATGTCCATAAAAAGAATACTGTGAATTAAACCTTCCCAAAACTTCCCCTTGCATAGGGGACTGCCCTCTGATATCCTAAACAAGTTGGGGGAGATTTTCTGCTAGTTTCTTGTTTGCAAGGCGATTTCCCATTAGTTCTGCTTCGTGTCATAACACCGGAACTGCCGTACCATTTGCCATGCAATGCGGTCGGCAGAGTCGATTCCTGACATTACCCAAAACCCATAACAGAGATGTGAGAATCACGCTGGAATCTTCGTTTCAAATGTAAGCATGCTGAATTTGGAGATAAGTTGCATACCAGAAACAACACAGTCGCACAGTGCTTGACCACCTCCAAGTTCATGCGAACATCATCAAGGCTCCTGCTTCAGAATACGCATAAATCCCTATCGTCCAATTTTACTTAAACTAATAGCCAATATATAAAATTAAGAAGCAAAAGAACAAAATGCATACCTGTGCTTTTGTTGTCCCAGGCCAAAATAAGAAGCCAATGTTGCCATCTACCCATAAACAAAAACAAAGGTTATCGGGACAGGAATGAAGATTAGGTTGTGACATGTTACGTTAATAAAAACCTACATACCTTCATATTACCAGCCCTTCTCCCAAACTTGTCAGTTAGGATCCCCAAAGAATCAATAATTCCAATTGGTACTGGGGGTGGCCTACCTATATCTTCAAAGGCCTCTTTGATACGAATACAGTCGAACCTTTGGATGTTATGGCCTGCCCACACCCTTCCATTCAAAATACTGAATATCCTGTCTGCAACTTCCTCAAAAAATGGTGCATTTTTCACTGCTTCACGTGTTATGCCATCACATCTACTGGACTTCACTGGGACTACGCATAGATCTTTGGGTCTTATCAGCGTGGTATAGCTCTCCAGCTCCTCAAGTTTCTGGGCGCTCACCACAATTGCACCAAACTCCAACACCCAAAACCGTTGTCCACCCTTGTTTGGTACCGTAGTTTCCAAATCAAAGAACACAATCTCGGGTGTGCGCTCTTTGCATGAATTACCGACCTCCATGGCAAGGATTTTCTGCCTCCCTTCAACTTGGATTCCATCTTTAACTACAACGTATAAATAGGTAGTCCTGTGAAACAGAAAAGTGCAGGTAGAAGAAAGACAATTCTTCTCTGTTGAGATTGATTGTCTTTTAGTTCAAGTCACTGTTAGGTTTTGCATGAAGGGTAAGGCGGTCCTTAGCTTCTTGAGGATGTTCTATATAAAGCAAGTCCAGTTAGACAGGAATATTAACAGAAAGAAACAAGATTACTTTTCATTCATTTCTCCTCTCTTTCTTTGCCTCTCAAGCAGGAAACTTTCAATCAGACCCTATGGAAAGCTTCGGCCGTTGGGCCACTGCTGAATATTTTGGGACATTCCAAGCAGTCTCCCATGCCTGTGCTATGCGGGAATTGATTCTCGGTCACGAGGTATGCCAAAATTAGTATATCATATTCTCCAACTTGTCGGAGTCAACTTTTGTGACAGCATATGAGAAAATTTTTAAAATATTATTCTAATTTCAAATAGCAAATATATGATCTTGGACTTTTTTTTGGGGCGAAAAAACTGATCTTGGGTCATGATTGTTATGGGCTTTGGAAAATATGGGATATAGTATAGATGGACCAGGGTAAAGTATCAGTCCAAAGATTTTGTGGTGAATAATAACGAAGGGTGTTGTCCTCCAAAAAAAATATTAAAAAAAAAAAAATGAAGATCAAATTTACATTTCGTCTGTTGTGTGTCACGAGTCACCATATGTACTATCATCCCCGCTCACGGTGGTGCGGCGTACTATTGGTTGGCAGGTAGGCTGTTCTCCTTTTAACCTCCGAATCAAAACATACTTGTACTGAAAACAGTTAAAACATACATGGTAAAATTCACCACTCTTGTGCTGGCATATCAAATACGATGTTTCATTCCCTCAACCTTCTCTTTTGGCGAAAATAAATATCCTCAGGAATCATGACTCCATTTGTGAATCTGAGAACGGTCCATGAAAGCTTGAGTCCAAGCAGACCCAATAACCCCCCCCCCTTTTTTTTTCTGGACAGAACCCTATAACCGTTAGAAAATCACACGTGATACTCGAATAACCCTATTCCTCTATAGCTAACGACATTATCTAACCGCACCAGAATTAAATTATGCAGATTATCAGCCTCGTTAGATTAAGATCAAAACAAAAGAGAAATTTATGCTCGACAGCCCATTAGATTAAGAAATACTATAACGCATTACTTTGACTACCCACCGATCACCATAGTTTGTAATAATGTTCTATAAACTCGACAATCCAATAAATATCTCGGATGTATTTTTAGTCCAGCAGAAGAGTGCAGGGAGGATAAAGAGTACAGATGAAACGTAAATTGCCAGCGTCACTTATTACTGAATACGAAGTTTATGATACTCATCCAAAAAGGGAGTTTTAAGTAGGATTTAACTGGCGATGGGGGTAATATTTTCAATACTGTTGAACCTAAATTCCACAAGGGCTAGATCTGCCATTATTATTTTCGGATAAACATTACATATTGCCAAGCCAAAATAAAAATACAGCAACAATAACACAGTACACAATACATTGAGATTAAACAAGGGCAGCAGAGGTTAGAGGGATAAGTGCTTTCTTAATTCTCTCTACAGCTGCCTGCAACGTAGAGAGGGACTCTGCATAAGATATGCGGATGCAACTATCGTCTCCAAATGCACTCCCTGGCACCACGGCAACCTGTAAATCAACAGAAAATCACCAGTCTTGACTTTTGAGACATTTTAAAAGTTTTACTGTTGCTATCATGCCTTGTTCCCCAGCTATCCCGATACCCTCAGCCCTTCTCTTTAATCTCTATATAGTGAGATGATCTATTCTTTATTGACATTGATCAACACCATGGATGAAGCCATGCAGAGATCTTTTCTCTCTTTCTGGTTATTGTCAATTTTGTCACATTTCAAAAAGAGGGAAGACTCTTTCTTGCTAATAGAAGTTCATATTTTCTCGGCCACTCTTATTAAATTTTAAGGGAAAAAAGGTGAAATAAAAGATCCTTTAAAAACTTTCTGCTCATAAAACGCCACAAAAATATTAGTAGGCATAAAATGAGTATACCTGACCCCTGTCCAGCAAGTATCGAGAGAGTGACTCAGAATCCTCAATTATGCCAAATCCTTCAGCTTCTCTTCCAAAGTAGGAGCTGAAGTCAATGAATAGATAAAATGCTCCCTGCAAGTGAGACGGAAAGTCTAATTAAGGAAGTAGAAAAGCAGAGGGCAAAAGAGATAAAACATGACGAGGATAATTATCAAGCAATAAGCAAATAAATAATTGAGTTTGAACCTGGGGTTCTGAAATCTTGACACCATCTATTTCACTAAAACTTTTAACCAAGAAATCCCGCCGATCCCTAAATGCTTTCACCATTGTGGAAACTGCCTCCCCACCAGCATAGCCAAGTCCTAATGCAGCAACTCCTGCTTTCTGAGATATACTACTGGCCCCTGAAGTGAACTGAATTCAATAATGTACAATAGGATGTTAGATGCTGTATCAATAAACATAGCACAACTAGTCCAAACCAATTTCAAAGGAATGCTAGAAAAAAACTAATTACTGAATCTTGTAAAACCTAAGAATCTATTAAATGGAGCAAAAATTAACCAAGAGAAATATGATGTAAGCCTTGCATAGCTGATGTGGCAAAAAAATACAGCATACCTGACTTTGAATCTTTCCACATGCAGCGATAAAATGCTTTGGACCAGCAATATATCCAAGACGCCAACCAGTCATTGCAAAGGCCTACAGGTAGCCTTTCAAAACATAAGAATCCCATCCTTAGGCTTGTAACATCATGTCATAATTATGTCAAGATAAACAACCATAGTAGGAAATACAGAATAGAGATTGAGAATAAGGTAAGAATGAGGGAATAACAACAGGAAGACCAACAATGTACCAAAAAACCTTTTAAAAACAATTATAACTTTTTTCTGGGCATTAGCAGTTACTACTCTACCAGTAAGCGAATGTATCATTCCATACTAACCTTAGAAAATCCATTAACAGTTAGAGTTCTATCCCACATGCCGGGTAAAGATGCAAAGCTTGTATGAGTTGCTGGTGCATAGATTATGTGTTCGTAAATTTCATCAGAGAGAACCTGAATAAAATGCCCATTAAGATCTTTAAAAATCAACAAACATCTAGTTTGTGTACATTCAAGCACGTTAGAATTAGTGAGGGATATAATTGTACCAGAAGCCTGGGGTGCTTTGCTACGATCTGGGCTATCTCTTCAAGTAATTTCTTAGGGTATACAGATCCCGTTGGATTAGATGGTGAGCAGAGGATAAGCAATCTTGATCTTTCAGTAAGTTTGGATTCAAGGAGTTTTGGATCTAATAGAAAATTATCCGAAATGCGTGTTGGAAGACTCACAGGTATTGCATCAGCCAACCTTGCCATTTCTGGGTAACTAACCCAAAATGGAGCTGGAATAATGACCTGAATCATTCATAGACTTGGTTATAAGTACCTTAATTTAGTACAAAAGGCAAAATAATAGATTTATATAATCAGTTGTCAAAAATCACATATGGAAACATGAGCACAGGGTGTAGTGACTTTTTTATGGGCTTGACTTCAGGCATAGTAGTGAGCATATACACCATGAAACCAGAACATATAGGCAAATTTTGTTACCAAAACAGAGAAGTACTACATGGAGAGGAAAGGCTTTAAAAATTAAAAGACCAATTGCAGAATTTCTTAGCAAACAAGGAAAGTTAATAAGTTCAGAAAGATTGCAGACAGATTCTGCCAGTGCAAACACACAGAGACACACAGAAAACCATCTGAAGGGGAGTTTGGGGTTGGATCTATTATTGAAAAGAAAATTTTATTCTCCCGCTTTTGGATTTAGCAACAAACATTATTAGCTTCTGTAAGGACAAGAGAAAAAGAAAAGGCAAACTTGAATTTTGACGATGCCTAAAAAACCAGAAGTTGGAAAGCCTATGCTACAGATGATATAAGAATTTAGTAATTCAAATAGTCACCAATGATTTTGCATCATAACTTCATCCAATGTTTATTAAAAGGGTATAAACCTCATCCCCCGGCGAACAAACTGCTAGTACTGCTTGAACGAGACTCTGCTTGGCTCCATTACTAACCAAAATCTGATCAGTAGTATAAGTAATTCCGTTCTCCTCTGCATTAACAATAGCGGCATATTGTGAAAACGCCCGTTTCAGATAATCACAAAGCATGTTAATCCAGTGACCAGTCTACCAGAAATGCGTCGAACATTTAAACTAACCTTTTAGCTTATGACAAATTGCTTGCCGGAGCTCTAGTGTTCCCGCGTTTGGGGTGTATCTCGTGTAACCTTCGCGGATTGCAGTTATTCCAGCCTACCCAGACAACACAAAAAAATAAAGGTGACTTTTTTCTGGTGTTTTGAATAGTAAAGTGTATAAATTCGATAAACAAGGATTTTACTTATACCTCAGCTATAACAGCTGGTGTATCAAAATCAGGTTCTCCGGCAGCTAACCGAATAACGGGAACGCCAGCTTGTAAAAGAGCTGTGGCCTGGTCACTTATGGCCACAGTCTTTGAAGGCTTGAGAGAGTTTACTCTTGGGCTCAGACCAATATCGACGCCCATTTCATGGAAATTACTGTCCGCCTTCACCAGCACAACGTTACAATTCAGCCGTACATGTTTTCCAGTCTTCAAAGTCCTACCAAAACAAGCAATCCATTATTAGCAATCAACAGCACAGAAAAAAATTAGTGAAACAGAAACCAAAATAGACTCACTTGAGAGAAAGAGTGGAAAGCTGCGAAGAAAAAGAAATGGATCTGTAAACACTCTGAGAAACAGGATTAACACCGAGACAATGGTCTCGGAGTCCGATTCGGGAGTTGCTTGCATGATATAATGAGTTAGCCATGGAAACCACAGAATGGAGAGCCGGGAAGGCGAATTGCTGAATGGGAATCAAAGTCGCCGAACACAATAAACAAAGAAATTGTTGATTTAAGCTCCTCTAAGAGTTAGTAGAGGTAGGCGGAGGGGTTGGTGGGAGGGATTTTTTTGTTTGTGGGGGGAACTTAACCGTCAACCGAGTTTGAGTTGGTAGACTAAGACTGGGAAGAGAAAGCAGAGCATGTATAAATAAAACCATTGGGCTTGGTCATTGGGTCCACATCATTAGAGAAATATTTAATCGGCCTAATTATTAGGTCATGGTGCCCATCTCCTGCTGCACTCGCTTCATAAGATTATGGATCTATACTTTCCCATGATTACTGCCCTTTTCTTGATTTTGACGAAAAAAAAATTATTAATTACAATACTATTTTTACTATTTCTTATTAAAATTATAAATATTAGTATTTATGATTATAGATTAAAAAAATAAATTTAATAGATAAAAACAGTACCTACCTTATTAAAATTTAAGAGTTTTGACTTAATTGATTACAAGCGTAAAATAAAAAAAATTACTAAATGATAATTTAAATCTTAAATTTACTGACAATAAGAACAGATTATATTATTAAAATTATTAGTCTCGTAATGCCATCACCTTCTTTCAATTATTTCATTTAATTTTATTTTATTAAATTAAATGATCAATCGAATATATTTTTCAATTACCGTTTCTTATCTAATTTAATGAATTAACAAACATTCATAAAAAAAAAAAAAAAAATTATAGAATGTTTATCATGCGCTTCTAAATTAGTCATGTCCTGAGCGGATGGGGACTGTCGGGATCCGACAATTTATGAAACATTAGTCTTTGCGGATATATTTTGGCTTGCTGTCCTTTCTCTTTGGTATTTCCATAACGCTGATCTTTATTGGTTTACGTATTCTGTCGTTACTTGCACCTATTATTCCTTCTCCGTTGTCATAGGTTGCTTCGGCTGCCCATCACAGAAATATGTTGTGGCATGTAAAGAAAATGGTAGAGATGCTCGAAAGTTTTATTTTATTTTAATAGCTTGTCTATTATTAGAATGTATGAGTAGGTGCATGCCCCAGTAGAGCAGCAGCCACGATTTTTTTTTTTTTTTAAAAAAGCATTTTCGTGACAATTATTGTTCACTGTTAGATTAAAGAATGAAGAATACCACCCCAAAAAAAAAAAAAAACACTTAAAGAATACGGAGGAGCAAGAGCCAACAAGAAAAATTGGAAACTTGGTTAATTGAATTATTGATGGACAGAGAAATCATCAAAATGTTGAGATAGAATTGTTGGAGGAGCTATGCTATGGGATGTCGCATTATTCCCTACCTACTCCTCTGACCTCTCATTCTCACTCCTATCAACACGCCCCCCTGCTGCCCCGCCCGCCATCAGTTCCGAAATCACGACTACAGCTAGATTCTCTTTTATTGAAGTTAGAAGGAAAGTGAAAAAAAAAAAAATAGAATTTAAAATATCTAAATTATAATAATTATTTTTAATTATTATTTATTATATAATATAGAGTTCACGTATACGTTATTAATTAAAATATACGTACAACAAAAATTAAACATATAAATAACTATATTTTATTCATTCTGGTTGATTAATTTCAGAGATATAAATGCGGGTAGTTGTATTTTTATCGAAATTTGAACCAACTCGATCACAAATATATTATTTGATTCTGAGATTTGCCCAACATAAAATAACTCGATCCAATGTACACTAAAAGTCAGAATCATAGAAAAATCTGCATAATTAATTTTCTGAACATGACATTAAAATATAATGAGAATTAAATTTCAGTAAGTTCAATAATAAATCATCATCAATATAGCTCATCACGTTATGTTCAGCTGTATAAACTACAGTAAATATCTTTGATCACATGAATGCACTATATCTATGCACATGAGAATCGTACATTAATGACACGTATGACAAGATTAATTATTTTCAGAATATTATATGATGATTATCAATTTATTCTCATATCAAACTACCCCGGTCAGGGTGAGTATTTTCTACTCTCCGGTGCGGGCTTTTATTGCTCCGTCCGACATAGCACACTTTCTCTTTCTTTTCTTATTAATATATTCATAACCGTTGGTAGGACGTCCCCTACTGGTGCACCACACGGATTGCCATGTGACCGTGCTTATTTTTTTTCTTTTCACAATGATAGTCAAAAATATGCTTTCAATAACAAGTATGTTCATCAAAATATAACTATTATCAAAAAATCACTAGTAATCATACTATAAACATAACAATTTCAAATATCACTTTATAAAATATTTTTATGTCAAAATTTCACACTTAAGATGGTAAGAAATTCATACAATGGCAATGGTTATGACATATATTAGTCATTTTATAAGATTCTTCTTCTTTTTTAAATATTAATTTTATTTCTTTATTTTCTTGATGCAGGTTTTCGTTCTATCTGACCTTCTCTTACTAATCAGAGCATAACTCCCTCAATTTAACTCCGATTTAGATGATCTTGATATCAATTTAAAGATAAAACAATTATCTAAAGAGTTGGTATTTGGTACACTGACGGTGAATAATTTTTTATCCACCAACGATATTCAGATCGTACCACGTATCAAAGATAATTTTAAAAAATATTATTTTTAATGTGTCACAATCTGGACACCGCTGGTGGACAAAATATTATCCACCGACGGTAGACCAAATCATTTTCCTTATCTAAAATTCTTATGTTGAACAGTTGAACGAAATATTAAAAAATCATGGTGATATTACTCCCTCAAAATACACGTTATTTCTTCTCAGGTATATTCTGACTTCTACCTACTAATCTGTCCATATCTCCCTCATAATAATTCCAAATTAAGTGATTCTAGTGGCTAAAAATCCGTGACACATAGAGAAAGTTTTTTTATGTTAATCATTTATTTTAATTCCCTACAGAATATTCTCAAAAATTAAAACACAGAACCTATCCTAAAATATTATTCCTTGATTAACTATTTTCTGACCATTGCTTACTAATCGGACCATATCTACCTCATATGGACTCCAAATTGAGTGATTCCAATTGTTAAAAATCCGTGACACATATAACTATAATTTTTATGTTAACCATTTATTTTAATTCCCTACAGAATATTCTCAGAAATTAAAACACAGAAACTATCTTAATATATTCTTCATTGATTAACCATTTTCTAACCATTACTTACTAATCGGACCATATCTACCTCATATGGACTCCAAATTGAGTGATTCTAGTTGTTAAAAATCCGTCACACATATAGTTATAATTCTTATATTGACCATTTATTTTAATTCCCTACATAATGTTTTTAGAAATTAAAACACAGAAGCTATCCTAACATATTCTTCCCTGATTAACCATTTTCTGACCATTGCTTACTAATCGAACCATATCTACCTCATATGGACTCCAAATTGGGTGATTCCAGTGGGTAAAAATCCGTGCAACATACATCTTCATTTTTCATGTTAACTATTTGTTTTAATTTCTTACCGATTCTTCTTAGAATTTTAAAAATAAAAGCTTAAAATTTTGCCACTCATAGCCATACATATGCAGAACTATCTACACCAGCCTAAATATTCAAACATACATAATATGTAACATAATATAGCAACATCCATGACCAATAATCAAAGTTCTAAGATCAAAATTTCATATAAATATTATAAGTTTCAAAATTTTTCTTCAAAAAGAAATATTGTTAAACTTACCTTGAGCACTTAGTCTTCTAGATTTCTCCTTTTTCTTTCTTCCTTTCTTCCTTTCTTCCTCTCCTTTCCTCACTCTACCTTACTTTTATTTTTCCTCTCCCTCACTTGGACGAAATTCCAATGTTATAAAGGTGGGTTTTGCTTATATAGACTATCAAATAATTTACCTTTCATAATCATGGGTCTACCTTATCACAATTAGGATGCACTTGGTTGAATTTTTGGAAAACAAACAACTTATGTTCTTGTCTTCCTCTTCCTTAATCAAGATATGCATAGGAAAATGAGATTTGTATTTTGAAAATTATGATGATATGTTCTTAAGATAAGGGACAAGGTCCCTTTGATTTAGGGATACATTTCCTTTTTCTTTTGTCTTAATCAAATATGATAGATTTGCCTTTTTAGGTGGCAAATTTTCAACCCTTGAATCTTCCTTACTTAGATAAAATTATTTGTGTAGAATAAAGATGTTTTGTCATAATACTATATATTATTACCCACTTGCTAAAATTATGAGTGTAGGATATAGATGTTTTGTCTTAATGCCATGTATTATCATACCACTTGCTAAAATTATGAATGTAGGACATCACACCACTTGCTAAATTTTTGTCTTAATGCCATGTCACCTAATCTTGATTACACCATTATTCTATCACTTTATTTTTATTTTTCCTCTTGAGTTTGGGCTCATTCTTGCCCATTTTATTTACTTTGGTTAAAATTCTATCTTTCATAATGGGCTTATCACATTTTCATGATTTTTGGGCTACCGGTTCAATTTTTATATCATAGTTCAAATCTATGTTTTATTTCTTCTTTGAGCTATTCTATTGACTTGCTAAAAATTCATGTGAAGTAGAAAAACTCTATATGAAGTGTCCATAGGTAAAAACTCAATTTATGGGTGGAGATATTAAACTTAGTAACTTTAACTCTTAAATTAGGAAAAATTACTCTAATCCAATCTTCTTGAAATTTTAATACATTTACTGACTTCACAAAAATTTATCTTTTTTACTCAAGAATTTCACCTTTCTTTAATATATTTATTTTTAATATTTCCTCTTAAATTTTTTCTCTTTACCTATTCCATTAATGTTAAAATATTTTTATGCATATACCTAAGGTAAAGAATTTATAAGAATTATATTTTCTTAAATATCTAAAAATTGTCTATTAAATTTTATTTTCTTACAAGATGTTACATAAATTCACATTAATTTTAATGATTGTCATATAAATTATTGATTTATTGACAGACTATTTTGTTTTCAATGTAAAATCTAATGATACAGAACTTAATAAGTTATTTATTTGGAAAGATATTTATAATCAAACTCATTTAGCAATATTTGAAAGAAAAAGAAGGAGAGAGAGAGTATGTTTTGCCCTCTCTTTTGGTAAATTAAAATTCAAGGCATAGTGAATGTGTTTGGCAAGTCCAATAAGTTAACTTATAACGTATTTGACTAGTTTATAAGTTTGTTTGACCAAATTAGAGGTGTTTGGTAAACGAGTTTATTTAAATAATTTAAACTAGCATTTTTTTTCTTCCTCTCGGATGGAGAGGTTCCTCCCTCTAGGATAGAGAGGTGTCTTCTCTTCTAGGAAGAGTTTGTTGGTAGAGGTTGAACTCTTTTTTGTAGAAAAGACTGCATCAGTCCTTTTCTTGTGGCGTTAAAGCCTTTCCGTTGGATAATATGGAGGAGGCAGGGATGAAAAATAGAGGCAATAGAGTGATGGAAGGTGATACCATCCAGCTCATGGTAGAGGAACAAACCTCGCTAAAACTATCTAAGAGAAGTCTGGTGGAGAAAGTGATGGTGGAAAAACAGCTCAACAGGAGAGTGGTGAAAAACATGGTTAGGAAAGGTTAGGGTGAACCTGAGGGCTTGAGAATAACTGATGTAAGAGCAAACACTTTCCTATTTAACTTTGAAGAGGAGCACACCGCAGAGAGGATCTTGGCAGACGCCCCATGGAACATTTTGGGTCATCTCCTTAATCTTAATATGTGGGACCCTGCAACAACCATCCAAGAGATGGACTTTAGCTATGCAAACTACTGGGTGCAGATCCATGGCCTGCCGCTTGAAGGCCTAAATGTGAATAATGGACACATCATAGGGAGAAGACTGGGGGAAGTGATAGAGGTAGAGGACCCAATCTACGAAGGGAGAATCCTGAGGCATTTCTTAAGAGTCAAAGTCAAAGTAAATGTCAAGAAATCCTTCATCACAGGATTCTGGGTGCCGAGGAGAAATCTTCCCAGAACATGGGCTAACTTAAGATATGAGAAACTACAAGAATATTGCTTCAAGTGTGGGAAGTTGGGGCATGAACAGAAGGACTGTAAAGATGAAAAAGCCATGGCAACCTATGATAGTAGAAGATCAAGATATGGCCCGGGGTTAGGGGTGCAAGCTGCAAAACCCATATCAACCCAAGGTACTAAATTTCGTTTCGAGGTACCGTTTCGGTGACTCTAAAAACGGAAACATTTCGAAACGTTTCGAAAATTTCGAGGAAACGGAAGATTTTTTAAGAAACGTTTCAAATAATTTCAAATAATATTTTTTTAAATTTTAAAAGATTTTAACATAATATTAATGATATAGATATATAAAATTATATTAAAATTAATTTGAATTAATGTCTATAATTAAATAGTAAGTACACATACTACTACAGTAGGGACTTCAACTCAAATCCTAATAGTATTCAACAATAATCTCTCTATTGCATCTATCTCTTCATCTTCTTCTTAACTCTTTCGTGACATTTATATTTAAGTCTCTTTCTCTGTCGACCATAATTCTATCTCTATCTTTAGGTCTATTTCTCTCTCTTTGCCTTTTCAATATCTCTTTGTATCATTTTTGTAGTTTCCTCTTTAAAATAAAGATAATGAAAGAAAATAATGTCATAAGAATAAAGGGGGAGAGTATGAAGTTTATAAAAATGTTGTGACTTATGAGAGAAAGTAACTTAGTGTTAGATATGATATAATGCTATTTTCATCTACTTTTATATTGTCAATTTTTTTATTTTTCAAATTAGTTTAGTACTTTTTCATCGAAACAAGAGTATTTCCATCGAAATAATTCGAAACAAGAGTATTCCCATCGAAATAACTCGAAATAAGAGTATTTATATTGAAACAACTCGAAATAAGAGTATTTTCACCAAAATTTCCATTGAAACAAGAGTATTTTCATCGAAATAATTTGAAACAAGAGTATTTCCATCGAAATAACTCGAAACAAGAGTATTTCTATCGAAATAACTTGAAACAAGAGTATTTTTATTGAAACAACTCAAAATAAGAGTATTTTCATCAAAATTTTCATTGAAACAAGAGTATTTCTACCGAAACATTTTAAAACATAGCAATTTTAATTGAAATAGCATAATTCCTTAACAAACACTTCGTTTCGTTTCGATAACTCCGTTTCGCATCGGTGACTCAGGAAACGGAAACGTTTCGGTCGTTTTGATGGAAAAGAAAGGAAATTTAGTTCCTTGTATCAACCATAGCAACAGAAAGCAAATGGAACAGTAGAGATGGCGGAGAACAGTGGAGCACCGGAAAGCAGAGCTGGGATACCGGGAATAGTAATCATGACACGGGCTCAAAGGACGAGGAGAACAGAAGTATCAGGTGGCAGAAAAGTAAGGATTACAGCGGTAAAGAAACTAGGGACAACAGTGGCACAGGTGGGCTGACGGATGGGATTATGGGAGCAGAAGGAAGCATGGAAGTGGAAGTTAGAGAAGGGAACAAGGAGAGAAGAGTAGCAGAGACAGCTAGATCGAGTAGATCTCGAGAAATGGTAGGAGAAATGGGGGCAGAAGGAGAAATGGTCACATCACCAGTTGACTTTATGTAGACAAGTTGCCAACTTGATGATGGAACAGATATGGGAGAGCTGGGCCTGGGAGCTACAAAGCCCATACCCAAAGTGTTAAGGAGTATTAATAACCCAAATGGAAAGAAGGGAAAGGCCCTGGAATTGGGGTCCAACAAAGGAAATTATAACCAGTGTGGGCCGATAGGGAGCAGAGATACTATGAAGCAAGTGGATGGGCTGGATTCATTATATAGCCCAATTACGGACAGACTAGGTGGAGAATTGCAACTTAATATGGGCCAGGGGTTCAGACAACAAGGGGAAGCCGTGGAAAATACAAGTAATGAAGGAAACCTGATCAACAATTACCCAAAGATAATCAAGAATAAGTGGAGGAGGAGGAAGAAAGTAGTGAAAATTCAGCACCAGTATTATGTTGAAATGCCAAGTGAGGATGAAGAACAAGATAATGCGGAAAAGGGTAACTGGGCAATTGTGGAGAACGAACTGGTTGAAGAAGTTAAAAGAGCCCTCAATATAAAGAGAGATAGGAAAGGGGAAAAGGAAGAAGAATATAGATGCGTTGTTAAACAGCAGGGAGTAAAAGTGGCAGAGGAAGAGACCTGGATACATGAAGGGCATGATAACAAGAAACTAAAACACCTGGTGCATGATTCTGGGGGACATAACCTAAGAACACATCTGCAATCTGGTTCCATGGCTGAGGAGGCAGGCCTATCCATGCCCCCTACTTTTAAATGACAACAATAAGCTAAAATTGTCGAGGAGTGGGGGTTGCCTTGACAATCCGGGAGTTGAGAGACCTGTGTCTCAAGCAAAGACCCTCAGTTTTGTTCCTAATGGAAACAAAAAGCCAAGAAAAGAAGATGGAGAATTTAAGAAGGAAGCTAAGCTTTGAGGGTATGGAGCTGGTTAATCCAATTAGGAGATCTGGTGGTTTATGCCTTATGTGGAGGAATGGATGTGAAGTGGAAGTTTTCGATAAATGCCAAAATTACATACATACTAGATTAAAGATAGAGGAGGAAAGTACTAGCACCTGCTGCACCTTTGTGTATGGCAACCCTGAGTACAGAGAAAGAAAGCACCTATGGAGAAAACTCACAGCGATGAACCCAGGGAAAACTACCCCCTGGAGCTGCATTTGGGACTTCAACAAAATCCTATCACAGAGGGAGAAAGAAGGGGTAAGAATGCATAGCCCAGGCCAAATTGAAACTTTCAGAAGATTTTTGGAAAACAATGATCTCAGTGACTATCCCCTAAAAGGCTGCAGTTTCACCTGGAGTAATATGAGAGAGGTTGATAATGTAAGAGAAAAAATAGATAGGCAGCTGGTTAATGCTGCGTGGCAGGAAAAGTACAAGGAGGCTATTCTTATAGCACTGCCAGCTGTGGGATCAGATCACAGCCCCATTATCCTGAAAACAAAACCGGGTGAAAGAAGGAGGAGAAAGGAGTTTAAGTTTGAAGCATACTGGGCAGAGTGTGAAAATTTCAGGGAGGATATAGAAAAGGAATAGGCAGACAATGGTGAAGAGGTAGATCTTAACAGAATGGCTGAGAAACTAGACAAGGTGGCTGGATATCTGGAGGGTTGAAAAAAAAAAGAATTTTAGAAGAGCAGACAGCCAAATTTCAGAGTTAAAAAAGCAGCTGCAAAAGATTCAGCATTACCAGCAAGATAAGCAGACAATAGAGGAGGGAAGGAGGATCAGAAGCAGAATTAACGACCTATGGAAACAAGAGGAAAAATACTGGGCACAAAGAGCTAAGATAAAATGGTTAAATTGTGGAGATAGAAACACAAAATTCTTCCACCAGTCGACATTGCAAAGAAGAAAACATAACAGGGTGGTTAAAATTATGGATGAAGAAGGGAATTGGCAAGAAGGTGAGGAAAATATCCAAAGGATATTCAAGGAATTCTACCACAAACTGTATGAAGCCTCTGAAACTGAGGGTATCAGGAACATGGAGGAAATCATCCCTAGATACATTACTGAGGACATGAATGCACAGCTGCTGCGAAGGGTGACGGATGAGGAAGTGGAGAGGGCTGTGTTTAGCCTGGGAGCTATGAAAGCCCCAAGGTCAGATGGTATGAATGGTGTATTCTACCAAAAGGCCTGGAATGAGCTAAAAAAAGATGTGTGTAGTGTAGTGGCAAAGTTTTTTGAAACTGGCCACTTACCAGGCAGAATTAATGAAACACATATTGCCCTTATCCCTAAGGTTCAAAGCCCAAAAAGCGTAGGACAATACAAGCCAATCAGCTGCACTAATTTCAACTATAAGATCATTTCCAAGATCATGGTAAACAGAATGAAAGGCTTGATGAACGGTATTATCTCTCAAAACCAGAGTGCTTTTGTAAGTGGTAGATTAATTCAAGACAATTTATTGCTAGCTCAGGAAGCATTTCATTTTCTAAAGCATAACAAAAGTAAAAGCAAGAACTATATGGCCCTAAAGCTAGATATGAACAAAGCTTATGACAGGGTAGAATGGAATTTTCTGGAATATATGTTGATTGCCCTAGGTTTTGATAGGAAATGGATAAATCTTATTATGACTTGTGTAAATTCTGTCACCTACAAAATTAGAGTTAATGGGGACTTAGGGCCTACTATTTTTCCACAAAGAGGTTTGAGACAAGGGGACCCATTGTCCCCTTATCTTTTTATAATGGTTGCAGAAGTTTTGTCCAGGAGTATCTCAAGTGCACTGAGCATAGGGGATCTTACTAGGATTAAGATGGTTAGACAAGCCCCTGAACTGTCCCACTTATTTTTTGCTGATGATTTTATTCTATTCTTACAAGCTAATGAAAAACAAGCAAGAAATATCAGGAGTATCCTAGAGATCTACACTAAAGCATCGGGTCAGAAGATCAATATTGAGAAATCAGGGATTATCTTTAGCAAGGCTACACCTGCGGATGTAAAAGACAGCATCAAGAGAGAACTTAACATGTCGGTCTGGGACAACCCAGGGAAATATCTGGGGATGCCAGCAGTGTGGGGTAGATCTAAGAAACATGTTTTAAGCTGAGTTATGGAGAAGGTAGTTCAGAAACTATCTAACTGGAAAACGAACTACCTATCACAAGAAGGGAAAGAAGTTCTTATAAAAGCTGTTATTCAAGCCATTCCCTCATATACTATGTCCACTATCCTATTTCCAAAAAAATTCTGCACTAAGTTATGTTCAGAAGTTGCTAAATTTTGGTGGAGAAACTCTGGGAAGGAAAGAGGAATACACTGGATTAATTGGGATAAACTGTCTAGGAGGAAAAGTGAAGGAGGAATGGGCTTCAAAGATTTTAGGAGTATGAATATTGCCCTTCTAGCTAAGCAAGCTTGGAGGATTTGGGAAAATCCCAGCTCCCTATGTGCTCAGATACTGAAAACAAGATACTACTCCAATACTAGCTTCCAACATGCCAAAAGAGGGAGGAGTAGCTCCTGGGGTTGGCTTAGCATTATGGAAGGTAAAGAACTGTTAAGAAAGAGTGGGAGGTGGATGATTGGTAATGGGGAAATGATCAACATATGGGAGGACAGATGGCTAAGGAACGGACAGCAGATAGATAATCACACTGGTAGCACCCTGGTAACTGTGGACTCATTAGTAGACCAGGATACTAAATCTTGGAAGATTGAGCTCCTAAGAGAGATCCTACCAGTCAGTCTCATTAAGGAAGTGCTAGCTATTCCTATTCCTACCACTGCAATACAAGATAAATTCATATGGCCGGAGTCTACAAATGATCAATATGTGGTCAAGTTGGGCTATGCAGCTGCTATGAAAAAGGAACCAAGGTTGGAAAGAGAAGAAGCTTCCTCTTCAGTAGCGGTCAATCCTAATGTATGGAACAAAGTTTGGGGTTCGCTTTCCACTCCTAAGATAAAGACATTCATATGGAAGGTGCTACATAATGCTATCCCTAGCAAGGAAAACCTATATAGGAGGAAATTAGCCCATGATCCTCTTTGCCCAATATGCAATGAGGAAGTGGAATCCCTAGAGCATATTTTTGTTTCCTGTAGCTGGACTAGACCTACATGGTTTGGGGTTGGCCTCTTGAACACTACCGGTCTTCGAGAAGGTTTCAAAATAAGTGAATGGGTTTGGGAGAAGATAGAACAGATTAATCAGAGCAAAGTTACAGAGGCTAATCAAGTCATTTCGAAGATATTTCTCCTAATGTGGTTCATCTGGAAAGAAAGGAATGCTTACATCTTTGACCAAGACCAAATCAAACCATCCAGAGTGATCTATAATACAAACTTACTACTATCTAACATCATGGAGAGTAGATCCCAAGCAAAGCAAGATACAATTAGCAGAGAAGAAAGAAGAACTAATGAAGTATCAAAATGGATACACCCCCTAGAGGATGGCAAAAGATCAATATAGATGCAGCTTATGACAAGATAAATTTGGAATGCAGTCTAGCTATTCTAGTGAGGGACGAGAAAGGAAAGATACTTACAGGGGTTGCAAAAAAGAATCTTGCGCTCTCTGCACTTGAAGCAGAGAGCAAGGCCATGGTGGAAGCCCTAACTCTCATAGATAGCCTACAGATGAATCAAAGCATTATTGAGTCGGATTGCAAGGAACTGATAGAAGTTTGCAAAGGAAGAAAACAAATTTGGAACATAAACCATATCCCTCCCCTGATCAACAAGCTTACCTCGGAAGGAAGAGAAACCCTGTTTGTATGGACCCCGCGGGAGGCAAACGATGCTGCTCACATGATTGCTAGTCTCCTTGCGAGGAAGCGACTAAGCAGAGGATGGGTTTACCATCCCCCAAAGGACCTGAGGATGGTTCTGGATCGAGACGCACAGAGATAGGTCTCTCGAAGCTTCGCGAGTAATCCCTAAGTTTTTTACGGAGTGTGTTGCTCTGTTCATCCTTTTTCCACGATCGAGTTTTCATCGTGTTGGTATCCATAGAGCTGGATCAAGGCATCGGCCCTTAGGTCTCTGTGTCTCTAATCGGGTGGGTTTTAAGCCCTTTGTTGTTGTATTGGCTCATGCCAAAGTCCCAAAAAAAAAAAAATTAAACTAACCGAAAGCTTATAAGTTATACGCTACTTCAAGTAACGTATAGTTTATAAGTTTTCAGCTAATTTATAAGCTATTTTTATCAAATAGAGCCTAAAGCGCAAAAGAGTTTTAAATAAAAGCTACCAAGTTTGTTAGATTTAAATAGCATTCACTTTTAATCGTAAGTTTTTTCTATTCTTTAAATAATTATAAAGAATCTTCAGTTAAATCTAACTTTGATTATAAAATTACGTATAAAAAAAATTTTTTTTGTGATTATAAAATTACGCATTAAAGGAAGAAAGATAAAGATCATGGTAGAAGTTTGAGTAGTTTATTATACTGTCAAAGTGGAAGAAAAAGAAGAAAGATAAAGATGAGGAAGGTGATGATATGAATATCAAGAGAAGTATTGGTGGTGGGTGGCTCTGAAGGCTGGGTTGACGAGGTAGCTCGCGGGAGAAGGTTTGAATTTTTTTTTTAACTTTTTAACAGCTCAAGGAAAAAAAATTTCTGTAAAAGCATAATTTTACAGCCCCAATGATAAATTTATCATGAAATATGCAATAAAAAAAATGAAGAAGGCATTGCAATGATTTAAATAATATAAAAAATTTACAATTGTATGCATAAACTAAAATAATAAATTGCTATTTTTCCAATATCTATATTGCTATTTGTGCTAAATATCAAGTTTAAGTCTAAATATTATCTCTCTGTGTTCGGTCTAATTTCCTACCTCTCTTTTTTTTTTTTTACTTTTAACTAAAACGGGGAGGTTAGGAAGCCCATTTTTGCTCTACTTTCTTTCTTATTCCTTTCGCTTCCTCCTAAGAGCATGTTTGTCTAGTTACAGGCCTATAAGCGGCCAAGGAAGCTTGCTAACTAATAAATACAGATAAGTTCGTCACCTTAGCAACTGCAGTACATGCCAAATTTGCAGGAAAGATGACGAAACGACCGTCCCTGAGGGACTATGATCATGCGAGGAACATTTGGTTGAGACTTGTTCACCGTAAGCATTGGAGGAAATTTTTTGATGCCGAACCCCAGGAATGACTGAACTTAAATCTATTGAACAGTATGAAAAAACTAGAGCATGGAAGTTTAATCTGGCATACACTATTTCGAATAACATCCTAGTATATATGGACTAGACGTTGTGAAATCACATTCTAGCCTATGTTCCATAGCTCCAACGACATGATCTTTATGTGTTTATCCAGAACCAAAGATTGTATGGAGTACATGGAATTAAAGGCTAAAATTCAAGGTGAAAGAGCTCGAATAGAACATATTAAATGGAGAAGTCCCTCAATCAACAAAGTAAAATTCAATGTGGACGGTGCGGTCATGGATGAGGATAAGATGAACTGCGGAGGAGTGCTAAGAAATTCATAGGATAAATTGTTGGATTCTCAAAGGTGCTAAAAATAGGTGATGTCCTGAAAGTTGAACTTAAAGGTATAATCACTGTGTTGGAAATAGTTTGGAGGAGAAAATAAGAGAGGTTGAAATAGAGACGGACTCCGTGACATCAAAAGATCTCTGAACAGGAGAAGTGTCAAACTTCCACCACTTAACTCCACTAATAACCCAAATTAGATACTTCTTAAGGAAGGAATGGAATGTGTCTATAACTTATACACTGAGAAAAGAAAACAAAGTAGTAGATTTTTTTTTTTGAACAAACAGAGTAATAGACGAATACTTTTGGTATGGGCTTATACATCCATGAGTCCCCACTCTCATGGGTCAGCAAGATGGTAGTCGAGGATATCCAGAGTATATTTTGGCCCAAAGTTTGTTGGGCATAGTCTGTGTAACTCTTTCTTTTGTACTTAAAAAAAAAAAAACAGAAATTGGAGGCTCTAGCGTCCTTTTCAACTATTCCCATCCTTAGCTCCCATAGCCTCTCGTCATTTGGGCCAAGTTGGCCTCCCTCTATCTATGGCTCTAGCCAGTCCCCAAAAAAAAAAATTCCTTGGCTCCCATTAAAATAAGAAGGCTTCCCGACTGCGGGATAATGTACTTAAATAAATGAAAAGAAATATATCAAGCAGACACGAAGGAAAGCCTAGAGCCGCAGGGAGGACAAGCAGGAGCGGAAACAGGAGCACCGCGGAATCTCAGAGAGGGATGAGATGAGAGCATTTCTCCTCCCCCCTAATTTTGTTTTTATTCTTTTTATTGTCTTTATAATTTTTTTTTAAATTCCTTTTTTTGAGACATTTTAAAATCTTCAAAATTGTACATTTATTCTATATAAATTTACAAATTTTCATTTGTATCTTGATAAAAAAAATGACCAAAAAAATCCAGTCTTGAAAAAATTGAAAAGTGCATTTCAGTTTCATATATAAATTTATATTTTTTTGGTATTCTAAAATTGAAATTGTGTTATATTTTTTTTAATAAATTAATGCTTAAAAAGTGTATTGCCTTTTTTTATTATAATTTCATAAATAAACATCCGAAAATAATAAAACAAAAATAACCCTGATAATAATACCATTGATTTTCTTTAATAAATATAATGCGAGAATTACGTTATACCCATTAGCCTCTGTAGAGTTTTTCGAAGAAAAAGTTTGGATGCCTCCCTATGTAATTTATCAAATTCAAAACACTTGTATCTTGAAAGCAATTTTAAAACAGACAGCTATGATGAAGTTAGGTGTCTGTAAATGTGTGAATATATAAGTATGACTGCTTAAGTAACACGTGCGTTAAGTGCTTCCTACACAGTGTTTGGCGTGAAAAAAAAAGAAAGGAACAAAAGAAAAAGAAGAAGATGATGAAGTTAAACTTGACAAGGTCCATATAACCACTCAAGATTTCTCCATCATGTCGGATCGTTATACACTCTGTTAAGGAAAAACTAAATCTTCTAGGTGCTTTAAGCGCCTATTGAGGGCGCGAAGCCGCAAACCCACGAAGGGGGTAGTTTTCATCCCCTTAAACGCTGCATAGCAGTATGCTCATGCTAAGTACATGTTCAGAATGCTGCAAAAATTAATAATTAATGACGATTTTATTTACTTCTCTAGTCGTAAATCATGAAAGGAATAGCCATCTACAAAAAAAGAGGCATGTCCATTTTTTTTCTACTATCTATTCCACCTTATTGTTTTTGCTAGAAGAAAATTATATTTCATCAAGTCCTTGATATCTCCTATCATCAACAAAACATCGGTAATAACTAGTAAGTGCATCCTCTCTGAAAACCAACCAAAACTATTATTAATGGTAAGATTCCAATTCCATGATGAAGGGATTGTCAGCAGTCAGAACAAATCCCAAACAAGTAATTGCATTCTAAAAAGATGGATCAAGGAGAAAAACCAACAACTCTATATATCCCATTTCTCGACGAAGCACCAGAAAGATTCAAGAGGCAGTTCCAAGTGCATCTCAACACCAGAAACAATGAACAAACTACAGGCATCAACACCAAAAGGAAAGAGAGAGATGGCTGAATCAAAAGCAACCAACGACTGTAACTGGGAATGAAGACTCCTATCTCTAAAAGGAAAATCAAGAATCTTGCTGGTTTAGTGTAAGACAATCTTAAAAGAAGGGGTAGGCAGTAATTTGGAAGAGAAAACCAATTTATCATCAACACAAGTCACCTATTTGCAGCATGAAAGTTTCACAGATAATCACACAGCAAAACATTCCATGGACCAATGAACCCATACTTCAAAAGGCTACCTTCTTTCATAGTAGAAACTAGAAACATTTCCCACAAACAAGTTTAAGATGCAGATTCATTAAGCCTCTTCACAGATTTAAGCTCTTATCTCTGCTAAAGGGAAGCCTTTGAAAGACCAACTTATCATACTCAAACATTTACATACACAAACCTCGAAAGACAATATAAGATTGACTCAGTTCTTTTGCAGAAGCCATGTAAAAATTTTAGATTAGTAAGCAAAGCCAAATATAAGAGGACTATCTATATAAGAATAACAACAAAACTAAAGATGAATCAACCTTATATTTAGCTGTGGCAGTTCTAATATGATTAACGAAGATGTTGTGTAGTTCATCTGCGGCTCACCATAATAAAGTTCAACTTCAAAGGGATGCAATGAATCCCATTCATCTGGTTTCTTCATTCTTGAATGAATTATTTTATATCACAGACCAGATTCAAGCCACATTTTCGACTTCAGTAACGAGACACATTGGTAGGCAACAGAAGTGAGCGGGGGAAAAAACAAAGATTATCCCGAAGTTTGAAAGCAAAAGATGAAAAAGTAACACCATATCAATAAAATAGAATACAAATTTATACATTTCAAGAATGTCAGTTGCGAGCAAATAAAGAAGCTCCAAAGAAAATGAGATGAAAAGGAAGTAACTACCTCATGTTCGAGTACATGTTGCATCAAAGTCATCAGGAGCAACACGAGCTATCCAATTGCTAAGCGTTCTCTTAATATCAGAGTGGTTGACATATGCCAACTCGTACATACTACATAAATTCACAACAAGCGTCTCATTCAGAGCCACTGTAGGAACTCTTTCAAGCGCATTTTCTAACACTTTGATAGAATCAGACAAATCCCTTAGATACATCAAACAAAGAGCTTTGTTATTTATGGCCACTACGTCTGTCTGATCCCTTTCGATGCATTCTTCATACTCCCTCACCGCGGAGACGTAATCCTTCCCAACCATATATACTAAAGCCTTATTTCGGTTCACAAGATTCTTGAGCTCAGTCTCGCTCAATGACCCATTACTCTTGCCCTCTTTCATCAAAACCTCGATCTGATTAAACGAAGTTTTCGCGCCCTCTAGATCACCAATTTGCATTTGAATATACCCAAGTTTCGAAATTAAGATGGGATCCGAAGAATCACGACTAATCAAATCTTTGAGCAAACTCAAAGATGCACTAAACTCTTTGTTGCTCAAATGGTGCCCAATGATACAGTTCATTACAAACACCTCTCTCTTTCTCCACACATCAAGAGAAACACCAAGGTCTTTCATTTCCTTTTCCTTCAACTTTTCACGCACAAAATCAAGTAGACTGTACAGTCGATCTATCCCTTCCTGGCGCTGACCCAACTTAGTCGGGATCAGGGCGGAGAGCCACCGGATGCAGAAAGGCACCATGGAACCGGAGCGATTCGGATATATATTCGGGTATGTTTCGTACCTGTAGTGAGAACTGCTAAGATCTTCCATGGATTCGAGCTCAGCAGACGCATCATTGAAACGACGCAGTTTGGTGAGAGCGAGGACGTTGTAGGCGAGATAGGTAAGGTGATCGTGGGGATTTTGGAGGAGAGAGAGGGCTCTTGCTCGGGCAACCTTGTCAATGATAGTCCTCCACGAGCCACGGGTAGCCAGGTCTTGGAGAGAGGCAAGCTCAGGACAAATGTCGTTGAGTGAGCCGAACTTATTCGTCAGCGGATCAGCGGAGAGGGATAGCTTTTCCACATCGGAAGTCACCGCCTGGGCACCTGATTCGAACGACTCCGAATCCATAACTTGCAGTGACTCAACCTGTGAGCGTAAATTCGCCGGAAGAAAAGCTATATAACGACGGGAACAAAAAGAGATCGCCGGAGTTGAAAAGAGTCGGCGAAACAGGGTCGCTACTCGATAACTAGAGGGTTCTAATATATCTTAGCCTCGTCTGAAACTTATCGGGCGGGCCATCAATTAACTTAATGAATGGTCTTCTAGTCCACTTGCATCCTCAACAATCAACTTTCCTTCTGTTTTTTGGACAGGCACAATCAAATTACTTGAGAAGAGGAGGGCAGGAGGCGGCGGCCCAGCTGGCACAATGAGGGCCCAATCCATATAAACTTTTAAATACATAAACATTTTAACTTTATAATCATATTTAAAATGTATCTTATTAGGTATCTAATTGCAATAGTCTCCAACCATAGCAGAGGTCGTCCAGAGCACCCCGCCGCGCAGCAAGGGTTGGGGAGAGTTGCAAGCCACCTCTTCTCTCCTTCTCTTTCCTTTTTTTTTTTTTTATAATATATTTTTATTTTTTTGAATAATTTTTTTTCTTTCATTATAGAAAATTTTCCCTTTTATTAGTAAAACCATCTTCCAGAAAAAAATACAATGTTAATCAAAATGTTGAAAAAATTATGATTTACTCTTTAAATATATAATATTTTAAAGTTAAAAAAAATAATGTGAAGAAGTGTTAATTTTTTAAAAAAGTTTAGAAACGTCTCTCTTTTTTTTGAATGATTTATTTTCTTCTTATAAAATATCTAACAAATTATAATTTAATCAATATTATTCTCTCTTTTTTGTTAATAATAATTATGAGATAATTGTCTTTTATTATGAGATTTTTATCTACTTTTAAAAATGCAAACTTGTCTTGTAATTTTTTTTCATATACTTTATTAAGATTTATATAAGTTTAAACTTTTATATTTGTTTATTATATAAAATGATCTTTAATATGTTAAAAAATCATATTTAAAGTTTATAAAATATATTTGGGCCAAAACAATTTATAAAATATATATTAGAAGATTTGAAAAAGAAAATAGTTCTGTAAGTAATATTACTCTAATCAAAACAAGAAGCATAGGCTAAATATTTGTTGTTCACATGGGTTTCTCTCTTACTCAAAGTCAAGGTGCATGCTTTTGTGCCAAAAGTAAAGGTGGAAAAAATTTGCAAGAGAAGCATGCTTTAGTTCATATTTGATTGTTTATTAATCTTACTTAGTTAGTGAAGGCTTTAAGCATATGATGCTTAAAAATTATAAGATTACCATGTGCCAAGAAGCAACGGAAGTTATAGATTTATATATTTTATTTTTGGCAAAAATTTATATTCCAAAATTTTCATGTCAGATATCTAAATATTCATTTGTTGAGGCATTTCCTTGAAAATTTTAATTTGTTGTACTAAGTAGTAATTAGTAATAGTTCTTACAAACGTTTTACAGTGCTTATGGTATAAATAAATTTATTTTATAAAGTTATCATTTCTAACAAGTTGTAAATAAGGTTTTATATATTTAATATTTAAAATAATTTATTCTTTATAAAAGCTTTTTTTTTTCTGAAGATATTTATGAAAAGAAATAATTTGGAACGTGAAAAGAAAAACCGGTGCTTTACGTGGGTCCCGGTTCATATCCATACTCTGGCGGTCTGGCCGAAACGGGAAGCGTGCGCCATACAAAAACCTTGGAGTTTCAGAGTTGAGATAGCCAAATATTGGAAGAGAAATGGCAGTCTCCGCTCTACCCAACGCCAATGCCCTTCAAATCTCTAATCCCAAATTCATTTTCTCTTATTATTCTCCTTATTGTCATTCAAAACCAAATAGTTGGAAGCCTAAGCTTTCTTCGACCTCCACGTCTGCAACTAGGAAGCCATCATTTCTTGACATTAGTCTTGGAGTTGTAGCTGCTTCAGTGCTAGCGTTGACACCCTTGGAAGCTGATGCGACTAGAATCGAATACTACGCTACTGTGGGAGAGCCTTTATGTGAACTTAACTACGCAAAATCCGGTCTTGGCTACTGCGATATTTTGGAGGGCCCTGGGGACGAAGCCCCTCTCGGCGAGCTTATCAATGTGAGTGACCCCTTTGAATCCATTGTTCCTCTCAATTGAGTGATTTTGTGCTCTGATTTTCATTAATCTTTGTTGCTCGCTATGTTTGTGTCACTTCTGATCATGATGGGATTTTAGTATAGCATTGCTCAGAGGAAGAATCTCTCCAAGTATAAAATAAGTGCTAAATCAGCTTCAAGCCAATTTTAAACTCAAGTGATGCAAATTGATATACAGGTTCACTACACTGCAAGATTCGCTGATGGGACAGTCTTTGATAGCAGCTACAAACGTGCAAGACCTCTCACCATGCGCATTGGTGTTGGAAAGGTAACAAGTTGTCCTCCAGGTTAAAGTATTGGTCTGTACAATATTACCAACTCTCGTTAAACTGGTTATGTTGTAAAACACTTGATCCTTGCCTATTGGCTAACAGTCACAGAAGGCACCGTTAATCTTCACCCAAATGTATTATTAGAGGTTATAGAAGAAAAAAAAACTGTGGACCTTTATACATATCCACTCTCCATTTATATATTGAGGAAGGATGGGGAAAGTACAGTTCATTATTCCGTTATATATTTTTGATAATTCGTAACTTATTAAAGTATATTAAGTCCAGGTCATCAAGGGATTGGATCAGGGAATTTTAGGGGGTGAAGGAGTACCTCCAATGCGGATAGGTATGGAATATATGTATATATAATAGATCATGCAATATGTCGCTTTGTCAGTCTCTTTAAATACTTGTTAATCTACCATTTTTACACAGGTGGGAAACGTAAACTAAGGATTCCTCCACATTTAGCATACGGCCCAGAACCTGCGGGATGCTTTTCAGGTTGTTTTATCAGTTTTGAAAATTAATCGCTGGACTGTAGTATCCGATTAAGTCGTACATATTAGAAATTCTACATTTACCAGATCTGCAACACATTTTACATTAAAATATGATTATTTAGTCAAAACTTTCTCTAGTCTCTTCTTTCTTCGTACTGTCTTGGCATGTCTTTATTTGGAATGGAACTTGTAAGACCTTGGATTTCATTTTATATAATCTAGGGATACCTGTTTTAGGAAATGCTTCGGTTGTATTCGCTACAGGGGACATGCTTTTTTCTGGTTAAATAGTCAAGGTTCAAGAAAAAGCTGCCTCAGATACTGCATGCAGGATTATTGTCACTAGATGCAGCAAGTCGTTATTGTGAAATTTACTTGTTAGATACTGACACACGTCAATGGTTGTGTAGGTGACTGCAACATACCAGGCAATGCCACTCTTCTATATGATATTAAGATTGTTGGTATTTACTCCGGTAATGCAAAGTAAAGGAAGTAAAAGCTTATCGGATACATATATGCACCTGAAGCACACATATCAAGTGAGTTTTGCCATCTCCTGAAAAAAAAGTTTCAAATTCTTAAATCGTTGAGATGATAGTCAAACACTCAGATTGTCGTTTCTACATTGCTTTCTATATGCTTACCCCCTACAATTTGTTGGTTCTTTTTTCCCCATGTTGTCAAAATAGCTAGCATCAGTTTCGAGTCTTGTCCAGCTAAATAGGAAGCTTCGATGCACCTGCAGGTGTAAGCCTTATGGATCATGATAAAACAATGATCACCTGCTTTATAGGTTCAAAGCAGTTGATGTTGATCTTCCTATCTAATAAGCAATATCAAAATTTTCCTAAACAAGATATCGTTGTCAAAGTGTCTAATGGCTGCGTGATATTTAAGGTTATCTAAATTAGGCATCGTTCTTGAAGTTTAAAGTCATGAAATGCACATTTTGGGTAGTGAGTGTGGATCAACTTGTTTGGCAGAGCCTCCTTTCTGATTCCAGCTACCTCAAGTTACTGTTCCTGGTTAGCGGTCGGGCATGATTGATCTGGATACCCATTTTGAGAGTGGTCTTACATGGTGATAAAGATTTGACGAGTTAGGGGTATCTTTGCACATGACATGGGGAACAACTTTTGCACCTTAAGTGTATATGTAATTTTCTGTACTGTTCTTTTAGAGATTCATTAATTCTTTATATGATAAATGCCATCGCCACTACTTGATATGCTTTTCCCCTTTGGTCTTCTGGATTTGCCTGAAATAACAACGGTTCACTCACCATTTCCTGTCTCCTATGTCCTAGTGCTCCCCAGTTGCAATAAAAGAGCAGGGTATAACACTATAACTTGCATAGATGAATAATTTCTTTGAATAAAAGATTATATGAACACTTACTCAAAATCTCACTTACCAAATTCCATTGTGGAATGGCACAATTTTATTTTGGAAGAATTCGCCGTGATCCATGCATTGTTGAATCCTCCATACTGGCTCGAGTGACATGTACCTTGAAAGTTTTTTAAGATCTGGTATAGGGAGAGTAAAAAAAAGGGAAAGCAAGAAAAATGAAGATGATGCCAGCCTCCGTTGAGTGGGAGAAAATGATACGCCTTTCTTAATTATTTTTGCAGTTAGGTCCAGCTTCCTTTGGGAATCAAGTCGACCAACTATATTTGATGATATTTTAAGTATTAAACTATCAATTTTTTTCTACCACAAACCGTATCATTACAGAAACTCCGAAAAGAAATGAACCCGTCAACTGTGCCTCTGACAGCCCATATTAAATTCCATAATTAAACCTCAAAACGATATCATAATTACTGCTAAACTACCAATCAGGACATTTGAGGAGAAAATTAGGAAAACAATGATCACCCGTGACCTCTCATCATCTTTTTAAACGGAAGTCTCCCGGAAAATAAAAAGTTTTAAAGTTGAAAAGAAAAAAAAAGGAAGAAGGAAATAAAAGAATCCACATTGAAATTTGAAAATTTACAATGCTGTGGTGATATTACACTTTCTTTCAGCTACATCTACATGATAGAGCAGGCATTTGGGTTGTCATCACTGAACATGGTGGTATAAGGGTCTTCATATCTTGTAACTGTTCCAATGGTGGCATTGCTCTCTACGTTCCTGACATAACCAGGAGGAGCCTTCTTGTCATAAGCTGGAGCAGCGTATGGACGAACCACTAAGTTGTAAGGCACATAGGGCCAAATCTCAGCCATTTTCCCAGTTGACTTGGCCTTCTTCAGGACCTTGTTCGGTTCAACATATCCAGTTACTGTCACTTTCTGTTGTTTTCTGTTTATCTCCACTGATTTTACTCCTGCACGCACCATTTTAATTTCACATTTCATGAGGTTCATGTTGAATAGTTAGCTAGAGATGGCACCCAGAAAATGCAGATGAAGAGCGACAGATAAAGATCAATGCAACTCACCACTTAACGAAGAGAGGGCTTTCTTGACCTTAAGCTCACAGCCATCACAGTCGATCCTCACTTTCAGCTCTACCGTCTGTAATTGCTTCTTCTTCTTTTTGTGGTGGTGGTCACTGCCCATTAGATCGGACAGGTACTCCATAGTGCCTCCAACTCCCATTTCTGTATTCAGAAGCAAAATGGTTGTTGACAAGAGAGTAGTCTTGCCAACGATCAAACCAACAGCTCCACCAGAAGACGGGAACAGATTGGAGATGGGTTAATGGGAATGTTTTGAGTTGCATTTATATACAGTGAAAGCAAAGGAAACGAGCTCCAAAAGAAGTTGCAAGGAACTTACTCGTAAAAAATGGATTCCTTCCTTACCTTGTAATAATCAATTTAAAAAAAATGCTTTCAAGACTACTCTCAGTCTGTCTCTGAAGAACGTATAAATTAGACTTGAACAAAAGAAAGGTCGAGGCCCCCACCAACACCGGTTTACAAAAGCATTCTAGGCACCTGAATTTTGTTAATGGAAAAATCTTATACTTAAAGGGGCAATAAAGTAGATATGAAGGCAACTGTCCACGAATTGTCTCAAAACTCTCTCTACATATAAATATTTGTCTCCCATTTTACCTTTTTTTTTTTTAATTTCAAAACCTTTTTCGGAGGCTTCAGAAAGAGAAAACAAAAGGATATGACATAATTTTGTGGTAAAAGTAAAAGTTGAGATCAGAGAACCAAAATATATTTAAGTTGGTAATTAAGCAGTGACGGTGAAAATGATGGACACGGCTTTGCGAGGTCGGTGTGGGTTCCACTCGGTTTCGCGTTTTCCTTGGGTAACCGAAGCCTCCAACGCGTTTGGGTGCGGACACTGCTGCTAATGAGTTGCTGGCTTGTTGCTCAAGTTTAAAACTATTTAAATTTGTCGAACAAGAATCTCGACTAAACAAATCGGCAGCAGCTACGGTTTCGGAAGCTTCTTTGCCCCCCACAAAACCCCCAAAATAATATTTCAGAAAATAAGGCAACAGGAGGAGTACTTCATTGAATTATAACTTACAGATTAATTATGGTTGATTCTCGTTTAAAATGGAGGCAGTCTACGCTCTACACAGATAAAATATATAATTGAAAACGATTGTAAGTTGGGGGGATTATTTATATACTATTCTACAAATATTTTTCTAAGAAAACAATAAAGAAGAAATTACTCTGAACATTTAGAGCTTAACCACTAATCTACTTTATATGAAATCATCAACTACTTACACAAAAATTTCTCATTGATATTTAATTTCTATATAAAAATTAAATCTATAATACAAAATTATTCGAAGACAAAATTACGAAAAATTAACACTGTCTAAATTATTATATAAAAAGTGTGTTTGATAAGATAAATAAATTAACTTATAAATTTATTTGATCAAATTATAAGTATTTGATAAATGAATTTATTTTAATAATTTAAATTAATTAAAAATTTATAAATTATATCATATTTTAAATAGCGTATAACTTATAAATTATTAGTCAATTTTTAAATTTTAAATTAATTTATAAATTAATTTTGTTAAAAGATGCAAAACAATAAAGTAACAGCAGCTCAATTCGCAAATGAGTATCTTTCACCATTTTATTTAACAGATTAATGGTTGTAACTAGTGAAAAATAACAAGGACAAACTATTCAAACTAATATTAGAAAGAGAAAAATTAAATTGTTAGAAGTATGTTTAATGTACCTACTCAGCTTAAATGTTGGATTATGGAACTCCACTCCACTATTGTGCCTTTTCTTCTATTCATAATTCATGTCGTTCGACGGATACAAAGGGCCAATGTGAAGCACTAGTTTACTTCTCTTTTGAGTGGCTTCTTATACAATTATATCTCTTTAAATTTGATAACAGGACTTCAACTCTTTTACGCAACCCAGTCACTTTCCATTTCGATCATGCACCCCATGCAATGCAAATTAATATAATTACTGCTGGGCTCTTGTATGGTGGCTCCTTTTCTATAATTCGCGTTAAATCTACCTTAAAAAGACGTTGTTTGAAACAGCATGCACTACTGAAATTGGTGCTTTCTACCTAAAAATGGTCAAAGTGGATGGATACGTATGGACAAATTAAACCCTTGTATTTCATTTCTTTGGAGTTATTACTAAACAATGTAATTTAATAGAGATATTTGGTAGCACTTTCGTCCACCGTGTTTTCGTCTAACATCATAGAGAAGTTGTTAGACACTAGATATTAATTTTTAGGGTAATTAGACTAATTAATATATTATAAATTAATAAAGCATGTCCATTAGGTTGGTTCATATACATATCTATTTATAATTAGTTTGATATACCTAACTCATTCTATCTTAGATAAATTCATCACTTTCATGGCTTTTCATTTGTGAGATTTAATTATCATAAAGAGGAACAAGTGAAGAAGATTTTTCAATTTACAATACAGAAAGCTCTAGCTTTTGGGGAAAAGAGTAGGGTAAAAAGGAAAACATATAAAATAAGAAAAGAAAAACACGCTATAGCAGTGGGTGAGAAATATGCATCGCATACCAAAACATCAATGTAGGCCTTTAGCTTTAGAGCTGGATTGTTTGTAGCAAGCTGAGAGTATTCCATCAACTATATATGCGAAAGCGATAATACAGACGCCCATGTCCACAGTGATATTTTCCGTCTATGCAACTTTCAGGTAGAGAGACTCTGTGAATGATAACACAATCTAATATTGATTATGAGTCGTGCAGTTCAAAAGAAGGTCAAAGATAAAGTGTAAGACATAAAAAATTGAACGTATTTCATATTTACCCTGAAAAGATGATAAAGTGCAGGCAGTGCAGTGGGGAGAACGCCACTATGATAATTTAGTGGAATTAATAGCTGCCGCCTTTGGAAACCTCCTGTTGAGACACATGGACTTTCTGAAGCTCGAGTCGTGTTTAAAGGACCAAAGTATTGAAGTTCTTTCTTCTTTTTTATGGTGTCTGATTCTTTCTGTTTTTTAAAAGGACTAAAGGAAGAACTTTAGGGAATGGGGAGGGAAAGTGTAGCCAAGGCCCAACACACCCTCTCTTTTTCATTCCAATAATTGCCTGCTTGTTCACCTTCATTATTCTACTCCCTCCCAGTTCCCACTAAACCAAACAAGCTTCCTGATACGACCATGTACCCATAAAAATGACGAAATTGCATCGGTTTCAACACCAACATTTATGCTCGTGTGTACGAGAAAATTTAAACAGTACAGTGCAGCTCCCCCTTCCCAAACGTTTTCTTTTGAAAAGAATTGAAAATACTGCATTTTGAAGTTGTGGAAGGTTATTTTATGAAATAGCATAAAGGAAGACTCAGTTCATCATTACGAAAAATGATAAAACATAACTTAAATGTTATTCTGTTATTTGCAAAGTAAAAAACATCAAGTTCAGTTGAATAATTACTTATAGATGTGATTATTTTATCATTTCAAGAAAATATATATTATTTGTTAATGCAGATACTTTATTTAGAATTTCGGCAACCGTCTCGTAAGTTAGTCTCAAATAAGAAAAAAATGGTTATTCAATCCACAAGCATAAACAACTCGTTATTTCTCTTTAAATTGACAGCACCCAGAAATAATACAAGAAAGCCAGAGCGGGCTCGATCTGTGTCCTAGTGTTTTCCTAGGAAATGAAGGATCAAGTTACAAAGAATAGCATTACAAATGACATTTGGCCAAAAAAAAAAATGAAAAAAAGGCCTGTTTGGGACTATAGACGAATCATAAAACAAGTGGCTATATACACTAACATGATAAATTACCCAAAAGTTCTTCCTCGGCATTATCCCTAGCGACCCAAGTGGAAGCTTGAAATTAAACTCTATAGTGGGTATCACTTATTAGACCATTGAAATTCTATTTCTAAATTCCTTGAAGGACCACTTTTACTTTCTGGCAATAGAGTGTACTCTCCAGCTACTGCTCCCAGCATTACGACCCGATCAATCTGGATTGTCACTTTCCCAAATGAACTCTGTCATCAGATGAAAATAGAGAGGTCAAGTAAAAGTCTTTTGGGGGTAAAAACTTTGAAAGGAATACATACTGTTCATTTTGTTATCTGCTTTCCCCTTACCTTGCCCATTTTGCTCTTATTTTTGCAAGAAATATGAAGCTTCTGCCCTTTTGGAGGACTCTCAAAGGACCATGAAAAGCTCTCGTCCCACTCCGGATTAGGGCCAGTTGAGACCACCTGATCAAGATACTTTCATGGTTATTATTATATTCACTTTTCTGGAAAAAGAAAATAAAAAAGATTCTGCAACCAATACAAATTTGTAAGACGTATTAATCAAATAAAGTTTCATCAAGGAAAAAAAAATTCCACAACACTATTCTATACGTATTCCACACAAAAAAGTTTCACTTGCCTAATATCTAATAGTCACATATTTAACGTATAAATCCTTGTCCTTACTCTTAAAACTCAAAACAGCCTAAAACTTAAAAGTGGCTCTTGATAAGGACGCTCAGCAAGGGAGTTGCCAGAACATGAAAACTGATACTTCCATATCCATAAAGTAGCAAATCGGGAAAGCCAAGTCAATCTATTTTAACAGAAAAGGGAAGGGGGGATTCAGGGTGAACATGGATTCTTAAGCCTACATGTAGCAGCAAAACTGCAGCTGAATACAAGGTCAACTGGAATTCTTCCTAGGGAGCAGCCGCATATCATGAATTGAGCAGTTTCTACATAGGCATGATTCCATTTAGACCTAACAAACAACATTAAGCTCTCTAATGACTCAGGCATTCATTTGCATTTTAGTGTTGTGCATGACTGACACAGACAGATTATAGTGGAACTAATAGGTTCATGCAAAACAAACCCTACATCTAAGTTACTAGATGTGTAAATCTAGTCTAGTTTTACACCTGTGCTTCTAATTCTATTGCACATTCCCCCCCCCCACCCCATACACACAAAAATAGGAAAAATCACAGATAAGGATGAAATCATAAATAAAAGCATTTTACCGTGGTTTGCCTTGGAGGAGTGTTGCCAAGTGTAAGCTTACAGTAAACACTCGGGTTTCCAACTGACTGCTTCATATTGTTACCACGCTTGATGATCACAACCAATGTCCCTGGCAAACACTGCAATAAAAATTCTGCCTTCTCCTGAAACCGGGGTGGGCCAGACTGGATTAAGTACTGCAGCAAAGGAATAGCATCTGCAGCAGCTATTGACTGAGCTCTTGAAACTTCTGCTGGGCATGCTGACCAAGCTTGTCTGAGCAGAAAAAGTGCATCCAAGGCAGCTTCCTGAGTGGCCTCTGAGCCTGTCTTTAAGGATGTGACCAGATGGGGAATGCTTAGTGTTGCTGGCTCAGTTGCTCTTAGCCGTGGGAAGTTGCTAAAAAGAGCATTTAATGATTTCAGATACTCATCATTCACAGTTCCAGTAGCCCATAAATCCTTCTCAATAGCAGCTGCAAGACCATAAAAACCTTGTCAAACCATATAAGTTTCATGACCAATTAGTAACAATAGCTTCTTCATGTGTAGCATTATTTGATATCTAATAGTCAATTTATTGAAAATAATTTAAAAATCAGGTTATGCCTTGACTGATAGAGTTAACACAGAAAGCATTCACCATGATTATTCGATTAACTGAAGTAGAAATGATTTGCAGACATGGGCACACCCTAAGTATAAAACACCATTTTATATGTGAGAAAAATTAGGAGACGCAATCATGCAGTTATTTCAGAATAAAATACAAGTGTTAAGACCCTCAATCAGCCTAAGAGTAAACACTGCATGATAGGTAAAGAAAAACTCACCAGTTATTGCTCTGACAGTTTCACTAGAAGCATACTCTTGAATAGTATGATTAGAGAAGAGAAGTTTAATAAACATTGCAGCCTGAACAGATGTTTCTGGGTCACTTGAACCAATCAGATCCAAAACAACCTGAACACCACCAGCCTCGGCAACTGCTCTTTTATTTGATCGACTGTACATTACAAGGTTTTGCAAAGCACATATGGCTACAACTTTCATTTCTTCTGTCGGTTGGTCTTCAAGCACATTCACTAAAGCACGACAAGCTGAAACTGCATCAGTTGTCCGAGCAAGACCCTCACTCTGAAACAGATCACCCAAAGCCAAAGTTGCCAGTAATCTTGCTTGCTGCGCTTGGGTTTGTGGATCCAAGAGGTACTGGGATAATGGCAAGATGGCTGATTTGGTAACTTTTGTTTCCCTGATCTTTACATTGTTCAGCAATACTTCTAAGAGTCTCGCAGCAGTTTCCTCACACTGATGAGATCTTAGAAGCTCCAAGAGAGCCTCTATGGCACCACTTTCAGCCATTGCTTCTGCACTAGTCCCATCATCACTTTCCAACACCAGAAGAGCATTTAATGCACCAATAACTGTGCTCTCTGAGCCAGATCGAAGCAACCTTACCAACACAGCAACAGGCACTTCCAAGTAAAATTCAGAACTAAATTGCAGAATACTTGACAAAACTGAGGCAGCAGACTCCCATAATGCATGAGGAAGGGAAGGATCAGCTTGCAATATCACTTTGGAAATTTCTATAACACCGCCCTCTTTTGCAATTTCATTTGGCCATGTCAGTGCAATGCTAACAAGGGCCTTTACAGCTCTCTGCTGCAATATGTGTATACCAGAACCAAGAACTCGTATAAGAGGACCAATTACTTGCTGTATCACTGGATCTTTCTGAAGGTGTTCTTCTGAAAGTAGATGTGAGAGAAGCTCAGCAGCCAACTGTTGCACAGCTGATATTGGAGAATCAAGCAAGGGGACAAGTGGTTCAATAGCCTGGCGAGAAGTCAATGTATAGTCAGCACGACACTCTGGATGTTCTAAAATATTAACCAAAACCTGCAATGCACTATGCTGTCCATCAGGCCCAAATTCTTGTTTTGTCAGCAAATAAAATAGAGGTTCGACCACTTTAGCAGCAGATGGTCCTTTAGCTATGCTAGTATTATTAGTCAATATGCGCAGCAACTCTGCAAAAGCCGCACATAGATAATCAGGTGCATCATGAAGAATGTCAAGTAAGCTTTCAATAACTCCAGCTTTCACCATTTCCATTTTACAAGCAGGCCTATCTTTCCCTAACTTGACCAAAGCTCTGGAAGTGGCCTCATGAAGCACATAATTCCTACCATAGAGTAGCCCAACAAGGGGAATAACTGCACCATGTGCTGCAACTAACTCTGCTAGTTGCTCATCATCAACAAGTCTATCCAATGCACGGACAACTGAATGCTGAGCAGGACTAAACTCAGTCACAAGGAGAGAGACTAGAGGCTCAACACAGCGTGCAGCAGCCACCGTGGAACGGATCCTTGTATTTCCAAAAAGAACACAGCATAATTCAGCAGCATCCCCTTTTAGATCCATTGAACAATTTGATGAAAGGACCCTGCAAAGCACATCCACTGCATTCATTTCAACATCAGCAACGGCAAGTGCTCTTGATGGATTTTCACTCAGTAACCTAACCAATGCAGCAATTGCAGCATGCTGCTCCCTCTCTAAACCAGTATTAAGAATCTCCACCAAGGGTTGAACAGCTTGTCGAGCAGTCTCTGCATTCCTAATGTGGTCAGCAGAGAACAAACTTTCCAAGGCTTTTGCAGCACTATACCTTGCACTTCTTCCTCCAAGACGTAAGACAGCTACAAGTTGTGTAACAGCACCAAATGCTGACTCATGTCTCCGTATTTCAGCACTGCTAAACAGAATTCCTAAAAGATCAGTAGCAGCTTCTTCAGTGGCATCTTGTGGACCGAGTGAAAGATACTTAGTAAGTGCCTCTAAGGCTCCAGACTCCACCATAACAATCTTATTTGATGGGCAATCTCTAGCAAGCTGAGTCAGAAGCCCAAGTGCTAAAATTGGTGCTCCTGGGCGATCTGGAATTGGCTTGAGCAGATCAACAAGAGCAGGTATTGCCTTCCGAGAAGTGGCACCAACTCTTATGTCATCAACTCTAAACAACCTCTCAAGAACAACTTGATCAGGATAACGCACCAAAGAGAATTCTTCTGACAGTTCCAGAAGATCCTGTATATCAATATCAGCACAGCCAAGCAAGGAGATAAGCCCACCAGCTGCCCCAGAATTTGCGACAGACAGAAGTGTTCCCCTGCTACCATTACAGACTAGGCTAGCTATTGATTGTGCAGAAAAATATCTGTTTGCCAACTCCTCTGACTTCACTAAATTGGCAAGTACTGGAATAGATTTCATGGTTGCATGTGCTCGAATGATATCTCTGTCTTGAAATAAGATTGCCAACAGCAAAGCACAAATCCAAATGCTGCTATCTTCTTTATAATCAATCTGCATTGTAAGCAAAAATGAGCAATCAAAGGTTCAAATAACAAAATGATAATCAGATACTGTTTTTTTTTCACAACTAACTATTATGTGTCATTTAGGTAGGGCATTACTTAGAAACAATAATTGATAGCTACAGATGCCTTTAAGTGCAAATAAGTGAATGTTTACGATGATCAGAATCAAATGCATTGTCTATTGCTTTCCCACTGACTGAAAATAAAATGGAAGAAGGCATTTAAATACCTGGGTATATTGTGAGAAGCAATTTGAGATCCTGTCAGTGAGAACCTCAATTGCACCAGCCTCCATTATTCCAGTTCTACTTCTTTCATCATGACAAGCAAGAACAGACAGTAACCATATGGCTAAGTTGGAACCACTTATAATGTTGGTTCCTGTATTGAATTCACCACCATTCTCCACTTCTGTAGTCCTGCAAATACTGATGAGTTCCTTGTCATCATCACTCTGAGTACTCAAAGAAGGCTGTTCGGAAACAAGCAGACCAACAAGTGACTGAACAAGATCAGCACACAAGTTTGTTTGATTGAGATCCTCCACTAGTCTCTGGTGGTTTACTTTTGCAGCACAACTAAGAAGTGCAGCTCCCCCAATTTTGACCTTTACATTTTTGGAGCTGATTATTCTCTTAGCTATTGAGTATATACATCCAGAGGAAACAGCAACAGTGTCTCCTAAAATGACAGGTTGATCTCTGCATAATCGGGATAAGATCTCAACAGCTTTATCCTGCAAGGTTGGTGTTGAATCAGCAATAGACAGGACTATTGGGCCTATGCTTTTAGGGAATTCAGCCAAAACTGCCCATGCAGGTTTAATATGTGCACCAGTCTCTTCTGACCTGGACAGAATGGCAAGTGCTTCTAAAGCCTCTGATGTCGGAACAGATCCACTAGTAGCAGAATCCAAGAAAGAAACCAAAGCAAGAACAGTGCCAGCACGATTGACACAATTAGTTACCGCATCATCAATTTTCCGAGAATGTAAGAGGCGAGCAATGGCTGCTGCAGCTAGGGGTTTTCCAGAAATTGTGCCTTCACGTAACACTTTAGTAGCAGACAAGATAATGTCTTCTGCAACAGCTTTCTCTGAAATTTCACTATCCAAAATAAGATTTGCCACAGCACATGTTGCCTGCTCTGCTACTTCCAAAACTGAAGAGTTAGCTAATGCAACTAGGGGGGATAATGCATCTTTAGCAACTGCAGCTACATCCCTGTTTTCTTTGATGGAAAGGAATATTGCAGACAAGCAGCGTGAAGACTCCATTAGGATACTCTGAGATTCAATGTTGAGCAACTTCATGGCTGACCAAAGAGTTTTAACAGCAATGCTGCTTTCACGCACATCTTTTCTCATTTCAAAAAGTCCTGCCAGAGCTGATGCAGACTTTGCTTGAGTTTCTTCCTTGGTAGAGCTCAATATCTTTATCATTGTATCAATTGCATCACTGGCAGCACTACCTTCACGTAGAATGTCACCAAGAGGAGCTACAGAAAGCATACTTCTCAAAGCATCCAAAACATAAACCTTAGATTCAGGTAGATCACTAGTTAATAATGCTGTAAGCTGACTGATAGTCGCTGTATCAGATTTGTGAATTAAGTGATTTAAGGTCTTTGCTGCAATCTCCTTCCCATTTGGACTTCCATTCTTCAATAGCCACAATAATGCAGGAACAGCATCAGCACTTTCAACACAAGCACGTATATCTTCACTATGATTGCACAGGTTCCTTAGGATTGTGGCTGAATCTTCCTTTGCCTTAGCAGATCCTGTCTCCAAAATTTGAACAAGCGGAGGTATACCACCAGCAGCAGTAATGGCCCATTTACTTTCATCATTTTCATTAGATAGAAGGCAAAGCAGGGCAACTGCACATTCTTGCTGCTGTTCTGATGAAAGCCCCAGAAGAGATATCAACAGCTGAACTCCTTCACGCCCTTGAAGTGCAGACCATAGACTGCCTTCATTATTGCACAGTGTCAAGAGAGCTTTTATAAGTTCACCTTGCACTTCATTGGAAGCCATTGTTATTAAACCAACAAGCAAACGTTTGGCATCAGAATTTGCAAGTTTAACTGCGAGTATGGGATTTCCATACAAACTAGCTAAGGCTTCAATGGTTCGTTCCTGCACAAGAAAGGGAAAACGAGGTTTGAATTGCTTGAGTAATGACTGTTCAACAACCAAAGGATCTGATGCTCTAGTAGATTCAGCCTTGTTGTCATATATCATAAGAGCTGAAGCTAAAGCTCCTAATGTGTCAGCAATTTGAGTAGGTGAGGTGCATGATTCAAGGCTTTGACCAAGGCTAGAGATGACATAAGATAATCCACCAGAAATGTTTGCTAGAGCACACATAGCATTCTCCTGCAATGCTTGAGCATACTCACCTTGCATGAACTCTTTGGAAGGAGCTATAGTAGCATTGATCAAAGCAGGAATGCCATTAGAATTAGCTATCTCTCGCCTCGCTTCTTTGCACTGGGCAGATAGAGATTTAAGAGCACCAGCTGCTTCAGCTCTAACAGGGGCATCATTACCAGGGCCTAATAGTTTCAGGAGTTGTTTTGTCGCCTCTGCTTTCAACACTTTTGAACAAATAGATGCATCCTCAATCATCATACAGGCAAGTAAAAAGCACACATTAGCTAGAGTGCTAGACTGTCCTGTTGCCAGCAACTCCATTAATATGTCCGCTCCTCCAGCTTGTATTGTTGAACTCCAGAATCCCTCAGTACTGCTGGAGAGATTTTTCAATGCTCCAGTCAATAAACTATCAACTACATTTCCTGTCATCAGGCCCTTTTGAAGCTTCTCCCAGAGCACTGGTACAACTCCTTCAGTTGAAAAAATTTTTGATCCAACATGATCTTTTACACCACCTTGAGAGACAGCATAAATAGTCTTTGCAGCAGCAACTTGACCTTCAACTGAATTGGACTTGAGTAGACCAAGCAATGGAGGAATACATCCTCCGAGCAAGACTTTCACCCTCAGCTCATTTTCTTTACAAAGGGAGCCCAATACAGTTGCTGCCTGTATCTTCACACTCAATGGCCCTGACCGGAGAAGAGAAACAAGTACTGGAACAGCCTGAGAGTGAGATCCAACGGCACTGAAAGCATTTTCACGCATATCTATAAGCTCCAATAATTGCCTTAAGGAATACTCTTTCTCTTGCACAGAGGATGAGCTCTGACGCAGCTGCTCAATGCATTGGGCAACACTTGCTAATGTCCCATCTGGATCTTCCATGCTGCTGCTTCGCTCTCTGCAACCACTTGACCATGTAAGATGCCTAAGATGGAGTATTAGATTTTATGCTCAAACATTATAATTCTGTAATTAATAGATTGATGCATCAATTTATATGAATCTTAATTCAGATTACATGTAGATCAAATTGCTAGAGCCCCCCACCTGCGATGACATGAGATTTTTATGAAAACAGGTTTCCTTATATCTTTGGCTTTTCAACACAAATGACAAGCTAGCACTGTAGGCAAGCCTAGGTGCTACTGTGTTAGCTTCAACGGAAGCAAGTATATGGGTACAAACTCACAAATTGTGTTATATAAAAGAAATTAGAAGCATTTACTCTAGCATCCTTGCGGCAAGCAATTGATTCAATTATATAAGGTCATAAACTATTCCTTCATCACAAAATTTCTAGGTTATTTGAAGCTGTAACCAACCTTAGTCCCATTTTCTGAACAGAATGTGGAGTTGGGGGTTCTGAGTCATGAGTCTTCCCCTCACCATTTCTTTCCTGCAATTAAAAGGACAGCAGTGGAGATTGTTTAATGGTGTGTCTGTATATCCCCAAATAATTCAATTGGCTGAACTGAATAAATATATTGGAAACAAAAAATATTAACACAAACATGGGACATGCACAAATCTAGTTTTTTGGAATCAGTGATCTCTTTACTCTTGCCGTATTCATAAAGGGAGGGATGGATTTGATGAAACATAAAGTCCTATTGGAAAGGGGGAGGAGAAATGGCAGATTAACTTGTAACAGAACAAAGGTGAACCACAATATGTCATAATTTATTTCAGTATTCCTTCTCAAGATAATGGAAACTTTAAATTACTGAACAAGTAAAATTGTTTCTTGAGCTTCCATTACAGTTTATCTTTAATCATTTAGGATTGCATCTTATTGAGCCAAAAAGAGTGGAAATCTGAAATGGAGTAAATATTATATGACAACTCAGACCAAATATGTTATCAATTCATGAAGATAAATAGTCATGAATATTACATCATGTACACACACACACACTAATAGCGCCACCCTCTTTTCATTTTCTAGTTTTGCCCTGCATCACACTTTTAGTGCCAAGATGAGAGTATCCGAAATTAAATATTTCTAAACAACTTCTGAATATCATTTAACTGTACATGTCTCAATTTAAAGAAGTGATACATGTAAGTTTCTAGGACAAAGGGATATATGACAGATAGCGGAGAATAACACTCTTAATATGAGCCAAATTAAGCTCAGATTTTCTTGCCAGCGATACTTTATAGAATGGGGTAGAACAAGAAGAGATAATATCATTGGCTCAGCCAAGTAATAAAAAATTAGACATCGCATATCAATATGCACGGACTGAAAATGAGATAATCCACGATATTGCGCTCTTATACTGACCTAACTCTTTTACCTCACTATTAGGCTTGTCATAATTGTGTAGTAGGACTGTTTGATAATTGAATGATAGCACATACATGGAAAAAAAAAGTAATGATTTGGAGAAGTACCACATCATTAGAAGCAAGGCTGCTGCCATTGTTGGCAGCAAGCCTCCAAGCTAGTGTGGTCGCCAGCTTCGCTTCACCTGAAGACTCCCCAAAGCAGATCAGTCAAGGACACTGCCTCTCTAAAGATCTAGATTCTAGACTGCAGAGTCTGTCAGAACACCAAAGCCTCCTGCTGAATAGTGAATACCAATATGGTGGAATAAGAGATAACTTCAACTTAGGAAGGTAGATCAGAAATCAGTCATGAATCGTAGACAGTAAAAAAACTGAATCATTAATGCAACAACACAATCCTGCAGTTGTACTTTCACCAAATAAAAGGATCCTATTAAGTATGAAGAATGAACTAACACAAGCACCATATTCCAACAGTTGATCTTGCTAAAAAGAAAATGAAATTAAGAGAAGAATCAGATCAATTGTTGCAGCAGAAGCTGGATTCCCGGAATGGTTATTTATTTATCATCCGCCAGCAATACAAAATGTACCTTTAAATTGAGACTTTCCCCGGGAGAAAGAGATAAACAAATGAAGAAATTAGATTATATAAATTCCCATCTCAATTTTCGCGGTAAGCAATCAGAGAGAATGCAACCAAATCGTACAAAAATGGAGTCCTAGGATACATTTGACTGAAATTCGACAAGTTTTTGAGAAAAGAGAGTAGATCAACTGCCGAGGAATCGAGGTCGAAAACTTATACTGTCTAGTCAATGAAAGATCAAACAGCTTACGACTAAATGCCAGTAATGCACGAATGAGTCAGATGAATACACGAGAGTGTTAGAATTCACCATTATTATCAATGCAAAACAGCTAAGAGTGAATGGAGAGATGGAGGCAGGGGCCGACCTTCAGAGACTGAATATGCATCTATTGGTTTCGTAGAAGAGAAGAGAGCGAGGAGATAAAGGAATGGAGAAATGGGGAGGATAGGCCCTATTGGTAGGAGAAATAGCGTGCTTTGTTTTTTCTTTTTAAGCTTTTTTAATTGAGTGTTACGTTTTCCTTTTCATGCAAACCCGAGTGTCTGTGAGGTGAAGAAACTTTGGGCGTTTTCACTGTCTCGCCGTCACAGGACAAGACCACCGACAGGGTCAAGCTCAAACCTTACTTCTAGTCTGGGCTTCGGCTTAAAATGGGCGAGAAATTGAAGTGTGGAGTTTTTTTTTTTTTTTTTAGTTTGATATATTTTACTGCATAATAATATATAATTTTGTATGTCTTGCCAAATTGAAACTTCTTTCATGTGTATGGACTATGCTGAAATTTCGTTCTGGCATTGCACATCATTTTAAGAGATATGATATTTAAAAGTATATTTTTAATGAATATCAAATATTGTTATAATTTATGCGTAGTTTATTTAAATTAAAAAGATCACGTTAATTTTTACTTCAATTTTTATATGTTTAACACTAATTTCAATTGAGGCGAGCCCTTGCTTGCTCCTTGCTGTGTTGTTTTGAGGCAAGCCGAAGCACAAAACCATTGAGAATAATCACAAGTATGTCTATTCCTTTTTGGTGGCTATCTCTTCCTACGTCCCTGTCTCTCACTCTTCGTTGGCTAAAGTATATGCAATATTCAATATCGATATATCCTGTTCTCCCTTCTCGTATAACTGATAACACCCCAATACAAATGGCATATGCTTATTTTAATTTACACTGAAGCAATTGATGGTAATAAAATACATTTACAACGGCATAAAAGGGTGGTCTTTTTTTTATTGGCTGAGAGAGACGAGGGAGACGCTGAAAGCCAAGCTGGCAAGTCGTGAGACTTTCCTCAATTAATTATATTTTATTCCTGCAAGCATTTGCTGATATTAATCGAGCGAATAGTGAGCAAATTGCCAAACACTTCGTTTTTCTTTCTGCTTTTATTTTTTTAAGCATAAAATTATTTCTTTTGTACTGATTTAACATCAAATGATTGAAAGCAAACAAACAGTGTGGGTGTTCATTAGTTGGAAGTTATGTTGCTTCACGTGCAATCTTCAGAAAAGTCCAAGAATTGGACCCAAAAGAATAAACTTTTGATTAGTTCCCCATTATTGTTCGACCCAATCAATACTAAATAAAGAGTTAAAACCACTCAAATGACAAATTTGCAATTCAAATGATAAGATTTTATCGATTGAGCCTTACTATATAAGTTAGCGAAAACAATGTCCAAAAATATAGAACTAAATTGAAATAGTAACTCCTTTCGTCCATCAATTCTTGACCTGAATTAACCAAATTCACATGAAGCGATGACCTCGGTATGTATATTTAGTATCCGTAAATAGTTATTCACTACTCTTTCGGACAGTATCCAAGGCGGGTCCACGGGGAGCCCGGGCACCGAATTGGTTGACAAAATCGAATTGCATTAAATTTGCAAATGCAATAGCTGGGGATTCTTCTCTTAAATAGGATAGGAGTAACTCATATCAGCCACAAAGGGACAAAAAGAAAGTGAGAAAAAAAAATTGAATAACTTAAATACCACTAGAAAATAGGCTTGCCCTCTTTGTGATTTGTGACACAGCCACCCTTAGAAAAAATGGAAAATAGAATGTATAAAAAGAGTATGTACCAGAATTAATCAGGCTGAGCACCAAACTTAGTTGTTTAATTTTAAAGGAATTTGAGCATGAGATTTAGCAATAAATATCAACTCTCGACCACTATCACTCAAGAAATGAGGAAGAAATTTGCTTTGAATTGAAAGCACTGACAGGCATTTGGCATTCATCCACTTTATTCTGTTGGCCTCAGGTATTTATTAAATATTTCCGTAGTGAGCACTTAGCAGTTCAACACTCTCGGTCATCCGGAAAAAGGGAGGGGGTGCGAGAGAATTTAACAGAGCCTGACATCACTTCAGCCATTGGAGTTACATATATATAACCAAAAATAAAATAAAATAGGATCAGCAAATTTCAGCTGCTATGGAGGAAAAGGTTAACATGTTTCCCTTTGGTTGAAAGTTTAGGCAATTCCAGTTGGCATCCTTGGGAGAACCACATAATCTCTGCAAGCTTAGGCATTAAATCAATATCGTTCCGTAACTATTCAAGATTTGAGATTTTATGTAAGGCTAATGGAAGTAGCATATGATTGAAGAAGTGTTAGAGCCTGCTCAGAAATAGCTCTGTTCCTTGCCTGCCTCACCCAATCTGCAACAATTTCTGCAGCTTGGGTGCCCCTGACACTTTCTTCTAGAACATCTGCGGCTTCAGCAAGTTTTCCTTCAGCCAAGTAACTCTCAACTTTATTTATGACGGATTCAATCCCTTCACCTGACTGGTCAACTTCCCTAACCTGAATGCAAGTCAAAGGCAAACATGAAAACAACTCCAGCAGCTACATCTGGTGCTTTCGGATGTGCTTGACAGAATTGAAATGGGAGCAATGGAAGGGTAGGAATAAAAATACTAAAATAGTCAATGGGCAAAGTACAAATACAATGTCTAAATTCCTTCCACTTTCACTACTACGAAACAGAGACTTAAATGGCATGTTCGTCAATTATCCACATACCTTCAACCAGGATGCTATATGTGCCAAAGAATGTGCCAGTATACCTCCACCTCCTGGTGGGAAGAAGCTGAAGTGTCTTATTGTGCCTTTTAAAGTATCAAACTGTAACAGAACAGGAACAAATTAGACACTTTCATGATTGAAATTTTAAATTAGAACATCCATCCATCAGTGCTGCAAAAATTGTTCACTATTTTTATGAAATTTCTTCAGTTGTCAAGCCTAATGTTTTGTTAGAATTTATCACTGAGGAAGCTTCAAAGATAGGAGTATAATTACAGAATGTCAAAGCCAAAGGTATGAGATTGGTCACTGATATGTGTTCCTACATTAAGATTAATGAGGCACCCAAGATGAATTAAAGATAATGATGGAGACTGTTGACTTGGATTCGGAAAAGTTGTTTGAGAGCCTATAAGGAGGTTTTAGGGTTAAGGAGCTTGAAGTTTAGTTGGGCACATCATAAGGTTAAAAGACCTCAAGGCATAGATAATATGCTTAAGTTTTGATTGGAGAGGTATCAAAGCTGAGTAGCCCACTAGTTTCTTTTGAGCGTCCTGTTAAGTTAGAAGCCTCTTCAAAAGCATGTTATTTAGTTCAATAAGCGCTCAGCTGGGGGCCTAAGGGTACACCTTTTCTCATACGAGGATGAGTTGAGTAAGCGCCCCATGAGAGTATACAGCTTTCTTAGAATGCCTCTTGAAGAGAGCGCTCAATATACTTTGCTTCTAACTAGTCGCATAAGCACTTAGACTCACCTTTAAGTAAGTGAGGTTAAGAAGAGTTACAATGAGATACCTGAGCTCTCTCTGAGTGAAGTTCAAGAGTTAAAAGAGGCTTGAATAAGTTATCTCCTAAGTGGCGCTTTAGCACCTACAAGTATCAAAGCTACTCACACAGCCTACAGAAGAGCTCCCCAGGGAGGTTTAGTACAGGCCATAAGTGCCAACCCTAGAGCTTCCTGGCATAGACAAGACTGAAAATTCTCAAGAGTAAGTATTTCTTTATCTCAGAAATTAGTTAGTAAAAGTGACATGGCTGGCTTAGAATAAAGGCACCTTTATGTCGGGGACTAACATAATCACTTAAATGGTATGAGCATTGAGCAATATATCAAAAACACTTGCATGAATAAAGTTAGTAATATCTCTAGACTATCTGTATTACACTAACCCTAATGAGTCAGCACCCTATTAGAGGTTACGTGCAAGCACCTTCTTCTTCCATCAATTCTATTAGTTTACAGCTCAGTTTAATCATGATGAGAATTTCAGAAAATTTAAGGTGTGTCTTACTTTGTCTCCCACAAAACTTCAGATCATTAATGGTATCTAACACCACTTACAAAGGGGAATGTTTCTGAGTTGAGTTATCAGGGCGCTCCAGACCTCCCTTCCCCTATAGATATCCCACTTCGCATTTCATTTATTAAAGCTTTCAGAATGTTAAATGCTCATGAGTTATTATTATTTCATGCAAGATTATATGTTCTTTTGCCTTTGAATTTTAAGGCCCTTCACAAAGAAGGAAGAACTTAGAATCTAACAAGTTTCAACTCTAATCTCTCAGATAGATATTGAGGTGAACAAGTAAGTTCGGACTCTCTTGTCTTACCAAATGGAGTTAAGTCCTTTATTCTTCTTAATTAAGTCCTTTCCCCAATTATTTTTCATACTTTTACTCTAGACCTTAAGTTAGAACCCTAAGCATACGAACAATATGAAAAATGATGAAATCAATTAACAGGGAACCATATTTATGCTAGGAGGTTCCAAATGGTACAGAACCTCAGGACTTCTGAATATTTTGAGTTAGAAAGAATATATCTAATGACCAATTGCTAGAGAATTGAACTCAAAAGCTGGGGGACAAAATGTACATTAGTGTTTGGCAAAAAAAATTTATCATCGCATATGCTACATAAGCAAATTTTAAGATTAAGCCCAAGAAAAAGAAGTTTGCCATCATATTTAGTAACGAGTGGCCAACATCATCAATATGTATCTAATTATACAATTATAATGTGGGGCAGATACACAATGGCAGCTATTTCCCTTCATTTTAGGTTCTAAAGTTTCATAATTTTACTGACATAATAGCATTCCTCCTAGACCGAATCATTTGGATAAACAAGTATAAAAAAAGAAGACCTGTTGGAAATGTTGCTGCCCCATCAGTTAGGATGCAACTAAAGATGTCTACCATCAGCTACCACTCATACCGAAACAAAGTTAACAAGGTTACTTGTTATAGAAAAACAAGGTTACTTGGATTGCAAAATGATAATAATTAACATAATTAAGAAACACTTTCATATGTAAAAATTAATGTCAAGTAAAGTCAACATTGGAAATTGCCTTTTGTTTTAACTGCAGTTGTGTGTCTGTGCCACTATTCTGTGTCTCTTCAGGAAGGGACGCTAGCACCAAATCCAAAACAGAATCTTTATCTCCGCCTTCAAGATAAGACTGCAAAGATGCAGCTTCCGTATGAATAGGCAATCCTTTTGACAGTGCATCTTCTAGTGCAAGTGCTCCCTGCAGGATCCATGCACAAGTGATAAGAAACTGATAAGCAGGACAGCAAAAATTAATTTAAACATGTTGAGCCCTTAAGCTCTTGCGTAAGAAATAAAGAGAACAGCGCGAAAAAAATTAGGAAAATAATTTACCATAGAAAACTTGTGTGCAGCGTAACTTTGACGAGCTTCTTCAGATCGTGCATAAAATGCCATGCACAAAGCATTTATCTAGAATTAGAGGGGAAAAAAATTTATTGGCTAATGAAAAACATTGATAACTGAAAGAAAGTCAACAAGTATGTCTATTAAACAAGTGTAAATATAAATCCCAAGCCAACCCTCTCTAACCAAAGAATGATGTTAACTATCAAAAAGTATAACCAGTTTTTTGTCCTTTTCATCAACAAGAAATGTTCTTTGGTTATTTTTATTCTCAGAGTCCCTATAGCATGAGAGTCAACTCTTTAGTGCCAACAACAAAGACAAGAACTCCATTTCTTTGCCTTCTGTACAATTATAATAATTCCTTGATATTGAAGCATGTAAATGAACATGCAGGAGCATTTGTTCCTTAGGAATGATGGAAGGTTGATTATTACTTTATCAGAAAGTCTATCATTCTGGTCAACAAGCCTTTCTGTGTTTAGAAACTCTAACCGTCAAGTTGTGACGCAGAATGCAATTACCTACTCGGCAGAGTTTTGTTGGCAGTTTTGTGATAACATTGTAGAAGAAAGCTAAAGCCATGACTGAGTGATGTTTTGCATGCTTTAAATGGTAAATACTAAGTAGTATAAGTATAGATGATTTAGACAGAAATTACTCCTGATAGAATAGAAGAAGACAAATTTTTTATTATTACATTTTTTTTATACATATAATCCTCGAAAGCAACTATTTAAGTGTTCATTCTTCCATAAGCTGCCTCTTGAAATTATATCCCTTTTTATAAAATTATTGATCTTTACCCATTTTAAGCTATGACTTATCTAGATATAGTTGTATCCAACCATTCTTAAATTTAGCAGAAGCCTCACATTAATATCTGCTTCAGCCATACTTTCAATTTGGGCTGCCTTCTCCTTTGCTATGGCTGCATTTAACTCCGCCTTTGCTAATTCCTGAACTTTTTTCAACTTCATCTCTACTTCACTTTCCTGCAATTACCCAAAAGATGGAAATTTGATTTTAACAAAATTCATGTACTGACAGCGGAAGTGATAAATAGATAGAGATAAAGGAAGAAAGAAAGGGAAAATAGCATTCACATTTCCAACAGAAAACTAATGTGCACCTTTTGTTCAAGTTCCTTCTTCAATTTCTCTTCCATTTTTTCTTGAAGTGACTTGATAGCAAGGGCTGCTTTTACTCTTTCTCTTTTCAGCTCCTGAAAAGTATTTTAAAAAAAGGGAAATAAAAGAGATGACATTGCTTCATATTTGGAATTTTGTCAACTGGACTGAAAGAACCATGAAAATGCAAAGCAGCACATATTACGGAAACATTCAGTTATGTCAATAGACAAGCTCTGTTCATGTATTCAAAAATTGTACCTGACAGGCTGGAAAATCTAATTTAATTCTGATTATTTTTGTGCAACTTATTGAGTCAAACTCAGAATAGAATGGTAGGGGTTCAAGTTCGATACGAAATATTAACCTTAGTATAAGACTAAATAACAATAGTTGAGTTAATTGTATATAAAGTGAATGACATATGCTTATACAGGAATTCTTCTATGTTCAAGGGATTGGAATAGCAGCTACCTATTGTCTTTCTTACTCATGTTATTCCAATTTATGCAGTGACAACAAAAATCAACAAGTAACAATCAGATTAAAGACAAAGAAAGGGAGAAAACAAAAATCTCTTAACCTTGTCCAACATTGCAGCTTCTTCAGCACGCATTAGTTCTCTAGCAGCTGCATCTTTCAACTCTTTTTCATATTTTTCCTAACATGAACAGAAAGGTCAGAACAAACTATGACAACAAAGAACAATAAACAAAAGAAGTACAGATACTTTACATACAGTGCTGAGTAAATTAATAGGTTATTCATGTTATAGTCCAAACCTTCATCATTTTCTTCTCTTCCTTCAAAACACGAGCATCTAAGTCAGCTTGCCTTTTCTCAGCAACATGGATGGCTTGTAAGAAATCAAGAACCAGTTTCCCATCCTTAGAAATGTATCCATCGTTCAACCCCTCCATTGCACCACTAAGGGCCTGGTGATTCAAAGCCATGATTTAGTTTTCAGGCATGACCAATGTTATTTTCAGCAACATACCAAGACTACAGTCTACAAATAATTAAACCACAAAAATATAATAATAAATATACAAATAAATGTAAGATTCAAAGAATAACCTCTTGGTCTTCAGAAAATTGGCTATTCTTAGTGAAGCCTTGACTATATAATAAAGTTCTGGCACTTTCGTCAGCCTTATCCCTTAAGTGGTATGCCTCAAGGAGGGAAGGTGGCTGTTCTATGCCTCTACCTAACATGTCCTGCAATGGAGTAACAATGGAAAGAACCTCATATAAAAGCAATGAACATCAAAATTCATTTCAGACAAAAATAGCTTTCAAAAAATCCTCGGGTACAGAAAACATAACGGTTCAAATGAAGATTCAAAATTGCATACACATAATACAGAAGGACGGAAAACGGTGAAGGATTCAATCCTTGCCATCCTAGAAATAAGGTGCTGTGACCCGCCTTCAGTAGTGAAACAACACTTGATAATGCTAGGGAGTAAGTGAATCATTTAATAAGCTCACATTCTATCATAGAAGTTAAACTAACATAAATACCTAAAAGGTCACAGCTAATATTTATGATTAACATTTATATTAAATCATGACAGACAAACTCGTAAGTACCTCTCTTCTTTCCCCCGTTGCCTGTTGCTGTGGTTGAATGTTTTTTACGCCATTTTTGTCTGGACCTGCACTAGTCTGTGTAGATGTGGGTGCACGTTGAATTCCCTCTTTCTCCATGGCAATGTCAGTCTCTTTGATTTTTATGTCATCAGCCCCTTCTGATTGTATCAAAGACTCTTTTCTTGGATAATCAGATGCTGCATTGCTCTGAGGAAATTCAGGCAACTGGTTTTCTTTGGCATTGACAGTACTATCTTCAGCAATATCAGATTTGTCTTGCACTTGTATCTGCTTATCACCTTGGTCTTCTGTTAAATTTTTAAGCTGATGAGGTTGGGTATCAACCTTCTGCTCTACACATTCTACAGCAGGACTTTCACTGCTAGGTGATACTAACTGTTCCACTGAATGTTGGAGGTTTTTTGAATCTCCATTGGGAGCATTGATCTGAGCAACATTGTGTTGTTCCTTCTTAAGATATAAATCCAAATAGCCAGTATGGTAAACTGCCAAAAAAGCAGCACCAACAGCAACACTGCCAATGACAATCTTTGATAGAGAGCCATGAGACTCAGGTGGCTTGCCTGGGGAGCCAGGAGTTGAGGGCCCACCTGGTTTAGATGCAGTTGAGAATTCCTTCCGTGATGATAGATATGAAGGTATCTGCTGTATTATGCAACGAAGAAAAGAAGGTAAATAAATTAGAAAGTAAGGATAACAAATGAACCTGATTAAATTTAGGAATGAATATTACCAAAACCAACAACCCAATTTGTTCCCAGCACATATACAATTCAAGAAAATTACAGCATCTAATGGAATCAGAAAGAAATTTCTTTCCGTTAGTTTTATACAGCTTAGATTCCCTAATGCTAAAATAATTGACACCTCTCCTAAGCTACCTTCTGATAAATCAGGTATAAATAAATTGTTCATTGTGCTATAAACAAGTGATATATGAAGGCAAAATTACAGCATTGCTGCTGACACCATTGTAGTTAGAAACAATACTTCACATTATAAATTCTGTATGAGATCCTATAAATGCATGAAATATGGAGTTGGATCATATCTTTCATTGGGTGCATAATGCTGTGACACTTCATGCAACATAGGGACAGTTGGCACAAATGCAGGAAAGAGTGACACTTCCATGGCAATGGTAGAAAAAACTCTTACTACCACTAAAAATTATAAAATTGTCCAGGATCTAGTATTATTTGTGCGACGCATTTCTGTTTCTTTCTCTTCTGAGCACTATATGCTTTAGATATTGTATTTTCCTACTTTGTAACAAAACTATCTAGATTTTAAATTTATGTAATCCAACCAGTCATTTTAGTATGTTTACATTAATCATATGTCCGAACTCAACAAAACTTTATTCTCATTATTCATCAGTTAGCAGCCACAGTTATAAACATTGTTGACTAGCTTTTTTTTATTTTCGAAACACGTCTATTATATTCTCCTATTGCTATATCTCTATCTTACATTTTGTAGAATCAAGTGATCTAATCACACGAGTGTGAAGGGTTGCATCCCAGATAATATGGGAAGAAATCCAAGAGAAAACAACCAATTGTGTGCTAGGGAGGAAGGTATTTGGTTAAAGGCGGGAAAATTAAGTGGAAAATGGGAACGATGGAGATTATTTTGGTCCTTTTTTCTTCAACGAAGTAAACGCAGGGAGAATTGTATACTTATAATGGTCATCTTTTCATCCTTCACAATATTTCCATTTCTTCCTTCTTATTCATTTCCCAAGCATTCGTAAGCACATGAAAACTATTTGAAAAACAGGCCATTTTTGGATTAGTATGAAATCAGGGGGGCAATATTGTTCAAATGCTAGATAATTTTCTCTTTGAGCTGATAACCAATTGGTTAGGAGGCAACAACTCATAGAGATGAATGAGGCACCAACTCCCAGGTCTAAACTTGGTTAATTGATTTAAAAGGGAAGACTAGGTGATTGAAGCAAAAAAGCAAAAATTGCTGGGAAAAGATAGAAACATATGGGTCAACAGCAGAGCTAAGTCCAGTACATATTATATATCGTACATTCCTCTATAAATCAGTTTCCATTAGTCTATATATATAAACCATATTAAAAATAATGAAAAAAATGTACAAGTTACTTACCCGATTTGTAAAATGTCTAGGGTTTATTCTAACAGTTCCACGAGTTGATATTTCCAAAATCGACCTGCAATTCAACCGACGGGGCATTAGTCTTAACAATGGCGCGATGATATCACCACCAGTGAAATCACGGAGTATTCCAAATCATACGATCAAATGTGAGTAAAAGCTGCGGACTTAAAGGCATAGACTTTGGCATCACCGTAGAACCCAGAAAGTTGCTGTAATAAAAAAGCTTAATGAGAAGAAAAGTTTACATGTACCTCCGCAACATTGCAGTGAACTATGCGCCCCTCTGACAAATTGAAACTCAGCAAGGACAAGACTTGTTAACACTTGCCTTAAAGGCGATTTTGTGGAAAAATACTGAACCAGAAAAACGGAATTGAACAGCTCTTGCGCTCGATGACAGTGGAACTAATCTTCTTTGCTCTTTAAGAATTTCCAGCACTAAAACTAGCTTTTGAAAAGGGGCGGTCTATTGGAGCCGAAAATGGATCGAAATTTGTATTAATTCAGACGAGACTGTAGGTACTTGGCGGACGGAATGATATGTGAAGGCGTTTGCCGGGGTCCAAGGAATGTATGTGTCTGAGAGGAACATGGGACTGCGATAGTCTCTGCAACGCCAGGGTCAGGTGCAGATTTGCAATTTCCCTAATATGTAGGATGTTTCTGTAAATTTAAGGATTTAGGAAAGAGTATGAATGGGAATCGGGCGGGTCGGGTACAAAATAATACATGTACCCATCACACCTGCTGCCGGAACCCAACTGCGTCGTGGCGGAGTAATTCGTGGGTGTTGATGTAGAAGAGAATGAGTTTATCACACAACTGTTATAAATTGTTATGGTTAATTCAATGTATTAACACTTATCAATTAAGTCTGATTAAAATGAGATAATAGACATAATTTAATTTTAAAAGATGAAAAAGTTGGCCTCTCTTTATCTCTTTTCTTTTATACTCAGTTTACAAGTTACTCTTTTCTTATTCTTCGCATAAAAACAAACGTTTATGTACTTCCAGAAAATTTTCAGTTAAAAAAGGTTTGCATTTACATATGCTGAGTTCGAATTGATAGCATTTAAATTCCATTTTAGAGCGTAGCGCTCTTTGTAATAATTCTAAATTTTAATAATTTTTATTTATATATAATTTAATAAAAAATTAAAAATAATTAAAAATTTTAAAAAATAAAAATTCAAATTTATTAATATTTTTTGGATTAAATTATAATTTTTTTAAAAATTAAAATATAAACAATAAAATTTAAAAGTACTTATTTTAACAATTAACAAATTACTAATTAGTTTTTTTATTATTATTTAAAAAAATGAAATTTTTTTGAGATAAATGAATAATATAAATAGTAATTTTTTTTTAGATTTAAAGTACTTTTGAATCTCTGATTTCAAAATTAAAAATACCATTATGAGGTTTAAGACAGAAAGTACTACAATTTTAATCAAATAATTTTTTAAATCGGCCACAAAATCGTTGTAGATCGAAAGTAAAAAATTAAAAAAAAAAACTCTAAAACTCCTATTTAGAGTTATCAAATTAAAAATTTAACACTTTAAATGAATTTATGACATAGATAAATTATAGGATATTAAATTTTTTAGTCATTTGATAATTTTTTGTATCATTTTTTTGGGTGCAATAAACGAACCCAATGGGCTAATTACATTCACGAAGGGGTCCTCGGCCCATCCTATCGTTCCTCAGTCGGGTGGTCAAGCCATCTGGAGGCTTCTCTACGATCTCCACTCCCAAGGGCCTCCCCTAAACATCTCGAGCCAAGTAGTCTGCAGCTTCGTTTACTTTCCTTGCAACATGTGCCAGGTTCACCTCCCATCCTCCTCTCATGAGTTCCCTGATCCGTATCACCAAACCGAAGCCTGGGTGGGATTTTTCGCACCCATTCTTGCATATTTCCACCACGTTCCATGAATCTGTTTCAACCATCAGCTTCATGACCCTCATCTTCCTCCTAATTTCCAACGCTATAAGTATCCCCCATAACTCTGCTTTTTCGGTTCCACAGATCCCCAAGTTCCTTCTGAACCTATGAATCCATTCTCCCGAATTATCTCTGAGGATTCCCCCACAGGATGCCCGATTTTCCTCGTTCATAGAACCATCAACGTTGAATTTTAGCCAAGGCCCAATCGGGGATACCACCCGAACTTTTTGTATCATGAACATTAAATTCGATCGACGTAAATAATGACTCTGATATATGCGAAGAGTACTCTAGACAACATAAATAGTATTTTTGACTAATGTGAATAGTGCACATTGGTTGATCAGCGTTGATTGATCTCTCAAAGTCATTTTTTAAGTTTTTGGATCCTCCAAACTTACTTATGAGATTTATTTGGTTTGGATTAAAAAAATACTTCTTAAGACTCTTCAATTTGGAGCTTTATCTTGTAATTAAATAATTCTTTCTATGACTTACCTTATACTCTTCTTTAACTTTAAATGTATAAATAATTATGTTTATAAGTTATTTATACTATCATAAGTTTTTAAAATATATTAAAATATCTGTTTTACTTATTAACTAACATATAGTTCAAGAAGAGTATAATTTTGCAAATAGATTTTGAAATTCATTGAATATGTGGTTCTAAATATATTTATTATTATTTGGTAAAGTAAATATTATGTGCACGAGATATTGATCTGTAAAGCTATAAAATTATTGAATATGATTGGATAACCAGTGTAAAATTCATGACGAATTATTTTATAATTATGCATTGCATTTAATGAATATATATATATATATATATATATATGAATATCGACGGGTTGTATGATTTAAGACGATATCGAGTAGATGACGCCTTATTAGCTTTAGTGACTTAAGGGAAAGTCCACTCCAACAGAGTAATAGTGGTAATGTGAAGAGACAGATGTGTGATAAATTCATATTCTCTAATCACTAATTGTGACTGTAGTCGATCGATCACTATACGTATAACAAATAAGTGAATTGAATATATTGAGAGCGGTAACATGTTTGAGCATTATATAAAAAGAATAAATTTTCAATGTATATATATTATGTTAATTATGTATCAACAAAAATTATGATTTTTTCTCAAAAATTTGATATTTTTTTTGTAACTTATACAGCTGAATATAACACCATCATTTACTGTATATTTGGGATTATTTGATAATTATGATATGAAATCCTTCCAATATTTACATGTGAAATATTTTGGTGTATAATAAGATTTATTTTAGGACTACATCGTACTGTATTTTGTTTTGAATCTCTGAATATCTTTTAAAATGAGAATATTTGAAATACGAGTATCATATGAATGTACTTCCGAACTGTATTTTTTATGTGACAAATTTTAATATATAAGTACATTCATATGCTGATCTAAGAGGTCATAAGATGTATTATCTGTTTACTGAGTTGACAAATTCACTATATGATATTTTCACATTTAAAAAAAAAATACAAAGTATGATCCTACAGATAGGTAATCAGTTAATCAGTTATGTGATATATTCTTTAAAAAGTCCACACTGTTTTTAAATCTTACAGTATTTAAATTATATTATATTTATATTCTAAAGTATATTTTGTACACTACTGATAGAATCATTACTTTTGTTGTTATTTTAATATTTATAAGTTTAATTTGTACTTTGCATATACACGAGAGAATTTATATAAAAATGTTTTTATTAATAAAAAAAATATATTATACAGATTATAATAAATATTTATTTATAAAATATATTTTTTACGTATCTTTAAATTAAGAGTACGACGCTCTGTGTTTGTTAACTAATCCTTTTTGTATTATTTGGATTTAGTATTTCAACTTTTAACGGTAAACACAACATCTATTCATATGTCCCTTCTCCTTTATCCATGATACGTAGCAAAAATTTGCTCTCGAGAATGTGTGACCTCATTTTCTTATGAAAATTACTCAGCCGTCCCGAGAGTTTAAGTGGATTTTGACAAACCTGTTTTGAGAAATAATAATCATAATGGCTAATAAGCCACTAAATGTGATTTAATAATTAAAAAACATGAATAATTTACAAAAGATCTTAAATTTAAATTTCTATTCTATCATACAAAAAAAAAAAAATGAATAAATAATACCTTCAACACTCTGAGCCTGTGCATGATTGTAGAACCAAATCTCAGATCAAAATTTTCTCTTAAAACTCCTTCTCAGCGTGTAAAGCCAGAGTTGCTGATTAATAATTATGAACATTCTCGTGTGTTGTGTTCTCTGTGATTTAATATTTGTTTGCATGTGGGCTAATGCTTCACAAATTAAAAAAGAAAGTGAAGGATTAGGGATATTTTTGAACTTTTTAATTAGATTAAGTTTGCTCTCTATTGAGATAAAAAAAAAATTTAAATTCTCAAATTATTCAGATAGAAGCCCTAAGTGTGATCTAATAAGGGCGACATCGACAATCTAAAATTTAACGTGTGAAAAAAGAAGCCACGCGCGTTTAAAACACATCTTATTATTTCCTTTTATCGTTAATTAAATTTATTTTTCTTAAAACTAAAGTGACGGAACAGCCCTTGGCGGCTTTGCGCGCTTATTGACAGAAGCAAGTTCGCTAAGGCTAATTCGTTAACCTACGGCAAAATTAACACCAACTCATCGTCGTCGCCATCTTGTGCAGAATGGGTAATAACAAACACAGGAGATTCAAAGGTCATCACTACCATCGTGGTCAATCCAGTCGAGACCAGCAACTCTTATTGTAATTCCTTTCCCGAAATCTATACTCTATACTCTGTACTCAGTAATCACCTTCTTTTTTTCCCCTTTCTATTGAGCTTTTTTGGTTGTCTCACTGTACCCTCTACTTGTTCAGGAACGAAGAATCTCTAAGTTCGGTTCAAGGTGCCAATTGCTTCATTATTTTGTTCAATCCTCTTATATATATACGCACAAAAGATGCTTAGTGATTGTGATTTCTAACTGCAGTAACTGATGAGGAGGAGCCAACGGGCCCGAAAATACAGCTCGCAATGTGGGTATGAATATGTTTGTATTACTACTTTGAATTGAAACTTTAGTCTCTTTTTTTTTTTAATTTGCGTAAAAAGATGTTGACAAGAGTAATGCACGCTTTTCATTGTGCCAAGCATTTGGATTTTCATATGCAAACTCAAAATAATTCGATGTTTGTCCAAATACTGGCAGAGGAAAAACCCAATAGTCGCTGTGTAGAGCATGATAAGTGATTTAATAACTTCTAAAATATAGCCCACATTCTAGGATAGAGGAGGAGGGCAACTTGAGGAGGGTGATAACTATCCATGCTTCTAAAGTTTTTTTTTTTTTTTTTAAAAAGAATCCCTTCCTGGTTGGGAACAATTAAGCAGCATTTGTATCACAATCACACAAGCTTCAAGGTTTTGTTGATATTACATTTCAAGAAATTAAACAGTAAGCATTAGAAAGAATTTCTTTCTGACTCTCTGTCCTCTCTTCTGTTTCTGTTAGTGAGAAACTCTGTTTAGTATACATGTCATCGGTGTATTCAGATTTAATATATATGTCATGTGACTTTAAAATTTGGATGTAATTGATGCATATGATGTTGACTCAGGATTTTGGGCAATGCGATATCAAAAGATGCACAGGACGCAAACTTTCAAGATTTGGCTTGTTAAAAGTGAGTATCTGTTCACTTTTTCTTCACTCTCTCATTTCGTTTTATACGTGCTTAGCTTAGGTGCATATGCACACACACACACACACACACACACACATATATATACACGCATAAACATGAATATGTAAGTATATACACTTGCACACACCTTATATAGTATTTCTGTATTCATTAGATGTTAAATGTCATTGCTGTGACTAGATTATTGCTTTTTCTCTGGCACATTATAATGTTGGATCACAAACCACATTACAAAATGGTTCTGAATGTTAGGTGGAGCTACAAATCCACTGGTTAAATTTGCCGTGTGTTGGAAGATCACGGTGAACACAAAGACCTCTACCTGCCATTTTATTTCGAGTTCTTTCACTGTAGGAATCCTGAGAGATTCCTGAAAAATCAAAGTATCTGATGGAGACCAAAATCAAAGTATGAAACTATGTAGACAATTTCTCTTCCCACGAAACTGTGAGAATGAGAAGGTTTTCTGTACTACTCAAGGGAAAATAACATTCAGAATACGGAAAACAAGCAAACGAAATACAGAATTTAAGATAACAGGAAAGCAACATAGAACAGTCCTGATACTAAGCAGTCAGCCTCTCCATCCAACCTTAGTCTGTATTTTTCCATATCCTCCTTCTCCCCTTCCCAGATTCCTTATTACCTCTCACCATAACCAGCTTCCTCTTCACTCTTCCACGTCACCAGCTGTCCAAATCCAGGTTAATTAGGCAGTCCCTCCCCTTAATTCCTTGGTCACCTTTCTGCCATATTTTTTACATGAATAAACCTGGGTTATGGGGCCCCATTGGGTGAGGCCCTATCTACATCACAAATCAGGAAGAGTGCATCATGATTGAAATTGGATAAACCATCGCTAAAGTGATAACTCTAGTGAGAGGAACTTAGTTTGAAGAATTAAACTTTTGAAATTTGGGAAATTCTTAAGTGGAGTGAAGCCTTTTCTGTGGGAAGACAGAAAAGAAGAGAAGATTTTGCCTAAATTAACAAATGACAAGGATTTTTCTATTTTTGGACAGCCTCAAGTAATTAATCTGCAGCATTTACTTGCTGCGACAATCCAGCAAGGTACCATAGTTTCTGCAGACAGTAGTTGAATAACATTGATTTCCATACAACTTGTCAGCATAAAACACCTGCCAATGTTCTGTAATAAAAACTCATGCGAAATAGAGTTGATTATTGGTATTAGCTGCCGTTACTGCTTCCAAAATTAATCTGGATGCATCATTAAGTTGTTGTAAGTAGAAGTACAATAAGTTAAAAGCATTGCTCCACTTTCATAATACCTAATTTGCTACTCTTTGTCAATGTCAATTCAGTATTATCTGAAGGTCTCCTTGCACTACTTACACATGATTTTTTATCCACTGATCCTGACTCTGAACATTTATACAGGAGTTACGCGTGAGTAATGGTTTTGGGGGCATTGTTCTCAGGTACTTAGCAGTTAGCAGTAAATAATTTTTTTGTTTTCACTATATGTATGGTGAATATGTTACTAAAACTGAACTCACTTTATCTTGATACCATAACAAGTCAAGAGGTTCATGGTTTATTATCAAAGTCTTAGAGTAGAAGCATTTATGGCTTCTGCCACAATCAGTTGCATAGTTGTCAACCTTTCTCTTCTTGCAATAGAATTATTTTGTTGACAGTGCAGCACCCGCAAAGTTCTGTGGTTGGTTATTCAATTGTTCTGCTTTTCTAAGATAGCAAATGAATATAATCAATCAATCAATAAACTCTTTGGTTCGATGTTTAGATTGATAGAGGAGAGTGATTGGACTTAGAAGGTTGGGTTCTTGACCCTGTACATGAATTTTAGTAGTAGTGTTGTAACTGCTCTCATAGCACCTGTCGAATACAATTAATCAATGAATATAGTCATTTGGGTCAACTTCTAGATTGATAGAGGAGAGTGATTGGACTGTAGAACGTTGAGTTCTTGACCATATGCATGAATTTTCGCATTAGTGTTGTCACTGCACTCATAGCACCTGTCAGTCCATTCTTTAAGTAGCATAGCAATTCCTGTGACTGTTAAGCAGCTATAAGTTAGAAGTTCCTGTGTTCACTGATTATCTATTATACTTCTCTTTTGACAGTCCTGTTGGAAAGCAATGTGTCTCAAGCGAAGATTACCCTTTAATCAAGAAGAAAGGATTGGCTGTTGTGGATTGCTCATGGGCACGCTTAGATGACGTACCTTTTGTGAGGCTGCGTTGCACTGCTCCTCGCCTATGTATCAACTTATTCCTCCTTTATGAATACAATAGTTCTTGACTCATGTAGCATACTTGTCCATGATAGTTAAAAGTGTCCTTTAGCACCACCTCATTTATCCTTTCATTTAATTTGGGGATCACTGCTGAACTAACATTGGCATGGAAGTTGTCATAATTAGTTTTTCTCGTTGTTTCTGTATTACTGACTATATTGCATGAAATTGCAGTACCATGGCTTGTAGCAGCAAATCCAGTAAATTATGGTCGGCCATGTGAGCTATCTTGTGTAGAGGCCTTATCTGCTGCCTTGACAATATGGTACCAAAATGCTTCATTCTATATTATCCCCTTATGTGCAATAGATTTTCTTTCACTGGGTGCTAAATCTGTGATGAGATGATATCTTGATTCTCATTGTTTTTCCAGTATTCTCAACACCCTCCCCCCCTTCTAAATGTTAATTTCTATGTAAGTGGAATTTGTGTCTTAGGGATGCATCACAGACCATTCTACAACCATATAATGCTTGGTTTAAATGTTGCTTCATTGTTATATAGATTTGGATAAATTATATATTAGAAAAGGTTACACAGTTCCAATTCTTTCATATGGTTTTACAGCGGGGATGAAGAAACAGCAAATCTGTTGCTTGGCAAGTTCAAATGGGGTCATGCTTTTATGTCCCTGAACCGGTATGCTTCAGTTAATTTATAGTGCTTTGTTATTTTCACAACTGAATCTCTGATTTTGAGGAAGGCGTGCAAGTTGAAACACCAGCATGGCATAAATACATCCCCATGGATTGAATGAGAAAAAAAGGTTGATGGTCAGAGAGCTCCTCTGAAATTATTTCAAACCCTGGAATTCCTGACCATAAAGAAATTTTCCCTATTTCAACCTGTTCTAGTTGTCTCTTCCTCCTTTCTAAATCATACTTTGCCACCTTTCTGGGTTGAGTTAAAGATTGCAATAAGCATGGCTTGTTGATGAAGACTGCTAGAAAACCATGTGTGTGTGTGTATATATCCAACGGATTTGAGACAAATTTTCATTCCAATAGATGAAAATCTAGTTAATGTGATGCTCAATTACATTTAGCTTTCCTGAACTCTTCTATTCCATGCTCGATTAATTAATCAATGCAGGGAATTGCTGAAGGCCTACTCCAAATGCCAAAATAGTGCTGATATTGTATCAGTTCAAAATGCTTGGCTGTCACAACAGAGTCAGATTCAAAGGGCTCCTTCAGATAATGAAGGTATGTGTTGGTTGTAACCCTTCTTTATACAATGGGGGCCATAACTAATAATCTCCGAGCTAGAGTTTGAATTTATTGATCTGGCCATCCACTTGAATTTGGCGTTTCTGTATGTTTAGCTAGGAAGGTATGCTATGTCTGTGCTTTTGTTGATCCAAATGAGAGAACTAATGTACATTAGCATATTACTGATAAAAAGTTGAAAACCCTCTGGTCATATTTGCACCTTTTGCTCCTCCTTTATCTTTCTCAAGTACTCTAAATTCTATTTTTATATGTCTGTTCCATAACATCAACTTTTTAAGGAAACTTGGAAGCAATTTATTGTCTTGTCAGTGTGCATTTATATGTGAGTCTCTATGAGCCCTTACATATGTTATGGCATAGAGTTGTGTTTGTACTCTAGTGTTCAGTCCCGATTGTTTTAACGAAGTCTCTTTTCTTATATATATATAGATTGGTTAGTTCTGTTACATTTTTTTGTCCTCTGACTTTTTTTCCCTCTGTTATGTTTGGTTTGGTATCCTACCCCTAGTTTTATTTCCTCTCACATCTCTCCAGCAATATTTTTTTTATCTGAACGTGTATGGTTTCTTCTGGAGCATATTATGCCATAAATATGCTTCTAGTGCTTTTGTTTAGTAAAGGCGCTGATTTTGTCCTAAGGTGTTGTGTGTTTTCTGCTGCTGCATGGACAGTTGTGAAACATGAAAGTGAGTATCAAAGCTCTACAGATTCTGAAGATGGTCTTCCACCTCTTGAGAAGAACATGAATCATTTGAACTTAATTGAAAGTGACGAAGAAAGCGAGTAGGTGGATATATATCTCGAATGCAATATATTGCTCAATGCATGCTGCCACGTTGGAAGTAATCTGGAGATGTGCACGATGCCCGTCAGCAGCAAATATATGTGTCATACAGTTCCTAGCTCTCTACTTTCTACTATTTATTATTTTAAATACTAAATTATGACAAAGTGTTAGCTAGTAATAGCCATTTGTATGTTTTTTCCTCTTTCCTTTGAATTTTGAACGTATGTTTCGTTTTTCATCTTAGATTTTGCTTTCTTATATTTACTTTCCGATTATTCTCAAAAGTCAAGCAAGCGCTTGGGTTATTGAAGAACAAATGTGAAAATCAATAACATTATATATAAGGGCAGTGACTGGTGGGGAGTTGTAAAATCGACAATATAATTTGGATTGTGGAAGACAAAGAGTGAGCCTGATGTAAATGATGGTAATTCGTTACTTACAAGCCGTAGTATCCGAAGGGTTAGAAGTTGTCTGCAAGCAAACTGAAATGTGTGCCGCACTGCAGGCATACCGAAATGGCATGAGATGATTATTGTGTAAAGAGTTGAGGAAGAGATGCCAGAGACGGTCCATCAAATTTGTGTTGATTTGCAGGTAGGTTATCTTTTGTCGGGACAATTATGTGCAGTGAAGTTCAAAATATTTGGCCAGAAGGTCACTATCAATGTAGTGTGAAGTGATCAATTAAATAGAAGAGTGAATCTTCAACGTGTTCTTCATTTCTAGTATGAAAAATAAAAATAATTATTCTTTTTTTATAAATATTTTTATTACATTATCTATTTTATTATAAAATATATATAAATATCTATTAAAAATGAAAAATAAAAAATATTATAATTTAGCATAAATAACTTAAAATCATTTTATGAGAGAGCAACATGCAAAAAATAAATAAATAAATGAAAATTATTTTCTCATTTTTTTATTATTTTAATTTTTAATTAAAATTTTAAGTCAATAAAATTGATATTTTGATAATTTAAATTCTTTCACAATTATTTTAAGAACAAATAATTAGTATTAAAGAATATTTAATTATCTTTTTAAAGTGTTATTTTATTTTATTAGTTTTTTTATAAAAATGATTTAAGTTTTATAAATTAAGTTGTAACATATATATATTTTTAAATTATATATATTTTTAATAATAAAAGAGTGGGTAGTATATGTATTATTTAATATTTTTATATCAATATTTAATAAAAATAAAATATGTTTTTATTAATATTTTTATTATATTATTTTTATTACATAACTATTTATTCTATTATGAAAATATATATGGATATCTATTAAAAATAAAAAATATACTATAATTTAATTTAAATTTTTTTTATGAAAGAGCAACATGCAAAAAAAAATTAAAATTATTTTTAATTAAATTTATAAATCAATAAAATTGATAATTTGATAGTTTAAATTCTTTCATAATTATTTTAAGAATGAATAGTTAATATTCGAAAATATTAAATTAAAAAAATTGTGAAAGTATTATTTTATTTTATTATTATTTTTTATAAAAATTCTTCAAAATTTTTAAATTAAGTTGTAATATATTTTTTATTTTTTTATAAAAAAATTATGTATATATTTTTAATAATAAAAAAGTAGGTAGTATACATATTAGTTAAGGGAAGAAAGAGTTTTTTTGTTTTATATTTTTAGTTTTAAGAAAATTATATATATATATATATATATATATATATATATATATATATATATATATATATATATATATATATATATATATAAAATAAAAAATGTATATTAAATATATAAAAAACCCATAAAATATAAACGAATAAATTATTATTATTTTTAATTAATATTTTTAATATACAATTTTTTATATTATAAAAAAATATATAATTTTTTTTTAAAAAAAACTAAAAATAAAATACCAATAAATTTTTATCAAGTAATATTTTTATTATACTATTTTTCTCTTTATTAAAAAAATATATAAACATTTTATTTTATATTCTCTCCTCTCTCAATTAATATTCTTATTACACATTTATTTTTTTATTATAAAAATATATATGAATCTTCTTTAAAAATAAAAAAAAATAATACAACCTAATTTATAAATAAATAAAATATTATTCTTTCAATTTTTTTTCTTTACTTTCAACCAAATTTCGAAATTAATAAAATTAATATTTTGATAATATTAGAGAATAGAAAATTAATTTTTTTTTACAGAAATACTATTTTATGTTCTTTTATTTTATTTTTATAAAGAAAAATTTGAAACATTTGAATTAATTTGTAATATATTTTTTATTTTTAAAAAAAATAGTAACATAATCTATACATTAATGAAAGGAGAAATTTTTTTATTATATTCAGTGTTAAAAAAATTGATGTATACTTTTAAATTAAAAAAATTATCAGTACTAAAGTAAAAATTAACAAACCAGTACTGGGCCCTCCGACGATGTTCAATAGGCAAAAGCAAGAAGGACATGTGGCTGGTGCTCTGGGGTTCAGCTCATCACTTTTGCCAGGCTCTCATTTTATTAACTTGGACCGGATAAGTGCTCTTCCCCCTCTTCAGGACTTGGTGGCGACCACTCCTCTAGGGATCGCCTTCTCGAATGCAAGAGATTCTTTGTTTTCTTTTTCAACGTCATCAGATGGAATATCTTTGCCCAAGTCACTGTTGGTTTCCTGGATCAGCCTTGTATACCTGATCAAAGATTTATTTGATCAGCCAATTGTACACACTGTTCACTCTTTGGCTAGACTGATATCGATCAATGCACATAGGATCTTGCAGTGCGCCAGATTCTTTTTGTATCCCAGCGTCAGGAGCCAATCTTGTAGTCTTGCTTCCTCATATTTGTCAGTTCATCTCAGCGTAACATTGAATAAAATTCCATATCTCCAGAAATTGCTTGTTTCAAAAAAGGTCATGCTGACCACAGATTACCCATTGAAGTTCTCATATAGAATGCTAATGATTACCATAGTATACCATTCCTGTGAGCTTAACTAGCCGGAAACTGGGAGGCGCTGGGGCTTGCTGTGTTACTGGTATTGGTTGATGCTGAGTTTGGTTGATGCTGAGTTATTTGCCCCGTCTGATGGATCAGTGGCACCATTGGCCCCACCGTATTGGGTGGGGGTGGGGGCAGTCCTGGCGGTAATAGAGGGATGTTACCATAACCATAGAGAGAAATTATCCCTCCTGTCGACTGCACATATTGCTGGGATGATGGATTACAAAGCACGTGATAACCTTGTGATACGGGGGCTTGATTCTGCATTGTTGGTTGGGGCACCAAAACAGAAGGGTATGAAAAACTTGGTGTGGCAATCAGCTGTTTTGTGGACATAAAAACATCAGGATCTGACGCAGGCATGGGCTTCTCAACTTTTGGTGTGGACTCAGAACTAAGACCAGCAGTATTTGCCTCTTCATCTGCAAATGTTGAGAGAATTGAAGTCATGATCAATTGGGATGAAGAAGAAGCTGCAACCTTATCAGCAACCTCAGCCGCAATTGCTGCAGTTGACTTCCTAGTTGCTAATTCTGAATTTGCATTTATATCAGTTGCTAAAGTCGTTGCAGTGGATGCTTTCTGCAAAGAATCTTCATTATCAAGTCGTTTCTGCACGTTACTGGCCTCTTCTACATATGCTTGCGCTACCTAAATATAATGAAATAAATCAGCAACTAGTTCAACAACAAATTTGTTATCATCATTATTAGCAGGAAAATGACTGTAAGGTCATGCAATGGAAGAACTCTTGGCATGTAATAAATGGCATCAAATGCATGACAAACACAGTTGCTTTATACTTGATGCCATGCTTTATGAGCAAGCATGCACATACTCATGGACATAAGCAACTATGACCCCAGTTGAGGATGTCCTCAATGGATAACAGATAGGCAAGCAAGTAATTATGTAATTAACCAAAAATGAAAAAAGCTAGTCAGGAAATCAATCAGCCATACTTCTCAAACTCTCAATGACTTGACTCAAGTTACTTTCATATCACTTGACACCAAAGTGTGTTAACTCCAATCTGCTGCATTATTACCACAACCAAAGACTTATTCCCCACAACAATGCTTTCAATAAGTAATATTCAATCAAAATTACTTTTTTTATTCTTTTATATTTTAATTTTTCCTTTCATCTTAGTAATTAGTAGTTCACAAGAATAACAGCCAAAATTACAACTGCTATTAGAGTTATAGGTGGAAGCTGCATACTAGAAAAGTAATTAAATGGTAAGAAAACTAATAATACTCAATGTATATAATATCTAATAAGAACTACGCAACATAATACAGCCTTTTGAGGAAAAGAATCATGATAGTATATACCTGCATCTGAGTACGAACATTCTCCAATTCAGATTCCTAATACAAATATATACAAATGATAGCAAGAAGTTGGTGTTAGGAACTCAAGATATCAACCAGAAACCGAGTAACTGAAAAATTCAAATATAGAAACTTATTGATGGCATGGACATAAGAACTTACCTGCTCATGCAAAGCTTCTTTTAATTGAGATACAAGCACCACTCTACTTGCCAATTTAAGTTTCTCAATGCACTGTTTCAAAAGATTTTCTTCCTCTGGTTCTTTTGCCAAAGTTTTTCGCTTCAAATCCTGTGGATCCTTTGCTGGAGAAGAAAGCAAAGTCAGAATCCTAATTTCTGCAATGCAGATGTTACTTCTATTTGTTGTAAGCTTACCAGTAGCGCATGCAATATTAACATCTTTCCCCATCTTCTTCACATGCTGAACAGCAGACTTGCATTTACTCTTCTCTGCATCTTCATTGGGATGTTCACTAAGCACCAAATGAAATGCAGACACTACCTTTTTCTGCAGTACCTCCAATTGACAATTTTTGGCACCATGAAATAAGCAGGTTTCACAAAATCACTGAGCCTAATCCCCAAAATTATGCAGTAACTCAAACTTCTTTGAAGAATAAAACAAAATGCTAACTAAAAAACTTTAACAAAAATTTACATCTACCAAGCACTTAAAAGTTAATTTTAAATCTGAAATCAATGTCATAACAATATATTCATATGCCAAAAGTTTGACTTGGTTAATCTATTAAGCAGTTATGGCAATAAGAATAATATGTAAGGCCTCTCAGAACTAGGGATGCAGCAGCACAAGACAAACCTTTTCTCATATAAAATTATTCTGAAGAACAGTGGGTGTCATTGCATGTCCTAAAAGAGAGAAAGAAAAGAAAAATGCATAACACATACATGCAAGAAGACAATGGATGTCATCAGAGTTTAGTATCTAATTCTTAATGAAGTTGAGAAAAAGGATGGATTCCCTTCAACTTTCAAAAGCTGTAGTAAACCTATATGGTCAATAAAATATAAACAACATAAACTTCTATAAAAAATAAATAAATAAATAAACTAATACACATGATTAGACTCCTCACATAAATTTAAAATGACTTTGTTTTTAGCTTACATCTTCCTTTGCACATGGATCCCATGAAAATTTGTGAAACAAATAAAATAAAATTTCTACAGCCTTTTGCCATAACTCACATTGAAGTCTCAAATAGAGTAGCCCATAATATTCCATATCCACTCCTAAATTCCAGGCTGCTAAGAGGAGAGAGCCTCCACTATAAATTGGAGCTGTGTCTCACATCCAGCCAACGTGGGACTCATGCTCATGAACCAACCCCATTGGGCTAGACAGAGCAGACTCATCACACTGGGGGATGGACAAAATAGGCATTAACACCGCTTGATGTAGAGGAGAACCCACTCCTAAAACCCAGGCTAACAAGAGGGAGAGCCACAATTATAAATTAGAGTTCAGTGTCGCCCACCAGCCATGTGGGATTCATGCTTCATATGACTCCATAAATAAAAGTTTTCTCCTAAAGTTGCATTTACTAGCACCACATGCAACAGAGATTTGTCCAGGGGTTTTGTGCCTAAGAATGCACTTGATAACAACTCTTGAAAAATGCACCAAGGTGATCCATCTAGTCGAAGGTAAGAAGAGGTTCAAGTCATCTAACAAGTTTGGGCAAGAATAAAAGTGAATTTCCTATAGTAATTTGTTGAACCAAGCAATCGTTCTCTGATAGTTCCGTAGAATTTCCAATTAAGGAATTAAAAACAAACTGAAAAATTGACATCGTGAGCCCCTGAAAATACAACTAAATCCATACATAACACCAAAACCATAATACTAATACAGTAATTTAAATCACAGCAATGGTGTTTAACCCGAAATTATTTACCAAATAAGCATACTGAAGTAACGTGGCTATATCATCCTCCTTTTACTCAGTTTCTGAATTTTGTACTGCCAACTAGCTCGTTTATAACAGACGCCACGCAGTTCGGTAAACATTTTGGATATAAAAGATTGTTATGAATTCAGTTAATTACAACATTGATAGCCAGGGAAACACTTCCAAAACTCGACGTTCCAATTCGGTTAAGCAACGCAAAGAATTAGAAAAGCACGTTCATTAAGAAAAAAAATGATCAAGTACAAGAAGAGAAACAAATGATCCTTTCAATACACTGCTGGGTGCTGTTGAGATTCGACAGGTTGTCCGCAAGGTTGAACACGCTATTCATCCCAACTCTGAAAGACCCCTCCCCACTACCAGCCAGCTCCAACCAGAAAAAATATAAGCGAAACCCTATAATATATGGATGACAGAAGAAATTTTTTTTTTTTCTAAATTTTCGGACACTAAAACCTTAGAAAAGAAATAAAATAACCAGAATTGGAAAGGTACTTCACGCATTTCAAAACGAGCTATAATGTGCAACCCCCAGCGCTAGCGAAAACAAATATAAAACAAGACAGCTTCAATAAGAGAACAGCGAATCCTCAATAATTGAGCAAATTCAGAGCATAGAGGAGAACGAATTGAGAAGAAATACGAATAGAAACAATGTTTGAAAATTGAAACTTGAAACGATCACATTTTCGACAAATCACAGAAACAAAATGACGGAGGAGAGGGAAGAGAAATTCAGACAAGAGCGAGCTATCAAATAAATATTCATTAATAATCGCAAATAAGAGATGGACGGACGAAGACAAGTTGTTCAGGGATCTTTGGGCCATTTGGGAATTTTCTGAACGGCTCTCGAAGGAGTGAAGGAAAAGGTGGAAAAATAAAAGGAAACAAGTGTTTCTTCTTCAAGTTATTTGTATGACTTACAGGTTCATATGACTAATTTAATAGAATTTTAAAATGATAATAAAACTTCCAAAAATTACTTTTAAACACAGAAAGTTTATATATCTTTATTACTTTGTTTTTCTCGTTCTCGTAAAAAATTAGTGATGTTTTAAACACAAAAAATTTACGAGCTTATTTAATTATGTTTTTATTTTTAAAAATTATTTTATAAAATAAAAATAAAAAAAATTTATTTAATAAACTATTTTAAAAATATATTATTTTTTATTTTTTTTTAAATAAAAACTGAAAATAAAAATAATTTTTTATTTTTTTTATTTTTTTATTTTAAAAATAATTTATTTTTAAAATTTGTTTTTAAAATAACAACAAAAAATAATTATTAAACGAATTTTTTTATTTTAAAAATAACTAAAAATAAAAAATAATTTTTAAAACAAGAAACCAAACAGACCTCATGTATTTGACTTCCTTATAAACCATAATTTTGGAATTGACCTTATCATCCAAGTGTCAAACAAGTAACACTAATCGCATACATTTTTAAAAAATATAAATTGCGTATTTTGTCTACGTAGTCAGATTTAAATTCAAATGAAATCAAAAAAAGTTTCAATGTTATAATTACCTCAATTAATGTATAAGCATGTAATATTTTTAATATTGAACCAATAATTGTGTTTTACAGCATCATAATTTCACTACTACTAAGAAAAAGATTGCCCAACACCTAAAGAAAAAGCACACTTTGCCTCAAAACCCCATCTACGCCGACTCTGGAACTTGCTGCACCTTTTATCAACATTGGAATTTCCTATAAGCTAGTCTCAGGTGAATGAACGGCACAGGTAAACTGAAAGACGTAAACGACTGAAAAATCAACCACTTGGTTTTTACATAATAGATTACCTAGCGCAGGACTACAAAACTGCCTCACGTTGGCCGAATCACGAGGCTTGGAGGAAATACAGGATGCTCAACCATCAGAATAAAACGAATACTAGTAAACAATCAACAAAAGTAGGTTGGCATAGCCGTAAAACGCTGAGTACCATCAACTTTACGATTCCATATTACAGGTCCATGGGTTTAGAACAAGATAACCTAAACATCGAATTTATCATCGAAGATAAAGTTGATGTTTGGGGAAAGGTTCCCTGGAACTAGTTGAAACAAAAAATAAACTTATCTACTCAAGAAGCTCTTAGTTTCTGGCGTTCTAACACTACATAAATTCAAGTCTCAACCCTTGTAACAATATCAAGAACCAGATACTTTCCATTGGCCATGACAATTTCTTCCCAAGGCAAACACCTGCGGACCTGCCAAGATGCATTTACAAAATAGTTCCACTCCATTAACAAGCACAATGACCAAGAAATAGAAATCAACAAAATCAACCAGGGAAGAATTATGGGTTAATGCCTACTGCTTGGTGCTATTACCCTGTGCTGCAAGTTTCGCTGCAACTTGCTCTTCAGACAAAGGTAAATAATAGATCCGAGGAGTAGCTCTTGTTTTGCGAAAGAGATCATCCAGAGTGACAATTGGTGGATCAGCTTTCTCTGGAAGGGGTGGTGGGGATGGAAGCCGTTCTCTTGCTGCTGGTGGGAGCTTGGACAATGGTGGAGGAGGTGGAAGGGTAGCTGGAACTGGAGGCTGCTCCCTATGCTGACGAGGGGAAGGCTCTGGCTGTGAAGTAGGCGGTGCAGAAGGAGCTGTAGGACTACTACTGACAGAGGCAGCTTGAATAGGAGGAGTCTCTACCTTCATTTTCACTTCTTGAGGATCAACAAACTCAGCAACTAGGAGGCGCCCTCCATTTGGAGGCCATTGCAAGTTATACACAGTATTTCGTGTCTCAACAGCTTCTTCCACTGATGAGTACTACATCATCAGGAAACAACAACAACATCACCAAAAAATTACTTAGACGTTAGAGAAGTCTACAATAAATGCAATAACAATATAACATCATGGGGAGCTTCACAGTGAAAGAGAGAAAGAGTGTTCAAGTCTTACAGTGACATAGCAATGGGTCTTGATATGGTCCATCCAAAAACTGATAACTTTCCCAGTTTTACCTAGAAGCTCTTGCACTGCTTTCAGGGTAAAAGGACGGAGGAAACGATCAATCCTGAGGGATGTAGTGGGGGAACTCTGCGATGGTGGAACTGCCAAAGGTAAAGATAAACATTTTAAATTTAAAAATCAGAGGCTGAGGACACCAGACACAGGTATGACGACACAGAAATATCCGAATAGCAAGTATAGAATACAGCATAGACACAAATATAAATATCTAAAGGGATTTCAGCCAGAGTTTTTATTCATCTTCAAATATAAATTTTCAAGAAATGTGGATAAGTTTCTAAGATGTGCCTAAAATTTGCTTTGTGAAGTTTTCAGCATTAAAATATGAAAGTGTCCAGCATAAAAATTTATAAACTTGTTAACTCAACATTAAAAATGTGACAATCAGTTCTTCATAGTTTTTCCCAGAACAATACAATCACAATTTTCACATGGAATCAAAATACATGTCAACTTACCAATGCGATCCCTGGCTGCATCATCAGTTGCTAAGGAATCAGACCTAGAGAAGTTGCATTTCAAAGCAATTGACTCATCCTTGGGTGTGGTAGCAGGTACGGTGCATTGTGGAGAGTTCCACCTGCGTTGCCTTTTTGCAGATTCACTCCCAACTGACGCTTGATCTGCGACACAACATTCCAAAAAATTCAGGACACTAGAAGCTGGATTACAGAATACTTAAAGAAACTTCTTTAAATAACAATGGAATTGCATAAAGCAACATATATTGCCCAAATAATATTTTTCTTGTCCCTAATAATAATAATAATTAAAAAATCTAGCGGGAAGAAGGGGAAGCAAAATTCAACAAACTAAAGCAACCTAACTAAATGTGCATATTACTAGTTCATCAATCATCAGCTAGCTAATACTAGCATGACGTCGGCACATCATAAAGTAAGCTGATTTTTGAAACATCAAAATGCTTAAATAATCTGGAAGCACAGCAGCTATTGATGGGAGTAAACAGAATAAATCACAGATCAAAAGAACTGACAAAAACAAGATGTTTCTAACTATTATTCAATTGAATCAAAACAAGTTTCAGATAATAAAGATAAATTTGAAAAATATATACTTCAAACAATGCTTATCAGGCTAACTGATTGAAAAATTTTAAAATGCACTCAGTGCACCTACCCTGCTCTTAGTAAAACCTTAGATATTATTCTCTACAAAAATAAAAAAATAAAATGCAATATTTGGTGACCTAAGCTATAGTGGACAAAATAACAGAAATTACAGAGCTTACACGCATCCTAATATCGATATCCACATATGAAGAATTGGAAAAACAATTTTTATAACAAGGGAAGAACATTTCTGTCAGTTTACTTCTCAATTGATTAATAGACGTGCTCAGGGGCATAAAACTATACCATAATAGGTACACAGAATGAGTTCTGCTAAGGATCAATCTCCACATCCACATGAAATCAAACTCCCATTACAAATATTGCACTTCTTCATGATTTTAAAATGCAGAAGGAATCTTCAAAATAATAAAAAATATAGTACACCAGAAACAAAAACAATAATCAGAAGGGCAGAGTGCTTGATCAAATTAAGAATAAAAATAAAGATTATAAAACTTACCATGAAATTTTCTTTTCTCAGTGGTCACAGTAGGACAAATGTCATTATCTCGGTGAATATCATTTTTTCCTGAAGAGATACCATCTCCCACAGCTTTAGCACCACTTTCCTCCACAATAGGTACTTCACTACCCTTGCTCTTCTCTCTAAGTTCATCATCATCATTAAACTTGGAATCAAATTGCTTGCTCTCCGGCAAATCCTCTTCCATAGAATCATCACCAGAACTTCTGTCCAAGTTTAGCTTTTCTGGATACCCAACATCATCACTGCTATTGGTCTTGTTGAAGTCTGGGCTTGTAATATTTTTTATATTCTCTTCAATGAATTCCTTTTTCTCATGTAGCTCTCCAACATCCATTGACCGTGATTCATCATAAACAGGGACAAAATTGCTGGGTGATGGTTCCAACATCTCCGGCCTAATATTATCTTGTTCTAATTTGACATTATCAGCAATTGTATTACCCTTAAATTCATTCTTTTCATTAATTGACACAGAATCACAAGAAATAGAATCAGATTTAACTTGAGACCTTAAACTATGGTTGACCTCAGATACCTGGTTTTCTGGAATAGAAGATTCGGGCACAAGATCCTTGCCTGTCTTTACATCAAACTCTAGCTGGGGCTTTGAATCTTCAGTCTCCAGCAGGGCTTTTGAATCTTCAGTCTCCAGCAGGGCTTTTGAATCTTCAGTCTCCAGCAGGGCTTTTGAATCATCAGTCTCCAGCAGGGCCTTTGAATCCTCAGTCTCCAGCTTGGTTTCTGAATCTCCATTCTCCTTCTGTATTTCTGTGCTATAAGAATCCTGACAACTGACTACTACTTCTGTTGAGACATTCTCAGTAATTGTAATACTGGTCTCCGCTGTAGAACCATGAACAACCAACTCCTCTCCCACACTTGCAGAATCCACAGCATCTGGTAAATCTCTATGTCCAACTTCCCCAACCAAAGCTGACACATAATTATTAACGTCAACTGGGACAGTAACACCATTCAGATTGTCATTTTTTGTGCTTTCATTACCCACAACCTCTGGAATCTTTTCTGCATTTTCCCTTTCAACTTGTTCAACTGTACCAATATTTTTCTTTTCAGCTGTTTCAACAGTTTCTACACTTTCCCTTGCAATTGTTTCAACTACTTCAGTGACCACAGTAACTGTCTTCAAATCTTTTACCTCAGCAACAAGTTGGGGATCATGATCAAAACCATTAGCCTCATCCTTCTCAGAAACCTCAGCAGCTTCAGCAGCCTCCCTTTCAATGCGGAGGGCTTCATTCAAACGCTTGATCAAATCATCCTTCAAACCTTTGGTAGTTAGTTTCCTTTTCTTTAGTTCCTCTTTCAGCTCTGTAACTTTCCATTGATCAATTGGTCGATTGTCAAGAATTGGGTATCTTGATGACATTGTATCCAAATAATAGTTACCTTGACAAGCCTGGAGTCAACAATTACACATAATAAAGAATCAACTACCAAAAAAAAAAGACAAATTAATATATATTTTTTCTACAAGGACAGGATTCATGAAGCTATAAACAATTTAAGAAAACTAGGGAAAAATAATTACCATCTAATCCATCTAATAAACTGTTCCATGTTTTCATTTTTACAAAATTTGGAACATAATAAATATTTCCTTCCCCAGCTCTTCAATTTGATTAAAAAGATTAGGATAATTTCATGAATGTTATAAAGTCAAAGTTATCAAAATAATATCTTCAAGTGAATGTAACAAAAACCACAGAAATCAAAATTCACATACACATCATAACAGAAACAGGTGACACAGTGGAGCTGGCATTATCGAATTTGACAAAACTGCATGAACCTTAGTTATTATGGGCAATATAATGCAACGTGATATCCAAACTCAGAAAAACCATATACTTCCCATATGTATAAACATAGTGATCATATTCACATCCCAGCCAATTCTCAACGAATATTACAAACGATTAAATCTATCAACATAAAATGCACTAAACACTAAACAAGATGATGCACCCAAATTAGATGTTAACATTGCCACCGTGCAAAAAGTTGAAGTTTAAAAAGTCATACATTAGAGGAACTGAACCTGAAAATGCTAGCGTCAAGATCCAGTAGAACCAAACTAATAAAGAGTTAAAAGGAAACAAAATTTCACAGAACTAGCTTAACGCGGCCGAAACTCACCCTGCCTAGTGCCTACGTTATAACTAGAGCATATGCACATACATTTTCAAAGAAAATAATTAGTTAATCCAAAAATCAACATTTCTGGAAAACCGAGCAGAATAAAACATGAAATTATCTATGCGAATAGCAAAACAAACACCAAGATCCTGAAAGGGTAGTGCAATTACTTACAATGATATTTTTTCAGGAGGCCGAATGCACAGGATAAGACTCAAACTTTGCCTATTGGCATAGGAGGAGGTATGTGAAACCCTAATTTCACAACAAGAAACCCACCATTAGAGGAGAAGAAACAGAGAAGCCACAATGAACCGACATGTAGACACGCCCGAAAACAATGCTCTACTCCGCCCTAACTCGTTTCATTTCCTGAAAACTGCGAAAGAGAAGGTCTATAACAAAAAAGCTACCCAAACAATAACAAAATGAAAATCAATATTAACGGATGGTTTATCAAAAGACAGAAGAGCGCAGAGCATAATAGAAACGGTAGAGATTGGCCATAATCTAATTCTAGGGCTTTTTTTTTTGGCTTCCTTGTCGCGAACTAACGATTTTAAGCATACTGTTCCGCGAGTTATCGAGGAATGAGATGAGAGTGGGCCCGGTCAAGTAGAATGGCTAAAGTACCCTTGACTACACGTGGCAGTAAGATGATCTCATATCTTGTGTGCTCTGTGACCGCCTGGACGGGGAATTTTGTTTTTGGACCGGGAATTAACGTGGCAATGGGCGAACACGTGGTTTTTATTAGTTGTTTTTTTGGGGCCTCGGATTGGCGTGGGTCATCTTCTTCTCTTTTTTTTGGTAAAATGAGAGAGTCAAAAAACTACACATCTTGGGGCACGTGCCCACCCTTTATATCCTCCATTAGAAGCAAGCCCAAATCACTTGGGGGCCTCTCCAAAATATGTAGACCCACACTCATATGGTGGGTTCTTTGGGCCAACTAGTCTATGACTCTGTTGCCTTATCTGAAAGTGTGCTAAATGGATATGTCTCAATCTCTAGCCATGAGATTCTGAATGTGGGAGATGATATCTGTGCAAGGGTGTTCTCTTCTACATCCTGTTCTATAGAGAGTCATCGTCGAAGAGGAATCAATTTCTATTGTCACCTTTCTCAAACCTTGTTCCCAAGCAATCTCAAGGGCAGAAGATATCTCTCAGAATTTTGCCTTCATGATGCTCCCTCTACCAAGGTTTCTGGTGAAGCCACATAGCCATTCTCCAGCTGCATTCCTGATAACTCCTCCACAGCTGAGTTAGGGTTAAGAACGAATCTGTCAACGTTGCATTTGATTTCATGTTCCCCCGGGTGAATCCATCCTACTTCTCTGATTTGGAGACGATTCCCCCATGAATTTGGGATCGCTTCTATCCAATCTACACATTCCTTAGCTTTAGCTAGACACATGAATATTAGGTTGCTTGTTGGTGGGTCGTCGGGCTGAAAGGTGATTTCGCACCTTCTAGTCCAGATGCACCAAGATGTTATACTAAAGAGAGTTTTCCAGTGTATATGTTTGTTGTTTGTCTGTCCGAGTTGTAACAACTTTTTTTTTTTTATTATTTATTATACAATATAGAGTTCACATACACGTCATTAATCAAAATTGTAATATCTTGTATTTTTTTAAAATAATAATAATATTTTTAAAATAAGTATTATTTTTAAATGATTATATTTTGCTAAAAGTAAATATATTTCTATTAAAATGATTTTTGTTTTATTTAAAATAATTATATTGGCCTTTAATAAATTTTTGTTTTATTTTTAAAAATATTCTTTATTTTATTATGTATAAAGATATTTATTTTATAATTTATTTTATTAAAATTTTTATCTAGAAAAGTCATAATTTAAGAGTTCAACTAAATTTTTATAAGAATGTAAATTTTTAAAAAAATTTGAGATATTTTAGGATGAAAAATAGTATTTATATGTATATATATAAAAAATAAATCACATTATTTAATTATTAAATAATAATAATAATTAAAAAGAAGAAGAAGAAAAGCAGAAGCAACGTGAGAGGAAGGAGAAGCTCAGGCAGCAGTAGGAGAAAACATCCATTTTTTTCTCTCTCTAAAAACCAAACTTCTCTCTAAGATATCTTTCAACCTAGACATCTAATTGGTCTGTGACCATCTCCAATGAGTATGCTTGATTCTCTGGCCTGATTTGTGTGCACTGGTCTTTCCTATGTCCGTATCTCCCACATCTAAAACAGATGAAGTGGAGTCCTTCGTATTCATCATAGAAACTTCTCTTTCTTAGTTTGAATCTGGCCATTAATTTCTTCCTTAGGTCGATTTCAACACATATCTTAGCGAATTTCCCCCTTTCTACTCTTAACTCGTCCCCTGAGTCTGTGCTCATCTTCTTTAGGGTGCGGGTATCAATCTTTAGAGTTCTTCCTACTCGGTCACCAAACCTCCATAGGAAGTGCTCATTGTAGTATTCGATAGGAAGCCAAGGAATCTTAATCCATATTGCAACCTTCTTGAAACTATCCTCTAGGGGGTCAAAATCAGGCCTCCACCTTTGGACCACTAGGTAGTGGTTTGCTATCATCCAGGGTCCCTCGTGCAATGCATAGTTATAGTCCTCCGTTGTGGTAAAATTAGCTACATAAAAGTCATTCCCTATGTCTATCTGGCTGAAGTCGCCTCTCAGATGCCATAGTTTGGATAACCTATCTTTCAGGTAACGGTAGCCTATTTTCCTTCCCATGAGCTTAATAATAAGCGTTTTCCTCCATTTCTTGTAGTAGCTTCTCCTTTCCTCTGTAGAGATTTCTACCACTGGGTAGAGTTCATTATCTCCTTCTTCCATTAGTTCTTCTTCTGAATCATCATCGGTGAAAGTGTCATCCGGTTCTGAGTCCTGCTCTGTACCATTGTTTGCAATGCCATTGTAACTTATGAGGCTGTCTTTGTATGATAAGGTTGTGGCTCCTTTGTTGAGTTTGTTCTCCTCCCCTGGAACTGATCCATGGGGGGGTTCCTTGGATATGGTCTGGGAATCCTGTGGATTCTGAGTGGACGTTTGGGAGGGGTTGTCACTACTGTTACATACTTTGTTGGCTTCAGAATCCTATGCTACGAGATTATCTTGAGGGGTCAGGGATGACTCTTCTCCCATTACCTCATCTATAGCTTTGATTTTTTTGTTACTTCTCTGCATGATGTCTTGTTCTTCTTTGAAAAGCACCAAGCCGCCTGTTTCTAATTCATTGAGATGGCCTGCAAGGCAAGGTTGGTTGTCGGAGTTCATCACCGTGTTTGAACTGTGTATTGCAAATAGACAAATCTGAATGCTCCTCATCTTTCAAGTTTGCAGCATGGCCCAACTTAACTCACTAGACATTTTTTATATACTTTTTTTTCTCTTTAGTTATATAATATTTAAAATTTTGAACCAAATTAAATTAATTGCAATATAGACGATTTTTTAACAGCTCTAGGATGAAATACGTGTGCTTATATATATATAATTTTTATTTTAAATTTTTTATTTAATTAAAAAAATATTATAAAAAATTGCAAAATAAGTTTAATAGGGAATGACAAAGGCTTTTAGCTTTCATAACACTTACCATCCCTAGCTCGAACTTGACTTGGACGGTAAAGGACAAAATTATTCTGGAAAAGCTACCACTATTTTATATATTTTATTTAGATTAAATTATTCTTTAATTTATTACTTGTTAAAAGATTATCTTTTCATTCTTTTCGCCGTGTATGTCTTGTCAACCTTCGATATTAGTGTAAAATATTACTATTTATATATGATAAAAAATATATTAAATATTAAAATTAATAAATAAAAAATAAAGATAAATTAAATAATTTTTAAAATTTTTAAAAATATAAGAAAATATTATAACTAAAAAAGAGAAATGATATATATTTTTAATTTAATCTATTAAATAATATATTTTATTATTTTAAATATACAGTTAATATAATATTAAAAAAAAATATTTTTAAAGAAATAATATATTTGTTAATTTTATCTAAAAATTTATTTTTTAAATTATTTATTTATTTAATAGCGATTACATAGTCATAATTTTAGTGTTTTATTATTATTTAGATTTGATTTGAGTTTAGAACTATAAATCTGAAAATAATGCTACAAATTTGAATAAAATATTTATAATTTCAAAATCTCTTTAAAAAAAGGATGATTTTTTTTAAAAGAAGTAAAAAAATTTCTTAGAGTGAGAAATTTTTTTTTTAAAAGAATAAATTACAAGAAAACAGTTTAAACTGACAAAAAAGTACAAAAGAGTAGGAGAGGAGGCTGCCGTATTTGGGAATTGTTAGTGCGAAGGGAAGGTTTTCTGAATCGCGAAACACTCGCTTGTCACTTTCTCTGGACTAAACCGCTTTCTTTTTTCATAGCATAATCGTACGCGTCCCCCGCATAACAGGGCTGGGAATAGACCTAAGCATTTATAATCCAAATAATCATACAAGCAAAAGGATGAATGCAACTACCATGTAGCTCAACATTTCATTGCTTTCCGTAAAATAAAATCAACAAAGAGTGGCAAATGGTAAATGATGGCCATGATGAAAGAGTAACGGCCAGATGAGAACCGTGCGGGCGGGTTCTTCTTTAGGACAGCAGCTACAGTCTTTTTAGCAAACTCATCCGAAGGTGTGGTCTTGGGTCTCTGAGAAAAATAACTCGCTCCAGGCATGCGGTTGTAGCTGGCTATGGCTATGGCAGAGTTTCCAATATTTGACTTGATAGCTCCAGGGACAACATTGCCAACATCAATTCCAAAATGGCCGAGTTCTAATCTGTATATCACATGTATATATTAAAAATAAAAATGTTTGGAGAGAAAAATGTTTAAGGACCTAGTATAGTAGTGATTAAGTCCAGCAGAATTCAGTTTCCTCAAACCACAATATTCCCCCCACCCACTGAGATGAGTCTAAAAACGACGCAACACAAGAAGGTTGATTTCTGTCACCAACACTTGTCTTTAGTTTATTTCTTGCAGACATGGACAATGAAAGTTAAGAATAAATCAAATTTGATGGACAATCAGACCTCAGCGTATCTGTCAAAGCACGAAGAGCAGCTTTGGATGCAGTGTAGGCGGCTGGCCATGGTCCTGGGGCCATAACAGTTACACTACCAATGTTTACAATCTTTCCATGTTTCCTAGTTGCCATATGAGGAACAACAGCTTGAATCAATCTCAAGGAACCTACAAATAAATGTGAAGGAACAATATAAACTATAGTTTTTGTATACGCAATGATCAGGTAATGTTCTGCAATTGAGCTTTCAAACGGATCTTAATCATGGTTACCACCAAGAGTAGATCTTATAAATGTCTCAAAATTTAGAGGGGCCGATTCCAAAACTCCAATGCATCCTCTGTGTCACAGTAAATCCCAATTAAGGTATAGCATCTCTAATTTCAGAAATGGGCAATTAGCCACTAGGTAACACTTTACAGCTAAAAGGATTTTGCTAATAAGGTAAACGGCAATGTTATATGAATGAAGAATCCGTAATTGAGATTACGGGAAACATAAGTCTGCACAATCGAATTGTTCTTATCGCTTGAAAATCGATGCTAGTCTAATCTGATCAATAAAATGAGAGAGCGATTCAAGATGAAGCCCGTAGCTAAAAGGTGCGAACCAGAAGCGTTGGTATCAGAAGTCTGCTGGATGGCGGAGAGGGGGATCTCGCCCACGTATTGAACTCGAACTCCACGCTCTCATCGGACTGAACATCGAGCTCTTGCAAGAAGAACCTCGGGTCATGCTCCGGGTCCGCCATGGACTACTAATGGCCACCACGGAACACCTGTAGGCCGCGAAGGCACGTGCCAGCGAGTGGTCTATGCCTCCTTGAGAGCAGAGCAGCCAGTTTTCGTTACAAATAATGAAGTTGTCAATCAACTTCCGCCTTTTCGGGATAAGTAATGAGCTGTACAATTATTTTTTACATCGACGTCAACGGTGATTAATTCAATTATGAAGTACGTCGTCCCAAATTGAATTAAGAGTTTAATTATTTATTTGTTTTATTAGCCACGACTAGCTTCGTTGACCACTGTATTTAATTTTGATGATCGTACAGTTTCGTATTACATTTACTGGCCGCCCAGTCAGGTCTGTCACTAATTAAAATCTTCCTTCATTTCTGCTAGATTCTGGCAAGTTGGAGGTGCATTTTTGTCTTCCTATATTTTTCCAAAATAGGTACGTAACGTCAAAACCTTAAACTAGAAATTGGGCATGTGAAACTTCCATTAATGGTAAATTCTATGGACACTAGTATCATGCTATGTTATTGCATTCTACTGATCAATCAATTTGTTTATTTGAATATAAAAAAAATGCTTTCTCCCTATTTTATTTTTATTATATAATTATTTTTAAAATATATACAAATTTTTTATAAAATTAAAATATGTATTACAATTAAGCTTATTTAAAATATTTAGTTAGTTATTCTGTCATTGTTTATGTTTTCACTAAAATACTTTTATATAATGTTATATTATTATGTTTTTATTTCTTTACATTTTTTAAAAAATGTAAGTGATATTATATAATAATTTTGTATTTTTTTTTCATTTATAATGAAAAACAACATCGTTGCTTGATTCTTTTTAAATATATTTTAATTATTTTTAATATTTTAATAGTATAATTATTGCTTTTAATAAACATTAAGAGCTACATATGTTTTTAAAAAAATATAAATATTAAAAATAAATTTTTATGTATAAGTATCTTTTTATATGTTTTTTAGACTTGAAAATCAAATTTTTGTAGGCATATTTAGAAAAGTACGATCCACATTTTTCATAATTTTCGAGCGGCAGAATATTTTATGAGATTTTTCTTTCAAAATATTCAAAAATCCAAAAAAAAATTATTTTCTCATGGCTCCAAGAGCATTTCTTGAACCCCTAATTGAATTATTATCATATAAAAATTAAAATGGCATTAGTTATTTATACTTTTTAATGTTTATACTCTTTTTCTTTCAAACAAATACATCCGTTAATATTTATTAAAAATAATATTTAAAATTTTAAGTTATTAAAAATAATTAAGCAATAATATTTTTTTAGTATAAATGAAAGAAAACGTAAAATTACTGTTTAATGTTACTTTCATTTTTTTTAAATGAAAAAATTGAAATATAATAATATAACATTATATAAATATATTTTAGTAAAAAAATAAAAATAAATAACATATTATATATATATATATATATATATATATATATATATATATATATATATATATATATATATATATATATATATATATATATATATATATATATATATATAAAGAGAATGCTTTTCTCAAAACAAAATCACAGCAAAACTCTTGTAAAATGTGGTGCCTTGTATAATTGTTATTAATAATTTTATCTCGACTTATTTATGTTTAAGAGTATTTCCAACGGAGAGTGTTTGCAGCGTTGCTTAATAACAAGCGACGCATCTTATTTTATTTTACTATTGAAGTGTTTCACCTGACATCCACATATAAATATCGTTGTTTGTATAAACAATGATTGCTTAAATATAAAAATTATGAAAAATTGAAGAGCTCCAAAAAACCACAACTGAAATCAACGTATAAGCAACAATTTTTTCACAACCAAAATTCACAACCAACTCTAGAAAATGAATCAACAATCATAAAATGATGGATGTTATACCTCTTCATTGCTCGATCAAGTTGGAGGAGTTTGTGCACAAATTTTTTGGTGTGCACATAGAATCGAAGGTCGTAATCATCATCTTCCTTCTTCTTCAATTTATGCACAATTCCACGATTAAAAGGGTCGCATACTTTCCATCACATTCCGAAATTGCAGAAGAAAATCGAAGGAAGAAACCTAGTCATGAAGAGAATGGGAAAGTTAAATCGCAGGAAGAAATCGAAGAAAAAAAGTGAAGGAAGAAACCTAGAAAAAAAGTAGTTAAAATTAAAGGGAAGGAAAAAATACTTAAGAAGAGGCTGAAAAAATTTGTGTGAGACTTAAAGAGAATGGAGATGGAGCTTCACGAGAGGAAGCTTAGAGACTTCCAAAAAGAGATAGAGAAAAAATGGATACTTCTCACAGGAGCTTTACGAAAAAGCAATGAAAAAAAACAAAAACAAAAAAAAACAAAAAAGAAGAAGCTTGTTGTGGAAAAATGGAAAAGCAATGGAAAAAAAACAAAAAGAAAAAGCTTGCCGTGAGAAAAATAGAAAGGCAATGAAAAAAATGGGGGAAAAAAAGCTTGCCGTGGAAAAAATGAAAAAAACAATAGAAAAAATAAATTTTTTTATGTATTTATTATTTTAAAATAAAAATAAAAATAAATTAATATTTTAAATTAAAATATAAATAATTATAAATAAAATATAAATATATATGTGAGATAATTTGTTGAACTCATTTAATAAATTTTTGAGAATTGTATTGTTAAAATATAAAATTACTTAAAATAATACAAAACTAATTAAAATAAAAATAATAATATAAGACTTATTTAAATAATTTAAGAGAGTTGCAGCATTACGTGGCAAATATTACATTATGTTTGTCACGTGGCACGATCTGAACACCGTTGATGAACAAAAACAATATACCATATATTTTTCCTTGATCCAATGTTCTAAGAAATTCTTTTCACTTGCTTGACCCGATATGGGACCCGTTATATTAATTTTACCCGCACTCGGGTCAAGGGTAGGGCATCATTTCCATGCATTAATAACATATATACCAATTACAAACCAAAAAGAAGACACTATAAAGACAAATAGTGCATCGATCGTTTTATAATATACCATTTTGCATTTAGGAATCCGTTCACATTAGCAAATAGCAGACGCAGTCATGAGATCTCTCTCTGATTTCTTGCTTCATCTTTACTCAAAGGCCATAGTCCTATTGGTTTTACTGCTAATAGAACTCTTCCTCATCCTTCGAAAATTGAAGTCACATAAACCTCCAATTACCACCACCCAGTACCTCCAACTCATCGAAGAGAAGAACCCCACAATTTGTTGTACCAAAAGAACGAAGGCAGAGGACGTAGAGTGTAGGGTGTGCTTATCTGAGTTCGAGGAAGGAGACAAAGTGAGGAACTTGAAATGCAAACACACATTTCACAAGGATTGCTTGGATAAGTGGTTGCAACAATGTTGGGCTACTTGCCCACTCTGCAGAAGCAAAGTGTTGCCAGATGATGTCGTCACCGAGTATCGCCAGCTCCGAAATCAGGTAGATTATGATCATGCCAATCATGAGCAGCTTAATTCCTTCTTATTTGCATAGCGTGCTGTTACGTCTTTGCACGGACATCTCTGAAAATTGTCTTCATCACCATACTTTAATCTGAGTTTCTTATTTTCTGTACAGAGGGAATTCTTCTTTCCCTTTTGGGATTCCTGGGAAGAATATTGATGTATCATCTGCTCTAAGATTTTGGTAAAATAAAAATTCGACCTTTTTCACTGTTCTGCTGCATAATTCTATGATTATCATCGGAATTGTGGTTCAAATTTTAAAGTTAGTGGGCAGGATCTTGGTAAACTCTGGAAACGGTGGAGTAGTTTTTGAACTTTCCCGGACGTCCATATCGAAAATATCTCAAGAAGTAGATATGTTTAGCGATTAATTAACCTCTAAAGATTTTCATGGAGAAAGCTCACCTTTTGGTTCTTGAAAGTGGGCAAGCAGTAGTAGATATTAGTTCGATATTCATGATCATAATCTACAAAGACACTCCTCCATACACAGATGATAATTTAGTAGATGAAGTTAGAAGGTTTAACGAGCGAAAAAAGGGGTTCCTCATTAAAGTTGCAAGGTTGCGGCATCTCACAGCAACTTCGTTTAAATGTGAATAAGTCCCCACAAGTCAGAAATCACATGAAAGAGCACAATTGTTAGCCGTGTATATTAGTATATTAGTTTAAAAGACAGATGTATATATGTCCGAGGAGGATCTACGTAAGACGATGCTATTGGATTTGCCCAACCAAGGAACAGAGGTCCTGCAAATAAAACGGAGACTTTGATGTAATTAATGTTTCTTTCACTCAATTTAGATAAAAGCAGCTATAAAAAACGGCACTTCCGTGTTTGATTGTTTCTTACTTTCCTTAATGTCCCAATAGTCCACAGAGGACCACACTCCATTTTGTTTGCTTTAATTTGGAGGTAGAGTTTTTAGCTTTATTTCACCTCAAGAATTTATGACTAAAAATTACCATACAATTTTGCTTAACATGTTAATCTTGCAGCAAATTATTTGTAGAAAATCTTGGGGTAGATACTAGATAGGGTTTTTTTTTTCCTTTCTTTTACCAAAACCTCCCTTGAGAAAGTAAACGTAAGCCAGTGAAACCCTTTATGCTTTCCAAAATATTGCTTTTAAGACTTGAGAAAGTTTGCCAACTGCATTAAAAGTCCCCTAAAACATTAATAAATTATAGAGAATGTTAATTGCTTAATTGTTCGGCAAACGCTTGAGAGAGTAAGGTGGCTAACATTTTCAGTTTATATACGTGAAGTCACTTTGTTAGAAGTGTGAAGTTGGTAGAGATAAATATATAAAAAAAATTGATACTTTGGGGGCAGAAATGGAGAAGGCAAGTCACGATCAGATATAAGGCAGTAATGAGGAGGATGAGAGGTAGATGACCCAATTCAATATCATATATATATATATATATATATATATATATATATATATATAGAGGACATGCTCATATCTTTATGGAAAGTCGCAGCTGTAAATGGGGCACTCGTTGTTGAGATTTTTTGGGGTTATCATCCTATATTCTAACAAGATGAAAAGATATTAAAGGCTTCAAATTCTCTATCATTTGCCCTCTCACCACTTAGCAACACACAAAATTACTGATCAGTTGAATGAAGCGAGTGCACAAGATATATAATTCCAGATTACCTCTGCTTTTCTTCATTTTTGGTTCATGGATAAGGATTTAATTTGAGTTTCATTCTTTTTTCAGTTGTTGTTATCTGAAACAAATATCACGGCCAGTAATGCAACTTAGTCCCTACCCTTTCCCTTCTGCCTCGACTCACTCACTCATCAAAATAGTTTGCCATGGCACCCCCTCCCTTTACTTATAATTGGTAGGTTCAACAAATTCTCTATACAAACCTTGTAATAAAAAATCCTTCTAAAATGTATGGAACGCCTCTTTTTTTTTTTTTATATTGTAATTTTAAAGAATAGATTTTGAACATATAATTATTGGAAAAAATTAATAAGTTAATTTTGTATTATCCGAGGCAGTGAATACGTATTTTAGTTTGTTGGACATCGAAGTCACTTGATAGTTGATGGCTTCACTTAATGACCATTTTAGTGTCACATCCAGTGATTGTTTTTGGGGTTTAGTTAGTTTGGAGGGAAATGATGGTTAGGGCATCTGCAACAATGAAATTTTTTTATTTTCATTGTGAATTGTTTAAGTAAAATTTAATATATAAAAATAGTTGATAAAATTTAAGTATCGTTATTTATATAAATAACAGTGTTTAAAATAAAAAAATATTTTTTATTATATAATATTATATATATATATATATTATTTTTAATTATTATTATTAAAAATATTATTTAAAATAAATTTGTATTATTTTAAAATTTTTATTTATGTATTTATTATTTTAAAATTTATATTAAAAATAATTTTTAATTTTTTTATATATTTATTGTTTTAAAATTAAAATACAAATTATTTATATTTTAAATTAAAATATAAATAAAATATAAAAATATGAAGTAATCTAAAAAATTTATTTAATGAATTTTGAAGAATTACACTATTAAAATACAGAATTATTTAAAATATTATAAAATTATTTTAAAAAAAATAATAATATAATACTTATAAAATTTATTTAAACAATTTTAACGAGTATTATCGGTAATTTTATAGAGTAAACTCCACTATCTTCTGCAAATATCTTATCCCAAACTTTGGAACAAAGAAAGGTACAATACAGTGGAGCCCCCACAACCGTGCCTCTGTCGCTGTGGTGCAATAACTGCACCTTTTTTGTCTCCCCCATTACTATTGATTTTATATTATATACATGTAAGTAGAAAAATTGAAAATAACCATTTCAATTCCATTTCCGTAAAATAAGGCAAGGTAAGGGGCCATTTGTTCCCGTGTCTGTCTATGCAGAAGCCCGGGCATGTAAATGGAGGGCTGCCAACTTCTGATAAGCAGAATGAAACAATCTGGTCTAACAGGGCTCTAGTGTTCTGGCTCAAACCAAAACACGTGTAAGATTTATGAGATGTGGGGAATATGCAATCGCCAAGACACAAAGGAAGAGAGGGTAATTTGATATTCTTTGTACTCAGAGAAAGAGAGAGAGAAGAATGAATCGCAAACTGTTTTGTACTTCTGGAAGGGTACATAATTAAAAGCTGAAAACACAATTTCCTTTTATTGGAACAGAACAATGAATGGACAAGAAAGAAGAATTAGAGAGAGGAAATAATGAGGAACTGTTTGGAAGCAAACCCATCCATCAGGTCAAGCAGAGAAGAAGCAGCTATTAGAAGCAGTAATACCAACTTGTGTCTTGGGCTCCCAAGTCCACCTGACGAGGTCCCTCTGAGCCAAAACCCAAGCTCCAGAAAACAAGTCAATCTTCTTCTCTGCTACAATACCACCGCCGCCACCCCTAGCCTTTCTTAAAATAATGACCCTCCTCTCGTACTCTTCTGCTACCAACATAGCAATATCAGACATCCCGAAATTTGTGAAGCTCTTGCTTCTTAACGAACCTTGAGCAATGAACTGTTATCTAAAACTATTTATAGGCAGGGACATTTCAACTGGCCAGTCAACCATTTTGGATAAGGCTGAAACAGCACGCGGGTGGGTTTGGTCCTTCTAAGTACCTAATTTACCTATTCTCATTTCCCACGGCTTTCATACGGTTGATTTTTCTTGTCCCAAAAAAAAAAAAATCAATATATAACTTGGCTGTTTTAAAATTTTATACATCGAAAATTGTAATATTTAGTTTAAAAATCAACAATTGAATAAATTAATTAAATATAATAATTTTATTAAAATATTTATATTAAATATAATTTATTTTATTATACATTTTAATTGTTGTTGCTAACACATATATTAAGGACAGTAGTTTAAAAGATTCAATTGTCATTTTTCAAAGATGACAGCATCTTTTTGGTTTTTATGTATCGTTGTTTTCATTTTCGATGTCTACTTGCTTTTCAATTACTAGCACCCTGATGATTCCAATGAAGCCAGCCTACTTCCCCAAAATCATCGTAGTTTTGGGATTATGGGTTGTCGTGATTTCCATACTTATATTACAGGCTGATGTGGGGAACTATCTTCAATGTTGGATGGAATTTCGAGCATGCAGAGTGCTTATCTTGGGGTCTAAGCATTTGAAGATTACGCCAGAATGAAATATAGACGCTTTTGAAAGTTTTGGGACAAAATAGAGTAAAAAAAAACTTTCCAGATTAAATCAAATTTCAGTAACAAAAACTGTCCTTTAACTTTTTTTATTCAAAATCTCATCCCTAACTATTTGAACAAATATGTGACTAAAAATTCAATTATTTTCAATACAACTAAATTCAATTATTTTCAATACAACTAAATTCAATTATTTTAATTTTGATTAATATATTGTTTAACTATTTACTATTATAATCAAAATTATCAAGAAGATAAAATGAATGAAAGAAAATTGTAATCTGTATTCTGTAATCAGTAGTCATTTACACGATTGTATGCATGTATATATAACAAGTTTTCTTGGATCACGTGACTCACGTGTTATAACTAATCTAACAGACTTAGCTACGTGTCTAATAACTAATCTAACAGACTTAGCTACGTGTCTAATACTCCCCCTCAAGGTGGGAGATAAATGTCTAATACTCCCATCTTGGATAATAAAAAACGAAACTGAGTGGTTGGTAAGGGTTTTGTTAAAAGATCTGCTAGCTGATGTCTAGATGAAACATGAATGAGCTTGATGAATCCAGATAGCACATGTTCCCGGATAAAGTGACAATCAATGTCTACATGTTTGGATCTCTCATGAGACATTGGATTGGAAGCTAAGTGAATAGCTGATTGGTTATCGCAGAAAACCATTATAGATGTGATTGGAACTTCAAACACTTTACATATTTGTTTTAACCACAGAAGTTCACTTGTAACACTGGCCAAAGCTCTGTATTCTGCTTCTGCAGAGGATCTAGATACTGTTGATTGGCGTTTAGTTTTCCAGACAAGGGGAGAGTTACTAATGAAGATGCAATATCCGGTTGTAGACTTTCTGGTGTCTAAACAGCTACCCCAATCTGCATCAGCAAATGCTGTGATTTTGAGTGATGAATCAGCTGAAAACAATAATCCTTGTCCTGGACTAGATTTTAGATATTGCAGTAGATGATGAACAGCAGAAAGGTGATGCGTTCTAGGATTTGACATGTATTGACTGAGTTTATGAACTGCATAAGATATGTCAGACCTGAAAATAGTGAGATACATTAGTCGGCCAATTAACCTTCTATATAGTGTTGCATCGGGTAGTAAGTCTCCATCTTGTTTGTTGAGTTTTAAGTTAGGTTCCATGGGGACTGAGATTGGCTTTGAACCTGAAAATCCTGTGTCTTCTAACAGTTGCAATGTGTATTTACGTTGAGAAAGATATATGCCTTTTGCTGATTGAGCAATTTCTAGTCCAAGAAAATATTTCGGGTAACCTAGGATTTTAAGCTTGAACAAGGTTTGAAGAAGTTTTTGTGCCCGAAGAACCATTTCTGCATTAGGACCAGCTAAAATGATATCATCTACATATACAAGTAAAATTACCAGGGTTGATTTCTGACCAATTGTGAATAACGAACAATCACTGTGAGATTGAGTGAAACCATGTTGCAGCAAGGCGTGAGAAAATTTCTGAAACCACTGTCTTGATGCTTGTCTCAATCCATAGAGTGATTTGTTTAGTTTGCACACCAGATTCTCCCCCTTTTTGTGATAACCTAAAGGTAACTCCATATAGACTTCTTCAAAAAGATCACCGTTTAAAAATGCATTATTAACATCTAACTGAACCATTGTCCATTTTCTTACAGCTGCAACTGATAGAAGTAGCCTGACAGATGTGATTTTTGCCACGGGAGAGAATGTGTCTAGAAAATCAATACCTGATTGTTGAGTGTACCCTTTTGCTACTAATCTAGCCTTGTATCGATCCAGAGAACCGTTAGCCTTGCATTTTGCTTTATATATCCATCTGCAACCAATTGTCTTTCTGTTTTTTGGAAGAGGAACTACTGTCCAGGTGTTATTAGCTTCAAGGGCTTCCAATTCTTCCTGCATGGCAGTTTTCCACTTAGGATACTTAACCGCTTGATGATAATATTGAGGTTCATAGATGGTAGATATCTGCATGATGTATTCTCTGTATTTTGATGATAGCTTGTCATACGTTAAAACTTGTTGTATCGGATACTGTATGCTTTTGTTGTCAGATGCTGAACAGATATAATTTTGTAGATATGAAGGCTGTTTGATTGATCTATTTGATTTTCTGAGAATTGGCCTTTGAGACTCTTGATGGTTACTCTCTGTTTCACCACAAATTTCCATAATGACTGGTATTTCGTTGTTGTCACTTTGTGATTGAGCTGAAATGATTTCTGTAGGTCTTAACACGTCATGATCATATTCTGCTTGTGACTTTGGTATGACTACATCATTAAACAAATCATTAGTCTCATTACTTTTCGGCAATGTTTGAAATGGAAAAATATTCTCATGAAAAATAATATCACGGGATATTAAAAACTTCCTGGTTTTTAGATTGTATACACGATAACCTTTGTATCCTAATGGATAACCCATGAAGACAGCTGGACTTGCTCTGGGAGTAAATTTATTTCGTTCATGTACTTGGGTTGAAACAAAACAGAGGCACCCGAATACCTTCAAAGTTGTATAGATCGGCTCTTTCTGATAAAGTAAAGTGTATGGAGATTGATTTTTAAGCCGTGGAGATGGAGTTCTGTTGATTAGAAAACCTGCAGTAGTGATGCATTCACCCTAGAATTGTATCGGAATATTTGCTTGGAACATTAATGCTCTTCCTACATTCAGAAGATGCTGATGTTTCCTTTCAACCACCGAATTTTGTTCTGGTGTATAAGGGCAAGAAAACTGGTGCATAACTCCTTCTTTTTGTAAAAAACTTGTCAATGCCAGCTCTTTAGTATTATCAGACCTTAGCTTTTTTATTTTTCTGCCAAACTGATTTTCAACCATAGCAAAAAATTTCATAACAAAAACTGCAGCTTCTGATTTGTTTGTTAACATATATATCCAAGTAAACCTTATACAATCATCAACTATTGTGAGAAAATAGTTTTTACCATCATGTGTGGGTTTATGATATGGTCCCCAAATATCACAATGGACTAACTCAAATGGTTTGTCAGATAAATGATTAAAAGATGTAAAAGACAATCTCCTCATTTTTGACAGGGGACAAACTTGACAATTATGAGAAGAATATTGTGATGAAAGATCAAAAGGAATTTTACTACTTACTATTTTCAACACTTTATCAGACAAATGTCCTAATCTAGCATGCCATATACTTGCATTAACATCATTGGATGTAATCGAATTACACTGTGAAACTTTTCCAGAAATATGAACAGATCCTATATCAGCAGATTTACATTTTCTATCTTCACCATCCTGGTAAATGTATAATCCCTCATACAGCTTACCCTTGCCAATCATCTTCTGCATGTGTGCATCCTGAATTTCAACAGAACATTCATAAAAAGTGACCAAATAATGAGATTTCTTCATTAATGCCGATATTGATATAAGATTAATATGAAATAATGGAATATATAATACATCATGCAATATAAGTTTTGATGATAAACAAACTTCACCAATAGCAGCAACTGCAACTTTTGATCCATTTGGTAAATTAACATAATGATTTTTCAACACTTTATAAGAAGAAAAAAATTCTAATGAATGACTAACATGTGATGTGGCTCCTGAATCAATAACCCACAAGTTAGAAAAATTAATATTCATTGCATTACTTGTTGATAAAACCATACCAGTACCAGTTTGAACTGGTTCAGCCGAGATGTCTGTGTCAGGAATTGCAGCACTTGATATTTGAGTCTTGAGTAATTGAATTAATTGTTGATACTGACTGGATGTCATTTGCATAGGCGATTCTTCTGACACATCTTCACTAGAAACTTGATTTACATTACCAGTTAATCTCCCTTTCCTCTGATATGTTTCTTTCTTGAACCCAGGAGGATAACCATGAAGTTTGTAACACTTATCCTTTGTGTGTCCAAGAATTCCACAATGAGCACATAAAGGCCTTTCTTTCTTGGCATTTCTCTGCTTTCCATCATAGTTATTTCTAGCATTTGACTGCATAAGCGCATATGCAGCTTGTATATCAGATTGATTTATCGTATTTCCAACTTCTCTCTGTTTCTCCTCTTGGATTATGAACGAAAATACTTTGTTAATGGGTGGAAGAGGATCCATTAACAAAATTTGTCCTTTAACTTGTGAAAAAGATTCATTCAATCCCATAAGAAAACACAATACGTATTCTTGCATCATATGTTCAATCAGTGGCCTTGCTCCTCCACAATTACAAGTACTTACCGGTCTATATTCACTAAGCTCTTCCCAGATTCCTTTTAACTTTGTGAAATATTGCTCCACCGTCATGGATCCTTGAGACAACGTGACAAGATCTTTCTTGAGTTGAAAAATTCTAGGTCCATTCTTCTGTTGATATCTTTCTTGAAGATCATTCCATATCTCTGCCGCTGATGCTGAATATATGACGCTTGCAGTTATCTCTTTTGAAACAGAATTTAGTAACCAAGAAGCCACGATGTTATTGTTGCGTTGCCAAGCCAGATACAGCTGAGTATTGCTTGGATCAGGTACTCTGATTGAACCATCGACAAAGCCAAATTTATTCTTGGCCATTAGTGCCATACTCATCGCCCGACGCCATGAGTGATAGTTGCTTCCAGTAAGCAACTGAGAAACCAGAATTAATCCTGGTGAATCTGAAGAATGAAGAAAGAAAGGATTCAAGATTTCATCCATGGCAAGATTTGCCATCAACGAGAAAAAAATCTCAATGCGCAGAGCGCTCTGATACCATATCAAGAAGATAAAATGAATGAAAGAAAATTGTAATCTGTATTCTGTAATCAGTAGTCATTTACACGATTGTATGCATGTATATATAACAAGTTTTCTTGGATCACGTGACTCACGTGTTATAACTAATCTAACAGACTTAGCTACGTGTCTAATAAAAATTAAGATTTTTTTTTTAACAATTCTTCGTATCTAAGTTCTTCTAAGGATTTTCGGTAGGAGAAAAGTGGGAGCGCCCATTGGATATAATTCTCAAGACGGTACAGAGAAAACAGAACTGATGGTAATTGCCTCCACCCCAACACCGAACATGCCAAACTAATGCACATGGCCTGTGGTCTTTTCACTTTCATTTTGAACTTGAAACCGCAGACAAGGGAAAAGTGGTCCTTCGATTTGGTTCTTTTTTTTTTTTTTTTTTTTTTTTTTCTGCCAAAGTCCTTTGGTTCAACTTATGGACCTTATGAAATGTGAATATATTTATCCATCGTTATTTATATTATTAATTATAATTTTTCATTAAATTTAATAGTTATTGTAATAATTTTATTAATTTATAAATATATTACAAATAATACTTAAAGTAACACAAATATTTCTCTTTTTTATTCTAATTAATAATTTTGATTAAATTGTTATTTGTTCCTCTAATTTATTTTTAATTTTATTTTGATTCCTTAATTAAAAATTATTACATTAAAATCTCTTAATTTTAAAAAAATCATCGTTTATATATTAAATTATAATTTAAATAAAAATTAAATCTTAAACTATAAACATTAAACTCAAAAATCAAAAATTATAAAACCCTAAATTATAAAATTTTAAAATTTTAAAACTCTAAATCTTAAATTCTTAATTTTAAATTTCAAATCCAAAATTCTTATACTCAAAAGTTTAAAATTTTAAAACCCTAAACCTTAAATTTTAAAACTTAAATCATAAAATCTCAATTTTTAAACTTTAAATGTCAAAATCTCAAAATCCAAATCCCAAACATCAACTCCAAATCTCAATATCTCAACCTTTAAATTTCAAATATTAAATTTCAAAATTTTAAACTTCAAATATCTAAACTATAAACCTCAAACGTCAAACGATAAATTCTACAATCCCAAATTTTAACTTTCATAATTACAAACTCCAAAATTCTTAGTTTCAAAATTCAAAATTTCAAAATCCCTAATCCAAAACCCCAATCTCAAAACCCAAAAATGTCAAACCCTAAAATTTTAAACTTTAAATTTTGAATCTCCAAACTTTAAATCTCAAACTCTAAACCCCAATCTCAAAACTCAAAAATATCAAACCCTAAAATTTTAAACTTTAAATTTTAAATCCTGAATATCAAACCTTAAACCCCAATCTCAAAATCCAAAAATGTCAAACCCAAAAATTTTAAATTCTAAATTTTAAATCCTGAATCTCCAAACTTTAAATCTCAAACCCTAAACCTCAACTCTAAACCCTAAACATCAAGACTTTAAAACACCAAATCTTTAACAACAAAAACTAAAATACCAAACATAAAAAATAAAAGTCCCAAACCATAAACTCTAAATCACCAAATTTAAAACCCTAAAACTTCAAACTCTAATTCCTAAATTTCAAATCTTAAACTCTAAACTCTAGTCATCAAGACCTTACTCAAACACCAAAACCCAAAGCTCCAAACTCTAAACTCCAATCCATAAACTTTAAATGACAAATGTCAAGACCTTAAACTCTCAAACCTTAAATACCAAAATCATAAAATCTGAAAACTTAAACCTTGAACATCCAAACTTGAAAGTCCCAAATAAAAAATGCCAAAATGCTAAAACTCAAACCCCAAACACCAAAACCTTATACCTTCAAGCATAGAAAAATCAAACTGTAAACTCTAAAATTTCAAACCCTAAACCCATAACCTAAAACCAAAAATTTTTAAATGTCTAAGTTCAAAACTCTAAACATTAAACCCTAAAACATCAAATCTCAAATTTTTAGTTTTTCATGTTTAGAGTTGAGATTAAGGTTCAAGTTTTGAGGGTTGAGGTTTGGAGTTTAAGATTTAGAATTTGAGATTTTATAGTTTATAGTTTGAGGTTTGGAATTTAAGATTTAAAATTTTTTGGTTTGAGGTTTAAAGTTTTAGGGTTCGAGATTTTAGATTTTGAATTTAAGGTTTAGGATTTTAATTTTTGATATTTGAAGTTTTCAATTTTAGGATCTTAATATTTGGAGTTTAGAGTTGGGGTTTAAGTTTTGGAGTTTAAGAGTTTGACGTTTGATGTTTGAAGTTTAGGGTTTAGAATTTGTGATTTAAGGTTTAGAGTTTATAATTTGTATTTTTGGTGTTTGAGATTTTTAGATTTTTTATTTGGGGTTTGGATTTTAGTGATTTGAGGATTTGAGTTTTGGAATTTAAGTTTTGAGATTTTAATTTTTGTTGTTTGAGATTTAGGGTTTTACAGTCTTGATATTTGGGGTTTAAGTTTTAAGATTTTAATTTTTGTTATTTGCTATTGGGGTTTTAAGATCTTGATGTTTGGAGTTTAAAATTAGAGTTTGAAAGTTTGGAGTTTGGAGATTGAGGATTTAGGATTTAGAGTCTAGGATTTTAGAATTTGAATTTTGTAGTTTGTAATTTGGGATTTAGAATTTATAGTTTAAGATTTTTAGATTTGAGATTTAAGGTCTAAGATTTAAAATTTTGAATTTAAAGATTACATTTGAGATTTGAGATTTGAGATTTGAGATTTGAAAATTTGAAATTTAAAATATTGAAAGTTGAGTTTTGAAATTTAAAAATTCGAAATTTGTAGTTTGGATTTTGGTACTAAAGGTTTCATGTTTTGACATTTAGAGTTTGAATTTTAAGATTTTAACACTTAAAGTTTGGAGTCTGAAATTTTATGATTTATGTTTTAAAATTTAGAGTTTTAAGATTTTAAACTTTTGAGTTTAGAGATTTTGTGTTTAAGGTTTAAGAATTTAGAGTTTTAGAATTTAAAATTTTTAAATTTATGGTTTAAGATTTTAGATTTTATAATTTTTGACTTTTAAATTTATAATTTAGAGTTTAAAATTTAAAATTTTAAGGTTTAAGATTTAAATTTTTTTTGTTATATTTAAACTATAATTTAAGATATAAATGATAATTTTTTTAAAAGTTAAAAGATTTTAAAAAAATTATTTTTAATTAAAGTATTAAAATAAATTAAAAGAATAAATAATAATTTGACCAAATCTATTAGAATAAGGAAAGAGAATATTTGTGTCATGTTAAGTGCTATTTGTAATAAATTTTATAAATTATAATGAGTATTATAATGATTATTAAATTACAAAAAATTGTAATTAGTACTATAGATGAACATGATAAATGCATTTTTTTTTCTATAATACAATGATTGGCCGGTAATGATAACAACATTATTAAATATTGAACACTTTACCCTCTATTTCCCTGTATTCTAATGCAAATTATAGTTGCATAAATGAAAACTATAGTTATTCATACAATTTATTTCAAACACTGAAAATTTGTTTCATATAGGCAAATCTCAAAGTGGAGAGTGCAAAATACTTGGTATTTTTTATTTTTTTGGGTTACAAGAAAGCCTCAAGGCTAAGAGAAACAAACACGGGGGCAGTACCTCCCCTCAGATCATCCAAAAGCAGCAGCTCCAGACCATTCGGAGGTCTTTCAAACTCAGGCTACCCGAACATCATAGTATGAGCCTTCCTAGCTACCAGCTAGCCAATCTGCCGCCTCGTTCCTCTCCCGCAAAATATGTCGGATGGTAACCACCCACTCCTTTTCCAGGAAGCATCTATTGTAGGCAACCAACCCAGCACAAGGGTGCCCTGTAGAACAACCCTTCTGACAGAAATCCACAGCCACGGCAGAATCTGCCTCAACAACAATCTCTCGGTATACAAGCCAAACTAAGGCCATTCAGAGTCTCTCTGAGTTGAGGTTCTACTTAGCATTAGAACTACATTTACCTCCCCATATTTGAAATATCTCTTCTTCTCTCTCTCTCTCTCTCTCGGCTATTTTATTTGTTTTATACCTTAGAAATCCAAGTGAAGTATATGATGCATGATGTCAATAAGAGATGCAACCAAAAAGCAACAACAAAAACGCCCCAGCTAGATATTTGAAGGGAGATTAAAAAAGAAAGAAAGAAAGAAAACTCGCGTTTCAACTTGGAGGGGACAAAACAGACCGAAGCCTTTTCTAAAATCGTTGAGGTTACCTTTCGTCGTCTTTCTCCTGCTTTATCCACTCTTCCTCTTCCCCAAATTGAAAATGCCAAGCTCTTTCATTCTTCTTATCGTGATACATATCAGACACATGTTTCTATTAAAAACCACTTTGCAGACAAATTAAGTTCACCACTATCAAAGCACGTCAATAAAGCCAGAGTTTACTGGTTTTAACTTTTAATCACCTGTACCAGCATAACCACTGCGCTTAGTCGTCAATAGGGCAGGGATATGGGCCTTTGGCTGAGAAACGAAAACGGCGATTTGTCCACATCTTTTCTCAGAGAAAATGCTACGTGCTTGCATATTATATCACATAATTAGAACGCGTTGTCACTGCAGTAGTGGCATTATTATTATTTTGCCAAGACAACCTGCCAAATAACATGTCCCAATAAGTGGAGATGTTTACAATATATCAATTCGAACAGTTGCAACTTCTCTGCTGGAAAACAGCCGCGTGCATTCTGTAAGAATGTTTGATCAAACTTATCAGTACAAGACAATAATAATCTTTCCAAATATATAATCCTGATGATCCTTTGCAACGCTTATAATATATGCCGTTATATGATTGACAAGACGTATCAGTAAAACCAATAACGCCAGTTATCTAATAACGAAAGGCATATCATAATTCAACAAACAGAAAAGCAAACGGTATCAATCTAGCCGAGCAGCATCAACAAACGTTACTTTTTATTAAGAATTCAAAGAATTCACTCGTTTTTTTACATTAGTAGACGGAACAGAATTTTAAATGTATTATACTATACGAGTATTACCAAACTTATACATTTCTAACCAAATTGGGGCGACGGTGAGTCTGACATTTTATCAAATAACTGGAGATCTACATAATAACGACCAGCCCAAAAAAAGACGGGGCCAGACTATCTTAGTCATGTCATTCTCGTCAGCAAGTAGATGACTCCTTCAAACTCATAAGAGGCCCAATGTTTTCAGCTGCTGAACATGCTCGTGGGGGAGAGATGGAGGAGACCAATCAGACCCTGTCATCTCCCCGTCAACATCCTCAACGACATACTCCTATAGTAAGAAGTAAAACAGTTTGATAATCAAGTTTATGTCAGAATATTTAAAGGTACCTTTTCCGTATTCATCAGGCATGCATTAACCTTGTACATGGGAATATCAGTATTAACTATTAATGATAACTAATCACAAACTGCTTTGAGTGCCAAGTTTACATTGCAAAATGGAGGCAAGAAGATGCTTCGACTTGTTGATCACTCATTATACTGTAAGATCCTTTTGAAGTTATGCAAAATAACTACATAAAACAAGGCATGTCATTCTAAGGTACAGTAACTAATATACGTTACTTCCCATAAATAATCAGAAAACAGTCCTTTCAATTACTTAGCTCTATTCCAAATGTTTGAATTAGTTAATTATAAAGGGAGAAAGAAATAGGGTAGAAATTTATGGCTATTCCTCCGTTGATATGTGTTTCTGGGAAGATATTATCTTGCAGTTAAATGCTCAATGAATGATATAAAAGCTTCTCAGTATTTCTTGTAGCAAAATTCTAGGTAGGTTGTATAATAAATCAAGCAATGCCTAGAGGGCCAATTGCACATCTTAGTTAAGTATTTAGATAGGCTTAGCTATAGCAGTGGACCAATAACTGGTAGCTCATGGCATTGCACCAAATGGACAAAGAACTGAAAGTAAACCAGACGCACCTTTGTTAGCATCCGTTTTGCAAGTATGTGATAATGTCGCTGCCATATCCGTTGTCCCACCATGGTAGCCACCAATACACTGTAAAATATCCCTATTACAGTAAAAAGTCCCAGAACAATCAAAGCCGTTATAAATAACAATGGCAGCCCAGCTTCCCCAGCACCTCCCAAGCAACCACCACATTCAGTGGCCATAGTTCCACAACTCTCAAAACATGTGGTGCAATCAGTCCACAAACAAAGAGTGCCTGGCAAATGACAGTCTGCACAAACTCTGCAATGACAACACACCAAATAAAATCAACCTCAAAAACTTATTCTGGATCACGGACTTGCAGCTCACATGAGATACTTCAAATATAACATTTAACAGCATAGTTTCTCTGTTTAGCAGGTGGAAAAATACATAGTTGATGGATTTTATACTTTTTACTCCTTGGTGTGAACACTGAGGAATGTTCTCCAATAATTAAATCTAAGAGATAACTTCAAAACAAAGTTTATGGCATAATACAGGCTTCAAAAATAAAAACAAAACAAAAAATCCTAACAAAGCCTCGAGTATATGCTAAGAGTATAACCATGTGTTTTACCCATGTCAAATTTTTATGAATATAAATAGAAGAAGAGTAACTACCCAGGTTGACAGCAACAAAGACATAATTCTCGACAAGGCTGAGCCAAATCATTGCGAACCCTTCTATCATAACAAGTAATGAAGCACCCAGATAAGCCAAGCAAAGCAAAAAACAATAGAGCTCCTGCATTTGACAATACAAACAGAAATTAACACCAAAATCGGCATCTTTTCATATGTGGAAAAAGCAAATGTTAAACTAAAAACATTTTCTAGACTTGCATAAGCATTTGGATGACTACTTAAGTTCCTAATAATTTACCACTTATGTAGTAAAATCTAAGCTCACTATCAAAACCCCAAACAAGACGAAGCCAGTACTGCTGGTAACCATCTATTAGATAAACCAAATAAGCCAGTGAAGCAATGACCTGCATACAACAGAAATAGGGATTTGAATTCCATGCAGTTCATAAAGTAAAAAAGGTATAAGCATCTATATGGCTAGTACAATGGGAACAATTCACCTACAAGCTGGACAGCCAGAAATATAAACAAAATGTCTCTGGTAACAAAGAATCGAAATTTCAACGTTCGCCATTTCCTATCAGCAGCAACATGAACACGCAAATGATAAGGAGCCTTGCAGGTTGTGCAGTGAGCAAATGCAAACCCTTCCTGTAAAGATATTAGGTAATATCTGAATTAATTACGTAAAGCATCATAAAGTGCACTTTACCGCACATGGAACTATTAGCTGTAAACTACAATAAACTTTAGCTCATATACTACTTTTTATCATTAGGTAAAGGCAAAAGCTCATCCAAAGACAAGTGGATTGCTGCTGTGAACATCATCAAAGAAGTTCCAATCCAGTATAACCATTAATTTCACATGGATTTATATATTATAGTATAACAAGGAGAAAATCAAGTTTTCTAACAAGCCAAAGAAGAACAGATTCAACAGAATATAAGTTGCTACAGGAGATCTTAAGAAGTAATATTACAGAAAAAATAAAATAGATTACAAGCCATAAACATTAGAGAGTAAACTAGAATTGTATGTACAAACTACCTAAAATTAAATAGGCAAAGTGGCAAACAAGTCAAATTGTTTTCATCAATGATGATGGGAAGAGGAAGCCAGGGGGCAAAGAGAGAACAGAAGGGACAAGATCGACTTCATTCCTCTGTAACTCCTTCGTGTAACATCCCATCCATTTAACAAGAAGCTAACAGGTATAGATTTAAAATTAACGAAAAGTTAAGATGAACAGATAAGAATATAACACAGGTCCTTGTCTAATCAATTAGTTGAAGAGAAATTCACTGACCACCAAAAATGCCTTTCAGTCAGTATCACAAAAACAATCACCGCCCTTACAAGCAATAACCAATTATGAATCACGTAGTAACTACACTAAGGTCAATGGACATAAGTGATTCCTTGCTATTGCTACAGTATAGCATGCGATGATAATTAAACTGAAAATGGACAGATTCAGGGACAGCATCCTTACCTTAACGGCTCGCCAATGATCCAAACACTCCCGGTGTACATACTTTGATGTACCTTTGCACTTGCAAGGAGCTATGAAATCTCTACCTGCACAAAAAGGAGTAGATAATTGGTAAAATATATCCTAATACACCCATTGTGGAGCTCAATAACACAATATCCTTTCCAGAATCCTCTCTATTAAATCTCTCAGTGACGATTGAGGGATCCACAATATCAGAAGGACTAAGACAAATCAAAATAAGTCAACAGACAGACACCTAGCAACATATAATTTCTTGAATTATGTACTTTTGAGTTCAAATTTGGATTCAATGAGCATGAATCATGATAGTAGTACAAATGACGCATTCACTTATTCCAAGTTAATCAAAATAACTGAAAGCATATAAGTCTGATTCGTTATTTTAAGTTGTTTCATATAATAGTTTCAACAAGAAATGAAAATTTCAGATTTAGAAACAATTAACTTAAAGTAAAGGAAAGCATAATTATGTGAATACGTCAACTTCAAATTTCAACAAAATGGGCATGACAGTATTCTCATGATAAGCCCTAAGCTTGGTCTTCAAAAGATATTTGAAATACAATCTGGCCTAACCAGGAAAGAAAATAAAACAAAACAGACGAAAGTCAAATTACCATCAGTTTCGAGACAAATACGGCATTGAATTTGTTCGCTGGGACCGGCTTCAAGGTCGATCTCGCTAGGGTCAGTGATCGGTGATGGAGGGACTAGAGGCGAAGAGTCTGAGTGATCCGCCATTAAAATACGGAAAAATTCAAGAGGGAAGGATAGAATTGAGATGTTGAATAGAGTTTAGGGGAAATGGCTCTGAAACTATGAATTCACGGTAACATAACCGAATTTCTGATTCTTCCCAGATTTCTATGCGGATGGAGTTGCCTCCAGTCTCTCCTACACTCTCCCTCTCTCTGTTGCCTGCGAATGATTTTCAACGTATCAGCATCTGCCTGATAAATTAGGATACAACGGTTAAACTAGTGAATTGTCCAAACTAACCACCGCCTTCTGAAAGACGAATATGACGTTTAAAATTTAATATAATTTGCCTACAACGGGGGAAAAGAAACTCATTTGATAATTACACATTTCGCATATATTAACTGTTCTGATATATGATTTTACAGAGGATACTAATTTAGTGACCTGATGTGCTTATACAAGGCAAAGTTATTGCATTATTGCCTCACCTCAACTCTCTCACATGAAATACATATGAAACATCTATCTTTATTGGTATAATGAATAATCTATAAATAATTTTCACCCAGCATGGAAAGGAAGTGTTAGTGCCATGATATATTGTGTCTTAGACTACGAGATTTGTTTTGACTTGGTTTCAATGATAGCTAGTACTGCCAGTAACTGGATCGTGAAACTGGTACCATAATCCATCTTCTGCCATCCAGAGTTATCCTTTCTCTCTATTACTCATCATGGTCTTCCAGCACCTAGCTAGTCCATAACGTCCTGTTTCTAGTTGTCATAGTCCAGCAACATTAATTTTGTGTAATGTTGGATGTATAAATTGCTTTGGTTAGTACCATTCTCCTCTTCAATCATGGACGCAGGATGTAAGAGATTAACAAAGCTGGAAAGCAATGGGGGAATTAAAAAAGAAAAAAAAAAGGGTCAAAAACTACGACCATAACTTACACCTTTCTTGTAAATTTGACACTTCCCGCGCAATAATGTTAACTATGGAGTACTCTAATTATGCAATGGAAAACACAGGTACCAATTAAACATGTCCTAAATAGGCCTCCTTATGAACTGAATAAAAACTTCTTAAGCTACAAGATAAATTCGTACAGAACAATACAGACAGGAGGCGTGACCATGCTAATTTACTTCTTCCTTTTCTTTGGAGGCTGCAAGGCTTCCTCATCTTCCTCCTCTTCTTCCTCATCATTCCCTTCTTCAACAACCTCATCTTCCTCTTCTTCTCCACCATCATCGTCGTCGTCGTCATCGTCATCTTCATCGTCGTCTTCGTCATCATCTTGGTCATCCCCATCTTCTTCGTCTTCATCCTCTCCATTCTCTTCTGCCCCACCTGCACCGCCTCCAGGAACCTTCTTTGAGTCGCTCTTATTGTTGGAATTGTTGTCGTATCCACCTCCATCTTCAGATGACAAGTCCTCTTCGCCCTCTCCAAATCCTCCATCTCCATCATCATCATCATCATCACCACCTTCATCTTCATTGCCATCTTCTCCCTCCGCATCAAGTTGCTTTTCTTGGCTTAGGCTGTTGTGATCTCCATTGATTCCCAGCATATTTGTCATCAAAAGCCCGAGGAGATCCTGAAGCCATTTTATCAATATACACGCAATGTTAAATTAAGGCAGGCAGATCGTGGAGATTAAATAAGTTCGTAGAGCAAAAGTCTGATGGAGAAATAGAAAGGGGGAGACGTGTAACTTTCTACAACAACTAATCATATCCAGCTATTTCCTGAAGAAATATAACAAAAGATCAATTCAGGCTTCCACTAATAAGTACATTACTTGAATCAAGGGGTAAATCTTCTGCGAGGGTTGTATAGCAGATTTCTTTTCTTTCACCTTACTTAAAGAAACGTTTTACTCTAGCAAAAGCACCTTCCTCGTACTGAGGTTTTTAAAGAGAGAGAAAACCATAGGCCCTTCAAGTTGAAGAACTTTAGCGGGTGAAGAATAAATAATTGCTTTTTTGTAGACCACTAATTTGAATTCTTGCAAACCTCAATAATTCTAATACTCTACTAGTTACTGTAAGAAATGTAATAAACAAATTGACACTGTTCTGATAGCTTCGCTTTAGATCATTACTTTTAGAAAACTGCACTGATTTGGTAGAAAATTCTAGAGTCCCAGAAGTATATTAAATATTAATTTTTATATTTATCCGCTGCGTGAGTGGCCAGACTTGTCAGTCGACTCCACTGTGAATAGCTATGTCCCATCGAACTAGATTCGCCCCTAAAAAAAAAAATTAAATGACACCGGAACACACAACTGACACGTCTGAGTGTACGTGCTTTACGCTCATCAGCATCTTTCCAGGAATAATCCACCCACCAACGAATCCAATTCTCTCTCTCACCTTTCTGTCCTTGACTTTTGACTTTTCTTCTCAGACACGACAAAGAGATATTTAAATCCAGACCCGGGCCCCACGTGGCACAAAACCGGAACTTAAACTAATTCCAAAACCCCAGTTGATATCCTCTACCCAGTTCCGGACTATTTTTTCTATCTATGCTAAAAAATAGTGCGTACGTTAGCAACCACTAAACTCCAAAGTACGAACAACCGGCGCGCCGAAGCCGGCCCGGTAACCCCAAAGATAGTCAACCCTTAATCAGATAGGCATATCTGTTCGCCCCAACAGCCCAACTAGCGCAAATTAGTATAGAGCATAAAATAGGTCACTTAGGCGCATCTTAGCAAAAGATAAAAATGTCAAGTTCCTTCAAAGACAACAAAGATAACTCCAAATTAGAAGGCAAATTCAATTTGAGAGGACCATGACAAATCACTTTGAAATTTGAATAGATAGAGATAGCTTAAAATAGCAGGGAACCAAGTTGCCGTGGAATCCAGTGAGCATTTTGCTTTAGTTCTTTTCACTCTCTTATAGTTTGCTTTTTTAGGGTTTTTTCTTTTTCCTTTTTATTCCCCCCCCCCCCCCAAAGGTTGGAGGAAGCCAGTGACTTACCGGGGCCAAAAGTTGGGCTTTAACGAGCGCCGAGACTAACAAAGTGACCAAAGCTTCCACGGCGCAAGTTAGCGCGCCATAATTAAGCGTAACCGTCACCGAACTCTGATTAACCTCCATTTCCTGCTACAAACAGTTACCTGTCCAAGCCAGAAATATGTTATTGTGTACATAAATAAAAATAAGAAACACAAAATGAGCTGACAACCATCAGATCTGTCCAGAAAACCAATGACAGCCGCTGATCTTGCTTTAGAAAGTACCCAAAGTATTATACTAATTAGTATTTTGAATCGGTCTTTAAATTAGTAATAAAGAAGAAAAAATAAATTTAAACTTCGTAAAAATGTCATTTTAGAAGAATCTATAGCATACAAGACAAGGGTATATGGATGAGATAAGAATTCGCAGATAAATTTTGCCAGAAAAGATTGTGAAAAGCAAAAAATGCTTTTAACCGAAATTTAAACTGAAAGCGCTGCCGGAAGTACCAAAGTTTTGAACAAATTCCGGAGCCGAGAACTAAAAAACGTCAAGAATTATTAATTTCAGCGCAGAAACTGAGAGATCGGGAAAGAAGTGAAATACAAAGCACAAAACACTAGAAATAAAGCAAAGTACGAAGTAAAAAACTGTGACGCAGCAAGTATTGCTGAGGAATAGGGTCGAAAGAGCGTACCAGGAAGGAAGATCTGGGGACAGAGAAGCTGGATCTGAGGGTTTCGAGCTCTAAAACCTCAAAAAACGAGCAGTATAAGCCCCGTTCATTTCGGACCGTCCGATCCTAATCGTAGAAACACGGAGCACCAAAATATAGAAATATCAGAGGTCAGTTGAGTTGAGAGAGAGGGGAAAGAGATACTAACTGGAGACCGAATGCCCGTAATTTCTGAGCGAGGCGTCGGGCAGGTCGGGCAGCGTAGTAGTAATGCAAAAGGATCGGGGTTGGGGCTGCCCGAGGAGCAGGTAATGACAAGTGTGGGTTTACTTAACTTGAAATGATTTTGTTCCTATTATTCTGTCATTAATTACCCGGTCTTCCCCGAAAAGTCAATTTTTAAAAATCTTAAATATAAAATGTCGTTTTACTTCAATTAGGCCTATTACAAAAGATCTCACGTGTTTTGTTAGATACGAGTTTCCAACCGTGGTTAGAGTTACACCAACACCACCCCGGTTGTTTAACTAGAGGTTTAGATTATTGAACAAGGGTTAGAAGCTAAACTTCTATTTTATAGTATTTATTAAATAAAGAACCTGGATAAAGGAAACTGACAAAGATTGTGCAAAATAAAAACAAATTACCATATGTAATCCAAGGTGTCTCTCCCCGTTCACTGTTTATCCTACATCTTTGACCACCGTGCGTGCAGCTTTCTTTTGTAAAGATAATCATTGGGCTTTTTTAAGAATTAAATACGTTGTAATCATATAAATTTCTATCAAAAAATTCTTATTAGAATTTAATAAAACATTATTTACAAATTAGTGTCTATTATAAAATATATATTTTTTCACTAATAATTATGCATTACAAAATTCATAAACACAAATTTGCTGCGGCGGAAGTCTTTTCTTCTAGAATATTGTCGGGTAAATAGTATTAACTATTTTTAGGATTTTTCATTGAAAGTAACAACAAAAGTCAGCAATTTTAATTATTGAACCGGCCAGCTTGGTCATGGGCCTGAGGATAATCTTAGTTTTGGTTTTATTGTAATGATCATCGATTCCTACTTCGTTTACTAATATAGCTTCTTCTTTTTTTCCTTTTTTAAATATTAAAAACAATAGACATATAGAGTCAAATTCGTACATACCAACTTGTTAGCATATGATAGATATTCTAAATATAAATATTTTAAAAAAGTAGACACATATACTCTATTATTAGACTGTGATGCATGCGATTAGGTGCTGTTTTTTTTTGTTTTTTTTACAAGAATGCGATTAGGTGTTGTTGACTCTCCTTTGTTGTATTAGGAAATTATTTTATTTTGCCAGCAAATAATTTCTTTTTTTAACAAAAATACAAATAATTATGGGGCAAGGGAACCTAAGGTTGGGAATTGGGACTTAGGGCCGAGCGAGTCCTTCTCCTGGACTCTTGAGCTGTCTATATATTATTGGCGTCCAACGAAAAACGATAAAGTTCGATACGAGTGAGCCCGTACTAAACCCATCTCACGAAAACAAAAAACAAGGGAATGATTAAAAAAAGAAAAAGAGAGAGACCATTCTTATTAAATGCTTATATAATAAGTAGGTCTAGGTTGCTTTTTTAATGAGATGTGTCACTTTATTTTAGGATTTTTTTATTTAAAAATTATAGGCTTTATTAGTATGTACGTAATTGTACGCTCTGTAAAAAAAAAATTATTTTTTAATTTATTATCTGTTAAAACCATATTACTTATTTGACCATTAATTTAATTAATATTTGTATAATTATATATATAATTCTCAAAATTTTGTCTTGGTATGTAAAATTAAAAATAGATAATTATGGAAAAATTGATATTTAAAAAAATACTAGATTATTAAAGTGTAACGTTTTATTAATTAAAATTTATTCAATTATCTTAATTTTTCAAAATAAAATAAATGAATTGACGTCCACTCCAATTAGTGCCGTGCCATTAATTTTTTATTACTATTATCCTTTGATATTTGGGGGACGCAAATTGCTTTCATGGTGGAATGTCTTTATTAGTAATTTAGTATGGAGAACAAAGCTTCATACCACATACTTTTATGAAAAGTGAACGCCTCCCATTTGCCATGGTTTATTGGATTGGGAAACCTTCGACAAAGGTCCACCGTAACGTCTAAAAGCTTATCTCCTAAATACAAAAGCGCTGCGTCTTTACGCGGGAGGCTTTTTTATGCCTTTGTTTTTTTTTTTTTGGGTTATAATCTGATTCCCCTGGGCAACTGTTTTAGCGTCTTTGATGCTTTATTTTTTTTTTAGACCCATAATTGGATCCATTTCATATTCTCTCTAGAATAATTTCTTGCCGATAATTAAGGACTGTATTCGTTTTCTTTGAATAGAAAATTATTCTGGCATATTATCAACTTGTTGGGTTTTGCTTGGATACTTTTTGTCACTTGTGCCATCTTACTATTGTTTTTAATAATGTTACTTTTTTTTAATACTTATTTACATAATAGTTAATAAAGGGTATACGAGGAAATATCATTTACCCCATTCAATGCAATTTTCTTTCGTTTAAAAAGTGTATATTTTGAAGAATGCTAAGTTTAAACGATAGTCGATGGTGTTAGACTTCACTAACTTTTCATCATAGAATTTTCTAAATTAAAAAAAAAAAAAGACCACAACAATTTTAAATTTTAAATTTAACTCACTAATCATTTAATCCAACATTTGTCTGTAAGTTTCTTTCTTTTTCGTATACCACAATATTTGTGGCAATGGGTTGGCTTTACTACTATGCACGGCATAAGGCATAGGAAAATTTAGTGGGAATAGGAATAAGATATACTAATTTAACCTCACTAACCGGCCTTCCTAAAAAGTGAATAGTACTATCCACTCACTTGTCAAATTAAATTAAATTTGTTTTGTTAACTGACCATAATAATATTAAAATGTGGAGAATAATCGAAAATACTTTCTAACTTAAACTGCATCTTCGTTCGAGTCTACCAAACCGACTATATTGCCTCTATTTATTGGTATCGAGGGAGAAAAAAATTTAAGTTTGAAACACAATGTTGGTCGATGACGTGACTGATAATATGAAGATTCAGTGACGCAAAGAGAAAGACATCATATATAGAAGGAAGCGGCTATTGATATGAAAATGGGTGTTCTTGCGTTTGTTTGCAGCGTGGAACTCGACGATATATATATACATATTGGTCAAAGTGGTATTTGCTTCATTTTGTTTTTCAGAAAGCGTATATAAACTTGTTTTTGAGAATCTGAAAAGTTGGGTATCTGAGGCTGGCCCCAGTAACCACTCTTAGTGGCGTCCCCCGTTAAGATTGCAATTGAGAATAAGACCACAAATAGAAAGAGCATTTGAGTGTTTGCGTGACGCTTCATTTCCTTTATTAATTAACACTCAAACAAACGCACGCAGAATATGATAAGGAGAAAATGAGCGATGGGTCATCCGACCAATTCAATGCGCCCACCACCCACGGCAACATCTAATTGTATACAGTTATCTAAATTATCTTGTCCTCTAAAATATTTATTTAATCAGACTTACTAATTGAAGCTGTCACTCTCGGGTACATCTATACCTCCTCTTATGCTTCGCTCCTTATCTATGTCTTCTTCTCCTATTCAATTAGTAAATCATGAAAATTTCTCATTTATAATAAAGGGAATCGGTGAAGGAAACTGGGAACATTTGTCAAGTTGGGGGGAGGAATGATGGGCCTGCCCTACTTCTACTATTTGGCTTATCTGCACATGGTTAAAACTTAAAAGCAAGACTAGTGCTAACGAGATTCCGATTCCAAAGTAAGAGAAGGTTCATTCTAAAGTGGGGTTGCAAAGGCAAAACTGCGTAAAATTAGGTAAACCCTCTACTAACTGTGTTAAAGAATACCTCACAAATAATGTAATTGTTTAGACTTTAGAGTCATATTACTTACTATAAAATCGTTTTCAATATAAATAGAAAAAAATATTTGGTACACCGGCAGTGGACAATTTTTTTGTCCACCAGCGGTGTCCAGATCATGACACGTGGCAAAAATAATAATTTTTAAAATTATTTTTGTTATGTGTCATGATTTGGACATCGCTGGTGGACAAAAAATTATCTACCGCCGGTGTACCAAATACCAACTCATATAAATAATGTATAAATATTTAACTTATTAAAACCTTTTCGCTTTTATCTTACACGGGAATTTGTAGTCAGTTGAAAGTAAATTCATATACAGGCCATAGCGGAAACTTTTAATCCGCTTGTACATAAAATCCCATTATTGAAGGATGGATAGGTGAGTGGACCCCGGCAGGAATCCAAATGTGTGATCGTCATTCTCGTCCCAACAATATCTGAAAGGCCAGTGAGAATCACGGGGGTTCGGTAGCACGTAGGATTACCGATTAAATATCAAACCAAAAGACAAAAAGAAAATAGATGACAATTTTAATTTTATTTCAGAGTGGATTACTTTTGAACAGCTTTTGTAGGCTGATTGTACTGAGCGTGGCATTGGGTAGGTTGAGGGCACTTTTAATTATTTATTGTTATCGTATGATTTGTTTAATGTTTTAGCTACGGTCTGCTTAATTTATATAGAAGGATGCATCAAACGTGCCTTCTCTTAGCTAACTTTTGGTATATATATCATATCCTTTTTTTTTTATTTATAAAAAAATACACATTATCAAAATTTACGAAACAATCTTACCAAATATTTCGAATTCTAAAAATAATAACCTTAACAAATTTTATATTTATATCATATTTGTTAAAAATTTCATTACACCATGTAGACAAATAAAAATAAAAATTCCAAGAAATGTTATTATTTTTTGAAATTAAAAAAAAAGGTGGTTTGAATCACCCCCAGTTCAGAATTTTTTTTTTTTTTTTTACATACAAATACAAAGTTATCCGACAATTCTACATTCATAATTTGATAATAATATAACCCTAGCGGGAGTAATAAAAGTATTAATGAAATTAAAACTTCGCTAAAATAAAAATTAATAGGTAAAAAAGTGGATATGGGCAAAAAGAAGACCTTGCCCGCCTAATTCTTGCGCCGCTTTCTGATTTCATGACGTTGCCAATTTACCGTAACAGAAATCTAGAACCCAAATAACCCAGGTCCGTTTGCCAAACATGATTGATCCCAGTCTACACTATACTCAAGAGCCAACACCCAGCAAAGAGAGTGAAAGGCACGCTCAGAATCAGACAGCCACGTGTCGGACATACTCCTCCAGCCCTGTATTCTGGGCCGTACCTGTAATCCACTACTACTAAGTACCAAATTCCAAGTGCTATCCTCGCGCGTCTTCTTCAAGCTCTCCGCTTCAAAATTAAATTCTGGGTCCTCCCCTCGTCTCCTGCCCTCGCCGGTGACCCACAAGTCTCCGGCCACTAGACCTATCGGTGCATGACGTCACTCAAACGCTGAAAGATGTGCGAACTATGCACCCACCACATCTACCTGGTGCGCATATAACGGGTAGTGGAAACATGACGATGACTGCTTCGATTAGCTTATTGTGAAATCTTTGACTCTCCGTATCACAAAGTGACACAGAAAAAATATACAATAACAAAACTCCTCTCAATCTTCAATTATATACAATAAAAATAATCATTGTTGTAAAATATCACAACGAAGAGAATTAAATTTTTAGTCCCAGGGTCTCTTTTAAGCTGTGTTGTTCCTCGTTCGATTATGATGGGAGCTTAGGGTTTTGTAAGGGATAGCGTTTGTGTTGGGGTTGGGGGAATTTCGTTCTGGTTTTAGTGGTTACCAAGTTGGCAGGATTTTAGCGGGAAAAGCTTCTGAAGGTAGCTTTTAAAGGTACGGTTTTAATTCCCTTCTCATCTGTATATTATCAGAGAACTAAATTCTGAGGAAAACGAACAAGTGGATACAAATCAAAAATCTAATGTAGTTTCCCAGGAAATAAAATATGAAATAGATGCTTTGTCTTGAAGTAGTTGCTTACGGGCTTTCTATTTATGTTCGTCTGTCCCCTTCAAATGATCCCCGGTACTTCCTTCTTGTGATTTTTGTTTTGTCTTATTAAAACTATATTTGGGATTGAATTTGCTTTTCTATACTAACAATGATCTTTTGGTTGTTGGATGAAACTAATTAAGCTTAAAAACCGGTCTTTTAGAATCTGTTGTATCAGTGTTCTCATGGTTGTTGAACATGGCTGAGATAAGAGAAGAAACTAAAGCATGGATTTGTCAAAAGAAGTATGCGTATGTATGCTACCTTTATACATATAGTCTTTGGTTCTTTCTTGAAACAAAACTTTCTATTTTGTTTACAGTTAGTCGGTAGCAAATAATGCCTTAGCATTCATTTAAATAAACGTCCTCCTGTCTCTCACTGTACTTCTTCTACAACTTACCAAAGTTGAAAGAATGGTGCCACATGATGAGACTGCTTGATTTTAAGCGTCAAGAACTTAATGTTGTTCACTCCTCATCTACTATTTTATTATCTCTTGCTTCCGAGCTGGTCATCTTACCTATATGCATGGTAGCTATATTAATTGTTAGCTGCTTATCCTTATTGGATGCCATCTTCAGTGCTAGCCTGCTAGGCAGAATTTTGGTTAAAATGGTCTTTTAGAGTGTACGTATGCTAGTTTGACTTGCCTGCAAATCTTGTGTATCATTAACTTTTCTCTGGGTTTTGCCTCTATTGAACATATTATAGATCATATACTCGAAGGTTTCTTCTATTCTTGCCAATCAAACTGATCTGTTTTGCCTTGTCCTTAGTTTGATTCCTTGTGATAAATGTTATTTGTTTATCTGGAGTCATCCTATGACTTATACTGTGTAATACCATAAGGTTTCTGTTACTGCATTCTTATATCATGATGATATCTGAAGATTTTCTTCAGCATTCCACAATTTCTTTTCAGTTAAGCCATGCCCTAAATATAAATGGCAAGTTGATTATATTTGTTTTTCTTTTTGCTTTTTGAATTGCTGCACTAATCAGTCCAAAGAGCATGAATTCTCCATCCACACAGTTTGTTTCCACGAGAAGGATGAGTGTATATGATCCAATTCACCAGATTAGTATGTGGGAAGAAAACTTCAGAAGTAATTGCAATTTAAGTGCATCTGTATCCTTAATTGGTGAGGCAGATGTGAAGTTAGATAATCAGGTGCAACTTTACAAAATTTTTTCTTTTAATTTTGGCAGATGAGAATGCTTATTTAGCCTATTAAGCAAATTAATTTGTGTTGGTTAATACCTAGTCAGAGGATGCTTCTCATGGAATGCTGGGAATTCCTAAGAACTATGACCAAGAAGCTAATAAATCTATTGAAAAGGTAAGAGCATGTTACACAAACCCTTTGCCTATCCCTCCCTTTCCCAAAAAAATGGGTAATGTTTTTAGTATTTTGGTATTTTGAACTAATATCTATATATGAATCCTTGAATCATTCCTGCAAGTTTAATATTAAGTGCAAATTGTCACTGAAGGTGAATGAAAATGTCAATATTTTTGTTTCTTAGCTTCACAAGAAATTTCTTTGATAGGGAAATTTGTTTAGTAACTAATGCTAGCATTAGATTAATTGTCATTTTGAAGTTTCAAAACTCATCCTGTAGTATGTTGTTTAGTAAAACCATTTAAACTAGGACAGAATCTCTAGTGATGTTTTGGCACTGGGGAGGGTTCATTTTTCCTCTTTTGTTTGCTCTTAGCTTTCTGTACAAACGTAGGGTGACAATGGAAAGCATGCTAGACCATCCATTTTGGACTCTGAGGAATCTGCATAATGTAGAATATGAGATCCTGTGCTTCCAGATTTTGGATGTCTGGCATGCATTCATACTTTCTACATTTCTGTTTGATGCTTATATGGGAAAAGAGATAGGTTTATAACATGATAAAAACTGCAGATTCAAAGACGTCTTGCACAAAATCGAGAGGCTGCTCGTAAGAGTCGTCTGCGGAAAAAGGTTTGAAGGGTTTTGCACTGAAAAGAATGTTATACACGCTAGAAGTGTTATGATATTTGCATCAATTTTAATATGACTTCTGATATTTCCTTACAGGCCTATGTTCAGCAGTTAGAATCAAGTCGTGTGAAGCTGATCCAGTTAGAGCAAGAGCTTGAGCGGGCAAGGCAGCAGGTGCAGAGAAGATTACCATCATTTGTAACTTTTGCAGTGCGTCACTTTATATTGATCAATATCTGTTTGTTCTGTATTTAAATTCTTGAGATAACAAAACTGCAGGGATCATATGTCGGTAGTGGATTGGATTCTGATAATCTGTTATTTGCTGGATCTGTAAATTCAGGTTTGTTTGTTATTATGCTGCTAGATATTGATTTGTCATTGCTCGAGTTTTGCTGTTTCTTGTTGTTAATCTGTATCTTGGCAACTAAGATAATGTTCTCATTTATCAAAATAAATTTTATTCTATGGATAAATCACTTACAGGCTAAACCAACCTCTAAATTCTTGTTTTAGCAACTGCCCTCCCAAAATATCCTGAGATATTTTCTTCAAATCCTGTGGCATCCTATTAGTTTCTAACCATGAGGAATTTTAAAACTCTGAACTCGCCCTACTTCCATACTCCCAGACAAGTTCAAAGCTCACTCTGCCAGAAGGGCTATATCATTTCAATGCGGTATCTACTGTCAAAATTAGATTATTTTATATCATACACAAAAGTCCTTAAATTTGTGCCAGAATAGGGTCCCTCTTTTTTTTTTTTTTTTTTTTTTATCTGTCTGCTTACATTGCTCAGACTCTGTTACTGTGCTCATTAATTGCAAATAAGTTTATATAAATGTACCGTAAATGCTTTTTGAAAATAAGCCTTATGTCCAACCGTATGCACAACTTTCACGATGTCTTAAGTGCAACCCTTAAATTGTTCTGAAACTTTTCAGAGTGCTATAAGCTTTACTTAGTTCTTTATAGTTGATATTCTATTTAGTCTTGGATTTTCTTTGAGTATGTTTTTCTTCTTTTATTTACAACTCCATTTTCCAGCTAATTCTTGCATTCTATAAAGACCCATATTAACAACTCCGCAGTTATTGCAACCTTTGAGATGGAGTATGGGCACTGGTTGGAAAAGCAAGATAGACAAATATGTGAACTGAGAACTGCTTTAAATGCTCATATCGGTGACACAGAGCTCAGGATACTAGTAGATGGTATAATGAACCACTATTCTGAACTCTTCCGCATGAAATCTGCTGCTGCAAAGGCGGATGTTTTCTATGTTATGTTTGGGATGTGGAAAACAACAGCTGAACGGTTTTTCTTGTGGATTGGAGGATTCCGCCCTTCTGAACTTCTAAAGGTGATGCTTCATTTCTATCAAATGAATAAAACTGAGAATTTTATCGATAGAATCTGTAGGATATAAATTTAATTTGTTCTCCTAAAACTAGAATGTTTTCTCATCAGTCTTTTGGGTTCTCACTTTCTACGATACTGTAACCATGTAGCATATGATGCAATTGTGACAAATTTATCTTGGCTGCAGGTTCTTGTCCCTATAATTGAACCCTTGACAGAGCAACAACGGTTGGATTTCTTTAACCTTGGACAATCATGTCAGCAAGCAGAAGATGCCCTTACACAAGGAAAGGACAAACTCCAGCAAATACTGGCTGAAACTGTAGCAGCTGGACAACTGGTTGAAGGAGCTTATATTCCACAGATGGCTACTGCAGTGGAGAAGTTGGAAGCTCTGGTGAGCTTTGTGAACCAGGTAATGAATCCCACTTTCTTAATAGCCATTACTTTTCAATTTTATAAAATTCTCCTTTTAATGCATATCATACTTATCAAAGCATACTTGTAATTTGTATGCATGTGTTTTGCCAAGGAAAGTGCCCTTCCATTTGTTTGATAGCTCTACCTACCTCTGGTAAGAAGAAATAATGATTTGTAGTCCCACATCATCCATCAGATTATGAGAATATGTTGAAAGAGTACGTGCACTCTTGAAAGTCAGCTTAAGCCTTTTTGAAATGGATAAGTTGGCCATTATCTTATATCTACTCTCAAAGAATATGTTTTTGTCTCTCTACCTGCCGTAGGCTCAAAAGAAGGGAGAACAGTATACTGTTTTAACTGTAGAACTTGATTATTAATAGAATTCTTGTTTGGCAATTTTTTTTAACTAAATATTAATGTAATGTTACATGATTTTACGTTTAGGAAGAATGACCATAGAAGGTGGGTATAGAGGTTGGATAATGAAGTATACTGGTGTTTTTATACCATAATGAAAATAATATCATTTATAGCCCATCCTTGAGGGTCATTAGGTTCTAAATACATTTTTACTCTGAGAAGCTTTAGCATGGCTTGGAGCAAATTTAACCAAGCTTGATGTCGAACAGGCTGACCATCTTCGGCAGGAAACCTTGCAGCAAATGTTTCGAATCCTTACAATTCGTCAGGCAGCTCGATGCCTGCTTGCTTTGGGGGAATATTTCCAACGCTTGCGGGCTTTGAGCTTACATTGGGCAAATCGTCCTCATGATCCTGCCTAGTCTTATAAACACAGTGCAAACTTGTAATCTGACCACGATGAGTATTGCCAGTGCCTCCTGCGACTTGTTAGTGTCTTTCACTGAGACCGTAAAAACAATGTGTCGTGTGTGCTCCCATTTTTCCAGCAGTCCTGCCTCATGGAGAAGTTGTAAATATGACTGGCCATTATATAAACAGGAGCATGTAAATAAATTTATTTTGGAAGCTTGGTGGTGTATATTGTTTTGTTGTCTGGATGATATATTTAGACCCTGTAACATGAGCCTTTATGGAAATTGATAATGAAAATGTGTATAATGTAAAGATGTGTGTTTTTCAAATGAATCGACTCTTAGAGAACATATTTATTTTAAATTTGATTGCTTTTGGCGATAACTATCTTAAAGTGGACATTTTTTTCTTTAGGTTGTGCTTTTTTATTTATTTGATGTTTTTATAATTTTTTTCATGAAACAAGCAGCATTGAACCAGAGTTTATGGCATTCGTACAAGTCAATCAAGTCAATGTAGTTAGTATGATAATGACTTATATAACCCATCCCAAAGTAAAGCAACTCATACAAGAGATCAGTTCGATAAATAATCACTTATTCATCAGTCTGCACAACCAGTTATGATTTTGTACAGGATTTTGTTGTGTGAATAGCATAACTCTTTAGGTTTAATGCTTTCCGATGTCATGAACACTAGTCTACATTCACAATTAAGATAATCTCATGTTCTACGAGAAAGATATTCACGTTGTACCGGGTTGAGCATTGCATTGGGTTCGTTCTATGCTAGCAGGATATCTAATAATCTCGGCTTCTGGCAGATTCTCACAACTTTGATATGGCATAGTCCAAGGCATCCACGACAAAATCTGCATATTAGGAAACCAGTCATTGAAATAACATTCTGCTCTGAAGACTTCAACAAGGAATCTGGGCCCTATGTAATACATTTTGGTTGAAGAGAGCTAAGAAAGAACAATACCTGCGTCATCCTTGGTGAAACACATCGGTGGCTTAATCCTAAAAACATTTCCATGCAGCCCTCCTTTCCCAACTAAAACACCAAGCTCTTCAAGACAAAAGCAAGTAAATGATTAGTATGTTTGGAAGACATTTTGGAGAACGCTTCATGTACATGAAATGATTTTTGCAATTTTCTTCCTTTTTTTTTAATCCTTTTGGGTTGGCTTGTATGCCTTGATACCTCTGAGTTTCTCAAATAAAATTGCAGTTTCAGTCCTTGCAGGTGTCTTCTCTTTTCGATCAGTAACAAGTTCTATTCCCACCATTAAACCTCTTCCCCTCACATCTCCAATGACTGGCACAAAATATAATAATTATGAGAATATACAAGCATACTATTACAGCAACATGAGAAACAGTCACATATATATAGATGGCTGCATACGGACTCTAAGAGAGCAGTCCCCAGAACAAAGTCGAGGAACCAAGGCCCCTCATGCCAAAGTTTATGCCTCTATTCAACCAAGCACACATATAGATGGCTGGAGAGTGCAAACGCGCCATAAAAGAAAAGTAGATTACAAAACAACAAAAGAAATATCTCAGGGATGTTAAATTCAATATTACATACTTTCATGTCTTTGCATAAGAGACCTCAAACGCTCTAGCAGGTGAGAACCAACAACATCACAATGAGACTGACGCTTCTCCTTATCAAGAACCTGAAGCACCGCAAGTCCACCAGCAGAACATACAGGGTTCCCACCAAAAGTATTAAACTGAATCTTTTGGGCCATCACGCTTGCTATTTCTGGGGTTGTAACTACAGCTCCTAATGGCAAACCGTTGCCAATACCCTGATATAAACACGAGATACCATTGAGTGACTGCGCAAGATATAGATGACACATAACATAAGGCGCTTCATCAAAGTCAATCCTTGTTATGTAATGAGAAAATATCCCCCAAAAAAAAAAATTTTAAAGCCAAAACAATTTAAGAAAAACAAGAAAAATTGCTTAAGACAATACTTGAAAATAAATCTCATAACTGACAAATGATGATGCAATACAAGTGCATAATTGAAGTTTCAAGCTTTCCATGAATCAATTAGAAAACAGATGAGATGGTACAGACCTTTGCCATGGTAACTATATCAGGAATGACACCCTGAGTCTCAAATCCCCAATAATGACTTCCTGTTCGACCAAACCCAGTTTGCACTTCATCAGCAATGCAGACACCACCTGCCTTGTGTATAATGTCATATACCAGTTTTAGGTACCCTGGTGCCAGTTCAACGGCTCCTCCAACTCCCTGGAATAACTCATGAAGAAAATGTAAATAGAAAAAACAGACCAAGAGGGGCCTTGAATATTCCTTTGAGCATTATATGTGATAAATTATATGAACCTGTATTGTTTCAGCTATAAACCCAGCAACTTTTCCTGAAGTACCATAGTCAATGTGATCTTGTACGTCTTTGGCATAGCTCCTAGCATCTGAGCCAAAGATTCCACGGTATGGATCTGGATTCATGATGTGATGAATTTCGCCCTTAAAAGTTTAAAATCTTGATAAGAATAATGGCTTATCACCATCTTTAATATTAAAAAGAATACTTCATTCCAAATGGTATATTTTCAACTAAACTAGCATGGAGTCCTGATAAATGTGTTTCCACAGCTGGTCCGTTTCTGCCTTAGAAACCAAAGAAAAAATATTACAATCCACGTCAGCCTGCTCTTTTTGATAAGCACATTGAAAAATTGGTTCTTGGAATCTTGAAAGTAAATTTCAAGAGACTAGAAAAGTTGAAAAGGAAAAAGTTAAGGTTATACTGCCATGGTTAATCGTATATATATGCATCTGATAGCTAAAATTGAACTTTGACAGTGCCATGCCATGTAATATTAACCATACAATAGATATCTTATGATCTATTACATAGACATACCTCTGGTATTGGGTATTTCCACGTGTTCAGAGCAGTCAGCCCAATTGTACTAGAACTGCCTCCATGATATGCATTCCTCAAAGAAATCATACCAAGATTACCAGTATACAAACGGGCCATCAGCATTGCTAATTCATTTGCTTCTGAACCAGAATTTACAAAATAAACAACCTACAATTTAAAAATGTTTACTTGAAGACTATGCTCCACATAGAACATAATGAAGAAAATAAATTTGAACATTGCGTTTCACCAATGAATGCCTTAGCAGAGAAGCTCCCCCTCACCCCTTCCCTTGGTTCACTAATAACTTAATAGACGGGAGAAGTTAAAAAAAAATTAATGACATGGAGAAACTGCTGCTATTTTGGGAGAATACTTATATTTAACTATCAGGGATTAGTATTTAGAGATATGCCATTTAAAAAGGTGGGGGCTTAGGCAATCATACTGGAGTCACAATCTGCATTTACTGAAAGTTTACATTATTTAGAAGAATTAAAAACAACTAACGAAGAGAAAATTGACCTTAAGGTTTCCAGGCATTTTTGATGCCAATGCCTCTGCAAAATCAGCTACTGCATGGTGTAGATATATAGTTGTAGCATGCTGCAGACGTGTATTCTGCTCCGTGATAGCATTCAAAACTTCAGGATGGCAATGACCACAAGAAACAGTAACTATTCCGGCAAAAGCGTCAAGATATCGCCTGCCACGCTCATCAAATAGATATTGCATTTTGCCTTCGACAATGTTGAGCTATAAGTATGATTAAAGTCTGTATTAGATGTATAATGCCTAATGCATATAAATAAAGAACAAGACGGAAAGAAGAATCAGAAGGGTGCAAAGTTCGAACAGTATAAACTTAGACATATGGGGGGACTGGGACCAGAATTGCATCCATATCTTAGTAAGCAGTGGCGATCATGATGGGCCACAACGCAAAAAGGGAGACAAGTCTTTATAGGACAGGAGATCAGAAAACATTGAAATCGTGATCGAATACTCGGTGGGAAGAGCGGAGTCAATAATCATTGCAGCAACCCACGGACAATAAATTTGTTCAAAAAGAAAAAAAAGCATTGCATGATGTGAAGTTACTGAAGACGTGCATGAGTAAATCGTATATCGGCTAACCAGACAAGATATTGACATTGATCGATACATCAGCTCGTTTTGATGGTCCCTATGAAGCCAAGCAAGAAACTCCAACGTGCTAATGGAAAAAGAAAGCAAGCAACGAGTTCCCTTGCTCGACAAAGAAAACAACATGGCAAATTTTTTACATAATAAGAAAGTGGTTGGAGAAAGTTAAACTTCTCTGTTGTAGTCCCTTCCTTGCGCTCAAATTTGAAAATTTTGGTTAACAACTATATCCTGATTTATTTGCTGTTTCATCAGTTGTTATTCATTAGATTAGCGTTTCACTCGAAAATTCATAGCATCGATTTTCATCAACCCAATGCGAACAATTCACTAGACCAACTACTCGTGAGTCATATGAATACATGATACGTATAATCGAATACACGAATTTGAGGAGAGATATCAGCACAATCCACATGCGGTTGAAATTGAGAACAAAAGCTGTGCACATTGTATAAATCAGTACATAAACAAACTAATATAGATGAAAACGAAAATTACAACTCTCCATACGCATGCAGATCAAGAAAGGAATCCGAAAATGATGAGTAAAAAAAAAAAAAAAAACCCAAACAATATACACACACGTAACCGAGAAGAACAGAAACTGGAATGATTTTGATTGCTTTTTAATTGGATTTTCACCAGAAGCAGAGAAAGAGAAAAAAGTTGGTAAGGTTTATTTTTATTTTCGAGACTTACAGGTTTCTGATAGTAGTGGAACAAAGAAGGACCCAGGAACTTTTTCCGCTTGGCGAAAACTTCATCGGCTAATGGTCCTTTGTATGGCTTAGGCTCGTAATCGAATGGTGGCAGCTGAGGCAGCCCAGCAATATCGGTAACTGTGGCGGAAGTATTGATAGAAGAAGAAGGAACTGTAGAGAAAGCACCGCAGAGAGAAAGCCCGTTACAAACGTGAAGCTTGGACTTGGATTTTGCGATGGTTTTCTTCAGTAGCCCTCGCAAAGCCATGGCCGATCAGAATCTGAGATGAAAGTCGAGTGTTCAACGAGAGGACGGAAGTGAGTTCCTGGACGGCTGGACCTTTGTGCTTTGTCGCTTCCGTTAATGGAATCACGTGAAAAACTGAAAATTGCAATTTTATATATTCTATTTACTATGTAGATAAATTTATTAATTCCCGACAAAACATGAACGAGCGAGCCCCAAAGTCCAAACCAAGGGGGGCCATAAAAAAAAAAAAAATGTTTGTGGGACTTTTTCTTTCCAGATGGCTATAATGATCTCCTTATCTTAGGAACAAATATTGTTAATGAAATAATAATTGCACATAAGTATAAAAAAATATAATTTATAACCAAAAAAAAAAAACCTGTTTAAATGCTATTATATGTGGCTATGTGCATGTGTAAAAAAAAGTATATATTTACAAATATGTAAATAATATCTTTTATTATTATTATGTTCAAATATATTGGAGAAATATTATTAAAAAATTTGTCATTTAAATAATAAATTAAATTAAATTTAACAGTTAAAAATATTTACAATATTAAAATTTTGAATTAATTTTTTTAATATTTAAATAATATTAATTCTATATTTAAAATACGTGAAAATATTCGTATGCAACTTAAAATAGGTTTGAGACAACGAACAGAAATTGAGCTGTAATAATGACTTTTGATTATGAAATATTATGGGATCAAGCTGTCTTTCAGAATTTATTTAATATTTTATAACTAATTCGATCATTTTATTGTTTGAAAAAAAAAATTTGTTCTAATGATAATAATTGGCGGGCCCTACCCACTTTCCTTCGGGAGTCTTCGCGAGAGACGAGAGACAAATCGTAAATGATTCAATTGGTGGAATCTTATCTTTTATGTTTTTATTATAGAATATGATGAGTGCACGAGTAAGATTAATAAATAAAATGTTGACCAGTTTTAAATTTTAATTGAATTTATTATGAGAGTTTGAAGTAAAAGATTTAAAAAAATATTAAATAACTTATTTTTTTTTATAAAAAAAAGAGATGTATCACTATTGAAAATAATTCAAAAAAATTAATTTAAATATAAATTAAGATTAAGAATATTTTCTCTTTTAATTTCTTTTAAAATTATTCGATCTTATCATAATCTTTTTTATTATTTATTTTTAACTTATTAATTGTGACATCTTTTTTAATTAACTGTGACATCTTTTTTTTTATTAATTGTGACATCTTCGTTGTATCAAGTATTTATTTTCATATAAGTAACATATCGCAATTCTATATAAATTTAATTGTAAAAACAATCTTTGAACTTTCTTAAATTACGAATTTTGTTAGTTTTTAATCAAATTTGTATCAAAACTTTATCTAAACTTTTTAATTGGCAGAGAGTTGAAGATGTCCATACAGCAAAATTGGCTTGTTTTGTCCCTAGAGGAAGCTGACAGCAGCATTCCAGTTCAGAGTAACGAGTTCCTCATAATGGGATCTCCCATATGAAAGCAAGAACCCCCGAAAAAAAAAAATGACATCGGCTAAGATTCCAGCCACACGCGCGAATGTGTCAATCCGTAGTTCAGGGAAACAAACGATAAAAGAGTTACTGAAAGCAACGAGCTCCCAGCCCACTCATCACAAAATATTTTTACTCATGGATTTGAAGCAGAATTCCAAATGGAAAGCCTACCAACTACATTTTGATCAATTTATAGTCAGATTCTGCCTGAATTTCTACCCTTTTTTCACAGTTAATCCCAGACATGGACAGAGCCATCCTTACCATCGTGAAGAAAACGAATAGAAAAGAACCATTTGGTCATCACCTACAATTATCCTAGTCCACGAAACAGAATCATGATCAGGGATTACATGAAAAACATGATATCAGGTCCTGAAAATGTAATCATACACGGTCACAAGCTCCCACATTATTCGTATTTTTCTTGCACTGAAATGTTTTTCTAAATATAATCTTACCTCTTTTTTTCCCCACCGTCTTCTTCTCGTTCTACTTTATTGCAGAAGAGAACCCGTAAGAATTTCAAAGCAAGCTAAGTATAAGCAGTATTGTTTTAAACCATGTCAGACACAAGCGGGAAACTGGCATCCTGTTGATACCCAGAAGAAAGAATGCGAATATTTTTTTCTTATTCACGTCTCAGAAGCTACCAATTGCTCCAATAGAGATACCATAACAAGGTTGACTGCGAAAGATGAGGAGGAATCGACCTCAATGCATTTTTTTCAAAAGCCTGCAGGAAAGCCGCCCTTTCTTGGGTCGCTCACTGCCACAAGCTTTCCAAGACCTCCATTTTTTCTGTACGGTTCTATGTCTTGAACAATAAACTGGCAAATAGTCCCACCGGCAAGGCTCTGTAGGACATGGCCCTTTTTTTTAAGGGCTTCCCTGATATCAGCAGGAAGTTCAAAGTGGTCACCGCTCACAGTTGTCCAATTCTCATAATTAACCACGTTAGGTATAAGCTGTTCAAATAACACATAATGAGTTTCTTAGGTAATAATTTAGTTGAGAAAATTATTCCCTTATAATGATTCCAAAAAAAATTAGAGACAAACGGACAATCTACAAAAAGTGAAGGGGATTTGTTATGAAATAGTACTTGACTAACATTCTTATCTGTAGCTACTCTTATCAGTTTGTGCATATCAGACTATCTGACAGAGACGGAGAAAAAAGAACACGTAACCAAAAAAGGACTAGGGGCTATGACAATACCTCATGATAGACCCTTGGAGCCAATACAGAAGAAAGAGGATCCATTCCTCTGACAAAATGATTCAAAAGAACTTCTGAAGTTCCAGCAATGATCATAGCTCCTCCACTTGCACCAACTACAGCTTTCAATTTCCCATCCTGTAGAGGCATAGACAGGTGTTATTGCAAGGATATAATACAAATAACTTCAATTTTACAATATGAAACAAGACAGCTCAAGTTAAGCGAGGAAAATCTAGCAATAAGATACCTTCAGGGCAATTGTTGGCGTCATGGATGATAAAGGTCGCTTCCCTGGCACGATAAAATTGGCAGGAGCTGGTGGTGGAACATCCTTGGAAACATTACTAGGCATGGAGAAATCGTCCATCTCATTGTTCAAGACTATACCTGTCCTTGGTGACAGCATTCTTGCACCAAAATATGCATTTACGGTTGTAGTCATGGAAATGGCATTTCGCGCAGGATCTATGATGCTGACATGACTGGTACCATGATCAAGGATCTGATTCCACCTATAGAGAAAAATTAAATTAAAATCAGCACTGTTTATGTTGAGTGAAGAACCAAAAAAAATAAGCACTGTTGTAATTACATGTTGGTAGTATCTGTATTGACACTCCAGCAAGCAGAAAAAATATATTTTACAAGGCCAGAAAAACATTTACAGTTCCACGTGAACTAGATGCACTTAGCTACAGATAAATGCATAGCGAGACTAATAATAAAAACAAGGCATACTGCTGCCATGCTTCAAAAGGAGCATAAGGCTGTATGGAGAAACATATTTAGTTCAACATATATTGCAGTAAGTTAACTCTTGCCATTTTAGCAGCTTACCTGCCACCATAATGACTGGGACCAAATGTCTTCTTGTCGTTAATGTCTTGTTTTAACACTTTAGCAAACTTAGGAGAAAGCATGTCAGAAAGAACTCCCGTTACATTTACAAAATCAGGGTCACCAAGATTCATTCTCACAGCAAATACATGTTTCAAAGCTTCAATTTCTCGATGGATCCCAAGGGAGCCAGAAAGACCAGAAGGGAGCTCATATTGAGCTAAGATGTTCAGCATCTGTGGCAGAAGATGAGATATGGTTAAATCATATGCAATATATAAAGAAAAACATAAAAAGAAAAAAATAGAAACAGGATCAACAATGTAAAGAAGTAGATATACTTACAAGCATCATTGGAGGTCCACCTGAGGGAGGAGGCATGCCAAGGATCTTTAGTCCAAGAACGTCCACAGATATTGGCTCTTTCTGTTTAACACTGTATCTTCTTAAATCTTTCATGGTCAATATACCTCCAGCCTTCTTGACATCTCTGACTAAATTAAGGCCAATCAATCCACTGTAGAAGGCTTGTGGACCAAATTTGGATATTGTTCTTAATGTCTCTGCTAGTTTCTTATTGTAGCATATGTCACCTATTTGCAAGAGCTTTCCTTTTGATGTAAATATACTACGGAGTCCTGGGTCTTCCAAGATCTCTGATTCTGTTCGGACCATCTGCATGTGGAGGTATGGTGATATCTTAAACCCTCGACGAGCAAGAATCTCAGATGGCTGTACAAGCCTCGGCCATGGAAGCTTCCCATGTTGTTTCCACACCTTGTGAAGACCAGCAAGCTCTCCGGGGACTGCTACCGAGAGTGCACCTTTGGCCTTCAAAGTAGCATTGCCAGCATACATATTCTGAAAATGGATAAAATACAGAAGAATGATTTCAAATAATTTATTGTAGCAATTATGAGATTCAAAATCAGTCTAAGTCTCACATAGAATTTTGTATGATTCACTTAGTGTTTCTCTCAATCCTAGATCATGATAATCAATGAAACCTGTTTTAATTGCATAGCAATATGAAACACCTATCATTTGAAGAATTCTTGGTTCAATTGGTTACCCTATCTTAGTCATGTGAGGAGCTAGGGTTACTAAAAGGACTGGATGATAAAGATCAATTCAATTACACAATCTTCTGACGGATAGATTTTCCATGTGGAAAGGATAAACCTCGGTGAAAACTTCTGAACAAGAATGAGTCTGTAGTTTGTACTTTGTAAGTAAACTTGAACACAATCCAGAGTATGATAAAATTGGCACACCGTACCTTAGAAGCAAGCAAGGGAGCAGTTTCTCTCATATCAAAGGCTTTTGCCAGCCCGTTAGCTAATCTGAGAAGCATGAAGGCTCCGCCACCAATGCCACTTGATGCTGGACTGACAACCCCCAAACAAAGAGCAGCAGCCACGGCTGCATCAACAGCATGCCCTCCTTCACGGAGAACATCCATCCCAATTCTAGAACATCGACGGTCGTCAGTCGCAACAGTTCCATGACGGGCAACAATGACCTCATTTCTGAGTTTTGTGGAATTGAGGCTTGAAGCAGAGGGCAAACTTGAAATTGTGAGGAGCACGATGGCAGGCCATAACAACGCAACTGCATCCATTAGATATATCAATAAATTAATATTATCATTAAAACCCAGCTAAGTCAACCCCATTAAAAATTCTATTCCAGCAATGCTGATTACGATCGATATAAAAGGCTTGAGAGCATTTTATTTTGCAATAATCAATGATGCAGTAGCCAGAGTAAGTTAGAAATTATCTACCGTAGTTTCAGTTCATGTAACCAAAAAAGAAAAAAGAAAAAGAATGATAACTCCAAATAGTAAATATACAAAATTAGGAGAGGGTCAGACCTGTTGGTGGAAGAAGACGAGGCATAGAATCTGAGGTTGCGGAGATATCTTCAGAAAAGAGTCTTGTTGCTGGAGGCGTTCTCCACGAAAGTCAAAGCAATGGCCCAAAACTAGTGATGAGATCTATCCAAATAATTAGGAAAGCCTAGCAAATACCGAGGTAGCTTCCTCTTAAATTGTTGTTTTTTGTAGTTTCTTGTTGGCAACTAACACTCGTGCAAACACAGACTAATTGAAGGTGCTAAGATTCGATTCAGAATAGAAAAATGCCGGATGAGAATTCAAATCTTGCATCCCAAGTCAAATTGACCCCAACGCACGCGGTGCTCCCACATCAGAGTAACCTGTTTCTGTCCCCGCGCGATTCTTCAATTTTTTTTCCCCGTCGTGCCAAAAGCACACCTACCCCAGAAACCCACTAACAAGAGGACCGAGGAAAAGGTGTGACATTAGTGAGAGTCCTATTCACTCACACTAGTTGTTTCGTTTTCTGTATCACTGAAAGAGTGACAATGGTCCTGGTTAAGCATCCTTTGGAACAGGATCATGATGGCTGAATAAACCTTCTTGCCCTCCAACTACCCCCAGAGTGCCTTTAATGAAATGATCAACCCAATAGGCCATAGAGCGAAAGGTACACTACGAAATGCTTTTGTTTTCCCACGAAAGACCGTGTTGGTATATTAACTTGGGGTAAATGACGAATTGTGCAAATAGCCGACGTCTTGGACAAAAGACGTAACATTTACAATACACTGATAAACTGTAGCATTTTTAAGGAAACTGTCCGAAATTAATTTGGCAAACTATCTCTTTAGAACTAAGTTTGAAAAAATTATAATAATTTGAACGAATAAAATGTGGTCTGACAAAATTTGCTATGAACATAGATATTACATATCAAGAAGTGAATAAAATAAGTAGGATGATAAAAGTCTTTTTACTCCACTTATCTCTGTTTATTTTTTTGGACGTATACTCCACTTATCTCAAAGATGGGCTCAATCAGATACTGGTCCAACCTATATATGAATGCAGCCCAACGCTCTTGTTATTGGGCATATCTTCCCACGGAACCGAACCATACACTTTTCAACCTTTTTGACCCAAAAAGACACCTTGCTGTTGATGTCCGGAAAAACCCCCCCCGCCCCCCCCTTTTTTCTTCTTTCCGCCCAAATCAATTTGTAATCTGCCTAACGTTCGAAAACTTCCTGCTCTTCTCATCTCAGTATCTCTCTATTCTCCCAGTCTCCGGGAATAGAAAAAGGGAATTAAAAAAAAAAAAAATAGTGACGGAGAGGTGGGATTAGGCATGCTCCAATCTGCAAGCTCCGGCGAACAGTGACCTTCCATCAAGACATTGACTAGGCTGCTTTGTTTTTACTTTCATGGTAAGAACTCTGCAACCCTAATTCTAATTTTCATTTTTCATTTATCTGTCATTTTCAGCCTTTATATTTCCGTTCATTATTACAGCAATGTCTAAAATTACTCAACAGTTTAGCCTTTCGATTGATGATAGGCCTTTCTCTGGCAACAGTGAGAGATTCGTTTCTTCTCTGTGAAAATGGCAAAACGTAGAGCCAAGAAAACAGTTAAAAGAACTGAATCGGTCCCTGAAACCAATGGAATTGGCACCGAGGGCCCCAAGGAGCCTCAAATTCAAACGCAAGAAGCTCAATTCGTTGACCTCGAAGGTATGCTCTTCGCTTTGCTCGCATTGTGTTCCCTTTCGTCTCCTTTAAGCACCCTTCTTGGTATAAAAGCCCAATTGAGTAGAGATACAGAATATTTGTATTGTCTTATACAAAGGCAAAAGCCTTTATAGCTACAAATTCGTCGGTTATTCTCCAGTGGATTGCCGCTCTCTGGATCAGGAGACTCCTACATCCCTTCAGGGGAGTCTTTTTTTTTTTTTTTGTATGACCACTTTGGTGGAAAGCAAGACTTTTATTTGTTATTTTTTTCCCGTTAAATAAAACAATTCTCTGTCATTTATTCGAATTTTTTGCTCTAATTTGATTGCCTTCTTGTTTTGCAGTTCAACGACAAATTACTGCTATTAGGGCTGTCCGTGATGTGGAGATTGAACGTTTACTGACTGAGTTGCGTTTGCTTCGATCGTATTTTAACAAGGAACAGCTCCAGAAGCCCGTACTACAATTTTTTGAAGAAAATGTGTCAAATCTTTCAGTTATAAATGATAAAGAGAATAGGCAATTTGAAGTGAGATGGACTGATAAAGACAGTAGACTGTCCATGAGCTGTGCTGATCGAAGAGATGCACATGCTTCTTTTCTGCAAAAGTTGTCTATAGCTTATCCTGATTGCTCTACTGCAATTCCTCCTTTGGGTGGCTATGAATACTCTAGAAAAGCAGGTATTTAATTTATCTTATGCATAAACTTAAAAGTCTTCCTCGTCTTTTTTGGGTGGATTGTGACTCACAACAGTTACTTGTTTGGTTGTAGGGAGAACAAGCATTCTTGGTACAGATAATATGCATATCAACGAATTTGTATGTTCTCTTTCTGCTTTATGTTAATGCCAAAAGCTAAAAGTTTGTCTTGGTAAAAAAAAAACAAAAACAAAATGAAGTCTTCTCTGTCAATTATGCGCGCATAGGCGGGTCAATGCATAATTGGTATAAACTAAAATGTACTCTCTTAGCATAATATGCATTACTATTGCAGCATGTTCTGAATAAACTAGATCATGTACTGGGTTTCAAGCTTCCCTTTTGGCCTTTATATACAGAATTTTGTCAGGCTTTGGATTGGGTCCCTCAAAAGATTGACCTAGTCAAGGGCCGGAGTCGAGCTCATTATTAAATCTAGTTTTGAAGGACTCTTGATCTTAAAAGACATAGCTTTCTCTTCTATTTATGACATGACAAAATGTTTACTGTATAGGTTTTGGAGGAGCTGTCTGAAAGTCAGACACTTGCAATGCAAGATGCTCTTCAAACTCCTGGGGTTTGTATCTTCTAACTATTTTTCTTTTTCTACTATATTTTTTGCAATATTTCTTTCTTATCAGGCTTCTTTCTGTTCCAATTGTTACGAGTTGTTTCTCTTTGTTGGCAGTTCTTAGATTTTGATTAAATTGTTGCATCATTTCTTGTAACACAGAATGTTATATGGTTTAGTTAAGTGCAAGAATAATTTGCAGTTCTTTGATAACTATAGAATTTGTCTACAGAGCTAAAGTTGTCGTTCAGCTGATGCATATTAATTGTCTATTAATCAGCTCCAGGATGTTCTGGAAATTATTTACTACAATCAGTTACTTTGAGTACCTTCTCCATCTAGCATGCAGTCTGCTCGAGTGCAACTCATGCAATTTTATTACTGATACAAAAGGCCGCTGTTATAGCTATCAATTGAATATTCTCTCTCAAAACCTGGTCAGTAACCTTGCACTGATTTTGTGGCATAAATTGGACTAACTGATTAAGAGGGGAATTGATTAAGACTTGTGTAAGGAAGAATCATAAGTGCCAAAAATTTATTATGAATTCTGGTAGTTGGTGCTTTCAATTATATGTTGGCGTTGAAGGGATGTCCAGATGGCTTTTAACTCTTACTCAATAGCTAAAGAGATTAATTTGGCTCTTATAATTTTGCAGGTGACTAGTCAAAGGTTGTCCGTTGGGATGACACCCAAAACACTTAGGCTACCCAAACCCGGCGAGATGCTTCTCTCTGTCCATGGATCACCCCTTGGTGTTTATAAGGAAAATAACATGGAAGCTATACATGGTATGAAAAATGTTTTAAGTTATTTCTGTATCATGTTTATGAAATTGGTTTCCATATTGCATAAAGAGGTAGTCTTGCCTTTTGTCTAACATCTACTTATTTCTCTGAAACTATATAGTACATACCCCAGTCCTTGTCTTCTAGAATCTATCTATTTCTGTTCGACCCACAACAGATGAAATACTGCAAATATCTTTTGTTCTGATATCCATTGTAATTTACAGAGTCAGAGGAAGGTTGAATGCCTGTTAAGTCTCTAGGTCACTCGTCATGGTTCAAGAACAAGCTAAGCAAGTCATGGATGGCTCAATGTACACTGGCCAATACCATTTATGCTGTTACCTTAGATGAGGGTTACGAAAAAATTAGTTGCCCGTTATTATTATTATTATTTTGTTTAATATTCTGGACCACCGGGGTTGCCTCAACCGCCAAGACGAACCAAATTTGAATATTGATTTTGGCCTTCCAGCTTCCACAGATTTTGGAATGGGCAGCTGGGAGAGTCCTACCCAGGTGGAAGTTGTCTGACTAACGCAAGGATTTGTTTGATGTTTGTATGGCTAATTTGCGTTATGATTTATGAGAACCTTGAGGTTGTAAAAATACTGTGAGTTTTCTAATTAAGTACCGAACTTCTTCCTTTGGAAACAAAATAAAAAGTTATCAGTGATTTGGCAGTCCCGACACAGGCCTTTTGAATGTGGGCAGCCAGGCGCTCTTGCGTTAAGCATAAGATTCTTTGTTCCAAATTAAATGTGAACTTTATATTTTTGTTTTTCCCTAAAAGTTGGATGAAAGCATCTAATCTGGGACTGAAATCGGAGCTACCACTATTACAAGTACAACTCAAAAAAATTGTGTTGATCCTTTGTTTTAACTTCTCAGTATTGTATAGAATACTTCAAGTCAACATTCTAGCCTTAATTTCAAAATTACTTCGGTTTGACCCTCGCTCATGGATCATCAGTCACATTATTAATCCAACTCAAGCCTATTCGTGATTCATATGTTTACTTGATGGCTCTTCAGCAGTGTACCTTATTTTTCAGTTTGGCGCCTATAATCCCAGTGAATCAATTCACAAGCTTTGAAGTTGTCATGTCCGATACATCATCACCTTGTTATCTTTGACGATAACATCATCCTTCACAGTGCAACGAAACCACGGGACAATGCGGAGGCAATACCTATGAACAAAATGACACTGCTCATTCACTATAAACCAACGATTACTCTCACTAATTACCAATATTTCAATGACCCACAAAGTTAGTGGAGTAAGCACCCATGACAATTCTTTCAATCAAAGGATGAATAAAAAATTTTCATGCATTTTCAGTGTATTATAGAGAAGGGTCATTTTGGCTGCCACAGTCATATACTACATCCATTTTGTTATTGTCTGAAATGACTAATGATTTCTTTAATTGGTCATCAGTCAAGACTAATAAATTGTAAATCGGTCCCATCCATTGCTCTATCCCAATACTCAATGTTGCATTGAGACTCCCTAATTTATTGAAGGTACCAGCTCAGATTGTTGGAGGCTAAAATATTATCATCGCTTACTGTTTCTTATGTTTAAAATAAATAATAAAAGGAGCAAAAACTTCAGGGTATTGATCTTCATGTCAAAGCGAACAGCAAGCCTATGAGTTTGCAAGTTGGTAGACTAACAGAATGAGTTATATAACTTCAAGGAAAGAACTAACTGAATTCATTACATTGATGTCAATTGAAGACCAAGAGAAAACTAGTTCCTACCAAGAATCAATACGAAGTACAACAGAACGATGAAGAAGTGGTGGCAAAGAGATATACCACCTTACAAGTGAAATGATCTGCTTGTGTGCAAGACTCCTGTAGATATATGAGCCAAGAAGTTCTTCACGTGATCCACCAACTACATCTGTTTACAAAATCTTGGGGCCTTCTTGAACCGGTAGACGCACTTCCGGATCTTGAATTTGCTGGTAACAATCCAATAGCACCCAAAGCGTCCAAGAAGAACCACTTGTTAGGGATAATGCCATCTTTATCCATATGCTTTAGCAATTTATCTAGAAGCTCCTTTGAGTTGGCTTTAGTGTAATCCTTATAAAGAAGTTTATATGTTGATGAATCTGGATAAACTTGTATGCTACTTGCCCTCTCAACAAGTGCACCTGCTTCGGTGGGCAACCCATTCATGCAGTAAACAACAAGCATTGAATTTAGGGTTGAAACTTTATTCCGAACTTTTGACTCAACCAGCCTACTGTTGGAATTTCGGAGGGTGTAAACAAATAAATAATAGAGTAAAATAACAAAAAAATATTACAATAATTAATGTGATTCAGTTTATAGTTTATATCTACGAATAAAATAATTAACAAATTTTTATTAACAAATTAAATAGAGAATACAAAAATAGTTTAACCACACTCTAAATACATTTTAAAATATCTCTCAATAGTGTATTACTCTACATAAATTAATACCAAAAATATATTCAAATATATCTTTCAATGATGTATTACTCCACACAAAATTAGTACTCAAAATACACTTAAATATATCTTTCAATGGTGTATTACTCTACACAAAAGTGGCACTCAAAATATACTCAAATATATCTCTCAATGGTGTATTACTTTACACAAAAATAGTACTCTAAATACATGCAAATATATATTTTAAAATGGTGTATTACTCTTACACAAATTAATATCTAAAATGATCATTCAAGTTTAAAAATAAAATTCTTACATCTTACTTTTTCTTGCTTCTCCACCTTAAGTGATCTCTTCTCCACTCTTTCAAAAGATGTCATGAAAAAAATAAGTAAATAAAAATAATATTAAATACATGCACATAAATAGATGAAAGAGGTGATAACTTGTCTCTTAAATGTCATGTTCAAATTAAAAGTGCATACAACAAATTTTTTACATATCTTCTAATTATTAAATGATAAATTCTTTCAAATGAGTAGTGTGAAAAAAATTAAAAAAAGTAAATTGAATTTATCTTTCGCTCTCTTTTTTATATACTTTACAAAATCAATAAATATAACTAGTCATTCTCAATAAATAGAAATACCATAAATTGAAGCCACAGTTCAACACCCATCAAATAACTCTCTGGCCCTGGAAACACAGTCACAGAAGTCGTACATATGGAAGAGACTCTCGTGTTATGAAGCTTGGTCTGTAATCCAAGACAGTCATCTTTTTGTAAACACTTTCTGCTTTCTCTTTAAGCCGCGCCTCTTCCCATAGTTCAAAATCGTTGAATTAAATGTAGGCAGTGTTGGTTTCTCCTTGGAACGTAATAAGCTCTTAAATAGTAATACTTGTTCCATCTCATCAAATTCCTGCCCCTTCCCATATGAATCGATTAGCAAATTAAAGGTAATTATGTCAGGCTTAAATTGATTGCTTTTCATTCGAGAGAGTACAGATTCCATTTCCCGGATCATCCCATTTTTCCCATATGCATCCATCACACCATTAAACGTGTAAATGTCAGATGAAACAATGCTCTCATCGAGATCCTTAAACAAAGAATTTACCTGATCCACATTTCGAGCTTGGGCAAAAGCTCTCAAAATACTGTTGTATGTGACGAAGTTGGTTTTACATTATTCCATTCCTTTCATTTTCTCAACGTAACCAAGAGCCTTGGCCAAAAGCCTTTGTTTTGTCACGCGAATGAAGGTGGTCTGCATGTGATGAATACGTTATAGACAGAAGTATCTGGCCGACAGCCAGTATTACACATCTCAGAGAAAAGCCACATAGCCATTCTGGTTTGGCCTCTCTTTCCCATAACTGATATTAGTTTTGAGTAAGCCCCATTATCTGCAATATAACATCTTTGTTTCTGCATCCGTCTGAAAACCTGAAATTTCAAATATCGCAGTTGAGGCAACTATCTGTCTATGGCTATGCTAATTGTCTTGCTCCTTTCTACTACAATCTATGCATAATATGTAGTTCACTGAAAAATGTTCCATCTTTCACATATGTTTATGAACTTTTCAAATTTGGGTTGCGTCCCACGGACTGAACTTCAATGACAGTATTATGGCAAAATTAATTAAATTTACCTGCTGCCCGGATTGACACTTGAGAGATATAAATATATTATTTAATTTAAATTTTAAAAAGAGGAAGACGTGTAAATATATTATTTATTAAATTGTCAAATTCCAGTTGAGGACATTTTAGAGACGCACACGTACCCGTCAGATAAGATCATCGAGATAAGAAACCGAACACAAAAAGTTAGCGGTGCCGCTGGATCCCCAATTTCCCGAGACAAGATATTATCCAAGATCATTGAAGAGACGGCCATGTCTTTTTAGACTCGATTATAATTTATAGTTTATTAAAATTTATTTATTAATATAAATATTTTTATATTAAAAAAATAATAATTTATTAATTTTTAATAAATTAATTTTTAAAATTTATTATAAAATTTTTTTAAAAAAATTTAAATTTATATGACTAAAAAATTATTTTATATTTTTATAAATTAAAATTTTATCAAAATTATATTATTCATGTTTCTCTTTTTATTAAAGTTATATTTAAATATTTTAAAAAATATTTATAAATTTAAAAAATATTTTTTAAAATATATATTTAAATATTAAATAATTTAATTTAAAAAAAAAATTTATAATTATTTTTTACAAAATTTTTTTTTATAAATAATTAAATAAATTATATATTAAACTGGACCTCAGTGAATCTGATAAGTGATAGCTCAATAGTACAAGGTCAAGTTGGAAACTGAGTTTTCTTCATTTGCCATTCTTCGCGCCTATTTTGGCCAGACTATATCAGTCTTTTGGCTCTCCCCTTAGAAACTACGGGGTCGGTATTCAGTCGCTGCAATTATCACTCATTAAATTCACCAGCCATGAACTAATGCATTTATAATTGAAAGGTTGAATCGTCCCAGACGCACAGATGCACTGCATTACTGCACTCTATTTCTTACTTGATCAATAATTACAGTGGAGAAGATCTCAAAGTGGGCAGAAATAATAAAGAATAAGACGCAGAAAATTTAGACAAATTAAAATGTCTTACTAAAATCTCCCTTCGTTTTCATCCCTACACAATTTATGTGCCCGATGATATGTCAAACATATACGGAAGAATCTATGCGATTAAATTGAAATTGCCACGATAAAAATTCACAACTCTGTTTGTGTATTCTTAATTTATGTCAAATCCCTACCATTCAAAGATTATCCAATAAGATATTGTATAAATAACATAGAAACATCGCATTAAAATTAATGAAAAAGTAGTTTTCTTAGGACAATGACAATGTCCTAAACTATTGCCTGAATGAATAATTACGATGCGAATGATGTGAGACTGAAACGGCAAAAAAATCAAACAAATAAAGACACGATGGGAAAGAGACAGAAACATATGCTTCTTCTCCCAAGCGTGTCGTTAGACCACAGAAACATAAGCTTCTTCTCCCAAGCGTGTCCTTTTTATTCTTTCTATGTTCTCACTTCACCCCCGGTGGTCATAGATAAGTAGTATAAATTCAAGGCTCCCTTCAGTATTTAGGCTAACGCCGTTGCTTTTGGCTGTAAAGACTAGCAATTCGAACCATGGTTTGGGTTGCAATTTTACTAGTTTCCCTTGCTTATCTGCTTGGATCATGTCTGTGGATAAACGGGAGGAAGAAGGCGAAGAGATTACCACCTGGTCCAAGAGGGTTGCCAATTTTGGGAAACCTTCATATGCTAGGGGCTAATCCTCATCGTGATCTGCACCAACTAGCCCAAAAATATGGACCCATCATGTACTTGCGGTTAGGCTTTGTGCCAACCGTCGTTGTTTCTTCGCCCCAAGCTGCAGAACTGTTCCTCAAGACCCACGACCTCGTCTTTGCTAGCAGACCAACCAATGAGGCTGCAAAGTACATCTCTTGGGAGCAGAGGAACTTGAGCTTCGGTGAATATGGTTCTTACTGGCGCAACATGCGTAAGATGTGCACCTTGGAATTACTGAGCAGTTCCAAAATCAATTCCTTCAGATCTATGAGAAAAGAGGAGCTGGACATTTTGATAGAGCTTCTAAAAGAGGCGACCCGTGATCGAGCTGCCGTTGATCTCAGTGCCAAGGTGGCTACACTCAGTGCAGACATGAGTTGTAGAATGGTTTTAGGGAAGAAGTACATGGACCAAGAGTTTGATGAGAAGGGGTTCAAGGCTGTAATGCAAGAGGGAATGCAGTTAGCTGCAACTCCTAACATGGGGGATTACATTCCTTACGTTGGTGCCCTTGATCTTCAGGGTCTCACCCGTCGCATGAAAGCAGTCGGCAAAATCTTCGACGACTTCTTTGAGAAAATCATTGACGAGCATATACAATCTGAGAACAAGGACGACAAGACCAAGGATTTCGTGGATGTCATGTTGAGCTTTGTAGGGACTGAAGAATCAGAATACCGTATTGAGCGGCCCAATATCAAAGCTATAATCTTGGTAATAGAAGCTTCCATTTTCATATCAGATTACTTCGTAATTGTGTTTCTCACATGATGTTCTTGCTTACAGGATATGCTGGCGGGGTCAATGGACACTTCTGCTACAGCTATTGAATGGACACTTTCGGAGCTCATAAAGAATCCAAATGTGATGAAGAAAGTGCAGAAAGAGTTGGAAAGTGTGGTGGGTATGGAGAGGAAGGTGGAGGAATCAGACTTGGACAAGTTGGAGTACTTGGACATGGTTATAAAGGAAAGCATGAGGATGCATCCAGTGGCACCCTTACTGATCCCACATGAATCCATGGAAGACTGCGTGGTTGGAGATTATTTCATACCCCGAAAATCCAGAGTGATAATAAACGCCTGGGCCATTATGCGAGACCCGAGCGCTTGGAGTGAGGCAGACAAGTTCTGGCCAGAGAGGTTCGAGGGAAGTAGCATAGATGTACGAGGACGTGATTTCCAGCTGATACCATTTGGGTCAGGGAGAAGGGGATGCCCTGGAATGCAATTGGGTCTAACTGTAATTCGCTTAGTGGTGGCACAGCTGGTGCATTGCTTTGACTGGGATCTTCCGCATGGTATGTTGCCAACTGATTTGGACATGAAAGAGGAGTTTGGGCTCACAACTCCTAGGGCCAACCATCTAGTTGCCATTCCTACAAGTTATCGCCTGCACAAGTGATAATATCTTCTTGTTTAGAGTTCTTTATAGGCAATTATGTATTAGTTAAGTTACGGCTTCTAGCCTAAAGCTCCTGTGGCCTCAGCCCGACTCAAGCCTTGTGTAAACTGGTGTTCCTTCCTTTAAATCCCATTCCCACCCCCTTATTTATATATTCACTCATTGTTACTCACGTTTTTAGTTAGGTCTAATGTCATGAGTTTGTGCTTCTAAAACAGAGGGGAAGTAATAAAAAGAAAAAAGAAAAAAGAGTAGAGGCTCAATGTAAATATAAAGTCCACAGTGCTGGGGTTGCTTTTCATCATTCTGTAGGCTAATTGTCTTGACATTTTATCAGGCAAGCTAAGTTTTTAAAACTCGTGTGTATTCCTTTAGATAAGGACAAGCTGAACAAACAATAACTCCATGATCTCCGTATATGCGTCTAAATAGTGTAATATTAATGACTCTTATAATTGATATGGCACAATTTTAGTCTGAGACTATTTTTTTAGAAATTAAAATCACCCTTTCCATTTTAAAAATGTCAGAGTTGAGATTTCAGGTCATAATGAATGAATTATTATGTTCCGTTTATCCTCATCAATTAAAATCATGACATTTGCATTTAATTCTGACATGGCCTACATATAAAATATAATTATTTAGTTTATTTTAAATATTAAATATATTCTGAATAAGATTAAAAAAAACTTATTTTTCAAAGCGAGGAAATCAAAACAAAAATGAGAAAAAAAAAAGTACCAAACACCTCTGCTTCAAATCAAACTCAAGCACTGTCAATTAATCAATGGGTCGATTGTCTCTTTACAACAAGATTTTTAAAACAAGATTGAAGAAGAAGAAAAAAAAGAATGATATGATTACCCAAAATCAGATCGCTATAAGGAGGAGATAAGAAGACAGAAGAAATCAGAAAACAACAATGGGTCGAGGAACCAAAAAAAAAATACTAATTCCCAGACGCATGTACAAAAAATTTCAAAGCGATATAGAACAGAGATCGTCAAGAACTTGTCTGATGTTAGGCCTCTCATTTACAGGGAGAATACACCTGATAGATATTGCAAGCAATGCGTCCATCTCCTTGGAGGATTCTTCCCCCCCTGCAATGTCTCTGTCAATACAATCCATTACCCGTCCTTCTTGCTCACATAGCCTAACCCAATCTGTTAGATCAACTGCCCCGGACTGCCCTGATATTATGTCACCTGCACTTTTTCTGGTTAATAATTCCATTAGGATCACACCAAGTGCATAGACATCTGCCTTAAAAGATGGAACTGGTTTGGTTGCAGAAGCAAGTTCTGGAGCACGGTATCCAAGTGCTCCAAGATTTAGTATCTGCTCCGCAATTCCGGCTGACGTCATGAGGCGGTGCAGACCATAGTCAGTTAGACGTGTATTGTAATCAGGGCCTGCTAATAATATATTTGTTGGTTTTAGATTTCCGTGGGGAAGCCCTCGATCATGAAGGTATAAAAGACATTGAGCAACTTCAACAGCAACTCTTAATCTCTGGCTGAATGATAATGGTGAGTACCTCCGGGGTGTTGTCTCTGCACAACAGATGCATTGATATTTAACTCAACTATAAAAAAGCTCATATTATGTCGAAATAATCCTGCACATAAGCATAAAAGCAGTAGTGCATAAAAAATTCAAGAACTCAACATCTTTTAAACAAACTCCTTTGAAAGCTGTAACCTAAGAGACACTATGACACCTAAACACCCAACATTTACGGAATCCCTGAAACTCTACAAATAGATCTAGTAGAAGCCATGCAGCTTGTACAATGCAACTCGCAAGACTTTCAAATAAGAAACTGACAGACAGAGCAAAGAGAGCTGACAAATTAAGCAAATATAGAGGACAGAGCAGCGTCTATCTAACTTTTTCCCCCTCTAAAAAGAAACACATTCTAAGGAGAATCTTTTTTGAAAAGCAATGATTTACTCATATTCAACCGCTATAACTAAGAACCAAGTCACGTTTAAGACCCTAGAAGGCAATAATGTTAATGTATGGCACGGTGCAGAAGATAGTTATATATAGCCACAACACAACCAATGTAAGCATTTAATGAACACAGAATTGAGAGAGGGCAGGGGGCAATGCCAAGAGAAAAATTAACTATTACCATAAAGATGTAGGGCCAAGCTGTCGCCATGTATATAGTCAGCTAAAAGTAGCCTCTCTTGTTCCCTAGGCCCCCAATAGTATGCCCGTAATGGGACAATGTTTGGATGCCTCATAGAACCAATCCTTTTAACTTCTCTAGCAAATTCCTTCTTATGTTTGACCAGTCCCACCCGTAACCACTTCACAGTCAACATATGACCACTGTCTAGAGTAGCTTTGTATAAAGTGCCATGGCTACTTCTGCCAAGAACTTCAGCAGGAGCTCGAGATAATTCCTCTGCAGTGAATGCCAGGGAAGAATCAAGGAAGTACAATTCTCCAGCTAGACGATCTGGTGAGTACACATCCAGCATCACTGGTTTTTCACATGCTTCTATAAAACGGGGAGAGGAAGATAATGGGGAACCAGGAGATGACTTTCTTCCAGACGATGTGGGAGGGTTATCCATCAAATCGGGATTTACAGAAGCTGAACTAGCTGCTACAATTCCCTTAGGTAAGGCATGCTCAGTAATTTCAGTTATAAACTCTGACTGTTCAGAGAGTGACCTTGAATTGGATGTCAGCAAGTGATCATTTGAAAAACTCAGTGAAGTTGGTGGGGGCTGAACATTTGTATGGAACTTGAAGAGGGAAGGCTGTGCAAGTCTTTCTGACTTGATATCTGGTCCAGTATTTTGAACACTAAACTCACTTCTTCCATGAAATTCTTGAAGTTTTGTTCGATGATAAGCCAATAGAACAAAAACAATCATCACAGCAGCACCCACTGAGGCAAGAATAATGGCTATCTTAATATTGCCTTTTGAACTATGATGTTTCCCTTGATCAGAGATATTATCAGGCACTGAACTAGTTCCAGGTAAATTATTTGGTAAGTTCAGCTTTTCATTTCCAGGGTGAAAGGATGAAGGAGGGAACCTCCTCAAATTATCCGGAACCTGCCCAGATAAATCATTATTGGACACATTAAATACATTCAAGCTGGATGAAAGCTTATCAGGAATTTGTCCCATAAATTTGTTGTTAGACAAATCGAGGTACTCCAAATTAACAAGTTTGCTCAATTCATTTGGCAGCTGTCCTGAAAAGTCATTCCTGGCAAGATTCAGCAGTTTGAGCCTGCCCATCCTACTTATATCAGAAGGTAAGATGCCTTTTAAGTAGTTGTTGGATACATCAAGATATTCCATTGGCCGATATGGAGGCATAAGTATTAATTCACTTGCTCCTGAACCTTCAAGAGGAATTGACCCAGTAAAATGGTTTCCAGAAAGATTCAGGGTTGTCAATGTTGTTGAAGCAAATAAACTACCAGGAATAGGTCCACTAAGTTCATTTAAACTGAAGTCAACCATAAACAATTTAGAATAGGTCCCCAAAAGAGGAGGCAAGGGTCCAACTAAAGAATTATTCCTGAGAGCAAGTGTGGTTAATCCCTCAAACTGACTTGTCAAATTTGGAAAGCTTCCTGACAGCCTGTTCAAACTCAGATCAAGAATTTCCAATGTGGCCTCCCAGTTCTGAATAACAGATATGTCACCAGAGAACATATTCCTGCTCAAGTCCATGACAGTACATCTTCTCAAAGATGTAGGCAAAGAGTCTGATAAACCATTCGATGAAAGATTCAAAATATTCAAAGTTGTAGAGTTGATTGAAAGAATTGAGCCTGTACGTATGTAAAAATAATGTCTAAGATACATGTAACGGAGCATTGAGGTTATATAATATATACTACATCAGAAGAACTTCATGAAAAATTTGGTCCAATTGTAAAATGCAATTGGTATACTTAGTTGAAACTCGGGAATTCAATTGCTAAATAAAAGCTTCATATGCAATAGTGAGCAAATAAAGCAACGTCACTGGAAAATGCCAAGAGTAACTACAAAGAAAAATAGGAGAATTCCTGGCAAAAATATTTCCAGTTTGGAAAAATTAACAATATAAGTGGTTAATTTAGTCAATATGTGGTTCAAAAATTAACCACTCGTTGAACATGGTTAACCACTTGTCCAGTAAACTGTTCTCAAACTGAGAATATTTTTGCCAAGGATTTCTTTTTTGGGATTCTTCAAGAAAAATTCATAGAGAAAAAAAATTAAAAACATTTGATGGACCTCCTGTACCCCCACTAACCCAAGTGTATACCAGATGGCATAGGGGAAGGAATAGGCAGAGTGAGAGAGAAGAAACATAAGGGCAGTTATCAGGCTATGGCAGTTAAACAATTGGTTAGAATAATTAGAAGGGTGGTTGAAGATTCTGGTGGAGTTTTTGGAATATTCCTCTAGCCTCTCAAATTGCTGGAGACAGGTACACTATGCACCTATTTTCCTATTTCTAATTTCTGCTACTTGAATTCTAAGTATCTCTACCGTGTAAGTGTGTAATCATTGATACTAAGTGAATTTCTACTTCAATTCCAATCATTATCTGCAGGAATTGCTTCTTTGGGCAAATTGTTTCTTTGCTTTCCAACAACATTCCAAGTCTACACCGTGGAGAATGCAAGAATAGAAGTTCATACAGCAAGAGATGATTGTGCAGTTCAGAATCAAACACTCTAACAAATAATTAACTTTCAAAACAAAATTATTATGCATTTGCAAACTGCAATTCTTGTATAAGAGTTACTTAAAGATGAATTACATGTGTAAATACTGACTCTACAGGAAAAAATGTTCCTATTAAATTCGTCTGAAAAAATGATAACAACTTTGATATGGAGATTCTGAAAGACAACTGGAAGTAGGGAAAAAAAGGTATAAGGTCTATCATATAATTTCCAAAGGCTACTAATACCAAATCTCAGAAGGTTGACCTTTGATAAGATTTACTAACTTAAAGGAAAAGATCTCATATATCATTCATGCACTAAAACCTAACATAAAGAAATGAGCCACATGCCTAGCCTCATAAGATGCGAAGAAATCAACACTATAATGCCTGATTGGAGGTGGGGAAAACTGACAAAAAATAAAATGTTAATGGGAAGAGGCGGGCAATAAGAGAGACTCGATCAGCATTCTAACTTATGGAACAAAGAAAATCAGAATAGAACAAGCTACACAAAAGGCTGCTAAACTTCAATGCAGTTAATACATTATTCATATGATTTCTTTCTCAATGAGTGGATTTAGCAATGCACATGACAGCATTTTTCAGTGTAGCCCAAACTGATAAAAGATATACTCCTGCGCTTTACAACCATAGCACAGTATAAACTCACATTGCAAGATGTTTAGTGTGAACAAACTCAAAGAATGTTGGTTGTCTGGTTTGGGTTCATCACTACTTTGTCCCAAGACCGCCCATGCCATTTTCCTTCTTTCTAAGTGGGCCTATATTAACCCACGGTAGTCAAGGATGATCAGTTGCCTTGGAACTCCATAGCTTGCATAGGCTATTACACAAGGGCACCAAAATAATTATGCGATGTAGGCATTTTTTTTTAATCAGTGCACCACTCCATCTCATGATTCCCTTCCCCTCGACCTCCCCACCCCTCTCTGTCTGTCGTATGTCTGTCTTCTGTGTTGAATTTTAGTTGCATACCTCATTGCTTCAATTTTACAAAATGAAAAATAGAATTTATAAATGTTCCTTGAGACATTATTTATTCCCCTCCACTCCTCGTCAGTCACTCAGTTTGTGGTAGAACAAGGAGGTGTGATCGGAAGGTTCCTAGCTTTCCTTTATGCACCTTTCCTACACCTCACATTTCTAAAAATGCACGCGCACACGAGCATGTGCATTTGCAGCTTTTCCACTTCTTTTCTTTTTGTCTCAACTCTCAAGTAGTAATAGGGTCGGGTGAAAGTAAATTTTATGATCAAATTTCAACTATCAGTTGTAAGGGTCAAAATTAACGTGTGCACTAAAATTAAGCTACTACAAAAAGAGTATTCCATAAATTTAGCCTTCATGAAAGAGACAGAATTATTCCTTCCAACTCCTCCTCCCTCAGAATAAACAAAAACGAATAGGAAAGAGATAAATATAGATCCAAGCTAGGCAAAGACCCAGATTATACCAAAAAGAATTAGCCATTGGCCTATATGCTGAATGAATTCACATACTACTTAAAGCATTTTTAAGGTGGTTGCAAATTGGATAAGAGGAAAGACGAACTGTTCTATCAGACAGAGAAATCAGTAAATTAATTGCCAAAAGAGAAGTTGAAATTTATACCCGTAAACCCGTTGCCGCTAAGATCCAATTCTTCTAATGACATGGAACTTTCTAACAACTCCTCCGGTATCGACCCATATAATAGATTACTCCCAAGACGCAAAATTCTAAGACTCGGCAATGACCCAAAAGAAGGAAGCTCCCCCCTGATCTGATTGTCACCCAAATCCAAAACTTCCAAATTACGAAACAACGCAATTGAATCACCTTCAAAGAAACGGCCATTTAAACTGTTATGACTCAAATTTATAAAATGCACCGTATTCGCCAAGCCCGAAATATTCTCCACGCCAAGCGAGAGCGCCCCGACGAACTTATTAGAGCTCAAATCAAGATGCTCCACATTCCGCAATGCGGACAACACATCACCAATATCACCCCAAAGTTCATTCGAATGCAAATCCAGCTGTCTCAGCTGCTGAAGATTACTTATCCCACCCGGAAACCCACCCTTGAAGGCATTCATGGACAAATTGAGGTAATTCAATCCCCAAAGCTCATTAATTCGAGCTGGGATCGGCCCGTAGAACTTGTTGTCAGAAAGATCCAAATGCTGCAAGGTGGTCAATGTCCCCAATGCCGGCGGCAGCCGCCCAGTGAAGTCATTTCCTGAAAGGGTGAGATTCCTTAACATCTTGAGTTCAAGCAGAGTGTGAAATTTCAGCTCCCCTCCCAAGCGGAGCCTATCGAGAACTATGGCGGTGACGTTGCCGGCTCCCTCGTCGCAGATAACACCAGTCCAAGAGCGAGGACAGTCGTTGAGGTCTCTGAGTGAAGACAGTTTCCATGATTCGAAAACTCTGCCAAGCGGATCTGTTTGAATCCCTTTCTTGAATTCAAGCAAAGATCGGAGTTCAGCTTCTGAGGCGGAACCTGAGAAGATAAAATAAAGGAAAAAAAGAGAAAAAACCGTAACAGAGAAGTTGGGTACGGAATTCATCGGTGTCAATGTGGAAAGCTACCTTAATGATTCATGGAGAGAGAGAGAGAGAGAGAGAGACAGAAAGAGGAGGAAGAGAGTTTTCGAAACCCTAGAAGCTAACCATTGTAAACAAGTTAGAGAGAGAAAGTAGTGAGAGTGTGGATGAAGAGAGAGAGAGTGTTGATACAGCTAGGGTTTTATATATCACAGAGAGAGAGAAATCCGTTAAAAATGGCGGTTTGGTCAGGTGGGAGAGTGTTGGTTGGTGGGGGTGAGTAACTACAGTCTGTAAAGGACAAGGTCCCCTTCCTCTCTTTCTCTTCATTCATTCATTCACTCACTCATACACACTCTCACTCTGTGACACTGCTCTGTTTGAGAGAGAGATCAATTGCAACTGTGAACTGTGCAAGCTCTCTTTCTCTCTCCATTCAGCCCTACCCGCACATGCGTTTAACGCCTCTGCACGCCGTCAACTCCTCTACACTAATAATTTGTCCTTGTTTTGCATGCTACACATATTGAGAATATTCTTTTTCCAAAAACAGAAATTTTATTTTTCAATTACGCATCCAATTAAGGATCCTTGTTGTAAAATTCTGAAGATAGTGTTTTGGCATCCAATGCAGATTAAAAAATAAAAAATATATATAGATAGATAAATTGAAAGAAAAGCGGGATGCCGGATGCTGATAAATTTGACGGGAACAAAAATAATATAATGAAACGCCGTTAACCATCTATGGGCTCAATTGGACAAACAGCGAAGACGCCGAACCGAAGAAGAGAATGCCTGGAACACGAGGGTTGCAAAGGGGACGACGATTTACTAATAAATGGGTTACTTCGACCAAAAAACAAAAAAACTTGGAATAATTTGATTCAATGAATTCCAAAAGTCACTAAAACTGATTAATAATTTGATACCATTTTCAAATTTGATATTAATGGGTGTAATTAGTTTTTAACGTACGAGGGGGGACGCTGTCCATGATTAAGCTCGAGAATTCTAACGCTTCGTTTGCCAAATCGTTTTTTATTTTTATTTTTTATTTTTATTTTTTATTTTTTATATTTTTAAAAATACGTTTAATTTATGTCTTTTTAGTGTTTTCAAAATTTTTAAAAATTTAAAAAATATTTTTTAAAAATAAAAATAATAAATAATAAACAAATATATTTTCATGTCAGTTTTTAATTTTTAGTGAAAATGAAAATTAAAAATAGACAAACCAAATGCACACTAAAGTATTCATAATAAAAATATAAATTTAACAAATTACAAGTCTGTCAAGAAAGTGTGATATAAGTATATTTATAAATTGACAAAATTAAAATTGAAACTTTTTGTCAATTATGCAAATACTCTTCTTCTGTTCTGCCCAAAGAATTGCAATAAATAAATTGATGAAAATCAGAAGAGACTAGCTCTTGACAATGTACCTTATATGTATATAATAATTGCTCAATCAACGTGAGATCCCTTTCTCTAAACTTGTCATGCCGATTCCTTAACTTTGTATACCAACTTATTGACTATTAGAACTAAAGGGACCGGAGTTTTAGTATGGAATTTATGGCGTTGATGATCACATCCTAGTCAAAACAGAAGAAAAAAAAAATAGTGTTGTTAATTATCATTAATGTCAATGTCAATTTTGTGTTTAAGAAATTTGAGAGTATGAATGTGGTGAGAGGAAAGCAGAAGGGAAATCGTGGGGAGGGGACCACGGCTGCAATTAATTTAATTATATATTGATTTGTCATTTGCTTTTAAAGAAATTGCTGCCAACAGGGGAATAAGGTTAAGAAGTGCTAGACAACAAACTGTAAGATATCGCATATTTTATTCTTTATGTTGCGCAAATATGACCAAGTGTTTTTAAAATATTTCAAAAGAAGATTGTAATATTCCTTATCATGTTTTATCTATAATCAAAATCAACTTGTACATAGCCAATGAGCTTACCTCAAATCTTTAACATTGATTATAATTCAATATCTTTGTTTTTTGTTGAAAAAACAAATCGATTGAGGCACATAGACACCATTAACATAAATGGTATTACCACAAATAAAAATGCATACGGTTATCAATATAATTATATTAGAATCAAGCAAAAGGCCATCAGCCTAATTCGAAAACAAAAGAAAAAGAACATCTGAACTTAACTGCACAAGATCCCATGACTGAAATTGAGACCCCAATAGAAGATGCAGCAATAGCTAGCAATATGATCATATCAATAACTTCACTTTAAACACTCTTTATAAGCATACAAGGTAGTAATTATGGAATCCCAAGTTGGTATCCATAAAATGAAAGTATATGTAGCATCATATAAATGAGACCGAGTTTAAATTAAATGATTTTTGCAGGCCTTTGGAAACAGTCGATGGTATCAAAGAAAGTGGACAACTCTTTGCCATGCGATCTCTTCTTCGTGTTGGCTTTATATATATTTTTTAAGTGAGAAAACACCAAGATAAGCCAACCCAGCTCTTGAGGCACGAGCCTTATGCTGAGGAATCCGAAGACAGGTCAAAGAGGAAGCTGAAACTCCATTATTGAATATAACTTTTAACATTATATAATATCAATATCTCGTCGGTGCTGTTGCGTCAAGTTTTCAGACCTCCTTCTTTATATAATGGACACTAGTCCTTTCTTCTTCGCACATCATTGCAGGGTTCAAACTAGCTACCTACAATGATACTATGCAAACCAGTTTTGTTTCTCTTTCTGATCTTCTTCTTCAATGTGTTATATGTTATTCAAGTGGAAGCAGTTAACAATGAACTAGTTGTGGGTTCTGGCAGTAGTTCTACTACTGTTGTGAGTTTTGAATATCCCTTTTTCTGTTCTCTTTCTTTCCCTCTATTGATACTCTGTTTGAAAGAATTTCTGGGTGTATTAGTTTAAAGTTTTTGGAGTAACCGATTATTATATTATGCAGAGAAAAGGTAGCTGTGAAAAACAGGGCGTTGAGTGCAAAGAAGGAAATGGTGGGTCGCAAGAAAACCTTCTCGAGAATGAAGACTACATCTACACCAACTCTCTACCATAGGTGATGACAAGCTTGTAATGTGAAGTAATTTCTTTTAGTGCTTGATTTTCTCGTAATCATCCCAGCTTGTTCAAAGTTAGCCATTCGTAATTGTAAAGGATCTGTAACCTCCTTTTACTTATTGTTTACTGAATTTTTTTTTTCTTTTTGGTACGTTACATGAGGTCGAACCCTGTTTCACATACCCCGCCCCAAACTACCTGAGTTGGCCTCAGGTGGGTACTGAAATTTTTTAAACAAAGTTAGATTCTGCTATCTACCAATCTAATGCACAACGTAGAGAAAAAGGATCTTAGATAGATCCTGATTAAAAAAATTGATGACCAAACAAATCACAGATAAATGTGTGTGTGTGTGTGTGTGTATATATATATAGACACACATACACACTCTTAAAAAAAAATTAAAAATAAGTCTCTTGCCAATTGCCTGTAACAATTTTGCGTATCTCCTGCAGAAAACATCGTATCCTGATAATAATCAATACAGTGGTTAAGAAGGGGAAGTGTAATTTACGCTTTACAGTTTCGAAACTTTTTTGCTTGTCCAAAACCTCCTGGAAACTCAGGTGCTCGTTGGTTTAATATTTGAGGAAACAGATCTAAAAAGAGAAAAGAGAAGAACAAAAAAAAAAATTATATATTTTCTGACGTAATATCCAGACTTATCTGGTAAACATTTGCCATTGGATGGACTTTTCTTTTTCTTGTGTCATAAGAAAAAGTCTGATTTGTTCGTCAAGGCTCAGTATCCCAATCTACACCTCTTCAACAATCATTTCAGTCATTGGACTGGAAAAAGACATTTCTTATTTATTAAATGATTCTACGAAAGATGATTTATGCAGATCAGATTTCACCGCATCAAACAAATGAAAGGAAAACACAGAAAGTAGTATCACTTTCAGGGAATAATTAAGACTTCTATTCATGGATCTCGTCAAGGCAATGTATGAACTAAGCGGATAACTGCTCATCCATGCAATTACAAACTACAAAGTCAAATGATCGCCTTACAATCACCAAGCTTTCATTCAAAGTTCATCTTTTTTTTCCCTACAATTCAAATTTTCCTTGCTGATAGAAGGAAAATTATACGTTTACCAGAAAACACGTTCGAACATTGGATGCTCCACACCCCCGGCCCCCCCGGGGGGGGGGGTGATTTATGAATGACGTTTTCTTTTCTTTCTTTTTTTATGAAAAATCAAAACTTACGAAGTGAATAAGTTGTTTTAATTTCAAAACAAGACATACAACAATTAACAGATGTATATGAATAAGGAATCATCAACGAGAATCAATTATAAAACCAAGTCATTTTGATCACGTAACTCGATTTTGTAATTGAGACCTTATTTATTTTTTTCTCTCTCTCGTACATACAATATGGTCATCTAGAAAGTAATGAAGCTGACAATTTGACTACTTGTTGTATATTTATTCAAGATTCAGAGCACGTAATTGTTATTCTGAATGAGTGTGACAGTGAAAAGGAACTTATATTAATCAGTAATCCGACATACTTCTTTAGTTGAGATTTATTTGATAAATAATACGATACCTGTCCTCTCATCTGGGTTCAGCTGACTTTGGAAAATTTTAATTTGATGGTTGGGATTAATGGAGGAGAACAGACCACCCCTACTGTACTATTACCATTGTTACCCAAGTTCCAGAGACCAAAGTCAAGATGACTTAATTGCGACAATGAAGAATCTCAGTCATAGAGAGAACCAGGGTGCTAACAGAACATGCCCATGTTGGATGTCTTAATAAATTACCGTCCTTTAGGTCGTTTGGAAACCATTGCTGTTCCATCCTTGGGACACTCTTGTTGTTCCCGCTGTATTACTATTACGTCCTCTTCTGTCGTCATGTCCACACTTAAATATTGACATTTTGGGGAAAGGTGAACATGATACAAGGCACGAGTCTGATCCAAAGGAAATCATTTCTTTCACACGAAGTCCAATAGTAGCAAACAACGGAAATTAAAGATAGAGACCTAGTCGATATGAAAAGGACAATTCAAATTAAATAGGCTCTGTGCACAATGATGAAGCTGGTGTTAATTGCTCAGGCCATGAAACTCTGTATATCACTCGTATAAGCACCGAAAAAGAAAAGGTCGTTTAAACTGCAATTTAAATCCAAAACATGGATTGCATATACTTACATTTCCATTGAACAAATTCATGTACGTCAGTCTCATGCGGAGCTAACCGGTCTCAAATTTTGGGAGCTGCCCCATGCCGTCTGGTAACTACAAATTACAACAATAAATTCTACATCATGCCTATAAAATTGACTATATTAAAAATAAAACACAAATTTTTATTATGTGAATATACTTCCCGAAGAGGACGGGTGACAAAAATGATTTGGCTACCTCAAAGTAACCCCATATGTTTTGCAATAATTAACAGAAGCCTCAACCATCCAGAAAACTTGACATATAATTTGCCAATTGAAATTTTTTTTTCCATATGCTGATATCTTTCAAAATGTGCGTTTTACTTTGTTTGAGCTCTTGATCCTTTTCTTGTTCTGGAGGTCGACTGGTAACCTGTACCAGCTATATTGTCCGTCCTACTTCTGCAATGGGCCCGACAAAGGAATGAAAAAAGTTTGAGTGGCAAGTAAAGGACAGCAGATAAAGGGTTCAACGAGCATAACACAATTTTAATTACAAATACCAAACCATGTAATGTCAAAGAATGCTTAGCACCCTCAACTATTATATCAACTATATTATCTTAGGATAGGTCAATAGTAGGCATTTGGTACGCTGGCATCAGATTACATAATAATATATGGTGACCAGAAATTCAAGACTTTTATATTCTTGGATATCCTGTGTATATTTTCATATTTTGAAATATTTTTAATAATTATACCACATATGAGATTCTTGAATTCCCCTACAGTTAAGATACTGGGGTATCCTACATACGAAGGTGAAAGTACCAACATGTCAACTGCCTCCTAAGATAATAGAAATACTGACAGTTGAATGGGTAGTTCCGCATTATTATACCCTGACAAGAAAATTAACATAAAGAGACGTACATCAGAATATGCATTTGTCATAGTCACTCACTTAAGTAAATACTAAATAACATCCCATTTCATTTCCCTTCAGAGTGGCAAACAAAGAAGTATTCCATTAAAAGAACTATGGCAAAGGCTATCACCACACTGACATTCAAAACAAAGACTGCAGGGACAGTTGAAGGGATGTTACTGGCCACTTTCTTTTCTTTGTTCTATTATTTTGAAGACCCAAAAGAATACCCATGACAAAATGATGAAAGATAGCAATGTACCCAAAATACAAAGCATTAAGAAAGTTTGGAGTCTTAAACTCCAAACAAAAGAATATGCCACTATTGGAAGACAGTATGCTTAGTATTTGAGTGAAGCCACGATGTACTATAGTTTCTCACCTCTAAACAGTTGCATGCTCGGAGTCTCAGACACCTTAAAATAAATTCAGATTGAGAACCAAACACCTAAATGGGAGAAAAAACTTCATGCCATAAAATTGCCCAATAATCTTTTTCACCATCTTGTGTGACATCTTAACATGTACAGATTTAATTAAGAGAAACACTACTTGCACAACTGAAAGCTTTCAAAGCCCTCACAAATGGCATGTAGCCACATTATCATTCAACTGGCCCCACCTGGAAAAAATTTGCGTAGGGTCAGCTAACTTAGACATAACCACCTGTAAGAGTTTTGAGAGTTGTGAAGATTTAGTTGTACAAGCAGCATTTCTCTTAAAAAATGAACATTCTTGAAATTATAAAGCAAGATTCACCTACTAGTTGCTTATGCAGTCCCCATTATCAATTGTTCCCGTTCATCTAGCTTCTTGACCTTTACAATGCCAAAGAGAACTTGGAAACCAAAAAATGCACATAAGGCATATGCTATAATGGCAGGCACCTGAAAAAGATAACGTGACTGAGGAATGAGAAAGTAATACCAGAGAATCAATTATTAACTTGATAGGGAGCGTATTAGAGATTCATAATAAAAATTATTCATGGACCTTCATTTAACAATTTAAACTTTTGAATTAAATTAGTCTTTGTCATGATATTATAGCCTCTGTAGCCAAGTAATTTTGAGTTTGATCCTTGTTGTCTCCCATTCCTTTAACTAATATAAAGTTTCAATAAAAGGTATGCCAAACCTATGCTTTAGCTGCACTTCACAGGGAGATGAGTTAGTAATTATAACAAAAATTATTTATGAACCTTCGTTTAACAACTTGAATTTTTTAGTTGAAGTAGTCCGTGTCAATAATAACCATGAGAAAGAAAGGGGAGCAAGAGCGGCTTACACGAAATGAATTGAGATACAAAACTGTTGCAAGATTGATTAAGCTCCCAGCAGCAACAGCCTGTTAATTTATAAAAATGGAAAAGTGAATATGCATCATGCCATTGCCCAGCAGGTTTCTCTAGTCTTTCCTTCAATGATGATATCATAAATTAACCTTAAAAAGTGGCTAAAGAAAATGTGCATGCAGTTCATGATACGTACATAGATATATAAATGGAATATAGTTGTGTCAAGTGTCGAAAAATTATGTAAATGCATAGCAGCTTACATATAAATGCATGGGTACTCATAATAGCAAAAGGTCTAGTTTCTAAAGTAACAGAAAAACAAAATGAAAATGACAGTCACGTACATGCATTTTAGTTCATTTAGTATACAGAATAGTCAGCACCTGATGAGGTATGGAGATATCCATTCTCATTTTATAATTTAAGTATTTAACAAGTTGTTGCCCTTGCAGGTGTGATATACTACACCGAGAAGTTACTTAAAGTAGATAATAAGTTTAAAGGCCATGCTTACCTCCCAGAAATAACAAATATATGAACATTTACGGGAAATTTAAAAAGACTCAAACCAAGTCTCAAGAGACAAGTAAACTATATAATGCCACAAAAGTTGCAGGCCAGCTTAACTTACATTCCCTATTGTCTTCTGGACAGTGGCAACACGTTGGAATGCCCTCTCAGATTCCAGAGCTCGAACTCGGAGCTTCAGATCACCTTGCTCCTGTGGAAAAATTAACTGCAGTAAGCAGAGATCTAGAATACCAGAAGTCCAGAACCAATAAAAAGATACGCATGAGATAAACAGTTCAAACTATATAAATAAAAATCTGGGTCATACCAGCCTTTGGATAAAGTCAGCAAGCTTTTCAACCCTATCAGCCTGTCTAAATAAGTTGTAAAATGCTTGAGACTGTCTGTTCCATCTCTTCCTGAAGTCCTGCAAATTATGAGAAGGATATGAGAAAGAAACCATTATATTAGACTGAATACAAGTACAGTAGAAGTTTGTCTCTGCCTTTAGGATAACTTCAACCCCAGCTTCACGAAATCTTAGCAATTCTAAAGCATAACTACAAGGCAAAGCAGGCTAGCTGTGTTAAATATGCAAAAAAATATAACTTAAAATGGAACGTTTAAAAAGGAATTGAAAAGTTATATACTATAAAGACAAAACTCACGGCTTGGCAATCTCAGTGATGTCAAATCGTGGGTCAAGGCCCTTTCCAATTCCATCCAACACTGCATAGAGAACATTGACTTTTGGCCCTTAATAATCACATGCATGTAATATGCAAAAATGACATATAAACGCAACTTATATTTACCAGAGAAGGCTCGAACAACAAATGTGAATGTAGCAGGAAATCGGAAGGGCTGATCTGCTGCAATTGATAATAAATCTTCACCTGTTTAAGGTGAGACAGCTATGAATACCAAACATCCTTTCTCAAAGTAAAAAAGTGATAAGCCTATGGATTGCATAATGTTATCAAACATCACTGTCAAATCTTATTAACCAATCATGAAAACCAACCAGAGGTTCCATCAACATAGTACATGGAATAAAATTGTACATAAGACTCTTCACTTACATGTAAGCTACTGGATGAAATTTTTAAGAACTCAGTAATCACTATAGATGAATGACAGGAATAAATTGTCGTCGGCTAGGTGGCTTTCAATGTACATACTAAATAATCCTTCCCAGTATTCACCCATTTACTTCCTCAATTATGGCTAGTCATCAATAATAGTCATATGCTTTACATTGATTAAATGGTATAAACCTAAAAACAATCATACAATTACCCCAGATGCATTACCAATAGCAGCCAGACGTTCTTTCTTTTTCATTATTTTTTCCTCCTTGCTCAGTGGCTTTTTGAATCCAAGTTCAGCTGTTGCTGCCTCTCTCTCCTTCCTTTGTGCAGCTAAACGTTCTTCAAAACTACAGAAGATTATAATCGAAGAGCTCAAGGTCAGAAATGCTCAATAAAAGTTCCAAATAGATTTCAGCAGATTGCTAACATAGCTAATCAGGACAGAAAAAACAATATTAGTGGGGAAGGAAAAGGAAAATCAATTGGAATCAACAACTGATCAGAAACTGTAAAAATTTTAAATACATATTAGCATACTTCTAACATAACTTATCAAGATAGACAAGTGTTTCTGCAAAACCCCCTGTAAACAAGCGACACAATTCAGCCACAGACATACCAGATATAAGTTAAACAAATTGAAGAAACGCTATTATCTAGAAAAAAAAAACAGCTGTGTTGAACTTGCAAAATTGATTCCTCGATGGAAGGTTTAACTTCTTCTATTTAGTAAGACACTCTAAGTGAGCTCTGCATTCTCCCGAGTGTTGCAATCAATTATTGTAGCCCATAATATACTTTTCAGAAAATAAATTTGACTTATAGAAATGTTATTGCCCTAAGCACTGGAGAAGTGGAGATTTTCTACTTTTGATATACCACCAAATGGATTCAAATAAACTACCTGTTGAGGAAGAATTGTGCTGTTCGTCTAACAGCAGTCATATCTCCAGTTGGGACAAGAACACCCATTTGAATCATTGCTTGAATGACCTACACCAGTGCAAAAGGTTTATTGGTAAATATTCAAAGTCAAGAATGGGATATTATGGTTAAGTATTAATAATATGATGGAACACCATCCACATAAAACAATAACCTTATCTGGATCTTTCTCGTAAACTCCATAAAATACTTCAAGCAAACCTTCTCGGATGTTTGAACTGATACTGAAAATGCAACACAGATGATATTTGCAGAGACAATCATCTCACCAAGCTTAAAACTTATTTAACTGGTACATTCATGTTTTAAAGAACCAGAGACAAATAACAAACCTTCCCATCATTCCAAAATCATAAAAGATCAATCTGCCACCATTAACATCATCTACTGCAATATTTCCAGGATGCTGCAGGAAGAATGTAGACACGTTTTAATTACATGTAAGATGGAGCACCGAATGTCAAACTTCCTGAATGATAACTGTGAAACATAAGAATTAAAGATTCCATATTTTAACACAAAATTGATCACCAGAAAAAAGAAAAAGAACATAACAACGCATGCTTTCTCCCAATATCAATGTTCTAAGAACCAAACCAGTCCTTGAACCTGTAGAGAAAGTGGTTCACTAGTTTGCCCATGGTCAAAGCAGCACATACACACACACATATATATATATAAACCAAGCTTGCAAGAAAAAACTGGGCAAACCAGTTCGGTTCAAGGGTACACTGGTTTTTTGACAGGTTCACTGGTATTTTGCCCCACGGATTTAGGGGTTAAACAGAGCCAATGGAAAGATCAGTTTTTCCAGTCTAATCCAGTTTATTCAACAGTGCCAAATATAACTTAAATGTTTAAGTGGTAAACCTATCATTTACTATCTAATGAAGATTAAATCTTCTTCATCAGTCTGAGTTCCAGCTAAAGCTCCAATAGTTTCAAATAACAGTATGGCTTTCATAGTTTTGGAAGTTTAGCAACTACTATTCCTTAAACTCAGATTGCCCCTTGGCAAGCATCAAGAAAAGGAAAATGAAAACCTTCAAGATACGTGAGCATATGACAGACGGGATGTGCTTTCAAGAACCAAATGGAAAATATCATTTCTAATCTTTCGCCACAGGAAAGAAATTACAGTGGAGTTTTTATATTCCTTGTGATGTGATCAACCCCTAGGAAGGCTGATGTCCTGGCCCCCAGAAACTTCTTGTGGAAGGATATTTCAACCTAAGATAAATTACCTACTAGCATAGGATTCTTCAAGATTTTCTAGAAACTTCACAAGAAAAGCCTTCAAAGATACATGTTATATTTCTAGTTGCATATATAATAAACATGTAACACCCCAAGTCCCGAATAGAAAAGACTAGGATGAGGGTGGTATACAAGACAAAAACTATATACCAATGGTAACATGGGATCAATAGCTACCTATGTTTGAACAAATGGTATAAGAACACACACACACGCACACAAATATATAAACCTCTAAAACCACTTATCAATTCCAAAATTTCAACATCAATAACTCACAGGGTCAGCATGGAAGAAACCATGTGATAGAATCTGTTCCAAGTATGACTCAACAGCATATCGCCCCAACCTGTACAAGATAAGAGCAACAATAAAATATTCAAAATTATAATCATTCTCAGCTGAGGAGAATAAAAGTAAAAGGTAACAAGTCAATATTTATTTCACCAAAGAAAACAAAGTGATTCAATTAACCTTTGGCGGTCAACCCCCAGCTGATCTAAAGCTTGTATTTTGTTTATTTTAATCCCTGGAACATACTCCATTGTCAGAACCTGCATTTGATATAAAGTGTTAAATAATAGATAGAAGGAATGATATTAGACACAAAATGAGAAAGATGGATATTGGCCATGTCCATGAACAATGAAGGTTAAACCTGTGGTGTGGTATAATCCCAGAAGATTGCAGGGACTTTCACATAATCCATGTTATTAAAGTTGCTTGCAAAAAGCTCTGCATTCGCAGCTTCCTTGGTGTAATCAATCTCCTGAAGAATGTTAACGAATGTTACATAAACAGGAAAAGAGAAAGTTAAGGATATGATGAAAACATATGAATTACAAAGATGTCATATTGAAACAAGGATGAGATCCATTAATTAAGCAGGAACTAAAATCTGAATGGGCATTCTTATGCATGATCTATTCCTACAGTTTGTATTATTTAGGTGGTTTTCTTAAATCTGGTTTTTGTATAACTCTATTTTTAATATAATGAGGTATATTTTAGTTCTCTCACCTAGTGAGAAAAGGCTTAGTTGTTGTTGTTGAGGTATATTCTAGTTCACAACAATAGAAAAATTTTGATCTTGCTGCTGGGAATGCAAGCAGCCCTCCCTCTCTCTCACTCTCTCTCCTCCCTCTTCTCTTTCTATCTTTCTAATTATTTGCATCAATTGGTATTACTAGTTATACATTGGCTACCCTCAAATGTTTACAAAGTAATTATACTTCATATCTTAAAAAAAAAATAGTGAAATATAGGACTTGTTTGATTCTGTTTTTGTTTTTTTTTTTGTTTTTAAAAACTGTTTTTGAAAACTATGTTTAAAAATTGTTCTGTAGAACAAAAGTAAAAGAAATCTGTTTGATAAACTATTTTGAAAACATGTTGTTTTTTGTTTTTTCGTGTTCTGAAAACAAAAACAAGAAACAAAAACAACTTTTCCTTATTTCTGTTTTTTTGTTTTAAAAACAACTTATTTTCGAAACAACTTGTTTTCAGAACTTGTTTTCGAAACAACTTATTTTCAGAACTTGTTTTCGAAACAACAACAGAAAACATTTACCAAACGAGTTTTTTTGTTCTGAGAACAGAAAACAGTTTTTAAAAACAGAAAACAAACAGACTCAAATGCTAGAAAACACAACAAACTTGTCTCAATTTGAAGTATTACACTAGCACAACGTGAATAATTTTTTGCAGTGTTATTCGATCAGTTACCCAGGTCATATAGAACAAAGATTGTAGGCCACCTTATCCTTTTCTGAAAACAACTCAACTAACATTCTTAGTAATCTATAATGTGTTTGAATAAACGACACTCTCAATCAACCTTCGGAAAGCATTATTAGGGTATTTATGTCATCACTTGATTATCAAACCTGATATAAGACGGAGGCACACTCATCATAAATAGCAACCCAATCTCTCTTTGCACCATCTGATTTTGGATCAACCTTCTGAAGATATTCAGCAATAACCTGGAGGAAAAAAGGCTGAAGTATCAGCGTTTGATGCAGTGGCACAAAATCCTCACAGGCTAGAAGTCCTACTATCAAAAATCCTTCATGAAGAATGCAAATAAATGTAGGTGCACCTATCCGCGCAGACAACAAAGAAATAATATAAACAATGAAAAGGGAAGAAATATTCAAAAAAAAATATACAGATTTTGAAGCACGGACAAAGTAATATAAGATATATCTAAGAGAAATTGTCAATTTTGGTGGGTTAAGAAAATTTGATGATTAGTTTGAGAGAAAAATAATATACTTATCACAAAGAAACATCACTTTTGCATGCAGCACCAGAAGTAAAAGTGTTATAAGAAATGTTATGAAAGACTTGTATCACTAACCCTTAGGTTTTTTAGATCAATATCAAAAAGACCCTTGAGACCAGGCCTTTGCACTTTAACAACAACCTCCTGTCCCTCTAATCTTGCACGATGAACCTGACCTGCATTGGGAAAAGTAAAAGACTTCATAATTCCTTTCTTCTCATCAAATATAACACCAAAAACGTAGGTCCAATTAATCTTGGTTCCTGTACTAATTTCACATGCTTTATATTACAAATACATGTAAAGTAAAACTGTAGTTACCAAGACTTGCAGCAGCTATTGGTTCATAGTCAAATCGATCAAAGATATCACCTATAGGAGCTCCAAGCTCTTCTTCAATAATAGCTAAAGCAGTCTCCGAGGGGAAGGGAGGAACTTGATCCTGAACCCAAAAAAGAGAGATAGCTTAGACCCTATAGAAACACAAGCTTAATACAGTTTTCTAATTCAATTTTAAAATTTTATTATTATTATTATTATTATTATTATTATTATTATTATTATTATTTTCCTGTCATAATTATTATGTCATCAGCTTTCTCAAAGAGCACCTTTTATGCAAAAGTAGATGAACAAGATGTATATCTAATAAGCCAAGAACTCAAGTAAGTATGACAGTGCCACTATAAAATTTTAAGAAAGTTTGTTTCTCAAATAAAAAAAAACTTCACCCTAACAACATGCCTGAATCATAATGAATATGGTAAAATAAATAAATAAATATAAATATATATAACATGATTTCTTAGAAACTATTGGCATTCAATTATCATAAAAATAACTAAAAAAGTTTAGGATTAATGACCTCAGAAACAAATATCCTCATCATAGTTCATGACTGCAAGTTATGAACAAATTAATAGAAAATATTTGCAGTGAAAGGCACACAAGCACAGGCATTCACATATATTGTTTTTATTTTCTATAATCATAATCTGTAGTTTTCATACCTGTTTTTTTCACAAGATGGAATTGTTTTCTCAGGAAGATGTGTTATTAATTACAGTCATAGGTTAAGTCATTCCACTTATTCCAGACTATCAGCATCAATAAGATCACAAGAGGTGAAAAAAATCAAAACTTACTTATAACCATTTTCTTTATTAGGCATGAAAGAAGACCATAACATTAAAAATTTAAAAACAAAAAAGAAAAAAAGAAAGTGGTGAATAGATGTTCTACATCTTAACAGCTAAAAGAGTTGAAGTTTCCAGTGTTATATATCCCTCAAACAAAGAAATAAATGGAAAACAATTCTACAAGCAAAGATTTCCTTTTTCAGGAAAGAATATAATTAATAATAAAATAAATATGAAAGGTGATACAACAGAAACAAGTTCATGTCAAAAAAGCCATAACAGGGCGCTTCTTTATATATTGCGTAAGTTACAGAAAATTAATCTTTAAATGGTGTTCAAAGTAAAATCCAATTTCACCTGAAGTTCTGATAACTGGTCAACATATTCTTGAGGAAGAATGTCCACCCTCGTGGAGAATTGCTGGCCAATTTTGATGAATGTTGGACCTAACCTCAGAATGCTTTCCTTCAGCCACTTTGCAAGGGTCTTCTGCCTTAAGGTTTTCTTCTCCTCAGTCATTCCTCCTGCAAGTAACATCTTTGAATCAAATAAAATACAGATAGTGGCGCCCTAGAATTTCAGTAAAAACCACTTCATGTTTTAGAAGGCTTATTTGTTGTTAGTAAGAGATCTTAAAACTTAAAATGTTGACAATTATAAAAAAAATGAACATCGTAACAAGATCATCCACAAAAATGGTAATGTACGTTTTGAACAACTGTGAGATTAACTGTCAAAGCTTTAGCAAGCACATGGGAGTTGATTGTGTAGCAAGAATCAACTCTAGCTAGCATAACTAACCTGCCATAATTATTACATCAAATTTTTAGACTTCTAGTTCATAGAGATCTATAGGGCTAGGAGAAAATAAAACAGTTCCTAAGGAATATAGTGCCACTCCATTGGTTCGAATAATTATAACATACGACTGGCAAACCTCTATAAGAGAACTTCTGGTTGTTCAACCAAGCCTTAAAGATGAATGTTAGAACAAATCCCCAAATTTCCAAGGTTCTCTGGATTGTCGAATATGTTTTGAATCTACTCCAACGACCTCCAGGTGCAACTGCAACCTGCAAAATTCATATGTTCGTCTGACTTATAGAATCTTAAACTAAGTTAACGACAATCAGAGCTCAAAGCATCAATCAACATCGACGACTCGTACCTCGACCTGTCCGTCTTCAGGTTGTTTGAACCACGCGTCTTCTTTGCCAATCTCCTCTATCCTTTTCTTCCTTCCATCCTCACTCAGTTTGGAGACTTCAACATCTTCCACAAATTCCGCCGTTGCAACGTTTCCGTTCAAATAATTCATTAAGCTTCCATTGCTGACCCTGCTCTCACTATCTACCACGCCGAAGCTACCATTTACGTATCCCTTTATGGATCCATTGCTACCACGATCGCTTTCGCTAGTACCAGCGACTCCATTGTCACTCCATTCTATATCATTCGCTCTTTCCACCACTTCCTCATGCCTCTCTTCAATTAAAGCAGCTGCTTCTTCTTTGATGGCGCGGATTCGCGTACGAATGGAAACACTGTACCTAGGGTGGTGCCTAGAAATAGAATTATATGAACAAAATCTAGAGAGAGCAAGACGACGTTTGGGAGTAATCTGCGGGGAAAGAAAATGGAGTTCGGGCAACGGTAGAGAGGACGTAGCCATAATCAATGCCTGTTAGAGAAGTAATGATCAAATTCTAACCCTAATTCTCATTGCGTTTGAGGTTCAGCTGAAGGGAGGCGAAGAGGTTCGAATGTGACAGTGGAAGAGTGGTGGGAAGACAGAAAGGAGGAAGAAGACAGGGAGTAGCAAAAAAATGAAAGGAGGGAAAGGATGGAGATAAACATGACACGTGGCAAGTGGGAAGATGAGCCATGGAAGTTTGGGAGATTTTCATTGGTAGTGAGTTTCGCGGTGTTTTCTTGAGCTGTTTTTTTTTTTCTTCTGGTACAGAAAGGACGCCAAAAGGCTAATTCATGCTAAGGCGGGGAACAGCTTTGCCCCTCAAATCATCCAAAAGAATCTTGCCCAGAGATCTGGGCGGGCTGTTCAAAAGGTGAAGGCCCAAGTCCTAGTTGTGGGCTTCGTTAATCTCTCTTCAAAGGCTGTTTGATGTCGAAGACGAGGCTGCTGCCCCGGTGTATTTTGTCTGGTTCCTTCAAGCCCAGATCCGTAGCCAGTTTAAAATCTATCTTGAGCTGAGTTGAAACACACAACAACTCAACTAGCATGTGGAGGCTTTCGCTTGCGTGAAATTTATTTGTACGCTACGTGTTACGTGACGGGTTGACGAGCGGACTTTCTGTCTTCTTTTCTTTTTTTGAACAAGTGTCTTGTTTAAATTGACAGGCAAGAACAAGATTAGATTTCATAATTTGGTCCATTAACACAGGCCCAAGTTTACCCAAAGATTAGAATCAATTAAGAAAAAAAAAACCTTACAATTTTTAGAGTTTAATCTTGAGATTTTATTGTTTAGGGTTATATTTAGAGTTTAAAATTTAAAATTATTACTTTTAAAAGTTTTAATGTATAAGATTTTTAAAATTATAAATTTTAAAATTTATTGAACGAATCAGAGTTTATTAAAATTTAAAATTATTAAAGTTTATGTTTGCGATTTAAAATTTTAAGAATAAGTGTGTTGTAGTTATAAATAAAATATTTTTTCTGTTCAATATAACAATATTAATTATTTTTCATTTGAATCCTCCATTACTAACACTTATTCTGCTAAAATTTGTGTACCTCCATATGATATCTTCGTTATTCTTTGCTTGCGAGAAAAAAAAAAAAAAGGAATATGAAAACTCTCCAACAATATGGGTGAAAAGGAAAAGGATGAATAATTGATAATTAGTTTGTTTGAAAAAATTTGCAAAACAATGAAAGTATAAAGTACAAAGACACATCGTGTCAAAATTCTAATGACATTATACAATCCGGTATTATAGAGAACACGAGGAATACCGAGGCAAGTGAAGGGCTTAAGCCACCTACTACCAACTTGAGAAACTATTGAGTGCAATCACACCCTAGAAAGTATAAAATATAAAAAAAAGAGTAATAAATAATTAGTCTTCATAATTTGAAGAGAATCTTCTTACTATTAAATACGGCCTGCTGAGGTTTTGAGAGCATCGTCGCCTACAATCTTCCTTTCCACGTTCCATACTTGTGATTGCGATATTATCTGACTTTCTAGCAATCCGTGGAAGCCGGCGAGTGTGCGATCAGATCTGCAAATGGTATATATAAATAAACTAGTTAAGACAGACAATGCAGTTCCAACTTCTGCAAATTGTTTTATGCAGTTGTCAATAATCCTCGAGCTACAGGCATAAGCACAAGCGCACACTATTTATAATCAATCATTATGTTATCTCGCTTCATGAGTTCATGGATTTAGCTGTGAACAAATGCAGACGCAGTAAAACTCAACTTCTTATGCACTCAGTTGACCAAACTCACTACAAAACATTAGTTTCTCGACAAGAATATCATAAACAAATAAATTTTTGAGTCTAAAAAAGTAAGCAAGGATTTTGGATTTAGCATTTTACAGTTACCCACGTGCAAAAACCTGCCTAATTGTACTTGAAACAGTGCATAGTCGCCGGATAATTATAGTGACGCAGAGCATTCTATATAGATAATTTCAATTGTTCTTAATAGCAGAGATCGAAACAGAGGCGTAGCTAGCATACAAAATGACCAAAAGAAAACCAAGAGTAGAATCACACTAATGCATGTTGGCTAAGCTAATGATGACATTGATGTAAAACAGTATAAACAGAACCTAATATTAAGCCCAGGGGATTCATCAGAAACCGTATATTATATAAGGTGATTATTGTCTTAGATTTGAAGGACAAAATGTAGTTTTCTTTCCATATCAAAGATTATACCCGGTGTATTCTTAATAATATATAATTATGGCTTTGACTCACAACTTTTCAACTCTGTCAAACCATAATAACAGATCATTATTATGAATTGATAATGCACTCTATTTATTTTCCATAATTTGAGAGAACACGTAAGAGCCGGTTCAATTTATTTATTTATTTTTAATAAATGCATGGTAGGTGAAGCTTCACAAGGTTCCATGTGTCAGAAGCCTGTTCGATTGCTTTTCTCTGAGGTTCTGATATTTTCTGCCAGGGAGACTTGACAACATATTCGATTGGAACTAAAGTGTCTTCTTCTTTTTTTGTGTATTTTTTTTTTCTCTATCCTAATTTAGCTGAACATTGGCTTCTTAGTTGCGTTGATGCAAGGAGTCAGGTAGAGAAAAGTAGAAAAAAGGGGGCTGGAGGGCTTCTTCTTCTTTTCTTTTTCTTTTTTTGAACAAGTGGGACGGGGGTTGAGATGCCTTGAGATGATACTCTGTTGCAATATGTAATGTGATGAAAGAATCTGAGAGAGACAAAGGCAAAACAAAAGTAGAGCAAAGCGCAAAGCATATGTGCTAGTGCCTCGTCTTTTTTATCCCCTTTTTCAAGCTGTACAAATATACCATATGCACTGGTACGAAAAGAAACACGGTATAGGTTCAGGTCAAGAGTCCTAAACCAATGAAATAACCAGCATCAATTAAGAAAAGTACCTTGTCTTTTAGCAGACCATTTTCCATAGTCATCCTCTCGTCACTGAGCTTGTAATTTTGAACAACGACCGTTTTTACATTAGTTTTTATAAGTCTATCTGGAAAGCATTTCTCTTTTTCTAGCGTAGCTACCAAAGATGGTCCCAAGGGACATACTGAATAGTTTGGGAAACCCCAAAGCAACAACTTTGATCTTGATCCAGTGAAGCATCAAGATTGGAACTTGAACTTTGAATTTTCTTTCCTCTTCTGGCCCCCATTATTTGATTTAAACTACATACCAAGCTGCCACAAGGTTCTAGAATGATGATTATTTGATGGACATTATTGCCGCCATTGACCCTTTCTAGTTGCCCTTTTTTTTCCCAATTTAAATAGAGATCTTGTATATATTACTCCTGCAATGGCTGAACATAAAATGACATAAACTAATAGTTCTTACAATTTGTTATCTGCCTAATTAGTTTCTCAATCTATGCATGGTCCTCATTGAAAATTAGGAAGAAAGAAAAAAAAAACCACCGAGATTGAGATCATCAAAATTATATCTCTACTTTAATTAGAATTAGTTTATTTATGTTAAGGCCTGAGAAATGAGAATTCCGCAATATAAAAGGCCATCCTTTGAGATTCTTTTCATCACCGTTTGCTTTCATCCCGTATTCCATTTTTCTACACGAAATCCCCTTTCCGCTTTTACTTTTTATACCTCCCTCACTTCTGCTAGCTTATTAAAAGCCCCAGCAGCCACGAAGCACTTGTGCTTCTACTCTTCCAGTTCCACTCATACACAAGCCTCTTTACCAGTTTCACTTTCCTCTATTCTGCCCAAAATGACTGGGAAGAGAAACCAGACCAGCCCTGTGGGAAGCCCAACATCAGGGAACATCTCTGATAGCTCTTCGAAAGAGCAAGACCGATTCCTCCCCATCGCCAACGTTAGCCGTATCATGAAAAAGGCACTCCCAGCCAATGCCAAAATCTCAAAGAAAGCCAAGGAAACAGTCCAAGAATGTGTTTCTGAGTTCATAAGCTTCATCACTGGCGAAGCATCTGACAAGTGTCAAAGAGAGAAGAGGAAGACAATTAACGGGGATGATCTTCTGTGGGCTATGACAATACTGGGGTTTGAGAACTATGTTGGACCCTTAAAGAGCTACCTTAACAACTACAGGGAAACAGAGGGAGAAAAGAGTTGTATAGCTGGACAAGAAGATCACTCTGCGACAGAAGCAAATGATCAAGGGGTAACTGAAATCAACAAGTTGACTAATTCTGTATCAAACAAGGAAGACTTCCCCAATTGTAATGGCGGATTCTATTCTGTTATGTCTCAGGGGACTCCAAATAGCTTGACAGAGTTAGGAAGGGTCACCGGTTACCGAGGGAGTTCCATTAACATGGGTTTTGTTCATAACGCACTTCACAATGACGCAGATGCAAATGGGGACAGGTTGAAGGCAGCAAACCAACGTTACGGGGTTCAATGGTAGATATAAGAACTAAGGAGTCCCCAATATATGAAGATTTTATTTTCTAATTTTCGTTGTTGATGAAGCAGACCGGGCGCGAATCAGTTTATTTGCTTAAAATCCTCTAGCTAAATTATTTAGTTACTATAATAATGTCACAGAGGTTGGGGCTCTACTAAATTAATTAGTGATTTTTCCATGATCATGGCAGAATTTTCACCAATATCTCCAAATTACATTAAGATTAGGAAGCAAGAAAAGAAGAACTGGGCATGCAGATGCCTCTTCTTTATTTTATTTTCTTAGCGTATGCAGCTCTACATTTAGAGTGTGTTTGGTAAGTATAATAAGTTAACTTATAGCGTATTTGACTAACTTATAAATTTATTTGACCAAATTAGAAGTGTTTGGCAAATGAACTTATTTAGGTAGCTTATAGCGTTTTATTATACGCTACTTTGAGTAACTTATAGCTATTAACTTATAGCGTTTATAATTTTATTTTATTTTATCTTTGTTATTTTATTCAAATTCCAACACTATTATACTTATGATCCTTGATGTAATTTATTGATCTTCAAATTTTTTGTGTGCACTTTTTTTCTACTAATCAAGTGACACTTCCCAAAATTGGGTGAATTTATATTTTTAGAATACTGATGAAAAATAATCACAGAGTAAAAGAGAAAAAAAATTAAAACTAACAAATTATATTCTTGTATTTTTTGAGATTACATAATGAAATATAATTACTAACAAAAAATAATAAATTTTATATAAATATGTACTTTTATGTCATTTTACACTTATCAGCTAATTCAATAGTTAATTTTACCAAACAATTCTAATTCAATAAATTAGCTTAATAGCTTTTAGCTATCAGCTAACAGCTTTCAGCTAAAAATTAGCTTTTAAACTTTCAGTTAGCTTTTTAGCTTTCAGCTAATTTATCAGTTATTTTTGCTAAACATAGCTTAGCATATCAAATACCACTTTTTTTTTAATAGGTCTTGCTAAGATCAATTTGTTATCATTTGATAATAAAAAAAAGTTCATTTTTTTAAATATCAAATATTATTTTATCTCAAAAACTTCTATCATTTCCAGCAACAAAAAAATATTAAATGGAGATGAAAGTGGCAACTTTAAGTAAAAGTTATCACGGAGTCTATGTGATGCCCAGAGAAACAAACATGTCCTTGAATCTTGATATAGCCACTTATGCTAATGGTGAAAATTTACCATTCCACTTATGTATAAAAGTTTCAAAAGAAAAATACACACATTTTTCAGTTTATTATTTTTTAATTAAGTCTAAATCATCAAGTTATCATGAAACATGCTACTGTCGCAAACATGACAGTCAACTTCCATGAGAGACAATTGTGTGAAAGTTGGAACTTGGAAGGCAAAAATATTTTAAAGACTCAATTATTTAATAATTTATCTATAAATTATCTGTGCTTCCGTTAAAGTGAATACAAAACTATTAGTTTTTTTATTCAAACGGGATTTTTTTTTTTTGGACAAATTCAAAGGGAATTTTGCTTCAAACGTATTACTCCCCCTCCCTCCAAATAATTAGGTAACCGCATTTGAAAAAAAAAAAAAAAAAACCCACTGTCAAAGTACAAAACTATAAACAGAAATTTTGGGTTTTTAATATCTACATACTAACGAAACAGGTATAGATTCCCGACCGTGCAATTGGATTAGGATTTTCGCCGCAACTTCAAGGTAAAGGTAAAAAAGGAAATTACATGGATGTTGGACGTTTGAAGTTGGTCTTTTCCTCTCGCCAGTGTTTCATGGATATTCCTTCCCCATCTACTTCGCAACTCCGCGACTGCGATGATTGCCTTCCAATGCATGAAATTGCGAACAGGGAGGACAAGGGCACCGTCATCATAAATTCTGAGAACAATTGCTCGCCTCCCAAGGTCGAGATTTATCCCCCAGGACCGTTCAATGGTGAGGTAAAACCCCTCAATAAATGCAAGAAGAAAACTTTAACGAAGAAGAGGGTGGCTTTAGATGTTTCCGAATTGCCATCTTCGTCATCCTCTCCTCATTCTTCAATGAGTTCATCACACAGGGGTATAAGTGTAGCACATAAACGACGAAACCCTAGAGTCTTGGTTCGCCGCAGTAGAGGTGACGTAGCCGCGATTGGGTATCCTCTTGGAATGTCATTCGCGGCTGTTCTGGCTCAGGTGAGATATTATATATATATATATATATATATATATATATATATATATATATATATATATATATATATTTACCGTCGAATTTATTCTGGTAATTTACTCGTTCGGCTCATTTATACGTGGCTGTGAATCTGAAAATATTTACTTTTGATAACTGGGGATTGTCTATAATGACAAATAATGCCATTAAAGCTGATCTTTGGTCGTGCTCTTCTTTTTTCAATTGAGAGCTAGAAGAGTTATCATAGCTTCCAATTTCAAATCTTTATAATGTGGTTCTTAGCGTTGATATTTGCTTAGTTTAACGGAAGATAATTTTCAGTTTTTCCTCTTTTGGGTTCAGCCCTTCACCGACTCAACCAGGTTTAAGTTATGTATCGTCGATTATTGCGGTGTTGTTTTGGGGAAGTTGGTTTTTCACACCAGTAAAGAAACGTTTAAAAGGGTTTCACCTTAGTAATTTTGATACAGCTTCTTTCTTCAATTTCTTCGTCGTCTTCTTCTCCTCAATCTCTTTTCCCCTCTTTATGTGCACTTGGAAGTTTATTTTTGTTGCATTTGCCTTTAAGTAGATTACATTGACCATCTTCCAGGTTTAAAAAATTACACTCCTCTCCAATGCACTTCTATGCCTAATCCAGGAGTGTACCCTAGTTGCCTTTAAATAAAATATATGAAACGTTATAGCTTGAGAGGTTTTGTTATTTTTACATGCTCTTGGTCTTTGAAGTTTTCTTGGAATATCCCAAAGCAAATGGAGAGACTGTTGTATGCCTGCCGTGAAGGATGTTTCAATGGTGCATGAGTTCTTGGCACTTGTGCAGCAATGCAGCCCATTCCATGTGTCTGCTTGTCTACACGCAAGGCTTTCTGCTTTTTTCCTCACTACATTTTTGACCTTCTCTCACTGTTCACTTTTCTTTTTCTCCCTCTCTCTTCAATAACTACTTGGATGGTTTTGTCTGTGTTCAGTAGATATGAATGGTATGGGATTAATTCATATATATAGCTCGATTTTAGGCCTTGAATAATCTTAATGCCTTGAATCTTGCCACAAATAAAATTCAAAATTGATGCTTCAGTCTTGCTTCTCTTCCTAAACCCCATTTAGCATTTACCCTCTGATACCAGTAAGATATGCTTTATACTAACTCTTGTAATGTACTTTCTTTACTGAGAGACAATGCTTGAAGCAATAAATTCCGATGTTGGTAAGTATTATACGCTTTACTATTATTGCTTGATGGTTGATATGATGCAGGGGTTTTTCTTGTTTTAGGTTTTGTATAGAAGAGATGCAGCAGCTGAAACGATGTCTCCCGATCATCTTTCATTGGTACTTTTCTTGCCCATTTCAAACACTAACTTGAACATTGACTCTAACTTTTGGTTTCTATGCTTTCATTGACTATGGTATGTTCAATTATAAAGCAATTCCATTGATGACTTGGATTATTAATCATAGTAAAATACGACAAAATATAATCTATCAATGGAATCATCTAGATGATATGATTCGAGAATTATCCTGTTATTGTTGTGGATGGATAAGTTAATTAGCACAATGAGAGGCAAATTCCATAATCCTTTATATGCTGATTATTTTTATTAGATTATGATTTAAACCTTTGCCTGTGTTTGTGTAACTTGCAGATGTGCATGTCAGCTGTCAGAGAATCTCTAGCCAATGTAAGCCAGATATAATTGCTGATTCTCCCTTATATTGTGGTTCTACTACATTTCTCTAGCAGTTCATGTCAACATTAAGCTAGTTCTTTTTGCTAAAATAATGTCTACTTGCCACTTGTTTTGATTACTTATCTGGCCACAGGTTTTTGGAGACAAGCTAGACGGTTTGGCAAGGAACTTTGAACAATCTTTTGGTAGCACTTTGAATACTCTTAGACTAATTTATGATTCACCAATTAGAAAAAAAGGAAATAACTTTAATAATATGAGTATGGAAATTCCAACTTCTGAATGTGCCCTTGACGAAGGATATTGCTCAAGGGATGTTGTCATAGAGGATGGTCATTCAGATACAGTATCGCATGCTGAAATCCAAGATAACTCAAATGGTTATGAAGAGGTCAAGGAGAACTTTTCCTTGGATCCAGTTATTCACGATCTTACTGTGCATGAGCAATCAAACCAAATGGTTTGTTTTTCTCCATTTTCTTCTGGGTCTGAAACTAATAATTCCATGATTACTGCTTTTAAGAAATCTGTGATGGAGCAAAGTCGATCTAATGACCTCAAGGCATTAGAACTTGGCCTTACAATGGAAAAATTGAAATTGAAGGAGACCCAATTAGCTCTCAACTACGATTTAAATCATTTAGAGAGATCAAAGTTAGCAATGGGAATATCAAAGGCATCTTTTAAAGCTGAAAAGTTCAAAAACCAGTTAGAAGATCAGAGACATGGTGAATTGAATAAGAAGTGCATAGACTGTCTTATCGCTGGTCTGCTTGTTATGTCATCCTCACTTATGTATAGTGCTTATGTTTATTCCTATCAACGGATTGCTGAAGCGACTGCATCATGCACACCTTTAACTAAGGCAAGCTTCATTCTTTATTCTGGCTCCATTTGGGTTAGCATTTATAGGAAGAGTTAGTTAAGGTTTCTGCAATATGAGTTGGATCTATAATTAACTCTATTGTGCTTTGACTAATTTCTCTAATCATTTTACTGGCTGCTTTTTTCATGACCGTTCATTGAGGGAACTTTTCGATGAGTTATGAACTAGCTAGTAATGGAAACTTATGTTAATCTTGGTTAGCAATTCTCTGTAATTGCGGGAAGAAAATATTTAATATGAATCATGTGGTTCAACTTATCTTCAGACTAGAAAACATTGTGTTTGAGATCGTCCAGTCTAATTTTTTGGAGTACACCTGTGTCATGATGAAATGTTCATCTGATCTCTTTTCTAATGTAAATTATGATGTACATAGGACAGCGCTGTGGTGATTTTAGCTTTTCTTTGCTTAATTAAAAAAAATGTTAATGATGTTTTATTGTATGGTAGGAATTTAACTCGTGGTGGACTCCCAAGTCAGTGGCCACTTTCAATTCAAGATTGAATGTTTTGTGGTGTCAAGTTCAAGTTATGAGCCGAATGGCGTTTGGTGTGTCAATGGTTTTTGCAATTGCATATTTGCTCATCCAGCGTTCAACAACATCAACCCAGACAATGCCGGTTACTTTGATCCTTTTGCTGTTAGGAGTTGCTTGCGGGTATTGTGGGAAGCTGTGCGTAGATACTTTGGGAGGGAGTGGTTATGTGTGGCTTTTATATTGGGAGATTCTTTGCTTGCTGCATTTCCTATCACTTGTCTGCACATCAACTTTGTTCGCAATCCTCCATGGACCTCTCACTACCCCACAAACAGTCAAGGGGAATATAATATTTCCGTATTGGATTCGCCGATTTTTGTTTTATGCTACTTTGCTCGTATTTCTACCATTATTTTGTGGTCTCATGCCTTTTGCTAGCCCTCATCAATGGAAAGATCATTTTTTATTGAAGGCGTCAGAATATCTGATTGATTCAAGTGACTAAAGCCAGTTTGGTTATGTGAAAAACCTTGTTGTATCTGCCCACAGCTGGGATTCTTTAGCTCATGTATTATTTATTTTCTCTCGGTAGCATACCAACTCTAGTCTATGAAACATTTTTTTTTTCTAAATATGATGGAGGTCCGAGGATAAAATTGGCTCCTCCCTATTCTTAATCTTAAAGGATGAGATTATGATCATTTGAGTTGAAAGGCTTTTTCTTTACTAAGAAATCAGGCGGTGTTACATGAACTTATCACCAATCAATTGGATCATGTAAAGGATAATATAAGCCATAGAAACCCTTCTCAATGATATAACATTTGAACTCAATTTACGAATATTGCATGTTCTCACCGCCCTACAATTTCAATCTATGCTGGATCCACCTTTTTTTAATTTAAAGATGTGATGCTATATTAACTGGAATGTTCTTAGCAGGAGAATCCGTATAGATCCCAATGTTGTAGCAAAACCCATACCTATCATATTTTCTAAGATTTGAAACTTGTTCGACAATTTATACTCTAAATATTGTCCAGACGTTTTGTCTCCCATGGTCTCGTAATTTTTCAGAATTACGAGATTACATTCCTATGTCATATAGGACTATTATGCCACTTGGACTTTGATAATTCGGATACAATATGTGGCATCCCAATGTTTGCATGCATCATTTACTTGCGTCGTACACATCAGAAATGTTTTCAGGTGCTTTCTGAACAAAGTTTGCACGCTTGATCTTACCAATCTATCGAAACTCAGTGGCTTGTTCATTGACAATTTGTAATGGAAAATCATCGTTGCCAACGGGCTTTAATGTATCGTGAACAATACATTTTTTCAAAGGAAATGAAATCCAAGAAAAAAAAAATGGATCTTAGGACTACCCTATAGCTCATTCAAGGCATCCATCAAATTGTCCTTTCCAGGGTCTAGTACAAAGATAACGAATCAATTACTTCATTTAGCTTCTAAACAAAGTTTTGTCATACAACTAATTTTGGAAAGGAAATGGAATTAAATCAGAAGAGAAGACCAAGACAAACAAGAGCCACAAAAATTGCAGCTCCTGAATTTTAAAGAAATTCTCTACAAATTGGAAACTCAGAAATATCTTATATATTCTAATTATCTTAACTAATTCGCTTCACAAGGATTTCTGAGCTACAATTTTACATGGTATGTTCCTCGGGACACCTATACTGGCAAAGAAAATTTGACGAGGCACCAGGAGTTTGCCTCCTGAACTTCATAAATAACAAAATCTCTGTTGTAGGTAAAGGAAGCAAGCAAAACTTGAAACCATTATTGTATTGGGGCCAATTACAGAACCTCATGAGCCTTTCCATAATACCTGTTTATGAATGGGGACTGCGACACAAAGAATGACGCTCTCAGTGATTAACAAGAAATTTTATGACAGGACAGAAGTATAGCTTGAGTAGCAACCATTCCTATCCTTGATAATCTACATTTGTATGTGATTTACTCAGACATTCATGCCAAGGAACAGACAGTCCTGATGGTAAAACAGATTAAATGGGATGTAACTTGGGGGAAGAAAATGGTTATCATAAAGATGTTATGCTTTCCCTCCTATATGTTTTAACTTTTAAGCAGCCTCAAATTCAATGCGAACCAGGTAGACCAAAGAAAAAAGAAAACAAAAATAATAAAAAAAAAAACTTTTTTTCTAAATACTATCAATAATTGAAAACAAGTCAGCCAATATTATATGAATTGATAATTGGGTAATAGTGAAGATTAGGACTGATTTTTTCAAAGAGACGATAGAAATAATGTGGATAATAGTTCTACAATTTCTCCCTTCTAAATATTTGGACTAGCTAATTGCATTTTTTCTGTACAAACTTTATCCTTTTTCCAGAAGTCTTAACTTCTCTATGAAACATCCGAACATGAAAATAGAAATAGAAATTTTTTTTTGACATTATTACCCATTGACATCTCCCCTATCACTAATACATACATACTAAATGCTTGCCATTCTTTCTCAATGGACATTACAAGTCTGAAACCTCAATGAAGGAATTTACCAATTTTCAGGGCATAAACTAATGCCTTGAAGACAATTAGATTAGGATGTTTGCAGGATTTGAATCACCTACCTTGACATTTGATACATCAGGTGTATCTGGTGTTTGCACCGGGTAGAACTTATAAAATCTCATATTCTGAAGCGCAGTTTTACTTTCCTCACTCATTTCTTCAATTGCTTTTCTTCGAGCTTCCCTTGCCTAAAAAGGTATAGGTTATATTGCAGAAAACAATAACGGTATGCAGATCAAATAGCACCAAAATACCTGTTTATTAGCTTTCTTTGCCTCCCGAACTTTTTCCTTCACAAATTCCTAAACAATAAAAGGATCAACATAACTTAATGCTAAAAGATATGGAAAATATAAAACTACTATAAATATTCTATTACTTGATACCTTGAAAGCATCTTTTTGATCTTCCAATAACTCCTCCTCCTCTATGAGTTTATCAGTGAACTCCTGCAGAATATAGAGTAATTTAGTGCATGAGGACCTTGTCTATTGCTATTGTGTTTTGTGGTTTTCCATTTTTTTCCCTCTCTTTATTAGGAGGGAAACAAGGGGGAGAAACACAGACAGAGAAATGAGAAATAAAACATCTTCTCATATGTCTCAAACCCCCATCCCTCAATGCAGATATGCCAAGATTTTCAGAACTACGAGGCGACTTGCAATATGACAAGCAAACAAACATTAAAATTCCAGCAGGATAACGTCAGGTATCATGAAAATTGCCTATTATATGTGTACATGAAAACTACAACATCTAGGTGGCTTAATCTTACATGTTTTAAACTACAAAAATCAATAAATTAATCATTTACCTCAAGCTCATCCAATTCCCAATCAAATTCACAGAAGACCTACATCAAACAAAAAATATGTGAATTTACAGAAAACTAAATCTGGCACTAACCTACCCAATTTGTCAACAAAAAATCACTCAGAAGATTCAATATGTATTCATATTGTATGAAAATTAGATCCCAACTCCCAAGCAGTTCAACGACTTTCAATTCACTTGGAAAGTTTTCTCTATCTTAATTACCGGCTTAGACTCTGCTGGAAAAATTATTTGAACCTCAGTGCTCTGTTCAAGTTCTTCTTCCTTAAAGGGTTGGTAGAAATCTGTGAAACAAATAGCTGTTACAAACAACTATCCTTTGCAAGTGCTTAAGCATAGACTGATGATGAATCAATATGCCTCTAACAAAAATAAGTACTAACAATTGACCAGCCATATAACGATGTCCTCAATATTCGACAATTGTCTCAGAGAATTTCATGATAAAATAATATAACTCTTAATCCAATTTCATAATAATGGTTAAAATGTGAGATAGTTATCTTCTTCACACTATAAGATATAACTGACATACATATTCACGTGAACAACTAAAATATTATAAAACAAGAAGACTCACAAGGCAAGCAGTACTCATATTTCTTTAAACGGTCCAACTTCAGGTGTTTTAAGGCAGTCCTGTACCACATAGATTCATGAGAAAGGTAAGATAAAAGTCATTCAAAACATGTGCTATATCATGGCTCAAGAGTGCAGGGATGGAAAATCTTGCAAGCAAAATTTAACTAGCAGTACCTGTCAGTTTCAATATTTTCACACATTCATTGCACAAGGTTCAGACATTACTCTCCAGAGATCAAGACAGTTATTCAATGTAGGTAAAATGTGGTTAAATATGACAAATATTAAAATGTTGAACCTATTTCCACATCTAAAAGCCCAGCCATGGAAAATGTTACACACCACTAAGAAAAACTCTTTCCAAAATATACATAGATCTATGTCATGAAAGTACAGTGAATACATTAAACAAGAAAAGCATGCAATGGAGAGTAAGCCCTTGTAAACATCAAGAACCATTTAGATTTTAAAATACTTCCCGGCCACCTCCCTCAGCAGCATCTTGAAAAAGTATTGTTAGTCATCAAAGGCATGTTGAAAGTTGAAGCGTCTGAATGCTAATTTAAAAAACTAAGGATAATTTGGCTATTTAAATAGAATAGGAAATCAGTATGACATGGACCAACAAGAAACGACATGATAGGCCTATAGCTCATAAAATTTAACCTGAAGAATGACAAAGGACAGTAACTATAAACTAAGACAAAGAGAGGAGGTAGAAGATCAAAGTTATTGTGGGATGAGAACCTTTCAACATAAAGTAAATATTCCTGAACACATTATACATTTAACACTATAAGAGAAAAAAATTGGGGCAATCAAATCAATATTCTCAATAGTACTGCAAGACTCATCATGATAACTGAAAGTCTAAAACAGGATATAGAATACAGACAGGAAGGGAGGGACAACAGAGTGAAAGCAATACCTTCGTTGGGTGCAACTTAAGATAAATATTTGAGACTTTAGCCTATCAACTTGGCTTTCTCTGTTGAAGACATAAATTTAATTAAAAGGATTTCAGAGATTATGAGAATGCAATGTTTCATAAAAAATATTTCAAAAAAAAAATCACCAATATTAAACCAAGTGGGTTGAATACCTATCTTCCAGGGGGATATATGGAACCCAGTCCATTTTCATTTGTTTCATGGGAATTATTTCTTCAGCCTCCCTCTGAACTGAGTTAATTCCAATTTTATCAGATGGTGGGAAAGGTGATACGACCTGTTTACAAAAGTAAGCAGTAAACTGTTAAAAATAAAAATTAGAAACCATCAATATTGATATACGGTTAATTCTAACATTTACAACTGTGAAATGATATTTCCATACAACAGCTTAACACCCAAAAAGTAACCATGATGTTAAAGTTTATACCCAAGAATCAGGTCCTACACACAAATCACAGCAAAAAGGCACATATAATTGCATATTTGTAAGATCAGTTAATTCCATGCAAGATTTTATAAACAATAATTAAATTAGCCAACACATATATTTTATCCTGATGTAGGCATAATACAGTTTGACAACTTACAGCTACCACAACAGGTATGCATACAACTTTACTTTCACCTTTATATGAGACCAATTGAGCTGCAAATGTCAAATGGATAAGATGTAAGATGAAAGACCAAACAAGGGGAATCGGCTATAAAGCAAATTCAAGTTGATTCCTCACAAGAAGTTGAAAAATTGAAGTTTGGAAGCTACTTACGCTCAGTGCAACCAAAGAGGTAAACTTTTTTCCCATGAAGAACTCCACCCTCTTCAAATGCATTCTGAAAACAATTTATTAATTTGTCAATTATCAGCATTTCATCAAGTTAAGTAGTTAACTTCTGGTGACAAAAGCTGGAACTTCAACATAGAACATCAATTGAATTCTAAAAGACATGATACTCACTTCTAGATTAGAGAAATTCCACTTGAATTGATAAACAGTATCCAATTGGTCCCACTGGAAAAAGAAGATATGAGGCAGTGAGAACAATTCGGGACAACTATCAATTTCTAAAAGAAAAGCTACTAATTTTACAAACCTCTGTTCCAACAGGGAAGGTTTCCCTCCATAAGTCTTCCTACATAAGACAGGTTAACAAAGATTATCAGTAAAACCAATAACTAGTCACGCTGGATGACTACAAGGTCAATGAAGCAAGTTTTGAGGATTTTACTACGAAGTGACACCACTAAGTTTGAGGACAGTATCAAGATGTTTTGATCTATTTGATATATCCCATGACGCCATATCCATACATGCAATGCAATTAGCCGAGATTGAAAGATCGGATTAAAAGAAATTAGCAATATATCAGGTGGATAATGAATGTTCCTGTAAAACATCTTTAAAGAATAAAGAACCTTGCAATTATTCGTCCACCATAATGTTCTATCAATAGAAATAATCTAAACAGCTATATCCATGGTTCGACTTCCAAAGTAAGGCTACCATTATTTGCCAAACAAACAAAGTTCACAAAGCTTTAATAAACAAAGAAAACTGAAGCTGATTGGCTATTGCCCTATTTGGTTGCATATTTAATCACATAAAAACACTCACATGTCACAAACCATCACCTTGGCTTGGGCTACCGGGAAACTATTACCAGTTTTAAATGTTTCGTAAAAGCCTGACTAATTTCGACACAGATATCAATACTACGACCAAGCGATTGAAACGTTTCACACGTACCCCATCCATGCCAGATAGCAAACATAAAAAAAAAAAAATGAATCACAAGAAACGCTCAGAAAACTGAATGGTCCACAATGTGCACATATACGTGAAAGTCTCGGCATGAATAGCCCGTTCAAGAACACACATAGCCAAATCAAACCCCAAACATATTCGATAGAAGATAGAAAGCTACGTAAAAATAGTTAGTAAGTTGGGTGTACCAAGTTGCGCTTGTCCTCGAGGTACTCAGGCTCGGACTCTGGCTTGGATGCCTTAACTCGCTTAGCTCGGGAAACTGTTTTGCTGGATTGCTTCTTGTTTTCTTCGGCTGGTTTGGCTTCTTCGTCCCGTCTCGTCTTCCTCGTAGCTCCTTTCCTCATTGTATGCACAGTACAGAATGTAGAGCGAGAGAAGATAATTTGAAGAGAGAGAAAAATAGGGTTTGGGGCGTGAACCGAAGGCGCTGGATCCGGATTCAAATGTAGGAAGAGAAAAAGAAAATAGAGAGAAATTAAAATGAGGGTTTTAGGCGTGAGATCAACGCCAGCGGTCCAAATTTTGAAGAGAGAGAAACACTGTTTTCTGAAGAAAGTAGAATGTAAAATACATATGACGTTGCCAATTTTCAAATTTGATGCTACAGTGATGTGAAGTCCCCGTCTACCTAACGGACAGGACAACGTCGGCTAAGTGAAACCAAAAAAACCACAAATATGGGGCTGTGTTCTGGTGTGCGTATCCTGCATCTGGTATTAGATCCTTTTGCCCATTGAGGCATTGACAGCTTGCCGCTTCATGGTTTGCAACGGATTTGGCGGTATTCCCATTTTGAATCACGAACCACGTACACCAATGTGGGACACGGATTGCCATAAGGCACAGTAGGACGTGCTGTGTTCAAAACGCAGCCTTTTAGTTACGTTTTGAATTTTTTTAATTTTTTTAATTTATTTTTAATATATTTTTTAAATTTAATTTTTTTAAAAAAATTAATTAAAAAATTATTTTAAAAAAAAAGTAAACTGAAAATAAAGTATAAAAATAAAATAATTTTTTGTTGAAATTTTCTATTTAAATTTTTAAAGAAATTTTTTTATATAATTTATTGAAAAAAATTATAATTTAAAAATAAAAAAATCCAAATTTTCAAAAAAAATTTATATAATTTATGTTTATTTTCTCATTTTTAATATATTTTTTAAATTTATTTTCAAAATTTAGTTTTAAATAATTTGGATTTTTTATTTTTAATATATTTTAAAATTTTAATTTTTCAACAAATTACTTAAAAAATTAAATAGAAAATAAAATTTTAAAAATTTCAACAAAAAATTATTTTCAAAAAATCTTTTATTTTTATAGTTTATTTTTTCTTTAATAAAAAATAAATTTTTAAATGATTTGTTAAAAAAATATATTAAAAATAAATTTAAAAATATAAATTTTTTTAAAAAATAAATTAAAAATAAATTAAAAAAAATAAAAAAATTTCAAAACGCAGTTTTGCCTTATGGCACAGGAGAGGATCTATGTCCCACCAATGTGTCATTAATTTCTCTTTTAAGTTGGTGCATCTAGCGATATTTTTTTAAATTATTTAATAAATTTTACATTATTAAATTATTATTATTTTTTAAATAATTTTATATTTTAATAATGTAAATCTCAAAAATTTATTAAATAAATTTTACAAATTATCTCATATTTTTTATATTTTATTTTATTTTTATTTTTATTTTTAATTAAAATATTAACTAATTTATATTTTAATTTTAAAATAATAAATAATTAAAAAAATTTAAAAAATAATACAAACTTATTTTAAATAATATTTTTTTATAACAATAATTAAAAATGATCAAAAATACATAACATGATATAATTAAAAAAAATACATAATATTATATTAACTAATTTTATGTGATTCTCTAATCATATTACATAATATTTTGTGATATTGACATTGTCTTTCTGTCATCTCAGATGTATCCTTGAAGAAGATCTCTAACTCCTTTAATTTTAACTCTTTCTCTTTTAACTTATTTTCTTCATCCTTAATTCGTACGAATTTTACTATGATAGTCATTCTTTGATCATATGCTTCTTGTATTACAGTAAAATCGATATTGTCAAAAGAAATTTCAACTAATTTTTCTTTACCCTTTCTTTTTATTGCCTTTTTTTCCATTGGACAGACTAAAGTAGGTGAGTTTGAGTCGTATGTGCATTTAAATGAAATCCTCTGATTAGAAGATGATGTGTATGTTTCAGAAATAGAAATCTTTGTTCTTTTAGAAGAACTCTCACTTGATTCTGCTGTCAATTTAAATTTATCTTTCAGTAGTCGTCACGCATATTCAAATTTGAATTGTTTACTCTCATTTTGAGAAAAAATAGTATATGCATTAGTCATTATATCTTTATCTGAGCTTTCACTTTTCTTTTTTTGTGAACAGTTTATTTGTAGCACCCAACAAATTTTTGAACAATATTATTCAACCGATGCCATCGAGATTTTAATTGAATGAATTTCCTCTTTTGTAATCGACCACGATAGTTGTTATAATTTTTTTTTAACCAAAAATATCTATTTTTTTATTAACACCAACAATTGCATCTTTCAAAATGTTGAGCCATGATTGAATAAGAAGTGCATCCTCTTCTATTATAAATCTGACTCGAGATTTTTTCTTATTTGCATTTTTTCTTCCTTCATCGAGAACAATGTTTTCCAAGTTGACTTGGGTTGAAAATTGTGAAACGTGAGACTTAGTCATGGACTAACTGGTGTTTTAAATTCTTGATCAGTGAACTCTACACTACTATTATCCATTGGAGGAGGCCTATAAAATATGACGAGATTGGTAAGTTGCAATAGATTGGTTGGTTACAATGAAAACATAGTAAATTAAAAATTTATAATATTTGGATTATTTTGTGGATTTGAAAAAAATGGATGAATTTGAGAACTTTCACTAATAGGAGGATGATAATTTTGCATAAAATATAAGAAAGAATTTAAATTAAATTTATTGAAATCCATTTGTTAAAACAAATAAAATTGGGTGTTGAGTGTAAAAAATTCTCAAGAAAAATCTCAATTTATAAGACTCCAACAGTAATATTGCAAGAAAAACTCAATTTATAGGACTCTAATGGCAATATTACAAGAAAAAGCTCCCAAAAAAATCACTACAACAAAAATAAGTTTTAGCGACGGTTACAAAAATTATCGCAGAATCGATGATTTAATGACAGTTTAGAAAACCGTGAGTAACCTAGTGCTAAATCATATTTAACGACGATTTTGGAACCGTCGTTAAATTTATTTTATCGACGGTGTTTTAGCTCTACTTTTTTAGCGGCGGTTCAAAACCATTGCTAAAACTATCTTTTGCTTTAGCGACGGTTTTCAAATCGTCGCTAAACCCTTTTATTTATTTTCTCTTTCTTTTTTAACAAAATCTGTTGACAATTTATTTTTATTTTTATTTTGATATTTTTTAATATTTTTATAATTGTATCCACAATAATAATAATATCCACAAAAAAAGCAATTAAATAATAAAATATTAAATGAACTTTAGAATTAAAACTGATAATTACATGAAGGGAAGATGAGGGAGAAGCATTATTCACAAAAGTTTGAATCAGTGTTGTTTCTTTGTACAAAAAAAATGGAGAAAAGATGAGGGAGTAGCATTCTTCACAAAGACTTGCATCAATATTGTTACTTTTTTGTAGAAAAAATATAAGAGAGTCTTTCTTCACAAAAACTCTAATAGCACAAGTAAAAGGAGAAATTTTCTCTAAATGAAAAAGAATTGAGGGAAGATGAGGGAGAAAAATAGAGGGAAGACGTACGAGAAATATATAATGATTGGAGTATTTAATGACTAATTTTTAAAAATCATTGTTAAAAACTAAATTTTAAAAAGAAGCGTCAAAAATAATATTTTTAGTGACGATTTTCAAAAAATCGTCGTTAAAAATTGACAACTTTAAAAGGTGAGTCAAGCGACGGTTTTCTAGAAAATCGTCGCTAAAAGTTAAAGATTTTAAAAAATAGTAAAAATTAACGATACTTAACGACAATTTTTTAAAAACTGTCGTTAAATGTTATCTAGAGATAATTTTTAAAAAAACCGTCGTTATTTTATGTTTTAGTGATGATTTTTTCTAACCGTCGTTAAACTTTCATTGTTAAAACCTAATTTTGTTGTAGTGAATGAAGAAACTACAAATGAGAAGGATATGTTGAGTGTCAAAATTTTATAGAAGAAGCTCAATTCATAGGACTCCAACAGTAATATTGCAACGTCAATCAACGGTAAAATTCATGGAATACGCATCCTTTTGTAATGGTAATATTGCATCCATTCCAAGCTCATTTTTTCCCCAAATATTTTTTATTATTTTTGCTAATAATTTTTTTATTCTTCACCCTTTTATTCGATGCCATTATCATCTAAAAGCTTCAAGATTTCTCTTTTCCCTTTGGCCGAAGATAACCCCTGAAATCTCCCTTCTGTTTTGCGCTATCTCCTTTTTCTTCTTCACTCCCTTGGTGTTTCTTTCTTCTCTCATCTCTTCTTCTTTCTCCATGATCGAGCAAAAAGCTGATTACACAACCTAAAGAGCTGGAACTGATTCCCTGCTTTTCAGCTTGGAAAGTCAAGCTTGAGACCCCGCTGATGGGCTTTCTCCTTGGCTCATTGGACAAGGAGTTGTCCAACTGAGTTGCCTTAGTTGAGTCTTTAGATTTCTCTTCTCTTTTGGTCAAAGATTTCTCTTGTATACTCGTGGATCGTGGACTTCCATTCCTGGTAAATCACAGTAAATCGTGGCCCCAAGAGATAACCATGAAAGCTGGGGCTGATTTATTCTAGGTTGCTAGCTGGAGTTGTGATTTATTCTGCTTTTCGATTACACTTCTATCTCCCAGTAAATCGTGGATCGTTTTGGTCTTCAATTAAGCTCAGGTTCAATTTTTGCTTTTTTTCCTGGCATTTACGCTTCGGCTTTCAGCTTACGAATTTTTGGGTAAGGAATGATTTCGTTTTGGAACCTAAGGTATTATGGATTTCTGCTTCAACATTCTGCAATTTGGTTTTTTTGTTTAATCCCCTTCACGTGTTTTTGCCAGGAAACCTTGATGATTTTCGCATGTTCCCGGAATTGTTGTTGGTTGTTGATTCATCTCTGAATACACAATAGATCATGTTCAATTTATGTTGTTTGTTTAATCCTTCTCTCTCGAATTTTCACAACTTCCATTCCCATGAAACTGTTCAATTTCTATCATTTTATTTGTTGTTGATTATTTTTTTGGAGTTGATTGTATTTTTGGTTGTGAAGAAATAACCCAGATTATATTTTGGTTGTGATTCATCTAGAAACACAATGGCTCAATTTTTTAATGAATTTTGGTTTAAGCAATGGTATTTACATGTAGGTGCCAGGTGGAGAACTCCAATACAGTCCAATAATAAGATGCATTCCTTGTAATGGATATGGTTTTAAGCAACTACTGTTGGAGATACTCTTAGGAGGTCTAAAAAACTCCCAAAATAATCATATTACAATTTCTCGGCACAAGTGAACAATATATCGTATAGTGATTAAATAATTAATGTATAAATTGATTTATGAATTCTTCTTAAATTATCATAGTTAAATTTATTTTTCATTCTTCTACCTAAATTTAAAATGTCTATCATTGAACGACGGACAATTTTACAACATGAACATAAAATTCTTTCTAATTATTTTTATATGCTTTATTGATTATAAACTAGTGTATATAAGTATTTGTTTTAAGGTTTTATGGAAGTCTTGAAATCTTTGTTGTTGCTTGTATAGCACACGTCCTAATGATATATATCAAATGAATGGTCTTGGTGATTAATAATTAACAATCTAGATTAATGAAGATTGTTATATATGTTGAAGTATGTTTCAGGTAGTGGAAAAAGCCTCTAGAAATTATTTTAATGAGACTCTCGGGAAGGTTACGTTTGTGCCTCCTAACTAATTGCCCCTCGAACAATATATTGAATTTACCTTTTAAATTTTATAACATGACTTCTTGGAGAGTTAGTTATCTTTTGTTTATTTATGCAGAGCTGCATTTAGCTTCTTTTCGTTACGAAAAATTGATAACGTAGCTCATTATAACGTAAAGAAAACAATTTAATTTAATGAAAAAGGTGAAAAAGTAGTCATCATTGGTAACAAGCCACGTAAGTAAATATGACATGAAAATTGATCATTTCCTAAAATAAAATTAACCATATATTTTCTTATTCAATTTTTGTTGTTATTAATATTTATTGGATTAATATTTCATGCAGTGTTGATGGAATCTAAATCTCTCCGTCAGCACCAATAGTGCACCATAATATGTTATTGTACATTTTGATTTAAAAAAAAATACTAACAACATTAAAAAAAGGACTTTTCTTACCTATCTGTGTTATTCTTTCTCTTTGTTTTGTGTCCACTTGCCTACCTTTCTTCTTTGTTGTCCTTCAGTTGCTACTTGTTCTTCTTTCTCATTATTGCAATCATATTCATCGATAAAGGTTTAATATTAAATGCTTGCCATTGTCTGTGAAACTAAAAACTTAACACAAAACGCTCAAGAGGGAAAAAAGATGTGGGTTTGAAAAGTCAAATCCTCTCTGAAAAAAAAACTGTTGCAAACGCTACTGTGGAGTGACTTAACTTAGCTAATCATAGGAATAATTTTTATCGCAATGCTTTCTTAATTATTTAATTTGTGCATCTGGATTTAAGGGCCTGTGAGTATATCTTTTTCCCAACGCACAATTTATGAGTTTGCTTCTCTGTAGAAGCATATTGAACCCATAGTGCCTAAGGGTTTCCTTTCTTCTTCTGTGTTTGCATAGTTGACTGATTAGTTACGCTAGGGCATTCCACGATAACAAAGAAGAAGGCAACTAAACAACAATGAAGAAGAAAGGCAAGCGAGCGGACACTGAACATAAAGACGTTTTACGTACAAAAGAAAAGTCTGAGATGAGATGAAGAAGGTGAAGATGTAAACTGTATCCATCGTATTCATGCATGGATATTACAAGTGTTATATAGGTACAGTTGTTCTAACTGAACTCACAGTTCAACCAATAACATTTCACCACGTGTGTGAGCTAACTAAGTGCTCTAACTCTCAACCTACTTCTGTTATCTTATCATCCCCCCTCAAACTCGGAGGTACTACATCAGTAACTCGGAGTTTGGATCTAAAAGTGCTGAAGTGAGGTGGAGATAGTGGTTTTGTTAAAACATCAGCAACTTGCTGTTCTGAGCTGATGTGTGCAACAACAACTTGCTTCCTTATGACTTTCTCTCTAACAAAATAGAGATCGATCTCGAGATGTTTAGTACGAGAGTGCAGGACAGGATTTGCAGATAGTAAAACAGTGCTGAGGTTATCACAGAAGAGTCTGGGAGGTAGGATGGGAACGGAAAGTTCCTGAATAAGAGACTGAATCCATGAGACTTCAGCAACTAAATTTGCAAGGCTGCGATACTCGGCTTCAGTTGACGACCGAGATATGGTGGGTTGCTTTTTAGAGCACCAGGAGACCAGATTGTTTCCAAAGAAGATACAATTCCCGGAAGTACTTCTGCGATCATCTAAGTCGCTGGCCCAGTCAGCATCTGAGAATCCGGTTATTTGTAAGTTTGAAGATTTCGTGAGATGTAAGCCATGGTTTAACGTTCCTGCAAGATAACGAAGGATACGTTTTACTGCTTTCCAATGCTCCTCCATGGGATGCTGCATAAATTGACAAACACGATTGACTGAGTATGCAAGTTCAGGGCGAGTGATGGTTAGATATTGAAGGGCCCCTACAGTGCTACGATACAAAGTAGGGTTATCAAAAATGGCAGTACCCGTGGCAGTTAATCTGAGTTTAGCATCCATTGGAGTGGATTGAGGCTTGGCAGACGTCATACCAGCCTTAGTAAGTAAGTCGCTTATGTATTTTTTCTGAGAAAGCAGGAGGGAGCCATCTGGGTGTTGGTGGACTTGAATTCCAAGGAAGAAATTTAAGCTGCCAAGATCTTTCAATGGGAATGCAGAATTAAGTTGCGTGATGAGACTTTGTACTTCAGAAGCTGAACTGCCAGTAATGATTATATCATCCACATAAATTAGGACCAGCAGTGTATGAGCGTCAGACTTAATGAAAAGGGAGCTGTCACATTTTGAGGATTTGAATCCAAGGGATAAAAGGGTTTGGGCTAGTTTTTCAAACCATGCCCGAGGGGCCTGCTTGAGACCATATAAGGACTTATGGAGTTTGCAAACGAGATCCTTGGAGCCTTGTTCAAATTCGGGTGGCTGGGCCATGTAGACTTCCTCTTTTAGTTGCCCATTCAAGAACGCATTATTAACATCAACTTGGTGTAATTTCCAGCCGTAAGCTAAGGCCAAGGTTAACACAATTCGGATAGTTACTGGCTTCACAACGGGACTAAATGTCTCTGTGTAATCAAACCCTGGTCTTTGGTGATATCCCTTTGCCACGAGCCTGACTTTGTATTTACTGATTGAACCATCTGGATTCTGTTTGACCCGGTATACCCACTTACAACCGATGGCTGTTTTGCCAGTGGGTAATGTGGTTAAGGTCCACGTTTGATTACGAAGTAAGGCTGCATATTCTTCTTCCATAGCCTGATGCCAGTGAGGACATTGAAGGGCCTGTTTGACACTGGTGGGTTCTTTTGCTGATAGGAGTGCCCGAGGTTTGAATATGCCAGCTTTAGACCTGGTGAGCATTGGGTGAGTCCCAAGTAGAGTGGGTAGCTGGTTTGGGGAGGTTGTGGGTGGAGATGATGTAGTGGAAGATGGCTGAGATGTTTCAGCTAGAGAGGTGGGGTTTGAAATAGGTGGGGTGGTAGTAGGTGTTGGTTTAGGAATGGGAGGAATTAAGGGAATAGAGGATGAGGGAAGATTGGTAGGGTTGGTGGGATACGTGGAAGGTGAAACTTGCTGAGGGGTTTTGAAGGGGAAATCAGTTTCATTGAAGGATACATGCCTGCTTATATAGACACGACCAGATGGATCCAAACACTTGAAGCCTTTGTGGTTGGGAGCAGGACCAAGAAAGGTGCATTTGATGGACCTTGGGCTGAACTTGTGATTCTGATACGGTCTTAGTAGAGGATAACATGAGCAGCCAAACACTTTGAATGCAGTGTAGTCTGGTATCTTGTTAAACAGAAGTTGATACGGGGATTTGTGGGTAAGAGTAGGTGTTGGCAACCTATTGATGATGTATACTGCTGTTCTGAAGGCATCAGTCCAGAACCGAAGTGGCATGGCAGCAGTTGACAGTAACGTAAGCCCCATTTCAGTAACATGTCTGTGTTCGCGCTCAACCTTTCCATTTTGCTGAGATGTGTGAGGGCAAGTAATTCTGTGAAGAATACCATGCTGCTGGAAGATAGGTGTTATGGCTTTGAACTCTCCTCCCCCGTCTGTTTGTATCATCTTTATCTTGCTGTTAAATTGCAATTCAGCCATGGATTTGAAATGAGGAAATGTTGCAGCTACGTCTGATTTTCTTTTAAGGAAGTAAATCCAGCTAAAACTACTATAAGCATCAACAAATATTACATAGTAGCATAAATCATGATCTGCAGTGACAGGTGCTGGTCCCCATACATCAACGTGTATAAGTTGAAGGGGTTCGTTGTATGAACTGGTTGAAGCCATGAAAGGCAGTCTGTGTGCTTTTCCAATACAACAGTGTTCACAGAATTGAGTATCACGGATTTTATTTCTAATAGGTAGGTTACACATTTTGAAAATGTGGTTTACAGTGGGCAACGAGCAATGCCCGAATCTATTATGCCAAACTACAAACGGGACATTTTTATTTACTGTCACGCTGTTTACAGACGTTCTTGGAGGAGTTCCAGCTGCTACTTGGTCAAAGGCATATAATCCGTTCGTCCTAAGTGTTCCTTGCAGCAAAGTTCGCTTGGTAGCTTGACATTTGACAAAACAGGCATGAGGATGAAATTCAAAATAAACTTGATTGTCACGGGCGAACTTGGACACACTCACTAGGTTCTTGGATATCTCAGGTACATGCAAGACATTATCTAAGGTTAGTACAGTGGGTGAGTCAAGCGAATTAAGGGAAGAAGATCCAATATGATGGATTAGCAGACCTGTTCCATCTCCAACGAAGAGTTTGTCGTTACCCATATACTCATGTTTAGTCTGTAAATTGTCTGCATAAGGAGTGACATGTGATGTGGCTCCCGAGTCCGGATACCAGAGAGGATCAGCACAGACCTCTGGTGAGGCTATCGAAGCTGTGGAAGAAGTATTGGTAAAAGCATGCTGAGCTATATGCGCTGAGTTTCCATAATTTGTAGGATTGTAGCTAAGGTTGGCTGGGTTGCCAATGTACTGCGAGTTGGTTGTAGATCCAGGGACGAAGGATGGATCATATCGATGATAGCACTGCCACACTGTGTGACCAATCTTGTGACACAATTGGCACTGTGGTTTGTTGCTCGAGTTTCTGCCGTATCTACCCCTTCCTCTGGGTTGAAATTGGCCTCTGTTATATCTTCCTTGATTATTTCTTCCATATCCTCCTCTTCCACGACTATTTGATAATATTTGGCTGCCTCCGGTGGTTAGATGTGCTTGACTTATTGCTGAATTAACTTGAGAAATTACTGAATCAAATTCTTTCTTGGATCTGTCTATGCGCTCTTCTTGAGCCATTAAGAGTGCTTCTATTTCATCTACCGTGTATGGATCAGTTCTGGATGTGATGGCTATAATGAACCCATCAAATTCTGGTCCTAACCCTTCCAAGATTGCCTCTACTTTTTCACTTTCACGCAGAGGATCATTCACTGCATCAAGTGAATCAAAAATTTTCTTTATCTTTAACATAAACTCATTGATTTGCATTGTACCTTTCTTGATGGATCGGAGTTGAAGACGGAGCTGCCTGATTCTCGCTCGAGTTTGGGATGAAAAGAAGGTCTCAAGCTTATTCCAGATCTGCCAGGATGTCTTGCTCCCTACCAGTCGCGTTAGGATTGGCTCTGTCATGGATGACAGAAGCCAAGAAGTGAGCAACTTGTCCTGGCGTTTCCATTCAAGAAATTCGGGATTAATTCTGTTTACTTCTGCATCTTCATCGGATCGATATTGTTGAGGTTCATCTACTCCCTTTTCAAGAAACGTTTCAAGGTTGTGACCGAAAATGGCTGCAAGCACCTGTTCTTTCCACAACAAAAAATTCTGTTCGTCAAGCTTGACTGAGATTGTATGGCTGAACGTTACTAGATCATGTTTCTGCATTGTAGCATATGTGGAGGTCGACACACCGAGCTCTGATACCATAAAGACGTTTTACGTACAAAAGAAAAGTCTGAGATGAGATGAAGAAGGTGAAGATGTAAGCTGTATCCATCGTATTCATGCATGGATATTACAAGTGTTATATAGGTACAGTTGTTCTAACTGAACTCACAGTTCAACCAATAACATTTCACCACGTGTGTGAGCTAACTAAGTGCTCTAACTCTCAACCTACTTCTGTTATCTTATCAGAACAAGGAGAAAGAAGGCACAGTGTTTTTTTCTAACATCGTTAGTTTTTTCTTCTAAAAAAAAATTAAAATGTTTAGATGTTATATTATGGTGCACCATTGGTGGAGATTTAGACTCACAGCAGTGCATGAATCCATATTTATTTAAACCCAACGATATAACATTTTGCTCAAGGCTATTCCATTAATTGGGACCGACGTACCCAACCAACAACGGTTTAGCTCCTTGACCTTGCAATCATCGTCTGATGGATCTGCTCTATCAACATGCCAACCATCGAATTCCACCTCTACCAAATAGGATATTTGTTAATTTCTTCATTCCATCAGCTTTCTCATTGGAACCATGCCCAATGCCATCTCACTCTTCTTAACGTCATTGCTTGTGTGGAGATTTTTCATTAGCTCCACCAAGAACGAGATGTCATTAATCGCACTGCATAATTTACTGGTTGATATAGATTTTTCATTAGCTGTATCAACCATGTACTCTCTTGAACTGTCATTGCTGCTGCTCGATACTCAATTTCAGTGGTTGATAATGATACAGTCGGCTGTCTCTTGTTGTACCAAGAAATTGTTCCAGAACCAAGTTTGAACACATATCTAATTGTTAATCTCTTGGTGTCATGATCTCCTACATAGTCAGCATCGCAATAATCAACTAACTTGTATTTTCTATTTTTCTTGTACAAAAGACCATAGTCAATTGTACTCTTCACATATCTCAGTATTCGTCGAACTGCTTCCAAATGATGCTTCTTTGAATTTTGTATGTACCAACTCATCACACTTACTGCATAAGAAATGTCAGATCGAGTCAAGGTTAAATAGATCAGAATGCCTACCAATTTTCAATACATTGTAGCATCTTCCAAATTTTTTCCTTCATGTGCATACATTTTCACATTTAGTTCCATCGGCATTGAAATTGGCTTGCATTCTAACATTCCGAACCTATTCAAAAAATCTTTAGAATATTTTTACTGACACAGAAATATTCCTTTTCGTATATATCTTCTTTCCTTCTCTGTTTATTGGGATAGAGGGAATGGTTAGATATTTTGCATTCGGTGACTTAGGATATGAGATGCAAAATGCACTAGATTTTAATTTTTCCATTGATCTTATTCTGTTTGTTCATAGATGTTTGGTTGTAGCATTTTCTCTTATGATCAGACATTTCGCTCTAGGTGCTTTGCTTGTATCCATGGACTATGACGATGGTGAATTGAGATGGAACGGAATCAAGAGTCTTATTGTCTTAAGCAATGTCTACTACTATGATTATGTTATATTTCAAAATTCTTTTCCATTCCTTTTACCATTGTTTCCAATGCCTAAACTCCCCTTATTTTACCTGTCTTTATAAAATGAGAGAATCGAATAATTTATGAAGTTATTGTTAAGCAACGCTCTTTTTAACATTTTTCAACTTCTGTGGATTTACTTTGACCAATAAGTTTGCTTTATGCCAGTCATTGATTAGCGAAGTTGTGCATTTGAAATCAAAAGGATGACTATTAACAAGTTTCAAGAAAGAAACTGTACTCGTAAAATACTGTATTGGTCGAGTAGGACCTAGTAAAGCCATCAGTGCTTGCTCGAGTTTCAGTGAGTTATTTGGAGGGAATTTCATCATTGCGTCGTATATAGTTATTTTTTTTTCAGTCCAAGTAAATTTTGAAGAGGTATGATTTGATTAACACACCCTGTCAGCTTTAGGAGATTTACAAACATATAGAACTCCTCTCATGACTCTTTTTTTAACCTTTTTCCAATGACTCAAATTAGAGAGGAAAGGATACAAAATCAAGAAGGGGTTTTGTTTTAGGTGATTATAAATAAGGCTTCTTTGATAAGAAGCATTATTACTTCCCTGCAAGAGTGCGCCCCATTCTTGTGAAATAGAGCATCAAAGTATATGTTGTCTTCTATCTGTTTTCAGCGGGTGTGGTCGTGCCATGATAACTGAGAAGCATAAATTATATTTACCTAAGAAAAAGAAAGTAGATTCTAATAAGCATGACAATTTTGGTATTTAGAGCAGGCCGAGGTAGCATTGTTGAATTTCTTGAGGATTAAAACTGTTGTTGTTTTTGTTAGAACTCGCAAGCACGAATCTATTGGAGTATAGATTTAGTGGTATGCAAAGTCGATCCTATGAGGATTGCCAATTGAGAAAATTTAATTCAGATCCAAAATAAATATTTATAACCTAGTTGCCAGAATGTTTGTTTTGTAAGAAGAGCACTGAACAGAGTTTGTAAAGAACTAAAATACTGAAATTAAATATGAATGTATTCAAAGTAAGAAACATGCTAAGAATAGGAGATCCACTCTTGGTACATCAAATAATAATAAATTTTAACTCTTTTATTATTCAAATGGAATCCTCACATAAATGAAACTCCATTCGAAAGATATGTTACATTAAACACACTTTAATTTACAGATGAAGTGTATTTGTCTTTTTTTATTGTATTACTAATAGTAAATAACTTTTGTAAAATAGATTCAAGTATATATCGTGCCAATCATTATATTGTCTACAATAAATCAAGAATGATTCAAGCATTTATTGTGCAAAATATTGTCTATAATGTATCAAGATTTGCACTTTACAAAATTTAAAATAAAAAGATGTAAAAAGAAGAAAAATATACAAATAAAGTCAATAATAATAATATAAAGTAGGAGGTAAAACCAGAAATTAAGAAAGAAAATAAATACCAAAAGTGCAGAAAATAAATAACAGAGGGGCAATAAAGTCATCATCTAAAAAAGTAAATAATAAAAGTGTAAAAAAATAAATAACAGAGGGGGCAGTAAAATCACCATATAAGAAAGTAAATAATAAAAGTGCAGAAAATAAATAACAAAGGAGGAACAATAAAGCCATCATCTAAGAAAATAAATAATAAAAATACAGAAAATAAATAACAGAGGACAATAAAGTCATCTTCTAAAAAAGTAAATAATAAAAGTGCAAAAAATGAATAACAGAGTGGCAATAAAACCATCCACTAAAAAGTAAATAATAAGAAAATAAATAATAAAAGTGCAAAAATAAATAACAGAGAGACAATAAAACCATCCACTAAGAAAGCAAATAACAAAAAAAAAGTGCAGAAAATAAATAACAAAGGGATAATAAAGTCATTTTCTAAGAAAATAAATAATAAAAGTACAGAAAATAAATAACAGAGGGGCAATAAAGCCATCCTCTAAAAAAGTAAATAACAAAAAAATAAATAACAGATAGGCGATATAGTCGTCCTCTCAGAAGAAAAATAATAAGAAAATAAATAACAGAGGGGGTAATAAAGCCAACTTCTAAGAAAGTAAATAATAATAAAAAAAGATAAATACAACATCAAGTATAAATATTAAAATTAAGAGTTAGATAAATTACTATTTTCATACCAAGAGTTTCACCCTTTCACCATAACATTAGGAAATTAGTTCTCCATAATCAAGGTAAGAAAACAAAATGAAAGATGAAGAAACATGATAAAACTTATGAAAGAAAGTAAAGATACAAAATGTATAAAGATAAAAAAATATTACAAACACTTAGAACTTCAACAAAGATTTTTCAAACTCACTCTTCAGCCTTTCTCCCCTCCATCTAGCTCATAAAATGTCTCTATTTATAGACAAAACAAGGGAAGTAGGTGACAAAAATGGTGGGTAGCAAATTGCACTAAAGTTGACAAGTTGTGTTGTATTATGTGCTCCGAAAATCATCGTGATATATCGCTTTAATAGCCACCGAATCTGCTAATTCTATCAACATCAAAGTTGTAGATATTTTCATTATCTTTATAGCCATATAAGGTGGAGAAAAATTGGCTATGTATGTTGTGATTTATGGCCAAAACACTGCACCAAGGTCAGGCTAGACTGCAACAGTAAACATGTTCGGTTCTAACCTAATTTTGGCCCTTTTAGTCTCCGAATTTTCTGACCACTTGAATATAAAAGTTGTAGAAAATTATATCTACTATTTACCTACAAAATTTAGTATCCATTGAATATGTGTTTTCTGAAATATAGTCAAAATATGACAGTAGGTTGGACTGGACTGCAACAGTAAACATGTTCTACTCTAACCCGATTTTGGCCCTTTGGATTTCTGAATTTGCTAATCACATAAACATGAAAGTTGTATGAAATTATGTTATCTATTCAACTACCAAATTTCGTACATATTATATACGTATTTTCTGAGATACGACTAAAATACTATAGTAAGATCAAGTGAAAAAGAAAGCAGACAAATTTTTAACATTGGGTGTTTTGTCTTGAATCTTTATGTTTCAATTCTTTTAGAAATGTGGTCATAAGTCAAGATTGAATTGATGCATATATCCATTAGGATGCGTTTCAAGAGACAAAAAGATAATACTCCTTACTCAGCCATCCTTAATAAATTTATTTTGTCTGTTTGATTTATAGACATTATTTTTAAAGAATCACAATTTAACTTTGATTTCTCCAATTTGAGTCCATTTTTTATTCTTCTCTCCATCTATAAAAGTACACAAAATTAAAGATAAATCATGGAGATAAATGTATAACTAAGGCAAAAAGATAAGATAAAAATATTTAATTTATGAGTACAAAACTCACTCATAAAAAACAATGAGATAACAGGAAAGACGACAAGTTAAAAGCCCTAAAAGCCCCACCATTTTTCTGGCAAGCAACTTCTGTCTTCTGGTATTAAAAAAATATATTTGCTATTGTCTTTCTCTTCCTGAAACATCTTCATAATTAACAAACAATATTATCTTTAAACATATTTTCAATCCCTTGAAGACTAAACCTTCTTTCTTAATAAATATGTTCTGAAATTATCTCATCTCGTACTTAAGAGACCTACGAAGAGAACTAACAAAGTTAAAAGCCATGAAACTCAATGTTTTTGTTTTCTTTTTTCTTTTCAAAAGTGCCACTGTAAAGCTTGAATGAGAACTTAAAGCGAGGCCAGTTAGGTAGCATTGCATGGATGGGTGAGCAAGAGCAAAACCTCAAAAATTCTATTGGTGCTTCTACTTCTAGATTATATTGAAATTAACTTCCTTTTAACTTGGTGATGTGTTTCTTTAAATTAAGAAACAGAGTGTTTGACGAAAGCAAGAATCGTCTTGAAAATTCAATGGATATTTTGATCGCCACAAGTTGTTTTGATAAGATCGAATTTAATTTTTTGCTCAAAAATAAGAGAAACACTTACTTTAAGAGAAAACTCAATTTTCATTAATCATAATCTCTGAATTACATAAACATAAAGAACCCTTATATAGTCAAACAATCATAAAATTAATAGGAAACCTTTAAAACTCTTAATTGGACTTTCAAAAGAATATGACTCAAATAACACTAAGTATTTGACCCAACTAAACTAACAAAAATAAACTCATAATTAAACTAATATTTAGTCAGTATAAAGAATGGACCCAAATATTAATAATATCCAAAAGAAAGTATATAACATAAAGCTTATAATACATCTTTAGTCTATGTATATTTGGGTTAATTGTCTTCAAGATACAACAAACTCTATTTAGCCTTTAAGAATGCCCATCTATTCGGCTTCAAGCTGCCTTCTTTAATGCCATCCTCAAGGCTACAAAGTGTGATCCACTTAATGTCTTAACTTAACTTAACAATTTCCTCTTTAGCCTACACATCCAATATCAAGTCCAATAAAGTTTCTTTGACCCGCTTTGCCTTACTCTTAGTCATTGGACTACCTATCCCTTACAAAAGATCTTGGGAACGGTTTGAAATAGATTTGACAGCACCTTGATCTCCATCATTCCCTCCCTCCTCGAAATAATTCGTCCTTGAATCAAATGCATCACCTGCATCAAATAAAGACAAATTAGCAACATTGAATGTAGCATTAACATAGCCATACTCATTAGGTAAATCAATCTTATAGGTATTGTCATTGATTCGCTCTAAGACTTAAAAAGATCCATCTCTCCTATGATGCAACTTAGATTTTCTCTGAGTCGAGAACCTTTTTGACCATATATATCAAAATCCAATCATTAGGTTTAAATACAACTTTAATTTGGCTCTTGTTGGCTGGTCGGTTAAGAATGGAGGCTCTAGGGCCAAAGTCTATATGGTACTCAATGCTTTTCAAAGCTAGTAGTCTATATGGAATCTCCTAAAAAAACATAAGTGAATTCCTGTATCAAAGACACAACCATACTAGACAAAGAAAAGTTAGAAGTGTTAGTAAAATAAATATCCTTGTACGAGGTTTGCCTTACATATCAAAACACTCTTTGCCTCACTTTTTAGTGCAAAACCACTCACTCTTTGCCTTACTTTATTTATTCTCTTTTTCTTTTATTTTTCTTAACTTACACTCTTTTGTAATTCTTACTTGATCAGCAAAAGCCTCAGTAGACTTTAGGGGTGTCAGAATAAAGGTACGATCATGCATAGTCAATATATATAGATTATTGTAGACATTATAATTGGCTCTTCTATCAAATTGCCATAGACATCCAACAACAAGTGTCCAACATACATTGGTACTATATCACAAATAGGGGCGGAGCTAGACAATCTTCGTTGAGGGGACTAAGAGAAAAAAAAAGAAATTAATAAAAATATATTAATTATATATAATAATTAAATATTATGTATAATCTACAAATTAAAATAAATTATAAAGAATTATTTACAATTATTTAAAAAAAAATTATTGTATGAAATTGAATTACAAAATTTTTAATCAAAATAAATTTTAATCGAGGGGGGCTAAATTATAATATATTTATATTTAAATAATAAATCAAATATATTATTAAAAAAAATTTCAAATTTTTGGGGGAGCTACCCTCAATCATACACTACGCTCCGCCCTTGATCACAAAGCACCTCATCTTTGTAGTTACTAATAGAGAAAGATACCCAAGTCTAATTTGTCACCCATATATCTCCCTTATCATTCAACCATCTTAGTATATATGGCTTAGGATATTTCAATGTGGGTAGACCCAATTTATCAACCATCAAAGTACTAACTACATTAGTGCAACTCCCACTTTCAATAATCAAGCTATATACCTTGTTATTCACGTGGCATCTAGTTTAGAAGATGTTCTCACGTTTTTCATCATCAATGTCATCATTAGGTTGCATATTAAGAGCACGTCGATTAACTAATACGTCTCTATGCACTAGTTCATCAATCTTCATATTACTACAATCCTCCAATAGTGGCATCTCATCATCACTAGAATGATCACTCTCCATTCATCATATTTCTTTCTCATCAAAGCCAAACTGTTTGGTAGGCTTAGGCTTGCATGGTGACTTAAGATTATCCAACTTCATAAGCATCAACTTAAGCTATTATTGAACCGTCTTTATGTAGAATTTAAGATTAATTTTAAGTTGATCTATTTCACTACTCATGTTTGTCTTACAAAACTCATGTGTTTGCACTTAATTTTACTCTCTTTCCCTTAATGATCTTAACTAAGAACATGATTAACAAGCTTATTAAAGGAAACAAGTCAATTAAGAATAATAAGAACACCATTTAAGGCTATGACAATCTTAGGAACTGAGTTTGAACAAATGAGGGATACTAAAATCAATATGCTGCTTTTTGGCTTCTTTTTTTTGAATGAAATTCTCTATTTTTTTGAGCGAATTTCTACTCTTTTTATAATAATTTTTTTGCAGAAGAAACTAAATTGAAATAAGACTAGGACTCCTTTTATGAAATTTTTTTAAAGGAATTAGACTATAAGTAGAAAAAAGAAGTTGACTAGAATAAGGGCTCTCTTTTTTTGTTGTTGAAGGAATTAGACTATAAGTAAAAAAAAAAATTGATTAGAATTAGTACTCTAATCTGACCTAAAGAAAGGTAGAAGAAGAACAACAACTTTAAAACACAAATTAAAGAAAAAAAGATAGGACACCAATCAAATTTCGAGGAGTTAAAACTCTAATACCAAATGATACATTTCCTTAAATTGAGAAACAGAGTGTTTGGTAGAAGTAAAGATCGTCTTGAAAATTCAATAGATGTTTTGATCATCAAGAGTTGTCTCGATAAGATCGAATTCAGTTCTTTATTCAAAAATCAAGGGAAACTCTCACTTTAAGAGAAAACTCAATTATCATTATCATAATCTCTGAATTACATAAATATAAAGAATCGTTATATAGTCAAACAATCCTAAAACTAATAGAAAACCTTTAAAACTCCTAATTAAACTTTCAATAGAATATGACCCAAATAACACTAGTTTTTGACCTAACTAAACTAATAAAAATAAACTCATAATTAAACTAATATTTGGCCAGCATAAAAAATAGGTTCACATAATAATATTTAAAAGAAAACATATAACATAAAGCCCATAATACATTTTTAGTCTATGTAAATTTGAGTTAATTATCTTCAAGATCCAACAAATTCTATTTAGCTTTCAAGGATGTCCATCTATCCGTCCTCAAGCTTATATTTTAAGTTGCCTTCTTTAATGTCATCTTAAAACTGTAAAGTGTGATCAATTTAATATATTGACTTGATCTAACAACTTTTTTTTAACTTGCACATCCAATATGAAATGCAATAAAGCTTATACTTTAAGCCTTATTTAACAACTTTTTCTTTAACCTGTCTATCCGATATTGGGAACAGTTTGAAATAAATTTGACAATAGTTGATCTCCATCACTTGGTTCGTTACCTAATCCACGTAACTACTTCTCAAAGGAGTCCAGTTCATTAGGGTTTAATCAGCTAAGAACATAGAACGAATAAAGCTTGTTTTATAAATTTCAAATCTACTTCCTCACATCCAGTTCAACTTTTAACAAATCCAAAATGTACAACATGTTATACGTAGAATAAAGGGAATTTTGACAGTTAACCAAAAAGCAAGAAAAAGATGTTCCAAGAAAATTAAACACACAACTATCTAAACCTACGAATCGACGCCACGTCGGATCGGAGCTGTAAATGGCTGTATTAGGCAAGAAGAAGAAAGATTGATTTGGCCTCCTGGTCCTGCGCTCAAGGGTGGCCTTGTTGGCCTCCTGAAGGCTGGTGATATTTTGTATGTTACTTCTGCAGCTTTCCCAGGAGGATGATCTTCTTCTGGTCTTTCAGTAACTGGTTCAAGAACCAGACACCTGGAAATAGCTAGCATGGGCTGTACAATTATATGCCGGTTCTCTTTCTCTCTGCCCTCCATTGGCGTTTCCATATTCCCTTCTACTCCTTCATCTCTCAAAAATGTCGCAGCTTGCTCAACTGAACAAAGGGACCCCTGCCGCTTCTTATTTACAGCTAAGAAGCTGATATTTGACTCCCATTTCTGGTCTACACATATTTATGTTCTTGTCACTTGGTTTAAAGGTCTTGGGCAAGGTGCATTCCTTGTGATATCGGATGCATTTATATCACCTTGTATCCAGAACAGAAAGGAATAACAAAGGTTGAAATTTAAAGACCATACGATATAATATAGATATTTTAATATTGCAAAATATTTAGTGTGATATATGTCATATTTGAGTAAATATTTAATCTATTCTTAGTAGATTAGAATATACCCAATAGCGAACCTGACTATTTAAATAATTTTTTTAATTAAATTAAATAGAAGTGTCATGTCTCTATTTATATAAATTTTGATTAATTGAAAATAGGTCAACTGCTTACTCATCATATTTTATATAAATGTGGAATATTTCTTAAATAAGAGTGTTTTTTTTGGACATAGGCCGGAGCCTAAGCTAAAAGACAATACGGGCCCATGGCCCAGAAACTGAGAGACGCGGGAGAAGCCGGGAAGACCCAGTCTAGCTCTCAGACCGAAGAACCGAAATACACGTGTAAGGGTGGGATACACAACGCAACACACGATGTGAAAAAACCCAGAAGCTTCTTCGATGGATGGGATGTGAAGCTTGTGGTCTACCGGGGGACTCCCCTGTCCTCGTCTCCAACCTCAGCATCCTTCCTCAGGATCATCTTTAGCAAGCTAGGAGGGTTAGAGACCTAATTCCGGTGGAGTCTACGGTTGATCCCCAGGTTGGCTACGATGTGGGCCGCTTCATTGCCCTCTCGCTTTGTCCAGGAGAACTCGATTTGCCTACCTTTCGCGGTGAGCTCCTCAATCTTGCTTTGTATATAGTCAATGCTCCAGATTTGTCTATTATTTTTGCACACTTCCACTAATTGCTGGCAATCTGATTTGATCATAACCTTGTTTAGTTGTAGGTTGTTTATCAATAGCAATGCTTCTTCCACTGCATAGCACTCTGCTTCCAAAGCAGAGTGGGCACACCTTCGCCTGGTATGGCTAGTAAGAACCTTGCCAGTTTCGTCTCGTACCACGGCTGGGAGGTAACACTCTGTATTGTGTATGGGTTTGGCTGCATCAGTGTTAATTTTTATCCATCCCTCAGGGGGAGGTTTCCACCTAATCCTTTCTTCCCCTTCCCCTTCACTGGTTGTTCTGCTTTCGTTTGCCTTACTGTTATTCATGCTATTTAGGATAGTTGTCCAGTATAGGGCTTTCGGTATGGTACGTTGAGGGTTAATTTTTGTTTGTTCAAAGACTAACTTGTTCCTTTCCTTCCAAATTAGCCACATCATTAGGAAACATTTGGCTAAGATTTCTTTGTTATCAGTAGTCCTTGACATAGCATACTACTCCATCTTAGCTTCAATCCTTTCTGCTATACTGCGGTCTTCATTAGTATCCATGATTGTCTGAATATCAGCACCGAACCACACAGGCCTAGTCCATTTGCATTTCAACAATGTATGTTCAATTGTTTCAGGGGAGTTGTGGCATATTGGGCACATAGGGTCAGGGGTTAACCTTCTCTTGTGTAAGTTTTCCATGCTTGGTAAGGCATTGTGGATGACTCTCCATATGAAAACTTTGATTTTTGGGGGGAGAGGGGATTCCCAAATTTTACCCCAGGACCTCTTACTAAGGGATACAGAGTTTGAGGGATTACCTATTCCTGTACTTAGTACCTCTTCCTTGGCTGTTTCATAGGCACTCTTTACCGTGTATTGACCATTGTTTGTCATAGGCCAGATGAGCTTGTCTGGTTGGGTGAGGGAAGGGGTTGGTAGAGCAAGGGCATCATGGAGTTGGTGGGTAGGTATCAATTCTCTAATGATTTCAGTTTTCCATAAGCCAGATTGACAGTCAATAAGATCTGCTACCTTTTCCAGGCTACTGTTTGATGTGTTCTCAACAAATTCCCCACTTCGAAGCCATCTATCTTCCCAAATATTTATGTCTTCCCCATTGCCTACTCTCCACCTTCCATGCTTGAAAAAAAACTGTTTGCCCTCCCATAGGCTCAGCCAACCCCAAGAGCTGCATCTTCCCTTCTTTGCATTTTGTAGGTTTGAAAGGGGGAAGTATTTCTGTTTAAACATCGTTGCCCATAGGGAATTAGGGCTCTCTAGTAATCTCCATGCTTGTTTTCCGAGTAGAGCAATGTTCATTTCCCTGAAGTCTCTAAAGCCCATGCCTCCTTCCTTTTTCTTCCTTGTCAGCTTTTCCCATCTAACCCAATGAATGCCATTTTCCTTTCCTCTGCTTCTCCACCAGAACTTTGCAATTTCTGAGCAGATGTTTGCACAAAAATTCTTAGGGAAGAGGATATTTGACATAGCATAGGTGGGGATAGCCTGGATAACTGCTTTAATGAGTACTTCCTTCCCCCCATGAGATAGATACTTCATCTTCCAATTTGTTAGTTTCTGTTTTACCGTCTCCATAACCCAGTTTAAAGCATTCTTTTTAGCCCTTCCCCAAACTGCTAGCATACCTAGGTATCTCCCTGGGTTCTCCCAGATGGGCATGTTGAGGACCATCTGGATTTGGGTCTTGATGTCAGAGGGCGTTCCTCTGCTGAAGATAAGGCCTGATTTATCTAGATTGAGTTTCTGCCCTGAGTACCTTGAGTATTCATCCAGAATTCCTTTCAAACATCCTGCTTGCCTCATATCAGCTTCCATAAAGACTAGAGAATCATCAGCGAAAAATAGATGGGATAGCTCAAGGGCATTTTTTGCCATACTAATCCCATGGATCTCACCACTTTCCATAGCTTTAGTTATTCTTCTTGATAAATATTCAGCAGCCATGATAAAGAAATAGGGGGAAAGTGGGTCCCCTTGTCTCAGCCCTCTTTGGGGTTGGAATGTAGGACCTAGAGAACCATTACTTTTAATCCTATAACTTACAGTGGTAATGCATTCCAAGATGAACCTGATCCACCTATTGTCAAAGCCCATTGTTTCCATCATCCTTTCAACAAACTTCCACTCCAATCTATCATAGGCCTTGTTCATATCCAGCTTGAGCGCCATGAGGTGTCTTTTCCTTCTCCTGCTCTATTTTAGTGTATGGAAAGCTTCTTGTGCCAGCAGAATATTGTCTTGTATGAGTCTACCACTTATGAAAGCATTCTGATTTTCTGAGATCAACCCATTCATAATAGGTTTCATCCTGTTGACCAATATTTTATAGATTATTTTGTAGCTGAAGTTGGTGCAGCTAATGGGTCTGAATTGGCCCACTGTTTCAGGATGCAGGGTATTTGGGATTAGGGTTATATGGGTCTCGTTGACCTCCCTAGGCATATACCCAGTCTCTAAAAATTGTTTTGCAGCTCTACAAACATCTCCCTTGACCACTTCCCAGGCTTTATGGTAGAAAATTCCACTCATCCCATCAGGACCAAGGGCTTTCATGGCCTCGAGGTTGAAGACATTCCTTTCCACTTCCTCTTCTGACAGTTCTCTAAGAAGGTTTGCATTCATGTCCCTTGTGATGTAATTAGGTACCATATCTTCCAAGTTTGGTGTGTCACTGGGCCTAGATGATTCAAACAGCTTGGTGTAGAGATTTTGAAAGGCTTCTTTAATGTTATTTTCTCCCTCTACCCATCTACCTTCTGCATCTCTTATTCTTGGTATCATGTTTTGTCTACTTCTCTGCATGGTGGTTTTGTGGAAAAAATTGGTGTTTCTGTCCCCACACTCCAGCCACTTAACACTGGCTCTCTGTGCTCAGTATTTCTCTTCTTGCTTCCATAACATGTTCATTTTCACCTTAATCTTTTTAGCCTCCCTTACACTCTCCCTACTATGGCCATCATTTTGCAGCTGCTGTAGTCTTCTTTTTAGTTTTGAAATCTGGGCATCAGCCCTTTTAAACGTCTTCTTCTTCCAGCCTACAAGATTTTCTGCCGTGTCTCTTAATTTGGAGTGTAAGCCTAATAGATCAGGGGATTGGTTGCTGTTTTTCCAGGTTCTCTCCACTTCTCTTTTAAAATCTTCATTATCAGCCCAATAAGCCTCAAACTTAAAAGAGTTATCCCGTTTTCTATAGTCAAGTTTCAGAAAAAGAGTTAAAGGACTATGATCTGATCCTATCGCAGGTAGAGCAATAATATTAGCATTGTTGAATTTTCTTAGCCATTTTTCATTTGCTAAGTGTCTGTCAATTCTCTCTTTGACTCCTCCCTCTTCTCTCATATTACACCAAGTAAATTTACAGCCCTTAATGAGAGAGTCAAACAGGTCATTTTCTGCCAGAAAAGATCTAAAAACAGCAATGTGCTTTCTATTAAATAAGAGTGTTGAATATGATACATTTTCATATTTGATGTTTGAAATATATTGGTCCCACCAATGGCAGCCCGGAACTTCCCTCTTAATGGGTCTTTTTGGGCCAAGTGCTAACTTCGTCCAAAAAGAAAAGGCACGAGGGTTGGGGGGATTTGTTCTTATTTTGTTGTCTCACACGACTTGCTACACGAATCTCTCTCTAGTTTTTTGGTAATTACAATACTGATAACGCTAATGCTTAAATTACCAGAGAAAACGCATATGTAACACTGAAAACTATTAGAAATTTATATTCTTTCAATGATTGGGTCATAAGAAGAAAAGCAGAGTAAGAGAAGCAAGAACTAAAATCGAGCAGCCTCTCCTAACCCAACATTGATATCGATGATGGCGTTCAGAACTGACTTATTTTACGCTCGCTATTTTAAGCATGTATAACACATGCTCAACGACGAGCACTAGTAAAAGGCAAAGAAATAGGATCATGGACAATTTAAGGTCCGAAGAAGCATCTGAAGCCGCAAAACCCTTACCGCACTTGACGTCCAAACTCCAAACCTGGCCCCCCCTCTCTCTCATGGCACTGATCTCCTCTTCCAGGTTCATGAAGAACGTCCAGCAATGGGAGAACTGGGATATTCAGAAGCCCGCCCTTCTGTGTCTGAATCTGGCTCTTCCTCTCCAGACAGATCCTATTCGGCATCATCCGCACCACCACGCCCACGTTCCCAGACACACACCCTTCAACAACCATCCCAGAAAAAGAAACACAAAACCAAAGTTGTCCACGTCTTCCGCTCCGTATTTCGCTCTTTCCCCGTCATAACCCCTGCTTGCAGATTCCCATCACTCCCCGTCGGAAACTCCGACGGCCACCACCGCACTCCTCACGGCACCAAGGTCACCGGCACTTTGTTCGGTTGCCGAAAAGGACGCGTAAGCCTTTCTATTCAAGAAGACTCTCGGTGTCTCCCTTCCTTGGTGGTTGAACTCGCCATGCAAATGAATGTGTTGCAGAAGGAGATGAGCGCAGGGATGGTTCGGATAGCCCTCGAATGCGAAAAGCGCCAGGAAAAGGACAAGACGAGGATAATGGACGAGCCTTTGTGGACAATGTATTGTAACGGCAAGAAAACCGGGTATGGTGTGAAGAGGGAAGCCACAGAGGAGGATCTCGGTGTGATGGAGCCCCTCAAGGCTGTGTCCATGGGTGCTGGTGTTCTTCCCGGGTATTCTGACATTGAAGGAGCTGATGGAGAGTTGGCATACATTCGGGCCCAGTTTGAGCACGTGGTGGGCTCCAAGGATTCCGAAACTCTCTACATGTTGAGTCCAGAAGGTAACTCTGGCCCTGAGCTCACTATATTTTTTGTGAGGCTTTAAGATAGAGAATGTCCCCACAAAAGCTTGGGCGGGTCAATTAGAGTTGGTCAACTAGGGTAGGGGTGGTAAGTTTGTTTTCCGTCAATTATAGTTATACCAATTGTATTCATACAATATAATAAAATTGTGATTAATATGTGTAGTTTGAACCTAATGTATATTAATAACTCAACTCTAGGACTCACAAATATTTACCTTTTATTAGTCCCAAAAAAATATTTAAAGTAGGTTTAATTTGTAAAAATATTTTAAAATTTAAAATTTTAAAATAATTTTTTATTTGTAAGTTTTTTATATTGAAAAAAATATGTTTGTTTTATAAAATTTACAATTTTTTTATATTTATTTTTAAATTTAATTGATATAGATATTTATAAAATTTACTTAATTTTTGAATTATTTTTTATAATTATAATATTAATTTAATTTAATATAATAATTATAATAAATTCATTTTTAAATTAATAAAAATATCATCATTAATTTCTTAAAAACATTGAAAACTAGTTTTAAACCCTGGCACGTGTTCTCGTAAAATTTCAACACCTCCCTTCTGTTCCTGTATCTCTTCCACTCTCCATCACTCGCTCTCGTATTATGTCCCTTGACGATATCTACAAACCACGTTATAGAACAGAGAAATTGACACGTAGCGATCAGTGCCCACTTTCTCGTACGAGTACTACCTCCTGCCCCGCTAACATCAAATCCTGCACAGTCGAGCTTACTGAATCTCTCTCACTTCTCCATCCGTCATGGCATCTGCCACGCGTGCTCCACTCTGCCCGCTGCGGTCGCCAAGATCCGCGATTCGGTCGAGGGGACAGTCAGCTACGTTTCGGGTTTCGGTCCCCAAACCCAAAGCGGCGGAGCCAGAAAGTCCCAACATCGTTTTGCAGCCGCGGTTGTGTACTTTGAGATCATATGGCTCTGATCGAGTCGGCGTGATAAAGAGTCGGAACGACAGTGTTGATGGTGGCGATGACGTGTCCCCGTTCTTTGCGACGCTTTCTGAGTACATTGAGAGCTGTAAGAAAAGCCAGGATTTTGAGATCATCTCTGGTCGCGTCGCAATGGTAGGTTTTTTTCATTTAAATGTTTGTAGGAGAAAAACTAATTTAATTGATTGAAACAAAAAGAAAAAGCATATTAGAGTATTAAAAAATTCATCACGCCCCTTGATGGTGGATTTTTGTTAGTGCTTTCCGCAACTGACAAGTGACCATGGTAATTAATAATTAAAATGAAATTGGGAATGATGCAGATAGGATTTGCAGTAAGTGTTACGATGGAGTTGGTAACGGGGAACTCTGTATTCGGGAAAATGGATGTTGGAGGAATGGCGGAAGCAGGAGGGGTGTGCTTGGGTGCTGTAACCTGCGCGGCCCTGTTTGCGTGGTTCTCCAGCGCCCGAAACAGAGTTGGTCGGGTCTTCACCATCGGCTGCAACTCATTCATCGACTCTGTTGTTGACCAAATCGTGGATGGGTTATTCCATGAAAGCGAGCTTAACGATTGGTCTGAGGAGCTGTGACGTGTTGTGTTATTAAAAGCATGCTCCCTTTCCTTCTTTATTATATCTATGCATCATAGACACAGTCGAGTTGGATGGGAGTGATGCAATGGAAATGAAGTAACAATAAATATTTTGCAATGAATTTCTTCAGCTCGAGTAAAATTATACTCAATTCCCTTTGCAAAATTAAATTAATTTTATTATTTTAATTTTGAGCGGAGGGAATTTTTTTTTTTTATAATAGATATCACATAAATCACGGTATTTTATAATGGTCTTTTATGGTTGTTTTATTTGTTATTGTTTTTAAATTACCATTTAAATAATCATGTTATAATAAAATATAGTTAAAAATAAAAATACAGTGTAATGAATTGATTAAAAAATTATCTTATACATAATTTTCACACTTAAAAAATTTTCAATAAATAACTAGTTCAACATTTACAATTTTTTTATACAAATACTATAATAAAAAGTCACTTTTATACTTTCAATTGTAATTAAGTATATTTAAAATATAAAACTAAAAATAAGATGAAAGATCTAGAGGCATTTGTTAAGAATATAGCATGAACGTTGTGAAATATGGTATTTTATTATTGTACACTGAGCCATAAAAAGTTGGTTTAGTTGATAAAATGAAATTTAAAAACGAGTGTTACTTAGTATGTGTGACATAAGAGTAATACCGTAAAATAAGGGTTTGTGTTTTTAAGTATTTTTATTTTATTTTTTAAAAATAAATTTAAAACCTGTTTTTAAAAAAATAAAATAATAAAAAATCTGTATGAAGGTAAATTTTGAGAATGCATTTTTGAAAATAAAAGAATAGAATAATATAATTTACATGATAATTAAAGAATAGTTTTGATAAATCATTTATAATTTTATTATTAATAAAAATAAATTTTTTATTTTTGAAAAATCTGAAATTAATTTTGTATAAAAATAAAAGAAAAATAATAGAATAATATTTTCTAAAAATTATGTTTTCAAAAAAAAAAAACTGTTATGAAAAAAGCTTAAGATTTCCTCGTCTAATACTTGTATTTTTAAATGTTATTTCATAACCAAATGACTCGATATGTTTAGGGATATTACAGACTAAGAATTTCAAGTTGGAAATTTTCATAAGATATCATAATAATTTCTTCTTGTCAACAAGACATCATTGACAGCCCGAAATAGATCACGAGTTTCTCTTCTGAAATAAGTTATCTCAGGAGCCAACTATAACGGGGGAAAAGAAATGTTGGCCTGGACATACTGGATGGATGGTTAACGCCTCCCTCATCTTCGCTCTCGTCACGTTTACTCCGAGTCCACTCTACCAACCGCCACTCCGTTGCAATTTGTGAAGGTTCTCGTTTCCGAGGGTGCAAATAGATGGCAATATCTATTTCTACCTCTTACCCGCAATCACTGTGCTCTCTCTCCTATACTCAGTGGAGCTCTCCTCATCCTCCGCCCTTTCTCAATCTCTCTCGCTCTGCTAATTTCAAATCCAATTCAACTGTTTCGTTGATCAATTGCCATACTGTTTTAGCTCAAGCCACTGTCGGTGAAGATTTACCTGACGATTACGGGAGTTGGTTTCCCAAGCCCGACCCGGACCATCGGAGAAGAGCCGGAATTCTACTCCATCCAACGTCGTTTGGAGGCCCCTACGGGATTGGTGATCTCGGAGACGAGGCCTTTCGTTTCCTTGACTGGCTTCGTGATGCTGGTTGCTCTGTTTGGCAGGTCTGCTTCCCTTTGGCTCCTGCGGATAGATAACCATTGAAATGAATAATGCGATGGCCTATTGTCTTTGTGGCTTGACCTTAGTTAGTCATTACCAGAGGAATGAGCCTTACCGGCCTGAGTTTCCTCTGGCTACTCCAGATTAAGTTATGCATCGATATTTTTTTTATTTATTTTTAATGGATCGTCGGTGCTTTCTTTTGCTTTCTAACACTGCATTGAATGCATTTGTTTGGATTGCTATTCATTTCCTAATTGAATATGCATAAATGACCATTTTCATAACAGCTTAAATTTATATTCAACTCTTATATCATTCATTTCCGCTAGTATTGTTATCATAAGTCCCAAGTCGCACTGTAAGGTAAACGTATTAAAATCCAGGGAAAGAAATTATATTTATTATTATTATTATTGATTGTCATATGCAAAGGAGAATTACCGTAAGCCTTAAAAAGAATGACCAGAAGTTGTACAATATGAAGGGTCAAAAAGTAAAAAAGATAACAAATTGTAAATTCCGTATGTATTATGAGGACCATGCTATATGCATCTGCTCAAAATATCATTTGTCTCAGCAGAAATCCCCTGTTTCTGTTCAAGTTTTCTTGCAACATGTTTACCTTCCATATATAATTTTAATATTTTTCTTTATAAATCTGAATTTTTCACTCCCGTGCAAGTCTTGCAGGTGCTACCTCTTGTACCTCCTGGGAGAAAGGCTAACGAAGAGGGATCCCCTTACTCAGGCCAGGTTACAAAATCTTTTTCGTTAGGCCTAGGTGCCCAGCTCTATATCAAAACTTTTTATAGACCGTAAATCTTTGTCAGTTGTCTGTTTAGTGGGTAGATCGAACCATTAGAAAGTGTTTACCAGAATAGTCAAAATTTACCATTTGTTCTAGTCTATTACATTTATAAAGCCCAATTAAAGATGCAACGTGCTTGTCTCCCCTCTTTTTCTTTTGTTTATTTTATTTTATTTTATTTTTTTTCTTATGGGTGTAGAATTTTATTTATAATAGATAACTGTGATGTTGTTTAATTCATTTAACCAACTTCACTTAATAAAATAAAGTTTAGTCGTTGTTTGTTGTTGTTGTTATGAGCATAGAACTCCACCTAATGAAAAAAGACTTAAAGACTTAGTGTTTTGTTATGGGTGTATGGGGAGTTATCTATGATCAAGTCTCAACTATGTAACTTGTGTGCTCAATGCAATAAGCTTTGATGTTTGCTTTCAGGATGCAAATTGTGGCAACACTCTCTTGATCTCTCTAGAAGAGCTAGTTAAGGATGGATTATTGGATAAGGATGAGCTTCCAAAACCAATGTGAGAAACGTAGTTTTGACCTCCTTTTGTGATCTTACTGTTTTCCTATCTTATTATTAAAATTAAATACATGCAGTGATGCTGAGAGTGTGAATTTTTCACTTGTTGCTGACCTTAAGGATCCTTTGATAGCTAAAGTAAGTTATCTAAAGCATCACTACTGCTAGTATTCTTTTGTTGTGACCATAGCATTACTCAATTTTCTTTACACCACTAAACCAGTGTAATACTTTATTTTAATTTTCTCTTGTTGAAAATTTTCTGTAGGCAGCAGAGAGGCTTATTTCAAGTGAAGGGGAACTTAAAATGCAACTCGAGACTTTTCGTAGGGACCCTCACATATCAAGTGAGACACTAAATTTGTTGCTTTTCTCTTCTTTTTTTTTTAATTCATGCATGCCTTGGTGTTGGGAATACATGCTTCAGTTTAGACATGGTATGTTGCAAATAATAACTGGTAATTTGCGTGCAAATGCTTTGCAAAACAAAAATACAATTTTTTTACTTAAATAAATCTAGAAAAACAATTATGGTTGTGACAGGAATAATCCAATCAAGCACAATGCAATAAGTCTAAGTTTTCTATGTTTTTCCTGTACAATGAATACTTCAGATATCAAGTAAATAATTAAACACTTGTGGATGCATATTAGGTGGGGAAACCCTAGGTGTTATAGGATTGTATGGTATAAAGAAAACTTTAGGGTTTGTGGCAATAGGAACAACTAAGAGATTGAGAGGACAGGAGATTGAATTATGAGAAATTGCATTTACATATTATTTCTAAAAAATTCACGTTAGCATGCACGTCTTTGGCTGAACACTATATACATTCTTTGTTTTCAAGGCTTTTTTGCAAGTTTTGTCAAAATTCACTGGAGGCTTTTTTCTTGTAATGCTGTTGCTGTAATATTTGTTTCAATGTTGTAGGCTGGCTTGAAGATGCAGCTTATTTTGCTGCTATTGACAACAATTTAAGCACATTCAGCTGGTACAATTGGCCTGAACCTTTAAGAAACCGCCATCTTGTAGCTCTGGAAGATATTTACCAACTCAAGAAAGATTTTGTAAGATTAGAAATTAGCAATAATGATTATTAATTATTATTAGCACGTTCACATTGTATGCACACTTAAAGCCAGAAGTGGTGATGAATCACTTATGCTTTTACCATGCAGATAGATATTTTTATTGCACAACAATTCTTGTTCCAGAGGCAATGGCAGAAAGTTCGCAACTATGCTCAAAGTAGGGGAATTAAGATAATGGGAGACATGCCCATATATGTGGGATATCACAGTGCAGATGTTTGGGCTAATAAGAACCAATTTTTGCTGGTTGGTAGTCTGTAAAGAGTTATAATATTTCTATGTAATCTGTTTTAACCATGTATTTTAAGAGCATTGTCTTTTTGGATCATCAGAAATTCTCTTTTTGTCTGGCAGAACAGGAGAGGCTTTCCTCTTTTAGTTAGTGGTGTTCCTCCTGACGCATTCAGTGACACTGGTCAGCTGTGGGGCAGGTTTGACATAATTAGCCATACCCAACCAGTTATCATGAGATACATTTTCTGTCATAAATCTAGCTACTTGCACCTTATCCATGTGCTTAATTTTATTCTTGTTCCGGTATCATCTTAAAAATATATTTTCTCTTTATTAAAGATATATGCTTAATCTGTAATGAAGGTCAGCAAGATGTCTTCCCAGACTTTTGTCACTGTAGTTTCCTTGCATCTCTCTTTCCGTGCTTTTTTAACCAATTATGATAATAGATGCCACCTGATAATTCTGTAAATCCTTTTTCAGTAATTTTTTCCCCTGTTCTTTACTTTTTTGAAGAAATTTTTTTAATTGCTTTCATTTTATAGTGAATGCACATTGTAGTTGGCCTCCTGTTTCATTTTAATTACTGATTTCTTGTTTTTATTTTCATGTTTCTATGTTCTGATTAAAAAAAAAGCCCTCTGTATGATTGGAAAGCCATGGAAAAAGAAGGATACTCATGGTGGATACGCCGTATACGACGTGCACAGAACGTATATGATGAATTCAGGATAGATCACTTCAGAGGATTTGCTGGATTTTGGGCCGTTCCATCTGGTCGGTCTACACTATGTTTATTTCAGCTTTTTATTTGGTGCCTGTATTCACATTTGTCTAACAAGTGTATGCTCTATAAATGTGCAGAAGCAAAAATTGCAATGGCTGGAAAATGGAAGGTCAGGTCCCTGTCACTTGGTTCTACACCTCTACCTTTGAATTATTTTCTCAACCCCTAATCTGCTCCATAGCATTTAAATGATAGGTGGGACCTAGAAAATCCTTCTTTGATGCTGTTTCCAGAGCAGTTGGAAAGATTAATATAGTAGCAGAAGATTTGGTATGTATTATCATAATGAATCTTGATTATGAAAATGTTTCAACTTGTCTGTATCATAGCTTTGTAATTTTTGGATTTGGTATGTGCGGCAGGGAGTTATTACTGAGGATGTAGTTCAGCTGAGAAAATCTATTGGAGCACCTGGAATGGCAGTTCTCCAATTTGGTAATGATTAATTGCTAATTTTGTTTATTATCCTTCCATATCAAACACTGAGAATTAGTGCTAAGGTGTCAGTGCTTTAATGTTTGTTTTTAATTCTGTTCAGGGTTTGGAGGTGATGCTGATAATCCTCATTTGCCTCATAATCAGGAGTGCAATCAAGTTGTGTATACTGGGACTCATGACAATGATACAGTAAGAAATACTTATTCCATATATTTGTTCTATTCTGATGCTGCGTATTTATATTCTTATAGAGGACTTGGGTATGCACTAGAAGTCAAGAGGCTGCTGCTAAGATGAGATTTTAGATTTTAGATATGGGCACTTACACATTTCTTTGTTAAAAAAATTTGGATTTTTTGAACTAGACATATGATATATTTTCTTTGTACTATCTTCCATATTATTTTTCTTGACTCAAAAACATTGACCATCAGAACATTAACAATGCCCAATAAAAAATTTCTTTCTGCTACAGATCAGAGGTTGGTGGGAAGCTTTGAAGCAAGAAGAGAAGTCCAATGTGGGTGCTATATGTAATTAGTAAAATTCTATAGTTAATTATCTTGGAGGAGGCTAACATCTGCTTTTCTCATTTTGTTCACGTTTCAGGTATTAAGTTATCTTTCATCAACGGAGAAAGATGACATCCCAGGGATGCTAATCCAGACGGTACTGTCTTCTGTTGCTCGTACAGCAATAATACCTTTGCAAGATATTCTCGGACTGGGATCCTCTGCGAGGATGAACGTTCCTGCAACTCAGGTAGAAGTTTATGCAAAACCTTTGTAACTTTGTTTTAGCAGCACTTCTGTATTTTTGTCTTTCAAGGAGCAAAACTTCCTCATGGATAAAATGGACAAAAACAAAAAAAATTTTAGATGCCTTGTAACCTCTGGAAAACAAAATTCGTCTGTCACAAATTTTCCCCCTTGGATTATATGAAATTGTTGATCTCGTGTCTGTTGATTTCTTTTAACAAATGTAGTTTGGAAATTGGAGTTGGAGAATACCAAGTTCTGTGAGCTTTGATGGGTTGAAGGAAGAGGCAGCTAACCTTAGAGATATGCTATCAATGTATGGGCGGCTCTGAATTTGGAATCTTCAGTTATTTGGTAGTCAAGTAGAAGAGTTTCTTTGTATCGGCAGCCATGAGTGGAAAATGCTACATCTGAGTGAGTGATTATTCCGGAGTAATTAGAGCTTGGCTGATGTTGCTCAATCAATGGCGTGTCTCGTGTTGGTCCCAAGAATTTGATTAAGTTGGATGCTTCTATGTAATAATAATGCGAATTTATGGGTGTTGCCTGCATGATTGATCCTCCGGGATATTACATTCATCCCAGAACCATTTTTGGTAATCGAGGAAGAAACTACCCTTACCATGTCCGGAAAATTATATGAATTCAAAGAATTGTTAAGTTAATTTGATTCAGAGGTAAGAACGCAAGAAATCTAGCATCTGACATCCTTTATAAGACCTAATTGACAATAATGATTACTAGATAAGAATATTTAAATTTATCTAATAATATTAGCTTTCAAGTTTCTGGCACCGTTCATCATAAAGAAGTAAACAATATACTTGAATTTCTCAAAGGTTTTATGTGGTACTACGCTGCACTCTCGATTGCTTTGATGCATTCCAGTACGCTTGCCTTCTTTGACATAGCTTCCATTAGGGCCTCATGAATTACTTTGTTATTTTTCAAGAGAGACGCCGCGAACAAAACCTGTAAGCATCAGCACTCAAGTTCAAAAATGCATTGAAACAGACCATACGTTTATTCCTGATATTATTCAAACACTCAGTTAAGATTGAGTATCAGAAGCATGTGGCGAATCCATAATATCATCCATTGCATAGCTTTTGAGTTAGAAGAACGTACAGCCCATCTAGTAAGATTTTGTTGTTGATCTTTGCTGAGCTGCGGCTTGCTTCGGTTTATAAATCTCTGAAGCAAAAGAAAGAATTGATTACCTTGTCATATTTAGTAAGTAGTAACATCCAAATCTTAGGAGAATAACGATCTCAAACCTGGAGAGTGAAGAGATCAGCAGATTGACCGACCACCTTGTCATATGTTAAACCTTCGGCTGCCAATCCAGCCATTGCCACAACAGCCAATCTAAAATAGCCAATTACAACTTGAGCTTTTATTTTACATCAATCTTGGTATTTGGTTCTTGAAAGTTATAATACGGCATGTTTTCTTTTTACAGAATGAAGCTGAGGTAAGCAAGTCATCTAATAGCAATTCGTGTCAGTAGTTTGAAGGTTTTAAGTTTACCTATCTAGCTCCTTAGCATCAAGCTGCCCGCTATAGATCAGCTTTTCAAGCCTCTCATCAATGAGGTTTACGTGCTCTTTCCCAATATCAAGCGAATAGCCCAAGATGGGTAGGCCAAGCAGATAAGAAACTAGAATAACACAAAAAGTCAAAGGCCAACTATCAACTAAAAGGTTTGAGACGATAAAGAAATACCACACGTAACATATCTAAAGCTTTGTGCATGTAAATCCCATCCCCCTCCCCCCCAAGAAAAAAAAGTACTCAGAAAGTGCGCTGCTTCATGTCTGGCAATCCTCTCTTGATAATCAGGAAAAACTGATGAGAAGCTGCTGATAGCTGCTTGGAGAAGCCTACAATAGTAATATAAGAGCATAAATGTTAAAGGAAACACTGAAGAGGCACTCGCTCCCATCTTATTCAGAGGAAACCTTAATTCTTACCCGGGCGATATGCTTCCCACAGCCAAAACCACCAAGGAAATACTCCCAATCAAGTATGGTACAAAGAAGCCCCAGTCCTACAAAGCCAGCATTAATCAAAGATGGGAATGAATATCAAAATTCTATTAAGCTTTTGTCGATTTAAAGAGGAGACCATTCTTAAAATTGAAAGGATAAATGCATAAAAGTATCATAATTTAGCAAATTCTTCAGATTAAGTTGAATATAATTTGAAGAATAAGATAGTGCATAAAAGGAAAGAGCTGCAAAGTCTTCCAATTTTGGCTGCTTTTAACTCTGGTTACTAAGTAAGACAGCCTTTCTAATCCGAAATACTTGAGGCCTACCATAGAGTTCTTCCTCAATAATTTAGATGATTCTTGCAAGAATTATTATTTGTTTTAGGACAGAACGAGCTACCATATCCATTAACTACAAAAGCCTGCATCTATGCTATACGTCTTCATCTTACTTATAAAATTAGTTTAAAAGATATCATTCCATCCAGAGACATAAAGAGAAAAGTAGAGTGTGTCGGAGATACCCCAGGAAGCTGGCCAGCAAGAAGAGCTAGAAATCCAGTTGTTCCTACCACCGTAAAAAGAAAAGCTGCCTGCATTGTTAGAGATTTCAGACCAGATAACTCGAAAGACTAAAGAGAAATGGTTTGAGTATGTATGCATACAAGAAATTCAAATGCTATGTTCTCAGGTGCCACATATAGCAGTAGAACATTAAGATATTCATTTTTTACAGACTAAAGAATACTGGTCATTCCATTTGACACCCAAAAAATAATAATAATAATTCCCTGGAACTCACATCGTTTCTGACACTAGGGATTGCAAGATTCTCCGCATTCTTAATTCCTAGAGTTGTCAGCTCTCGGATTGATGTCTGGTACACAGATTTGAACAGTCAAAACTTGTATGACCAGTTAAGCTTACATATGACTATGTATTGGAAGCATTGAACAAGTATACGTTATATTATGTCCATGAATGCACGAGTTTGTGGATGAGCTTAATGTTTGGATGGCACTTCCCCAGAACTTCACACTTGTAATGGAGACTGACCGTACGACGTGAAACATATGGCTGAGAACTCCATTTCTTGGCCCATCGAACTTCACTCAGCTGATCAAGTGCCACTTTAACAGCATTACTATCCTTCTGCACAAACATATGCCTTTCAACTTTCAATTACATATCAACAGTTGCAGGACCTAATCATTCTGGAATTCAAATCACTTCATATGAATGGGACCATAAATATAAAGGCAAGGAATCGAATTTGAACTCAATTTTCACGAAACTTCATATCCTTAATATGAAAAGTCGTACCTGAGCAATGGCAGATTGGAGAGTGTTGAGGTCGACACCAGGAGCAGCAGAGGAAGCTCTGATTCGCCATGTTGGTATTGGAAGGTTGATGTTGAAGCATCGTCGGTGGTGATGATGAAAATAATACTCATTGAAGCCCGGCTTAGGCAGAGACGTACAGGTGATGCTTGTCACCCACATTATCCCTTCGCTCTGTGCTCTCTCTTACACACCCAAATGGGGTCCGTAGTTGCGTATAGCTTAGAGATAGACGACAAGAGCGGATAAGGCTAGGGGTGTTCGCGGTGCGGTTCGGTTCGGTTTTGGAGGCTTAACCAAACCGAACCGCTCATACAAAACTTAAAAAAAATTGGACCTAATCGGTTTGTTTAAAATTTAAAAACCAAACCAAACCGAACCACTCAAAAGCGGTTCGGTTTGGTTCGGTTTGGCGGTTTTGGAAACCCATTTTAATAAAAAAAAATTTTTGTCTATTTTAATAATTTTTTTTTATTTCAGCAAATTTTTTTTGGTTCATTTCGTTTTTTTGGCCTATTTCAAGTTTTTTTGGCCTATTTCAGATTTTTTTGGCCCATTTCAGGTTTTTTTGGCCCATTTTACATTCTGGGCCTCAATAAATCGAGCTGGGCTTCACATGGCCCAGAGATAAATTTAGAATTTACATAACATGGCGGTCGGTTCGGTCCGGTTTGGTTGAAAATTTTTTCCAACCGCAAACCGAACCAAACCGTTCGGTTTTCTCTAAAATAGAACCAATCCAAACCGCTCAAGATCGGTTTTGTTCGGTTTTTTGATGGTTCGGTTTGGTTCGGTCGGTTTTGTTCGGTTTTGTACACCCCTAGATAAGGCTGTTGGACAAAATGCATATTATGTTGAGAGTGGGATTTGAACCCACGCCCTTTCGGACCAGAACCTTAATCTGGCGCCTTAGACCAACTCGGCCATCTCAACATGACTGGGAGATGATGTTCATAAAATTATTTTTATTCATACGAGAAATAGACTGTCCCCAACGGGCCCAACTACGTAATTATAAGCTTCTTTTTACCCCTTCGGCCCAAAAAACAAAAAAACTTTCATGTTGCAACAGAAATGTCGAAGGCGCTTATTTTACGTAATAGGGTTGGCTGAAGCGCCACGAGGACGAGGCACCTGAGACTACAAGAGACTCGAAAAGCAGACTCAATATAAGATAGAGATTACGGTCAGAAAATCCAAACATAACCTAAAACCATTCAATTTCCCTTTTTGTTCTGTTTATGAATGAATACACTGTAAAAGAATTTCCGCAAATTAGAACTTGCGAAACAAAACAATGGCAGAAGGAAGCAGCACAAACTTTCTGGCTAATTTCCCCAAGTTTCATTGTTTTGACCAAAAAAAAAAAAGTTAACAATAAACCAATATCACTGTTTGATTGAAATTTGACAAAAGCAAGCCCACTCTTATCATAGGTTTTCAACAATCATATCTTCAATGTTAATGATTTGTTGTTAAAACTGCTATGCTGCTTCATTACGCTTTGATGGTTTTGTGAATCTGTGTTAGGAGATGCGCAAAGTAGAATAGATGCAATCCAACTTAAAAGAATCTGTATGCATTTCGGTTAACAACAAAAGCTGAAAAGATAGAATTGACAGCCCTAGTAATGGTGTGTTTGATTTTACGGTGAATCCTCTCAAAATCTGTTTTCAACGTAATTTTTACAGAAGCAACAAAATGTTGCTTCTGCAAAAATCACGTTCACGTTGGGAAAAAAGCCAATTTAAACATACATTAAGTTTCTAATGCTAACGTGACTTTGCTAACGACATACAACGAAATATTAATAAATCAGATTTCACTTAATTACTTATGAATTTATAGCTTATGAGTTTAGTTATGACTTATTTAGTTAATTACTCTTATTATATGTATATACATAATTTACATTATATACTTTCAATTTATTTTATATTTTATTTTATTATTAAATGATACCATTTACACTTTATGATTCAAAAATATGCATTTAAATTCGCCATACATATTTGCGATGCGATTTAACAACTACGATTCTGGACAAGAATAAATAAAAACGTCTGCATTACATTAATTAATTATAGATATTCTTAACATATATAATATGACTCCGATTGTAATTTGGAATGAGAAAACATAAATAGTCCAAACGGACTCATGCTGAAGTTTAACTCAGCATCCTGCGTAATAACCATCTTTACCCTTCAGCAAGCCCTCAATTTGTTGTAGTGCCTGATAAATGCACAAGCATCCAGGATTACAAATTGTAGATTATTCAACTTTAGCACAAAGGACAAATTCAGTGGGCCAGGAGCTATCAAACTGAAATGGAGTTAAGAAGGGTGTGGAGAAGAAAGAGATACAGACCTCAACTGCAATAGCAGTTGGAGAAATATCCAACACGTCTCTACATCCCAGTTTTGCCGCCATATCTGCACAAAACAATTAACAGCACGGCTTCTAACTCCAGAGTGTTGGAACTTCACACAAAAAAAGCGTTTGCAATAATAGGATTCTCATTTTCTGAATTATGCAGAGCAAGAAGATTATTCATTCTTTGTCACAGTATCAAGAATATAATAAGACCAGAAGTTTCCCTTTCTGTTGTATTTCCACAGATTAGGGACAGAACCACCATTTTTTATTCAAAAGTTAAAAAAAAAAGATTCATAGGCGTGCGTACTTTCTAAGGACACCCTGGCGTGGGCGTTGGCATATGCTTCGCCTCTTTCTTCAAAAAGAGTAGACAAACGCATCAATGCCTGCAGGTGAATTCCATAGATCACATTAGCTAATTCATCATAGTGTGATTGGAGGCTCCCTACTTAGCGTCTTAAACTCTCAAGAGTAAGTATATTACTAAAAAAAAGAAAAAAAAAAAAGACACCTAGAATGGAAGAAAGATACTTTACCCGTGTGTATGCATCTCCTGCTCCGTGATGCTGGAGTGGACGAGAATTAGTTCCTTCGGCTGCAATTCTCTGGGCCAAGGCTTCAACAGGTACATCCAACCAAACAGTAATCCCCCGGTACATATATTTCCTGCCAATTAATCCACATACGAAGACTGAATTCAGAAGACCGTTAATCGTAAAAAAGTTGAAAATAAAATTACTCTCGTTTGTATGTTTATTATTTATTATACCAATTGATGGGCCTCACAACTGCACCTCCACCCGTAGAAATAACGAGTCTATGCATAAGTGACAGCTTACGCAATACCTCTCTCTGAAATTGTAAAAGATTAAGCATGAAAAATGAACGTCGAATATCATAACAGGAACACAGAAGAAAAATAAACCAATTTACAGGGCACTACAGCCTTAAGTTTCAACCTAGGCTGATATAAAACTAACTGGACTAGTTTCGATCGGAAGGCCAACATGTTGGACGGAACGCAAAGGGTGTCCGCAAAATTAATTGTAGAATTTAAAATATTCAACAAAAATAACATAAAAAATTTAACGTGTTCCCCCTTTATTTTTTTAACTGTTAAGAGATTTTTTTTATAATATATTTCAGATATTATAATTGAAAATAGCAACACTAAGACTATATTTGGCAAAAATAGCTGATAAGTTAGCAAAAAGCTGAAAAGATAGCTGAAAACTGAAAAGTTAATTTTTAACTGAAAACTGTTAGCTGATAGTTGAAAACTGTTAATGATGTGAACCCCTGATATGAACCTCACCAAGAGTAGTGAGATCCGGAATCAATATGGGATCCGCTTAGAAGGATCGTATTCTAATCAGATTTATAACAAAAATAAATTTAAAATAAAATGATCTTGACCCGTTATCTATAAAGAGATAAGAACCAAAGGTATAAGAAATATTGCAGACACCACACTCAAGAAAGAGGAAGAAGATTGAAGGTTAAAAACTGACTATAGGCCCCAAAATAATGGATTTATTTAATGGCTCAATTTAAACTACATTTTTTCTGATTTATTTACTTTTAGTATTTTATTTATTTGACTAGGAAAGTTTCCTATTTGATAGTTTCTAGAAGAGTTTCCTATTTGTATTTTTCCTTACCCTATAGGAGTTTCCTATTTGATAGTTTTTAAAACAATTTCCTATTTCTATTTTTCCTTATCCTATAGGAGTTTCCTATATAGTTTTCCTTTTTAATTTAGGTAATTGACCTATAAATAAGTATGTATGTTCGTGAACAATGCAGATTATCATTTATATTATTGAGAGTGTTTTCTCTTTGATTCTTTAAAGAACTTTTCCGAACTTATCAAGATTTATCTTGTGGCGTTCAAGCAAGACTTATCACTCACAATCTTTTTCCTCTTTCTTGAGTGTGGCGTCTGCGATATTTCTTATACCTTTGGTTCTTATCTCTTTATAGATAACGGGTCAAGGTCATTTTATTTTAAATTTATTTTTGTTATAAATCTGATTAGAATACGATCTTTCTAAACGGATCCCATATTGATTCCGGGTCTCACTACTCTTGGTGAGGTTCATATCAGGGGTTCACATCATTTGGTATCAGAGTTTAAGTTCTAAATCAGGTTTGATCTATCCTATTTGTTTTCTTATTATTATTCCATCTTACTATTTTATATCTTTTTTTGTCTTTGCTGTGTTCTTCATTCATCTTATCCTCTAATTTTCGTTTTATTTTGTTAGTGTTCTTAGTTAAGTGCATATCTGAAAAAAAAAAACAAAATTCAAAAAAAAAAAATTCGGAATTAAAAAAGAAAAAGAAAAAGAAAAAAAAAGAGTGCAAAATTTTAAAAAAGAAAAGAAAATAAATTCGAAAAAAAGGGGCTAGAATTCAGTTGTGTTGAAATTCAAGTTTTTACCAAATAGTTTTACATGCATCAAGTGTTGTTCTTGCTTTGATCTCTTATTTCGTGTCTTTTCTTACTTTGACTATTTTTTTTATCTCAATTGTTTCCTTTCCTCCAGTCATTGATTTCTCTCTATTCTAGTTGCTTCTTATTGTGATTTTTCTTTTTCAATTGTTTATCTTGTCTTTAACTTCGTTTTCTTCATTTCCTACCTATTACTTTGTTCCCTTTGTTTCTTAAAATTCTGTTTTTTTTTTCTTCCTTTACTCTTTGTACTCTATTAGTTGAGTTTGAATTGTTGCAAGAAATTTTTTGTGCGAGTTTGTTTGAGTTTAATAAAGAACTGAAAAAGGGGAACTAAGAGAGGAAAAAGGCAAGTGAGTGTGAGCTTATAAGAGGGTAAAAGCCAAAATTTGAGTAAACATGAGTGTGAGTGCCATTAATCTTGAGAGAAACACGTGAGATAATGTTGTGAGAATTTATTTTACTCTAACATTGTTTTGCAGAAAAATCATGTAACACAAGGACAAAAATATTTTCAAAGGCGTACTGAGAATGGTGGATTCAAAGATGATGATGGAAACTTTAGTGAGTGAGATGAGGCGAGTTTTGAAAGAGGAGATAGAATAAGTTCATGAACATTTAGATCGGGTATAAAATTCTCAAAATACACCCAATATGCATAGGAGAGAAATAGTTTAACCGAGGAAAGTAAGTTTTGAAAGTAGAGAGTATTATAGAGATGATTTTGATGAAGTTGACAGAGATTTGAGTACAAAATATGATGGGAGGTTTAGAGAAGTTAGGAATTGGGAAAATAATAACTTGAGTAGTTTTAAGACGAAGGTTCCGTCGTTTCAAGGTAAAAATGACTCCGAAGCTTATCTAAATTGGGAGAGAAGGATGGAGTTGTTATTTGGTTGTCACAACTATTCTGAGTTGAAAATGGTAAAGTTGGCTATCATAGGATTTACTGACTATGCTATTATTTGGTGGGATCAATTGATTTTAAGCAGGAGACGAAATGAAGAAAGACCCATTGAGACGTGGGAGGAGATGAAAGCAATTATGAGAAAGCGATTCATTCCAAGTCACTACCATAGAGACTTAATTAAGAAGTTGCAATGCTCCACTCAAAGGTCCAAAAGTGTTGAAGACTACTATGTTGATCATGTGGGGTTACAAAAGAAAGAGAGTGAAGAAAAGAAAATGAGTGAAAGAATTAAGAGAGAAAAAAAAAAGAGATGTTGAGAAAATTATGAGAGAAAAATAGATAGAGGACATAAAAAGTATGATAAAAAAAGAGAGAGAAATCGAGAAAATTAAGAGAGAAAAAGAGATAGAGGACATAAAAAGTATGATAAAAAAAGAGAGAGAGATCGAGAAAATTAAGAGAGAAAAAGAAAGAGAGCTTGAGAAAATTATGAAAGAAAAAGAGATAGAGGCCGAGAAAGTTGAGATAGAAAATGAAAGAGAGGCTGAGAAAATTGATGGAGAAATTACAAGAACCAATTGGGTCATCGAAAGAAGAAATGAGAGAAAAGAAATGAATTTTTATATAAGAGAAAGTATGACAAAAAAATATTTTGTTTTCAATTTTACCAATGATTGTATTAATGAGCTTAACGCTTACTTACCCAATATTGAAGTTTTTATTTTGCAGGGTAATGTTCTCAATGTATGTGAGAAAGTGGCATCTGATAAGTTCTTTAGGCACAATAAATTTATGTTTAAAGAAAATAATTTGTGTATGCCTAAATATTCAATGCAGGATTTGCTTGTTAGGGAAACTCATGGAGGTGGTTTAATGTGGCATTTTGGCATATCTAAGACTTTAGATGTTTTGCAAATGAAATATGATGCAAAACGAATATGTGAACAGTTTTTAACTTGTAGACAAACTAAGTTTAAAATGAAGTTTAATAGATTATATACTTCTTTGCATCTACCTAGTGAACTTTGGATTGACTTATCTACAGATTTTGTGTTGAGTTTACTTAGGTCAAAATGGGGTAGAGATTCTATATATGCGGTTGTTGACAAATCTTCTAAAAAGACACATATCATACCATGTCATAAAATCGATGATGTATCACATATTGGTAATTTTTTTTTCAAGAAAATTGTGAAATTGCATGGCATGCCTAGAAGTATTGAGTCTAATTTGTTTTTGAAACATGTCACATTTTACAACAAAGTTTTCACATTTCGAAATTGTGCATGGTTTAGATCCATTAACTCCTTTGAATTTAATTCCTTTATCAATTGATGATCGTGTTAACTTAGCTGAAAAGAAGAAAGTTGATTTTGTTAAGCAGATCTATAAGAAGGCAAGGCAAGACATTGAGAAAAAAATTGAACAATATGTCAATAAACCTAAAATGGGACACAAAAGAATTATATTTGATCCTGGAGATTGTGTTTGGTTGCATATGAGAAATGAAATGATTGTACCTCAAAGACATTTAAAACTACTTTGAAGAGGATATGGTTTATTTCAAGTGATTGAAAGAATCAATATCAATGCCTACAAGCTAGATCTTCCAAGTAATGATAATGTTAGTGTGTGTTTCAAAGTTATTGATTTAACTCTTTTTGATGTAGGTGCTGATTTGAGGACAAATCATTTTCAAGAGGAGGGGAATGATGTGAGCAGGGCTAGCGAATGAAAATGGCATGCAAACCTGCTGGAAGTCCCAAGTGGACCTGTCATAAGAGCTCGTGCTAAAAGATTCAAAGAAGAATTTAATGGTCTAATTTTAGAAGCCCAACAAGGAGATACCTGCATCAATTCAAAAGAAGAGCGCAAAATTGGTCCATATCATTAAAGCCCACTTAAATATGGGTCAAGACAAGTCAATCTGAATATGGGCTTAAAGTGCAAGAAGATTGAAGGCTAAAAACTGAATATAGGCCCTAAAATAATGGATTTATTTAATGGCCCAATTTAAGCTACGTTTTTTCTGATTTATTTACTTTTAGTATTTTATTTATTTGACTAGGAAAGTTTCTAGAAGAGTTTCCTATTTGTATTTTTCCTTGCCCTATAGGAGTTTCCTATTCGATAGTTTCTAAAACAGTTTCCTATTTCTATTTTTCCTTATCCTATAGGAGTTTCTTATATAGTTTTCCTTCTTAATTTAGGTAATTGGCCTATAAATAGGTATGTATGTTCGTGAACAATGCAAATTATCATTTATATTATTGAGAGTATTTTCTCTTTGGTTCTTTAAAGAACTTTTCTGAACTTATCAAGATTTATCTTGTGGCGTTCAAGCAAAATTTATCACTCACAATCTTCTTTCTCTTTCTTGAGTGTGGCGTCTGCGATATTTCTTATACCTTTGGTTCTTATCTCTTTATAGATAACGGGTCAAGGTCATTTTATTTTAAATTTATTTTTGTTATAAATCTGATTAAAATACGATCCTTCTAAACGGATCCCATATTGATTCTGGGTCTCACTACTCTTGGTGAGGTTCATATCAGGGGTTCACATCAGTAAAGCTAATTTATTGAATTAGAAGTGTTTGGTAAAATTAGCTATTGAATTAGCTGGTAAGTGTAAAATGACATAAAAGTACATAGTTATATAAAATTTATTATTTTTTGTTAGTGATTATATTTCATTATGTAATCCCAAAAAATACAAGAATATAATTTGTTAGTTTTAATTTTTTTTTTCTCTTTTACTCTGTGATTATTTTTCATCAGTATTTTAAAAATATAAACTCACCTAGTTTTGGGAAGTGTCGCTTAATTAGTAGAAGAAAAGTGCACACAAAAAACTTGAAGATCAATAAATTGCGTCAAAGGTCATAAGTATAATAGTGTTGGAATTTGAATAAAATAACAAGAATAAAAAAGGAATAAAATTATAAAAACTATAAGCTAATAGCTATAAGTTACTCAAAGAGTGTGTTTGGCAAGTTCAATAAGTTAGCTTATAGCGCATTTGACTAATTTATAAGTTTATTTGACCAAATTAGAGGTGTTTGGTAAACGAGCTTATTTAGGTAGCTTATAGCATTTTATCATACGCTACTTTGGCTATGTTTGGCAAAAATAGCTGATAAGTTAGCTGAAAGCTGAAAAGTTAGCTGAAAACTGAAAAGCTAATTTTTAGCTGATAGCTGAAAGCTGTTAAGCTAATTTATTGAATTAGAAGTATTTGGTAAAATTAGCTATTGAATTAACTGATAAGTGTAAAATGACATAAAAGTACATACTTATATAAAATTTATCATTTTTTGTTAGTAATTATATTTTATTATGTAATTTCAAAAAATATAAGAATATAATTTGTTAGTTTTAATTTTTTTTCTCTTTTACTATGTGATTATTTTTCATCAGTATTCTAAGAATATAAATTTACCTACTTTTAAGAAGTGTCGCTTGATTAGTAGAAGAAAAGTGCACACAAAAAATTTGAATATCAATAAATTGCGTCAAAGGTCATGAATATAATAGTGTTGGAATTTCAATAAAATAACAAGGATAAAAAAAAAATTAGAAATGCTATAAGTTAATAGCTATAAGTTACTTAAAGTAGCGTATGATAAAACGCTATAAGCTATCTAAATAAGCTCATTTACCAAACACATCTAATTTAGTCAAACAAACTTATAAGCTAGTCAAATACGCTATAAGTTAGCTTATTGGACTTGTCAAAAACACTCTTTGAGTAGCTTATAGCTATTAACTTATAGCTTTTATAATTTTATTCCTTTTTTTATCCTTGTTATTTTATTAAAATTCCAATACTATTATACTCATGACTCTTGACGCAATTTATTGATTTTCAAGTTTTTTTTGTGCACTTTTTTTCTACTAATCAAGCAACACTTCCCAAAAGTGGGTGAATTTATATTTTTAGAATACTGATGAAAAATAATCACAGAGTAAAAGAGAAAAAAAATTAAAACTAACAAATTATATTATTGTATTTTTTGGGATTACATAATAAAATATAATTACTAACAAAAAATGATAAATTTTTTATAAGTATGTACTTTTATGTCATTTTACACTTATCAGTTAATTTTACCAAACACTTCTAATTCAATAAATTAACTTAACAGCTTTCAGCTATCAGTTAAAAATTAGTTTTTCAGCTTTCAGCTAATTTTTCAGTTTTCAGCTAACTTATCAACTATTTTTATCAAACATAGTCAAAGTAGCGTATGATAAAACACTATAAGCTACTTAAATAAACTCGTTTACCAAACACCTCTAATTTAGTCAAACAAACTTATAAATTAGTCAAATACGCTATAAGTTAATTTATTGGACTTGCCAAACACACTCTAAATGTGTTTCTCAAAATATTTCAAAAATATTTTTTACTATTTTATCCCTATTCTTTTAAAAAAAATTTCTCTTTACAATAAACACAACTCTCTTCTATAGGTTCTTTTCTCTCTCCACTTTTCAGAAAAAAAAAAAAAACTCTGGCCTCCTTAGTATTTTGCTCCTGTACGCCCCATCCACTGCCTATTTATATGTTTTTTTGAACTGGAGTGCCTATTTATAGGAAAGAACGTTGAAGCTACTTAAGGAGAAAATGGAGGGAAGCTTGCTGCAAGTTGGGCTGAAATTTTTAGCAGATTTCGGCTCCCGCAGCTTAAAAAATTGGGCCAATATTCTGCCACGCTTCTGTCCCTTCTTCCGCTTCGATTTCCTGCTAAATTTTTTTGCTTTTTATTTTTTTATTTTTTTTCATCTGTCAATGGTGAGCTCACCTTTATGTTTATGTTCAAGGAATCCACTACTTTTGTCCCTTCTGCCACGCTTTTGACTCTACTTTTGTACCCAAAAAAAGAAAAGAAAAAGGAATCCACTATCAACACAACATAGATTAAGAACTCATGAGATATGTAGAATATTATAATATTTTTTGTTTATAAAAATTATGTTTTTTAAAAAATATGATTAATAAAAATAATAATTTTTAAAAATATATAAAATATATTTATTTGATCTTTAATGTTGTTAAAAATATTTAAATAATATTTTTTTGAAATATTTTATTTTTATATTTAATTATACTTAATTTTTTAAAATTTTTTGAATATTTTTTAAAAATATTTTTTATTATTATATGAGAGAAAGTGAAAGAATGGAGAGAGAATTTTTTTTTTATTATTATTATTATATTAATAAATAATATATTTATCTTTTTAATATTATAAAAAATATTTTTAATTAATACAAAATTAAAATTTTTATTCCTCGAATCATTTTGAAGAGAAGTTATTAAAATATTATTTTTGATAATATTAATTTTTTAAGAATATATTTTTTTAAATTTGTATTAAATATAATAATTTTATATTAAGATTTTCAACAAATTAAAAAAAAGTGCGTGTACTAAACGTTCCTTAAAGGAATAACCACGTGCCAAATGCCATGCGGAAACTCCTGTGACATAGCCAATGAATGCACTGCTTTCCAAAAAAAAAAAGACACTGCTTTCCAGACGTACGAAGGACTCTCACGACAACCACTAGCTTTCTCTTACATATCTACTCGTTTTTCATGGAGGGAAATTTTATTAAAGAATTGGGGGCAGAGAAGTTTACAATGATAAAAAAAAAGGGGATCGATCGGATGATATTAAAGAAATAGGGGAATCTAAAAGTTCAAAAAGCTTAAAATAATTCTCCAAACAAAGAGCAGCACATAAACTGGAAAAATAGTGCATTAAAACTGACCTCCTTGTCGCGGAAGAAACCCTCTCCATAGACCTTGAATACATCAGCTACAGAAGTTCCATCAAGTTCCTCCTCAACCAATGCATCACTAAAAAGCACCCACGAATGCAGAAAATATTCAACAGGAACTACTTCAATGTCCCCAGCCCAGCCCATCAAATTAAACTCTCATATTTGTGACAGGCAAACACGAATTTCAACCAAAAATCCTATGCACTAAAAGTAACCTTGTTTTCATCTGTCAGATACAATTATTCATTTGCTTTCAATTGAATATCGATCGTCACTACTTGAGTTGAAAGCCCAGATCCGATAATGAATATAACGAAATGTTACGGATTGCTTCATTACCAACGTTATTTTTCTTGTAGGTATTCAATTGATGCATTATTCACTTGCCTAGAATTTTTCTTTTTAATAAGAAAAGCACAAGAAATCGCTATACTAACCTATCAAAAAAGGAATAACTAAGCACTTGCGACAAAATCTTCCCTACGGTTGTTTTCCCAGAAGCCATCATTCCTGCATATCAAATTCAAAAATCTTTTGAATACGAAAGAAATCTGAAATTATACTTCCACTGTATACCATGTAAGCGAGCGCAGGGACTTCAACCAAGAGACTCACCAACAAGATATATACTGCGTCCATTTAGATAAGGTTCGATCTCCTTTGACTTAGTCTGCAATTTTATTGACTTGGAATTAGATAATGGCATAACGTACGGTTGCTTAGAAAAGCCGTCAACTGAGCTTAAACTGACTGACATTTTTTTTTTCTATGCCTTACTATAACAGTGTAAATAATAGAAGGTATAAGACCTCTAGACTAATTGAAAATGGCAAAAGGCATCGTGCTTTACCTTTAAAATCAACCCTTCGTCATACGAACAAGCAACCTTCAAAGGGACCGCCCTCCGCCGACTGTATGAAGGTCTTACAGGCTGCAAAACAAAAGCCTGAAGCTTCTGTGGCTCTCTTAAACCTCGAGAGAGTCGCACTCTCACAGAACCGCTGACTTTCCTCGCAACCTTCTCGTAACGAATCAAGGTTGAGAATTGCAACCTCCGCGCAGCTTTAGCATCCATGACTTCCGGTGAGTTTTCTGCAAAAATCAAAATTTTAATAGATGAATTATGTACAAATTTATTTGCACCATTCGTTTGCTATGAAAATGTAAGAGGAAACACATACAAATCCAGAAATTTCCAAATCTCGCTTCTTTTTTCTTGTTGGAGAAAGGCTTTAACAAGAAGAACCCACGAAGCAGAGTCTAATCAAATTTGCTGGAACTTTAGGTAGCTTTCGGTTTAAGGAAACTTTATTCTCAGAAAAGTTATATTCTCAAAAATTTTATTCTCGGAAATGAGAAAGAGCCCACGAAGCAGAGTCTAATCAAATTTGCTGGAACTTTAGGCAGCGTCTGATTCAAAAACAATTTTATTTTAAAAAAGTTATATTCTCAACAATCTCATTTCAAAAAAATAAATAAAACAAAAAATATGAATACAGGTATGAATGAGAATTTATTTGAAGGCAGAGAATGTGACGGAGGATATATAACTGAAACTGAAGTGCTCCACGTTCTCTGTTTCAGCACAAAGTTCTCGCGTATATTGTTTCTTATGTTTGTTTGCTATACCGAACAAATACGCGTACAAGTATATATGTAATACGAATTTTATTGATAAAACTATAATTTTTATTGTTCACAATTTTAAATAATACTATATAAATCAGAATTATAGCAATTCAATTTAACATTATATCTCATTATATGAGAAAATTTGTTTCTTTTTATATTTCTTTGAGAAAAAAGAAGAAGAAGTGATTATTGTTATTGGCAGAACCATGTGGCAATGACATCCTAGACAGAATATGCCCAATTGAATTCGATGGTTTTGGTTGATACGATGATTAGAAGGAAGTTTTTGACCGAAATCATAAGAAGGTTCAGAATTTTAAAGCCAAATAAAAAAATGAAAATGAAGGCAAGAAAAACCTCGTTACTGGTGTAATGACCTATGAACTGTAATGAATTCTATAGGTTATTAGATGCACAATCAATCGACTGGCAATGTATTTGGTCGCTTTTGAAATTTATTTTAAATTCACACTAGTCGACTAAATAAATAAAACACCAGTCAACTGTTTTATAATTTAAAAATAAATAAAAGTTTATTCAATTAACTGATCTTTAAGTCTTTATTTACTTTTAGATTTTAAAAAAGTTTATTAATCGATTGGTAACTTTTTTTAAGACAAATAGTGGCTTGACCAGTTGATTGGATAAATCCCTACTCGCTTTTAAATTTTAAAAGTGTAACATCAATCGATTGATCCTATAGTCAGTCGACTAGTATATTGGACCAATCGCTTGACATAATGGACTGGGTTGAGTTGTGTTTTCGTTAGTCTAATATGATGTATTTTTTCAAAATATACTGTTTTTGAGCTACAACACACGGTGGTGTTATGGTTTCCGCCACTGCAAAAAACAAAAACAATCTTTTGGACCACATTATATCTTATTATATGAGAAAATTTGGTTTTTTTTAAAAAAAAATTAATTATTGTTATTGGTAGAATCATATGGCGATGACATGGTAGTAAGTCAGAGTATGCCCAACCCAACACCTAACCCGAATTGAATTCGATGGTTGGTGGAAGCAGCGGTAGGAGTAGGAGGATGATCACCATTCTCACCAAACCAAACTAGGATGATACATTATCAATCAATAATTCAACACTTTTATAGGATTTGAGCAATGACCCAGAAAAGGAGAATCAACAGAACTGAACTCGAAAAAAATATAGATAGTTTTGGTATATATTACTAGCTGACCTCACCTCAATATCCGTATTATTTTTATGGATTCCTATTTTGAGTATTGCTCTGTAGTTTTTTTTTTCCCTAATACCAATCATAGGTAATCAATTTTAGGGTCAACATTACTTCAAGAGATGCCGGGATTTAAAAATAAAGAAAAGAGGGCGAATCATTACTTTTTTAAAAAAAAATTTTGGAATAGCAGAAGCATTATTAGTCTTCAAATTGATGGTAGACCAGTGTCGTAGTTGATTCTTCTTTATTTAAAGGGATTGAATCTTGTTAAAGTGAAGGGAAGAAGGGTAATTTATTTATTTACTCCTTGAATTCGAGTGTCGCACTCTTTAGCAGTGAGAATGATAGGTCTATACTCTATAGTCAGAGCTAAGGGAATGTTTGGTTCAGAAAATTTCATTTCTAAGAATCTTATTTTCAGGAATCTTATTCTCAGAAAAGTAAGATAGATATGTTTGGTTATTACTTAACTTTCCTGAAAATATTTATCAGAATTTTCATCAAAATTTTATTTCCATGTTTGGTTAATATAGAATATTCTCAGAAATGTAATGTATTTTTACAAAAATGTTCTTAAAAAATTTGATTACTTTAATTTACTACTACAACCAATTTCAAATAAACCTCTTGTGTCCTAAAGGGCAAATTATTATATTATTAATATAAAATTTCAATACTAATGTTTTTTAAAAAATACTGGACAATATAGAATCAGTATCAAACATCTACCGCTGTTATCATTTTGAACATACAACGTTGGCTATTATAAACAAGTGCTCTGAGAATTGAATGCAATAGGTTACATTGTAAAATTAAAAATAAAATTGACTAGGAAATTTTATTAAGTTATGAAAAAAAATTTCATTAAAAAGTCTTCGTTTGGCCAATAAATTATATTTTATATCAAAAATTTGCAAATATTTGATCTTTTTTCTTACAGCTCCTTTTTGCAACCTTCATGATTAAGATTAAAACATCAAAAAATATAGATCATGATATCACAAACTTAGGATCCCTATCAACACTTGATACGCGAAAACCATCAAATGAACTTTGCTTACTATACAGTGTTCAAATATCTGTGTTGTTAACATTTATGCATTCTACCGGTATTGGTGTAGATGGTCAAAATGATAAGACTTCAATGCTTAACTATTCATTTTTTGGTATCATTAGTGCAAGCAACTTCAATGGTGCTTTTAGGTTCGACACTTTTATAGGGTTTGAGCAATGACCCAGAAAAGGAGAATCAACAGAACTGAACTCGAAAAAAATATAGATAGTTTTGGTATATATTACTAGCTGACCTCACCTCAATATTCGTATTATTTTTATGGATTCCTATTTTGAGTATTGCTCTGTAGTTTTTTTAAAAAAGTTTTGGGATAGCAGAATCATTAGTCTTCAAATTGATGGTAGACCAGTGTCGTAGTTGATTCTTCTTTATTTAAAGGATGCCGGGATTGAATCTTGTTCAAGTGAAGCGAAGAAGGGTAATTTATTTATTTACTCCTTGAATTCGAGTGTCACACTCTTTAGCAGTGAGAAGGATAGGTTTATACCCTATAGTCAGAGCCAAAGGTTTTCAATTTGAAAACAGACACTTACAATTGTCTCATCTATGAAAGCAGAATATATTGCTTATTTTGAGACCACACGGCAAGTTGTATGGTTGAGAAAACTGATATCTGACATGCGCTTAATTGATTCAATATCACGTCCTCTAACCATCTATTGTGATAACAAGTTTGCAGTGTATTGTGTTAACAACCACAAAAATTCGAGCCGTACAAAACATTTTGATATCAAACTTATGTTCGTTAAAGAGAAAATTACAGAATCTCAGACTCGAATAATTTACATTCCTGATACGCAGATGCTTGCAGATCCATTGACCAAGGGTTTACCCGTAGAAATTTTTTGAAATCATGTAACTTATATGGGTATTGTAAATTCTTTTGATTCCTTGGTTTAGTGGGAGTCTGATGAATATTTGATATCATGTCATTATCTATTTTATTTTCTGCAAGTTTTATTCAATTCAGTTTGATGTGTTTTATATCATTTATATCTCCATAGGATTCAATGATTTTGTCATGATATGTTTTATATATACATATCACTTGTTTCCCTATAGGAATCAATGACTCTGTATTATTCTCTTACTGAACTGAGTTGGAAATAATAATATACATTCTGTCATATTCAGATTTTAAAACATTGTATTTGTGTCTGATATCACTTGCTTCCCCATAGGATCCAGTGATTTTGTAAAGTTTTATTTTCTGAATCTTGATAGTGGTTTAATGATATTTTTCAAATAATTAATTAAATACAATCAAAGTGGGAGATTATTAGAATATTTCATATGGATTATTATTTTATTAATTATTAAACCCAGTACAGATTGAGCCGTTATAATCTTGTGTAGACTGTGATACGTAGATTGCACAGAAAATTTGGGCAGAGGCCCAACTTACAATTTTTTTGGCTGTCAGCTTTGGTCCTATCAAAATGCTGACTGAGTCAGAGAGAGATATAATTCTAATTATATTTATTTATTTATTTAATTAGTGGTTTATTTAAATTTTTTTTACCCGTTAAACAACGACTATAAGAGTCAGTTTAACGTGATTGATGAACGACTACAATCTTGCATTCACCCTCTCTCTTTGAACTCTCTCTAAAAGGCAAAGAGTTCAGTAGGTTGCATTATCTCTGTTTTTTTTAATTCATGGATTCTTCAAATACGTTTTCTATACTTATTACTCTGATTATTGTATTTGAGATGTTATAAGACATTGGGCTTTGATGGTTTTGTGAATCTGTGTTAGGAGATGCGCAAAGTAGAATAGATGCAATCCAACTTAAAAAAATCTATATGCATTTCGGTTAACAACAAAAGCTGAAAAGATAGAATTGACAGTCCTAGTAATGGTGTTTGGTTTTGCGGTGAATCCCCCCAAAGTCTGTTTTCAACGTGATTTTTGCAGAAGCAACAAAATGTTGCTTCTGCAAAAATCACGTTCACGTTGGGAGAAAAGTCAATCCAAACACATACTAAGTCTCTAATGCTAACGTGACTTTGCTAACGACAACCAACGGAATATTAATAAATCAGATTTCACTTAATTACTTATGAATTTATAGCTTATGAGTTTAGTTATGACTTGTTTAGTTAATTACTCTTGTTATATGTATATACATAATTTACATTATATACTTTCAATTTATTTTATATTTTATTTTATTATTAAATGATACCATTTACACTTTATGATTCAAAAATATGCATTTAAATTCGCCATACATATTTGCGATGCGATTTAACAACTACGATTCTGGACAAGAATAAATAAAAACGTCTGCATTACATTAATTAATTATAGATATTCTTAACATATATATATAATATAACTCCGATTGTAATTTGGAATGAGAAAATATAAATAGTCCAAACGGACTCATGCTGAAGTTTAACTCAGCATCCTGCGTAATAACCATCTTTACCCTTCAGCAAGCCCTCAATTTGTTGTAGTGCCTGATAAATGCACAAGCATCCAGGATTACAAATTGTAGATTATTCAACTTTAGCACAAAGGACAAATTCAGTGGGCCAGGAGCTATCAAACTGAAATGGAGTTAAGAAGGGTGTGGAGAAGAAAGAGATACAGACCTCAACTGCAATAGCAGTTGGAGAAATATCCAACACGTCTCTACATCCCAGTTTTGCCGCCATATCTGCACAAAACAATTAACAGCACGGCTTCTAACTTCAGAGTGTTGGAACTTCACACAAAAAAAAAAAAAGCGTTTGCAATCATAGGATTCTCGTTTTCTGAATTATGCAGAGCAAGAAGATTATTCATTCTTTGTCACAGTATCAAGAATATAATAAGACCAGAAGTTTCCCTTTCTGTTGTATTTCCACAGATTAGGGACAGAACCACCATTTTTTATTTAAAAGTTATTCATAGGCGTGCGTACTTTCTAAGGACACCCTGGCGTGGGCGTTGGCATATGCTTCGCCTCTTTCTTCAAAAAGAGTAGACAAACGCATCAATGCCTGCAGGTGAATTCCATAGATCACATTAGCTAATTCATCATAGTGTGATTGGATGCTCCCTACTTATATAGCGTCTTAAACTCTCAAGAGTAAGTATATTACTAAAAAAAGAAAGAAAGAAAGAAAAAGAAAAGACACATAGAATGGAAGAAAGATACTTTACCCGTGTGTATGCATCTCCTGCATCTCCTGCTCCGTGATGCAGGAGTGGACGAGAATTAGTTCCTTCGGCTGCAATTCTCTGGGCCAAGGCTTCAACAGGTACATCCAACCAAACAGTAATCCCCCGGTACATATATTTCCTGCCAATTAATCCACATACGAAGACTGAATTCAGAAGACCGTTAATCGTAAAAAAGTTGAAAATAAAATTACTCTCGTTTGTATGTTTATTATTTATTATACCAATTGATGGGCCTCACAACTGCACCTCCACCCGTAGAACTAACAAGTCTATGCATAAGTGACAGCTTACGCAATACCTCACTCTGAAATTGTAAAAGATTAAGCATGAAAAATGAACGTCCAATATCATAACAGGAACACATGCATGCAGAAGAAAAATAAACCAATTTACTGGGCACTGCAGCCTTAAGTTTCAACCTAGGCTGGCTCATATCAAACTAACTGGACTAGTTTCAGAAGGCCAACATGTTGGACGCGACGGGTGTCCGCAAAATTAATTGTAGAATTTAAAATATTCAACAAAAATAACGTAAAAAATTTATATTAAATATAATAATTTTATATTAAGATTTTCAACAAATTTAAAAAAAGTGCGTGTACTAAATGTCCCTTAAAGGAATAACCACGTGCCAAATGCCATGTGGAAACTCCTGTGATATAGCCAATGCACCCCGAGGAAGGGCCCACGAACCACCACGGCGGGTGCGGGCCACTGAATGACACTGCTTTCCAGACGTACAAAGGACTCTCACGACGATGCCCTAGGTTTCACAACCACTACTTTTCTCCTACATATCTACTCGTTTTTCATGTGGGGAAATTTTATTAAAGAATTGGGGGCAGAGAAGTTTACAATGATAAAAAAAAAGGGGATCGATCGGATGATATTAAAGAAATAGGGGAATCTAAAAGTTCAAAAAGCTTAAAATAATTCTCCAAACAAAGAGCAGCACATAAACTGGAAAAATAGTGCATTAAAACTGACCTCCTTGTCGCGGAAGAAACCCTCTCCATAGACCTTGAATACATCAGCTACAGAAGTTCCATCAAGTTCCTCCTCAATCAATGCATCGCTAAAAAGCACCCACGAATGCAACAAATGCAGAAAATATTCAACAGGAACTACTTCAATGTGCCCAGCCCAGCCCATCAAATTAAACTCTCATATTGTGACAGGCAAACACGAATTTCAACCAAAAATCCTATGCACTAAAGTAACCTTGTTTTCATCTGTCAGATACAATCATACATTTGCTTTCAATTGAGTATAATCACCACTTGAGTTGAAAGCCCAGATCCGATAATGAATATAACGAAATGTTACGGATTGCTTCATTGCCAAAGTTATTTTTCTTGTAGGCATTCAATCGATGCATTATTCACTTGCCTAGAATTTTTCTTTTTAAGAAAAGGACAAGAAATCGCCATACTAACCTATCAAAAAAGGAATAACTAAGCACTTGCGACAAAATCTTCCCTACGGTTGTTTTCCCAGAACCCATCATTCCTGCATATCAAATTCAAAAATCTTTTGAATACCAAAGAAATCTGAAATTATACTTCCACTGTATACCATGTAAGCGAGCGCAGGGACTTCGACCAAGAGACTGACCAACAAGATATATACTGCGTCCATTTAGATAAGGTTCGATCTCCTTTGACTTAGTCTGCAATTTTATTGACTTGGAATTAGATAATGGCATAACGTACGGTTGCTTAGAAAAGCCGTCAACTGAGCTTAAACTGACAGACATTTTTTTTTCTATGCCTTACTATAACAGTGTAAAGAGTAGAAGGTATAAGACCTCTAGACTAATTGAAAATGACAAAAGGCATCATGCTTTACCTTTAAAATCAACCCTTCGTCAAGAGGAGCCTGAAAACTTCTAGAGTCCAATGTCAAAGCTACAAAAGTGGTATTTGAAGTAAACTGTCAATAATCAAAATGGCTAGTACTTATTATAGTCAGTAACATACTATAATGCTTGCAGGCATATGATATGTATCTTCTAGATCGTCTCAAGCCCGATGCTCTTCCTTAAAAAGATCTTGTAAGTGACTTTCTCCAACGAAAAGTATTAATTGGGTTTGGGTGGGAATGTAATTGAAGCTTGGTAGAATTCATCAATGTAAATTGTTATTATCAAAATAGAATTAGTTTTTATAGCAACCTGGTAAATTGTTATACGAACAAGTAACCTTCAAAGGGACCGCCCTCCGCCGACTGTATGAAGGTCTTACAGGCTGCAAAACAAAATCCTGAAGCTTCTGTGGCTCTCTAAAACCTCGAGAGAGTCTCACTCTCGCAGAACCGCTGAGTTTCCTCGCAACCTTCTCGTAATGAATCAAGGTTGAGAATTGCAACCTCTGCGCAGCTGTAGCATCCATGACTTCCGGTGAGTTTTCTGCAAAAATCAAATTTTTAATAGATGAATTATGTACAAATTTGTTTGCACCATTCGTATGCTATGAAAATGTAAGAGGAAACACATACAAATCCAGAAATTTCCAAATCTCGCTTCTTTTTTCTTGTTGGAGAAAGGCTTTAACAAAAAGAACCCACGAAGCAGAATCTAATCAAATTTGCTGGAACCTTAGTATAAAACAAAAAATATGAATAAAGGTATGAATGAGGATTTATTTGAAGGCAGAGAATGTGACGGAGGATATATGACTGAAGGTGCTCCACGTTCTCTGTTTCAGCACAAAGTTCTCGCGTATGTTGTTTCTTATGTTTGTCTGCTATACCGAACAAATACGCGTAGAAGTATATATCTAATACGAATTTTATTGATAAAACTATAATTTTTATTGTACACAATTTTAAATAATACTATATAAATCAGAATTATAGCAATTCAATTTAACATTATATCTTTATTATATGAGAAAATTTGTCTCTTTTTATATTTCTTTGAGAAAAAAAGAATTGATTATTGTTATTGGCAGAACCATGGCGATGACATCTTAGGCAGAGTATGCCCAATTGAATTCGATGGTTTTGGTTGATATGGTGATTAGGAAGAAGTTTTTGACCGAAATCATAAAAGGATTCAGAATTTTGTGACCAAATAAAGAAAAGAAAAGAAAGGCAAGAAAAAACTAGTCACCGGTGTAATGACCTATCAACTGCAATAAATTCTAGAGGTCACTAGGTGCACAACACTTGACGTAATGGACTAGGTTGGGTTGCCTTTTTTTTAGTTTAATACGGTGCGCTTTTTTTAAAAGGCACCGTTTTTGGACCACAAACACCACTGCAAAAAAAAAAAAAATATGAATTCTTTTGGACCACATTATATCTTATTATATGAGAAAATTTGGTTTTTTTTAAAAAAAAATTAATTATTGTTATTGGTAGAATCATATGGCGATGACATGGTAGTAAGTCAGAGTATGCCCAACCCAACACCTAACCCGAATTGAATTCGATGGTTGGTGGAAGCAGCGGTAGGAGTAGGAGGATGATCACCATTCTCACCAAACCAAACTAGGATGATACATTATCAATCAATAATTCAACACTTTTATAGGATTTGAGCAATGACCCAGAAAAGGAGAATCAACAGAACTGAACTCGAAAAAAATATAGATAGTTTTGGTATATATTACTAGCTGACCTCACCTCAATATCCGTATTATTTTTATGGATTCCTATTTTGAGTATTGCTCTGTAGTTTTTTTTTTAAATTTTGGGATAGCAGAATCATTAGTCTTCAAATTGATGGTAGACCAGTGTCGTAGTTGATTCTTCTTTTATTTAAAGGATGCCGGGATTGAATCTTGTTCAAGTGAAGCAAAGAAGGGTAATTTATTTATTTACTCCTTGAATTCGAGTGTCGCACTCTTTAGCAGTGAGAAGGATAGGTCTATACTCTATAGTCAGAGCGAAGAAAGGTTTTCCAGCTTGAAAGTGAGGACGAAGCCAGCCAGCCAGCCTTCCCTCCCGGGGGAAGATGGGGTTAGGTAGAAACGCTTCCAGCAGAGGTGGGGTACTCAATTTGTGGGGCAAAAAAAGTGAGTGCACGAGTGACGTAAGATGAGTGTAACTCATTTTCAAGGGTCGGACTCATAATGACGGTACCCATTGGCGATTACTATCACACACACTGTCACTCACTCCCACCCCAGTTCACGTACTTTTTTGTTTTTTTCAATAGGGCGGCAAGGGAAAAATTTATTTGATCCTACTAATTCATGTGAAATCCTATTTAAGAATCTCCTTTATTTACTGGCCAATTGAGCTATTAGTCGTTTTTCTATTATGTTCAAATTAATAGTCATCAAATTGCAAATTCAATAACGGGTAACAATCAAAGAATAATAATCACAACCGCAACAAATAGTTAATAATCAAATTTAATAGTTTAAAGACGCCGGCGACATAAAAATACATATCGTATGCAGCAAACAAGTTGAAACCAAAACACAACGTCGACAAATTCTTTTGACATATCAATGTCGCCGAAAGATACCAATCATTATCAATTCACAAATGACATGACACGTCACTTCCGTTGAAGTCAATTGAACTTCGTTCTACTTCTATAAACAAACAGATAAAGTGAGACAAAATTGTCACTGATCGAAACAAACAAACAAACAGAAAACAAAAATACATTAAGGAAAAATTATAAAATTATAAAATTTAAAATTTTAATATTTTAGACTTTTAAAATTCAAAATTTCTGATGGTTTCGTTTTACTTTTAAGGAGAAAGTTTACAAATTTTTTTTTTTTGAAAATTTAATTTCTGATACTTTTCTTTCAAAAATTTCCTCCTCCTTCGTGGTAAAGTCAGGAGCGTTGTTGCTATATTGCATAAATTATTCCTTCTTCTTCTTTTTTCTTCTCAATTTACTATTATTTGATAGAGAACTTCGTATCAGTTCTTTCATTAAACTGTAGTTGAGTGTGACTCTTGGAGTGTCGTCGAGACCATTAAGGAAGGGGCCAAGAATGAAAAGAGAGTATAATGGCGCGTTTGGTTGGCAAAAATGAAAAGAACTGTGGAATGAAAAGTAGAATTTCATCGTTTAGTTTGATGAAATAGAATATTTCATAAAATACTTTATTTCATCATGTGATGAAAAATGGACTCCTTTCAATAATGGATGGAATCCAAGATTCCATTACAAAATAATGTTTAACTTTATATTTTTTTATTAAAATAATTTAATTTAATTATTAAAAAAATTAATTTGATTATATTTTGTAAAGATTAATTTGTAGGAATTTTTTTAAAAAAATCTATTTTTTTTTTAAATTTTTTTATTTAAAAAAATTAATTTAATTAATTTATATTAAAATTAATTTAATCATTTTGCTTATCTTATCTTTCTATTCTTTCAATTTATTTATTAATTAAATAATAAAATATCACATTAACTCTTCTTTTTCATCGCATACCAAATAAGGTAATGACATTTTATTCTCTTTTTCATTCCCTCTTCCTTTTTTTTTTTTTTTTTATTAAAATTTATTCTATCCAACCCAATAAAACCTAAAAGATATCTTGCATGAAGCTAATTAATGTTCGGACCTTCTAGCCAAACGGGCTTGTGAGCGGGAGGAAATCTTTGGGCATTGGACTCATCCTCCCAGCAATTTACAGAACTCTTTAAAGGCCATTCATCGTTGCTCAGCAGATTAATTCGGCAACGAAGGAAAGTTTTACGGTCGAGCTTCTGAAATTTTATTCACAGCTGGAAAAAAAGTATTTTTACTTCATTGACTGATTTAACAAATTTCGGGCTGCAGTTGAGGTTAATGAGTCTACTCAATAGTGGCATTTTCATTTTTACCATAATAATAACCTTTACCTAGATTTATCAAATTTCAAATTATCATTGCAACAACATAGAGCATCCCCAATGCAAGAGCAAGGTTTAAAGGAAAGGTAATTTTTCTTCAAGGTCAATAACAAAGACCAAGTAATTATCACCAAATGCGTAGAAGCATAATTGTCCCTACTCCCAATCTTTTTTTGGTACAAGATGAGACTCGAAGTCACTCCCTTCACCCAAATCCCCATCCCTCCCAACCATCTGCTAGCCTCAGGTAGCCCCTACTCCCAATCTTTAGAAGACAAGTGCACATGCCCTTAAATATCAGGCTTTCACACAGCAGTTGAAGCAGCCTAGGATACCCCTCCTTGCCTGTCAGAAAAAGATTAAACAATAATGGTGTTAAAGATTCCAAATCGCACACACTGATATTTCAAAAGCAGTTAAAATAATTACACAAGAATGTGGTACTTTAGAAACCACAAATATCCCTAAAACCATCCTTCTGGGGATCTAGAGAACGAATCTGATGTACAGTGAACAAGGGAATAAAAATCAGAATTACATCATATGCGAGCCTGTCGAATTTTACTGAAGTAGAACGGTGCAAAAGCCCAAACAGGAAAAAAAATCTATATTAGATATCCACTGCACCCCATTTGCTAGCGCGTTGAATTACATACTAATATTCTAATAACCATAGACAAGGTAACATCTTTCCAATCCCAACATCTGCCCAATCATGACTATCTTTAGGTATAATTTTTAAAATTTTATTATTAAGTACTATAATAACAACATAATATATAAATCTTTTTTACAACTTAGTATTACATAATTATCTCATTTAAAAAATTTCCCCACATGTCATATTTTTATTGTAAAATTTAATAATAAAGATCTAAAGAATTTTACCTTAATTTTTTCTTTATTGTGAGAACATCTTACAAATAATGTTTTAAAACCCGAATATTAATTCGGAAAGACAGTAGAATCATGAATAAATCGGTTCAATAGGTTAGAAAAAAAAATTGTATCGCTGACATTGGTTACCTATTTTCATCCTATTTAAGAATTTTAAATTTAAAAATATATATTCAACTTATTCAAAAATAAAAATATTCATATGTGCTCTAATTGTTTAACATGTCATTTAATTTGTTCAACTTTCTTATTTTATTTTCTTTCAAAGCTTTTTTTGATGTTATATACAATAGGCAAGAGATTGTATACATTTGACTTCTTTATTTCTTTTTTTTTTTTAAATATTTAATTGTGTATGGTCCATCATGATCAAGAATTGTACGGCTAGGTTCCTCCTAACGTAGACAATCAAAGAATAATAAATGAATTAAAGTTGAAAAGAAGAAGAAGATTGGCATACATTATTTTTCTTAGAAGACTAATGACAATTTGAAACAAAGAATCCTCAGTAAAGTCACAAAGCGACCAAAAGATTTTCTAAATCCAATATGTGGCTTGATGTCTTGACCGTAGGCTTTTCTAGGTGGAGAGAGGCAGGCAATTAGTGTTGTTTTAACTGTTTCAACCATGTTCAGGTCACGAGAGAGATAGAGTACCTTGTGTGATATATTAACAGCACCTAAAAGATGTACCTTATTACTCATCTTCAATTACATAAAAAGAAAAAAAAAATGCCATTCTAGTATGTAGCAATCCTCCAATTTCTGCCAAAGATACATATTCTGGAATGTTTTTAGTCCTTATAAATTTATAATAGATACTGTTATCCTCGTTATAGCTACAACTGCTGATTGTTTAATGGCTTTCATGTGATGCATAAATAGTAGCAAATAAAATAAAGAATAAAAAAATTAGCCAAGAATCTTACAGTTGGAGAGTGGTGGCTTGATTGGTAGTGGGGGTGCTGGTGCTCACTATGCCCAGTGTTTGCGCTCGTAGTGGTTGAAGCCATGAGCTCTTCTTCATTACCAAGACTTGCCCTGGAAACATTCGTCTTGTTCTGCTTCCTCATTTCCCGGATTTTTGAGAAATCCAGTGAGTAGTCCGGCACTTGGCCCTTCTGATCCCAATCCCCAAACTGTGGCACCGATAACCAGGGAGCAACTTTCTACAAGATAATGATCATTCGTTATAAAGACTTGTTTAAATGACAGCATAAGATAAGGGACGGGAAATAAATCCAAATTCTCTGATAGACTGCCCCCTGCCTAGTAAAACCAAAGAACCATTTACTAGCATCTGCTTATGCCAATGTCAAACTGGAAACTGCAGACAAACTACCGGACTTTCAAAATTTTCATATATTTCAAAACTCGGCAATGAATATTATCTTTTGCCAACAAAAGAATACATCAGTTTCAACGTTTTAGAACTTCAAAAGAATTAGCGGGACAAAGGAATCAGGGAAAAGAATCACTGTGACGAATTGATTAATTCTTTTCTTTAGAAAAATATTTATGATCACTTGTATGACTGCAACCGTCATAATTCATATCATCATTTCAAAGTTTGAAAAAAAAACAAATTGATTAATTAAATGGACCTGGAAAGAGCATCATCATCCGTCTTGCTCGTCTCCTTTTGACAGAATAGAATGGTCAAAACAAAAAGGCAAAAAAGTTTTACCAGCACGAAGAAAAATACTAAGAAAAAAAAAAGACTATCAGAGGTTGAATGAGCTATAATATTATACTGAAGTGCTTAAATACCAAAATTAAGATAGAAGAACAAGAACTAGACCCAAGAAGAAACCAAATATCGATCCTCAGGTTTTTCTCAATATCCTTCTTGATATATATCCTATTTCATAACTCGAAACGCATGCTATCGAAATGAGTTTTCGAATTTCATTCTTAGGAAATTTCAGACACAAGTTTGGTTAAAAATTAAAAACTAGATTCAGTCTCCCTGCTCTCGTTCAGGTAATTCTACTGAACCTAAATCAGCTAATACAAATAGAAACTTGGAATTATCTCTGCAGATTCATGACTTGAGCCCGACACAAACTCCTGGTCATCTCATTTCGACGAATTCCTTATTGGCACTAGAAACTCACACAGAAACATCAATTCATAGCAAACACCGCAATTATCCGGTTCCGTACTTTATTTCTTTCCCCGACATTTCTCGACAACCGAACAGACGGAGAGAGAGAAAACTTACCTCCTTGCGATCCTCCATGAGAGCTATTTCAGATTCTACTGAAGCGTTAGAATATTCAAACAAAGGAAAAACAAAGAGGTCCCGCTTTGCGATGCAGCAACACAAGGAGGGGTAGCTGTTTGATCGCTATACACCCCTCATCATATTGGACGATTGTTCATTCATTGAATAAAGGCTGGACGCAGGCATTCGATATTTACCATAAAATATTATGTTGTGCGGTCAATTACCAAAATACCAGTGTCCTTTCGGCCAAATCCTTTATTCCAATAATTTTAAGGCCGCTCCACCACATATTAATACTGTGATATTAATAAGTCTTTTGAAAATGCAAATTTCAGGTCCAATTTTATTTAATATGATTTTAAAAGAATAATAATGTTTTAAATTATTTAATATTCATATTGTAGACAATTACGAGCTCACAATTTTTCAAAAGCATCAGAGAACGAAATAACTTTACCCAAAAATAATGAACTGAGAAAAAAAAAAGAAGTTTGAAAAAAACATTATATAATATATTAAATTTGGACCAAACTGAATTTTTTATTTTTATTATTTTAAAATATAATATTATAATCACATCGGACCAAATCACGGTGTTGTTAAATCTTAAATGTCCACCTTACTTTATATGGTTTTTGTTGCCTTTCGCGTTGTCATTGCCTCGCTTTGGGGTTTCTATCTGTCGTCCGAGCCCCAAATATTATTCGCGTTATTATTGAGATGGGGTTATTAATTTATGATTGTAAGTGATTATTTGACTATGCCTCCAATGTGACGTTAATTACTCAACTTTTATGTTATTATTAAGCATAATTTATTCTTGTTTTTTTATAACACAAAAATTTTGTATAAATACGTAGCGTTCGACCATTGAGAGCAAATAAAGTTTTCAATTATAAAATATCCATTATCATTTTATGGGGAAAGAGGCATGGTTGTTGAAGACTTTCGATAATATTGCATAAAGGATAAAAATAATAAGCATTTGATTAGTCAATATGAACTTGTTTCAAACTGCCTGATTTTACATTGATTCATTCGTATGTCTTAAATCCTAAAATAAGTTGAAAAGTCATGCACAAGCCACGCTTCTTGCGCCGCCTTTCAGATTAATGTCTAACAATGGTTAAATGTGTTTGTAAAGTCTAACTTTCATTAAAAAAATTTATTTAAATTATTATTCACAAAAATATTTTTATTTAATACAATATAAATTATTTTAAAATATATACTTAAAAATAATAACAACTCATAAAATTATATTTCGAAAGAACGACTTAATGAAAAAAATAATATTATACTTAATATATATATATATATATATATATATATATATATATATATATATATATATATATTACAGATCTATGAAAAAAAGAGTATTGTAGTATTTAAATTCAGACTTTTGAAAATATTTTATACCCAAACTCATATTTATTTTGTTATTCTGGACTCTAAATTGGTAAAATTTGCCTATACTTAATTGAGTATAAATATTTTGTTTATACCTAATGCCCCCATCGCATGAAAACCAAGAAAATTAAGAAGAAATTTTTTCTTTCGGCGGCACATAGGCCATATTCCCATATGAGACGTTGACCGAGTATGATATATCATATAGCAGGCCGCTACCAGCACCACAAAACTCGGATTCTCAAGATCGTTATCTATGGTAGGCCGATTTATTATTTATATAGTTTGTGGCCACAAATTCAAGGCAAAGCAGTGAAACCACACGGTTACGTTATTTGTTTTTCCCAATGGGTCTACCATTTCACAAAAACAAAATGAACCGAAAAATAATATATGAATTCTGTTTAAAATCTAAAGCACTAAAGTTTTTGGTAGCACTCAAAAAGCTACTTTATTAAATAATAAAAGTTGGCTTTTATAAAGCCTTTACAAAACAGAAATGATCACATAATATTTTTACGATTTGTATGACCTACATCGTGGCTGAAAAAAAAACTAAACTACTCCCTATAAACTAAGAATTTATTAACAACTTACGAAACTACAGGAATATGTTGGTAAGATTTGGTCAATATATAATCAGAAACCCAACAAACCCTCCCTTAAATTGACTTGCATGTAATTCAGTCAATTTACTCCTTGCTCAAAACACACTTCAAGCTGTTCTTTCATCCTTAAGAACACGTTCAACTTCAAAGGTTTTGTCAAAATATCAGCAAGTTGATTTTTGGACCCACAATGCACTAAGTCGACTGCACCATCTCTAGTTAAGTCTCGAAGAAAATAAAATCGAACGTCGATATGTTTACTTCTACCATGCATAACCGAATTCTTTGAAAGCTTAATAGTTGAATTATTGTCACAACATATAGTACACTTACTTTGCTTGAGGCCAAGTTTCTCCAGAATTCTTTGCATCCATACTCCTTGGCAAGCACACGAGGCAGCAGCTATGAATTCGGCCTCAGTTGTGGAGAGTGTCACCACGGGTTGTTTCTTGGAGCTCCATGCTACTGCTTCTGAACTCAGCTTAAACACGTAGCCAGAGGTGCTTTTGCGGACTTCAATATCACCCGCATCACTATCAGAAAAAGCAACCAAATTCTCTTCTCCTCCTTTTCTACAGTGTATCCCCATTTCTGTAGTTCCCTTCAAATACCGAAAAATCCTCTTCATTGCTTGTTGGTGTAATTCTGTGGGTGCTTTCATGAAACGACTTATCAAGCTCACTACGTACATGAGATCGGGTCTGGTGGCAGTTAGGTACATAAGACTACCCACCATTTGCTTATAAGTAGTGGAATCGACTTTAGTACCTGTTTCATCTTTCATGAGTTTGCATCTTGGCACCATGGGGTTTTTTTACTGGATTATAATGCTCCATCCCGAACCTTTCAAGCACATCATTTGCATACTTCTTTTGATTTATGAAAATTCCAATCCAACTTTGCACCACTTCCACTCCAAGGAAGTACTTCATTCTTCCAAGATCTGACATATCAAACTCACGCCTCATTGAGTTCTTGAATTCATCAAACATCTTTTCGTCATTCCCTGTAAAAATAAGATCATCCACGTAGAGGCTAACTATGAGAATTCTTTCTTCTTTACCACATTTTACAAATAGAGTGTGCTCACTTAAGCATCTTTCAAAACCTTCTTTAATGAAATAAGACTCTATTTTGCTGAACCATGCTCGTAGGGCTTGTTTCAGCCTGTACAACGCCTTCTTCAATCTATACACTTTGTTCTCTGCCCCTTTTACTTCAAATCCTTGTGGCTGCTCAACAAAGACCTCTTCATTAATCTCTCCGTGTAAGAAGGCACTTTTAACGTCGAGTTGGTACACTTCCCAATTCCTGCTAGCTGCTAGTGCAAGTATCAATCTAATAGTGTCCCAACGAGCCACTGGGGCAAATACCTCAGTATAGTCAATGCCGACTTGTTGTGTGTACCATTTTGCCACTAGTCGAGCTTTGCATTTGTCCACTTCTCCTTTCTCATTCAGCTTTGTCTTAAAGATCCACTTTACAACAATTTTCTTAGCTTCTTTTGGCAACTTCGTTAACTCCCATGTACCATTTTTTTAATGGCCTTCATTTCCAGGTCCATGGCCTCTCTCCATGTAGCACTCTTTACTGCATCTTCAAAATTCACCGGATCACTTGAAGATGTAAACATAACTAGCTGCTGTGACTCCTCTTCTTTTGATAATCCTTCACCGCTTACGTAGTCCTCCATCCATGGTGGTTGTCTTCTGACCCTCCCTTGAGCTGGAGTGTTGTTCTCTATTGAATCTACTAATGTGGAAGGGTTTGATTCATTTGCCTCAATTTGCTCAATCTGCCCATCTCCTTCTTCTTCATTCAAAGTTTCTATTTCTTCGTCTCCCCACTCAAGTGTATCACACCGTGCTTCTTCAACTGTTTTTCTCCAGTTCCATTTTTCTTCTTCTTCAAATGCCACATCACGACTAATGACTATCTTCTTTGATTCTGGGTCATACATGCGAAAAGCCTTGGATTCTTCACTTATACCTAAAAACACACACTTGAGGCTCTTGTTGTCTAGTTTTTGTCTTTTTTGCTCTGGTATATGGACATGTCTGAGGCAACCGAACACTTTGAAGTGCTTTTCTGAGGGCTTGTCTCTGCTCCATGCTTCTTCGGGTGTTTTGTCCTTTACTGCCACTGTGGGACAACGATTGAGCACATGTACTGCCTAGTTTGTTGCTTCTGGCCAGAACTCCTTAGGTACCATTTTATCGTTCAACATGCATCGTACCATATTCATTAGGGTTTGATTTCTCCTCTCTATAACCCCATTTTTTTGGAGAGTAAAGGCTGCAGTGAGTTGTCTGCTAATCCCATTTGAACTGCAAAAGCTATTAAACTCTAATGAGGTGAACTCCCCACCTCGGTCAGTACGTAAGCAACAAATGTAATTCCCTATTTCTTTTTCCACCATGCTTTTGAATTTCTTAAATGCAGTAAAAGCTTCTAACTTAGCATGCAAAAAATACGTCCACATTTTATGACTATAATCATCTATAAAAGTGATTATGTACCTCTTGTGACTATTTGATTCAGGAGTAATCGGACCACAAAGGTCTGAATGCACAAGTTGCAATGGTTGAGAGGTTGTCTATGTGCTTTTCTTAGGGAATGGGTCACGATGCTATTTGCCAATGACACAATCAGTGCATAACTTGGATGAAGCTTTGAGTATCGGCAAACCTTTGACCATCTTTTTGTAAGACAACGTTCTTAGCCTTTTTAGGTTTAGGTGGCCAAATCTCTTATGCCACAAGTGTGTTGTTGTGTCTTCAGATATCAATTGAAAGCAAGCTGCTCCTGAAGCATGGGTAGGCATAGATGCAAATAACACAAACATTCTATTTGCTGACATGTTTGTTTGCATAATTAACCCTTTCATTGAATGATAAATTTTGCATGCATTATGTTGGATCAAAATAGTCAAATCTTTTTCTTGAAGTTGCCCAATACTGAGCAAGTTACTCTTGAGTTCGGGAATGTAAAATACATCAGTGATTACCTGAGTCACACCTTACACTTGTATACTGATATTTTCCTTTCCCATAACCGTCATTTTTGTGTTGTTGCTGAGTTTCACTAGCTGCCTGAAGGTCTCATCAAGCTTCACAAACCATTGCTTGTCACCACTTATATGGTTATACAACCGGAATCTAGAAACCACACTTCTTCTCTCCTGGAGTTATGCATCTCCATATAGGCCGTAAGGAGCATTTCTTGATCTCCATCAAACTCAGCATAGTTGGCATGGTTCTTCTAGTTGGGGCACTCGTACTGAAAGTGTCCTAATTTGTGACACTTAAAGCACTCAACCACGTCCTTATTAAAAGGCTATCTCCCTCTTCCTCGACCTCGGCCTCCTCGAATCACAGCTCTTCCTCTATCTCTTCCTGCTTTATCCTCATGAGTAATTTTCAACGCCTGCTCTTCTTCACTATGGTTCTTCATTCTTTGCTCATGGACAAGGAGGCTGCTTTGTAGCTTATCAATTGTCATTATATCCAAGGTATTTGACTCCTTGATCGAACACACTACATAGTCGAATCTTGAAACCATGGACCTCAAGATTTTCTCAGTAATGACATTTTCTCTCATCTTCTCACCACATGCTTTCATGTTTTTGGCTATAGCGAGAGTACGCTCAAAAAATGCATTGATTGTTTCACCCTCCTTCATTCTGAGCACTTCAAAATCTCTGCGCAAGGCTTGCAACTGTGCTCTCTTCACCCTTGTTGAACCTTGGAACTTCTGCTTCATGGAGTCCCAAATTTGCTTGGCTGTATCATCGTTGAGGATGGTCTCCAAGATTTCTTTATCAATGGCTTGATAAAGATAATTCTTTATCTTTACGTCTTTTAGCTTTTGCTTCTCAATTTGCTTGATCTGTGCCTCTGTGGGTGCTGCTCCCTCTGGTACTGTTAAGATTCTATTCTCTACAAGGCTCCAGTGCTCTTTGGAACGAAGAAAATTCTCCATTAACTTCACCATATGTTCATAAAAACCATCAAACTTAGGGATGGCCAGTTGCACATACTTGTTGTTGTTGCTTTCTACCATTCTCTTGGCACACTTTAGTCTTTCTCTTCCTCACTCAATCAGGCCCAATGATGAAGCTCTGATACCACTGTTTAAAATTTAAAGCACTAAAGTTTTTGGCAGCACTCAAAACGCTACTTTATTAATGATAAAAGTTGGCTTTTATAAAGCCTTTACAAAATAGGAATGATCACATAATACTTCCACGATTTGCATGACCTATATTGTGGCTGATACTAAGAAAAAAACTAAACTACTCCCTATAAACTAGGGATTTATTAACAACTTACGAAACTCAAGGAATACGATGGCAAGACTTGGTCAATATATAATCAGAAACCCAACAAATTCTTTGTTTTGATCATAGAATTAATTTTTTTCGAATTTATTTACTTTATTTGATGTCCTGAAAGTAACATTTTCTTCAATGCATACATAAAAAAAAAATTACTAGTAGAAAAAAGAATAAGATACATATATAGATTAAATTTTAATAAATATTTCCTCCAAAATAAATAATTTTCTCCGAGATCAAACGAGGTAAATTACTCCACAAGTAACAACCACCCACCTAATACCAATGTAATGGCCAACGGGTTGAAAATTTTCAGTGACGCTGGTGGGGTAGCACTCGTATAAAGGTTCTCACTCCCCTATACGTCTCGTCCATTTTAGTCTTCCAGTTCCAATAACACCCTCCGTTGCCACTTTGGTTTTCGACTCGAAGTTACGATTTCCTCATCCAAATTCCCAGTTTAATGGACTTGAGCGCGAAGCTTCATCACCTCGAGCTCAACTCCAGCTTCCCCACCGGCACACTCGTTTTGAATGCACGGAAAGCCGCTTTACGACCATATGTTCGGCTAGCTTCAAATCGCGTCGCTGCTCAAAACGTCAGAGGTAAAGCTAATTTAATATTTGGCCCCAAAAGATGGAGTCTTAATACTGCGGTTGCCGTTGAGACATCGGTGACCGAAACAACGACCAAAGAGGACATCGAGTCTTTATTTTCAGACACTAAGGTCGATGAATTTGATAAAAAAACGTGTTAGTAAGCAATCAAATACCGGTGCTTCCAGTATTTCTTCCGGTGTCAAGTTGGAAAATGTGAGTAAAAGTTACAAGGGTGTCACTGTGTTGGAAGATGTTAGCTGGGAAGTGAAAAAGGGGGAAAAAGTGGGATTGGTTGGTGTAAATGGTGCAGGGAAGACGACCCAGATGAGGATTATTGCTGGTCAGGAAGAGCCAGATTCGGGGAATGTAATAAAAGCAAAACCAAATATGAAGATTGCATTTTTGAGTCAAGAATTTGAGGTCTCCCTAAGTAGGACAGTGAGGGAAGAATTCATGAGTGCATTTAAAGAGGAAATGGAGATAGCAGCGAAGATGGAGAAGGTGCAGAAGGCACTCGAGGAGGCTGTAAACGATTTGGAGTTGATGGGAAGGCTTTTAGACGAGTTTGATTTGCTTCAGAGGAGGGCCCAGGCAGTAGACTTGGACGAAGTGGATGCAAAGATTAGTAAATTGATGCCGGAACTTGGGTTTACTCCAGAGGATTCAGACAGGTTGGTGGCGTCCTTTAGTAGCGGGTGGCAAATGAGGATGTCTCTTGGGAAGATTTTACTTCAGGTGTATTACATTTAGCAACATGGTGTCATAGGCTATTGCATGTTCAGCCTGAAATTACACTTACATGTATAAATTCTCTACTATTTTCTTCTTTGATACACTTAACTGCAATCATATTTTATCGCCAGATTAATGACGTTAAAGCATATTTGTTTGCCCTACCTCTTTTGAACTCAGTAAAAGGAATTTAAGATTGTGTAAACTGCTGCTTCCTCAATGAAACTTGTCTCACTGGCGGCACTGCTAAGTGAAATTATTTACGGTAGTGTAAATTTATATAAAATCTATTATGTTGCTAGCCTAATAACTGATAATTCATTCTTAATTGCTTTATTGAGTTATTATTTTTCTTCCCTCTTCACTAATCACTATGTATTGCTTGTTATTATTATCTATATGCATATATACCCTGTAGTATGCATAATGGAAAATCTTTGACGTAGATGATATGTGCTGGAGTTGTAAAGTGTTGCTGTTGCTGATACGAATGACAATTGTCTTCATTTACAGGAAACAGATTTATTACTGTTGGACGAACCCACAAATCACCTTGACCTTGACACCGTTGAGTGGCTTGAAGGCTATCTTGACAAGCAGGATGTGCCAATGGTTATCATTTCCCATGACAGAGCTTTTCTTGATCAGCTGAGTACAAAAATTGTGGAAACTGACATGGGCGTATCCAGGACCTTTGAGGGAAATTATTCTCAGTATGTAGTTTCAAGGGAAGCATGGATTGAAGCACAATATGCTGCATGGGAGAAGCAGCAGAAAGAAATTGGACAGACAAAAGACTTAATAAACAGGTTAGGTGCTGGAGCAAATTCTGGCCGTGCTTCATCTGCTGAGAAGGTATTTGTGATTTTTTGAATGAATTGGCCCAAAGAGCTGACTGATTTATTAGGAATATGATATTGCTTGTGCAAAATGTGAACAAACCAAAGATACTTCTTTTATTTTTACCTTTAAATAATTGTCACTAAAGAGTTAAGATGACTTCAAAGTACCAGGTGCTTGTGTTTGCTACTGAGATCAGTTGCATTATTCCACTTGGTGGCTTCAAATTATTATTATTATTTTTTTGGCCGTGTGTTCTTTGCCTAAAAGAATTTCCCTCTTTATGTATGACAACAGAAGCTGGAGAGACTTCAGGAAGAGGACCTAGTGGAGAAGCCATTTCAACATAAACAAATGAAAATCAGGTTCCCTGCGCGAGGCAGGAGTGGTAGAGCTGTCGCAACAATTAAGAACTTGGAATTTGGCTTTGAGGATAAGGTGAGTTACCATGCTCTTATTATGGTAAAAAGCGAGTGATAAAATATTTGAGTATCTGTGTGCATGTCATATATATTTTTTCTTCTTTCATCTACTGATCAAGTATTTTATGCCAGTTACTTTTTGACAAGGCCAATCTCACAATTGAAAGGGGAGAAAAAATTGCCGTTATTGGTCCAAATGGATGTGGCAAGAGTACTTTGCTGAAACTGATTATGGGTTTAGAGAAGCCAACTGGGGGTGAAGTTGTGCTTGGTGACCATAATGTTTTACCCAACTATTTTGAGCAAAATCAGGTGTGTCACTTTAAACAACGATATAAAATTCATTTTCATTGAATCAACAATGGTTCTCTTGGTTGCAGTTCTCCATGCTGAAACTTAAGCTTAGCTACTGCAAATTTATTTTTAGTTCTAACTTGATTGATTCATTTTAAGGCTGAGGCTCTTGATCTAGACAAGACGGTGCTCGAGACTGTAGAAGAAGCTGCAGAGGACTGGAGAATCGATGATATTAAAGGACTTCTTGGGCGGTGTAATTTTAAATCTGATATGCTTCACCGTAAAGTTTCTCTATTAAGTGGTGGTGAGAAGGTAAGGTTGTAGTTGTGTTCTTTTAGTTGACATTCAGTTAGCCTTTGTGCCTAACATAAATATTAAGTCCTAGCATTAGTTCTACAATTGAGTGGTGCTTTATCTCAAAATCCAGATTTTAACTCAAACCAATAATGCTAGATTAATAATAATTTAACTGAAAATTACGTGTGACCTGCTTATTGCAGGATTTTTTTTGTTGATAGCTTTTTCATTTTTGGGCCATCTAATGATAGCTTCAATAGTTGCATTCAATGCCTTACACTTTCCCACTCTCTAATACGACGATGCCTAAATATTTGGATACTTTTTCTGATGTTTTACTAGGCACGCCTGGCTTTTTGCAAATTTATGGTAAAACCATCAACTCTGTTTGTTTTGGATGAACCAACCAATCACTTGGATATACCTTCTAAAGAAATGCTTGAGGTCTGTTTTACTTTTCCCTCTGGCTTCTCCTTATTTAAGCCCACAAACACACTCTATCACACTAAAAGTTTCTAATCATCTTACCAGGAGGCAATAACTGACTACGAGGGCACCGTTATCACAGTGTCTCATGATCGATATTTTATAAGGCAGATAGTTAATAGAGTGATAGAAGTTAAAGATAACACTTTACAGGATTATGCAGGCGACTACAATGTAAGTCAGATTGCCCCCTCTCTCCCTTTCCATTCTTTAGGTGCTTACTGCTTAGTGTGTAATTATGGACATTTTGATTTTGTAAATTGTAATTAGTTTAAATGTGGTGCCCAACTGGACTTATCAAGTTGAAATTGGTTTCTGGAACCCATTGGTAGTGTTTTTTAATTGGATTTTCGTTTTTGCTTTCATGATGGGATTTAATATGAATGCTTGTCATTATTTAGATGTTTAATACCATATAGACGCCTAGGATGATTTTGGATGCTTGACTGTACTTCATCCTCCTCAATTCTCAATTTTGAATCCCACGTCTGAGGGCTCTTATTTGTGCATTCTGTCTAATATCTCACATCATATTTTCGAATTATGATGTTGGTATAATTTGAATTCTATTGATGTGTGTGCGCATTCTCTTCAATGCTGTATAAAGGCGGTTCGAATAGTTCTGAGGCCATATTTTATTATATTTGTTGCAACATGTGGGTTTCTGAAGCCATATGTAGACATATTGAATAGTATATTTTGGTTTACGGCTAGTCTAAATCTCATCTGGTAATGTGGACTGTTATTGCAGCATAGTCAGCCAATTGCTTGGCCTACTTCGCGTTTCTAACATGTTTGAATTTCAAACAATTGCAGTATTACTTGGAGAAGAATCTTGATGCTAGGGCAAGAGAGCTTGAACGTGAGGCAGAGCTTGAGGACAAAGCTCCTAAAGTGAAAGCCAAATCGAAGATGTCAAAGGTAAATGTACTAATCTTTTAGTGAATTAAAGTATTAATCTGGGATAGTGTTTCTAATTCTTGATTCATTTGCATTAACAGGCTGAGAAAGAAGTGCGGAAGAAACAAAAGATGCAGGCCTTTCAGGCAGCCAAACAAAAGTCGAAAGGTCAGAAAAATTCCAAGAGATGGAAATGAGTGATTAGTTCTATGACGTCGTTAGGCTAATTTACCATGTAAAGAGGATAGAAGGTGAAATAACATACTGCGCTACGCTACTCAAGCTCTTGTAAATATAACTTCTCTGTATGATAATTTTGCCTGAATATAGAAGCTTGATTACGCCAATTTTATAGTCTGCTAAAGTTTGCCGACTGCAACTTTATTTTTACTGGACCTCAAAAAAAAAAACATAGAAAAAAAGGAAAAGGACAAGGGGAACGCCATGGGTGTTTGAGGATGGCTACACAGTAAGCACATTATATTTTGGAAACCTCCAGTGTGCTTTGTGCTTTTTGACTCATGAACCCATTGGTCAGGTCACACTGTTAGTATCTTCTCGTCTATCTACTACATTAAAATCATAACAGAATTCTATGTGGTCTCTATCATCCCCATTACTAAATCATGGCAATCATACACTGCTCTGAGCTCTCTGATTGGTACTAAATTAAACAAAGTGAATCCATTGTGCAAGTTTTGTGAGTTTCTGCAAAGCAGAATTAAAGATGAAACAAAATATAAACATACGCACGAAGCTGAACAAAAATACACAAACAACTGACGGTATATGAATTCCGACTTTGTTTCTGGAGTAGTTGCGTCTTGTCATTGGAGGTACCTCAATAGCTTCAATTTACCAACACGCCGGTCAGCCAACAGTTTAAATATCCCCGTCAACCAGTGTGCCGTCAACATTTTCCATAGAAGTAAAATAGAAGTCTGATAAAAGAATGGACCATTTCTTGACAAACTATACCCAAACTTTGAACTACTATCCCCCAACACTGATAAAGCATCTAAAAAAAAATCAAAGAATCAATGGACCAGTTTACAATCAGAACATAGAATTCATACAAAAATACAACTTTCCATCCAAGAATACATCAATGTGTTACTAATGACTGATATCCATACACGGAGATCCTCAGACATTAATATCTGAGCGCTTTGTTCTGGTGGCAGCACTGATTTCTGAGGAGCCAAATCTTGGGAAGCTATAGTTTACAGAAACCGAAACTGGCTGTTGGGGATAAAGTGTAGGTGGGGGGGTAAGATTGCGTTGAGCTGGAAGGGGAGGAAGCATGTTATACTTGTAACGATCACTGCTTATACTGCAATGAACAATAAATTTTGTAAGGGCTGGCCCAAACTAAGCAAAGAAAGAAAGAGGACACGGTAATGATGAATTCATGATACTTTTCCCAAAAAAAAAAATGATGAATTTATGATGAACAAGGGGGGGAAACATGTACTAATATATATTTCATCATCAAGAAATGTGACATTCTGGACATAATTCTACGACCACCATCGAGCACAATGATCTGAGATTGTTTCCATCTCCATCCAAGTAACAAGATGAACAAAACCTTGAATTACGTTTAAGCATGAACGAGTCTACCTTCCCTAAACTGAAAATTAAAGAACAAGCTAGGATCCTCCAACCTCCATCAAAAGAAATTTTAGGAGTAATGTATAATGACGATGATAAAAGCACTGCAGCTTCAATATATTTATCAAGCCAAGCACAAAATACCTTGTATTATAAGGCTGATAATCTTGGTCGATCAAATCTTCATCTAGATGCTGAGTAGGTCTCTGAACTGAAGAAACGGACCATGCACTTGATGTAGGTAATTCATCTGAGAAATATCTTCTCCTGATCAACTATCAGAAGAGGTACCAGAAAACTTAGATGATGCTCCACATATTAAAGAACAAATAGAGAGATTCAAGACAATACTGACCATTCGGAAAAATTTCATCACAGCTTCCTTATCATACCTTGCTTCTTTCACAGCCTGCATATGTCCAACATATAAATTACCACAAGTATAGATAAATTCAATTTCATAGCAACTATTCAATAGAATGCAAAAACAGATCGATTTCTGCATCAAATGTCAACAAATCTGATTTTTTCTTTTTTTGATAGAAAACAAATCTGATTTGTTACATCATCAGAACATCTTGTACTTTAGGTTTTGAATACTACATTAGAAATCAACATTCACAGACAGTTAATATTTAGCGTCTCCACTTCAAAATTATCCAAAGCTCACAGCAAAGTGGCCAATGTGCATCTATATCCATCATTCTCAGTAGTCACGTAAGTGACACTAGTATATATGTATAGAGTCAAAGACAAGCTTTAAGAAACTATTGTTAAAAAAGAAATAGAAGGAATTATTTTAATACATAGCTCCTATGGTGCACCAATACAAAGATTTGGCAAGTGTACTGGAATTGTACCAGTACTAGGTACATAGATTCCGCCCATTCCATCAGCTACAGTCATTCTTTCATAATCATTGGTCATAATATATATATATATATATATATATATATATATATATATATAAAGCATCAGCTAGTTATTAATGTTCAATAGAAGCACAACTAAAATTTTGAAATGCCACTATACTATTAAGTGGTTCAAACTGACAAGAATTAACACCAATAGCAGATTATTGAATCCTATGTCTACCTGAACACAACATACTAATTTTCATGAGGAAGGTATACTATTTTAATCACAGAAAGGGAAAGCATAACTCAATCTAATACAAAACATAAATAAGAAGAACAGTTTAGTTGTGACACTTACAGTAATCAGGCCTCCACTGCCAGGAAAACTTTCAGTCAGAGGAAGCTCCTCACTGGATGGAAGCAAACCCTGCTTCTCAACCCACTGGCGTGCAACATCAACAAGATTCCCACTACTTCCTCTCGTACCTTCTTTTGCAGCAATATCAGCCTTGTTACCAACAACAATATATGGCACAGGAAGACCACCAGGGCCACCAGATCCCAAAGGAGCCGAAAATGTTCCAGTTGCAGCAATTTCAGCTGCCCACTTCTGCAAACTAGCCTTTGTTCTTCTTTGTGAAAGATCGTGAACAAAAATTACACCTGCAAATGGAGTTCAAACCAGAATCCTTAGTTATAAAATTCAGACAGCCAAGTTTCAAATATGTACTTACTGCTAAGGTTTCACTAATTACAAATAATCAAATATATTTAAATTTAGAAAGTTCCAGTATCTTTAGAAGCTATTAAGGATAAACACTCCTAAAGAAAATAGTGGAAAAAATTTATGATGCAAATAAATGATGTTACAACAGCCAATTCTAGATAATTTCATATAAAGATCAAGAGATACAAGAGGTTTCCTATAAATTACTTTGAATGGAGCAACAATACTCATTAAAGGGATAAGATTAAGGCTGAAAAATCCAAATAAAAAATTCAATCAAATTCCATTATTTCAGTATGTAAGGCTAGAAAACAGAAACCAAAAATATATAGGGACTATTAAAGTATCAAAAATCTTATTCCTTAGTTTCCAAGACTTTTTCCTTTGCAATATTGGCCACACATACTTGTTGCAAATGTAAACAATTATTTATAATAAAAAAAGGAGTTTGTTACTGACCATTAATCTGTGAATAAAACAGAGACCGGCAATCTTTGTATCGATCATGTCCAGAAACATCCCAGAGTTCAATAAAGAAATCTCTCTCAGAATCACCTTTAAGGCTACCTGAAGAGCTGCCAGAATTTCCGTAAGTAGTGTGCTGCAAGAAAGCACCAGTAGACACTTGGTGAAGAATTCAACTGCAGCAAAACGTGCATTTTCTAGAGTAACCAGAGAATGGGAAGTATTTACCTTCACACCAACTGTACAACCAATTGTCTGAGGAGGGCGAGCAGTGGAAGAACCTTTGACAATAAGATGAACTAGAGAAGTCTTCCCAACACCTGCAAAAAAATGAAAAATATTATCTGTTGCTAAGACCTTTCTAGATAAATGCTCTAGAGAAAAAACAGAGAAACAAAGAAGGACAAGAACCCATGAGATTAGAGAAATATTTTTTTTTTCCTTTAAAATGAAGCACGTGAAGCTTATGAAGTTTAAATTGAGGAAGTAGCTAAGTATCATCAATGAGTAACAATATAATCGAGCTACTTTGGTGTCCTTGAGTAATACAAATAAATAGAAACCATAATTTTCCTATTGATGGATAGTGTAAACTCAAAACAGTAAGACACCATATGCAAGCACGCATATCATTTTAGCCCACAAAAAAAAAGTCCGTGGCCACCATTTATACTGCCTTTAATTATTAGAATTATAAGCAAGAACTATTGCTGTCCTCAGAACTCAGAAGTACTAAGCAGTTTCACTTTCTTTCACACAGTTTGATTTATATAGTTTTTATATAAGACTCACAACACTTATGGTCGATAAAAAATGAGGTAGCTCTCCGCTTCAAATTAACAGACTGTTGCACTCGTCAACGGGTACCAAAGGTGAAAATAAATAAATCTATTATCTAAACCATCTTCAATTTAATACTAACACTACTATAAATATCGGAAACTCCAGTGGGAGTTGCAAAGGTCTAACCATCGTGATTACTTTTCTTAGTTCCGTAATCAAAGGTTTTCAGCAGCATTACTATAAATCTCCAGCAATATTAACAGCAGAACTCCCGCATTCAATAATTGAGAAGAGAAATAACTTGACCTTCGTCCACCCCACAGAATCTAACTCTCAGTTTTCCCATTAGAAAAGCAATTCGGCACCACAATAGTATTATAACACACGCCACTGGGAAAGGAATAACAATAAGAAAGATCACGTTCATGTACCTGAGTCACCAACAACGAGCACTCTAACCTGCCCACACGGAGGCCCGCCGTTCTGCGCTTTATTCTCCCTGTTACGGTCCCTCCGGAACATGTTTTCCACCAGACAAGACCCTCTTAAAGAAATCAACCCGAAATACAACTACAGAAACAAAAACTCAAATGCTTTCCCCACAGTTCTGGACGTAAAAAATCGCCAATAAAGTTCCGTCAAACGGATTCAACCTCCACGAAAATATGGGAACCAAAACTTTAATTGAAAAATCCATATCATGTAAGAATTACGGCAAGATCTGAGAAGTTTGATAGTGGGCTGTTACTCATCTCCGAAGAGAACGCTAAAAATCCACCGCACCGAAAAGTTAATTACTTCGCCAACTGATCTGACCAAACTCTCTGAATCGGGTGGCCGAGAAATCAAGTTGACACTGAAAAACCAAGCTCGAGAAGTGGGTGTTGCTCCAAATTAATGGTAAAGTTCAGTAACAAATGATGTATAAGATCCAAAAAAGATAGTAAATTGATAACGGGTTGCCGAAGATTGTTATGGATTTGCAGTATCTTCAAACAGCCAAAATAAGTAGGCTGTATGCAAAATAAAATGCTAAATTCGATCGTATTCGACCATCTTCCATGAATTGAATGGATGCTATGGACGTTCGACCATATTACTTTTTTTCGGTTTTTTTTTTTTTGGACGGATTCGTCCATAGTACTCGAGCGATAAATTACCCGGAAAAAAAAAACAAAAAGTTAAATACCCAAGACCCTAAAAATCCAGATAGCTGTCAAGCTGGGGTTAGGCCCAAAAGAAAGTTTTACAAGTAGGCCCTCGTATCTAGCTATTGAGAAGCAAAAAGCCCGGAGAGTAGCCAAACTTAAAGCTGTTGGCTCCTTCGTTTATCCAAAATGCACCATGATATATTTGGCCCAAAAAAATATGAAGCATGATATAGAAGTTGGATTGTTTGAAATTAAATGGATTCTCTCTTTTGAGCGTTGAAAAAACCCCAGAAAAAAAAAAAATAAGAATGCCTTCCCACTCCTGGATATATTCATATTCTTCTGTTTGGCCACATGTATATGTCACTCTCTCGCTTCATTCAAAACCATCAACTGAATTTGATTAGGAAGTGAAGAAAATTCAATATGTTCGTTTGATTACAACATTTATGCGCGTGGCAGCAATACTTAAAAGAGTTAGAATTCAGTAAAATAATTGCCGCACTGGAAGGTTCCATATATATATATATAGTAAAATCAGCCTATAACTGATTTGGGAAAAGGATCGGGTCGCTTCAAATATCTCACGGTATTAATTTTAGTCAACTGAGAGAATATATTTAAAATTGATGTCTTTCATTTTTCTTTTTCTTTATTTTTTTCATAATATTATATGTGTAATAAAAAATCGATCCAAGACTATAATATATGACGTACAATACAAAAATCATTAATTAGACAATGAAATAGCTTACCAACTCATGAGTGTGATACAAGGCGATGGGATACAGAGGCTTAAGTGCTCATAATCAATATACATGGCAGTTGAAGAGTCATAGATTAAAAGAAGGCAAAACTAAATGTAGGTAGTGAAACTAGCAAGCTAGGTAGACGATGAATTTGCAGAATGGAGGAAGGAGATTTGGTGGTGGTAGGCGGCACATGGGCCCTCGTGATTGTGTACTCCTTCATAAGTTGTTATCACATAGCTTGGGTCATCCTTCTCCCTTTCCACCCTTTTCTTCACATTACATCCTCCACTTGAACACTTGTAGTAGTTCCTGCAACTCATCATTAATTTATACAACTTACTTAATTACTTCAAAATAATTAAAATGGAATACTAATTAGCTCAAAAACAAAAGCAAATAGCTGAAACTCAACCAATAATGGAAGCACATTTGATTCTTGTTCTTATTCATTATTCAATATATGCTAACAGCCATGAAGGAGGGCGGGTCGGCCAACTTGCCAGTGACTCTTGAGTGAATCCGCTCTTTCACTGTCTCACAGACAAACCCATGTTCCCAATATATAATATCATAAACAAATAGATCGATCAAACATGCACCATCTCGCTGCTTTATCAATTCAAACACAAAAATCAATGAACCCCACAACTGGCCACATACAGTTAATTAATTCTAGACCATTATTTGCTTGCTTAAGCATCCAACCAAACAAAAAAAAAAGATGGGACTCGCGTGGACCTCATGGTTTGGAGTGTTTTCAATGGACCCAGGTTATAAGTTATACATAATCTATCAGCCGCCACAATATTCATCCACTCTTTATTAATTCTTCTGGCTATAGATTAATGTGTTTAATTCACCAATCCAGATCCATCGTATATATTCTTTAACAATAAAAAAACATTTAATTAACTGATAACTCGTATATATATATATCATCAGACCACAAGAAAGAAAATGAAGCATTACGGTTTTAATTTATCGAACTTATTGCAGTAGTATTTACCTTGGATTCGGACTGTTCTTCACCGACTTCTTTCCGTACTTCCTCCATTTGTATCCATCATCCATAATCTCAAGCTCAGATCTGGTTCTAAACGCGATCCTTCGGTTCATCTCTTCCTTGTTTCGTTTAATTCCATTTTTGCATTTTCTGCACAACATTAATTTCACCGCATACCCAAAAACAACACATTATCATCAATTATATAAACCAAGAATCTATAAATATAGGCAATCGTGTAAGTTAAAGAAGCTGGGTACCATCTTCTTTAATTATAATAAACAAAGGAAAAAAGAGAGAAGAAGCACTCGCATGTTGTTGTTGTTTGACGACGTTGCACCAGTACTACTAAATCCACTGGCATCGCTGGTTACCTTCTCCGATGATTCTGTGCTTTGTGACCATGAATCTTGGTGACCGACACCATCATCGAGCGCGAGATAATCTGAGAACAGGAACTCAGATGAGGATGGGCCCATATTTACGGCAGAGTAGTATCGAGGATGGTTAGGGTTTTGAAAATAGTAGTCCATTGCAAACCCAGAGATAGATGTGCTGGTAAGTGGCACTTAGACTAAAGGGAAGGCAATTTAACCTTTTATGCTAGGCTTAGGCGTGCTGCCAATGGATTATATTTAATAATAACGATCCTTCGCAAACGCTTCCTGGAGGGAGGGCACTTAGGTTGTTAAGTGGTCCACGTGTTAACATCAGTTACACCAATGTTACGTCATTGTTATGACGTACAGAATCATCACTCTGGTTTTGCATTAAGGGAATTGATTATAGATATATACCATATTTGTTTATTATAAATAAATATTATTAGTGGCCCTCTATACATGGTATATTTAATTACTACTAGCACTTTGGCTTCTCTGTCTCCACGAGTTTACCCACGACGACGCCGTCACTGCAGTGGCTGCTTATCTACAAAACGGGTCTTCCAAGGCAACTCTTATCGATCGGCCATTGATATTTATCTCGCAAACCTCTATTCCTACACTTTATATTTTTTTTTTAGTGTTTAATTTCATTTCCTTGTGCCTATTTTATGAATTGTAGTGTATTTAATTTTCTTAAGAGGTCGACTTCAGATAATTATCAGGTTACTATAGAAAATCACAAAAGGGGTCATTTAAAAAGAAATATGTTAACGTACGGATGCACTCTCCTTTAATTTTGGATGAGTTCACTATTAATTAAATATTGCATTTTCATATTGATCGTTCAAAGATGTTCAGAAGAATAGATGCTAGAACAAAAAAAAAGTAAGTTAAACATTTATACATATGGGAACAATATTATACTGACCATTATCTTTAAGATAAGGTTGATTTTGCTTTCGGTAGGTTTAAAAGTTCTGTTCATACTTGTTGCCCTTCTTTTTTGTCATTTGTATACGATTTCTTTGGTTGTTAGGACTTAGAATCTTTAAAAAGAAAAAAGAAAGACGACATGACATTAATGTTTTATATATATGTCACACATACTTTTTTCTTTTTTATTCTTCCCCTTGCCTAAAAAGTGTTTATAAGATTCTCATTTCTGGTAAAGATGAGTTAAAGAGTAAGAAATTTTGCTTCGCCGAGTTAATTCGCTAAATTTAGCAGTGAGTTCAATATTCGAAATTCAATTACGCGAAAGTACAAAGAAATAGCTCGATCAGATCGATGAATAGAACATTCAACGTCCACATACAATGAAGGAGGGAGGGGCGGGGGGATGGTGAGTGGTGAGTGCTTTTGGATGGGATGAAGACCAAGAAAGAAAGGTGTAATAGCCTACTGGTAGAAAGTCTTTGAAAAATGTTTTTTGTCGTTACGAGAGTGTTACTAGCTAAGAAGCTACTGACGAGTGGTCAAAAGAAAGAACTTAGAACCATTGCGCAACTAACGCCATAAAATAAGAAATGACCGAACTCTCCCTTACTTGGGTGGCTGACCCGCGACCTCTATTTAATGAGCACTTGCTGTCTTGACCAATGCACATGCACAAGGCTAAGCTACAGTGTCGTGACTCGGGAGAGACGGCAATAACCAATACAAACAAGTTAGATTGCGCAACGCTACTAGTTGGATTAATTATTTGCACGCCATATCTATTCCTAATCGCCATTTACATAACGTCCTTTTCAGTTCCTCGATTACTTAATCTTTTTTGTACCCCCACCCTAATCCCTTCTCTTCACCTTTTTACCACAAAACCCCAAGTCAATGGATGTGGTTTCACATCATAATTAAATGATCACAAATTTCGATTATTTTGTTCGAAAGTGAAAGGGCAAGGGCCTTCGTCGAACCTTCTCTAACTGACTATAAATTATATATACTAAGAGAAAAAATTAATAAGCTTAGCTGGAATAATTGTTCTAGAAAGCAGACATGTTTTGTACTTTTTTAAAAAACTTAAATTGAGCTAATTGACTAATCCGGAGTAAAACCACTGTAATCTAGCCTGCCCAATTTAAATCAATGCTCAAGTGGGCCTCGGAGACTAGTCAGTATAGCTAGGTCCGGATTCGGGCTCATTTGATATTCATTGAGCTAAAATTGTTGATTAAAATCTAACCCGCGTGTCGCGTCTTCGAAGACTGAATTAGAGTTTAACAGAGATCACGGTTTATCGGATGTCTGTGAAGGAAGGGACAATTCTTTTATTTACTTTATTTTTGGGTGGTAAATCAAACTTAGATTAGACATGGGCTGAATTGAAATATCCGTTTAGTAACGGTCCAACTGTCGAACAGTACAACCTGTATTTACAGCGGAACGGATCTACATCGAACGAGGAGAGGCAAGCACGTATGCCCAACTTCAATTGGTAAACTGCAAATACTTGGGTAAGATCCTCCTTTTTTATTAAAAAAAAAAAAAAATTATAGGTAAGCTGAGTCATACGGCTTCGCTGGCAGTAATACGATGGTTTTGGTTGGCAAAGCTCACATGCTTCTCCTGCATCGATCAATCAAAGGCGAAAAGGCAATTAGCCGGCCAATTACCCAAAAAGGAGGAGATCAAGGAAGACGAAGATAAAAGAAGAGGAGTCAAGAACAACCTCGAAAGGGGCATCACTTCTCTCCGAAAGCCTACTGTTTCTTCTTTTCCAACAGCTAGCTTTCTCATTAGATATCAGAGAAAGGTGTTGGTAGTTGTATTGCTTCTGTGTACTCCGTTATGGACTTTTCCCAGAAAAAGAGAACGTTGCTAAAGGTCATCGTCCTCGGGGATAGTGGGTATGATATAAAATTATCTTTCTCTTTCCTTTTTCTACTCGTCCCCTCCTTGAATGTCATTATGACGAGTGAGTTTTAATTACTTTTTGTCTAATTTATTTTCAGGGTGGGAAAGACATCTTTGATGAATCAGTATCCATATGATAATTTATTACTATTTTTCTAATACGAGTGATCCGTTCAAGCCGCATTATAATTTCATGTCATAAATCTTTTGTTCCTTCGTGTTATTTGTGCCAAATTTGTTGTTGGACATTTAAGATTATAGCATGCAACCGGAATTCATTTTTAGTATTGTGGAAAATTGACAACCTATTTAATTAGCTATGTCTACAAAAAGTACAGTCAACAGTACAAAGCCACCATTGGTGCTGATTTCGTTACAAAGGAAGTCCGAGTTGATGACAAAGTTGTCACTTTGCAAGTGAGTAATTCAAATTCTCCTGAAATAAAGACTTTTCCCCCTTTTGTTCCTCGTGTAGATCAATACATTTTAGTATGTTTTCCGGTAAGGTAACGAATTTAATCTTCCGGCAGATTTGGGACACAGCAGGTCAGGAAAGGTTCCAAAGTCTAGGTGCTGCATTTTACAGAGGAGCAGATTGCTGTGTTCTTGTGTATGATGTAAATATACCTAAAACGTTTGACACGCTAAACAATTGGCATGATGAGTTTCTTAAACAGGTGACTTTTTTTAAATAAAAAAATTTATTTTTAAATAACGTCTGTCTCGGCTCAATGACCTCATCAATATTTGATTCATATTTTGGCATTTGATGACCTCAGGCAGATTCGAACAATCCCGAGGGGTTTCCCTTTGTACTACTTGGGAACAAGGTTGATGTAAACGGTGGAAGAAGTAGAATGGTATGGAAAAAAGACGAACCTTTCTGGGACTTTAATGTATTGATGCTTCTCAAGTTGTCCCCTGCTAACGTTGTTGCAGGTTTCTGAGAAGAAAGCTAGAGAATGGTGTGCTTCCCGGGGAAACATACCTTATTTCGAGACCTCCGCAAAAGAGGGCTACAATGTTGAGGAGGCATTTTTATGTGTCGCTAAAATTGCACAAGAAAATGAACATTCACAAGAGATGTAAGAATCAACCAACCTCACTATATATCATCATATCCTTCGCATCCTTCTTTTGCTCTGTTCTGGTAATATAATTGCGTTCGTATGTGCAGTTATTTTCCGGGAATCTCCGAAACCGTTTCAGAGGCAGAACAACGAAGTGGTTGTGCATGCTGAAGTCGAAGGATGCCAGAGGAAATAAATATTTAATAATCCAAATCCTTTTATTTTGCCTTATATTGTCATTAAGTGGGTCAAGGTGTTCTCTTTTTAATCCGAAAAGAAACTAATCGAGCTAGCAAACGATAAGCAACAAGATTCTGATTCCAAATGAAATTGGGTTTGTAGTTGTGAATCGCGATGCAACTTAAAACTAGGAAAAAGTTCAGTAGTCGTGAACTCACGTGGGTTGTGTTGGTTTGATAGCGGTGTGAGTATCAACACTTTTTTTTCTCTCTGTCTCCTTTAATAATTATGAGTCCATTTTTTGGTACTCAATATTAAATGCTGGTAGTACGTACTTAGCAACCGTTATCGTAGAATTCTTCATAATTACCACATTAAATTTTGTCTTTACTTACATTATTTTTTATGTTATACAGTAAATATCTAAGCCATGGTATAACGTACGTACTTACTATATCAAAAAACTAACAAATAATTACGTTCTCCGTTATAATTTGTAAATCGATTTTAAGGGCCTTTAACGATGATGCAGTCCAAAGAATCTGCTGAAATAGCCCATGATGCTGAACCCATTGAGATTTGAGTCATGACACTTGAAGCTTGAGGTTAACAAAGATGCTCAAAATCTTTAAAGAGATTATGTAAAATATAAGTATATTTCTCCCAACTAAATCATACCAAGGGGCCTGATTAGTTCTTTACTCAACAGAAAATTTATTTGTTGGCTAGTTATTATATGTGTATTCAAATTTTAAAAAGAAAAAAAAAAGCTCTATAATCTTTATATTTGCTTTGTTAATTTTTTATCATCCACATATGTACCTAAATGTAATAGACTTAAACAGGCTGCGATTCTATTTTTTGTCAAATTTTAAATAATTTCAATACTCATTGACTTTAAAAGTGTGTTTGGTTCAACCAACGAAAGAGAAAAGAATTTTTTTTTTATTTGATTTAGTTTAAAGAAAAAGAAAAAAAATAATTTTTTTTATTTGGTTTGTAAAAAAAAGAGAAAAAAAAGTAAAATAAAATAATTATTATATTATTTTAATTTTAGATAAATATATTATTTTAATAAAGATATTTTATCTTTTTTTTGTTCTATATTTTCTTTGACTTCCAAATCTTCTCACTTTTGAAAGGAAAGAAAATGGGAGAAGGGAAAGAATTTTATCCCTCCAATTTTACCTTCCTTCTTTCTAAATTATTATTTCAAATAAAATATTTTAAAAAAATTTCCTCTCCTTTCCTCCAAATCCATAAAATCAAATACTACTTAATCAACAATAATTGTTATATCTCTTTACAATCCTAATTTAATGCCTTATTTTTATTTATTTAATCGCTTTCCTCATGTTACATACACTCCTGTGAATTTTTTTTTCTTTATAAGGATTAAACTTATTTCCATAGCAAGAATAACGTATTTACGAAATTCTTCTCCCTTTTTTTTTTTTTGTCTCCTATGAGAAAATAAATGAAAAAAATAGAAGGAATCAAGAAGGGAAAACATTTCATAAGATGACAGCCGTAGATTTTAAGTCGCGATAGGGTATCGAACGGCTAAAATATAAGGCGAACTTACTCATCAGAAATTCGTTATGCCGTTGATGCTCCAGCATTTGGTACCCAGATTAGAACCCCCCCCCCCCTTCCTCAATTTAACAGAATATCAGCTCAAGTGGAACAAACCTCACATTCCAGGAGAAGTTCAAGAACACTGAGCTCTGATCATGGCCCTCTCTTCTCGTCTTTTATCTAAATCCAAACTAGTGAGTGTAAATCCCATATCTTGTCTGAATTCAATTTCCATCTTTATTTCCGTTTATATTTTCGGTTTTCCCTCGAGTAAATTGTTCTCAGGATGCGATTTTCTTTCTTGTTATATGATCTTCATAACATTATACGTTTTATATTTTTTTAAAGCTACGATTGAGTTGTTGTCGGGAATCTGCATAGCGTTGGAATTCCGGGAAATGAACTGATGATTGGAATAGTATGCGAAGGATAGTAGAGACTTTGATTGTGTCAAACGTTATATGGCTATTTAAAAATTTATGGGAAAAAACGAGGTTCTTTTCTAGGTTTTCGATAGACTGGGAAGGTAAAAATCAATTCCTTACTTCTAGTGGCCTTATAAGGGATTCCGGGGGAACGCGTACTAGGTTGGCCTTTTTGCCTTGGTTATATTGATTTTGGAAGTCACGTTTTGCAATTTTTTTGGAACTGTTTTCGAGCTAAGATATGGGGGTGGGGGATACTAGGTTTGCGATCCCTGATCATCATCATCAGTCTAAATACCCGCCATCCCAAAAGGATGTTTTGGAGCTCCCTACTTTCAAAATTGACTTGCTTATGCTGTGCAAATGATGAACTAGGTATGAAACATTATTGTGCATGAAACTTTAAATTTCACAAAAGAAATTGTGAAAATACTTCGACGTTCCTTTCATTTATATCTCTACAATTATTTCACAGTTGACACATATGTTTCAATGCTTTAAGCATCTTAATTAGTTAATGCGTATATATCCTTTTTTTAAAATTAATTTGATGGTTTTTATGACTTTTTACACATATCTTTTGTGTGTGTGTGTGTTAAGCGATTACAGTACTGACTTTTGGCCATGTGCCCATTTTTCTTATCTTCTAATAGGTCTATGGTTGTCAAATACTTACACAAAAGGAGTATGCTATTCCAGTTCGTCACTTTGCCAAAGAATCTGCCCCTCCTGCCCTCAAGGGAGATCGTGGGTTCTCCATTAGAGTTGTTTTATTTGTACTAGTATTTTGAATTTCCTTTATTAAGTAAATCATTGGCACTCTGTGCTGGAGACATACATTGGCATGCTGGTGTTGTGTAGCTCTATAACCACCCCCTCTCCTGCCAGAGCCTTCCTCAACAGCAGGAATTGTTAAACTAGATGAATTGCAATATCATGTTATCCACTTCTGTATTTGATCCAGTAGTTTTAGTTGAGTGTCTAGCAGTATATTGTGCAAACTGAGTTGGGTTTCCTTAAAAGAAAGAAAGAAATATTCAGTTTGGTCTTTAACACAATATTTTCTTACTTGCTTTCTTTCTTTTTGTCATTTTCTGACTATGTACTCCTAATTGAATGGAAAAGAGATGCTGAAGAACATCTTTTTGGAGGTGAAGAACAAATTTGAGACAGCCATAGGAATATTAAGGAAGGAGAAGATCACCATAGATCCAAATGACCCAGCTGCTGTTTCTCAATATGCAAAGGTCATGAAAAGTATTAGAGCGAAGTGAGATTCTGCGTGACCTTATTGTTTCTACCAGAATCTTTCTGTTCTTTATATTACCTGTATATTCTTTCATCCTAACTTGCTGCAATCTTGTAAAATTTTGTGTCCTTGTTCTTTATGTTCTAATTATGTTATGTCTATAATGGCCCGTGCACTGTGCAGGGCAGACTTGTCCTCAGAATCCCAGCTTATGCAACATACCATTGAAACACAAACGCAAGATATTCCAGATGCTCGGACATATCTTTTGACCTTGAAGGATTTAAGAATCAAGTATGTGATGGTCTATAATTCTGCTTTCTCCATTCTGTCAATTCGATTTGCTTATTGATATATAATGTCTCTCTCTCTCTATATATATATATTAAGTGCTGTACTGCTTTCGTGATATGTAATATGATTCTTTCAATTCAATATTCCCAAACCCAATGTTCTTTACAGAAAATTGTGGTTGCCCTATGAATCTTGTCTGATTTGGTATATTTTTCAAACTCTTGGGCATGCATATCTCCATACATACAATTCAATCAAAATGCGGTGGGAAGCAAACATCCCTTGCCTCAGAATGTGTTGGGTTCTCTTGAGGATAATTCATGTATTCATTCTGTTGCAGGGGAGGTCTTACAGATGATCTCGGTGCAGAGGCTATGATGATGGATGCATTGGACAAAGTTGAAAAGGAACTGAAAAAACCTCTAATGAGAGATGATAAGAAGGGAATGGATCTTCTCATGGCAGAGTTTGATAAGGTTAATGAGAAGTAAGTGTAGATCCCTAGGTGTCTTTGTTTTTTATGATTTGATCTAGTGGATACGTGACATCTAGATCCTGGCCTTTTGAGCTTCCTTCAAAATTTGCTTTCCTTTACTTACATTGTGATGGATTGTGTAGCATGAAAGTCCTTTGTATCAATAACTTTTTTGGTGATTTTATTGTCATTATTTCCTCTAATTGACTGGCACTAATCATTCTCCTTGTAATAGAAAATGTTCATTTCATCAGCCACTGTAGAGGAGAAATTTTTTGTGATATAAGTGTGTGAAGCGGAAGGTTACTCTTTGAGATCAGTTGACTCCATCTAACTTGAGGAATTTTTTGTTATTTCATTATTTTTTAAAGTTATTAAACTTGCATCACTGTTTGGGTAATCTATAGTCTATATATTTTATAGTCGGTCACTTGGCTAACTTCTCTGGCTGGCTTGACCTTTTGGTAGTATAAATGCGTTAAATTATTAAGGATTTCAAATTTATTAAGTTTTGAATCCTTTTCAGTTGATTTCTATGAATTACGTTGTAATCATTTTCCTTCTCTTTTCTTTTCTTCTTTTTTTTTTTCTTTCTTTTTCTGCCTTTGGGGTGGGGACCCTAGACTTGGGATTCGGAGAGAAGATCTACCAAAGTACGAAGAGCAGCTAGAGCATATAATTGCCAAAGCACAATTGGAGGAGCTGAAAAAGGATGCCCTGGAGGCGATGGAGACTCAAAAGAAGAGGTATTGCTCATGAGTCATGACATAATTTCTTACTATTCTTTAAAATACACCTTTCGATAAGCATATGATAATTATTGTAATTTTTCTGCTTGATCATCTACTACAAAGACAACGGTACAGAATGATCACTTTTTGGGCATGGTTAATGATCTCTTGAATTTGGAATATTTTACATGGTGACCAATTGATTTGTTGGAAAGAGAGGAAAGAGTTGTTAGGTGTTCGGTGACAATAGCTTATTGCCACATTTATATAACGGATAAAGAGCACCATTATCTTGTCTCCTAATGTTAGAAATATTGTTGATTGTTGATTTGTCTCTCTACATGCAACAGAATATGATTTGTACTCTTTCAAGACTCATTTTTCCTTGTCATATTTGTCATTTCAGGGAGGAATTCAAGGATGAGGAAGTGGTAGATGTCAGATCTCTCGACATTCGAAACTTCCTCTAAGATATTTGTTCAGTGTTTGCATAATTTAGGAACAAGTGTTGTTGCTTGGAAAATGGTGAATTTTTTGCTGTTTCTTCAATAAGTATTCACCAGTGTTTGTAATTGCAACACCGATGGCAATTGAAGAGTTCTTTCATTTTTTTAACTTTGTTGGTTAAAATCTGGAAATTGGAGCAATCCTACTCTTATTTTCACTTCAGTCATTTTGGTTCCAAGTGTACTGCTGCTATTCGTGGGGGCCATGAACTCTATTTATGGCTGCTTCCAGCCATTAATTGAAAATTCCAAGGTGCCATAATTCTTTCAGCATAAAACATCATTATTCATGGCCGGGAGAGGAACGTTCGTGAGTTGAGAAATATAAGAATCAGAATCCTATTTGCGCAAACGCATGATGTGTGAACTGTGATAATCATCTTGTTTATACATGCCAATGGAGAATTGAACTCACGTCTAGCTTTTTTGTCGCCCCGATTAAAAAGGTTCTGTGATGCTTCAGATTACAATTCCTTAATTTATTTTTAAACACATAATCAATATAAAATTAGCTCAGGTAGGTTGGTGCACGTAAGGTGTGAGAGGAAATGGTTAAGTGAGTCTAGCCAGCTCGTTTGATTTTGACTAGTTGATGATTACTGAATTATAAAATAAACATATTGGTTATGTAACTAACAACCCTGTTATCTCTTTGATTAGAAATTGAAACTAAACATATGAGAAAACCCAAAACGTCTATCACATTCACCTTTGTGTTCATCTCTACCACTTGTGAACTGACTCTTACCATGGACGGAGCTGAGTTCCCAACGTGGGCATGTTTTTTTCTATTAGTTGTGGGTCATTGCCAAATTTTACAAGGCGCCAGAGGTGAATCAAGCGTAGTAGGTCTTGGGGTCAGCTGGGGATCTCTAGCATCTCACCCTCTGAATCCTCTTACTGCGGTAAATATGCCGAAGGACAATGGGATAAAAAAGGTGAAGCGTTTCGATGAAGATTCTTGGACTGTTAGCGCCTTTGCTGCCACGGACATGGAAGTCATGGTTGGAATTCCTAATGATCAACTGCGACGACTTGCTGAAGGTGACGAGGATGCCCAACAAGGGGTCAAACAAAATTTCTTCATACATATTTACGATGATGGGACCAATATCAGATATTGTGCCTTGTTTGGGCATGTCAAATTTTGGTCATATATTGTAGATCATCAACTCAGGTTAAGGAGTTTACAATCTCGTCTTTTTACAGATACCTAGCTGTTGGGAATTAATCATTTTTTAAAAGTCAAAGTGGTTCGTCTGAATTTAAGCGGCAGATTAAAAGACTGTTGTGTATCTAATCAAACTAAAAAAAGAAGATTTTAACTGAATTAAAGACACTAAGTTTACCGGTGAAAAATTGTTGGACCAAATCCTTGATGGAGGATCATATATATAAGTTCACTTTCCCAGCAATGCAAAATATTCAGAAGGCTATGGAGGACGCTGGGTTGGCAGATAAAATCAAGGTCACTGTACCTTCAAATGCGATGTTTACGAGTCACCTTCCAACAAGTCATCAGACGGGGATTTTCGTAAGGACATTGGCGATGTTATCAAACAAATAGTGCGTTTTCTTCATGAGAAGAAGTCACCCTTTCTTGTCAACATACATCCATTCCTTAGTCTCTATGAAAATGAAGATTTTCCCGAGGATTTAGCATTCTTCGACGGTGGCAAAACAATCGACGACAAGAACATACAATATAGCAACGTGTTTGAAGCAAATTTTGATACCCTGGTTTGGTCATTGAAAAAGGCTGGTTTTCCTAACATGAGAATCGTGGTTGGTGAAGTTGGATGGCCTCCCCACGGCGACAAGAATGCTCATCCTAAGAATAAAAAAAGATTCAACGTCCAAGGGTTCCCAGAGAGAACGGGAAGCGAGAAAGGAAGTCCCCTTCACCAGGGACCCCTTGAAGCTTATCTACTTTCTCTTTTTGAGGAGGACTTAAAGAGCATCGAACCTGGAAATTTCGAGCGTCATTGGGGAATTTTTCGCTATGATGGAAGGCCCAAGTAGTTTCCTATGGATTTTTGCAGGCAAAGGAGAAGAGAAAGGCACCGTGGGAGTAAAAAGTGTTGTTTCCCAAGAGATCGAATAAATGGCATGTGCTGAGGCAAGATGTTAAGGACACGAGTGGGGTTCCGCATGCATTAAGCTACGCTTGCCAAGGAGCTGATTGTACATGCTTAGTACCCGGTGCTTCTTGTGGGGATGTGGACATGCCTACCAGAGCTTCCTATGCTTTCAATGGATTGGCCACTATTGTAACACAGGATCCATTCGCTTCTTCCCACTTGAGAACAGTGGGCACATGCTCAAAGCAGGCTATAATCCATTTAAATTTTATTTATATATTGCGTTTTCCCCGCATTGTCATTTTCTTATTTTTCACTCACTCACTGCAAGTGTCGGTTATACTTCAGGTAAATATGTTGGTCTAACTGTGCACCTTATACATGTTATGTTTTGTTTTGTAAAATGTTACCCATAACATTAACAATTTTCAAATTTTTCATTTTTCACATACCAATTCATTCTAAATGAGCATGAGAGGTTGCTAAAAAAAAAAAAAGATTCTCTACAATTAATATACTTTACTAATATTTATGTCAAAGTAACACCAACAATACACCGAATGCATTCATTGAAACAAATAAATTATCATTATAGTCTTTCAAAACATATTTAAAACTCAAATTAAATTTTTTAATCACTATATTTTAATTTAGTCAAAACACTTGTAATTGGATACAAGATTTTCCCGACATAATTTAAGTTTAATTTTTAAAGTGTTTAGCATCAAATTTTATAATAAAAATATGATATATGAATATTTTATTATTATATGATTGATTCTTCTAAAATATATATTTATTATAAAAAAATTTCTTATTTTTTTTTATTACATTATATGGGTTCGATGGACAAGGGCTTCTTGAAAATCTTTATTGATTTGGTTGAATGAACCCATGCAGACCCGGTTAATTAAAATAAACCCGACTTAAGTCGGGTATCCGCATCCGTATCCTATTATAAAACTGGTCGAACGAACCAACCAACAACCAGATTCGACGCTAATCCGTTGTCTTTCTATCCAGTACTCTCAGTAAGCATCTGTCTCAGCTCCACCGCTGCGGTCGCTGGTAAAAGTTCTGTCTCTGTGCGTTTCTCTATTTTTCGTTTCTCCCTTTCTCCCTCTTGCTTGTGCACTCGGGATAAACAAGAAAGTGAGCTCAGTCTTCAACATACTTTGAAAACAGCCTCTGTATTGTAGTTGAAGTGCTAGTTTTTAAATTTTTTCCCGCCACTGTGAAGCTTGCGTTTTTAGAAATTTTCTTGAATACTTTCGCTGTTTCTGTTAAAATGTTTATCAAATTGTTGTTATGCTACACACTGGCTGATTCGGTTAATCTCTTGTTCGCCTAGTTGTTGGACCTTTATGGGTCCCTTTACACTGCCCGTTATTGCGAAAGGCTCTTCCATATCATCACCAGGTATCACACGTCGCCAAAAATGGCTATTTATATATGTCATAATGTCAATTTTGGTATGTATACGTGTGCGAGTAAACTAACATCCTGTAAATTAAAGGATAGATATAGGTGCATGATAGGATTTTTCTTTCTCTTCATAGCTTATTATATCTAAATTCTTATCAGGATTACTATTATACACTATACTATGAGAACTATCAAGCACTTTATCAAATTTTGATAGAGATGATTTTCCCAACTCATATATTTTATAGTGATTTATATTGTACACTGTACAATTGACTGTAAGCTACCAGTATATCCAGATCCAGGTATAGTGAAAGAAGGGCACGTCACGAGTTTTAGCATATCCTTGATTAGGGGTGTACAAAACCGAACAAAACCGAACAAAACCGACCGAACCAAACCGAACCATCAAAAAACCGAACAAAACCGATCTTGAGCGGTTTGGATTGGTTCTATTTTAGAGAAAACCAAACGGTTTGGTTCGGTTTGCGGTTGGAAAAAATTTTCAACCAAACCGGACCGAACCGACCGCCATGTTATGTAAATTCTAAATTTATCTCTGGGCCATGTGAAGCCCAGCCCGATTTATTGAGGCCCAGAATGTAAAATGGGCCAAAAAAACCTGAAATGGGCCAAAAAAATCTGAAATAGGCCAAAAAAACTTGAAATAGGCCAAAAAAACGAAATGGACCAAAAAAAATTTGCTGAAATAAAAAAAAATTATTAAAATAGACAAAAAAATTTTTTTATTAAAATGGGTTTCCAAAACCGCCAAACCGAACCAAACCGAACCGCTTTTGAGTGGTTCGGTTTGGTTTGGTTTTTAAATTTTAAACAAACCGATTAGGTCCAATTTTTTTTAAGTTTTGTATGAGCGGTTCGGTTTGGTTAAGCCTCCAAAACCGAACCGAACCGCACCGCGAACACCCCTATCCTTGATTAATCAGGGAAAATGATTCTCACTTATGGGAACTTTTGTCAATGGTTAGCTTATTGTTTTTTTACAGAATATTTAGCGGACTGATCACTGAACAAATATGGGGAAATGGTGGGAACCTCGTATTCATGTGGTATTCTAGGACTCTGCCTGCTGCTGGGTTATACTTTCTGCTTCTTGTTTGAACAGGTGATACGGTTTTGCAGATGCTAGTACCAAGAGAACGCAGAACTCATTGCTGAGAAAATCTTTTGCATCAGTTAGCATGGGAGAGGAAAAGCCCTTTGATTTTTTACGCACTTTATTTGGCAAGTATAGCATTTTCCTGGCAAAGAAATTATATCAGTGTTGTTGTTCCATTGTAGCAAAATTTGTTTTAGTAGTTGTCACGCTGTCACTAAAGAAGCATGGTTCCACTTCTCAAAAAAAGAAGGAAGAAGTCCAAAAGTAAACCTCAATAGGAAGTATTTATTTAGTTGGAGAAAACTATGTTACCATGAAAATCTAATAAAAACACATTCATGAAGATTTCCTACATAATTTGGAATGCACCCTCCCTTCCAACAAATAAAAATGACTGATGATAATTTAGGGCCGGTGAAGAGAATTTGTTAGACATCTTCTTGTCAAAAAACCAAATAAAGTCTCCCCTTTTAGTTTGCAACATCAATAATGTATGATTTGTTATTTTATGGATGTTTGTGAATGTTGTCCTCACACATTGGAACAATTCTCTTGATACATTTAGAAGGTTTTGGAAAGAATATGGTGGCTAAAGTTTTATTGGCATATTTGGTTGGAAAGGAATACTCCTAGTTTCAAATGTATATCTTTACCCCTAAAAGTGATATGGGATAGGGTTGTGTTTAGTGCCTCACTTTGGTGTTGAGCCTAAGGCCCATGGTTGTTTGAAGGGTGTCTCAATGTCTGGTATGCAGAGAGATTGGTCAGCCTTGTTCTTTTTTGAGCCTTTTTGGGTGCTTTCCCTTTTTTATTGTCTATTTGAGAGGGTATCTTATCCTCTTCCCTAGATTTACTTCTTTCTCTAACTAATAATATTTCTTCTTTTATCATCAAAATAAAATGATGAAATACTTTATAAGAGTAGGAGATATTTATTCCAGTTCTAGTCCCACCTCTCAGTACTTTTTTTGCCAGAATCTCTGACTCAATAGAAACTACAAAGAGTGTGGTTTGTGTACATAATTTTGGGTGATCATTATAGAAAGAACATAAAGTGCTCTGCCTGCACATAAAGATTAGGTATTCATTTTAAATTTTGAAATTTATGCAAAGCACATATGATTTTTATCGTAGGTACAGACTGTGCTCTTGAAACAAAAAGAACAGTAATTACCTGTTTGCAATAATGAATACTTCTCAAGGGAATGCCATAGATCATATTTGTTGATTAGCTATAATTCAATCCTCACATATGAAGAGAAGAAAGCCTTCAGCTTTCTCCCTTAGCTCACTTTTTATATTATTGATACACTGAGACTATAATCTGATCTTGATGAGTTAATTGCATATCAATGTTTAAATTGAGCCCAGTAATTTTTGCAGAGGGGGCTGTTGCAGGAGGTACTGCTGGAGTAGTTGTTGAAACAGCGTTATACCCAATTGACACTATAAAGACACGCTTGCAGGCAGGTTACCATGGCCAAAAAGAATATAAGGAAGATTGATGGTTTTAGCGTTTTACTTTACTGTTTGCTAGACTCATTACTGCTCGATGCTATATGCTATCAGGTTTTGCATCAGTACCAGCCAGGCCTGGTTCATTGGAAAAACACTACTAACAATATCAATCATAAACATTTAATTCTTTCAATTTGTGACCACACAATCATATTTTATGCATTTTATTTTTGCAGCAATCTAAATAATTCCCGTTTGTCCTAATCTGTACCAATGTTCGTTTTTTGGCTACAGGCAGCTCGTGGAGGAGAAAAATTAATATTGAAAGGCCTTTATTCAGGATTGGCAGGGAATCTTGCTGGTGTCTTACCGTGAGTACCTTACAGAATGCATGATATTGCAATTATTCTAGGATTTGTATGTCAACTAGAAAGTATAAAATCTTTGAAAGGGTGTATAAATTTTATTGAGGTAGTACTTAGTGGTCTAGTCCAAGACAGTCCCTTAGTTAAATCTTGTAAATGCAAGAATCAACGTTCTTACAATGGATGATTCTTTTGTGATACATGGGTCTCTGGATTAAGTTGGTTCTAGTTGTTCAAAAGGGTGATGGAACTTTACCAACAAATTTTGGGCGTATTGGTACATGAGTTATGCTGTCAAGATGAGAACACAAGTTTAATCCTTAAAGCAGACACTTGTCAGACCCAAGGTGGATTATTCCTGCAGTGCTAGTAGTCTGTGAGGATACCCTGAAAGAAAAAAAAAAGGATGATTGAACGTTAGATAACACTAACTACTGCTTTAGGATTTTCGAATCTCAATTTCATCTTTTTTTTCATATTATTTTGTCCCTCTCCTTATCTAGGTTCCTCTTTTGAAGAGTATAATCAATAAAAGTAACTCTTTGCCAATACCTATGCATAGTTAAAGCTATAGAAATGATTCATTTCGTAATGGTTTTTTATTTGCTTTCTATTCTCTGTTTATCAAGATCTGAATTCATCAATCATATGTGGGTTCTTTTTTTTTTTTAACACCTTGGAGTAATGTGTTGCTTTCTAAATGTGCAGGGCATCTGCTCTATTTGTTGGAGTCTATGAACCTATAAAGCAGAAATTGTTGAGGATATTTCCTGAAAATCTTAGTGCTTTTGCTCACTTCGTAAGATACTGCTTATTGAAACTGCTGGCATATCAAGCAAATTAAAGAGTCTTATCAAACTTGAGTATAACCTCCAAAATGGTTTGATAAATATGCTATGCTAACTTTAAAATAAGACATTTACTCCTTATTGTCTCTTGTTGCCTCCTAGTCTGGAGTCTGGCTAATTATGGTCCTCAAGCCTTTTGAATTTGTTTGGTTCATACTGGAGGTGATGCTTAGTCTGTGTTATCACTTTGTCGTTGCTGGAATATCCTTTTCTTGATGTAAATTTTTTTTATCTCTTTTTAAAATGAAAAATTTTCATATGAATTTTAGATTTCATATAGACTGCAGGTGCCATAGGGGGCATTGCTGCTTCACTGATTCGTGTTCCCACAGAGGTAGATTAACTCCCTTGTGCATAATAATGGTATTTTCATGGTTGAAAACTGCTTCACTAGACAACTTCATTTTCTTTAATGTTCCTTAGGTTGTTAAGCAACGAATGCAAACTGGTCAGTTCACTTCAGCTTCACGTGCTGTCAGCTTTATTGCTTCTAAGGAGGGATTTAAAGGACTTTATGCAGTATGGAGTCTCTTATTATCTCCTCCATTCAAATTTGGATAACCTCTAGTCCCATGTCTTTAAATATAGATTAGAAAGGTTTTAATGTTGATCTTTGAAATTATAGGGGTATGGATCTTTTTTACTGAGGGATTTGCCCTTTGATGCTATTCAGTTTTGCATCTATGAGCAGCTTCGAATAGGTTATATGCTAGCGGTAAACTCCTCAATTTCTTTTTATTGTTTCAGAGACAAATAGTGCTATTTGCTTTTGAAATTTAGTTTACTGGGCACAGTTTGCCATTTCCATGTACATTATTTCTTATAATCCTTTAACTTGACAATATTTTAGTTATCTCATTTCTTTTATAAAATGTTGAGTCACTGTAGGTTGTGACGTATTGTTAATAATAGTATTTCTCCCTGTCTCAGATCTTTCTTGCATACAAAAATTAATGTGTAGAATTCACGTGGTTGTTCGCTATTAGAAATCTATCCCTTTTTCTTATGGTACCATAGTTTGTAGCACAACCATAACATTGTAATTCAAATTGAGAAACTTAATATCATCATTTAAGACATCAATTGGGGCTAGTGATGAAATATTCCTTTATGCTTCTCTTTTATGTTCTGAGATTGATGATGTGAATTGGCAATTGCATTTCTTTTGCTAGGCTCGAAGAAATCTGAATGATCCGGAAAATGCCATTATTGGTGCTTTTGCTGGTAATAATATGACATTGTAGCCCCATCCTTACGTATATATGATAAGCGGACAATGTATATGTTAATTCAGAAAATATCTATGAACTTGTGCTTTGCCATTTCGAGAGGCTTCTGTATGAGGGTTTTAAAAGCTATTGTTTAGTCCTTTCAATATAAATTAAGATTTCAAGGTTGTGTTATTGTTTGACACTACTGCAGCATTTGGTTCAAAGAATATCTAAATTTCTAAATCTTTGGTATGGTGAGGTGGGTGAGTGTTTGGACAGAGGGGACTTGTAATCAAACGTATACGTACACACCAAGTTGTGTTGCTTGTGTTATTTTCCCTTTCTATTCTTGGGAGAGGTGGGGATGGGTTGGGGGTTGATAAAAATTGTGGTGAATGATAGATTGTTGTAATTTAGTTTTCTTCATGTTCATTTATTAAACTGTATACTGATACAACTAACCTTTATATTAAAATATCGTTAACAACATTGTTTTCTGTAGGTGCACTAACTGGAGCTATAACTACTCCCCTTGATGTAATCAAGACAAGGTTAATGGTTCAGGTAAGATCATCCAGTTTCCTGCTACTCCAATTGTTTTCATCATGCATACAGGCTTAAAAGAATATTCAATGTCAATTATCAAGCCATTAACAAAGTTTATATTTTCCTCTCCTAGGGATCCGCAAATCAATACAAGGGAATCGTGGATTGTGTTCAAACTGTCATTAAGGAAGAGGGACCTGGAGCCTTTCTGAAGGTATGGGTTTCTGTGTTTTCTTCTACGCACTGTAGCTTGAGTGGTAAAGTAGCAGAATCTTGTCCTTGCTATTGATTATTTCACCACATTTTTTATTTTCTAATTTGCATGAGAGCTATGTTCTTTGGGAAGCGAGTCTTATTGCTGTGAGAAAGTGAGTCTGTCAAGGAGCTATCCTTCAAGTTTCTGTACATTTTGATTAATGACATGTAATTCTTTATTATGATATGGATGCTGGAGTCTTTTTCTCATGATGATGTGGTGTCCATATTTAGAATAATCATTATAAACATGGTAGGAATGAGTCACCTCCATCAATTTGATTAGTGTGAGCATGTTGCATTTTGATTCAATTGTCTTGGGATTGGACATTGCACTCTATGTCATTATGTTTGCTTGTATATGTGCGTGTGCCCACAAGAAAAAAAATTATGATCTTCCCCAAATCATGCTCTCAACATTTAATCCTGTGTAGGTTCAGAAAGATACAGCTATATGGCAAGAAATATTTTGAGTGTTCTTAATTTTATTTACTTCAGGGTGTTGGGCCAAGGGTACTATGGATAGGGATAGGGGGTTCAATCTTCTTTGGCATCCTGGAGAGCACAAAGCGTTTTCTTGCGGAGAGGCGTCCTACACATGCTCACGGCTCGGACTCAAAGCAGCAGTAAAAAATATAGATGAAGAAAGAGATTTTGTCCCTGCTCTTTTTTCATTCCCCTTCCTGCCACCAGTATCTTTTCCGAAATGTAATATTCTCTTGTTGGATTTCCTTTTCTAACGTATTTTTTCAAGTTTAAGTGAGGGCAGCATAAATATTTCTGATTATTCCTCTTGCTGCATGTCCATGATCCATAACTCTGCAATATTTTTTCCAATCCAAATCAAAGGTTCCACTAATTTGTGGCCAACAGCTTAAACGAGGATATTATTTTAGAAAATTTCGAAGACTCTTGACTATTTATCAATATTTGATGAACAAGTGAATCATGCGTCTTTCATTATATATTTAAGCAAATTATATGAAATAAACTGCTAATGAAATTAGTTTAACGGTTAGAAAGAGCATATGATGTACAACATTAAATCTCGAAGTATGCCAATTTCTTAAGAACAAAAGTTGTCTTGTCATGGACTCAAGGGCTTTTATTTTAATCATTGATATGGACCCAAGGAGGTTTCCTTTTCCGTCTCCCTAGTTGAAGCATTAACGGAGTTTATGAACTGAGTTCAGGACTTTATATATTGTTAAATTTTAAAGAATTTAAACTAAAAATTGGTAAGATTCTGCATAATATAAAGGTCGATTATGGAGCCCAGTCTCTCCATGCTTCTCATAATTTGCACATTCATGTTTGAAGAGAGGTCACATCACAAAAACAGATGTCCTTGAAACAGACCTCTGTAAAAATTAAGAATAATGCACTTCTTCGTTGTGATAATCTAATTGGCAGGCCACGCTCTCTCCTTTGACTTTTAGGTCCACCCTGTTGTTAAATTTGCCTGCTACTTGCTACTATACATCTTTCTGGTAACTTGACTTTGAAGCATATGAAGATAATCTGTAATAACCCATAATGGGTATTTGACCCATGGATAAATTTATGAATTTATATCAGCGGCAATCAAGCTACATTGTAATTAATAGGAAAAAGGCCAAGGGCTGCGTGGTTATTTTTTCTTTGTTCACGAAATAATATGATCTCGTTTGTTTGTACAACGTCAAAGCTTATTATGTCATATATAATTGCCTAGTTAGAAAATGTATACATGGTAACTTGTAATGGCAAACATAAGTAATAATAACAAAGACTTTTAGGACATAATAATCCTTCTCTTGGGTAGGCCCCTCATCTCATAACCCTAATTATGCTTAATACCCAAAAAAGCAGATTTCACAATTGTTAGGACATTATTTTGACATAAAAAAGAATTAGAAAGTGTAAGCTTATACTAGAAAGCATTGTTTAGTATGTCACTTTTTAGGCCAACGGTTCCTGTAGGGAAAAAGACAAAAAGTTAAAAGAAGTAATTATGATTCCATTAAATATATTAATTAGTTAATTGAGATACATTTTATTAGATGATTTTACAGCATTAAGTATCCAAATTTGAGAGAAAAATTATTTAATTTCAAATCTCTACAGGAAGAACTGTAATTTCATCTCTTAGAACTTTTTAGTAACGCAGCAGAAATAGAAATGACTTTGTTGGGACAATTGAACCTCGGTTCTCAAGCGAAACGAGAGAGAAACCATGAGTTTTTGTTTTCATTAAAATGAAACAAGAAGGGTATTGGGAGAGGCAGCAAAAGGACAAGGGTTGGAGGAGATCATTTGGGTGGCACTAATAACACAGAGAAAAGATGAGTGCACGCATGTCAGCTTCAGAAAACCCGCCTGCCACCCAATGCTCCAATGCTTTTGGCACATTAGCCAATTCACTGAAGCAGCAAGGCCTAGCCACAGCTTGTACTCCTTCTGTTCTCCTTTGAACCATCATTTTCACACACTTAGACCACTATGATTCGCTGATGTGATACTCGATGCTTTTACCCTAGAGAATGTGCAGACGCAGAGCTCACTGTGTGTGACTCTTTGAACTTGCAACGCAAGCAGCCACCTACTACTGGCTAAGCTAGTTATACCACATACAAATATAGATGAACCCGAACGATCGCTTTCTCTTCTTTATAACCTGAAAACCGTGCGCGTGGGCATAAAAAGCTGCTCATTTTCTTGGTTAGGAACGTAGAAGCTACTTTGCCATTTCTTTTCTTTTGATGTTAATTATGAAACCTACTTACCTTCATTTTAGTCACATCCTGATTAATTCTCAGGAATTGTATTCTTGGTATTCCAAATTCGATCTATATAGAATAAAAGGATATTGCACTCATTAACAATTGCAGAGTTTATGGGATAAAGTTCGCAAAACGACGACATTTCTCAATTCATTGTTCGAAATGTACAATTGTACAAATTCCACAGCAATGGCAGCGTCTTGTCACAACAGCTCGTTACTGGAGGGGCATGGGTCGTCTCTGGCAAAGGCAGGATCTTAGAAAGCAGGAAATATTAGAAAGACGACAAGAATTGCACAATCAGACACTTGAGGAGGTGCGTGGGGTAATCATTTCCTACATTTGGATTTTCACATTTAAATCTCTCCATCACAGACCTTTCACTTCTGCTTCTGCAAAAATAAACAATTACGTTTGTAAATACATAAATAGAAAATTATTTTCTTAATATTTTAAGTTTTTAAATATCTTTTTCTTTAAAAAAAAGAGTAAATAGAAGATATATATATTATGAAACCCTAAACCAAACCAGTGGATGCTCCCCACGTCAAACTAAAGTTCTTATCCTTCATTACAATTTCCTCAGATATAAGATTGATTGCAGGCAGTGCATGTAGCTGACTGGCTGTACTAGCTGACCCAGAACACTTGCTTTTGTGTGTCTTGAGGAGATTGTAATGAAGGATAAGAACTTTAGTTTGATGTGGGGAGCATCCACTGGTTTGGTTTAGGGTTTCATAATATATATATATATATATATATATATATATATATATATATATATATATATATATCCAATTTGTGAGCAAGGATATAATCTTAACATCAAAGAGCAAAAGTAAATTCGGAAAAATTTGGATTATAATAATATTGCAGAGAGAAAGGAACAGAAAGAAAGAAAAAGGAAAAGGAAAAGTAAAAGGAAGGTGAGTGAGAAAGGATGGATTAATATAGGAGGTAATCTGAAAGGCATAATGGCCACCTATAAGCAGAGACAAAAAGAAATGATGTGTGTTTGCCACCGGATGCCCTTTCTCAACTTACTTAGGGCTTAAACCAAAAAACAAAAAGCATTGTCATTTAAAATTGCATAAATCCAATGGTTTTGCTGTAGATTATTCCCCTCGTACGTACTCCTTCTGACAGCATCACCACGTAAGCCTAACGCCAGCACAAACTAATTCATATGATCCTCACTATATATCTCTTCTCCAAATAAAGTGCACGTAAAGAGATTTCTGATATGTTCCAACTTCCCAACTCTTGGTTAATTGGATCTAGCAATACTGATGCCAACATTAAAAATTAGTCACTTCCTCATATTAAATTAATCTAGCTAGAATTATTCGTGGGTTTCATCAATCATATTTCCCCTAATAGCAATTCTTACTCAGCGGCTACTTTTTACTTCATCCATACATTTCTGCAAATGAAGTTCATCATTTTATTTCGAGTTAAACAACTAGATGAAGTACAAAGAGCCAGCATATAATTATTGAAGAATGGGTAAATTCTCCAACCCGCCTGGTAGGTAAACTGTGATTTCAATGCCCAGATTGGTCCACAATTTTTAAAGCTAACCATGATTGTTACACTTAATTAATCAATATTATAAGGTTGGTTTGGAATTTGAGAAAAAAGTTGGGTGGGATGTGGGGTTAGTTCGAGTTTTAGAAAGCTAAATAGGAAAAGGGAGGCTAGAAAGGTAAGAAGCTTTTTTGCTGCCAAAAAAGTCAAATAAATCCTCTTTCACCTATCATAGTGATATCTTCACCGCCGATGTAGAGAGGGGTGTGATGGATATGCACCCAAGATTCATCATCATTGTCCTCTGCCATTTCTTTTTTTTTATATGGTGTCCCGAGAGTGATCACCTTTATATTAAAACCATCCAAAACAAACCCTCCAAAGTCCCTCTCTTTTTGAGAGATTTTCCGGTGATTCATAAATTTCATTTATGTTTGATTGTGCATCTGCTTCTATTATTGTGCACTCAACAGGTTTGGCTTTTGCCCATATATCGTAATTATTATCTACAGTTTCATACAACTTTGCAAGGACAGCAAGTTCTTTGTGTCGAGCCACTTTGTCGTCTAATATGTTGACCTCCATCCATGTCACTGTAAAATTCCACTAAGCATGAATGAAGGACATGGAATTTCCTAGCTTTCGAGGACTAACAGTACCATTATCTGCAGCCGATATCACTCCCAACTCCCAACTCCTAAAAGCACAACCTTACAAAAGTCTCTAAAGCTTAATTTTTCGTTGGGTTCAAAAAAAATCTCTGTTAGGCTCTATTTTTTATTTCATTTACAAAAAAAAAATTATACAAAAATAAAAATTTTATTTATTTATTTTAATGATTAACTAATAGATCGTTACAACTAATTTAAATTTTAAAAATAATAAATAATGTTAACTAAATAAAAATTAATGCTAAAAAACCTGTAACTGAAATGCCATATATATTTTCTACGATAGGAAGTTCCTCTCCTCCTTTATTTTATTCTATATGCCTATAGCTAGTCACTTACCCTTCATATGTTTTATATATATTAATATAATATAAGATGAAAATGAAATTTAGAAATTAGCACACATATATATATATATATATATCCCCGTCCCCGAAGTTCTAGAAAAAGCCTTCCATAATTTACCCTAGAGTTGGAGGAGGGAGATAGAGAAAGAGAGAGAAAGTGATCAAAGAAAGTTATGTCTACGACCTCCCAACACAGTTTGTTTGAGGATCAAGATCAGATGCCTGCACAGCTGGGCTTCCTTCCTTTCCCAGTAAATCTGACCTTTCCTCCTTTGAAAGCCTTCAATAACGTCATAGCTCCTAATTCACTTGCATCGGAAACAGCCTCTGCTACAAATCTAACGGAAACCCTACTCGCAGCCGCTGCTCAAAAGCCAAGACAAGACCTCACTTGTAGTTTTGGAGGAACCCAACTCCTTTCCCTGCATAGATCCAGCGTAAATCCATGGTATAGTAATTTTCACAACTTATCATGCATGCTAGTTTCTTTTTCTTTTCTTTTCATTTTGTTTTTAATTTTAATTTGATAATGAATATAGGGCATGGGGAGAAGTAAGCGATTGCCTGAGCCATAAAAGAAGTGGAGGAGATGATAATCATCTGGGGATTTCAGCTGGGATGAAGATGAAGAAAATCAAGGGAAGGAGGAAGGTGAGGGAGCCTAGGTTTTGCTTCAAGACCATGAGCGATGTGGATGTGTTGGACGATGGCTACAAGTGGAGGAAGTACGGACAGAAAGTGGTAAAGAACACGCAGCACCCAAGGTATTCCCTTCCCACACATTCAAATTTCTTTTCAGCACATGCTACATACATACGTTCTCTCTCCACCCCTATTATCATAATAATCGTTTTGCTTTACTACGGCCTTTAATTGGGATGATTTTAATTGTAGTGAGTAATGCGGGAATGATTACAATCATTAAAGATATTAATTAAAGCTTCAAAGCACTTTATAATATTCAGGTTCTCAAAAAAGATATGCTATAGAGTTTTGTACACGGGAGAGGATGAAAATTTCAACTTGTTAAAGATTGAAGAACGAGTTAGAGTAACTAGGACCTTATCTCAGATGCTATATATATATATAGAATGTAAAACTTGCTTCCTTTCCTCCAGATAAAAGTATATTGCTATCCGCCAACACTTCTTCCCCCACAGAAACTCCTTGGGATCTCGTGTCTTGAAAATTTTATTACGGAACACTACCTCAATATATATAATGCCCCTCGTCATTGTTGGGATTGTTGACAGTGCTTGAGACTACTGGTAAATTTTGAATATCAGATCGACATAGATCTCTTGTTATTGTAGTATATAGGTGAGTGGTGTTTCTGTGAATCAAATTATATTTTATTCTATTTACATGTATAATACCCAAACCTTCGAACGCGGACAGTTATTCTACAGGACTAGCAGATGCACAAGATAAAGTTAGAAGGCCCAGAATCCATATGTGAAATTAAAATGGAATGGTTACATTACGAATTTTGAAATAATTAACTGCATTCATAAGCAGGGTGAATCAGTGCATGCATGGGAAGCTTAGATGCCATTCAATTACACTTGAGACTTTCTAAACGCCTGGTTGTTAATCTTGAAAAGTCGGGCAAATTTTTCCAGATTGAAAATTTGAAAGCTATTAATAGAGATTAAGATAAAGATAAGATATGTCATGTCAGTCTGAAATGTTGATATCTATTTTTAATAAATAGGGCGTGCCAAAGAACCTTTAGGCAAAGTAATAAACACATTACCAGGCTTTAATGCATGTTTGCTAGTTGTAATTATTTCTGTGTTGAACAAGCGCAATATATGGTTCTCTAATTACTTGTGTTTGGTAAAATTAATGGGTGTAGAAGCTACTACCGTTGCACACAAGACAATTGTCGCGTTAAGAAACGCGTGGAACGCTTGCCCGAAGATCCAAGGATGGTGATAACCACATATGAAGGGAGACACGTACACTCCCCGTCTAATGATCTCGAAGACTCACAATCTCCTTCTCAACTTACCAATTTCTTGTGGTAGTCTACAAATTAAACTGTGCTTTCAAGAGGTGAATATGGAAGTCAGAATTAGCAATGTGATCTTATTCTGCGAGCGCATGATTCAATATTAGTCAGTTTCCTCTGTTTTCCATTTTCACCCCTTCCAAGCACACCATAAAGGTAACACTCTGATTCTGTTGGTAGTTTAATCCTGCATTTAGTTCCTCAACTCTTTGTTCTCTTGGTCTCTCGTATCAGAAACCAATGACATCTGTAAGCCGCCCTCATATATATATATATACTTTGCTTCGCTTCTGCTCTCTATAATTATATAATATCTTTGAATATTAATTTTTCTTTTTCTTTTTTGTAAACCTACTAGTAATATTGCTTTTCATCATGGACAAATTGAAGTATATGAACATATAAAGAAGGGACTTATTTTGTGATATAATTTAAATAAGAGAGTTATGTATAACTTTTGAAAACGGAAAGGGACATTCTTGTTTTCTTATAGCTCTGTGTAATTTTTTATTCAAATTTTGTATTTATTTAATTATTCGGTGAGGGAAAAACTCAAATCTTGCTTTTTTGAACCTACCAAATTGTAAAGATGGTGAATGATCAGTAAGGGAATGACAATAGGATAAAAAAAAAACATTATAAAGTTTTGGGCGGGCCCAATTATCAATCCATCCTCAAGTCCACGTTACTATTTCTTTGTTTTTTTTTTTGGACTGGTTCTCATTTTTTTCCCCTTACAGTGCCACAAACATCTTGTTTAGGATGACTGAGTAAAAAGATGACCAAATAGGCCATCTTGCTTCGAGAGTTTGATTAGCTCAATTGAATTTGAATGTAGGGTAGTGGTATTTATATACTAATACATATAAATGATACTAAACATAAAAATTTTAAATGTTATAATATTTTAATATTATAATATTTAAGATATAAAGTATTAAACTATATACGAAAAGATTGTTAAAATCTTCTGTTGAACCTACAACAGACAATCACCTGAGCTCCCAATTAATGTCCTCCTAATTGAAATTTCACACTATTGGAAGTTTGAAGAGAAGAATAGGTATAGCTAGCTAAGATACTATAGTATTTAGATTCAGACTCATTAAAAATTTTATCTTCAACTTTAAATCTATATTTTGAAGGATAGCAAATTCAAAACTCGATTAAGTCTATGTTAAATTTTCGAATCTCCAAAATACATTTATCCAATATTTTTTAAAAATAATAATTTTTTTTCTTTACTCATTTACATAAAAAAAAAGAGTTTTAAAAAAATTAATATAATTCAAAAGAACAAATCTATATAATTGTAAATTACACCATTATTAACAAAGTTATTCTTAAATAGTTATTTAATATAATATAAATTATGCCACGTGAGGCTAGCTCGAGTGACAAAGAGTGGGTGGGGTTGGGGAAATAAGTTGTGTCCGATTTTCAAGTTTGTACCAAAAAAGATATATTCTCAAATATATATTTTAAAAATAATAACAATTCAAGATATTAAAAGAATGGTTTAATGGGGCCTAGGGAGTTGAAACTTTACGTACTTAATATATATATATATATATATATATATATATATATATATATATATATATATATATATATATATATATATATATATATATTATGTTTTTTTAAAAAAGTAAGTAAATTGATTTAAGAAATATTAGGATAAAAATATAAATATAAAAAATGTTATGAAAGAGAAGAGTAGGAAGAGCTTCCTGGTACGGAGCCCCGTGACCCCCATCTTCAAACCCTGATACTTGTGCTGTTTGTTTCAGCCTCAGGCTTTTCAATTAAAATAAAAATGGGAGAGTGAGGTGAGATTGTGAGTTGAACAACTCAATTATTATAAAGAAAGAAAGAAGTGTAATGGTAGAGAGATTGAATCTAACAACTTGCCTTTTAGTAGACATCCCCAAGGTTATAAGTTGAAGGTTGTCCGGCGAATGAGGAACCCCTTACGCCTAATATGGGAATCATTCTTCCTCCCCTTTCTGCCTTCCACCCATCCCTATCCCTTTTACTCCCATTATTTGAGTCCAGACCTTCGCCAGTGTCTATATATATTTTCTATTGCTCTGCTATTAATTATTAAAGAATTTATGTACAGTATTTTATAATTAAAATTGTTAATTAAATGTAATATATATATATATATATATATATATATATATATATATATAATACAATAAGAATAGAAAAATACATACGGAAGGTGGGGTCATGGGTAAGCGCACGTGGGCAGATCCAGCCGCAAAAGGAGGGAAACTAGTGGCTGGGCCGGGTCATTTCTGTGTATTATTCCTGCCCGTCCCACCTGTGGACTGCCCTGCTTGTTGCGATCCTTGATTCTGAACTTGAAATACAATACTTTAATTAAAATTTTAATGCAAGTTTTATAAGTGTACCCCCTTGTGGGGAAGAATCAAAGTAGCTTATATCTGATTAGATTAGATTAGCGTATGTGACCAATCATAGGACAAAGACACTCGTGGACCACCGTACACGTGTTAAATTATAATCTTTTCCCCTAAATCACAAGAGTACGGATGCCATTCATTCATTCATTCCCATATACTCATACATCTTGTCCGCACCTGGATGCTGGACCCCTCCTCCTCCACCCATCCTCTTTAGACATTTTAGTTTGGCTGGAAATTCAAAAGCAATTTGAATTGGTTGGGGGAAATAATAATCCTTGTGTTGACTTGACGCCTCGCGTCACATGGAATAATGCCCCACTCCGACACAAACAGGTGCCCCATTGGCCCACGTGTCACTCCACCCCCCATCTGAAACCGTTGGGATTGAATGGAACCAACCACAGTAAAAAAAAAAAAAAAAAAGGGGGCTTTGAATTTGATTTTCCCAGACATCTTGATTTTTCTGGTTTTGTAGGGACGTTGCAAGTAGAAGTACCATATAATACTGTATCCCTACTCATCTATTTATTTCTTTCTACAATTACGTATATGGGGTAGATTCGTAGTGAAACATGGACAATAATACCGGTTAGTTAAATCCTATACGGATGTACTTTCAAAACGACACTAACCTTGTAATTATCTAAACTAATGACAGATTAGAGGACATGCACTACAGTGTTTCCAACTGGTGCAGAGTTGTAACCCGGACAATGCAACAAGAAAAGACAGGAGATTGATAAAATAGGAATAAAAAATAAAAAAATGTAGTACGAACGAAAGAACGCAACAAAAATTAAATGATACGATGTAGCGGTAGTGTGCATTCAACAGCTCTGAAGTGGGTACCTTGTGATTCAAAAATATTCTTCGAATGCGCAATTACCCCTTCTCTACAGTATTCTTAAACTCTTTTTCCTTAAGTTTCGGATAAAATCTAATCACATTAATAAATTCATGTGATTTACGTTAACAAACGTTCTTGTTTCTCACACAGATCGACAACCAAAAGTTCCTTAAGGTGCACACGTTAATTTAATGCATTCAAATCAAATCCTTTGTAATTTCTCTCACGCCAGACAATGAAATACAAGTAATGTACGAAACGATGTTTGTCTTTGTCTATGTCTAGTGCAATCCAATTGTTCATTTATTTTTAATTATAGATACATGCATGATAAGGGTTACAAGTAGAGGGGCACATTGTCCGTGTCGAGTCAGAGAGAGAGCAATAATTTACCGCATCTATGGCCCAGATCACGTGCAAAGCACGACGTCCATGGCAAACAGACAAAACGCACAGCTCTCTTTTCTGTGAATCGGGGAAAGGGCAATCACTTATGAGTTGAAGATTCTTGTGTGATACTTATGAAAATACTAACTTTGTGTGTACGAAGATGGCAAGTTCTCGAGATGTTTCCGTCCCTAAGCTGTTAATAATGGATGCATATAATTTTGAGGCGGATCCACACTCATCAGTCATAAATTAAAAGTCCTTCTGATGGGAAAAAGGAGTCTGAATTCTGAAACAAGAACAGTCATGGATAATTGATTATAAATTGGCCAAGGACCCACACATCAACTGAAGAAAAATGGAGTCGGCGGAGTGTTATGTTCCATATTGAGCCCTTATTAAACTGGCAAACGAAACAAGAAGGGTCAGAAGAAGAACAACCTGAGGAGCGCAGGCATCCAACTCGTTAGTCAAGAAACTGATGTTTTAGTCATTTAAAGACATGTTTTGACATAATATTATCCCGAATCGGAGCAAATCCAACGAGGGAAAACAACTCAAACAGCCTGAAGAAAGGGCCAAAACATCCTCCACTTAGTCACTATCACTGGGGTCGCACATGCAGCGGCCCCTTTTGAATCAGGAGTACTTGCAAAATCTAGGAAACAAACATAATAACAACGGGTGTTGTTTATATACAAATTTATCACAGGTTGAACAACTTCTTATGCATAAAACAAGATTACATGCATCACATGGTAGAAACAAAGGCAATTCCCATTTACCAATTTCCTCTTTCCTCAAATAATTTGAACTGGTCAAGAAGAAGGAAAAAGATTTTGGGGGAGCTGATATCATCACCTCCTCCTCCTCCTCCTTTCGTCTTTTCCCAAATGTATTCTTTCTTACTGCTTGCTTAATTCAGGGACTTCTTTTATGCTCATCTCTACCATTTCAACAGCATCGAAACCTCCACCGTCAGTGGCGATGCTAGACTGGGAATCCATCCCAGACGCTGCTTGGATTTCCTTAAACATTGCCATGACTTGAATCATTGTGGGACGCCGCAAAGGTCGATCATCCAGACAAGCAGATGCGACCTTTAAGTGCTGTAAAAGCTCAATCTCAAGACTCGGGTCCTCTTTCATAAGTAATGGGTCAAAAACATCACTTATTTTCACTTTGGCATGTTGTTTAACCCATCCCACAAGATTGTTGTCGCCAAAATCAGCTGAATCCGTTGGACGCTTCCCTGTTAGTAGCTCCAATAAAACTACACCGTAACTATAAACATCACCTTTAGTGGAGCATCTAAAGCTCTGATAGTATTCGGGAGGAACATAACCAGGGGTGCCTGCTAGTGTGCTGACACTTAAATGGGTATCCATAGCACTCATAAGCCTGGCCATTCCAAAATCAGACACTCTGGCTTCCAAGTTTCCATCAAGCAATACATTGCTTGATTTCATGTCTCGGTGAATGATGTGTGGGATGCAATTGTGGTGAAGAAAAGCCAATCCCTTAGCAGCGCCAATCGCAATTTTCCTCCTGGCTGCCCAGTTCAGCTTGATGCCGGCCTTCTTCTGACCATGCAAAACATCTTCTAGGCTTCCATATTTCATGTATTCATAAACCAAGAGTCTTTCTTCTCCAACTTTGCAATAGCCCAGAAGGGGAACGAGGTTCCGATGCTTAATTTTTCCTATGGTTTCCATTTCGGCAGTGAATTCCCTGTCCCCTTGTCCACTAATATGTATCAGCTTCTTAATCGCCACGACACTTCCATCCTTCAATTGAGCCTTGTATACATCGCCGAAACCACCAGAACCAACAAGGCTGTCATTGTGGAAGCCGTTAGTAGCTTCAAGAAGATCTGCAAAAGTAAGCTTTCGGAGGGGCTTCTCGATCTCGAATGTTTCAAGATTTATGCTATTTGCTTCAGGGGCACTTATCAGCTTCCAGCCGACATTGGCTGTACCTGAATGAGAACGGCTGTCAATGTAGACATCAAGAGTAGCTTCCTTTTTCTTCCTCCGCTTTCTTGCCTCGCAGGCAATTATAATTAAACCTAGGATGCAGAAGAGGGAAAACAGCAATCCCATGGACACATTCCTTGCCAGAGATGCCTGTCTCCAGTGAGACTGATGCCGAGCATTTGCACTTGATCCTGAGCGTGCCCGACACAGAGGAAGAGGGACTCCACAGAGATCAGAATTATTCATGAATCTGGGAGCTGGAAAGGTATCAAACTGACCAGATTCAGGAATCAATCCTGAGAGATTGTTGTTTGAAAAATCAATGTCATTGAGCATAGAAAGGCCTGTCAAGGATTGTGGAATCTGCCCTTCAAGCCTATTTCTGGAGAGATCAAGAATGTTGAGATTTTTCATGCTTCCAAGTTCTTGTGGGATGTTCCCAGATATATTGTTGTACGCCAAATTCAAAATGTACAAATAATACATGCTCCCTATCTCCCTTGGAATACTGCCCGACAACAGATTGTGTGAAATATCCAAGAAAATCATAGAACCGTTATAGTTAAATATGGGCTGGATCTTACCATTATAAACTCTGGTGAAATTGCAGGGGTTCCTGGTGGAAATTCTGTTTAACTGCTTCTGACTGATACCCGCAAACTCTAGCAAATTTCCTGCCCCATGGCACTCCTTACTACCGTCATTCTTGATGTAAACATATGTTTTAGGATTAATAAAATTGACTGTGATTTTGCCTGACTGCTTAAACAATTCAGGAGGAATTGATCCGTTCAGGGAATTAGTATTTAAATCTAACCATATCAAGCTACGACAATCACCAAGCTCCGGTGGAATCCTCCCAGAGAAGGAGTTGTTACTCAGTTTCAGGATTGCAAGATTTGAAAGCTGACCAATCCACCCCGGAATCTCCCCGCTCAACCTGTTATTTGACAAGGAGATCCAATTCATGTTGGTGCAGTTGCTTAGGCCAGAAGGAATGGTCCCAGTCAACTCATTGAAGTCCAAAATCAAATTCTTAAGGTCCTTGATGTACTTGAGCTCTTCGGGTATCTCCCCATGGAGCTGGTTCAGCCAAATAATCAAATCTCGGAGCTTCGAAAGACTCCCCAAGCTGGAAGGGATAGTCCCCGTCAAGTAGTTGAAACTTAAATCCAAGGCAACAAGCTGAGAACAGTTGCTGAGTGTGGGTGGAATAGAACCCGTGAACAGATTATTCTGTAGGTATAGCTCTTTCAAATTATTCCTAGGATCTTGACAAAGCCCTTTAGGTATTGACCCAGTGAGGTTATTGGAACTTAGATCCAACAATTCCAAATTCAGGAGCTGCGACAGAGTCTCAGGCAAAGGACCGATAAAACCATTGAAGGAAAGAACAAGCTTTTTCAAGCTACTGATTTCCAAGAAAATTTCAATCGGTAGCTCACCAGAGAACTTGTTGTTGGATATATCAAAAGATTCCAATGAAGAACAGGCCCTGAAATAGCTCGGAACCATACCGGAAAGGTTGTTTGAGGAAAGATCGAGTTCGACGAGGGTAGAGCACAAGTCGGCTAGGCCAGCAGGAATCTGTCCTTGAAAATGGTTGCCGGCGAGATAAAGGAACTGCAGAGTACCAGCCGGAAGTAAGGGAATCGGACCGGCGAACTGGTTGCTTGAAATGTTCAAGTAGCTGAGCTGCTCGCAGTCTGAGAGGGCGCGACCAATGTCGCCGTAATACTTATTGGCAGAGATGTCGAGGTACTCTAAAGCCAAACACTCGCCAAATGATGGAATAACCACGGAGAAATTGTTAGAGGAAAGGTCTAAATGCTGCAAATTCTTGCAGTTCGACAAGTTGATTTCTCCGGTGATTTTGTTTCCTCTGAGAGCCAAGTGTTTCATGTCTTCGCAGCCTGGTGATAAGATCCAAGGGAGAACATTTGGACCCGAAATCTTATTATTGAAAGAGAGATCGAGGACCTGAAGATTGAGCCTCAACCCAGTTGAATCTCTCCCTGAAAAATCGAGGTGATTGCTGGAGAGGTTGAGAGATATCAAACCCGAACAGGAGGCCAGATAGGATAAGTAGGAAACCGAGCCAGACAAAGCGTTCTGAGATAGATCTATGCCGCTCAATGAGGTGCTACAGCTGAAACCAGGCGAGAAAGAAATGGTACCGGAAAGATTGGTGGATTTGAGGGTAAGAACTTGCAAGTGGTCGAGTGTGAGAAGATAGGCAGAGACAACGCTGAAATTAGTTCTCAGGGGGATGGAGCTGAGGTCTATGGAAGAAACCAGGGATTCGTGACAGGAAATCCCAGTGAAGGAACATGGGTTTTGATTTGGGAGCCAGTTGGGAAGTAAAGATGGGTTTGGGAGAGTATTTTTGAAGCTGATGAGCTGCTGGGTGGCGGCGTCTCTGAAAGCTGAAGAAGCAGAGGAGGAGGGGGCAGGCTGGAGAGAAAGAAAAGTGAGGGAAAATAAAAGGAGGAAAGAGCAGTGGTAGTTGGGGAGGCAGAGGGACTTCATTTTCGGAGGTGTTGGGGAAGAGAGAGTGGGGTGTATAACTGATCCTAGGGCATGAGGTCTGCCATTAGAGGGAGAGCTGAGCCTGAGAAGGTGCGGTTTGAGAGCGAAGAGAGAGAAAGTGATTGGAGTGACGAAGATTAGGAAGGGAGTCAAAAGTCCTAGTAAGAAAGGTAAGAAAGGTATTTATCAAGTTTGAAGACACAGCTGGGGTTCACATGCCGTGTGATTCTCTCTAATATAATTCATGTTTCAAAGAATTGATTAAAAATGAGATCAAGGTTCTCTATTTCGCCCTGCATCTCTAAAATTATAGTATCTGGTGATAAGATTACGGGCTGAATGAAATTGTTTATTGGGGGTTGTAGAGGCAGTTTCTCTCACTAAAATATTGTGTCCGTTTGTTCTCTCTGGCTTTCCGCGTACGTGCAATGAAACATTGATCCATCACTGTCAATTAATTGGGATCTTGTGCTCACGAGGGCTTTAATTAAGTGATTTGCAGTTTTTCTTTTTTTCTTTTTTTAAGTCAGGCAAGTGGGTAACATGAGCAAGGCCTCACGCATCTTTCCGTGTACCCTTTCATATCTAAAAATTAGTAATAGAATGAAGTAGCAAGATAATGATGAGAAAAAAGATGTTTGTTAAAAGGTGACAAAATAAATATCATGCTTAATTATGGTATTCTCTGGATCATTAGGTGATTATTACAACCATGAAAATATTTATTCGTCCACTCACTTTTACTGCCGTCTTTCAGTATTACATTTTCGATAAAGCACTTCACATTTTAAGTGTTCCGCATTAATTATCCAATCTTGTACGCATATCTATCCAACACAACAAAACTGCAAAGTACCTAAATTTAAAATCCACAAGTTTTCGAGGTCCTAAATATGACTACCAAAATATTATACCAACCACTGCATCTCATTCCTCACGTGAATACGGATACGTCGTATGGGTTTTTTGTTTTATAAAAATAAAAATAAAATATTTTTATATTTAATCCATTCAAATGAAATAATGTTAAAAAAAAATTTAAATATTATTTTTTAAAAATAATAAAATAAAAATACTTAAAAACACTTCTAAACAAATCATATATTTGTATATTTAATCCATTCAGATGAAATTTTTGTATTTATTTATTTATGGGCCATATCAAATTTTAACTGTATACTTAAACAATCAAAATTCCAACCAATTTAAGTTCTTATTTTTAATTTATTGAATAAAACAATATTTTGTATTACAGTTTTACTAAGAATATAGTAACTAAATAGTCGTGATAAATGTCTTGGAAGATGTTAAATGCTCGGGTGATAGAGCTATTTCAATTAGTAGAGTGGCAGTAGAAAAAAGAAGATGGAATATATAATAAAAAATAAAAAAATAAATAGTTCCCCACGTGGCAGTTACCTGAACTCGCACGGTGGTTTTTTGATTGCTTTCTCGGCTTAACTCAAAAATGTTGAGCACCATCTCTAAAAAAAAAAAACTCTCAAAACTTTACTGAGAATCTAAGAGTCGAGTTCACGTATCTTGCAGTCACTTAAAAAGTAGTTTTTAGAAGATGCTGACGTGGCTCTCGGTAGTCTTCTCGGGGACCCAGACAGTTATGCGTCCGAGTGGGACCCCAGATTGATGGGTTTGTCATCCGAATGAATGAATGGGCACTGAAAATGGAGAGAAAAGATGTGAGTGGGTTTCTGAAAGGAAGATAGAAACTATCAAAACTAAAATAATAAAAAAAGAAAAAAATAAAAAGAAATTTATGATGATGACGGTGATGATTAAGATATGGAGGGACCTCAAGCTGCGATCAACACGTGCACTTGTCCGTCATGATGACGTGGTCCAATACACACGTAGCGTCCATCCACCATCAGTCGCTTTGACTACTTGGCCACCGACACGTTGGCCAACATGTCACTGTTACTCTATCTACGTTGCTATTCCAGTATTCCCTCCCATTACTCTATCAACGCTGGGGGATATTTTCTTTTTTCTTTTTAAAATTTTATAGTGAGATCAAGTCTTTTTTTTTTCTTTTCTTTTTGGGACAAGATATCAAGTCATCGATGACAATAATAATTAATAAGTTGAGAAGAGATGTATTTAGTTATAGTATTGTCAAAGTGGACTGAATATTGATGGGCCGGGTTGAGCTAGATTCATATGGGTCGGCTAAACCCGGTCTTGAAGGGATCGCTTTTTTTTTTTTTCAAACAACCAACTTTTATGTTTGATATTTATATAATATTTTATATTTCTTTAATATATATGCATAGAATAAAATTTTTAAAAATATTCTATTTTTGCCATAAAAATCAATACTAATTTTTTTTAATTAAACATATTTTTTTAACATAATGATAAAATAAAATAAAAAGATTAAGTATCAATATATATAATATTTATAAGAAAACATAATAATACTATGTCATTTAAATTTTAAAACATAATGCAATAGCAAAAAAAAAAAATAGTAACATGAATGGTAACGAAGAACTTCATTCACAATAAAAGGTGATATTCCTTTAAAATTTAAATTCGTAAATGATAGTGAAGATTAAAAAGATAAAAGTAGCTTGAGTTAAAAGCCCTTCTTTCAAATGAACTAAAAACAATTTTGTCCAACCCAATCTGTTTATAAAACTAGATTGGAGGGCCTCATTTAAAAATCTCTATTTAGGCATTATAGTACGATTAAAAAGTATAATCTCCGTTTAAATTTTAAAAAATTAATTGAATAACTTAATTTGATATAATTTTTTATAAATGAAGGTTTTTTTATTAGAAATAAGCCAAATTAAAATATAGGGAAATAAATAAAAGACGAATAATGAATAAAATAATTTTTTTAAAAAAATTAATCGACTAAGTATTTTTTTAATGCAATTGGAGTAATTAAGATTTTTAAACAAAGGCTAGATGAGATGAGACCCAGTTTAGCCCTGTAAAATAGTAAAAACCCAAACTCGATAGTGTCCAGTCCTCATCATATCCATGTCTACAAAGGAAGCACGAGGCTAAACTCATTTAATTATATCAAACAACCCGATATACCAACTCGACCAGAGCCATACGAAAGTTGAAAAGGATGAGATCGATGACCAGATAGAGAGAGAAATGAGAATGAAAATGAAAATGAATGCCACACGAGAGCTAAGGAACACCTTCTGAGAGTGACACCCATGAACGTAAGTTCTAGAGAGAGAGAGAGAGAGAGAGAGAGGATGGTTTTGCAGTTGACTCTAGCTGCTGCTATGATTACCAAAGTAATCTCTCATTTGAATGTATTTTTTATTTATTCTACATAATAATGGGTTTTGAACTTGTCAATCTCTTTTTCCTCCAATATATTATGGAAAGTGAATGTTTTGATCTAAATTTCGGTAAAATTGATGAAATTTTATAATTCAGCTGAACCAAAAAAAAAATCAGAAGAAGATGCAACTTTAAAAATTTTAAACTTATGATAGATATACGAAAATATTTATACTATTCCCGTCGTATTAAAAATGGACATACTATTATTTATAACAATAATACACAATACTGAAAATGAGTAATAGATAGAGAGACAGACTAGAGAGAGTCACAGAAATAGGAAGCGTACAAGTATAAGATGATCTAATAAATTTGCATTTTCCACCGAAGTGTTAGGCCAGGACGGCTTGGTCGTGCTTGCACAGATAAATTCAATAAAATGGGTCCCATGAAAGCTGTATTATTACCTAACTCTTGGCATGTCATAAGCATATTTTTTGAATAAGAAAAAGAATTAAACTTTCATTCATTCTTGCTCAGTTTTACAAAGAAAAAGAAAATTAATAAAAGAGAGAGAGAAAAACAAGAGGATGACAGAAGAAGGGAAGGGGGCGTGTCGCGTGCTGCTACGGTACCTGATGCCATAAAACATTAAAAAATGAAACCAGATTTTGAGTGTGTGTTGAATGAGGGCATCATTCCCTATGTGACAGAACAAGTCGTGCTATTCGCAGTGTCCGTAAAAGTGTTGTGTTGCGTTAAATATAGAGATCTGCCTGTGGCTGGGACCATTAGAATTTGGAAGTGAATCTAACAGTGGCAAGTTGAATTACTTAGGATTACGTTACTCTCTCTCTCTCTACGCTCGGCTATGCCTAACTTCAAATATAAAGTTAGGCATTTACTATGCTCTTTTATTAAGCTCTGGCAATACGCAGCATCAATTATTCAAAGTGACTAATGTCACATACATACCCCTCCATCACCCTTTTTGGTTTCTTAATATTCCTTCAACCTACAAAATTTATGAGGGTCGCCCACATTGCCTTCCAAGGACCCCCTGTAGTAGGTCCTGGAGTTGTGGCGTTTTAAATTTTTAAAGGTTGTTCAAGCAATCTGTTTGCATAATTAAGAAGAGTTACATATTCGATCTACCAAAAAAAAAAAAAGGTTACCTTTTGCCGTAAAAGGTAGGTGCACTTTTTTCCGTTATGGAAAAACGGAACATAATTGATATATATATATATATATTCTACTTTATCAGGGAGTTACACTGTCCTTTCTACCGTAACACAAAAAGCCAAAAAAACTATGAATTCCTTCAAGGTGTATGCAAAGAAACTGAATAAGGTGACCAGAAGTTTCAACCCTTTTTCTTCTTGTTTGTAACATTCCGCTTAATCCTACACCTTCTGATCGGGTTCAGAGGATACTGGTAGCGCACTATAATCTTGGGTTTTAGAGGTAGCATCGTTGGAAAAGCTACGGCGCTCCTTCCCTCCTGGTTTAGAAGAAGCATTCCCATACCATATCATTCCAACTATTGCGATGATCATCCCTAGAACCACTTGCAGATTCAGGCCCTCTTTTCCAAACAAAATGAATCCTAGTATCAGCACCAGAATGGTCTTCATATGCCCTATCACTTGGAATGATACTGCCGTGAACCTCCCAATGCATATGAACTGGCTAAGGTTTGTCCCCACTGCGATACTGCATGACAGAATGATCAACAACTGCACACACAACACAGGAGCAGCTAAGTTTATCAAATTAACAATAACAAGTGTGAGCTTACATACTAATTACGGAGAAACTTACAATGGACGTCAAATCATATCCATAGGCTTCAACTCGTTTGTTGGTCAACCAGTAGTCCAGAAAGGGACCTACTACAAGTAGACTAGCTGCCTGTGCTGGTGCGGTATGGCCCATCAAGTTAAATGATCCAAGAGAATACTTCCTCTGAAGATAATGTACATGCTGCACAAAGCATTATGTTAATAACAAGCTTCATCGTGAACCTCAGATTGAGGGTTTAATTTAGTTTTATACGTACATACTGCTGAAGTGCGGTGCTCCAAACTGCCACTAGAGCAGCTATGAAACCCTTAGCATTGATGCTCACATCAGTCACTGTACACACAGCGACACCAAGTAGAACCAATGCAATGCTCAGCTTTGTGTCCCTTGAATACCGCACGTTGTCCAACACAACTTCCAGGAAACAAGATACTGGAATCATGCTCAGCTTAGCAATCTGGAAATTTCATTTCATTTAATGGCAACGACTACTGAAATCTTTGTAACGGAGAGAGTTGCCAAAAGTTAAGTTACCTGATAGAATCCGACAGAGTTCCACATCAAACTCACGTTCATTCCGACAATGGAGAAATTTGAAAATAAAATGAACTTGATGAGATCAGAGAGTGGCAGATGAGAGGTCTGGATATATCCCAGCCACTTTAGAATGCTCGTCAACAAGGTTGTCGTGGCAAAATGCAGACCAGTTAACGTTGTTGCTGCATAATATGAAGCATTATATGAATTACAATATATAGCATTAACGTTTCATGCTACATCACATTTTAAATCAAATATTGGAAAGAGAAGAAAAAAATGGAAAAGCTCGCGATGAGGCTATACCAAAAGTAAAACCATGTGTGGCCATCAGGGATTTATTGACCATGATTATTCCTACAGACGTGACTACATTGAACATCCAAGAGGCTGCATCAACGACAGCCTTTCTACCACCCTTGCTTGCAGTTGCAGAAGACATCTTGAGCTAGAGCTTCCAAGTTCCAATATATAAAATGAATTTTTCACTGCTCTGTTTTCATGCAATTCCGAAATCCAACAGCTCTCTCTGTATGGGAAAATAATTCATCAGAGGAACAACAGATCTACTGCAAAAGCGAAGTCTAAATTAATTATTTTGCTTGTCAACATGTAATATTAGCAATAAGCAGGTGTTACACAAAATGAAGACATATAGTTTGACGTGAATAAACTACAATAACCAAATATAACTTATATGCGTGTTTATATCTTTTACATAAGGTGATTTTAAAACAAATAAAAGAAATTGTAATTTAATCAACCCTTGATGGATGTCTCCGCCCACAGACTTGACGTGTGCAGCAGAGAATAATTATATCATCTGCAATTTTCTCCCTACAAAAGCAAATGATTCAGAGAAGCTTCATGCTTCATTCCCTTGGTCAGAACACCAAAAATAAATACACAGTACCAAGTTACAAGCAACAAGAGAAGCTCCAGTTCACCGTATAAAGACTGAATTACCGCTAACTGCAGTTATAATCCAGCATCCTCAAGAACAGAATTCAGCAAAAATGTCTGGTGAATAGGAGACCAAGAGAAATGAAATCAAAGAGGAATTGCACAATCCCCATCGGATCAATTGCTCCCTTTAATATTTAGTATCCATATAGAGATGAAATCACCAGATTGACATGGTTCTAAATGGAGAAATAACTTGAGGATAAAGTTACGCACAAACAGAATTCTAAACCTGGATCCACGATCCGTAATCAAGAACTGGGCAAGTAATAAACCGTAAGAATCCTCGAAATACATGGAATTTCCCTTATTCTTTTTTTTTTTCTTTTTTCCTTCAGATGGATAAACATAACTTGTGAAAGACATTAAAAAACGTACCTTTGGGAGAATGAGAGGAAAAGAGGAAGGCGCAAATGTGAAGTGAAACTAACAGAAATTACAGGAAATGAAGAATACCGTGATGGGCATTAAGAGAGAGTACGAGGTGGAGTCTTGAGAGAGAGACAAAGAAGCAGCTCTTGCATATTTGACTGCTTGCGCCTGATTTGCGGTTCCCTGTTTGCATCCAACATGGAATTGTGGCTGCTTCGTAGTGTCCACATTCAGTGATCGAAGGTGGTGGGTTGGGAGGAGCAGGAAAAACAGAGTACTCGGAAATGTCATGAGGAATAGTCAAGTTTACTTATACCGCAATAGTTTTATGGCTGTTTCTGAAAAAAAAAAAAAAAATCCTTTTGTAAAAATTTACGAGGAATAGTAAATTGCTTCCTTAAATTCAATGAAGTTGTTAAACATAATTAATTAGTTAGTTGTTAGTATGGTGAAAAATGATTGCCCCTCAGAAATAGAATTCTAGGTTTGCTATATAGCTTTAAACTGTGATTTTATCAATGTCATTTTTTCTCTCTCTAGTGTAAGCTTCCGTTTTATAGGTCATTTTTCCATGGTTTTCGTTCTTCCTCTTTGGTGTTTCTTATGAACAAGAAACTCAATGCTAATTTTTTATTTATAATTTTTATTTTTTTCCTGGGGTCTAAGTAGTTCGGGTTAGTTTTCTGATGTGTTAAAGTGTTAATAATAAAAAAATTTCAGGTAGATAAATAAAGTTGAGTAAGTGTAATCATTTTCTTTTGTCTTCTCTAATGCATAAAATGCTGTATAGGTAATTCCAAATAAAAATATAAGCCAAAATAATAATGTTATATTCGTATCTGTAAGAATGTAATTTGCACGGCACCTCTAGTCGATACGGGGCCTATTTAGGGCACACAGATCCCAAATCTATTGCTCTAGTTATTAGACTCAAATGCGAGGAAATCGGCCCATAGTAATCTTTTGGGTCATAAGGCCCATACTTAAATCAAATCGTTATCTGTCCTCCCGTCGATATTAGTACAGAAGTCTTTGACCAAAGAAACAAATCAGTGGAGGAAGTTACAAAATGATTATTAAGTAATAGCCAATGGAAGGAGGGTGCTTTGTATGGTCATGATATAATACTATTAAACACGTGATAACAAAACACGGAATGGATATTTTATTTTAAATCTTGCTTGCCCATTGTTCCTTCTTAAAGGTGTGGAAAATGGAAATGTTGATGTTACACAGCCATAAGCAAAATTTAATCATTCTTTTGTCTTTTATTTATCTCTATTAGTAATATTTTTTTTACACTAAATGGAAAAGTAAAGTAAAACAAATATGACATACTATTTCAAACTATTCTAATTCTAAGATTAAAAAAAAAACCAGTGCTACACAGTTAAAGATATATGTTTTTTTATTTTGAATTCAAAATTTAAGCGATTACTGGTCAGGCATGCATTTTTAAAATAATTTAAAAAAATTAATTTCAATGTATAAATTAATTTAAAAATATTTTTATGAGTCTCTAACCTTTCACGTATAAAAAAAATAGTGCCACAACATTCAATAATAGAATATAAAATAAATTCTTAAATTACTGAAGAACATATAAAAAAATATTATGGTCATAATAAGCGATACAAAAAATTCAGTACTTTATTGTAATAAATATTTAAAAAGTTACTTTTTGATGAATATCTATATATTATTAGTAAAAATGTTAAATATTAGCTTGCAAATTGCAACTCGTGGGCAGAAAAAAGAGCATCGATGCATGCCCAATAGGCAAGATACGCCACGTGTACGCCACTTGGAGATTCATCTACACCGTCGTCTGTGTCTCTCCACCAACCTTTCTCCCAACAAAACCTCGCAAATTTTTTTTTAACCCTCAAATAAATAACATTTTCAGGCTTCTACTACTTCCCGACCTTTCAATTCCCATGGCAAAGAAGAGGAAGTCCGTCGCAACCCGCCTCGACGAAGTCGATCGTACCATGTACACCACCTTCTGCAGCGCTGCTAACTCCCTCTCTCAGCTCTATACTCAGGCTATGAACCAACAAAAACTCTCCTTCCAAGCTGGTGAACGACACGGGCTGGTTCGATCCCTCCTCTCCTTAATTTGATTATTTTGATTTATGGGTAGTCTCTTTTACGAGTTATAAGTTATGGGTTTTGGTAATTTGCTTTATCGTTCGGCTTTTCCTAATTCTAAGTAATTAAATCTATACTCAGCATTTGTTTGGCGGAATTTTTGCGGAGGATTATAGAAAAACTGGATTTTGATTTTTTTTTCCTCATCTAATTAGTTCTAACTGGCACAAGCGTGCGAAATTTTCGTGTTTCCGATAACCTTCTTGTTAATCCCTCTTCACCACTCACTAGATAGGTTATATCTCAACTTCTTTCTTATACTGTGTTGACATCGGAAGCTTTTCCTTTCTACCGAGTAGAGGTTTTCGATTGCTTATCGGAAGTCGATAGTAGACACTGGTTTGTTTTGGACTGATTGATTATAAATGCCATCCATTCCCGATGATAATAATGATAACCTTTCCTGAACGAAGGAGGAAAGCTTCATGTTAAAAATTGAGCATATGCCCTCTTTTCTTGTGATAAATTATTTTGCTAGAAAGTGTTGGGAGTTTGACATCTGAGTTACATTTTATGTCTTGTTTCGATGAATCAGACTTAGGCAAATCTAGAATTCCTTTTTATATCAAATACCTCGAGGCTTGAGGACTCCTCACTGAGGAGTGTATTTCAGATTACCCATTTTTTAGTTATTCGAAGTTCCTAAATGTCTATGAGATCTGTCTATACATGAGATTATAAGTGCTCAACAATTCTGTACTATGTAACCTGCTTTATTTTACTATTTTTTTTTTTTTTTATTGATTAGCTTTCTGATAGCTGGGTTCGTGGATTTAAGTTGTTGCTCATTGTCGAAAGTTGGTATTGTGGCCCTTTCTTATTTTGATTTACATTGCTTCCTTTTACTCACAGGAAAAATTATATCAGTGGATTCTTAGACAACAGGAAGAAGGATCAAGGGTGGCAGCAATTGATATAATATCGTACTTGCAGGTCTTGTAGTCTCCCAATATTTACTGATATTGTTTTGGGCTTAGTGTGCTGCAGCGTTACTTCTTCAATAAATTATCTCTCTGCCCTCTCTTCTTCTATCTGAATTGAGCTAGTGAGCTGGGTTGATCCTTATATTACGAAATTTCCTTTGTCATTGTGTGCACCCTAATTTTATTTTGCATCAAGTTTGTCTTCGTATATAGATGCTATTTTCAATTGATTCAATGTGAAGCTTGCTTTTGAAGGACACAATGGTTAAACCTAAGTCGTTGAAATAGTTATGAATGTACCAGATCAATAACCTTTGAGATGTTTCTTAGTGGCTGAAGACAGATATAAAATGCATGGCCAGCAAATGTGACTCCTTAATCATGAGTTTTGTGTCTGTATTTAGAATGAGCTTGAATACGGAGTAGAAGAGCCACCAATGTCCCCAAGACAGCCATTTCATCAACAGAACTCCCAGACTGCAAATCATACTAATATAACTGCATCTGTGCCATCCAATGCATTTGCAGCAGCTGTAGTAGGGCAGGGAATTCGTACTGGGCAACCCGATCAGCAAGCAAAGAATTCTGTATTTTCGAATGCTCTCTCAAGCCCCATTCGTCGCAGTCTTCAGCCATATCACCTAGCACAGGGGGGTAGTCTTTCAAATCATATAATGTCATCACTATCGGGGAATGGAACGAGGAGCGGTGAGATAGTTTATCCTAATAACCAGAACAGGGATACAAATTCTTCCAACTCCAGTGACAGCATGGACATGCATGCAGACAGTCCAGGCCATGATTTCCCTTACTGATGCTATTTTTAGAATAGGAAACTTGAAGAAGGTTTCATAAATATGTGTGGTAAGAAATGTCTGAATTTGATGTGGATGTTTCTTTATTCATTTGTGTATCATGCGGTCCAGTTTGAACATGTAAGTAGATAGTTGTTGGGAAAATATTGTACTGATTTCCAAAGATCTTACTACAAAAACAGATTGTAGAACAAGATGTTTCTGGTTATTATTAAGATAGTAGGGCTAGTTTGTGATATTTTTTGGGGTAATTTTATAACTTGAATGTCTTAGCTGATTAAAAATGTAATTTACATAAATAAATCGGTATCTGTATTGCAATGCTTGTCAAAATTGATTATCGTTTATAATGTAAGCTTTTCGAAAATTTAAATATTTGTAAAAAAAATTATGTCCTGTTAATATGTACATTGTATCAAATGGAGAACTATGATCCGAGTGTAAATGATAGATAAAAGCTTCTCTTCTACAAATAACATTATCCACTGCTTTACTTATTGCTAGATTACACAATTATTTTTCAAATCTAATTTTGAGAGATGTTTGGTCTATTTTCTTATTGCTAAACATTAATAAGGCGAGCTCAATATGACCCTATATCTTTATAATAGGGCCGGCCCAATATGCCCCCAAATCTTTATACAGGTTGGATTTGTTAGATAGCAGCTAAGATGCATATGTTGGAGACCGAATGACTCCATCCTCTTAAGATTCGAAACACAAAACTGAAGCTTTCCTGGCATAAAGAATTGTCTCCTATTTCGCTTTTTTTATGCCTGTGTTGTGTGGGATGGTATTGAACTTGTCATAATATTTTGTATTTTATTTTTACGAAATTGATGGCAGGCCAAGCCAGGCCAGGCCAGGCTTGGCTCAAATACATTTTGTTGAGAGGGAAAAAAATTTGGTCAATTATTATTTTAATTACTAATTGTTTGTCAAATGTCCAAGTTCGAATACTCAAATTTATTTATTTAATATATAAGCTAAATTAAATTTAAATTTTTTTTTTAACAAATAAGCACTTAATAATGTATAATTAACTCCAATCAGTCGTAATTTTCCGTAAAATTTATTGTTGAAAATGTAGCATTTTATTTTAATTTCCTCGACCTATTTATTCAAAAAAGCTATCTATAAATTTAGCTTTAAATTCAGGTGGTTCAGGTTAATGGAGATCTTCTATGAGTTGCCAGAATTTTGATTTACAAAAATGTAATCAATGAAAAGGTACTTATTTAACCGTTTATTACTTTGGCGTTTGTAGCGCCAATCTTTTCAGAAAACAAATTGAAAACCGCCTGGTTCGTTAACATCAGAGTCCCTTTGTTGTTGATTCCGGGGATAATCCAATTATGAGTTTGCCAGTCTTTTCTTCAATCGTCATTGACGGAGAAAGCATAATTTTAGTCAGTATCCTCTGCTTCTCTTGCATAATTCCAAAATCTCAACCACGCCGGCTAAAACAGCGCTTCATTTCACTCTGTTTTTCACTTTCTGCTACTCATTCACAATCTCTCTGTATTTGCAGTTCTTTCTTCTCAGTCGCCATGGGGTGCGTTAACGGCAAGTACTCTCCCAATAGCAACTCTCAGAGGTTAAAAGAGGATAATGGGCACGCTAAGATAGGTAGTGCAGCGCCGAAACCAATAGGCCGCACCCAGAATAGTTTGAGGACAAATTCCGAGAAGAAGGTGGGATTGGAGTTGGATACGAAGACACAGAGAGGAGGCGCGAATTCCGGTGCTGTTGTAACAGTAGAAGTAGGTGGAGAAAGGGCGATTGCTGGAGAACAAAAGAATGAGGTTGGGAGTGTTTCCACGAGATTTGTGGAGAAGAAGATTGGAAGAGATGAATATGTGGACGGGTGGCCAAAGTGGCTGGTTGATAATATACCTGGAAAAGTTTTGGCTACTCTAGTTCCCAAGAGCGCTGATTCTTACGAAAAACTTGCCAAGGTAATCATACAGGAATTTGCGGCTATTCCTCATTGTTTCACGCTTCCCTTACAAGTATATCAGTTGTAGTTTTCGTTTATTTTAACGTCTCAGGTCCTCAAAAGCATGTTGTTTCTTATCGTCCTCGTCTAACATGTTTGCATTGCAAATGTGTCATTGATTAAGAAACTTCACGCAAAATTTCCTCCCCCTTCTCCCCTTAAGCTAGTTCGTCATTACCCAATTGTGATGTTTCTATATGTTTAGTGGAATCCCCAGCATTTTGTATATAATCTTCTTTCTATGAAGCAAAAGGTGTTTCTGTAGATACATAATTTATCCTGCTGCAGGGGAGGAAAGAGAAAAGCCTTAAGCTCTTGTAATTTGCTACCTACCTGCATCAGTGCCTAACCTGAACCGGTTTAATACTTTTGGGTTACAGGTAGGACGAGGAACATATAGCAATGTGTACAAAGCTCGAGATAAGGAGACAGGAAAGATTGTTGCTTTGAAGAAGGTGCGTTTTGACACGTCGGATTCTGAAAGTATCAAATTTATGGCAAGAGAGATCATGATACTGCAGAAGCTGGATCATCCCAATGTGATCAAGCTTGAAGGATTAGCAACATCAAGGATGCAGTATAGCCTTTATCTAGTTTTGGATTTCATGCAGTCAGACCTAACCCGAATTATCCTCCGCCCTGGGGAGAGTCTCACCGAAGCACAGGTTGAAACTTACGAATTAATGCATTTTGTCACTTTCTTTCTAAGTTGTGCATGTTGTGAGTAAAAAACGGTTTCGTTCTGTTTTGCTCAGATAAAGCGGTATATGCAGCAACTGCTTTCTGGCCTCCAGCACTGCCATGAGAGGGGAGTTATGCACCGAGATATTAAAGCTTCAAACTTGTTAATAGACAAGAAAGGGGTGCTGAAAATTGGAGATTTTGGGCTTGCAAATTCCTTCGATCTTAAACCTAAGGGGCCTCTTACAAATCGAGTGGTGACACTCTGGTATAGAGCTCCTGAACTACTTTTAGGTTCAACAGATTACGGATTTGGCATTGATCTCTGGAGTGCTGGATGCCTATTGGCTGAGATGTTCGTTGGAAAGCCACTTATGCCTGGCAGGACAGAGGTAAAAGTTTATTTGAAGATTTGGAAACATTTCAGCTTGGACACTATACAAAACGGTGCAAATTTTGAGCAAGTTCCATCGTTTACTCATGTCTCATGCATGACAGAAAATTTATGTATTTGATTAGCTACTACTAAGCATTTGGCGTATATAGGTTGAACAGCTTCACAAGATCTTCAAAATTTGTGGTTCTCCTTCGGATGATTACTGGAAAAAATTGAAGCTAATGACAAGCTACAGGCCACCACATTACAAACCTAATTATGAAGAAGTCTTCCGGGGTTTTCCTTCCTCTTCTCTTGGCCTCTTGACTACACTTCTTGATCTCGACCCTAACAATCGTGGCACTGCTGCGTCTGCTCTTCAAAGTGAAGTGAGCTCTTTCCTTGTTACCTTTGCCATTGTTCATCAGTTTTCATCAAAATTTTCTCAGACTAGTTTTTTTTTTGGGATCAAAATCTCATTGTGACATTAAAATGCAGTTCTTTCTGCATGAAATAGCCATTTCATATCTAGAATCTATAAAGATTTGCTAGTAAGCCTTTCTATCTTCGTATTCAGATGAATTGCCCATATTGGCGAACTTTCAAATTAATATATTATATCCCAAATTATTTAAATTTCATGTATATCACATATATTATATTTGCAAATAGCAAAATGCTAAGTAGGTTACTGGTTTCAGTTCTTCGAGACTAGTCCATTACCATGCGACATTTCAGCGTTACCAGTAATATACAAAGATGAGGATGAGCGCTCACAAACTAGAAGACGCAAAAAGTAATCTATTTCCTCATAACTTGAATTTTTTTTTTCAGTACATTATGGTTTCCATTTATGACTCTCTATGCTAAGCATTAAATGCCAAGCGAGCTAAGCTAAACTGTGTGTTTCTGGAAAACCATTGAGTCCACTACCGGATTCCATGTTGTTTGTCACTTAATTAGTTGCTTTTGATGACATATGTATAGGCATAAGGGTCTCAAGAAAGGGCAATTATCAAAAACAAGTAATGCAAGTCGAACCGCTGGACAACCCAGGAGAAATTCAGAATCGTCAAAAGAGGTGAGGCATTAAACCAACGTTATTGTGTTATGTAATGGATACATAAACGGTGGGGCTGTTCAGTGGTGGTTTTGCTTTGCCTTTATCTTAAAGAATGAAGACCATCATTTTACATTCTGAAGATTTGTTCCTTTGACAGAAGAAGAATGTGAAACCAAGCACGCTTGATCTAGAAATGGGGAATAGTACAGGCAGCACGCCGTCCGGCTCAAAAGTATTTACGATCGAAGGGAGCTTGAATGCATCTCTGTCCCCCATTTCTGTCTCCAGTAAGAAAAAATCCCCCGGAACTGAAGGACATCCTAATGCTCTTAAGAACATGAAGAACAACAGCAACATGTTACAGGCCTCTATAATAGATGTGATCAATCGCAACGAAGGCAATGATTTAGCTCAATTTCGCAGGTCCTTTTCTGCGTTGGATTTCCGAGTTGATCCAGACAAGTTATCAGATCTCTATGAATTAAATAAAAAATTGGGCTATTAAATTTGATTATGTTTCACTCAAGGCGTTTTTTTGTTGTTTCAAGGTTTCTGTTCTAGTAATTTATTTGACTCACTCTTCCCGCTTGGAAGCTGGGTGATAAATAAAATAAGTCCGTATTTTGGACATCTTGTAACTTATAGCAACTTTATAATATTATTTTCTATAGAGCATATATACCTGTTGTGAGACCTGCTGGTGTTAGAAAATGCCGTCTATGTATGTTGTATTTTACCTTGAATTCAATCAGGAATTCTTCCTTTTGTATGAAAACCTACGTTTTATGATACGGAGTATTCACATATGGAAACACGAAAGATTTGGGGGCAGAACATGAAGGTTTTAAGAATTGAAAACAATGCAAAACTCGAATTGCCCACTAGACCATAAGCTGTTGTATGGGAAAGTAGCATACCTTGGAGTCGGAGGATTAGTGGACTACTACTACTAGCTAGCTAGGACTAGGAATAAACAAGTGCGAGGTCTCAAAGTTACTTCATATTGAGTACAGTTTGTGCGTGTTTGCGCGTGAGTATGCAAGTCAGAAAAAGACTGAGAAAGGAAAACGCATTTATGATCCCAGTTCCCATGCTGGTTCATACACGATAATAAAAAAGCTCACAAGTAGAATCACACATAAGTAAAAAGGAGTAATATGGTTTAGTTCCTCACTCATCGTAATACTCATCAACAAGCTTGTTTTTTATCCACTTGAAACTGTTTCGCAGGGACGATTTGAGCTTAGCTTCCACGGTGTACATATTGTAGGATGCTACCCTTTTTCTCCTCTGCAGCTCTGGATTACCAGTGGTGGCCGAATCATCATCCTTGCTATTTGGACCGTTGAAGCTGTAAGATTTGGATCGGTCCTCGTACCCTGCCCGGATGTCAGAGTAGGAGTTGCAATGGTAAGCCGAAAAGGACTTGCTTTTCTCCATGTCCGAATTAAAATGCTTCGAGTTTGGAGCCAATTTGAAAGAAGGGGGTGCTTTCTGTATATGCAAGGTGACCACTGGCGTGCTTCAATTATCAACATTACTGCCCAAGTTGGGATAGTGGCATTTGGGACCAATTCTACGTTGAAATACTTGTATTATGTCATGCCAGCGTCGCTGAATGAAACTATTCAATTTTATTTTTATCTTTTTCTAGTTGGTGGAGGCGTATGAAATAGGAAACTTTTTTGGATTAAATATTGAATGGAGGTGGAAGTTCGGAATATAATATGACTATTGACTAAAAGATGAAAGGGCACTCAGAGGAAGGGTTGAGCCCTGCAAGGCCTAGATGGACGCAGACCCAAGTCACTTGTCACTAGTGAATGTGCGGGAAGTGCCACCCAGAGAAAGCGATACAGTCACCTTCCACTGCTGGTGATCAGAAATGGATGCACAAATTTTTGTCCCAAAGCAATGGAGAACATTAACATATTGAAGATAAGATTCATATCTCCATGTATTACATACTTTCGCCACTAGAAAAAAAGCATCTTCTGTCTTGACTCTGTAGTCAGATATTATGCACAATGTAGGTATATATTTTCCCGTCAATTGGACATCCCTGATGCCACTGTTGGAAATCTCACTTAAATCCATTAAAACACTTTCTATTTATCAACCATTCATTCATAACACAAGGCTTTACTGTCATTCTGAAACACACAGGGAAGAATCCAGAAAGAAACCACTATTTTTACACTAATCTATTTTCTCTCATCATGCACATCTTAACTCTTTTTACATGTCAAACCATTGTTTCACAAAAACGAAAAAGAACATGTGAATACTCTTTAATACAGTGACTATCGTATTCTAATTCTCTAAAAAAAAAAAATTTATCTTGAAATGTAATTCCAGTGCTTCAGTTAAAATAAAATATATGAGAAAAAAATATAAATAATTGCACTATTTCTAATAAGTTAAGCAAAAAATAATTATAAAAAAATTGACAAGATGTCTGAGATTCGATTCTCAGATCATGTGTATGAAAAAATATTTATTGAGAGAGATCGATCTTTTAAATAAACTTCAATACCTCGAGAGATTAGTTTTCACAATTGCGTGTGAAGAATATTCTAATAATATACCTATAAAAAATTAACAGGAAGAAAAATTAAACAACCAACTTTATTTTGAGGATTAGAATAAGATAAAATTTTGTAGATTTTATGATTACAACATCAAAATTTAATAGTTTAAACATTAAAGTCTACTAATTTTATGAGTTTAGTTTAATTTTATTCGTTAAATAAAATAATAAAAAATATTGATAAAATTTAGAGAACTTCTTTAAATATGTTAATATAATGGATTCATTAGTATAATACGCTCAAAATTTTGACTGTTGTACCGAAGAATTCAACATTTAGGAATTCAATTTGAATTTGAAGTCTATAATATTCAAACTCAATGAAAATGATAAAAATTACAAGAATTAAATTCAATCGTAACAATTATCTAATGTCTCTATTATTATTATTACGATCATTTTAGATAATCATCCTTGTCGACTATCAGTCGCTGTTAGTGAAGCGGGACGAGTTAGCAATTAAGTAATTTCAGTTCCCTTATTTTCTAAGACTTACTTCTGATTTCTGAACATATTAGAAAATATGGGCTTTGCCTATGAGTTGTGAGTTGAAACTTGAAAGGGACGAGGAAATAGTGGGATGGGCAACGAAGGCACGTGAGTTTGTGCCCTCCATCGCGACTCCTTTTGTCCAACTATGCAAAGACAAGTAAAAAGATACAAGTCCCATTCATCGTTCATGCGCAGATAAATCCCAAACCAACCTTGATTACTTTCCTAATCCTCTTCAACCATATGCAGCAGCAGCGTAGCAGGAGCCACTGTGGTGTGGGCCGAGCGAAGGACGTGACGGACCACAGCCTCCAAAACTCAGGTCCATTCCTGGCCCCGGCAGGGAAACAAGATTTGGGTCCACTTCTTGGGCAGGACTTCTGGTGCTAGAGTCCACGCGTTTCGATTAGGCGAGGGGAAGGGGTGTGCCCCACTGGCCCCTACCCACGAAAGCCGGATTCAGAACTGGTTCGAGACATGGTCACATTCTAACTCAACTACTTGTTGCTTAAGTCGGAGATTCTTCTCCAAGACATGGTCGCCATTGCGATTGGATAAAAAATAATTAAAGATAGTTAATTTTTTAAAGGCAATTGTGTAAAATATATTTAAAGAGAATTAACTCCTTATTGTGCTTTTAAAATATATATTTTTTATTATTTTTATATTAATTGTATTTTTAATTTTTAAAATATAATATTTAATATATTAAGATTAAAAAAAAAAAAAGCTCCGGGGTTCCCTTGGTCAAGTTTTCAGTTTTCTTCGCGGCACCCTCTTGGTTTGCCGGCCATTCCCATTGAAAAATGTACAAGTTGGCTTGTCATTTAACCCAAAATTTTACGAGTTTACTAGTGGACTTAATTTGCAGCCCCATTCCCAACTTTCTCCACCCTCATTTTATTTCAACAAACCTGGAATTTGCACTCTCGATGACACAAAAGGGCTTCCCTTGTTCATGAATTAATAGAGAACAGGATTTCTTTTTGCTTCAGCCTGAGCCATGAACTTGTCTCCGCCCACATGTGGGCTAACTTCGAAGTCGGCGGGGTCCAGTGTCTCCAACTAACTCTGATCCACCATTCGGCAGCGGCTAATAAATATGGATGCTGTGGGTTGAGAGGGCTTTGAAACCCATAATAAAAAGGTGTTGAGGAATAGTCACTGTGCCAAACGTTAAGATATTTGGAGCAAATGCGAGGCTAGTAATCTCCATGATCCCAATTGCCACGGGCGGTGCTACATTTGGAAAAATGATCTAATAAGGTCTCGTATAATAATAAAATTACGATACAAACACTTATATTCTGACTGCTTTCAGTATTTTTTTTTTTTACTTCAACAGTGAACTAGCAAAAATACTATCATATAATAATAGAATGCGTGGTTGTTACTAGTTAGTTTCTAGTTGAACTAGAGAAAGCGTTTTTAAAATACTATCATATAATTGGTGTCCTAGAGATTGCTTAGGCTAGGAATATGGTTTAAATTATTAGTTTATGCATTCCTAATCATTCTTTACCATCTCCATAAATCATGTTTAGCTTAGTCGCAATTAAGGGACAAAGCAGCCCACCCCCCTCCCCCTCCCACGTGAATTTTACACCACAACATTGTTGATCGCCTTATCTGAAAATGATGGAAGCCCCATCAATGTCGGTTACCTATCTCGAATAATTAATGCATGCTTAATCAAACACAGGCATGATTAAAGGAAATGATCTGAGGAAGAACACAGAGTGATTAAATAAGAGCCTCGCACTGGATGATCCTATTGTACTGCTATGAGGTGTGGATGCATATCGACCACTTTATGCAGCCACTTCCATTATACTCTTCAAAGTCTCAGGTAGAGTAGGAACAGAGTCTTCCTCTCCTCCCCACTATTTTCTCTTTCATTTTTCACAGAAGCTGCCACGAGACATCATGTATATCTGGAATCTAGATTTAGGTCACTAATTTGTTAACTTTTTTTTTATAAATGATTCTATGGAAAAAAAAAGAGCCATATCACGTTATATTTTTCTAATCTTATACACTAGTACACGGTAATAGAGAGATATAATGTGTCTTTATATATTATATACACTAAATGAAAGAAAGATATTTCATAAATTGCATGCTATGTGTACACACATCCTTGTTTGAGCCCCAAATCACGTTGTGTTGGGGGCACCGAATTTCGGGGTGGAGATCGATGATTGATGAATGCTCAAATGACGGAGTGCAAAGTGTTTGGGGGCACACTAGGTGCCAAAGAGATAACAATGAGAGAAGGGATTCTGTTTTGCAAGCAAAATGTTGTCATTTTCAGGGAGGACACAGTCAGGAGACACTGATTTGAACTTAAATCGCAACATTTTATTAATCTTGTCATGGAAGAGTGAGTGCACACCATATGTCTTGACATCCTGTTGGCAAGTACCGATTCCTCTGCCTATATAAAGAGGGCATCTCGAAGATGCCTTGTGCAAGTGCAAGCTTTTTCGCAATATATAGCAGAGTCGAGATGGTTATTCTACCCAGCAAGCGCCTTCTTCTGGTTGCTTTTCTCTTGATTTGCTTCATCTCCGCAACAGCTACCGGTAAGCTTGATTTTATGTATACCCTTGCCTAAAAGAATGTCTATCATTTATGTGACGCTTTGGGAATTTGCTTTTGCAGCCAGAAGTTTGCCAGAGACAAGAAATATTGGAGGTGAGAAGGGCTATAGTGATAATATGTTTAAGCAGAAGCTGCAGAACCAAGGAAAAGAACAACTAGTAGACAACGATGACTTGTCTACAATGGACTATACTCCTGCCAAAAAGAACCCTCCGATCCATAATTAGATCCCCAATTTTTATTATCTTTGTAGAGAAAACACTAAATTCCGGCTGCTTCTCTGCATTTCTATTTCTAATAAAGACTTTCCATGTATAGTTATGTTTTGAACTTTGAACCTAGCTAGGAGTATCCAAAGCCAAATCTCCAAATACCAGTACCTAGCTTGCAATATTTAGAACTCAGGTGTAAATAGTTTTGAAGTCGATCGAGAGAATGTCGAGAAATGTTTTTCAAGTTTTGAGCAGAACCAGATACTGAAAACTGCTTTGTAGACGTCCGAGTCACCAAGATCATGATTAATATATATATATTTAAACTTAATCTTGTCCTTTATGCAAAGCAGCCTCTTATCGCTTCCACTGGAATGTGTTCCTTTTCACTGATAACTAGATTGCGATCAGTTGCTACTATAATCAACGCGGAAAGCTATAGCCATAGTTCTTACAGCATCTGGGAATATTTGAAGTCAAATTTAGCTCTCAAAATTTACGAGCTATGAAAATGGACGATGATGGTAGATGAAACAGTGGTCCCAAGCTAGATATAACTGAGTGGCTCAGTCGTCAACCATCATAAACTAAGGATTAGTACCCAGTAGTACATGACGACAAGAAAATGTCAGTAAGTGCAGTAATATATCTGAATATGGCAATGACAAATTTCAAGTTAAACTCTGCCTTAAAGATGGACACTTTTTCCCCTTGTGGGGAATACGCTTTATAGGGCTACAGTTAGTTCATGCTGTTGTTCCCTAGAAAGTGTTCGGCGTGAAAAGTTATCAATCATTGCGATATTGGTTATACAGGCATAGTGCAACCCACAAAATAATAATATTATTCGGTATCCAGAATATTGAAAATATATATAGATTTTTCCCCTATTCCACATGTGAAAGAAACTACATAAACTAGAGAAGAAATGACGCTGGTATATAAGTATATAGTTTTAATGATAAGCATATCATGTATTTCCTACGATTTCAAACAAGTTGGGGATGCACTTGTTAATAAATTCTTAAACCCACTCGATCCTGTCATTATATATGGGCTAATCTCATGTGTTTGATGAGAAGAAAATGGAAAAATTAGTAAATAAATTCATTTTGTTAGATTAATTAAGATGCAGTGAATGTCTAAACTTATCACTTATTTTTGCTGCTTTCGTTCTTTTGACTTTTAAGAAATCAACGCATCATATCATCTTTAATTCCTCACTAAACATGGAAGCTTAGCCTACAGTAGAGAAGGACATTGGTAATAAGTTGTTCCATGCATCCTTTAGGGTCCGTTTGGATAACAAAATTTACAGTTTATTAGAATTTATCTATCAGTATAAGTGCTTTTATATTAAAAAATAGTGTTTTGATAAGTTTAAATAAATAACTTATCAATTTTCAATAAACTAATTTTAATTTATTTCACAAGTTAATTTTTTAAACTTATTGAAAAAAGCCTTTGTGAAAGTTCAAATTCATATGATCATAAAGTTATTTTGCACTTTTACAAGTTAAAATTTCATTAAAATTATACCATTCACCTCTCTCCTTCCATCAAAATTATATCTAAATGTTTTAAAAAAAAATTTATAAATTTGAAAAGTACTGTTTCAAATATGTATCTAAATGCTAAATAATTTAATTTAAAAATCTTTATTCTATAAATATTTTTTATATAAGACCTTATTCTATAAGTACTTAAATAAGTTGTATACTCAAACTGAGCCTTAGAAGTAAAGCCATCAGAAGCTCCCTTAAAACAAGCGCAGCATGTGGTAATTTCTATGTTGTTATTGTCACTATTATATATATATGATACAAAATTAAATAAGAATTATGTTTTCATCTTATAATTAGAATCGAAACCCTTAAATTGTAACGGAGTTTGAAGTTTTGTTGTTAATAAAAGTGCTGGCTCTTAAATAATGTTAATATTGGATCTAATTAACTTTTCAATTTTGTTTTTGTTTACCTGATCTCACAAAAATTAAACCTGAACATTGGCAAATTATTCAAATCTCTCATCATTAAATTACAATTGTAACTTTTTGATTGACTTAACATGTTTACCTAAAATCACATTTTGGTTAATAATTGAATGCTTAGGACTTCACTCTGAAGACTATATAGTGATCAATATATACTGGTTAACTTATGATGGCAGATATACTCAAACTCACTAGGTATTTTTTTTAATCAAAGATATTGTACGGAGAGAGAAGAGTAAAAACTTAAATTTAGATACATTAAGATTTCTATCACTTATGATTAAAAAAAGTGTCATTTGAATTAAAACTTTTAGATAGACTTATCAATATATAACATTTACCAACAAAGAATGATGGATATCTAGACAAAGTGTTAATTTACAGCTTCTTCTTTCACTTTTTAAAATTTGTGCTCTTATATTAATCAAAGCATATCTTATTTTTTTTTTGTTTATATGATTAAGTATAATTTAGTGGTAAGAGAGTAAATGATTAAAAAAAAAACAAATTCTGTCTAGCTACTTAGTTCAAGTATCAAAACGCAGCTAGCCTCCGCAAACTACATATGGATCAAAAACCAAAACTATCCCTCGGAAATTGTGGGGATATTAATAACAATATTCAAGGTTTATTTGGTAGAACATATATATTAGAAGTAAAACAGAGAGCCAATAATAAAGAAGAGTACTGAACTTGGTTAGAAATGTATTTATTGTTTTTGTCAATTTCTACTCATTCAGTTTAACTTATTATTTAATTTTGATATATTTCTATCAAACATACCAATAATACATCACATTAATTAATATTGTTTGGGAAAGGTTGAATTATGGGTTTCTGGTAATAATTTGGGCACATAAAATGGATGGGTGCTAGTCGGTAGCCTCAATTTCATTCTCTATCATAGCTTTTATTAGCCCTATAAATCATGTTTGGTGTATGCGCAGTAAGCAAGAGGCAAGGCAGGCCTACCAGGTCGATGATCAACCGGGTTCGTCCCATGTGATATATACGAACATTGTCTACTGTCTCACTCTTACAAAAAAGGGAAAAAATTGTCCATTGTCTTATCTGAAAATGATCGCGGTTTCACCCCTGTCGGCTTTTCTCCCTCCATTCATTAATGCTTGGCATCTTCCATGATTAATTAATCAAATCTTCTACGTACCCTATCTAACTTGAGAGCAAAAAACAAGCACACACAAACAAAACAACAACTGTCTAGTCTATTACAATGCAATCTTACAATGGCATCTTCTTCAACTTCGAGGCCATTGAATGATTAATGTCACTCTTAAATGATATGTATAAAAAAAAAAAAATAAGGGTTAGAATGTCAAGGAAAACCCTAATATACCCTAGTTCCAAACACATGTTTTGATATGAATGATTCCTGAGAATTAGTAGTAATTTCGATAAGATCCCTCAATATATATAAATATTTAATCCTATAAAAACTTGTCGATACTTGAAAACCAAAAAAGTACGTGGCACCTGAAATCTTTTAACTGTCAAGGGCCGGGCAAGGTGAGGTAACATGCTTCAGACCGGCGGGAGAAACAGGTTGCAGGCCTCAGATATGGCCCGCGCACACTACTCTTGCATGCTTGTAGGTGTTCTCATGTCTTCATAGTAATCCGGCACAAATTTAATGACCCAGCTCAACATTATGGACGTTTCCTTCATCAAATTCCATTTAGATTGATACTAACCATCAGTGTTATTATCTGGTGATTGGTGGCTAATTCATATATATATGTGTGTGTGTGTGTGTCTGCCTTCACCGATATATGCTGTTTAGACATTATCCCATTTGGCCGAAAGGATTACAAATGCAGTTGATGGCAATTTATTTTTAAATAATAATCAAAGGTTTGCATTTTCAATATGGGTTATATAAAAAGAGCAATATTTGGCTTATTTTGCATCCACAGACAGGAATAGTCCTTAACTCCTGTGGGAGTTTCTCGTTTTTATAGTTAGTTCTGGAATGAATTGAAAAGATCATGGGTTCCCTCGTTTCTGTTTCGCACATGCTCTGAAGTTAGGGACAAATAACGTTATCACTTATTAACTAATATGCACATGAAACAGTTTAGGAACAACATTAATATAAAGGAAGCAGTTGAGGACATATAAAAGAAAAACAGAGATCTCAAATATAATGGAGGTCATGGAAATCTGGTACAAAGCCGTCTATTTCTAGGCAGACAGTAGCAGACAATGATGTTGACCCTCGTAGACCATTTTGCTCACATACAAAATACCAGAAAGGATACATACCCAATAATCTGGATGGCAACTGGCGACTAGCTATAGGAGCTAAATCTGCGTCTATATAAGGGGGTGAGATGAACATGGTATATGCAAATAAAGAGGAGTGATAGAGCACAAGTTTAAGAATTTAAGATGGCTATTGCACAAAACAAGCGCATTGTATTCGTGGTTTTCTTCGTCCTCTGCTTCATCTCCATCCAAGCGAGAGGTATTGGTATTTGGTCCCAAAACATCCATAGCTCAAGAAAAATTCATTGGATTCGGAAGAACTTTTCATGATTTTATTTTTTATTCTTCCCTGGATTTTATTATTCTTTTTTCTTTCCATGCAGCACGAACATTGAAAGAAACAAGCAAAATTGGGAGTAGGGATGCCAACACAGCTCCTAAGCAGGCACATGATGACATATTTAAGCATAGAGATGGGGATAATGCAGAACGTGAAGTATTCTCAATGGATTACACTCCAGCCACAAGGAAGCCCCCCATTCACAACTAAATAGTTTACAAATTTATGCTTTATAATAAATTTTTATCTCAGGAAAATTATTAACTTAATTTCATGCACAAGTCATGCTTACTATTGTGTAACGATAGTACGTGTAACTAGCTAGAGTACATGTATAAAAGGAAATAAAGTCTTTCTCTTTCTTTCCATGTGAAGGTTAGGAAAAACATCGATCTTACCATTAAATACCATAATGGATGTCACCTTAATATACATAATGTTTTGGCATATTTATCTTTACCTTGTTTTCGTCGCTTGCCATCACTACAGGGGCGTTCATTATTTGCTGCAATCGATTAGATGATAAATTAGGTATATATTCAAGCATATATATTTTATTTAATTCCAAGACGTTGTACAGCAAAAAAAGAGAGAGAGTAAATTGAAAATTAGGCTTCCAAAGAGATATTATGGATATATAGAAATATTGAGTTCTCAAACTTTAATAAACTGAGAATTTTTTTTCAATAAAGTTATTAACAGTTACTATGAATTATAAATCAGCGCCTTCCTGAGTAGAGAATAGAACCAGCACTTTTTTCAGTCATATTGTTAAAGAATTTATTTTTTAAAATTGTATTGCGGTGATATGGGGCATGCACAAATAATTAATATAAGGAGTGCACCTCTTTAATTAATCACTAAATCAATTTCTTAGCAATAAATAAACTGAGATTGAATATATATAAAACATTAAACTTCAGGGCATTGAGTTTCCCGTAAATGCAACTGCGGTAACCTAAAAATGCACTGGTTCTACTCTATTATTCTTTTTAGAGTACATACAAGATATGACATGAATGAATCAGGAAGGCCCTGGTTTATAATGCATAATAATTGTTCATAATTTTATTGAAGATTGAATGCCCTCGCACTGATCTCACCGTGACGTAGCTTTAATCACACTCCATTTTACCAAAAACCACCTTCATGGAGCTGGACTGATGTGATAGTCAGAAATGTCTTCTGAAGATTTCACTCTCCCACATCTACAAACTGCAGGCTAATGCCAAGGGTTCCAGCCACAAGAATTGACACAAAACCTGAGGAGCTAGCGAAATACAAGAAACATCCACCTGCACCCCAACTTAGCGTCCTGTTAATTAATTCCTTCCATTTTAGGACTATTTCACGAGAAAATAAATTTTCATTTAATTGATTCGGCTAGAAACATACTCCCCCGACATTTATCGAGCCCTGATCTTCATAAATAATAGTTTCATACGGGGATTCAAATAAAGACATCGATCTGGCAAAGTGAAAAAATTTCAAATAAATATCTCCATGAATAATTCTTATTTTAAAAAATGAATTCTCCAGATTGAACTCACAATCTCAACACCAATGAAAAGAAAAATACTGAATGCTATGGAAACAAACTGGCCATGGCCCATGGACAAGTTCTAATGAACTTGATGCTAGATATCCCACCCTGGCACTGCCACACTTTCGGAAAAACCCTAGCGCCGCGAGCCCATGGACAAGTTCTAATGAACTGGATGCTAGATATCCCACCCTGGCACTGCCACACTTTCTGAAAAACCCTAGCGCCGCGAGAGGCAGCAGGAGCGCAAGGAAGTTTCTCCTCCCAACACAGCAACCTTTGGGAAGGGGATTGCCATCAACGGTAGTCCTCTCCTCCCCCTCCTCTCTCTTTATCTTTATTTTTAAGTTTTTTTTGTAGTTTCTTTCTTTGAAAAAAATCTTTTCTCTAGTTCTTTTCCTTCCATCAAGGAAGGATTTTTCAGGAGAGGCATGGACTTCAAGTTGTATATCCCTATATTTAGATTTATAATTTTTTGATTTAGATGTATAATTTTGTATTTATTTTTATACAAAAATAAAGAGAATTAATCTTAAAAAAAATTAAAAAATGTCTTATCTCTCTATTAATATATTATTGTATTTTTTATTTTAATTATATTAATTGTGAGTTTAAAAATATATTATTTAATAAATTAATGTCTGTAAAGTATATTTTTTTTATTTTTTTAATTATAGTATTTAACTTTTATATTTTTAAAAATTACAGATTTTTCTCACTCTTTTATTGTTGGTTTTAATGGTTGTTGTATTTTTTTATAAATAAATAATAATTTTTGTTTTCTAAAAAAAAAGAGGTGTTAAAAGAGAAGAGTAAGAAGGTGGGTTTTAATTAAAGCAGGCCCTGGGCTGGCCCTGGGCTGGCCCATTAAGAATCTGTAACGGGCCTATTCCCTAGCAACTAGATTGTGGCTGTGTGTGTTTGTCTATTCTCCACTTGCACCGCACGTTTCCTTCATTTTTCCAATAATCGGCGACTTGTTCAGAGATCCATTGCTCCTCCCATCCCAACCAATACCCATGGTAAACCCCTCTCCCTTCCCTGTTTCCCTTTACTCAGTTTACGCATATGGCTTTGAAACTCAAGCGCTTCGCGATCCCCGCCGTTAGAGATATACTTTATCTTACTTCATCTGCTATTACTAGTATTATTTCATGCATCTTCAACATATCTGTCTATGAAGTTGCTAACATCCTACATGGCGCTGCTTTACCTTCGTTTATACTGAGATTTATAATTTTAATCTCTGGCATGATGATTCTTCTGAAATTGTAGGAGAATACGGGAAATTTAGATGCAGCAATAGAGCATTTGTTGAATGAAGAGAAACAGATGAGGCTCGCCGGAGATGTGGCCGGTACCAAAAAGGCCGTCACTGACATTTTACGACTATGCTTTGAAGCGCGAGCCTGGCAAACCCTTAACGATCAAATTGTTCTCTTGTCGAAACGACGCGGTCAGCTTAAGCAGGTACGCATTTCGCTGGCCGTGCTGCGTTAATATTTGTTCTTCATTCGGAAGAACCTTTGAAATTATTATATAAATCCTTTTATGTAGTTGTCTAAGGGGATTCAGTTGCTTCTGCCCTGGTTTAGTTCGCTTCAAAATTGCTTGCAGTCCTCAGAAGTCTGATATTTAGCTACTCAGTCGAACTTGTGTATTTAAAAGTCTTTCGTACATTAGGATGGATGATTAATGGAAATTTTGTTGAGACAACCAATGACACAGTGAATGTAAGCGCAAATGAAAAGTATCAAATTCTATGATCTTCTCATATTTCATGATCCTCAATCAGAAATCTGTGTGAAATTATCTGTGGTGGCAAAAATTTGTACTTTGGCATATGTCTCAGCATGTTGGGAGTCGGGACCATGTAAACTGCTTGTTTATTTTTGGATTCGCTTATTGGTGCTTACTGCTTAATAATATAGTTCCTTCCCATGTAGATATATTCTTAATAATAGTTTATAGTTTCATTGCTCAGACTTCAGATATTATCTTTTTGTCATGTAAATGGCACAAAATACATGGTATGGTCCATTATCCACAATGCTCTCTCTTTGCACACAGGCTGTAACAGCAATGGTCCAGCAAGCTATGCAGTATATTGATGAGACACCAGACCTTGAAACTCGCATAGAACTCATCAAAACCTTGAACAGTGTGTCTGCAGGCAAGGTGAGCATATGCTGTTTGCACACTCGGTCCCTTTTTCATAGTCTTAAAATGTAGGTTTATCCATCTATTAAGATGTATGAGTGATGCATTCTATTATTTGCTAGATATTTGTTGAGCTAGAGAGAGCTCGGTTAATCAAGAAACTTGCAAAGATTAAGGAAGAACAAGGGCTTATAACTGAAGCTGCTGATTTGATGCAAGAAGTTGCGGTCAGTATAGGATGTGTTGTGTTATGCTACCATTTATTTAGCTTTGGTTTTTGGATGCAACTAGTTATTACATTTATCAGTCAGTCTGCTTATGTAATGGGTATTCTTTACAGGTGGAAACTTTTGGTGCCATGGCAAAAACAGAGAAGATTGCATTCATTCTTGAACAAGTTAGACACATTATTATCATTCTTTCGATGATGATAACATTTCTAGGTCATCAATTTCTTATGTTGCAATTTAGTTGCTGAATTGAGAATTTCTTGCTACATTAAACCATGTAGGTTCGTTTGTGCCTAGATCGCCAGGATTATGTACGTGCACAAATTCTCTCAAGAAAGATCAGTACTAGAGTATTTGATGCTGATGCATCAAAGGAAAAGAAAAAGCCTAAAGAAGGTGATAATGTTGTTGAAGAGCCTCCTGCAGATATACCATCACTGTTGGAGTTGAAGCGGATCTATTATGAACTAATGATTCGGTACTGTTTGTTGTCTTGTTTTGTTGGTTCAATCTTTGTGTAGTTTAGTTACAAATGTTGTGGCTGAAATTTGAATATTTGGTGTCTCTTGCCATTTCATTTTATATACGTTTAATGTCAAGCAGATGCTCAAAATGGTTCTGGCATTTGGGCTTTTTTGTTTTGGTAAGATTTGAGGATATAAACTTACGTCAATCCTTGCATTATGAAAATTATGCACATGAGTTCAATGCAGTGCTTTTGAGATATTTAAGAATAAGGCATCATTGCAAACTGGTGATAGAATTTGACCTCCACAAATAAACATTTGTAGCTAATGACATGCAGTATGCATATTCATTCTTTCCTTCTCTTTATTTCTCCTGCTCTTGGTTATTTAGATTTGCTGCAATAGCACCTGGGAACATACATGTATGTTAATCTCTCTCCCATCCTTATCACTAGACCTTGGGAACTATGGTTTGTTGGTTGGTTCCAGTGGTTTGGATTCTACTAAAAATAAAGATCAGATTGGAACATGTGGCTTTGTTGCCATTGCCAAGGGTCCATTGTTTATGCTTTCTTCTAGCTAATGATTTAAAAGGGAATGGAAAGGAATTAGTTGAATGATTGTGGTCTGGTTGTGAGGGGATTGGGGAGTTTGTAGGAGTTCTTATATTCAAAGTTCAAACTTCCATGCCTCTATGTACCAAAAAGAAGTATCTCTTTTCATATTTCCAATTGTGGAGGGGAGAGTGGATGTGAAGCAGCTCACTTTCCATGGGATCTCAATATATAGTGTTTCTTCTAGTAATAGAAAAGATAGGATATGTGGGCGTTTTGCCTGTTGGTGGAGGCAAGCATGTTAAATGATGTTTTCAAGTCACAGGTTGATGCCCTACCTTTGTTAAACTTATTGTATTTCTATCACCTGTGTCTTCTACTTGTATTTCTATGAAGAACTAATCAACATTAGAAATATAACAAATTAAAAAAAAAATTAGTTGAAGTCAACGGGCATTTAAGTTATTGTTGTTTTCTTTTTCTTTCAGTGTGAAGGTACTTTTTTCTCTGATCTTTTTATTTAAGAGGAGGGTTGTGTTAGGTATGTGACAGTTAACGTAAAAATTTGTCGTAACTACATGAATATGGATAAACGAAGCAATAGTGTTATAGCTAGGTCGTTGTCTGGAAACAACACGCTGTATAACTCGAGTGCAGTGTCAAAAGGCCCGAGTGTAGTGAAAAATAAGTAAGGATTCTCACACTTTAATGAACGGATGTGAGCAAAGAAGTTAGTTCATAAGGGTAGGATTTGTTTTGAAACTTGGAATATAGGTACGCTTACAGAGAAATCAATGAAAATAGTTGATATCATGATTAGGAGAAGGATCAATATCATGTGTCTACGAGAAACTAAGTGGGTAGGAGAAAAGGCAAAAAAATTAAATTTTTCGTGTTTTAAGTTTTAGTATACTGGCAAGACAAGAACCAGCAATAGTGTATGTATAATAGTTGATAAGGAGTGGAAGAATAATGTGGTAGATATAAAAAGATTAGAGGATAGTATTATAGTTTTAAAACTTGTAATGGAGCAAGACACTTTTAATATAATTAGTGTATATGTATCTCAAATTGAATTAGAGGAGCATCACAAGAGATTTTTTTGGGAGGATCTAGAAAGTTTGATTCAAGAAGTACGAGGGTATACATAGAAGTTTTTGGTTAAGAGAAGCAAACGAAGAGGGTAAAACTATATTGAATTTTTATTTAGTCTTTAATTTTATTGTAGCAAATAGTTGCTTTAAGAAGTGGGTAGAACATCTTATCACATATAAGAGTGGAGGAACAAGTTCTCAAATAGGCTTCTTCTTGGTAAGAAAATCAAGTAAAATTTTTTGTACAAATTGTAAAGTCATATTTCGAGAGAGTTTGAATACCCAACACAGAGTTTTAGTTTTAAACGTATAAGTTAAGAGAATAGTTGAAAGAAAAAGAAAAAAACAGTTTCTAGAATTAGGTGGTGACTTTTGAGGAATGAACAACAAAAGAGTTTTCAAATAAGAGTGGAGGAAAAGGGGTTTTGGGAAGTTCAGGAAAATGCTAATGATACGTGAGACAAGATGACCAAAGAGATTAGGAATGTAGCAAGAGAGATCATGAAGAATCAAGAGGTGTTGGAACAAAGGGTAAAGAATCTTAGTGATGGAATGCGGAGATGCAAGATAAAATTAAGATTAAAAGAGAGTGCTATAAGGCGTGACACTTATGTAAAGATAATAAAAATTAGGATAAATATAAAGTTGTTAAGAAAGAAGTTAAGAAGACTGTGGGTGAAGCGAGATCTAGAACTTTTGAAGGCATATCAATTTTTAAAAATTAAGGATGGGGAAAGAAAAATTTACAAATTTGTGAAGGGTAGAGAAAAAAAGACAAGAGACTTAGATCAAGTGAAATGTATTAAAGATGAAGAGGATAATATTTTGATAAGGGAGCAAGATCTTCAAGCACGATGGATGAGTTATTTTCAAGGATTTTTTAACGAAGAACATGAGTTGACATGTGACTCTGATGGATTAAATATTGCAGAAGAAGACTGTAATTATATCTTTTATCGTAGAATTCAAGAGTTTGAAGTAGAGAAAGTTTTGAAGAGAATGAAAATTGGCAGCAGTAGGACTTGATAATATACCTATTGAGGTGTGAAAAAGTCTAAGAAAGAAAGATACAAGTTGGCTCACTAAATTGTTTAATGTGATAATGAAATTTAAGAAAATGCCAAATGAATGGAGAAGTATTTTAATTCCTATCATAAAAATAAGAGGGACATACAGAATTGTTTCAACTATAGGGGGGTTAAGTTCATGAGCCACACTATGAAATTATGAGAGAAGATCATTGAGCAAAGATTAAGACAAGGGACTCAAGTTATAGAGAATCAATTTGATTTTATACCAAGAAGGTCAACTATGAAAACAATTTACTTACTGCGGAGATTGATAAAAAGTTATCAAAAAAGGCAGAAAGATTTGTATATAATTTTTATTGATTTAAAAAAGACATATGACAAAGTGCTAAGAGAGGTTCTATGGAAGGTTTTAGAGAAGAAAAGAGTACGTATTACGTATATTCGAGCAATCAAAGACATGTACGATATGATCACGACTTGTGTGAAAACATAAAATGGGGACACGAAGATTTTTTTCATAACTATTGGACTACATCAAGAGTCTTCTTTGAGTTTATATCTTTTTAATTTGATTTTGGAAGCAATTATTGAGTATATTTGAGATTTGAGACTTTAATGTATGATTTTTACAGATGATATAGTCTTAATTAAGAGGAAATAAATATAAAGTTAGAGTCATAGAGATAAGTTTTGAAAACACATGATTTTCATATAAGTAGAAATAAAACAGAATATATGGAATGTATTTTTAATAAAAGACAAACAAATATGAATTTATAAATAAAATTTGGAGATTATATATTAAAACAAGTTACAAGTTTTAAATATTCTGAATCTATTATACAAAATGACGGCGAAGTAAAGGAGGACGTAAATTATAGAATTCAAGTAGGATGGATAAAATAAAGAAAGGATTCAAGTGTCATTTGTGATTAAAAAAATGCCGCTCAAAATTAAAATAAAATTTTATCGTATAATTATAAGACTTGTTATATTGTATGGTATTGAATATTGGGTCGTTAAAAAACATGAAAATAAATTTAATGTTGCAAAGATGAGAATGTTGCATTGGATGTGTAGACACACCAGAAGAGATATGATTAAAATTAAGTACATTAGAAAAAAAAAATTGTGGTAGCATCTATTGTGGAGAAAATAGTGAAATTTCGCTTAAGGTGGTTTGGACACGTGTGGCGAAGACCTGCAGACACTATTGAAAAGAGTAGATCAAATAAAAAATAGTTCGATAGTTAGAGGTAGAGGAAGATCAAAGAAAATAATAGGTGAAACTATTAAGAATGATTTAATAGTTAATAATCTATTTATTGATCTCATTTATAATAGGCTACTGTGGCGTTGTTTGATCCATGTAATCAACTTCACTTAGTAAAAAAAAAGCTTAGTTGTTGTTGATAGATATTTTATTCCCTATAAATGTGTTCTGCTGCAAAGTTGAGACTCTTTTTGACTTAATTTTGCAATCTACATCCACCTTCATCAATCTCGCATCTGTATCATGGTGCACAGGGCATAGTGTTTTATTCATCATTCTTTTGCTGTTGAGCCCTGGTTCATTGAACTGTATGCCTTTGCGAAAGATTCATATTTGAGTATGAGCATTGGGAAAGGATTTTGGACATGCTAGCTGAGCACGGTTTAGGGAGATTAAATTATTTGAACATTATGCTCAATTTTCAGCGACTGTGGGTTTCCCACTGCTTTTCATAGTTACTTTCAGGATGTGTGGAATAAAATTTATAAGTGGTTGTTTACTTTTCCCCCCTGCTGCATTTTTTTCAATCCCTATTTCATGCTGCTGGTCTTGTGAGATGTCTTATGCTGGTTTCTGTTTATCCTTGAAGGTATTATTCTCATAACAATGATTACCTTGAAATTTGCCGCTGCTATAAGGCTATATATGAGATTCCATCTGTCAAAGAAAATTCAGCTCTGTGGATTCCAGTAAGCTTTCCTTTCTTCCTTTTTTTTCTTTCATTTTCTTTATCTGTTATTGTAAAATTGTATCATTATATGAATATGACAATTTTTCTTTACAACAGATCCTGAGGAAAATATGTTGGTACTTAGTTCTATCACCACATGATCCAATGCAGTCAAGCCTTCTCAATTCCACCTTGGAGGATAAGAATCTGTCTGAGATTCCAAACTTTAAGTATGTTTTCCCTATTTTGGTCTTGCATGTCTTCCTGCTCTGCATTAAAATATTTTGTATATGCTGTCTTTGTCATTTGTTGTATCTTTTATATGTTGTACCATAGGTTTTTGTTGAAACAGCTGGTCACCATGGAGGTCGTCCAATGGACAACTCTTTGGGATACATACAAGAATGAGTTTGAGAATGAGAAGGACTTGCTTGGAGGATCATTAGGTGACAAAGCAGCAGAAGATCTGAGGGAAAGAATAATAGAACATGTATATGCCTTGTCCAAAATATGACACCATAATATCCTTTTTTCCCCTGCTATTTGGTTGGGAGGGATTGTGGTATATGCCCTATTTTTCACACGTTGATACAAGTAATTAATGTGGAGTACTTTTATTGCCTTGTCAGAATATTATTGTCGTATCAAAATATTACACAAGGATTACCTTGAAGAGACTTGCAGAGCTCTTGTGCCTCAGCATCCAGGTTCGTAAACATAGTTTGTCATTATTTGCTGAAAGTGTTGCTTTGATAAGTTTTTGTTTTAAATGGCAAATGGATGCCCCCGGTGTCTGCTGCTGGATACTGTGTCAGATATATAGCTAATTTTTTATACAATGTGAACAAAGCAGGAAAGAGAGGGACTCTGCTTTAGTACATTGCCACCTCAAGTTGCTTATTTTTGTTTCTTGTCACAAGCATGTGAATATGGATGTTGCAACTATGAATTCCTTTCACTTTCATTCTTTAAATAATTTTTATCTATTAGTAGGAAGATCCTAATTAATTCCCCTCTTAAGTATTCAGGAAGCTGAGAAGCATCTCTCAGATATGGTTGTGTCTAAGGCACTTGTGGCTAAGATTGATAGGCCTATGGGAATAGTTTGTTTCCAAACAGCAAAGGATAGCAATGACATTCTTAACTCATGGGCAGCAAACTTAGAGAAACTGCTTGATCTTGTTGAGAAGAGCTGTCATCAAATACACAAAGAATCCATGGTTCATAAAGCTGCCTTGAAGGTTTAAGAAGGACAATTTCAGCAATTACAGGTTAAGCTTTGGTGTTTTCCTCCCTTCTCTTACCATTCCCCCGATTTTCTTTAAGGGGGCGTTTGGTAGGGGGAATTTTTTTGAATTCCTGAAAAATTGAATTTGAAAAAGTTAAATTTCCATGTTTGATTTTTAAATTTTAAAACAGGATTCTCAAGAAATATGGATTCCTGAGAATGATTTTTAAGATAGATTCTCACCAAAAGTTTTCTATGTAAGGGGGTGGGAATCTAAATTTCTCATAAAAGTGAGAATTCTACTAAAAAATAAAAAGATAATTTTACCTTTTATTTTTATCTTTCATCTCTATTTATTTTTATACCTTTTCAACTATCTATTTTGTATATAACTATTTTGTATAAATTATTATATTTCAGATATTAATATCAGACTATGTATATACTATTTCTCATTTTGTAATATAGTACTATCATATAATTATATATGTAACATTATATATTTTTTAAACTTTACACATCTTTTGTTATAGAAGAAACACTTTTGTTATTTTGAGGGAACACTATAGCTATTTTTTAATTTAATTTATTTTTTATTAAAAAAAAATAGATAAGAGAATTTTTTTAAAAAAGTTAAGGGACATTTTTGAAAAATTATTGAAAATTCTCAGGAAATTTAAGTATAATCAAACAGAAAAATAGAAGTTTCTCATAAAATATTATTTCAAAATTTTCGTCAATTTTAAAATTCAACCAAACAGATTTTGCATATTCTTAGAAATTATACTTCTCATCGATCATGAAAGATGATTCTCAAGAGCAAAAATTTTTGCCTATACCAAATGTCCTCTAAAGTCAATGGAAGAAGCTTGTAAGTTCATTTATGAAGTATTGTTGTTTTGATAGCAATGTTTCTTTCTGGCGATTGCAGGTTGACCCCAGTATAGATGTGATTTTGAACTGAAGCTGCCTTAGCAGGATGCTCACTTGAATTGAAATTGATTGGGTTGGTGAAGCATTGCATTAGATAATGATCACTTTTTCATTTCATTGACATTCAGGCGTTCAGGGTAGAGCAGATATATGCTTAATAGCGAAAGTAGCATTGTTGTATACTACTGGTACAGTCTTTATCACTGAATAACGACAGGATCCTAAACGGGCTTGTTTGTTGCAGTGTGAACATCCGAGTGCTTGTTCATTTATATTCTTTCCTTTTGATAAAGATCTCGTGTTCCTTGTGGTTCTCTATCAGGTTCTTATGCATTTTGGATATATGTCATAATATTTTTCTTCATCTTTTTTTGTTTTTTTGAACTGCGTTAAATTTTCTATTTGAGTGCCTGGATTTGGAGTTTCGCAAGCAACTGCTTATAGTCTCGTCTGAATAGAGTAAGATGTGTATTAGCACGAGCTTTGTTGCTCCAGGCGTGATGAGTGGGATGTGACCATACGAAAATCTGTTTGGTTCTATATTTCGAGTGACCATAATGGTGAATCTTGTGTCAAATTACTGCCATGGGAATTGCGGAGACTTGTTGAAATGGATCCAATTTTAATGATCTGTGGAAAAAGGATTTAAAAATTTTTACGAACGAATGTTAAAATGATAATATTCGTCATAAATGTTATTATTATGACTTCATCAAATTATTTATGAATAAAAACTCAAATCATTAATTGTTTGAACTTTGAAGGACTATTAACTACTTGAAAGGCGTTCCCTTTCTTTCGTATTTAACACGCGGCCGGGATCCCGTGTGTGAATGTGCAAGAGAAATGCTGCGTTCTCACTTGTTTTTAATGCTGCGTTCATAACTGACCTTTAAGTTCACATTCATGAGTGTTTGCTTTTGCTGAATGTTCACACTTGCGGGGACGAAAAACAAATCCTGGAATAATAAATAATAGGCATTTTAACTGAGTGAACTAAGGGGTGCTTACTCACCCCTTTGTAGTCAACCTCAATATCGGCATTCTAAAAAATCTTTGGACCGCCAGTGTTTCTGTTAAAATGTATTTTCTCTTCTCTTAATTTTATAAAGGATGCCATGCAGGTGTCCTAGTTAAGGCGGATGAATACAGTTTTAGGTTCTGTAGGCAACTTAACCACTGAACGATGATTTCTCGAGTCACATTAATTATAATTCTAAACTTGCTTTTCAAGTTAACATCGTTGATCCAAAATCATTGACAAAGTCATAATAAGAGGTGGAAATAATAAGGGAAAAAGAAAGAAAACATCACAAAACTTATAATAATTAGATCATCCGGAGGAAGAGGGGCTACAGCCGGCAGCTGAACATGCCGATATTGGTACATACCTAGAACCACTTCTCTGACCCGTGGCCGCCACCTGCCCCGATTAAAGCGAAGGCTGTGAAGCTTCCTGCGTAGAAAATGATGAAGGCGACGCCGGTGGCCATAAGGACGATTGAAGTTTAGAAACCATTGTAGCTGACCCAGTCATCTGATCATATAGACTCACAGGAACGGGTACCAGGTTACTAGGATAAGCCGAAATGTTCCATTGGGTGGCCGGAGGAATGGCGGGAGGTTGCTGGAGTCTCACGTTTTCGGGGAAATTGAGCTTTGCCTTGTTGCCTCTGAAACGCAGGGCAGATTCGTCATAGGCTATGGCAGCGGCTTCAGCTGTGTCAAATGTGCCTAACCACACTCTTGCTGCTTTGAATGGGTCTCTGATTTCAGCAGCCCACTTGCCCCACGGTCTCTGTCTCACTCCTCTGTATTTTCTTCTCGGCTGCTCACGGCCATTGTCTGTACAGTAATAATCTACAGCATTTGCCATTCGGCCCATTTCTCGCCATGTGCTTGAGCTTTCTCCAACTGTATTGCATGCAATCCAACATAAATCCATTTCTCACTTTTAAAATTCATATTCCCAAAAAAGAGCAACAGATTTGCCTAGGACCCTAATCATTTTCGAGCTAAAAGTCAAGAGCCTCAATTATTGTGTTCAGCAAAGTCCCAGCTATGTTATAAAATATTCTTAAATAAAAGTTCCAATTTTTGTTTCCTACTATATTTTAGTCTTATAAACATGCACGGACCCATCAACATAGAAAACCAAAAACCCATACTCAATTATTTTGCTTACCTGTTAGAATCGCAGGGGATGAACCTCCCCGTGAGAAGTCACCCAAGGGTTCAACCTCTTCCCTACTTCTCTTTAAAGCAGAAGTGCCAACATAAGACGAAGATGGTGCTGCAGAAGCAGAAACAGCAGCGGCACCTTGAACTGCACTGGAATAGGTGGAATGATGCTGAAGCGTATAATCACGGGGCACATCTCCAGACACCACATGGGTCAGTGCGGAGACCATAGCAGACATCTCCCTCTCCCTATCCACACCTGGAAATATAATTGGCATTGACATTATGATGGAATTGTTTCTCTCTTCAACTAGTTCTCTCTTATCAACCTTCTTCGCCTTTTCTCTACGATTCGCCAACTTTAGCATATATACACGTGTGATTCACCAACTCCAGCTCCTGTTTTTGCATGCAAATTCTTCAGAGACCAACTCTAAGACGCGCATGAATTTTTTGGATATACTTGAGAAGGATGAAAGAGTTCACGTTGAATTCAACCGCCACTGAAGGGTCAGTCGGTGTTTAACGGAGATGATCTTCTGCTGGAAGTAACTACAGTATAAGAGCATCAGCGGTTTAAAAATTTCCCTTTTTTTTCTCCTTTTTCTCTCACGCTTTGTGTCTATTCCCTTTCCTTCCTTTTGCGCTGTTTAATGACGACGATGACAAGCAACAGCACGGAGCTTAATGGGTAAGGCTTAATATAAGTGAACGGGTCAAAAAGAGTGTGTGGGAAAGCTGAAACTTGGTGCGTTTGTGCGGAGAGATCCAACTTGACAATTTGGAAAGCAAGTCGGTGAATCTAAAAATGGGATAAACAAGGAGGAGCCGACTTGAAGATTATTAAAAAAAAAAATTTTAAAAATCCCATTTTTAGGGGGGTCCCAACTCTCATTATTGATTATTATCCAAAACCCCATGTTGTAGCCATCGTCCCTTCCAGATTGCGTAGCAATGTATATTCCTTTAGATCAGATGAAATGAATTTAGGCTGTCAAATTCTAATGATGAAGAATACGACAGATACGGACGAGACGCGGATTTCTCTGCGCTCAAATTCTTATTGTATTATTAATATTTGTAGTATATATTTTGTGTTAAAAGCGTGTGATTGAGTTTTATTATATTTATGATAAAATACTTTTTTGCTTTTTTTAAGAAAATTAATAAAATAGAGAAAGGGCGTTGAAGTCATCTGAAGTGGATGACGCAATCTGGGTTGGACGTGGTTCTTTACGATATCAATCCATCGCCTCATAAAGTACACAGATATCATTTACCCAGTACGGCCGCCTACCATTTCTTCCTCGCAACATCCTTTCTTCCTCCTTTATTATAATCTTTAATAAAAACAAAACAAAAAATCTACTTCCATTCTCTTGTAATAATATTTGTTATTAATAAAATTATATTCGTAATTAAATACTCCAAATTTATTTTTTATAAAATATTGTAAAATTTTAATTTAATTTTTTGTGTAAATTACTGAAAAAAGCTTTTATCAATAGTTTTTTTTTTGTTTTTTGTTTTTAAAAAATCAGTAAAGGTTGATGTGGAGGAGGTGAGCAGACAATTTTCCACTTTAATATGTCACCGTCTTCACAAAAGTCCATCGACCATATCTTATATTAGAAAGTAGATTGGGAGCTATTATTATTATTATTATTATTATTATTATTATTATCGCAACAAGAAACGAAAACGAATGCAAGTTGTATGATTTCTGTAGAATCAAGTGCTACTAATTATTGTATTGAAATCAAAACAATAAAATGACGTTTGAATTAAAATGAATGAGATTTCAAAGGCTTGGTCCATCTGAAACACCTTAAAGTCCGAGATGGGGAAAATAAATCATAGTTATCCTGTATTTGACGCTAACGAAAATGAAAATCCCCTTGTTTGCTCCATGCTTCCACTCAATATTTCAACTTTGCCCCCCCTCCTTCATCCTAGACAGTCAACAATGTTTATATTGGGCCAAATCTAGCTTAATAGATCTTACTATTTTTACCCAAAAACACAAGTTAATATAATTTATTCCTTACTTAACTATTTTTTATTGACCTTTTGTCTTTGTAATGATAAGGTAATTGACATTTCCCCATTTCTCTGGTCGGAGGAGGGTTCGGTATTTATCAGAATTTTCCGTTCCTAGTTTTACAGAAAATGAAGAAAATCGTTACTTCTGGCAAGTAGGATGAGCAGGCAATCCAAAACATCCTCAAATTATAATCCATGATTTTGAGCCGTATATTTTCTTCAATCCAAGATCTAGAATATGTTACTTCCATACTTTTTTTTTATAAATATTTTTCACATTAATTAAAATGAAACTAATAATTGAAAAATGTGAATTGATTATAAAGTATTAAAAATGTTATTTGAACAATGATTGAGTGGAAATAGTGTTAAAAAAAATTATAATGAATACTCCATCGTCCATCTCATAATCTTGACTCGGATTAGAAGAGAAGCAACTACGATGAATGCAACTGTGTTGAAATTGCAATTAATGATGTATTTCTCAAGTCAAACATTGACATAGTTTGAGTTTATAAAGTATCCAACGCCTTCGACTCTGTTCTTTTTTAAAATCCAAAACCCCAAGCCACTTGCTGTAGTTTGGTTCTCTTAACAAACATCAAATTGTATCCAAAGATCTGAGTGGGTTATAAAGTCAACAAAAGTATTGATCAATTTTTGCTCATTGGAATTCATCTTAAGAGCAGAAATTATGCATGCAACAACACATTGACATTTGATGGTTATGGATTAAGAGAATGACTGGTATACGTTTTCAAACCGCACAACCGAGAACATTTCAATGCTTATAAGGAATAGTTGAAGGGTTGCTTAGAAGGAAATAAAATAGGAAGGTGAAAAATAGAGAAATAAAAATTAAGAATAAATTAATTCAAACTCAATCTGCTTTTAAAGACCTTATTTTAACTCCAAATTAAATTCCCCACAATCCCTTCCCCTTGTCATCCATAATCCATGTTGATATGTCTTATCGTTTTCATTTGAGGTCTCCAACATTTACCACGGCCCAAAAATTAAGAAACTAACCCATCAACCTTAAAGTTTGGGGACGTTAATTCTGAAAAAATAGTTTTGCAGCGACGGGCCCATTTTCTTCAGCATTTACCTTTATCTTCAACTTCTCTTGTGGAATCAATTTTTTTCCTGTTCGAAGCCTTCTCTCTCTTTTGATTAAGAGTCTTCGGATCTTTAATAAAATCTCTACAATTGTATAGCTTATCCTTTCAGATTCTCACAATACTAATAAATTTGAGAAAAAAATTAATAAAATATTTATTTTTAAAAAAAGTTCATAAATTTATAATAATTTTAGAAAAAAACTAGTAAAAGACTTGATATTTAAAAAATCTGAATTTTTTTTACAATTATCAGACAGTGTACATAGATCAATAGTTTATTATCTATATTGATTTTTCAACCAATAAGGTTTGCAAAACCTTTAAGATCTGTTTGGAGCATAGGATAAGGGTAATAGAATAGGATATCTTATCATATCCTATTGCTATTCTTTGTTTAATGGCTCAATCAGATAGGATAATAAAATCAGTTTTCTATTCTATCCTGCCTCCCTAGTGCAAAAGTGTATCTTGTGGGTTCCTTGGGTTAGAGGCTGGATAGCGCTCTCTTGTGTCACCCCCCTCAAAACCACATACCCTGTATCGTTCCTCATCTCTCCATCCTCTTCACCTGCGAGCTCCTTCCTCGCCTTGAAAAACCAAAATCACCTAGAAGATGCTCACTCCTCTTCACCCTCGAGCTCTTCCCCCACCCCAAGAATTAGAAATCGCCCAGAAAATGCTCCCATCCTCTTAAACCCGAGAACTCGAAATCGCCCAAAACGCGCCTCATCCTCGCTGTCGAGAACGCTTTCCTTCTTCATCCCAAGAACGCTCCTCCTCCCTTCTCCTTCGTCATCCCCAGGTAAGCATCGATTGCTCACTATGTAAACCCATGCCTGCTTGTTTCACTTTCTGCTTGGTTTACATATGTGCCACTAATTTGCATTATGCTCTCCATCGATTTTCCTGTGATTTGTAATGGTTCATAAATTTGGATGTGCTCTCCATCGATTTTCCTGTATATGTTTCCTTCTCCCGAGAACTCATGCCTGCTTGATTTCCTCTCTACTTGGTTTACATATCTATTTGTAATTGGTATTGTGCTGTGATTTGAAATGGTTTCAGAAATTTGAATGTGGTTGCTTGATTCCCATGCCTGCTTGATTCCCTCTCTGCTATGATATCTTGGGTCACGATGTCATTGGCTGATTGCCTGCCTTTGTGTTCATATGAATTTTCCCTTCTCTAATCTTCTTGAATGTAACTATTATGGGCCATGATGTCATTGGCTGAATGACGAAAGGATGGTGTCTAGGACCATCATCTAGGACTCTAAAGTCTCATTTCTCTTTTATTTGTTATGAAAAAGTTGGAAAATAAATTATAGACCTTTTTTAGTAACTTCCATCTATGCTCTTAATATCTTGAGTGAAATGGTATCTTTGGATTGAGAAGAACTTGGGATCAATAGTGATAGAACAATCTTTAACTTTTATCTTAGGTTCGTTTTTGTATCTTGTATATATATTTTTCCCTCACTTTTTTCTCATTTTTGGAACCTATTTACTCCACTCCTTCTCTATAATACGTGAAGAAACAATTTAGCCCTTTATATTACGTATTAAAAATGCCTTGATTTTTGGCTAGATTGAGAAAGAGTAGATTTCAGACATTGTTTGGAATTAATTGGCAGTTCCTTCTCATCCCCATAAAATACTGATTTGGTGTGTACTGCAGGGCCTTGGTTTGTTATATTGCACGGTTACCAATATGTATAGATTCATCGCAATTACAATAATCAACAATGTTTGGTTAACTGGTCAAGAAAAGAAACAAGGGAATGTTGTCCAAATGTGAGTACAATACTATCATTTTGTTACATCATTAATAGTCACTAACCATATTGTCTTAACACTTATGTGGTATAAAATTGTATGTGAATTAATATAGAGGGACAATCATGTTTTGAAAATTTCTGTTAAATATAAATCGACATTTCCTATCTACAAACTGGTATAAGATTGGTCCTTTTGGTGTTTATTCTTTTCTTTATGCTCTTAGTGCCTCACAAGTAAGTTACTTCTTTAAGCTGCTAGTGGACATTTTGATTACTCGTTATCTTCCATTTTGTGACCTGTGTGCTTATTTTGGTACCCAAATTTCTCACATTCCGTTTCTCTGATGCAAGACCAATGTTAAGTTCTAGCATATGCATGGAAGTTTTCCAGTTTGATGCCTCAACTCCAGGAGATATAGTTCCAACATCATCGGTTGCCAATGTTTCTGCACATAACCGCCAGAATGATACTCGTGTCAACAAGAGTAGGAATAGAAGAATTCTCCATTGACTTCCAAATTCTCATGCCAGATCTAATCTCAACATAACTAAAGAACATGTGGAAAGAAATTCACCAAATGACAACTTTCATAGTAATAAATCAATGTCTTCCATGGTGGTTTCGATTCTTGTTGATCCCAAAGAGGTGGGAGATGGTGATGTGGATGGCATGATAAAACCAAAGTCACTTTCAAGGATTTTTGTGGTTGTGCTTATAGATAGCGTTAAATATGTCATTTTCAAGGATGCTAATTAAATGTTTGCACAAGAATAAAATATGTGCTTAATTTTGGATTATAAAACTACCTAGACATATGTTTTGATGTATAGTTGAATTCAACCATATAGTTTTTAGCCATTGCTGAAATAGATGCCCTTTTTATTCTTCATACTTTTTAAGGGTATCTTATTTATAAATAATTGATGCTAATTTGTATGCGTATTTTGTTTATAAATAATTGATGCTAATTAAATGTTGATAGTTAGATAAACATATAAGTAGCCTATATTCATATAATTTTTTTAAAAAAAAAAAGAAAAAGAAAAGAAAGTTCATAGAAAAATGAATGAAAAATAAAGACAAATAAATTTTTATTAATGATATGAATATTATTTTGTTAATTATATATATTTATTTTTATTTTAAAATTTATACTAATATATAAAGTAATTAAAAAATTGTATTAAAATTGATTTTAAATAAGTATATATGTACTTTTATTATAAGAATAATTTTATCATTTTATATTATTTATATCATATCCTACTATTATCTGATTTACTCTAAACACATGATAGGATAGCATAATGTCTATTCTGTTGCACATCAAACACAGCAGGATAAGATAGGAGTTATCAGGTTCATATTCTATCATGTTGTTATTCTATCTGTTATCATATCCTATCATATCATATCATGTTCTCCAAACGAACCCTTAGTATACTAACTTTGTCCATTAGGCTTCCACAATTGGTATTTTTCCCGAAGGTTTATTTCCTTAGTGCAATACTCTTAACATAATTTTAGAGTTAATATTTCACGTATTATTATCTATTGATATAATTTCTTAAGATTGAGTCTACATAAACTCAACTAAGATATCAAGCCTTTCACATTATCATTTAAACTAATAATCGAATCCAATAAGATTAAACTAGACTCAAGTACCACATTATCAAAAGCATTTCACTTGATATTTCCATAAATAAATAAATAAAAGCAATACACTTGAATATAAAATAATTCATAGCCACTCCCCAGGAGATTTCTTATTAAATAGCATATATGATGCAGAAGCCTAAATTCTGATTTTCCCTTTGAACTTAAATCTTTTTTTTTTTTTGAACATTAAATCATTTAAACTTACTTTCCCGAAGAAGTGCCTGTTTAAAATGAGGACCTGAGGTTAGCCCCTGTGCTCTTCAGGCCCACAAATCTGGACGGAAGCCATCTCGGCATTCCCTTGCCACTTGTCCAACAAAAAAAAAAAAAAACCTTCAGAAAGCTAAGCCATACACTTCACGGTTTGTCAGAGAGCACACCCTCTGTGCCATCTCAGTATCATCCTCCTGCTCCTCCACCCTAGGTTTCTCCCGCATCGGAAAAAAAAAAAATTCATATCAACATAGACAAATAACATGAATGGGGACATTGATCACAATGAATTCTTATTACTTTGAGAGTAGAGATATCAACAGGGAACTTGATAGCCTCAGCTGCAGCTCGTGATCGGGATAATACATCCCACTGTTCAGACCCAATGAGCAAAATATTCTCCAGCGAAAGATCTTCAGTTGGTAGCATAGAGGCTAGCATATGCGCATATATATATATATATATATATATATATATATATATATATATATATATATATATATATATATAACTATCTCTAAATCCCAACCGTAGAAGCAAACATACAAATCATCCAGACACATCCCACCAAACCAGAAAATCATTCTTTAGACGCAAACCATGCATAAAATCCAATAAATTAACCACACTAGTTTTAAAATTTTAATTTGCTCAAGAAAAAGAAGTTGATACCATCGACCATGCATATGGGTTGATCCATGTGGATATTTAAGCTTTGACTCTGATCTATGTAGCATCCTCGATTCACAGCCATATCAACCAGTGTCTTTGCTTGATCTACCAAACAGTTCTGGTCATACCCAAGTGTGTTAATGTGAATATAACATTAGAGCCAAATCTGGGTCATTAGGAAATCACAAATCTCTTACTTGTATATGACTTTCATCTCATCAGGTATTTCTGAACTTTTCTGAACTGAACCATCCTTAGATAATCTTATTCTTGATGGTAGGAGATTAAAGTCCCTTCTCAGTCAATTAATGAAGAAAATGCTTGATCACCACTACCAATTCACCAGGGAGACAAACAGTTAAAGAGGTAAGATTGGACAATAATGAAAATCAACACATGGCTCTTTCTAGATGCTTCCGTAATCAAGGCATAAGATCAATGCAACCAGAAAAATCTAGAAGTAAACGAATGAAAAGGGTGAAATATCTGGAAAGCTAAATGGCGGTGAAACAAATTCTAGAATATCCGTAAGGCGGTGAAGAAAAAAGTGGAATAAGGAACTATCTAGAGCAGGAGAACAAACCGACATCAGCACCTATATATATATGTGTGTGTGTGTGTTTAGTTGGCGTGATGTAAGTAGAGCGAAAAGAGTAACACTAGTGAGTGAATGCGGTGATCAAGTGGCAGTGTGCGAAGTCTGGGCCTGCTTGTGAGTGCAAGTGTGTGTGTGATAGAAAAGTTAGTGTGTATTGTGAAATTATTAATAAAAGGCCTACTTTGTTCTACAAATAATACACGAAGGCAGAATAACTAGGAATGACAGAACAAACTTCAGAACCCTGCGACAACACTCATTATTTACAAAAATCTGGCCAGTAGACGCAGTTGGTGTAGGAGCTACAATAAGTGAATTCCTCGCATCATTCATTGATATCATCCCCTGAAGTGCATCAGTCCCACGGATTCGAGGGTGTCACACCTCACAGTCTGCTAGACCTGACATTTTATTGGGGCAAAATGTAACATTCCTCAATTAATTCTATATTATGGCAAGATTTTTTAGGTTCAAAGGATTGAAAAAAAATATTATACCATGCAAGTATTTCACACATGCACACATTTTTCATTCATATGCATCTCATCAATGCATCTTGTATACATCTCACACACATCTTATCTATATGAATATCATCAATGCATCATGCATCCATCTCACATACATCTCATCTATATGATTCTCATCAATGCATCATGCATCCATCTCACATACATCTTATTTATATGCAATATGTGATTTAATTTCTCATAATAAAAGGTTATAATTCACACTACAATGCATCATTAACAAAGTATTTATTTGTATTTTAGTTTCCCTTAGCATCATCCATTCATTGAAGTTCATTTAGAGCCTTCAAAATACAAAACAGGACAATTTCAGCCTCATGCACGGCTTGCCCGTGTCCCAAGACATTTATTACAAGATTGTCATACCATTAGAATATGACTAACCCCTTGACTAAAGCCTTGTTTGGCTTCCTCTAATTCCCTAAATAAAACTTAGTAGATCCATAGTTGTCAAATCGTAATTCAAATCGTGAATCGGTGGGCTTATTTTTGAATCGTGAATCGTGAATCGTATCGAATCGTAAGATTCACGAATACGTTCAAATAATAATTTAAAAAATATAATATAAAATATAAATACATAAATAACATAAACAATATACTTAAAATAGTATATTTATCTTAATAATTTTAAACATAATTAACTAAAAGTCTTAAAAAGAGATAATTAGTTTGAAAATCATAAGATTGCTAGACCTAAAAAGTAAAAACTAAAATAAACTAGTGAACTTTAATGATCTTTCTCATTCTTCAATATTGATATCTCTATCACTGTCGCTATCATCATTGTCATTTAGCAGGACTAATTCTTCATTTTCTTCCTCTTCATTATCACTAACACCATCATCTCCGGTTTCTTCAGCTTCATCTTGTGTCTGAATCGCTTTTTCTTTGTCTTTCTTGTTTGCACTAGCAATAGCATTAAGATTTCTTGGACCTAAACATATATATGTAAGTGAGTAAGTATAATTAAGAATATAGTTAAGAAATAAGAATGGTGGATTAATTAAGAAATTTAGGACTTTGAAATACCTCTTTTTTTCCTTTTATTTGGAGCTCCTTCATCAATGTCAAAGCACTCTTGTACATCCATCCAGGAGTTATCTCCCCCCAAGCAAGGGTCTTCCTTTTCAGTAATCCACTCATCATCTGATTCCACATCCGATAAGCAAATAGGGTCATACGTATCTCCTTTCTCCACTCTATGCTTTTGTCTTATTTCAAGTTGGATATTGTATTTGACAAATACAAGAGCATTCAACCTTTGTTGCTCCAACCGATTTCTTCTCTTAGAATGCACATGATCAAAAACACTCCAATTTCTCTCACAACCCGTAGCACTGCAAGTAAGGCTTAAAATGCGAATGGCAAGTGATTGTAGCTCTTTGCACTCATCTCCATAACTATCCCACCATAAAGCTACAAAAGAGATATATATAAATATTAAAGTTAATACTAAAATATTACTTATGGTTATAGTTAACTACTTAACTATAAAAAAATTAATTTACCAGGTTGTTTCTTATCTCTAGTTGCAATTGCCAAGGTATATCCAAATAATCCTTCTGCATTCTTGAACTTCTCAAGTTGTGCATCAATTTTGATTTTTGTTTCTATATCTGGACACATCTTGTCTAATGTCTTGTACCATCCTATTTTTACTTCACGATCAGGGTTAAAATTTGGATCATAATGGAACCTATAAAATTAATAAAGTAAACTTTATAATATAAAATATAAATAAATAAATGATAAATAGTTAGCAACACAATTATTATAAAAAAAATTACCTAGGATTAAGATAATATCCTGCTGCATGAAGAGGCCTATGGAGTTGATAATCCCAACGCTTGTCTATAAGCTCCCATATCTTCTTGTATCTGCTTTCTACATTATCAAAATTCTTTGCTATTTGTTCTTTTGCTCTATCCATAGCCTCATATATGTAACCCATGGCTGGCTTTGAATCTCCATCCACAAGTCTCAATACTTTCACAAGAGGACTCACGCAATTTAAGCAATATTTTATTGATTTCCAAAATCTTTGATCACTTAAAACAATATTTTCTACCACTTTAGCTTCACTTCTAGGGGCATAAGAACTTGTAACCCATTCTTCCGATGCAAACATAGATCTAAGAGCTGTTTTTTGGTCCAAAATAGATTTTATTGTTAGATAGGAGGTTGCAAATCTTGTAATTGCTGGCCTTGCTAACTCTTTGCCTTTAGAGTAACTCCTATACAAATTGAGCAGCCAAGTATGCCTGTAAATGAAAGTTGTAATTTTTTTGGCCTTTCCAATTGTGTTATAGAAAATCGGAATAGCACCAATGTCTTCAAGAATCAAGTCAAGACAATGGGCTGAACAAGGAGACCAAAAGAGTTGCTTTCTTTTTTCCATCAACTTGCTTCCAGCAGATACAAGGGCTGAAGCACTATCAGTCACTACTTGAACGACATTCTCTTCTCCAATTTCCTCCACCATATCATCAAGCAATTCAAACATTTTTTCAGCATCTTTAATAAAACTACTAGTATCAATAGATTTAATAAAAACGGTCCCTTTTGGACTATTGACAAGAAAATTAGTAAGGGACCTACCTTTTCCATCAGTCCACCCATCTGACATTAATGTGCAACCTGTCTTTTTCCATTCACTCTTATATTTTTCTAAATTTTGATGCACAAGATCAACTTCTTTTTTCAAATATGAAACTCTAACTTCATGATAAGTTGGTGGCTTCAAACCTCTACCATATTCGCTTACAGATTTCAACATATTGATAAATAAGGGACTCTTCACTAAATTAAATGGCAATGCATTGCCATATATACATCTACATATATCTTTGACAACTAATTCTCTATCTTTTACCATCTCATTCAAAGTTTGTTGTCTACTAGATGTGCCTCCCCCTTTTCCTTTCATAACAAAAGCATCCATAGTCCCTTTTCTTTGACTATTTTCTTCTTGATCTTTTTTTTCTTCAAAGTACTCAATAACCTCTTCATCTTTCTTTTGCATATCATTCAGAATTTTTATAAATAAATTTTTCACATCTTCAGGAACTTGTTCGCATGGAGCAACTTCTTTGTGTGTTCCTGCTAAATGATGCTTCAATCTAAATGCACCTCCCCACATTGTTTTTGGGCAATAATTACACTTGATGTGTAATCTAGTTTCCAAAGATGTACAATAATCCCAAGCAATATCTTTTTTAACTTTCTTTCTAGGAGGCATAATAACAATACTGCAAACATAAATTTAAATATAAAATATAAAGATTTTTCGTAATTTAAAAAAACTAAAAAAGATGAAGGTTGAAAAAAAAAACTCACCTTTGCTTATCAAAAGAAGGAAAATATTGATTGACAATAAAGAAAGCTATTTGATCCCTTGCTAAATTCTCCTTTGAGCTAGGAATAAATTTAGGGTTGTGGAGAGAAAAAAGTGAACTTGAATAGGTCTAAAATTGTGAAAAGAAAAGGGTTATTTATAGATTGGTTATTTGTGTTTGAATAGGATTAAAATTACTTGTAGGTAAAGTTTTTATAATTTAAAAAAATATTATTTAAATAAATAAAACACTCCCCTAATTTCTTTTATATATATATATATATATATATATATATATATATATATATATAATTTAAATATATAAAACTCCCATGGTCTCTCCTCAAATTGGGTTACAAATCCACGATTGGATGTTGGTAGAAACTAGAAAGAGGGATCCAATTAACTCCATAAGGCAAAACGCAGCGTTTGCCTTATTAAAAAAAAAAAAAAAAAAAAAAAAAAAAGATGCAAGCAGTCGAGACTCGGGGGAGACGAACAGAAGCAGCGTTCGCCATGGCTGCGCGATGACGAGCTTCGACGTGGTTAGCTCTCAGCTTCGAATCGCAGAATCGTCCGATTCTGCGATTCATGCCGGAATCGCACCGATCTGTGCGATTCCGGCAACGATTCGGACCCATCAACGATTCATCCACCGATCTGTATCGGTGGGCTTCTGAATCGAACTGGGACGCACGATTCAGAACGTGAATCGTGCGTCTTCTACAACTATGAGTAGATCTTAGAGACACATTTTATTTATAATTTTAACCCTCTCTCACTACTTAATTTTATTTTAAGAGAAGAGAAATGTAATATCCCTCAATTAATTCTATGTTATGGCATGATTTTCTAGGTACAAAGGATGGGGGGAAAAATATTAATTCTCTTTTTAGAAAAAAAAGTAGGAAGGATGAAACCCTAATTTTCTATACATACAGTAGGGATCTCAGGGTCAAGAACCATGCAAGAGGTAAACAGCATGTAGCTACCGGATCCAGACCTTTCCCACAAAGACCAACAGTGAGCACATGTGGAAGATGTGGACGAGTTTACGGAGAGAGGCCATGTTACTCTACTGTTACTCTACTCAAGCCACTTGTTTCCGTTGTGGCCAGAAGGGACATTTACAGAGACGTTGTCAATGAATAGTGGAAAAGGGCCTGAACGAACTCCACAGGCAGTAGGGAGAGTCTTTACCTTGAGTGGAGCTGAGGCGAAACAAAACTCCGACTTGATTTAAGGTATGTGTTATGTCAATAAATTGCCTTTGACTGCACTTTTTGATTCGGGCGCTAGTCATTCTTTTATAGCATGGGATAGTGTTGAAAAGTTGCAACATCGCATTTATGATCTGCCTTATGAATTAACGGTGATGATTTCTACGGGGGAGAAGGTGATTACTTCCTCGATGTGTTCGAATTGTTTCATGGTGGTGCGTGATAGGTCGTTTGTGGAATGCTATTTTATTAATATATTGGGGATAAGACTCAATAATTTGATCAAAGGGGGATAAGATTCAATAATTTGATCAAAGGGGGAGAGGAATCAAAAACAAAAAACGTAGCCAAGAAGAAGAAGAGGAAGAAGGAAGAAGGAGAGAGAGAGAAGAGAGAAAGGCATCAAGAAGAAGGAATCCAAGGAGTTCTTAAGATAGGTTTAACATTAATTGACTATGAAGCTTGAAATCCTGATGACATATGTGTGTATGAATACTTGTAAGTTTTTGTTGATGGAGGTATCTTATGCATGTATTGAATTGATCATATGAATATCCATGTAGAGTAAAGGTTTGGATGCATATGTATTGCATGTTTTGTGCTGAAAATTGACTTTGGATATGTAACATCCCTAAATTAATTCTATGTTATGGCATGATTTTCTAGGTTCAAAGGATAGGGGAAAAATATTAATTCTCTTTTTAGAAGAAAAATTAGGAAGGATGAAACCCTAATTTTCTATCCTCTTATAATAGAATTAAGTAGTGAGAGAGGGTTAGAATTATGAATAAAAGGTGTCTCTAAGATCTACTAAGTTTTATTTAGGGAATTGGAGGAAGCTAAACATTAGCCTTCAAAATGCAAAACAGGGCAATTTCAGCCTCAAGTATGGCTTGCCCGTGTCCCAGGGCACGGCCATGCTTAAAATTGTGCAAACCGTGCTGCGGAATCTCAAAAACAGCCCCCAACACGGCCTGGCCGTGTCTTGAAACATAGTCGTGTTTCGGGCTGTAGTCTGGCAACCAGTCTGACCTTCCTTCACTCTCCAGGCCATAACTCTCTCATTTCAACTCCGAGTAAGGCGATTTTGGTGTCTATAGAAAGTTAAGAGAATTACCTACAACTTTTATGTTTACTAATTTTACAAATTTCAACTAGATTTAAATATAAAAGTGTTACAAACCCAACATCGTAATTCTGCGCGTTAAACCTAACCTTTCTTCACTCGTTGAGGCATAACTCTCTCATATTAGGTCGGATTAAAGTGATTTCAGAGAGGTTTTAACCATAAGACACAGATCTACAACTTTTATGTTGAAAACATCTTCTAATTCGACATAAATCAGGAAATACAGATTTATTCATTCAGACCATCGTATTTCATCCATTCAAAGTCAATTTTCAGCACAAAACATGCAATACATATGCATCCAAATCTTTGCTCTACATGGATATTCATATGATCAATCCAATACATGCATAAGATACCTCCATCAACAAAAACTTACAAGTATTCATACACACATATGTCATCAAGATTTCAAGCTTCATAGTCAATTAATGTTAAATCTACCTTAAGAACTCCTTAGATTCCTTCTTCTTGATGCCTTTCTCTCTTCTCTCTCTCTCTCCTTCTTCCTTCTTCCTCTTCTCCTTCTTGGCTACGTTTTTTGTTTCTGATTCTTATCCCCCTTTGATCAAATTATTGAGTCTTATCCCCAATATATTGATAAAATAGCATTCCTTCTAGAAGTTACTCCCTCTTATTCTTTGCCCCTCATTTCTCTAATTATTACAAGATTGCCATACCATTAGAATATGACTTTATCCCTCATTTCTCTAATTATTACAAGATTGCCATACCATTAAAATATGAATTTACCCATCATTTCTCTAATTATTACAAGATTGCCATACCATTAGAATATGACTAACCCCTTGACTAAAGCCTTGTTTGGCTTCCTCCAATTCCTTAAATAAAACTTAGTAGATCTTAGAGACACATTTTATTTATAATTATAACCCTCTCTCACTACTTAATTCTATTCTAAGAGGTTAGAAAATTAGGATTTCATCCTTCCTAATTTTTCTTCTAAAAAGAGAATTAATATTTTTCCCCCATCCTTTGAACCTAGAAAATCATGCCATAACATAGAATTAATTGAGGGATATTACATTTCTCTCCCCCTAAAAAAGAATTTTGTCCTCAAAATTTAGAGTTTTACCTATCTCTAAAATGTTGTGGATACATCTGTCTCATTTCATCTTCTCTTTCCCAGGTAGCATCCCCTTCATCAAATCCATTCCAAACTATCTTCACCAAAAGAATAGTCTTGTTACTTAATTGCTTTACCTTTCTATCTAGTACTGAGACTCGTTTGGCTTTATAAGTTAACTTCTCATTTACAGTCACTGAGTCTTCTTGGATTAAGTGCACAGGATCCGGAAGGTACTTACGAAGTTGAGAGACATGGAACACATTGTGAAGATTTGATAAATGTGGAGGAAGTGCAATTTGATAAGCAGATGGTCCCACTCTCTTAAGAATTTGATAAAGACCCAAGAATCGTGGACTTAGCTTTTTGACCTTCATTGCCTGCCCGATGTCTGTGATAGGAGAGATTTTCAAAAACACATGATCCCCTTCTTGAAACTGCAACGGCTTTCTTCTTTTGTCACAATAACTCTTCTGTCGGCTTTGGGCTATTCGCATCTTTTCTCGGACCATTTTTATTTGTTCAGTAGTGTGTCGAACTAAGTCTGGGCCCAACAAAAAATTTTTCCCCCACTTCATACCAACACAACGGGGATCTGCATTTCCGACCATACAAGGCTTCGTAAGGTGCCATCCCAATGCTAGAGTGGTAACTGTTATTATAGGCGAACTCAGCTAATGGCAAATATTTGTCCCATCCTTTTCCTTGTTCCAAAGTGCACGCTTTGAGCATATCCTCCAGGGTTTGTATGGTCCTCTCAGTTTGACCATCAGTCTGGGGGTGGTAGGCTGTACTAAAATGTAGTTTGGTGTCAAAAGTTTCTTGTAAAGCCCTCCAAAACCTAGAAGTAAATCTGGAATCTCTATTTGAGATAATACTATTAGGGATTCTATGCAACCTCACAACTTCTCTTATATATAGGTGGTCTAGTCTTTCTAACGGAAAACTAATTCTAATGGACAAGAAATGAGCAGACTTTGTCAATCTGTTCACTATTACCCATATTGAATCAAACCCGGTTTGAGTCTTAGGCAACCCTACAATGAAATCCATATAAATACTATCCCACTTCCACTCCGGTATCTCCAAGGGTTGTAGTAGTCCCGCAGGTTTCTAATGTTCTATCTTCACCTTCTAGCAGATTAGGCATCTAGTAACATATTCTGCAATGTCCTTCTTCATCTCTGACCACCAGTACCTCTTTTTCAAGGCTTGGTACATTTTAGTGGATCCCAGGTGAATAGTATATTTACTTTGATGAACTTTTTTTATAATCTTATTTCCTTTGGTACATATATTCACCCTCGATATTCAAGAACCCCATCCCTTGAAATTGCAAAGTCCGGTTGTTCCCTCCGGTCTTGTAAAAATTCATCCCGCAATTGTGCTTTCTTTATTTGCGTCTTCAAGTCACATTCGATTCGCAGCTCGCTAAGTCTTAAGCCTTTAGGATTGCTTGTAACCGATAAGCTCAGATTTCTAAAATCCTCTAATAACTTCATCTCTTTCACTAACATTTGACTCACGTGTAGTGATTTTCGACTTAATGCATCAGCTACTACATTAGCTTTTTCCAGATGGTACTTCAGCTCAAACTTATAATCATCAATAAACTCTATCCACCTCCTCTGCCTCATGTTCAACTCCTTCTGATCAAAAAGGTATTTTAAACTCTTATGATCACTATAAACTTCGAACACGGCTCCATATAAGAAGTGCCTCCAGATTTTCAGAGTAAAAACTATTGCTGCTAGCTCTAGGTCATGTGTGGGGTAACTTTCCTCATGTGATCGTAATTGCCGGGAAGCATAAGCAACCACTCTACCTCCTTGCATCAGGACACAACCTAGTCCCTTCTTAGAAGTATCCGTATAAACTTTAAAATTTTCAGAAGAATCAGGAATGACTAAAACAGGAAGGGTAGTTAGTCGATTCTTAAACTCCTGGAAACTATCCTCACACTCTTGAGTCCATTTGAAAAAACTTCCCTTCCTGATTAATCGAGTCAGAGGCAATGCTATTCAAGAAAATCCCTGTATAAATCTCCTGTAATACCTGACTAACTCCAGAAAACTTCTAATCTCCGTCACAATCTTGGGCCTCTCCCACTTTAAGCTGGGGTCTACCGCTATACCATCTTGGGAAATGACATGACCTAAAAATTTTACCTATTTTAGTCAGAATTCACACTTTTCTAGCTTCGCAAAGAGTTTCTTCTCTTTTAAGATTTGAAGTATTAGTCGAAGATGTTGACTATGCTCATCTTCACTCTTCGAGTATACCAAAATATCATCTATAAAGACCACTACAAACTGGTTCAAGTAGAGCCTGAAGATACGGTTCATATAATCCATGAAAATTGCAAGTGCATTTGTGACTCCGAACGGCATTACCAGAAACTCGTAATGCCCATATCTCGTTCTGAAGGCTATCTTCGGGATATCATCTTCTTTAACCCTGATCTGGTGGTACCCTGATCTCAAGTCTATCTTCGAGAAAACCGTGGCCCCTTTCAACTGGTCTAGCAAATCATCTATCCGGGGTAGCGGATATTTATTCTTAACAGTTGCCTTATTGAGTTGTCTATAATCAATACACAATCTCATACTGTCATCTTTCTTCCTCACGAATAGTACAGGCGCTCCCCAGGGTGACACCTTAGGCCGGATAAAATTCTTCTCTAGTAGTTCTTCAATCTGCTTTTTAAGCTCCTTTAATTCTACTGGAGACATTCTATATGGAGTAATGGAAATATGTTTTGCTTCTGGTGCCAGGCCAATGGAAAATGCTATCTCTCTCCTTGGTGGCAGTTCTGAAATTTCTGAGGGAAAGACCTCTGAAAATTCACAAATTATAGGAATCCCATGTAGCTCTTGACTCATCTCCGGATTGACAGAATACAAGAAAATACAACTTAAATCAGTACTCTTCAGTCCCTTAATAGCTTTTTGTGTACTGATAATATTGCATTATTTTTTTCCAGAAACAATAGGAAGGAATTCTAAAGCCTTATCACAACAATTGAGAAGCACTCGATTCTGACTTAACCAATCCATCCCTAAAATAATATCTATACTATCTAAAGGTAAACAAATCAGATCCACTGCAAACGACCTATCACACACCACTATGGAACAATTCGAACACATCGAGAAAGTAATCACCTTCTCTCCCGTAGGAGTCATCACCGTTAACTCATAAGGCAGATCAGAAATGGGATGTTACAACTTGTCAACATTATCCCATGCTATAAAAGAATGACTAGCGCCCGAATCAAAAAGTGCAGTCAAAGGCAATTTATTGACATAACACATACCTTGAATCAAGTCGGGGTTTTGTTTCGCCTCAGCTCCACTCAAGGTAAAGACTCTCACTGCTGCCTATGGAGTTCGTTCAGGCCCTTTTCCACTATTCATTGGGCAACGTCTCTGTAAATGCCCCTTCTGGCCACAACGGAAACAAGTGGCTTGCGTAGAGTAATATGGCCTATCCCTGTGAACTCGTCCACATGTGCTCACTAATGGTATGACAATCTTGTAATAATTAGAGAAATGAGGGACAAAGAATAAGAAGGAGTAACTTCTAAAAGAAATGTTATTTTATCAATATATTGGGGCTAAGACTCAATAATTTAATCAAATGGGGATAAGATTTAATAATTTGATCAAAGGGGAGAGGAATCAGAAACAAAAAACGTAGCCAAGAAGGAAAAGAGGAAGAAGGAAGAAGGAGAGAGAGAGAACAGAGAAAGGCATCAAAAAGAAGGAATCCAAGGAATTCTTAAGGTAGGCTTAACATTAATTGACTATGAAATTTGAAATCTTGATAACATATGTGTGTATAAATACTTGTAAGTTTTTGTTGATGGAAGTATCTTATGCATGTATTAGATTGATCATATGAATATCCATGTAGAGCAAAGGTTTGGATGCATATGTATTACATATTTTGTGCTGAAAATTGACTTTGGATGGATGAAATTCGATGGTCTGAATGAATAAATCTGTATTTCCTTATTTATGTCGAATTAGAAGATGTCTTCAACATAAAAGTTGTATATTTGTGTCTTATGGTTAAAACCCCTCTGACATCACTTTAATCCGACCTCATATGAGAGAGTTTTGCCTCCACGAGTGGAGAAAAGTCAGATTTAATGCGCAGAATCGCGATGTTGGGATTGTAACACTTTTACATTTAAATCTAGTTGCAATCTGTAAAATTAGTAAACATAAAAGTTATAGATAATTCTCTTAGCTTTCTATATACACCTAAATTGCCGTAATCGAAGTTGAAATGAGAGAGGTATGGCCTGAAAAGTGAAGGAAGGTCAGGCTGATCGCCAGACTATAGCTCGAAACACGGCCGTGTTTCAAGACACGGCCAGGCCGTGTTGGGGGCTGTTTTTGAGATTCTGCAACATGGTTTGGACAATTTTAAGCATGGCCGTGCCCTGGGACACGAGCAAACCGTGCTTGAGGCTAAAATTGCCCTGTTTTGCATTTTAAAGGCTCTAAATGAATCCCAATGAATGGATGATGCTAAGGGAAACTAAAATACAAATAAATACCTTGTTAATGATGCATTGTAGTGTGAATTATAACATTTTATTATGAGAAATTAAATCACATATTACATATAGATAAGATGTATGTGAGATGGATGCATGATGCATTGATGAGAATCATGCAGATGAGATGTATGTGAGATATATGCATGATGCATTGATGATATTCATATAGATAAGATGTGTGTGAGATGTATACAAGATGCATTGATGAGATGCATATGAATGAGAAGTGTGTGCATGTATGAAATATTTGCATGTTAAATGGATGAGGTATATGTAGATGAGGCATGTGTGTGTGTTGTATATATGTTGCATTAATGAAAATATGAGAGTGCATGACCTAGTGAAAGGCATGTATGATATATGGGTAAATTGTATATTCATAAGATGCATGATCTCAAAGGTGTATGTGATGCATATGAAGTGAATGCTTAAAAGCATAAGTGGCATATGTGATGGTGTGATGTGTGAGTGATACACCTATATCTTAAAATGAAATATTGGGATGACCCTTATGGTGGTAAGGTGACCCGGCGACATGCGGTACTTTGTGGTGGTAAGGTGACTTGAGAGGTCGTAATGGCTGTGAGACGATACCGAATAGAGGACGCCCTATTAGCCTTGAGTGAGTCATGGGTTATGGCTACTCCGATCAATTGACAGTGACCTATTAACAACTGAGAAATTTTTAGTGTATGCATGTTGTATGCATTTCAATCCTTTTATATTATATGCATTGATTATAGCTTTAAATAATGTTTTCTGTAACCTATACAGTTGAACACGTCGCTTGTTTTACTTTCATAATAAATTGTTAATATTAGACCTATTGAGATTTTATTCTCATTAATTTTGGTAATGTGTTCAGATAATAGCAAGTGAGATGCCTACACTAATGTTAAAGGTACAGGTAGTAGACGTGCCCTTTCTGGGCCAGTTCACCGTCTTACAAGATGTAATGATAATGAACGTAGTAGAGATCCTGGCATCTATCACCCCATGCACTCTAGGGGTGTGGTGCTAGGCCAGGGCCTAGTAAATAAGATGTACATTATGTAGTGTAACTAGTGTATATTTTTGAAAGAATAATTCCTAGTGTTTCAGTAGTATCTAGTGTTACCTTGTATAACTCTAATACTAATATAACCTCTTGTGAAGTGATTACATAAATATGTGGTATTTTATTCTTATGGCTTAGTAAAATTAAGGAAATTCACTTGTAGTTTAAATCAAGATAAAACTGAACGCATATATAAAAAAAAATCCGGCTTACATAGTTGGTAATTCTCTTTTTAGGAGAAAAACTATGAACGATAAAACCCTAATTTTCTAACCTCTTAGAATAGAATTAAGTAGTGAGAGAGGAGCTAGAATTATGAATAAAAGGTGTCTCTAAAATCTTCTAAGTTTTATTTAGGGAATTGGAGGAAGCCAAACAAGGCTTTAGTCATATGCTAATGGTATGACAATCTTGTAATAATTAGAGAAATAAGAGGCAAAGTCATATTCTAATGGTATGGCAATCATATAATAATTAGAGAAATAAGGAGCAAAGAATAAGAAGGAGTAACTTCTAGAAAGAATGTTATTTTATCAATATATTGGGGATAAGACTCAATAATTTGATCAAAGGGAGAAAGGAATCAGAAACAAAAATGTAGCCAAGAAGGAGAAGAGGAAGAAGGAGAGAGAGAGAGAGAAGTGAGAAAGGCATCAAGAAAAAGGAATCCAAGGAGTTCTTAAGGTAGGTTTAACATTAATTGACTATGAAGTTTGAAATCTTGATGACATATGTGTGTATAAATACTTGTAAGTTTTTATTGATGGAGGTATTTTATGCATGTATTGGATTGATCATATGAATATTCATGTAGAGCAAAGGCTTGAATGCATATGTATTGCATGTTTTGTGCTGATAATTGGCTTTGGATGGATGAAATTCGATGGTCTGAATGAATAAATCTGTATTTTTTGATTTATGTCGAATTAGAAGCTGTCTTCAACATAAAAGTTGTAGATCTGTGTCTTATGGTTAAAACCCCTCTGAAATCACTTTAATCCGACCTAATATGAGAGAGTTATGCCTCAAGAGTGAAGGAATGTCAGATTTTACGCGCAGAATCACGATCTTGGGTTTGTAACACTTTTATATTTAACTCTAGTTGAAATCTGTAAAATTAGTAAACATAAAAATTGTAAATAATTCTCTTAGCTTTCCATAGACACCAAAATTGCCTTAATCGGAGTTGAAATGAGGGAGTTATGGCCTAAAGAGTGAAGAAAGGTCAGGCTGGTTGCCAAACTATAGCCCGAAATACGATCGTGTTTCAAGACACGGCCAGGCTGTGTTGGGGGCTGTTTTTAAGATTCTGCAGCACGATTTGCACAATTTTAAGCACGGTCGTGTCCTGGGACACGGACAAGCTGTGTTTGAGGCTGAAATTGCCCTGTTTTGCATTTTGAAGGCTCTAAATGAACCCCAATGAATGGATGATGTTAAGGGAAACTAAAATACAAATAAATACATTGTTAATGATGCATTGTAGTGTGAATTATAACCTTTTATTATGAGAAATTAAATCAAATATTGCATTTAGATAAGATGTATGTGAGATGGATGCATGATGCATTGATGAGAACCATATAGATGAGATGTATGTGAGATGGATGCATGATGCACTGATGATATTCATATAGATAAGATGTATACAAGATGTATTGATGAAATGCATATAAATGAGAAGTGTGTGCATGTGTGAAATACTTGCATGGTAAATGGATGAGGTATATACAGATGAGGCATGTGTATGTGTTGTATATATGTTGCATTGATGAAAATATGAAAGTGAATGACCTAGTGAAAGGCATGTATGATATATGGGTAAATTGTATATTCATGAGATGCATGATCTCAAAGTTGTATAAGATGCATATGAAGTGAATGCTTAAAAGCATAAGTGGCATAAGTGATACACCTATATTTTGAATAAGATATTGGGATGACCCTTATGATGGCAAGGTAACCCGGCGACATGCTGTACCTTGTGGTGGTAAGGTGACCTAAGAGGTCGTAATGGCTGTGAGACGGTACCAAATAGGGGACGCCCTATTAGCCTTGAGTGAGCCATGGTGCTACTCCGACCAAGTGATAGTGACCTATTAACAACCGATAAATTTTTGGTGTACGCATTTCAATCATTTTATATTATATGCACTGATTATAGCTTTAAATAATGTTTTCTGTAGCCTATACAGCTGAACACGTCACTTGTTTTACTTTCATTATAAATTGTTAATGTTAGACCTATTGAGATTTTATTCTCATTAATTTTGGTGATGTGTTCAATTAATAGCAACTGAGATGTCTACACTGATGGTAAAGGTACAAGTAGTGGACGTGCCTCTCCTGAGCCAATTCATCGTCTTACAAGATGTAATAATAATGAACGTAGTAGAGATCCCGGCGTCGGACCACCCCCTCTATCACCCCATGCACCCTAGGGGTGTGGTGCTAGGCCAGAGCCTAGTCAGTAGGATGTACATTATATAGTATAACTGGTGTATATTTTTGGAAGAATAATTCCTAGTGTTTCTTTATTTTGATGTCATGAGTAGTATCTTGTGTTACTCTTGTATAACTCTAATACTGATGTAACCTCTTGTGGAGTGATTATATAAATATGCGGTATTTTATTCTTATGGCTTAGTATGATTAAAGAAATTCACTTGTATAAACCAAAATAAAACTGAACGCATATAAGCTGTATAAGCTACAGAAAATATTATTTAAAGTTATAATCAATGCATATAATATAAAATGATTGAAATACATACAACATGCATACACCAAAAATTTCTCAATTGTTAACAGGTCACTGTCACTTAGTCGGAGTGGCCATAACTCATGGCTCACTCAAGACTAATAGGGTGTCCCCTATCAGGTATCGTCTCACAGCCATTACGACCTCTCAGGTCACCTTACCATCACAAGGTACCACATGTCACCGGGTTACCTTGCCACCATAAGGGTCATTCCAATATCTCATTTCAAAAATATAGGTGTATCACTTACACATCACAGCATCACATATGCCACTTATGCTTGTAAGCATTCACTTCATATGCACCACATACACTTTTAAAATCACGCTTCTTATGAATATGCAATTTACCCATATATCATATATGCCTTTCCCTTGGTCATTCACTCTCGTATTTTCATTAATGCAACATATATACAACACACACACATGCCTCAATTATATGTACCTCATCCATTTACCATGCATGTATTTCACACATGCACACACTTCTCATTCATATGCATCTTATCAATGCATCTTGTATACATCTCACACACATCTTTTCTATATGAATATTATCAATGCATTATGCATCCATCTCACATACATCTCATCCATATGACTCTTATCAATGCATCATGCATCCATCTCACATACATCTTATTTAATTTCTCATAATAAAAGGTTATAATTGACACTACAATACATCATTAACAAGGTATTTATTTGTATTTTAGTTTCCTTTAACATCATCTATTCATTGGAGTTTATTTAGAGCCATTAAAAAGCAAAATAGGGCAATTTCAGCCTCAAGTACGGCTTGCCCGTGTCCCAAGGCACGGCCATACTTTAAAATTGTGCAAACCGTGCCGCAGAATCTCAAAAACAGCCCCCAACACAGTCGTGTTTCGGGCTGTAGTCTGGCGACTAACCTGACCTTCCTTCACTCTCCAGGTCATAACTCCTTCATTTCAACTCCGATTAAGGCGATTTTGGTGTCTATGGAAAGCTAAGAGAATTATCTACAACTTTTATGTTTACTAATTTTACAGATTTCAACTAGAGTTAAATATAAAAATGTTACAAACCCAAGATCGTGATTCTGCGTGTAAAATCTGACCTTCCTTCACTCGTTGAGGCATAACTCTCTCATATTAGGTCGGATTAAAGTAATTCCAGAGGGGTTTTAACTATAAGACACAGATCTACAACTTTTATGTTGAAGACAGCCTCTAATTCGACCTAAATCAGAAAATACAGATTTATTCATTCAGACCATCGAATTTCATCCATCCAAAGCCAATTTTCAGCCCAAAACATGCAATACATATACATCCAAACCTTTACTCTACATGGATATTCATATGATCAATTCAATACATGCATAAGATACCTCCATCAACAAAAACTTACAAGTATTCATACACACATATGTCATCAAGATTTCAAACTTCATAGTCAATTAATGTTAAACCTACTTTAAGAACTCCTTGGATTCCTTCTTCTTGATGCCTTTCTCTCTTCTCTCTCTCTCTCCTTCTTCCTTCTTCCTCTTCTCCTTCTTGGCTACGTTTTTGTTTCTGATTCCTCTCCCCCTTTGATCAAATTATTGAGTCTTATCCCTAATATATTGATAAAATAGCATTCCTTCTAGAAGTTACTCCTTCTTATTCTTTGCCCCTCATTTCTCTAATTATTACAAGATTGTCATACCAGTAGAATATGACTAAAGCCTTGTTTGGCTTCCTCCAATTAGAGACACATTTTATTCATAATACTAACCCCTCTCTCACTACTTAATTCTATTCTAAAAGGTTAGAAAATTAAGGTTTCATCCTTCCTAATTTTTTTCCTACAAAGAGAATTAATATTTTTCCCCAATCCTTTGAACCTAGAAAATCTTGCCATAACATAGAATTAATTGAGGGATGTTACATTCCTACAAAAAGAATTAATATTTTTCCCCAATCCTTTGAACCCAGAAAATCTTACCATAACATAGAATTAATTGAGGGATGTTACACAAAACAACGACCATTGTTAATTAATCTGAACTCTTTCCACAAAGAGATCAGGCACCCACAAAACGTAAAACAATTCTCAAGAACTATGTTCTTCCTGCAAACATAACACCAAAGTTTTTAAGACATCGCATGGTTAGTTTTGACAGCAGAATCTAAGACATCTTTGTGAATACCAACTCATCAATATGTGTTGAGGCCTTTCCACAACCTTTCCTTGAACCTTCAAGAGGTAAGATTTCTCAAGGGTTTTGAAACCAAAGTAATCATAGTCAAAGTCCCTATCATAGATGATCTCAACGTCCAAACGAGCAGCTTTCTTTAAACAAACAGAAAAGGGAAAAAGTAAATTCATATATAAAACAGAAGGATATCAATCAAGCAAAACTTTAAGCATTTCAAATCATAAACCATAAACTCTTTCAGTTTTCTGATTTGTTGTCACTAGTTATAAGGCAAAAAGAATATAAGGCGCATACTTTTCATGTGAACCATCTCATTATAATATTAAAAAAGGTGTTTGCTAATCTGCCTTCTTCATCTAGACATCTAGGACTTCCAAATCTCTAAGATATCCGATGTGATGCTTGTATTTGTTTGTTGATACGCAAGTATAAGATTACAAAACTAGCATTCAAGGTATGACAAGCATATGATTCCTACAATCTCACCAACTACAAGTATTACATACCTTTAAAAAAAAATTGGAATCTTAAAACCTCATATTTTGTTTTATTCCTATGCATCCCAAATACATAATGAAAAAATAAATATGTAAGTTATCAGAAAAATGGAAGGAAAATAAGTATTTTATTATTTTTCACTAATGAAAGTACAAAACCAGGTGAATTATTTATAAGAAGCCACCTTCAAACTTTGATAACCAATACAACCTATACGTGAGAAAACAAAGCATGGTAAAACTAAAAAAATAATAACCTAATAATCAAATCGCGATTTAAATTGAGAATTGAATGGTTTATTTTTGAATCATGAATTGTGAATCGTAAGATTTACGAATATATTAAAAAATAATTTAAAATATTTAAAATAATATATGTATTTCAATAATTTTAAATATAATTAACTATAAGTCTTAAAAATTGTGAAAAAGAATAAGTGATTAGTTATTTAAATGGGTTTGAATAGGTTTAAAACTAAAGAAGAATGTCTTTTTAAATTTGAATATATTTAAATTATGGAGCGAAAAAAATTATTTAAAAATTATTTTTTTAATTTTTAAAATAAATAAATAAATATTAAAAAAATCCAATTATTAAATAAATGGAACAAAAGGAATGTTGAACCCATTTGTTTATAAAAAAAAATAGAAAGTGGAAAGGGGTTTACAGTGGAACGACTACTTCTGACTCTGGTGAAAGACAAAAAGCTAAAAAAAAAAAAAGAGCAAAAGATTGTCAAGAAAGAGTAGACCATCGTGCAGCATTAAGCATTGTAGAGAACTTGCACAATTGCGCGATGGTTAAAGACGAGGCCAAAGTCATATGGGCTTTGGGAAGAAGAAACAGACCGATCGTGGCAGAAGCTAGCGCTGCTGTGCGAAGGCAATGGACGCGGCCAAAATCATATAATTGTGCGATTTTGCGATTTGTGTCAGAATTGCACCGATTTGTGCAATTCTGATAACGATTCCGGCCATATCACAATTTGGCCACCGATTTGTATCAGTGGCCAAGTGAATCGAAGCGAACCGCACATTGTGAATCGTGTGTGTTCAACTACTATGAATAAGAGTAAAAATGATCCAATAGCCCCCCTAAAGCTAGAGCATACAAGTTCTGGATGCCTAGCTTGGACATAGAAGTACAAAACAGTAGAGGAGAAAGTGGCTTAATAAAGCAGTTAGCCAACTAGTTGAAAGAGGAGATCGGCAGCAAATGAATTAGCCCAGACAACAACTTTTCACGGACTACATGGCAGTTAATCTCAGTATATTTGGTGCGTTCATGAAACATAGAATTCTACACAATATGGATTGCAGATTGGTTATCACAATAGATAGAAATCGGCAAAGGAATAGAGACATGTAAGTCTTTGAACAAATAATGCAGCCACTGTACTTCACACACCACAGCTGCTAAACACAATACTCAGCTTCAAAGAAGAAGCGGGAGATGGTGTTTTGCTTCTTGGACTTCCAAGAAATGAGATTGGAACCCAGGAAGATACAATAACCAGTCACTGGCTTGCCTGTTTGAGGATAAGTAGCTCAATCGAAATTTGCACAAGCTGTTAAAGTCAATAAAGCAGATGAGAAAAACAGACCCTAGCCTGGAGTACCCTTCAAATAGCAAAGAATCGATGCAAAGCTTGTAGGTGCAAATGAATAGGATAGTCCAAAAATTGAGATAAGTGTTGAACATCCAAAGTGATGTCGGGTCGAGTATTGTAGAGATATAAGAGCTTGCCAACTAATCTGCGATAGGAAGATATATCAGGAGGAGCAATATTGGCATCAAGAGAGAACTGAGGAGAAGTCACCATTGGTGTAGAAACCGATTTAGAGTGAAGGAAATCAGTCTCATCAAGAAAACCAAGAACATAGCATCTCTAGTTAATATTGATGCCAGCATTGGAATGTACCACTTCAATTCCCAAAAAAAACTTGAGTTGGCCAAGATCTTTAATTTTGAAAGTAGAGTGAAGAAACTCTTAATATTAGTGATTAAATGAAAATAATTCCCAGCTAATATCATTCACATACACCAAAAGAGAGAACTAAAGAGAAGTCACCATTGGTGTAGAAACCGATTTACAGTGAAAGAAATCAGTCTCATCAAGAAAATCAAGAACATAGCATCTCTGGTTAATATTGATGCCAGCATTGGAATGTGCCACTTCAATTTCTAGAAAAAACTTGAGTTGGCCAAGATCTTTAATTTTGAAAGTAGAGTGAAGAAACTCTTAATGTCAGTGATTAAATGAAAATCATTCCCAGTTAATATCATTCACATACACCAAAAGAGAGAACTGAAGAGAAGTCACCATTGGTGTAGAAACCGATTTACAGGGAAGGAAATCAGTCTCATCAAGAAAACCAAGAACATAGCATCGGAGGTTAATATTGATGCCAGCATTGGAATGTGCCACTTCAATTCCCAAAAAATCATTCCCAAATAATCTAACATCATCCACATACACCAAAAGAGTTAAAAAGGAAGAATCATGCTACTTAATAAACAAAGATGGATCAAAGATAGCTTGCAGAAACCCCTGGGACAACAAAGCTTTGTGAGTTTGGCATTCCACAGTTTGTTAGCTTGTTTAAGGCCATACTATGACTTGGTGAGGCAATAAACCTTAGTTGGATCAGAGATGTGAAAACCAGGAGGTAAAATCATATACACTTCTTCATGTAAATCCCCATGAGGAAAACATTATTTATGTCAAGCTAATACAAGCGCCAATTATGTAAGGTAGCAAGAGCAAGCAGTGCTTTAATGGTGGTAATCTTGGCTACTAGGGAAAAAGTGTGCAAGTAATCAAGGCTATGTTACTGAGTGTAGCCTTTAACTACTAATTAAGTCTTATGTCTTACCGAACCATCAACATTATACTTAGTTTTATAAACTCATTTACATATGATGGGATGCTTTCCAGGTGGGAAATCAATCAAGACCCAAGTATGATTTTGTTCGAAGGCTACAATTTCAAGAGACATAGCATCTTTTCAGGAAGAATATTTAATTACCTCATTATAAGTCTTGGGTTCTTTATTGTGATCCATTTGATGAACATATGCAATACTGAGAAAAGCAAAAGAATCATAGAAGGAAAGAGGATGGGTGTGGTAATAGTGAGAGAAGTGTGGTAGTCTAATAAGTAAGAAGGTGGCTATGAATGTCTAGTAGATCTGCAAAAAGACTGAGAAGGGTTGTGCGGAGGAATAGGAGAAGAAGTAGGAACGATTTCTAATGTGGAGAAAGGACTAGGATCATAAAGAAAAGGAGAAGAAGAAGGATCTACAAGTAGGACAGAAAAAGAAGTGGGAAGGACAAAATTAGAAGAAGGACGAGGAGAAGGTAGTAAATTAGTGTGAAAAAAAAAATATCTTCATAGAAATATACATCCCTAGGGATAAATGTTTTAGAAGTATAAAGATTATAGACACAAAAGCCTTAGTGGGAAAGGGAAAATCAAGAAAAACACTCAAAAACTCTACTATCAAATTTGGATCTCTGATGAGGAAGGGTAGATGCAAAACAAAGGCACTAAAAAACTTTGAGATTAGAATAAGTAGGAGGAACACCAAAAAGAACTTGAAAAGGTGTTTGATTAGAGAGCACAGAAGAAGGTGTCCTGTTAATTAAATATATTGGATGAGATACACAATCTCCCCAAAAAAAAAGGGTAAATTAGCTTGAAATTTGAGTGACCTAACAACATTTAAGATATGTTGGTGTTTTCTCTCAACAATGACATTCTGTTGTGAGGTGTAAACACAAGTGGTATGATGAACAATGCCTCTTAAAGCATAAAAGTCAAGCATATGAAATTCAGAAGCATTATATGATCTTATGCATTTGATTTTAGCACGAAACTATGTTTCAACAAAAAGACAAAAAATTTGTACAAACTGTCTACTTTCAAACTTTGATTTCATCAAGAAAATCTAGGTATATCTAATTTTGTCATCAACAAAGGTGAGAAAATAATGATGTCCATACAAAGAAACTATTTGAGGAGGTCCCATACATCCACATAAACTAAATCAAAGCAAGAAGCATAAACAAAAACACCGTTGGAAAAAGGGATCATTTTTTGTTCAGCAAAGTGACAAATATGACAATGACTAAAAGAAGGAACAACAATTGAATCATCAAATTGTTTCAACAATTGAAGTCTAGGTGCAGATAGATGTGCCATCCTAAAGTGCCAAAGAGTAGTGGGATATTTATGATTTGTAGCAAAATTTGAAGATACAAAAGTTGAAGCATAAGCAAAAATTGAAACTGGATTTGAATGCTGAGAAGAGAAAAGATGGTATAGATCATGTGTTCTTGTAGCTAATACAATCATCCTCCATTTCTGAGATCCTGGATGAGGCAGAAATAGTGATGAAAAGTGAGATCATAGGGATATGCAGTAGTAAGATTACTGACAAAAATTAAATTGAATGAGAATTGTGCAAGAATAACAGTACCAATATGAGTAGCTGAAACCCTTTGTTTATTGGGTAGGTGAACAGAAGTATTCTGAACAGGTTTATAGGGTTTATAGGCAGAGAAAAAATCAAAAGTGCAAGTAATGTAATCAGTAGCTCCTGTGTCTAGATTCCAAGATATATCCTAAGGCAAATTTTTACCTATGCAAGAAAGAACTACATTACCTTGATCAACGGTGATAGGCAAAAAATTAAAGGAAAGCTGATTGACTTGTATTGTAGAAGAATTGTCAACATGATTGATTTATTGTAAAAGAGTTATCAACTGTTTATATTGATCTTGTGTGATAACAAATTGACCTTGCACAATATCTATATCTCTAGGAACATTATGCACTCCTTTATCCTTTATCAGCAGAAGTAATCGAATCCACTGATCTAACTTGAGATCTTTGATCATATACTCCACACTTATCACCATCATTTTCATTATTCTCAAAGCTGACTTGATTCACTTGCACATTTCCTTGCCTTCCTCTGTTCCTGAATCCAATGAGATATCCATGTTTCTTATAACATGTTTTAACAGTATGTCCTAGCATATTGCAATAGCTACAAACTAGTCTATTTTCAACATTACTATAGATCTTTCTCTGACTTCTAATATTATTCCTCCCAATTAGTTACCCATTCACTTGCACATTTCTTTGCCTTCCTCTGTTCTTGAATCCAATGAGATATCCATGTTTCTTATAGCATATTTTAACCATATGTCTTAACATATTGCAATAGCTACAAATTAGTCGATTTCCAACATTACTATAGATCTTTCTCTGACTTCCAACATTATTCCTCCCAATTTGTTGCCCATTCAACTTAAATCTTCGTTGTTGTGTATTCTGCCAATTTCTCGATTGTCCTTGAGCCGCAAATACTGAAGGTTCCTCACTAATTCCAAAGGGAGCATTGAACTGCCTTTTGTGTTGTAGCATCAGAGAAAATAATTTGTTGATATTTGGAAGTGGCTCTATCAAAAACATTTGAGAATGAACAGTGAAAAATTTGTTATTCAGTCCTTTTAAAAAAGGGATCGAATAATCATTTTGCTATGCCTTTTTGACTGATTTAAGAGCTTCACATACACATTATGGATTGCAGCTGCAAATAGGAACTGACCTAAGATTGCTATATTCATCCCATAATATTTTTAAATCAATAAAAAAGAGTGAGTTCTATCTGAAAGAATAGATTTCTTCTTGTAATTCAACAATTCTAACAGCATCTCCTTGAGAAAATTGGTCATGCAGATCTTTCTAGATATCTGTCGCATTATCCAGCCATAGAATGCTTTTAGCTATAGAAGAAGAGAGCGATCTTACCATCCATGAACACACCATAGTATTGTACCTTTCCTAAGCTGAATAATGATCCTCTTTATATGGACTAATTATGCTACCATCGACAAATATGAGTTTGTTCTTGGAGAGTCAAGCCATTCGCACCAGCTGTGATAATTATGACCAGAAAGAACTGGAGAGACAAGTATTTCTCATTAGGATGAAGGTAATAAGGGCTGGCTAGATTATCTTCAGGTCTTGCACCTACTTGAAGGAATTGCTGTTGATTACTTAGATGATCTTTTGCTCTAGCTGCAACAGGAAATGCTTGTCTGCCATTATTCAAGGCCTTCGAATAGGACATAGCTAAATTGCAGATGTATCAATAAGCAATTTTGATTCTCAGATGTGTTTGTTTCTTGAGAAAAGAAAATTAGGGAAAGCATTTTGATGCTGAGTGAGGCTCTGATACCATATCAAAAAAAGGAAAGAAAGTAAGTATTCTATTATTTCTCACTAATGAAAGTACAAACCGGGTGAACTTTTTATAGGAAGCCACCCTCAGACTTTGGTAACCAATACAACCTATGCGCAGGAAAAACAGAGCATGGCAAAACTAAAAAGAATAAGAGTAAAAATATTCCAATATAAGTATCAAATTGAGAACGGCTCATCTATGACAAGTTATTTCAAACGATAGTAATTACATGTGATGCATTATAGAGATTCACAAATCAAGGCCAGATTTAAGCAAAACGAAATAAAACACATGCAGACTCAATTAGGAATTCTAATCGATGTTACACACTCAATACGGTAGAGCACCATAATTATTTCATAGACATCATTAGAGATCAGAGGAGCATTCAGGCCAGATCTCTCATTAACATGATTGTACATAATTTTGACCCTGAATCAATCAAGGTCTCCCAATGGTAAACGTTAAACCTGCTAGCCTAAATAAATAAATTTAATTTTGTACTTACGTCTTTGAAATTGACTTTTTGTGTGTTGTTGTGTAGATTGGAAGGAGCGATCCTAGAAGCCAGCTGCATCAAATATAAATATTGGAGACAAACATATCAGAAAAGTATAATTCATCAGGAGTTTCAGGTCTCACGAAACCAAGATTACAGGCAGTCCAAATCTTAATTTCTGTTGCCCACCAAAAGAATCAAATACGACCAGTAAAAGAATAACATGAAAACTGACAGAAGCATAGTCATTGCGGTTGGCAGTCATGGCGGCGGCAGTTGCAGGAGCCAATTCATCGAGCTGGGTAGTGGTGACACTCTTGAGACTTTCGGTGCCACCAGAACCGGGTCACAGTGCTCGGTGCTCGAGCTATAACTGAGCTTCTTTAAGCGCGCGGTTATCGTGTTGACCCATCCCTCTTCACTATCCAACCGCTGATTAAGCCTTTCTATGGATGAAGAATTTCTTCAAACAGTTTTGGCGCCCAATTTGAACTTTGAAGGAACGGATTATGCGTGAATATATAGTATTAGAAGGCAGTTGAGGGATGGGGTAGGCTTCCCTCTCTGGCCTCTACATATGATAGCGTATTCATTTTCGAGCAAGGTTAATGATCTGTTTTGATTTGTCGGCCACCATTTACCAGCATTGGCAGGTCACCACAACTTCGATTCCGACCCTTCGCTCTTGGCTTGGCGCCGTTTTGGTGTGTTCTTGTGGGGGCCGTTCGATTTGTGGGCTCAAAATTACGTAACACTTCTTAAGCGCTCTCTCAGATGTGAACCCAACCCAACCCACTGTGTGACATTTGGACCCTGACAACTGACAATTTAGCGGAACCAGTTGTATAATTAATTGCCAGTCCAAAAAAACAAGTTGTATAACTAATTTATTCGAATTATTTTGGCATCGTTAATAAAATGACAAATTTATTTTTTGAATACAATAAAATATTTAGTCAAATCAAAAACAGTCTCTTGCTGCATTTTTTTAAAAATTATTTGATTCAGACATATTACATTTTTAATGCAAATCTCACGTCATCTTTTTTTTTTCCCAGTTAATTAAAATATAATTTTAGCTTTGTCTTTACAGAGAAACATTGTTGATTAATTAAAAAAGAAAATAAAAGAGTCAGCCACCCAATTTGAGTCAAGACTCAACCCAACGCTCAGGTAATGTTTTAATTGACAGAGTATTAATATGTAAGCATTTCTTTATCGTTTCATTTGATGAGGAAAATGGAAAATAATCAGTGAAATAATATTTTTTTTAAATGAAAATTATATCTGTAATTTAAGATATTCTTTTATCAATTATCGTCGACCAAATTTTGTTCTGTTCAGTGTTCACTGCCAGTACACACAAAAGTGGTTAATCATTTTCTTAAACTCTTTATTTTAACTGATAAATGATAAGCTTTAATAATAAAATTGTATAAATTTCGTTGTCAACAAAAAACCAAACCAAATATAGCCACAATAAATTTTTTTTCTAATTTTACTCTAATTGAAATTTAAACTCTGTATCATCAATCACATAGATAATTTCAGTACGATTAAGCAAATTAATTCTTTGGTAATATAGTTATAATCAATGTTAGTGTGGCTATAAATACTATTATCACTGTTATCATTATAATATTATCTTATGAATTTTAAATTATATATATATATATATATATATATATATATATATATATGTATATAATAGTTTTTGTATTTTCTTAGCAAATATTTTTTATCATCTTCTATATTATATATGATAGTATAAAAACTTAATATAATTTATAATATCAAATTTCATCTTATATCATACACTTATATCTTTCTTTAATTATAATGCTCTCAATTCTAAATTAACAAATTTTTAAATTTAACTATCTTGAAAACAATTAGTATGACAACAATTAATAAAAAAAAATTATCCTAACTGATAATGAAGATAATATCAAGACAGAAGTTGAGAATTGGATTTCCTATAATTTGCAGAAATCTTAAATTTATCGTTTATAGAAAGATTCAAAAAAAAAAACAAAACAAAAGTAGTATTATATTGTAGTTGAAGCAGAGGGGACATCATCTTCCGGAAGGACACGTGAGCCGTGACATTGCTTAGCGGGGCAAATGGTATGGTTGCTTACAATCCAATCCAAATCTAAGGCCTAACAAGACTGTATTATTATTATTATCACCCAAATAAAGTTCACCCATTCTCAAGTCACTACTGCTCTCAGAGAGTTCTCGTAGTAATTGCCGTCGGCAACAGAAGAAGAATAGGTGATGGCCGAAGAAAAAGATCCAACGTCAATACCTCTGAGTCAAGCTGACAATGCGGCTGCTGAGGATCCCGAAGATCCAGCCAAGTCTCCCCCGTCCTCTCCCAACTCCTCCACTCGTAAGGTTTGTTCAGTTTCCCCCGCTTTTCACTCTCTCCTTTTTCTTCTTCCCCTATTACCTTGCTCCTTGTCTGAAATTTTCAAGTATCCATAACCCGAGGATCCAACGGCGTCTCACAGTATCGTAAATACAATGGAGCACTCACAGCCAAGAAATAGATTTTTATTCCCAAAATCCCTGATTTTTTAGCGGCTTCGGTGCGTTGAGACCAGTAGAACCTAAATTTTGATTTTAAAAATAAAATAAAATAATGACTAACATAGATGGAGGCAAGGAGCCTAAATCTGATTTAGTAATTAGTTACAGAACGAGGGACTAGAGTTTTCTGTATTAGATGAGCAATAGATTTTAATAAGCAAAATTGGGTACTTTCGACTGGAACTCCAAACATGTATTGGTGCAGCGTTGTTCAAGAATGTCCAGATCACATGTAACAGGGAAGGCTTTCTGATGAAAATTATTATCACCCTGTGATTTTCTGACCAAACGATTAAGGTCTTATTTGGTTAAAAGCTGACAACATGAGATGTATGTTATTTGATTCCTTCAATTTGTCTTTGACCAGGATCTTCCCCTTTTTCTACTCAGTTGAACAGTGGAAGATTGAAAGAATAAGCATATTTTTAAACTTAACCATCACAGTAAGGATGTACCATTTTCAACAAGAGCCTAATATGTAAGATGCTCCATGTTTCCTATAGGCCCATGTCCTCCGTCGAAATATAATAAAAGGTTCTGTATGTATTGGGTTAATGAACTATTTAGCAGAGGAGAATATGTTGTTGTGATACCTAGGGTAAACAAATTATCGATCATGCTACTTCTTGAAAATTGCATTGCTTTTAGGTAGCGTCAGGAAAAAAAATTTCACAGGAAAGTTACATTCCCAGGAATCTCATTCCCAGGAATGGATTTCGAGGTTTGATTATTACTCACTTTCCTGGGTGCAGAAGAGGAAAGAAAAAGAGCAAAACAGAGCGCTGTTCCAGCTTTTAACCTATGGTGGATTTTCCCTCTTTTGATTGTTGTTCTATGGCTGTTACGTTCCCGAAGCCATACATTACATCCCACCAATTCCTTCTATGGCCGCTGCAAGAGAAGAAGCCGAGGATAATATATTTGCAAACACCAACATCAAACCCAACAACATTGGAATCCTCGTTGTGAATTGCAGTTTGGTGTCACGTTAGAATGCCTGAAAGTTTCCTTCCCCTTTTGTAAATATGATTCCTGGGAATAAAAGTTTCTCAAAAATAAATTTACATTTCTCTCACCAAACTAGGGAATGTTTTTTTAAACCCAACTTTCCCAGGAATGATAAAATTATAACTTGTAGCAAACACTAGGTCTATCTGGCCATCTTTGGGAAAAAACCTCGTGATTGCTAGGCATTGGATTTTAAGACCTACCCAGTGTGAATTTTTCTCAAACAAAAATGATCTTACTTTGTACGATGAGAATTTCTGAAGGATATAGATAGACAGTTGATTGCCCAATGTGCATATTGTTTGATATCATATATAGTTAGTTGAGTTACATATTGATTCAAAAGAAAATTCTTCTTTTATGCCGCTACTAACTCTTTCTGTGCACTTGTTTCAGGCTTGCTGCTTTGTTCTCCAAAGTTGGGTCTCAAAGAAATTTATGACTGGATGGTAATGGACTAAACTACTTACTGAGATGACTAATTGTTAACAGTATCCTATGCCTGATAATCCTTCTGAATTTTGAATTTGCAGTGTAGTTCTTTTTCCAGTTGCAGTTACCTTTTTTATAACATGGTGGTTTATTCAGTTTGTTGATGGTTTCTTTAGTCCAATATACTCCAGGCTTGGCTTTGACATATTCGGTGAGTTATTAATTTTGCCCTTAATTAGCAATGGCTCTAATTATTGTACTTGTCCTTATGAAAAATATTTTAAATAATAGAGAGAATTTTTTGCTGTTCTGTATATGGAAAACATAATTAGTTAATATAGAATAATGCATAAATTTGTGAATCCAAATAGCATCAGGAAGGCATTATTGTTTATTATCAGAGCTTGGTTGGTTCTATTTCTTTGTATGTGTCTTCTACTAAATTAATTTTGGTAGCAAAGCAGACCTTGAAGGAAGTATACCAACGCCTAAGGAATACCTTTTTCAAGGATACAAAAATATTGAATTTACAGTCAAGCATTTATTTTGAAATTATAGTTGTGGAAACCTGTTGCATAATATGTGACTTCTTTTCATTCTTCCTATCTTCTTCTTTTCTCTGCCCACACGGTGATCTGGGTAGTTATATTTGAATTTGACCTGACTCTTCTTCTGAATGCAATGTGTTATAGTTTGAAGGTCTTTGGTTTGTGGTGCAGGACTTGGTTTTGTTACATCTTTAGTTTTTGTATTTCTTGTTGGCGTTTTTGTTTCATCATGGATGGGTGCCACTGTTATCTGGATTGGAGAGTGGTTCATCAAGCGAATGCCTTTTGTTAGGCATATATACTCTGCATCCAAGCAGATTAGTGCTGCGATATCTCCAGGTATGGTCAATCATGTCCAGTGTATTTGGAATTTACTCCTCCCCCAACCCCCTCCCAGAATTCACTGAGAAATGAGGACATATATACTCAAGATGGAGATATAAGCTGTCACAGAACTCGTTGTAGCTAGTGATGTTACTGTAGAAAATTAGCTTGTTATTTTACTTTGCAATTGTTTTTAAGACAAGGTACAGAAAACACGCTCACTTTTGTGTGTAATCATTAGATTCAGAAAGAACTATTGAAGGAATTCACTAGGAAAACATCACTTAAGAGTTAAGACATGGTAATTGATACCAATTTTATTAGTTTCTTTTTTTCAGATTGCTGGAGGATGTCATGTCTTCTGAATGAAGAATATGTTATACTGTATTCATTCTTTCTAGCACTTATGTATCTGGTAGGTATTTGATAATGTTTATGGCACCAAGCGTGGCAGGATTATCATTTTTGACTAATGGTTAAATATGTGGTTATGTGCAACACATTTAGCAATGAAATGGCAATGAAAAGAAAAATGGTAGCATAGAAAAATAAGGGTAAATAGCTGTTTTGGTCCTCCAAAATATACGCACATTCTTAATTTGATCCCATAAAGTTTTACTTTATCAATTTAGTCCTCCAAAGGTAAAATATGTCCTCACATTCACCTGTTAGTAGATATTTAACTAATTTTCTTGTTTGACCTAAGCAAGACTTTACATACTTTAGGTGAGGACATGGTTTAAGTAAGTTTTTGGTTTGATCAGTGAAACAACTTTGTTAAATTTCTGTTAATAGAGTTAGCATAAAGATACTTTTGAAGAGGGGATAATCTTTGAAGAATTAAATTGAGAGAGTAAAACTATGAGGGACCAAATTGAGAAAATGTATATTTTTCAAGGATCAAATTAGCAATTCAGTCAAAAAGTAAGCCTATGTTGAATGTGGCATTCTCTTGTTGTAAAATCAAGGAGGGAGATAGTTCTATGAGAGAGTGATGATAATTTCAGCAATGGTGATGGCCTGGGTGTGAATTTGGTGGTAATAGATCCTAATGCAAACAGGATAATGACAGCAGTTGTGGCAATGTTGGTAGTGTCTATAGCATGCCAATATAAATGAACACAATTGAATACATAAACGTGTATTAAATTTGCTATTTGAAATTAAAATAGAAAGCTGGAAAATCATCATCAAACATGTCTTTAATCAGTGTGTTTTTAGTCTACATCTGGGAGAAGAATTTCTTCAGTTCAAAATAGATAATTTCATTGTCATGTTACTTTGTATGGTGTGATACACTAGATAGATTAGGTTGTTCATTTACAGGCTGTGAGATATGCTTCATATTGTTTTCCCTAGTTACTTGTCAACCTGTTCTTTTCCGTCAGTGTCCCTTGCATATCATTGAGTTGTTACTACTCTATATCGTTAATGGTGTGATCATTTTCAAATATTTGTGACAAGTGTGCAGCTCTTAGTCATGATATTTTTATCTTCTTCACAGATCAAAACACCACAGCCTTTAAAGAGGTAGCAATTATCCGTCACCCACGTGTTGGTGAGTATGCTTTTGGCTTTATTACATCAACTGTCACCCTACAGGTACATCTAGCTCTCTCTTTGTATACCAGCCCCCTTACATTTATATTGAACATCTGAGTTCCTCTTCTTTGGTTTTAATCAAAAGTAAACATATCCAGTTTTTGGTTTTTATTGCTTTGACTTGGCCATATAATCAGTGTGTCTTTGATGTTTGGAACACACACACACACATTTCCCCTCATAGATTAAATCATATGGTTGAATGATCTCAATTTAAGTAGCATCTGAAGAGAAGTGGACTTAGTTATGTGATATATTGACAAACACACAAATATATACATGCATGTGTACATATATGAATATATATGTCATTTAAGCAGCATATGTATTTACCACTTGCTTTCTGTCTTGTGTTTATTTATCACATCCCTCGTTAATAATGCTTTAGTTTATCTGCTATTTCTGGAGTTAATTTATTGTTCAAAACTGGCAGTCCACATTTAGCTTAAATTGATCTAAAAGGATTTTCATGATAATCACACTTTATATGTGTATGTTCTCCAATGTGTTGCATCTTCGTTTTGATGGGGTTGGTGAAGAAACGTAAATTGTTTGTGAACCACTTAAATTTGTTCTGTATTGTTTTATATTTTTAACCTTGGGTTTAATCTTTTTTCCTCCTTGCCAGAAAGAAAATGAAGACGAAGAGCTATGTAGTGTTTTTGTCCCTACAAATCATCTGTATATTGGGGATATATTTTTGGTTAACTCCAAAGAGATAATAAGACCAAATCTTTCCATTCGGGAAGGCATAGGTATTTTTTTTTTTTTGGTCCCTACAAACCATCCTAGTAATTGTTATTTTAAATATCATTTTTGCCCCTCACATCAAATACATATAACATGCACAGTATTATAAGTTTATAACAATTGTGTTGATGTTGATGCAGAAATCATTGTTTCTGGGGGAATGACAATGCCACAAGCCATTTCTCCAGTGGAAAGGGTTGGTCGAGTGAATGAGAGAATCCCTTTGAACAGAATAGGATAAAGGCGTCAAGCAATGGACCTGCTGTTTATGATAAAATTTATAGTTATTGTGCATGAGCATGGATGGTGAGAGAATATTACAGTTTCTGTTCAAATGAGAGGAAGAAAGAGCTAAAATCTTATAATGTAATTATAGTACTAGTCTTCACTCTTCCACCCTCTCTCAGAATCGGATTCAGATGAACAACGTTTGTTAAAGAAGCTCCCTTTATAGGATTAATGTGAATCATGACTTTATGTTCTTTCTCCATTCTCCATCTCCGGTTATTATGGTTCTCCTATCTAATTTTGCTGTTAACGCCAATGCCACTCGCGTTCTTTTTTAAAGGAAAATGCAATTTAATACATAAAGCGCAATGAATGGTATAATTTGACTTGGGCGTTAAGTGTTACGCCCAAGTGGTTACGAATTGCAGCATTCATCTTTGGTAAATTTATGGCACAAATGAAGTGGTGCATGTACTCATAAATTTATAAATTTTAATGAGAGAAATACTTTAGTCGATTATTATTAACCTTTTCTTTTGTAAAATTAAAATTGAATCTCATTATAAATAAAACAGAATATTTAAAATAATTTATAATTTAAATGAACAAAAAATTGAATCTGCAGATTGATTGTTAGGATCGACTGGGACTTAAATGCAAGGTATTAAATTTTGTTTTGATATATTATTTTGATGATTCTAAAAATAAAAATATTTTGAAACGTTTTAAAAATTTTGAAAAAATGGAAAATTTTTTAATAAACGTTTCAAATAATTTCAAATAATATTTTTTAAAATTTAAAAAGATTTTAACATAATATTAATGATATAAAAATATAAAATTATATTAAAAATAATTTAAATTAATGTCTATAATTGAATAGTAAATAAATATACTACTACAGTAGAGACTCTAATTTAAATTTTAACAGTATTCAATAACAATCTTTCTTTTGCATTCATCTCTCTATCTTCTTCTTAACTTTTCGTGATTTTTATATTTAAGTCTCTCTATCTATCGATCACGATTCTATCTTTATCTTTAAGTATCTTTCTCTTTTTTTGTCTTTCAATCTCTCTTTTCATCATTTTTATAGTTTCCTCTTTAAAATAAAGATAATAAAAGAAAATAATGTCATGAGAATAAAGGGAGAGAGTATGAAATTAATAAAAAATATTGTAACTTGTGAGAGAAAATAACTTGGTGTTGAATGTGATATAATGCTACTTTCATCTACTTTTAGATTGTCAATTTTTTTTTTTCAAATTAATTTAGTATTTTTTTATCAAAACAACTCGAAATAAAAGTATTTCCATATAAATAAGTCCCAACAAAAATATTTCTATCAAAATAATTCAAACACAAGAGTATTTTCATCGAAATAATAACTCAAAACAAAAGTATTTCTATCGAAACAACTTGAAATAAAAATATTTCTATCGAAACATTTCGAAATATAATAATTTTAATCAAAATAATATAATTTCTTAACAAACACTTTGTCTCGTTTCGATAACTCTATTTCGTATCGGTGACTCAGGAAACGAAAACATTTCGGTCATTTCAATGAAAAAAAAAAGCAATTTAGTTCCTTACTTAAATAAAATTTGATCTCACAATCTTTTTATATTAAATTATAGTTAAAATAGGTTGATCAATCGAATAGGGCAAACAAGAAAAAGTGAATAACAATATTATTATTTAAAAAATAAAATTCAAAAGTGAATATTCTGAATAATTTTAATTATTTAAAAATATTAAATACATATTTTGAATTAATAAATTACTATGCAGTATCATTATTTTTAGTTATTTTACGGTTAAGACATTCTAATTTTTGTTTTTTTTTTTATAAAACATAAATATAAATGAGTAAATATATAATTTAATATTTAAATTTATTAAATTTTTATAATTAAATTTTTAAATTTATTAAATATCAAATAATTTAATATTTTTACATTAACTGTTTGTTAAAGTGGCATGTTAAGTGTTTACGCAATATATTAAACATCAATTAATTATATTATATCAGTGCTGACTCAATTTTTAAAAAATAATAAATACATAATTTAATTTTAAAATTTATTAGATTTTTACAATTCAGTCTTTGAATTTGTTAGACATCTATAATTTAATCATTGAATTTATGATATTATATAATTTAATTTTTAAATTTATTAAATGTCAAATAATTTAATTATTCTGTTATGTTCATCTTAATTAATTGTTAATGCAACATCTCAAATACTTATGTGATACATTAAATATTAATTAATCATACAATATTAGCGTTGACTCATTCATAAATTTTTAAAATAAAATTATTTTTTCAATCTCATATAATATATAAATTTTTTTTTATTCAATCAATTATTTAACGGTAAAGTAATAATATATTATATGAGTTAAAACATATATTTTCTTGTTTTAAAAGAAAAAAAATATTTCAAAGAAATAATTTGTAAAAAAATAAGCATCATATAAAAAAAAATATTTTCAATAATCTTTGTTTTTTTGACTTAAGGCTAGAACATCAAATATATATATATAAAAAAAGATTCATGACATAGAAATAAAACTTCAACCATGGTCAAAAAATAAAAAATAAAAAATAAAATATTTTAAAATTAATTTTAAAACTAATCTAATATTAAAACAGTATAATTAATTATTATTTAATATATTCGTAAGTATTTAATAAATTATATCAATAAAAAATTAAAATCAAAATAATAAAATGATTAAATTATATAAAATTTATTAAATTTAATAATTAAACTGTAAAATAATTTAATTTTAAAAATTAAAATATAAAAATTAAATAAATTTAAATATTAAATTATATATATATATATTTTTTAAAATCAATCAACGTTAATATTATATGATTAATTGATATTTAATATATTATATAAATATTTAATAAATTTAAAAATTAAATTATAAATTTACTCTTGAAACAGTTAAAAAAAAGAAGAGGAATATAGCAATAAACATCGTGCATTTTATTGGGTTTGAGTTTTATTTATGTTTTATCATATTTAATATTTATAAGTTCGAGTTGAGGAGTGAAACCTAATAGATACACAGAGCGGAGCAACCAACCAAACCCCTTTCCTATCTGAAAGAGAAACCCCCAAAACCCTAGAAATCCAGAATCCTGAAGCATTCGCAGTTCTCTCCGCACAATGGATTTTGATGAGTACGATTACTTGGAGAAGACAGTGGAGGAGCTGGAAGATCGAGATTTGTCGAAGAAGAAGAAGGATAGCGGCGAGAAGAGTGAAAGGAGTTACAGGAAGCGTGAGGTTGACGATAATCTGGATGCTGAAGACAGGAAGAGCAAGAGGTCCAGAGGCGACGAGGAGAATGGCTCAAGGAAGGATCGTGATGACCGCGACAGAGAACGGTCTAGTCGCGAAAAGGAGCGGCATAGGAGTGGTAGGGAGAGGGACGGAGAGCGAGATGGGGATAGAGAGCGAGAGAGGAGTAGTAGAGAGAAAGATAGGGAGAAGGAGAGAGACAAAGAGAGGGATAAGGATAGAGAGAAGGAAAGAGAAAGACGGGATAAAGAAAGGGAGCGGGAGAAAGAAAGAGAGAAGGAGAGGAGAGAGAGGGACAAAGAGAGGGAAAGAGAACGGGAGAGAAGGGAGCGGGAGAAGGAGAAGGAGAAGGAGAAGGAGAGGGAGAGGGAGAAGGAGGAGAGAGAGAGGTCCAGGAGAAGCAGAAGTCGTTCTGATCGAGATAGAGATAGAGAACGAGAAATGGAAATGAGAGACAACCGGTAATGCTCTTTCGAGCACTTGTCTTCCCTGACATTTCTGTTTTTGTTATGTTAATTAATTCTGCTCTTTACTTCATTGTTGGGTGAGTAATCCATGCGAGTTGTTAGCATTAGTTTCCATAGACCTGCTGAGCTATGGAGCTGGTTTAACCTTACAATTCTTTGAAAAATGCAAGATATTGCAGTTTTTGAATTATATTTTCCATATGTTTGATAAATGTTTGGGCAAAATTAACATGCGTTGAAGTTGTTAATTTTATAATTGGTTGAATAAATCATAATGTTTCCTTTTTCTTTTAACTTAGCTAAACTTTGAAGGCTTGGCTTATTAAAGCATGTGCTTTATGGAATTAGTTTTTAACTATTCAGTATCCCTGTTTAAGGTGATATCTTAAGATTCCATTTCAGAGCATTCATACTGGTTGAGTTACAATGTTACATATCTAGCTAGGGTGATGCATTGATTTTCTTTTAGATGATAAATCCTGACCACAGTTCTAACTAATTTATCATAAGAAAAATAAAGGAAAATTTCTCAACCTGAAGCATTGTTCTGTATGCATATTCTAGGATGAAGTGCTATACTGGACTACAATATTAAAAATGTACTTTTGGAGTAATTGCTACAGTGGTAATTTGGAACATTAGTCCCTCGCAAGATTAAGCTCCCTTCGGGACTGTAATATTAACATTGTCTGGATATCAAATTTTAACTGAGACAAACGTCTATATATATATATATATATATATTCTTATAGCTGATTTTTAATCGGGTTGCAGGAGGTTTAGGGATAAAAAAGAAGCTGTGGAGCCTGAGGCAGATCCAGAAAGGGATCAGAGAACTGTTTTTGCATACCAGGTTGATGGGATGTCCCTTTATCAGCATGTTTCAAATTTCAGATCTTTGGAATATATTTATGACGATTGCCACTTTACTTTGACAATTACAGATGCCCTTAAAGGCAACAGAAAGAGATGTTTATGAATTCTTCTCAAAAGCTGGCAAGGTCAGTTGATTTTAACGTATCTACACTTTTTGATGCAATTTTTAAAGTTTATCTCTATCTTGCATTACTCTTGAAAGTGGGGAATGACTTTGGTTCCCATTATAACTGTTGGTATTATCTTATATCCAAATTTTAGTAGATTGATGTTATTCAATTTATGACTGAGAGTAACAAAGCTAAATAGATTGAGTGTTACAATCATAATAAAAGCATATTTTTAAGAGACATTTTGTTGCTGTGCAGTCATTCCACCTTCGCCTTCAGTTTTGAGTAGTAGTTACTTTCTTGTGTCTCAATATTCTGTACATATGTGGTGAGTGTAATTAATGATATTTTGAACACCCCGTTTAGGTGTTTGCATGCTTAGGGTGAATTTCCTACATCTTCCTCTATGATGTGATAATTCCTCTGTTCTGTGTAGTTCTAATATTCCCTATTTTTAGGTGAGGGATGTCCGTCTGATTATGGATAGGAACTCAAGACGGTCTAAAGGAGTTGGGTATGTCCTCTATTGCCAAATATTTTCTCATTTATATGCATGTGATATTGTGGTATTAGGATATCAACTTCCAAGAACCATGTTTAACTGTATTCTTAAATGGACTAGCATTGCGATTATGATGAGGGATGATGGGAATACCATGCACTCATGTTTAAACAATTCATGCTGCGTAATCAAGGTAGATGACATAATCCTGGTTTTCTTTTCGGTCCATTTCCCAGTTTTCTTCCTCTACATGTGCCATTCAGTGAGGGTTTCATTCTTATGCTGATGAGCCTTTCATTATTTTTGCCTCCCTTTATGAAATTGAAAGTCTCTTATGAAAGTTGTTGGGTTGTTTCTTGATTTGGTTGATGATCGATCTGTGTAGGAGGAAATTTTCATCTTCTATCTTTTCTCTTTTTCCTTTTTGGGAGGGGATGTGTAGTGGGTGTCTGTATGAGATACTTATGGATTTGGCATCTTAGCTTTTGGAATTAGTTGATGATTGATTTGCCATACTAAGCCAGCTTTAAGTTGAGTTTTTTCTTGGGATTTAATATGCACACTTGCACATATTTAAGTGAAGGGGATGAGTTTCTGGCCACCTAATCCACCCTCTCAGTGATTCCTGATGGTCTCACTATTCTTGTATGCTCTTCACTTATTCTCTGTTGATTGAATTATCTATGTATTATACGCTTTAGTTTTGTATTTTAATTATGACAGGCTAACATTTTCTTTACATGAGTCAGATACATCAAAAGAATCTCAGCTTGAGCTGTCTGCACTAGAGTTTTTGTTTCCCTACATCTCTTTGCTGTATGCTTTGTAAGTTTTGATTGCAACCAAGTGTATCTTGTAGTTCTGAAAACTTGATGCAAGTTCTTGATGAGGCTGCAGGTATATTGAATTTTATGATGCAATGTCAGTGCCGATGGCAATTGCTCTCTCTGGTCAACTGCTTCTTGGACAGCCTGTAATGGTCAAACCTTCTGAAGCTGAAAAGAACCTTGTTCAATCTAATGCTTCCACTGGAGCTGCAGGTGTGGCTGGACCATATGGAGCAGTAGACAGGAAACTGTATGTGGGGAACCTTCATTTCAACATGACAGAGGTTCAGCTGAGAGAGGTATGTGGTACTATTTTTAACCTTCCTGTTTCATTGGCTGGTGAGGATACATGTTTGTTAAGATCAGGAATGTGATTGCACAGAATTTTATTAAATACCTATAAGTTATTGAAATATACTCCTTTGAAACCTTACTAGTAGTTTTCTCGAAACTGGATTAGTGCATCAATAGTTTGTTGTTTGATTGTTATTAATTAAAATCTTGATTTGATAATGTGACATATTTGTTATTGTTGGTTTAGATTTTTGAGCCATTTGGTCCAGTGGAGCTCGTGCAACTACCTCTTGACCTGGAGACAGGACATTGCAAGGGTTTTGGTTTTGTTCAAGTTTGTCACTAACATAAATTACCTTGAAAAAGATTGTTTCCGAATCATAATACTGTTATTTATCCCTTTAAGTTGTTTTCATTCTTGGACAGTTTGCCCATCTTGAACATGCCAAAGCGGCTCAAAGCTTAAATGGAAAATTAGAGATTGCTGGTAGGACTATCAAGGTAGAAATGTTTCTGTCCATAGGTCTATGTTTCCCCCTTGCGGATGTTTGCTTTTGTTGACAATCACTTTTCTAGTCCTTTGGTTTGTAACTGATGCGGTTTATTGTGCACAGGTTTCATCTGTAACAGATCATGTTGGAAGCCAAGATACAAGTGCGAAATCTGCAGACTTTGATGATGACGAAGGTGGATTGGTAAGTTTAAACTTGTTATACAAAATATAGGAAAATTGGTTTCCAAAAGATGATTTATTAAAATCTTTATTGCATCATACCATATTGCAATTATATTTAATCTGAAGATACTAAAAATTGAGCTGGAGGGTTATTTTTTTCAAGTTGTTAGAGGCTTGACTGGCTGCAAGTTTATGCAATTATATTACGTCAATAACTAAAACAATTCTGTCTATAAATATTTGCAGATTGATGAAAATTTAATTACTATGTAATAGATAGGAGCATTGAAGTTTCAGCTGGTTTAGCATTCTTTTGCTCTTTTAATTAGTTAATAAATGCTTAGGAAGACATTTCTTCTGGGTGTAACATGATGATCCATGATGTCAAAAAAATACAACGAAAGTCTGGATGATAGACATGTTTTAATAGTTTCAATAGGTTTAGGTCAATTGGGGGTAATTACAACATTCTCTCCTCATTGGTCTGGTTCACAATCAGCCTTCTGCATCTTCTATTTCTGCCTCCTTTTTGTCTTTCTCTTCTTTCCAAAACCTCATTTTTGTTCTAATTGGTGTTGGGGGGAGGTGCTTTGTCATTCTCCCCCCCCCAAAAAAAAAAAAAATCTATGTTGAGATTTGTTGATGTTTTTTTTCCTAACAATAGTTTATCCTCCTGTCCACATTTTGTGCATTGCTCATGTACCATGTTTTTTGAATCCAGTCTTTAAATGCCCAATCTAGAGCATTGCTTATGCAGAAGCTAGATCGTTCTGGTATTGCCACAAGGTTCGTCTATAATTATTTCTTTTATATTTTGTTACCTTCTCCATTAACCTGACAAATTTCCAATGTTGCAGCATTGCAGGATCTATTGGTGTGCCCATTGCGAATGGGTCAGCTCCTGCTCAACAGGCTACTAGTTTGCCTAGTGCTTCAGGTGTAATGCCTGCAACAGCTCTCCCCACACAAATTATGCCTACCCCAGTGGTGGTAGAACCTGTTGGAATCCCTAGCGAGTGTCTACTATTGAAGAATATGTTTGATCCAACTGCTGAGGTCTGTGATTAACTGATTGTATTTCTACCATGTGCTGTTTCATTTCACAAGGTATTGATATTTAATATTACAATGCAGACGGAACCAGATTTTGATGTAGACATTAAGGAGGATGTAGAAGAAGAGTGCTCTAAATTTGGCCGGGTGAAGCATATTTATGTTGACAAGTAAGTTCATGAATGAGATGTGCTCATCCATAAACTATCATTAATACACACACACACAAACACACACATCTTCATTTGCACAAATGAACATGTGAGTTGCAATTACATAATTGGCTTGTATTGTATACAGAAGAAGTGCAGGTTTTGTGTATTTGCAGTTTGAAACAGTGGAAGCAGCAAGTGGTGCTCAACGTGCAATGCATATGCGATGGTTTGCACGTAGGTTGATTTCAGCTATCTACATGGTAATTCAGATTCCCCTTCTGTCTTTCTTTCTTTCTTGTCTTCAGAATTGCAAACTTAGCAAGTTTTGAATCTTGATTGGCTGTATTTGTTTGGTATCTTCCTGCAAAAGGCTTGGGGAATCCGTTGACTTGAACTTTAGGAACTTCTACAGTAGTAGAAGGATCACATAACTGATTGACAATATATAAGGGCCATTCATCCTTGCCGGATTACTAATAATCTTGTTATTTGATGACTTTTTATATAGCAGCTAGCCCATTACAAATTTGTAGCTTGTTAGAATAATGGGCGGCCTTATTTTTATTAGAAGTGAATTATCCTAGAACAGAGATGCCCCTTTCACTAACAATAGCTTCCTGGGTTGGTGAAATGAGAAAATACTAGCAGATGGATGCCATGTTGAAGTTATATTAATTATGTCACGTCTTGTTAGTCAACTTTTCTCATGGATAGGAATCTAAACGACTATGCTAAGAAATTGTTGTTTCTATTTTGCAGCAACCTCAGATATATGAAGCAAAGTTTAAAGGGGAAGCTTGAAAGTGCTTACAGGCATTGCTTGCGGCTTCTGATAGTAATCTGCATAATTTTCTCGTCATAGTTTTCGCAAATTGAGTTCTAGTTTATAGATTTTGGTCCATGAATTGTATTAGATGTATGATAACAGAAATTGTCATGCCCAGTTGCTTATATTTATAATTTATTATATCATCGTGCATCTCAAATGTATAACCCTTCTGCAACGCCTTTTCATCCTGTTTATATACATGGTTTAGACTTGTGATATTCTTCTTGTGCAAATGTGCTGTATTACGAAGTTCTAGTAAATTGTACCTCATAAAAGGGTGTAAATTGCATCCAAGTTATCTCCGTTCTTATTTTAGGGCTCTAGCTTGTTTGAGCTTTTAACTATCTTGATAAGAAGGAAAAAAGTAGAAAACTGTTATGCTACCTTATTGAAGAAGTTAGTGAATAGTGATAGAGGCCAAAGGGAAGATAGTGAAAAGGAGTGTGGATGACTCTTTAACAACTGTGATATCCATTGGTGATATTTGTGTGTCTAGTGTGTAGAGTGTTTTTTTTTACCTAGGTGTTTATATTTGCAAATGTGTTATCAAGGTAATATTCTTTTGTGTAATGGAACTATGCCAACAACTGACTTGTCATTTTCGGGATTTAATAATTATTTAAGTAACGTCTTACATTTAAAATACCGAAGTATGAAGTATAAAAAAAAAAATTCTTGTTTTTTATATTGGTTATGATAGAGGATTGTCTATGGTTTTTTTTTCTTTTGTCTTTTTGGACTGTCTCTATGGCTTTTTGAAACTGCACATTTTTGTAACCTAAGTTTTGATGGTGGCTTTGAGAGGAAACCTGGCCCAGGGCCGTAGATTGCAGTAGAAATTTTTTCTAAACGGTACTAGGTATTTTGGATTTCAAAGTTGGTTTTGGAATTTCAAGTCAAACTTCTGATTAGTTTCAAAAAATAGTACAGATTTTATTTTAATGAAAACAATATAGGAGAGATAATTCCAACAGTGACATGACAGAATTACAAAAGATCAGAATTACTTTATAAATTTTATGAATTTAATAATAAATAGACACTCACAAAACAATAATAATCTAATTACTATTACTTACATTAATAATTTATATTTATTAAATCAAATGATAATAAATAAAGAACAGAACATAAGTGTAGCTATTAAAATATTTACTATCACATTCTATAATAAAAATATGATATATAAATATTTTTTTATAATATAATATAATATTATTGACTTTTCTAAAAATAATTATGAAGTGTGGCCTTTTACTTCTTTCTGTCTTATTGTTTATGGTAGCATTGGAGGAGGAAGTGAAGGAGCGGGCTGCTCAGTGGGACCAGTCGGCGATGGACACAAAAGAGTAAGTGCTACGTTTGAAGCTTGGACTGGGTCCTGTCATGTTTGGTTGCCCAGAAAATCTGGGGAGAAAAGCGGATTTGGAGATGTTATTTTTTGGTTATTCGCATTTGGCCATCCACAAATTCTAACAATTTACCGGGGAGGAAGAGACAGAAATAAATTAAAAGAAAAAAGAAACAAAATTGCAAATTGAAAGAAACTCAACTATTAATGGGAAAATGCTTCAAAAAATCTAGGAGATTTATTATTTGACCGAGAAGCTACTTTTTCTAATATGCTTATATGCTCTGAATGTTGAGCAGTTGTCATGGACATTCGAGAAGGAAGAAACTAAGTTACAAACTCCAGCAATCTCCTGGTAGTAAGAAGAACCACAGCAGAAATATTGGGCTTTCTCATGAATGCGAACGTAACGCTAGAAGAAGAAGAAAAACGACCAACTCATTAACCGGATGCCACTTGTCAACATTTTTGGTCAAACCACCAGAGTTAATGTTAAGGAATAATAACCAATTTTTTCCAAAAGAAAATCTTCAAAAATTAAATTGAATTTCAATTTAAACACAAAAAATTACGATATACCAAAAAAAAAAAGTAAGTATTATTAAATTTTTTATTTAAAATTTTAAAATTTAAAAGCTACCTTAATCTAAAAATAAAAATTTTAAAATTACCAAAATGTCTTTTAATGTGATCTAAATTTTTTAAATAAACAAAATTATAAAAAAAAAAAAAATTAAAACTATCGACCTTTATTATAAAATAAAGTCCTGTTTTAGTGAGACCAGAAGTGAGCATAGGCCCATACATAAGCCCGATTTGATTAATTATTTGGCGGTCTCGTCGGCTAAAAGACCGCGACCACATAGTCCTACTCTCCAGGCAAATTCTTCTGGTTTGCATATATAAAATGGGGAATCCCACCCGCGAGGCCTTCGGGGGCTAAATTCAAATCAAAAGTTATATCCCCAAGCTAAGAAGAAACCACTGAGCGAGATATTAGAGGGAGTGAGTGGTAGCCTTCACCCAAACTTCAAAGATTCGCTTCCATCTTTGCTGACACACGGATAGTCAGACTCATTGTCAACTGTGAGAACAATTAGAACCCTAGCATGTTTTCATTTTTCCTTTCTTTTTTTTCTTCTATTTTTTTTTTTTTGGTATTGTATGAATTCTGATGTCGTGCAATGTCTTGTTTCATGTTTCTCCGAAATTTCACAACTTTATTGATGATTTGTTTCTGAAAATCGTTTTTTTCTTTTTTAATTCTGTTTTGGCGCTGGGAATAGATGGATAGGTATCAAAGGGTGGAGAAGCCGAAGGCAGAGACTCCTATAAACGAGAACGAGATACGCATCACCACTCAAGGCAGGATGAGGAATTATATTACCTATGCCACCACTCTCCTCCAGGTATTGTCCATCCTGTACATTTCTCACCCGTTCCCCCCACGTGTCCCGGAGACGAGACTCAGAAAGGACAGTTTTTCAAATATGTAAATATTAAAAATTTGCATGCAAAAATCTGACTTTATGGTCGAAGTTATTTTCTAGGGGCAACGAAAAGCAGCTTTCTCTGGGTTTTAGAATGCCGATGATGCTCTCTATCATTACCATTTATTCTAAATTATATGTGCTATTATTATCCTAATGAGCCATCATTTGATAAACGTTTCATGAAGAGAGAGAAAGGCCAGCGGGATCTGAATTTGTTGGATGCGCCCTAGCATTTAATTAACTTTATGACCATACAGTATCGGATACCGCGAGCTTGCTTTTGCTTGTTTTGAGACTTGTGTTGCTCGGAATAAGATTAAACTTAATACAACTTCTATTGCTAGATTGATTCTAAACTCTAGAAAACCAATCTAATGCAATATTTCTTCTGTTTGTCCTGTTAAACTACTACTTGGATTCATTTGTGAGTGTTACTGCCAAGTGTTTATCTGTTGATTATATTACTGTATCAATATTGAGAAATATAAAATGTCTCTCTCGATACCTGCGTTTTTGAGATAGGCGAAATTTCTTGTTAATCATTCTTTTCGTCGTGTGATTAGTTTACACAATTGGGTGGAAAATATTATTTATTTATTTAGCTTCATCTTCTAAGTGAAGAAAAATACATATAATTTCCTAAAATTATCTTACCAATAAGATAATCCTTTCTTTGTTATTTTTTATTTATTTTCCCTTTCTTCTTACCTATCACTCTCTCTGTATTGTCATATTTACTTTGCTTACTTAATCTGTTTACATTGTGTTTCTGCTAGTGCTAGAATTATCTCTTTTGCCATTTTTGATGTGTTTCCATACGTGCATGTATTACTCTATCTAGGATGAGCTGATCTTTAAGGGCTTCCTAATGTATTTATCAGTTGTCTATCTTACACTAGTAGTATTTTTTTGTAGGAGAAAGGGTCTGTTGAAATTGTTCTTAAAGCAATGGGCAGAGCTATCAATAAGACTGTAATGATCACTGAACTGATCAAGGTGGGAAGGCAGGCATCTTTGTGTGTATGTGTTAGTGTTTGCGTTTGTTTATCTTGCTTTGTCAGTGACCTGTTTTTTTGTTTCAGAGAAGGATTGTTGGTCTACATCAAAATACTGCAATTGGATCAACTGATATAACTGACACGTGGGAGCCACTAGAAGAAGGCCTTCTTCCGTATGGAACTGCTATATTTTTGTGATACCCTAATAGATAATTGATTTATGTGTCCATGGGAGTAACCTTTTTTGTTTTTTCATCCTCAGTTTGGAGACTACTCGCCATGTTTCAATGATCACAATTACTTTGTCAAAGAAACAGCTGGATACGTCATCCACAGGGTAAGAACTTGTTTAGTAATGTGTAACATTTGTTTCTCTGAATTTCTGATGTATCATTCTACGGATAGATATAATTGCAACTTAGCTTGAGAAGAACTTGCATAAGGACACTTTTTTTAAAATAAATATTTTCATTAATTTAGCCATAGATTATTTAATTATCATTTTCTCCTTGCTGTGATTGTGGAGTTACTGGTTCAAGATAACGTGATAATGATTTATTAACTGCTATGGTATTACTTTGTTTGAAAAAAATCACTGATGGTTTAATGTATCAGCCATATCTTACAACGGATGTCTACGAGAATATGACAACTTTATTGTCACACAAACTTATACAGTCTTTTAAATTGATAATTTAAGAGGTTTTTATCAAACCATGTTTGAGCCACTTATATGGATCTCATGAGGGTCAATAAAATTGGAACGACCTCCCCTGTATTAAATTGTAGCATAAACTTTTGTTTCTAAAATTATAGAGGCTCTCTTTTTTTAAAAGAAAAAAAATTATATGATGGCATGGGCCCCTTTTATATCTTGTTATAATTTGGAGGTTTGCCTTTTTATACAAACAAGGCAAGTCTGCAATTTTCATCAAACCTCTGGAGAGGTATATGTAATTTGCTCAACAAATTGTCTTGGTTATCATTTGACTTCTTCACACTTTGAATTTGTTACTCTAGTACTAGGTCAAGGACTAGATGCGATATAGTAGATAGTTGAAGTCAAGGAATAAAGTTAATGTCTGTCATGCTGATTCATATGTTGTTTATGCGCTCTAGTTGACTTTCATGCAGACATGTAAAAGGGTTGAGTTCACAACTTGATTCACTTCCAGTCTGCCAATTTTTGGTGCTTATAGATTTGTACTTTTGTTTTCTAATTGTTGGTTTCCAGCATTCGATTTTCAGTGTGTTTCAATCTGCATAAATTTTAACGTTAAGTCATAATTTACAACTTTTGACTTTGTCTACTGCTTTATCTAAGAATTTAAGTTTAGTCATCAATCTCTTTGTTAACAAATCATTTGTGCATCTGCTCATCTCTGTTAACAAAAAAAGGTGTTTTATTTTCCTGTAATCTTTCCATTTTTGGTGGGTTGTTGCTTCGATTAGTTTTATGTGCATGACTTATTAAACCAAAATTGAGAAAAGAAAAAAACTGAAAGCAGTAGTCTGTCTAAGATCCTTACTACTTTCTTGTGTGTTTCTTGATTATCTTCACTATTGCCACAATTTCAAGTATTTTGTCATATGCAGATACCAACCTCCTCTCCCAGTTGATCAAGTAAAACCTTTAAATGAATACGAAGAGGAAGGTGACATAATTGTTCATTGTTTACATTTCAATAGACTTGTTTTGCTAGTATGACTTGAGTTACTATAAATTTCTAATACAGAGGCCTCACCACTGGTGCGAGGAAGGGGACGCGGTCGTGGAAGGGGCAGGGGTAGAGGTATTTCAAATGAATTTGTTTACTTGATCATTGTAGTTGGCTGTAGTATAGAGTGACGGAAAATTGCCTTGTCATACTTCTTATCTTTTATTATTCAAGTGGCTAAGATTACTTGTAAGTACTTGATCTTTTTTGCTTGCTTAGGAAATTACAATGGACCTATGGATTATAATGGAGATGGTTGGGATGGTGGACATGGCTATGGTGGCAGAGGGCGTGGCCGCACAAGGGGTCGTGCTTTCCGGGGCCGAGGACGTGGCTATGGTGGTCAGTCAGTTGGTTATTATGACTATGGTGAATATGATGCACCACCTCCCCCACGTGGTAAGCTTGCATGTCCGTGAAATCTAGTTTTCCAGAGAATAAAGATAACTTGTTACTCAAAATTGCTGCTGTACTTTTATTTGATGTAATTTTGATTGAGGCCAGGTGAGCTTTGGCATAGTGAATAGATTTGTGTTTGTTTTTGAAGTTAAACTCTTGTATTTTGTAGTGTTTTTTGCATTAAATAATGTTTTTTTTAGAACAGGTTGGAGAAGGGACAGTAATGAATTTACCTTATCTAAATTCACCGACTGTTTTTCCTTCTCTGTAATTCCTTTCTTGTTCCTTGTATTGCCTTTTGTATCTGCTTTTAAGGGTTCACATCCCACGAGCTCCTTGAGTGAACATGGTAGTAATTCTTGTCATTTGAAGGTTTTCCAGGCCGTGGTCGTGGGAGGGGAAGGGGTCGTGGACGAGGTCGTAATTTAAGATCGGATGGAGCAGGCCGGGGTGCAGCTGCTTGATCAAACTGATGTTGGTTATTATCATGTATATGTTCATATAGAAGATGGTTGCCCCCTTTGCTTTGTTCCTTGTGAGATGTGCTTATATTTTGGTATAATCTGAAATGTGTTGCAGTCATAGTCCTTGCAGTTTTGTCTTCCTAGTTCTTTTCCTTTTCCTTTGTAACCTCAGTTTTTTAGTTTTGACCAAGTTCAGTAGGTTGTGGGTTAGGTATATTTCCTTTGTTTTATAGAAAAATTTTTAATATCAGAATTGTATAATTTTATATATTAATATGGATTATAGTAGTAAATTCTTTCTATAATTGCTTCAATGGATGTTGAATTGCATTGCTATACTTTCTCGAACTACTTTTAACAGGAGTGATGGCACGACGACTCCAACTCCCTATACCAACATCCTCCACAAAAGAGTCAGATTTCACTGTTCTTGAGCTCTGGTATTTGAGTCTCTGCCGTGCTAAACTTGCAAGGATGAAACAGAAATTTGATTTCTAGCGGTATGTTTAGTTCATTGCCTGATGGTCAAATATACGCATTTTTGGGTTGTTTGTTCTTGGTCTATGGTTTATGGTCCTATGCTTGGATTGCTCATTTCGTTTGCCACATTTGCTAATTAGTAATTACCAGCATTAAAGTCATTGCCATTTATCCCCCTTTGTCACGCTGTTAGAAAAATCTTAGTCACTCGGATACCCGTCATAGTCTAGCAGAATGTGAAAAATAACCGGGGGTACATCATCCATGTATGTAATTGGACACAGCCCTTGGATTGTTTTTGGTCCAAATTACGAATAGATCATGGAATTAGATACTGAAGCTTTCTAGACTTTGGCCGACGGTGAGATGACAGATACTATACGCAATTCTTCTATTTGGATTGCCTTATTAATCATTCAAATAATTGATATAAAACAATATTCAATTATGTAATATCGATCAATAATATATTAGGATTTGGCAGGGTTTTACAACATAATCATATTTGAAACTCGAAAAGGAAGATGATCAAACAAACTTTGAATGCAAAAGTCAAGTCTACGGATACAGAGATATGAAGCCTTGGAACTGGTTCGTAGTTGAAAACGTATAGTATCTCGTGTTTAATGTTATGAACTGTTTAATTAAAAGTGTCAATATGAAACGTTATAGAATGCCATTTCCAAGTGTACACGAATGGTGGTTAGAATGTTAATGTTGATTTGAGTTTTGGTAGTTAAATTGTGACACTATTTCGTTTCACTTCACAAGTACAAGCGTTATATTGTAAATGTTCAAAAGCGTAAGACATGGAAATTGTGCTCGGCGAGAGAATAGAAATGGTACATACCTCTAGTCTTCACGTTGCCTAAACAAGCCCTATTCCATTGCTGCTGAATCGCCGCCATGTCCGACTCCTTCATATTACTGTGAGTTTTACGTGAAGAAGGCGCTTCTGCCATTGGAATCCCCTCTCTCCTGTTTCTTTATTGACAAGGTTTTGGGTCCTATTTGTTTGGCTTCCAGAGAGAGAAACTAGTAGGTTGCTTCTACGAAGATGGCTAGGCTAGCTATTTTATATATACGCTTACACTATTATTTATTGCATCCCAATCATCCTGTTTCTCTTTTTCTTTACAGAAATAAATGTTAGCCATTGGATTGAGCCAACACTACACTGGGCATGACTGATGAATTCAAGAATCGAGTATGAAATGATTCGATTGATTTCTTTTGTGGACTACACCTGCTTTGACTGATGAACCGTAGGGTCCACGTTGGTTGTTGTGTTACACTCCAGCCGTCCGATCAAGGGACTTCACTTTGCCCTTCCTTCATCTAAAGGGTCAGACTTGTTAAGAGACCAAGTTGTTTTCACCAATAAGCTCCTGTTTTTTTGGCTGCTTGCCATACAGACTAAGGAAAGAAAAGTTGATAAAGATAAAAGCACATGTCACTTTGCTTTTATTTTTCCTTTCCTTGGGTATAGTTGAAGCCGGCCTTCCGACCACCTAAATTTAGCTTTTTAAACAAAAATCAATTTCTACTTCCAAAGAAATAATCTTATTTGATATCTTGAAATTTAAAATTGTACCATATTTTACACTGATTTAGTTCTTAGAATATATATATATATATATATATATATATAATATGTTTGTTGTGTGTTTGATCTGCGATTAGTGTAATTAAAAGCCAAAAACAATATATCATAGCCATTAATTTGGTAAAGTAGTAACAACAAATAACAATAATCACTTTAAATGGCAATCAAAATAAAAAATGACTAGGGTGTCTTGGACATTTATGGAGATAAATGCATTAGCAGAGCAAAAGTTAAAAGGGTTCAATGAGGATTAGTAATATATACTGTTAATAGTAATATTGCAAATATGGACACCCGAGGTCAGAGTAGGAAGATGTAGAAACTTACTATAAATACAGAATTATGTGTGGTTTGAAAAAAGGGTAGGAAATAGTTCAAATTAATTTACATAATTTCCATTAATCTAATTATCCGGGAATATTGAGTTATATCTGCAAATATATATGAGCAAGAAGACATGTTCTGTTGAACTGTTTTGATATTTTCAAATTAGGAGCGTTAGGGTATCATAAACTCATAATCATGAGAGCCATTGAGGCAGCTTTGTTCTGCAGAACTTCACCAGCTCAGAGAGGAGGTTGAAAGGATGGTTACATAATATATACAAACAGCAAATAGAAATTTGCAATAAGAATAGCTCAGTAGTGGAGTACTCCCCTAGAGTGCAGTGCCGGGGCTCGTACTTCAACAGCTGTAGTCTATATATAGAGTAACCAAAATATATACAGGTGAAGGTGCAAGAGGATCCTTCTGTTACTACGTCTTCATGGCTTCCTAGCTGCACAGATATTGCCATTATTTACACTTTGCTTCCAAACCACTAGAAGTCATGCACTGTTGAGGATGGTCCCAAACGCCATGACAGAACCCTCTATTTAGATATTAATCAAGTCTCTCTTTCCGCATAAAAAAGCATCCAATTGAACGCAGGAAACATAAATATATTAACTGATCTCAATGCACAGAAATTCACTTAAATTTACCATTAAATGAAATCATCATTACTTAGCCTAATTAATCGCTTGGGTGATGGTTTTGAAAAGGATAACTAAAAAGCTTCATCATGAATCTAAACCAACCTCAAGTATCATTGATAACAAAGCTTAACTAAGAAATTAATTACTGCCGCCTTCACCTTATTTGATAGATTAAACCCCGATACTGTTTTTATATGTCTTCAAGCCTTCATCTTTCTTCCGTTTCCTCCAGCATTAATGGGTCTTGTCCTCGTGTATATATTCACAAGAGACCGATATCTCCGCTGCTTCTTTGGCCGAAGAACCTCGTCTTTTCCGAAAATCTCTTCGATTTTTGCTGAAGTTGTACTGCCTAGGCTCTGATCAACTTCTTCATCCGCACTTCGGTTGTTGTTGTTGTTGTTATCTTCGTCGCTGAGCTGCATAAGCTGCTGAGCGGCTGCCACGTCCGACTCGGTCAAGTCATTCCGGGTTTTACCTGAAGAAGCCGCTTCTGCCATTGGTTCAACAAGTCGAAGAAAGAGAGGAATGAACCGCTCAAGCTTTGGCTCTTGCTCTTCTGTATTTGGCGTAGAGCGTGTTTTGAGGGTACGTGTTGTGTTGTACGAGTTTTATTTGAGATGAGACATGAAAAGAAGAAACAGCAAGGTTGGTTCTATGAAGATAGCAGGAAGGTCAGTCCGCATTTATATATGCCCTTCATTTATTATTTTATTTTATTTTTTTAATTACTACTTTAAAAATGAATTGGTAACCGTTGGATTGACACAAGGGACCCATTTAATGAAACAGCATGCAATCTAAAAGGATCTATAATCCATTAACAAATCTTTGTCTTTCTTACCTCACATTCTTAGTAATCTCATATAAATACAAAAACGTTTATTTATTTATTGTTTTGATATAAATGCAAACACAATTCTTTATTTGCGTTGCTGTCGGATGTCAAAAAACGCTCGAGACATTGAATATTAGACATGATTGTGTGGTCCTACCAAGTTGACCCAAGTCAGGAAATCAACTTCCATGGATGGGAGGGTCCACCTTGCTAGAAAACTGCATTCCAGCCCTCTGATTCGTGGGGGGTTTGATCCACTTTTGGCATCGTCAAATTAATAGGCTCCTCTATTTTTAGCTGCCGTTCACATTTCTCTTGCAGTTGCAGAGATGGCGGGCTCAAGCCCTCATGAATCATCTTGAAATTTAAACATACACGAATATCTCACACTATAAATATTCTGTTGACTTTTACTCAAATTTATAGTACCCGACTATCTTGAGCTAAGTCAGATGGCACATTTGGCCCATCCCCAGTTCTTTACCACATAGAGAAAAGGGAGAAAAAGGAGATTACTCTCATTTTGGGATGGCAAGTGATGTGATGCAAGGATGTGTCCTTCTTAACTGAAACTAATTTTCAAATTCATATTGATAATTTGCAGTCAGATTTTAACCAAAGTGCCAATTCAGAGTTTTCTCCTATTATTATTCTTTTGCTTTCTTCGAAGTTTTCTACAGTTTCTTTTTTATATATTAAACAAAAAAGGAAAGGTAAAAGAGCTCAACTTTATTTGATTGGGTTCCAAGAGTTTGAATAAACGGATTTTCTTAATGTAAGGGTAATTGGGTATTAATTAATTTTTATTTCTAAACAAGGAACTTAGTTAACTATACCTTTAGATTTTTCTGACGCGCTTTCGCATGACATTAAGGTACGTACAGTTGGTTGTTCAAGTTACACGAGTTGGAATTAAGGATCCAAGCATAGTGTGTATATTGTTCACATTTTCACTGCATTGCCATTTATTACTTTTACTTTGACTAGTCAATACAAATTAATATTCCAGAAGTACTTTTGAATTGACTTGAAACAACACGAGGAAAAATATGCCTACTTGGAGGACTTCGTTCACAATTTCACAAACTGCCTTTCATAAAAAAACAAAAATAAATGAAGACTCGCAAAGATCTAACTAACAATTTTTGTGGCCATCGCACCAAGAAAAAAAGAAACAGAAACTGCGAAGATTAGTTACCACAATTTGCTATGCTATTATTGTGTATCAAGAAGCTCAATCCTACAAATTTGAATGAACTGAAAGAAATCAACATGCCACGCTTCGGCCAATAATATACCTTCCATTAAGTTCACTGTGCTAGGCATCGGATCTAGCAACAACATTCTGCAGCAGAATAAAAAGTAGAAAAGTGCGCCTGAGGAACAAGAATATCCATAGTTGTTGGTATTACAGATGAGGAAGATACATGCCCAAGTCTCCAAGGTTTAAACAAGAACCATACCTTAAAATATGACAACTAATTCTGGAGACTGCGGATCCCTCATTTTGAGGCGGGAATAATTTATCATTCAATGCTCTCTCATCATATAAGAATACATAAAACGGGAAAAAGAATAACACTAAAACCCACAGAAAATGTAATGAAAGAATAAATGGAAAAACCCCTATTACAGGTAACAATGTGTCAGCCTCCCGGGAGGCCCTTCCTCTTTATCTACACACCCCAAAAATACAACTTCCATCCAAAAATTAGTGCAATGTTACCGCGCTTGTTGTATCAAGTGAATTACTTCTTCCACAATGCAACCAAATGTAGCTGAACACCGCCTTCAGCCTTTTATTCATGACTCTTCACAATTCAATCCACAAACTTCTAACACAGGGCCATCTCTAGACACAAATGGGTTAATTCGAACCCACATCAGAGTCAAGATGGAGGCCAGCAGGATTGACCACACCAACACGATGGTCGGCATCCGATCTTGTTTTCCCAGTAACCCCTTGAGGAATGGGTAGAGATGGATGATGACCCAGAGGGCAAAGAATAACCTACCAAACAGAGGGCCCCATGAGTCATACCCATTGTTTATGGCATCTGAGACCCCAACAACAACCCCAACGATATTTATGATCAACAAGGTAGTTGGAGGAATTAATAGTGATGTCCACTTGAAGATATAGAGCTCTGAGAATTCTCCATCATCAGCTCCTTTCGAGGTAACAGTGAAATTTGTGTTGACACCAGCCAAAACCTTCAATAAACCCTGGAAAAGGGCAAAAAGATGTGAAGAAACACCTCCAATAACCCAAAACTGTTCATTCCTCCACCAATCATCTATACCAACACCACCCCACTGCATCTCAAGGATACTAGTTGCTGCAATGGATATGAAGAGGGCCATGAACACAAGACTGGCGTAGTTGCTTATCTGCATAGTAATATATAAAACTCTGTCAATAGTTGAAGTGATATCCAACAGCTTGAATAGTCTCAGGGAAATGCCATATAACTAATTCATTTTTTAGGGGAAGAAACTGTCAACAAAAAAGCATTTGCAACTTCTGCCATAAAAAATGCCACAGAAACAATGTCATTGATCATTAAAAGGAGAGAGTCAAAGCCACAGCCACAAGTGCCTAAAAAAACCATTTTTATTATAGTATTTAAACATAGCAAGCATTTTTCATCCCCGAGAATAGAGTGAAAGCTTACCAAAAGGGCAAAACTAATACAAAACATTCAAATATTGAATAAAACCAAGAATTTAACCAATCTATTTCACATGTATAAATCAAATTTTAAAAAAGCTAAGTACCTCATGTTCTGGTCTCTTAGTTCTTTGGTTGTCACAAGGGGATTTAAAAGCAATTTCTTTCTTTTTAACAAAATAAATACTGAACAGAAGCATACCTCAGGCACTATAAACTTTCCAGTGAGAAGACATATGGCTGGTAGAGTACAGTAAACAAGCAATGGGAGGGAAGTCCAAGGATATACGACTGAATTTATATAAGAAAATCTCTCCAGCCAGTTCAACCCGCCACCATAGCCATACCAGATTGGACAATGTCTGCTCAAGAAAATCTCAACAGATCCAAGGGCCCACCGAAGAACCTGGTGTAGACGATCTGAAAGGTTGATAGGAGCTGACCCTTTAAATGCAGGCCGCTTAGGGATGCAATACACAGATCGCCAACCATGGCAATGCATTTTAAATCCAGTCAAGATATCCTCTGTGACAGAACCATATATCCAACCAACCTGGTAATGATCAATAAATTTTTATGAGCACACCAAGGAAATGATTTTTAAGAACAAGAAAGTGATGGTTTATTAAAAATCAATAACATTGTTCTTCACTCTTTAGTACTTACTTCTTTACCCCACTCAGTTTTGTCTTCATAACCACAGCTGATGACTTGGATAGCTTCTTTTAAAAGAGATGCAGGACTCACATCCGGTGGAACTCCCCCATTTTCCAGAAGGGTGGAGGCTACGAACACTGGAGACTGACCAAACCTTTTCTCCAATTTCATTTGAGTCAAATTGGATGACTTCTCATCGTTAAATCCTGCAAAAGAAACTCCATCTAGTATAACTATCTAGGAAATTTCTTAACACAAAATGTTTTGATTGTAATGACAGCCATTATGATCCTAAACCCTCACCTTCAATTCCCTCCTCAATATTTTCAAGTGCGTGTATCTGCTTTGATGCTTCCCCATGCTTCACCTTCTTCTTTGTCTCTTTTTTGGACTTTGCATTCTTTTTATTTCTACGGCTACAGCATGGGCAGAACCACTTTGGCCAACAGTTACACGTTTTGCTAGGACGCTTCTTCTTGGCAGGTGCATCATATCCATAAAGTGCTTGCCTTCTGAAAACACACCCAGTTCCAACATAAATTGGTCCTTGTAAGCCATCCAATCCTTTCATGTTGATCTGATTTCAATTGGAAAATTAGTACTTTCCATGATAAAAAGGTAAAAAGAAAAGTACCTAAACAATTAAAGCAACAGGAAATCTAACACTTACATCAAAAAATACAACATTTCGGTTCGAGTATCTATCGTGGCGATCAATCCCATCAAATCGTTGAGGGAATTGTACATAGCAAACTTTCTTCCCAGATTGAGGGTCCATCATAAAACACATAGCTTCTCTTAGTGCCTTGCTATTGTTAATATAGTGATCACAATCGACATTCAGAAGATAAGGTGCATTTGAGATAATTGCTGACACTCGTACCTTCAAATATTGTTATTACAGGAACACATCATCAAGGGAAATGGATCATCGATTGAACCTGGTTGAAAATGAAAGTAACTTAATACTTACCAGAGAATTCATTGCCCCAGCCTTTTTGTGGTGATCAAACCCTGGCCTCTTTTCTCGAGAAACATAAACCAAGCGAGGTAACTCATTTCCTTCAACATCAAGAACACCATCCTGACCAAGAAAGACCTGATAAAAAAAAATAGAATGTTAATTTCATTTCCAGCTTCAGAGGCCAGTGCAGTGTGGCAAAAAGAATTCAAATCCTCTTATCAAATAAGGTGGCTTAAGCAAATCTAATTGCAAAGCACTTATGATGAATTAAAAAAATGCAAGTCAGTTTGGACTTTCAAGCAAGGGATTTCATAAGAAAACGGCCTTAACAGCCACCAGACCCTCTCTGAGTGTTTCCTAGAAACAAAATCTTCATGATTAAACAAAATCCAAGAAAAGAATATGTTACCAACATTTCACCAGAAGCTAAGAATTATAACAAATCTTCATATGAATATATACACACACACATGTATATATAACAACTTTTTGTGCCATCCTGCATGGTCCATCCATCCTCAGGAACTTTGTGTGTCTTCAAAAAAGATATAACAACTTACCTGAATCATGCCAGGATGATCTCTCACATTATTTCCAGGCCAAGGAGTCCCATCCTGCATGGTCCATCCATCCTCAGGAACTTTTTGTGCTGTTGCTACCAAACTGTTTATCCTCACCTTGAATTCTTCATATTCCCTCTGTAACACCAAGAGGAAAAATAGATCATCATGAGTGTCGAATGTATTCCTCTCATTTGCAAACTTTAAATAACAAGAAACAATTTATTTAGAAATAAAAGAGAAAAGTTTGAAACCTTCATTGCTCTCCTTTCCCTGACAAATGCTGGATGTACTTTATTTTTCAGATAATCTATCTTCTGATTAAAATACCATTCTGGGGCCCGCGGCTCAACATTGTATTTCTTACAAAAAGGGACCCATTTTCTAGCAAATTCAGATGTCTCAGAAAGTGCTTCAAAAGTAAGCATGGCAGCACCATCATCTGAGACATAGCATGCAACTTTATCAACTGGATAATCAACCGCGAGGATTGAAAGAACAGTATTTGCTGTTATTAGTGGAGGTTCTTTCATGGGATCAACTGTACTGACAAAGATGTCTACACTGGACAACTCAGATGGCTTCCCTTCTTTTTCATACCTGCAGCCAAGTGAGAAGCCAATACTGAGACAGCATACGAAGAATTTGAGCATGAAAAAATAGAACATATGCTAGGCATATTAATATTAAGGCATAATTAAAAATGAGGAAATAGAAAACACTAGATGAAGTGGCCTCAAATACCTAAGTGATAGCCGATCAAGGTATGTTTCCCGCTTTATTGGGTACCATTTTGGAAACTGATCCATTATCCACGATACAGCAAACCATATTTCACATATGACTGATGTCAACCACAGGCCATATGCATCATTAACTGGGTGGAGAATTCTATAATGGAAAAAAAGCCCAAGAACTATAAGGCGGAGTAGTATAATCATTCTGTATGGATTTATCTTGCTTGAAGAGATTGGTAGCTTCCGTGAAAGTGGCTGCCTGCCTTCATCCATCCTGATAGAGTACATAGAGAAAATCTTATTAACAGACAAATAAAATAAATAAAAAGAAAAATATGGCAGAGAATTAGAGAAATAAAATCATTTTCATTCAATTTAACATTTAAAGATCCAATTACAACACGTAACAACTAACCAAGCAATAACAAGTTACGAAGATAAAACATACGCATGCAACAAAAACTATAGATTGGTTAAACAGGTACAAGTGAATGTTTGAGTCTTAAGTCTGTATGAGATAAAAAGGTTTTGCCTCAATGTTATAGGGAAATATTTTTGTTGTTTCCACTCCAATCATGAAGCAGAAGTATAATTTAGAAAAACAATGGGGAGAAAGATAGAATGTTAACTTAGACACTTACATGGGCAAGTCAGGGTCCTCCAACTCATCTCTGTCAAAGTTTCCCCCATTGTTATTTCCTTCGTGCTTGACCACCTGAAGTTTGTCAGTCTGCCTTTTCTTCCAATCTTCCATCCGGTCTTTCCATGCCACACTTCCATACCCATACACTGCAAGGTCTTTCTTTGGAACCATAGGTCTGGGTTGTACTATGACAACAAAAGTACGAGGGTCACAATTTTAACTCATAATGTGAAATGTAGTCATGCAAAAAGGAACAATTTTATAAGACTTACAAGGAACAGATGGATCAGTATAAGGCATGGGATGGACTCTGTTTCCGTGATTCATATATGGGGGAATAATTAGAGCATGTCTATCAGAAGATATTTCAGAATCCTATCAAGAAGAAAAACAGTATTATGGAGCTATCATCAATACCAGTGCACATTAATGCTCACTTTGAAGGAAAAACATGACACTTCAAAAGGACAAGTCACAGATTTACCTCCTCCCCATATGTCAAGAGAGGGATTTCAGAATTGAGAGGAGAGGATTCATGTTCCAAATTTGTGGGCATTCCAGGAGTATTAGAATTAGAACCACGACCAGTGTTAAGTCGCCCAGAAAGCATTGATTCTGAAATGAATTGTGGGCCCAAATCATCAGGGTTCCCATAATCAAACTCATTGTCCAAGTCATCAATGTCATCCTCATCGTCATCACCCTCAACCCTTGGACTACCTGCAGTGAACTCATTGGTTAAAGAACATAGATAACATGCGTACGTACAAAAGTCAAAGAGAAAAAAAATTACAATAACAATCTCACCTTTGATGCGCTTGTATCTGGTCTTACACTGTGGGCATGCCTGATTTCCCTCTCTTCTCTCATATTCATAGCAAGGCCGACAAACAGGGAAAGCACATTCATTGCAAGCAACAAAGGGCTCCCCATCCACTGTAATTTCTATCTCATCTCCGCAAATCTGACATATTTGTCCACTTAATTCTTGGACAGACTTAATCTGTAAAGAACCAACCCAAAAAAATAAGAAAGAAAGAAAGTGTCACTGGCACCTGATTTTCAAATGTAACTTCAAGCAAATTAAATGATATAACATGCCAAAAAATCTCTGCATTAAAAAAAATTCTACCCTTTGACAAAATTATAAATCCAAACACTACCTTTGTTGCACAGATGATCATGAAAGGAAGACAGAGAAAGAGACAAAACCATTTGCATGCTCCAAATTGATATTTTCTATGTGAATCACGAGCAAATCATAAATGACAAACAAATCTAATTTCCTTCGGATTGAGCCGACATCCGTTACAGTCGTCATTCAGCACAAAGAATCTCCATTCCAAAGTCGAGTTTTTCATCTCATAGCACCATTTGTGACAAAATAATGGCAACTGCTCCTCCCTTTCCAAATAACTAATCTTGTAATTATACGGGGAAAATAAACATAATTCCAGAAATGGTTAGTCATTGTCCAGCTCACGACACTCCAGAAGGGTCAAACCGTACCACAACCAGTTTTAATCTGACGTTTACCTCCAAGAGAAACCAAAAAATTTAAGCTCTAATATTAACGAGCAGAAGGTCACAAGCTATCCATAATGGCCTATTTTTTCGGGACAAAATAATACTTAAAAATGCAAAATTGACAGGAGAAATGGGCCTCCTAGCTATCAAAATGGATCAACCCCCCTCTCAACTATAACATGAACAACAAGGTAAGCACAGAAGCTTCCTCAAAATACATAATTATTTCCGGGATGTCGTTCCCATTGTAGAAAAATCACAGGTACAAGCATGCCTAATTGAAGACAATATGACCATCAATAAACAAAAAACTGAAAACGAAAAGGTTTCTAATTTTCGTGTATATCAATACAGATCAAAAGAAAAGATAGTAGGAACAAAATCCTTAAAACCCTAATTTGCTATTTTCCAACAAACCAAAATGGGAAAAAGACTGAGATGCAAATGGGTATCGCAACATCAGCAGAGGAATCACAATGAGGGGTTCCAAGGTAGCTTACCCGTCCATTCTCATCTGCATTGATCAGCACGAACTCGTTCCTGTTGTGAGAACCAGCGATGAGTCGTCCACCGGTGTGCATCACTAATAGTTTCTTGATTCAACAAGTTCAGGTCCTCAAATCAAGAAGCCCCAACTCAAAGACCAATAGTCTTCTGAGGCTGCTCCCACCAGTCGCTCAGAAGATCCGATTTTGCAATGGAGAATGTCCAGTACAGCAAGCATCACAAGAAAGCCAAAACCCCCATAAAATGCAACTGGGTCGAAAATGACTGTTTTTTTTTATCGAAGTTATAGCAGAAAAAAGTCTGTGGGGGTGCTTCTATATTGATTCATTCACAAGCCAAGTCTCCACTGTGACCCAGCTGGTCCTAATCTCTGGCGAAGTTGAGAGAGAGAGAAACAACAAGTACAAAGAGATAGAGGGCTGTGGGAGTGTGTGGAAATGAAGACGCGTAAGGGAGGAGATACAAAGAAAAGAGAGACACAGACAGAGAGATCGAGAAATAATGGAAGAGATTAAAAAAGGAAAAAGGGAAATGAAAAAAATACAGCAAATTTCGTAAGTGATGTGGGTGGGGCCCAGATGATGGTGGTGGCGCTGGGCTGTGCCCCCACCGGAGTTTGGTGAAAAAACTTTTCCCGAGTCGTATTAAAACTTGAAAATGAAAATTGTGGGTAATTTTTGTTAGCTGAGAAATTTTTTTACTTTCGTCGGCAGGGTCTAAATGATGGGTTTTCTGTGGTCTTATTGTATGAATTGGAAAACCCTTTTGAGTGACTCAGTTTCTCAGTCCTCCAGGGTTTGGGAGGGTAAGCAGATTAGCGGAGAAACTGCAAGTACGGGGAGGGAAATGGAGAGAAACGAGAGAAGATAGGAACTGGGAAGTAGGATCTGCTCACGCGGCGTAGATTATGTCTTTAAACAGTAAACACACACTCTATTTTCTCTCTCTACACTCTACTCATTACTCATTTCAGTACTGTACTATGTATTTGGTAAATACTAAATTCCATTTTCTTTTTTCTTTTTTTAGTTTATGCGTTGCTTTATTTTCTTGCCATCAAGTAAAAGATGGCTGTGCCCTTGCATCCTCTGTTTTATCGTCATTTAATCCATGGTTTTCTTTTTTCCGTGTACAAATATTAAAAAAGAGGACAAAAGTTCATAAAAATAAAAGTCTTGACCCGATAACAAAAGAAAGGAATTTATGTTAAATGAAAATTTAAATTAATAACAAAATTTATTTAAATACAACTTTGATAAATATCTATATATGGGAATTTTTTTTTTTAAAAAAAAGAAATGACAAAAAATTTACTGGTATATATTCATATACTGAATTTTGTTAATTTAATCTTAATAATAGGTAATTTTAACATCGTTGTGGGAAATATTATGTTAAAAAACTTCAAGGTCATTAGAACTAAATTGTTACATATTATCAGGTGTATGTCAGGGAAAAAAAAAGAAAAGGAAATATCATTTCGTTTAGATATTAATTTATCTATTTTTTTATATTTTTAGGAAATTAAAATAGGTATACACTAACAAACCATTGACCCAAACATAGATATTTTTCACGCAAAGAAAATCAAAATTAAGCATGCCAATAGTTATTCTATTCCACAGTGTGTGTAAATTAGATAAATGAAAATATAGAGGTGCGGTGGGTGCGTGAGAAGATTCCTTTATTAAAAAATAAATAATGATCGGCTGATAAGAATATTAATTAATTAATTAATTAATTACCACTTGCCAAAAAATTATCGGAGAGAGAGGTTATGATTTAAAATGAAGTTTTTTTTTTTTTGAAAAAAAGAATTGTTAGAAATTTTTAGAAGAAAAATAATAAAAATAAACTCATAACATCGAGTTTTTTAGATTTATTATTAAAAGCATAAATATTACTTTTGCATAAAACTCGAATTCTTTCAAATAGTAGTAGGAAGGCACGGGAGCTACGGAAAAATAAAACAAAGAGAGACATACATCCAAAGTCAGAAGTTTAGATGACATGTGCACAAGGTGATAGAAACGCTTCAACAAACACGATCACATGGTGCTAATTTTAAACCAAAAATAAGATATTCATTTCAGAATTTTGCACGATCCAAAAAAATATCAATTGAATTAGGGCGTGAGAAAGGAGGCAGGGAGGGTGGTTATTCATTGAATTTGGGGGTCCACTTTTTCTTTATTCTGAAACCAAATGACGTGAGCTGCCCAACCTCTTCCATAATTATTACTCCATTTCTCTACTCCCCCTCCCTTCAAAACAATTCACTCTGCCAGCATTCTTCACCCGTTTCTCCCCATTCAAACGCCACGCCCACCACTATTATTTTCCGAACCAAATAAATAAATCTTATAGAGAAGTTTTTCATAAAATTATTTGATGAAAAATCTGAATTATAATCAAAACGTGCTGCGTCAATGCATTTTGTCGACCATTGTTTTCTGCTTTTTCTAGTTTTTTTTTTTTTTGTGATCTGTTTTCTTATTTCTATTAAAATAATTGCTATGACTTTTATGCCACATGGGCATCCACTGTCGGTGGGAATACTTTTTTGAATATATATTTATTAAAATTAAAAGAAGAAGAGGAAGAAGAAGAAGTATTTTTCCTTATTTTATGAAAGCTTGTCCATGCATGATGACACTTGGGAACAACTGTGATTGTGATTTGCCTTTGATTACATTCGTGATTGCACAAGTATTTAATAATCATATAGTTTGATCGTATTGAATAGTCTTCTTTTATATAAACTCCAATCCCATATAAATATATTTAAAAAAAAAAGTAAGTTAACAAAGAAAAAAGCCCATTGAAAATAATAATAATAATAATATTCTTCCTCCACATGGAACATTATTCTGTCAATTACTGTTCTGTTCAATGTATTCCTGGAAACATCCATGACCTTGCGGACATTAACAGCTTTTTGACACCACACGTAATTCTTGGATGCCATTTTTTATTCCATCTATCTTCAAATCTGATTGGAATTATATAAAATTATTTGAAATTATAATTCATCCAAATTAGATTTGAATGTGTATTTCCTTTAACAGAAGTTATAATAAAATAAATCCATATTTAAAAAAATATATATTTGTATATGTTAATGATGAAATAAAAGTAATTTTTTTCCTAAATTCAAAAAAAAAAAATCAACATGAAATGTGAAGTAATTGAAGCATCCGTATTAATTCCCTGGACGAAACTTTTGCTTTTCTCGTACAGAAAAAAAAAAAAAAAAAGGCAATCTAGTTCAACAAACAAGAGAATAAAAGTTATTATAATAATATTAGTTTTTTTTTTTTTTTTGCCGAAGAAAGTAATGACTAGGAATTTGCGAGGGCTTTGCTTGCGGATGTACGATATGGGTTGGACGCTGTATTTAGAATTAGAAGGGACCTGAAAAATACGGTGAAGCGAAGTAGCATGTTAATCGAAAAGGCATTTGGGTTTATTACGTTAAGAAGGCAACGTAATAAAGAAAGAGCACGCTCATTGCTAGGGTTTGCCGCGGTGTCTGTGTTTCTAATGGCAACATGCCACGTTTAAAGCACGTGAGGCAAGGCCCTTAGGTTAGAAGCCGTGTGGGCGCAAAGGCCCCACTCTGTCCTCGACATCATTTGTGCGGGACCCAGTCAACCAAGAGGACACAGCTGGCCATCTAATTTTTTTTTTAATTGGTTTGAACAGCTGGCCATCTAATAAATCTTCATTTCGCATTATTTATCAATTTAATTAAAAATTTATAATTTAACCTGCTTTTTTAAAAAAATAATAATTTAAATTTCCTTTTGTATCACTGGTATCCTTTGATTTAATTTTTGGTAATATAATTTATATTGTTAAAGTTTTTTTATAGTGTTATATATATTTTATTTTTATTAATAATTAAATGATAATTTTTTATTAATATATACGTGGTGAAGTGTGGAGTACAGTTGTTGAGGAAGAGAAAAATGTGGACGGCAATGTAGAGGGGCAAAGAGATATTGAAGTTTGACGAGTTGAATGAGCGATGGGGTACGAGCAGGACAAAAGCAGTTACAGCTTAGTGCCAGTTCACTCCCAACTTCGCGTACCTCTGACCTTCCTTTTTTCTTCGGGGCGTGCTCTGCATCTATTCTCTTCCTAGTTACTACTCCTCTTCGGTTTCTGCTTCGTCCTTTCGGCTTTCTTTTCCCTCCTACTCAATTTTTTTACACAACAAAAAAAATCATATATTTTTTTTGTAATAATTAAATTTATTAAAAAAATTAATTATTATTATTTTATTAAATTGAATCTGTCAACATGTTTATAAGCATACATATTAAGTCATTCTCATTCTGTTTTTTTTTTCCTATTGAAAAGAAAGTGTCGGTGCGCTCTCTCTCTCTCGTTTGTCTTTTTATGCTTTATAAAATATCCGAATTTGAGTTGCTCGCTTTTTTATTATTGTGATAGGAAAGCACATTGAACTAAACAAGTATATGGGTTCTACTCCACAAGAAGCAAAGGGTCCATTCTCTATTATAATAATATGAGGGAACATTTACCCCCTGTGCGCATTCAAGAAGGGGTTCTGTAAAAACCCCACCAAAGTAAGTATTTGTATATTTAACATTTTACGAAATTCTGAAATATTCATCCTCTGCTTAAGAGTTACGCCAACATTATGTAGCAAATACGTATGGGACATGCCGACAAAGGGTAGGTAGCCCTAACCCCATCGAGGTTGTAGTTGTACAGGTGCCGGCGATATAGTGTAATTAAGCACAATGCGTCAATACACGATCGACAAATGCAAAGTATAATTTTCCCGTGTTTTCGGAGCGATGGATAAACTTCGCCAAAAAGAGATTGATGTAAACCCATTTTTTTTTTATTATGATTAATTTTACTCACCAGATACAATCATGATGATGATAATGACAACAACTACCGCTATTGTTATGGTTATAATTGGAAGCCAATTGTATAATGAAGGGAATCTCCAAAGCGGCCTTAACAGAACAGTAATCATAATGCCAATATTGACTTTATAAGCTGATTATATCGACGACTCGAAGAGGCACAATCGTAATTTTGACCGCTCAATTACACATTTCGGCCGGCAGCAAACTGAACAACTGACTTCGTGTGCATGCAAACAACATCATGAATACCAGCCCGAGCCCAACCCACATGCGGGTCTCCGGCCCATTTACTCTACAAAACACATAATATTGAAAGAGTAATGCTACCACCTCCCCAACATTTACCAACGACATGCTCTTGAGGGTTTGTTGATTGAAGCTAATCTTTTGATTATTTTCTTAGTAACTGTCAACGGTTGCTACAATGAGGACGAGCTTAGTTGCTTTTATATTTTATAGTATATAATATTAAGGTATAGGATGTTTTTTGAGATTTTTATAATGTGAAATTCCCATTTGTAAGGCTTAACAAATTAAGACATCGTCATGGTAGTACTGATTGTATCACTATTTAGACTCTTCAAGATGTTTCGCAATAGCTCCCTTGCTGTGATTTAGCGAAGATAACATCCAAATTCACGTCATCTGTATTTTACTAAAATAATTCTCCATTAGTAGACTAATTAATTCAAGACATTAAAACAACTCCAACACGTAGCTAATCATGCATGTAGTCAGTTTTTAAAAATGTTTCATTCATTTTCTAGTTTAAATATGATTCCCCAAACTGGGGATCTCTCTTCCAATCCCTGATACATTTCATTTCGGCTCCACCAATATTTTATTTCCATTTTAGCCGCTAATATTGGGAGAGGTGTCATATGGCGTAAGATATGAAAATAAAATAAAATAAAAAATCATCCAACTGAACGAGATGCTCAGTCTATTATAATAAAACTAAGCAATAAAGCTGCAGAAAACAAAGTTTATTCCTCTCTTCGGGATAAAAGTTCGCATTTTATACATTTTCTATTCATTCCTAAAATACTCTGACATCTGGGTCTTGATTAAAGAGAGGACAAAGCGGAAGTTATCGTTTACTCTACTTTGATAAGGAGTTTGCCACATCGATCACAAAGCGATACTTCACGTCAGATTTGGCAAGCCTTTCCATGGCAGTGTTAATTTGGTCCATCTTAATCAGCTCAATATCTGCAGTTATATTGTGCTTTCCACAAAAGTCAAGCATTTCCTGTGTCTCTTTCATCCCTCCAATGTCACTTCCCCCTACAAGCTTCCGTGCTGCATGCATGACATAAGATAATGTCAGAAATTTCTTTTACCAGAACCATATGGACTACCAGATATTGTGGACCTATGGGAAGTTCAAGCGAGATTAAAACCACCACTGGAAAAGTTTCCTTTAAGATGTGCAGAGTTGGAGACTTATTCTTGGTTTAGAACATCACCAAGAAAATTGAATATCAAGGACATCTTCTTATAACAAAACCAGTTTCCATATGCTTATATATGATGTCATTTTGGAATGTTGGACATGTCACGGTTTAAAATTAGTGATTCATTATGCTGCTGATGAACGGTTAACACTCCAAATTAACGAGTATGCTAAAATCCTGTTACTTTCACCTTAAGCTGTTGAAGGGAACATACTAAGAGTATTGATGGCTTACCTGCAACTAAAGGAAAGATAGGCAGCTCTAACGGCTTCTCAGGCAACCCCACAGTGATCAGTTTCCCATTCAGCTTCAGTAGACCAAGCAATGGAACCAGGGAATGAACTGCAGAAATTGTGTCTATGATGAAGTCCATGGTTCCCATAGCTTCCTGCAAAATACATGCCCAAAAATACAAGGGGATTAGAAACTATCCAATAGCCATGCAGTGCAATCTGGATAGTTTTCTGCAGAGTCACTCCTGAATATTTGGTTATATGCAAGCCATTTTTTTCCAGCTCACTAATTCCTATGTGACAGCAATCTGGATAGTTTGCAAAAGGTTTTAAGTTCAATTCCCTGTACTACCATGTAGTAATAAGAAAATTAGAAATAAACTGAAATATGAAGTAACAGTAAATTTGTCAAAACTCAAAACCATTATAACCAAGATGAAAAATTTTCTTTTGACCTTCTTCTAGCATTACGTCTCATTTACCTTCATTTTTGCAGGGTCAGTAGAAACAAGGAAAGAATCAGCCCCGAGTTTGTTAATGGCCTCAGCTTCCTTTTTCGGAGTGCTGCTAATGACAGTAACTTTCAGCCCAAAGGCCTTGCCGAATTTCACTGCAACATGACCTAGCCCACCAAGCCCTGCTACTCCCAAATGTTTACCAGGATCCGTCATTCCATAATATTTCATCGGACTGTACACAGTAATCCCAGCACAGAGAAGTGGAGCACCAGCATCGAGGGGTAAGTTCTCAGGAAATCTGAGTACAAACCGCTGGTGAACAACCACAAAATCAGAATAGCCACCATAGGTTCTTGTCCCATCAAAGCCAGGAGTGTTATAGGTAAATACAACCCGACGACAGTAATTCTCCAGGTCCTGCTGGCAAGTATCACATGTCTTGCAGGAGTCTACTATGACACCAACTCCAACTTTATCGCCCACATTGAATTTGTTCACATTATTCCCAGTTTGTGTCACAACACCAACAATTTCATGACTGCAAAATACAAAATTATGCAAATTTCAGCGCGGGGCAAAACTCCATGACGTCCCTATAAAGTTTGATCTTCATCAGAAATATTGCTCTGTCCAGTATTTACTGTCGTTGCACAAATGCATACAAACTCAAAACTATTATAATGACTACGGGGAATAAGAAACTTTTAAAGATTTTAAGTAAAGTCATCTAGTTTCAAGAAAAAAACCGAGTGTGTCATGTTCAAGCAGATATGGGTTCCAATAACACTTGTGTTACGTATGCTTTGAGAGACAAGCACAAGAAAAAAATGAAATATGATAACATATGAAGGTGGGAGCCAGCCAAGTCAATATTTTAAATTAAAAACCATAGTTACTCGCAAAAGCTATCCATAAAATATTGATTCGAAAGAAAGCAGATAATGAATATAGCTGGGAACAACCAATCCAAATTATGTCCTAATTCAACTGCAACAAAATATAAATTAAAGCCAAAATATGTTAATTAATACTGACGAAGAACAAGTAAAATATTAAAATCAGGACACATTACGAACAGTAACCCTTTTGGCGTTAAAAGTGAGAGGTTGAGCAACTAACACACACCTTTAAATCATCAGAAAAAAGGTGTCATTTCGGTTTGACAAAGATGCACTGATTAGGGGCATGACAAAATCCATTTATGAGTAAGAAATCATGAGATCGAAATCCAATTGCCTCAGCCATATTAGATAACATGTTTCCGCGAAAAGTCAGAGACAGTGTGTCACACCACATTGAATAATGTCAGATTATATATTGTAATCTCCCTTTTATTCAACAATACAGTAACATGAATAAACAAATATGTAAAAAAAGGGATCATACCCAGGAACAACGGGGTAAGTTGTGAAACCCCATTCGTTCTTAATAGTATGCAGATCCGAATGGCAAACCCCGCAAAAAAGAATTTTCAGCGCAACATCATCAGCCCCAATTTCCCTGCAAAATTGCAATATGGGTGATGAATTTGCCCATTGTTGTAGATACAACAATATTGAAAACTGGAAGTGATAAAACAGAAGATAGGGGGAAAAGAAAACCTTCTAGAGAACGGAAAGGGAGAAAGAAGCCCAGAAGTATCCCTCGCAGCCCAACCAAAAGCCTTTTGTGGGTGCTCGCTTTCAGGTGATTTCGCCATACTCTCCTTCCTCTTCACTCGCACTCTTTGTGGCCGAGCAATTTCTAGGCCATGAGCAGGGTATTAATCTCAATCCAGACTCCGACGGATAACATATATTTAATTTATTACTATTATTATTATTTGATAATATATGATTCTGTTTTCATGGTTGCATATACTTTTTCAAGCGTTACTCACACATAAATTAGTTCCTGTTTTTGTGGCCAAAAATTCCTTTTTTTTTGTAAGTGTACAAAAAATTCTGCCTATATATCTGAAAAGTAAAATGAGACAGTTGGAATTACAAATGTGGTTATAAATGAGTTGTTGATTGGAGGAATTTAATATATCATCCCCTGCATGGCATGGCTTGCAATGGCAGGTACGCCATTTATGACTGCCTTATGGGAGGAAGATGATTACATTATTTCTCATTAAATAAATGTCATTTTGAATTTTGAAATACTGAATGGCAGGTTGCTCCTTCGTTGCCTAACGACGGAGAAGATGGGGGCCAACAATTCAAAAAGGAGGAGGCAGAAGCAAGGTACAGTGTGTGAATAAAAAAGCTCCACGTGCTCGAGTCTGGGTGAAGGGAAAAATGCTGATGGGTCCTTAAATTTGTCGTTCTTTTGTTTTTTTTTTGGGGGGGGGGGGGGGATAATTCTGGAAGCATATTAAAGGAGAATTGGCCGGTGCAAAATAAATAAAAATTTCATGGGCTTTGTTAATGGGGCTGATATTAATGGGTTTCAACGCATGCAATTTGGGCCCACATGATCTGATCTTGAAGTCTGCTAGTGTTCAAATGGTTGACAGGAGGAACCAGGAACCTCCTGATGGGCTTGGGGTAATGGATGCTAGGAGTCAACTTGAATCAATGGCGGAAGACTCTTGCCCCACTGTTAACGTCGCTACTTAGTAACGAGGTGCATGATTGCGATGTAGAGGACATGCAGCTAGTTCGAATGGGTTTTCTCTTTCTTCGACTCAATTTTTATGATGAAGAAGATGATATTGGGTAATTAAAATAGTGAGACGCTTAACAAAATGATTAAGCTAGAAGTTCAAAAAAGTAGGGTAGCCTTAATTCATATGGCACTAAGTGTGACAATGAAATTGAATAATTAGATAGACTTAGTAAGCTGACTTTGATAACGATTCACATTGACCCACGTAAAGTCCAATTTCAATAAATTTGAGTATTATATGATATTAGATTATATAGTTACTTAAACCAAATTCAAAACTAATATTGAATTGTAAAATTTGGAAAATAAGTTGCTTAATTATATGTATTATTAAGGTACTAAATTTCGTTTCAAAGTACTATTTCAATAATTTTAAAAATGAAAACATTTCGAAATGTTTTAAAAATTTTGAATAAACAGAAGATTTTTTTTTAAATATTTTAAATAATTTTAAATAATATTTTTTTAATTTTAAAAGATTTTAACATAATATTAATGACATAAATATATAAAATTAATTCGAATTAATATCTATAATTGAATAGTAAGTAAATATGCTGTTACAGTAAGAATTCCGACTCAAATCCTAACAGCATTTAATAATAATCTCTCTCTACCATTATTCTATCTCCATCTTCAGATATCTTCTTATCTATTTATTTTTTAATATTTATTTTTATTATTTTTATAGTTTATTCTTTAAAATAAAGATAATGAAGAAAATAATGTCATAAAAATAAAGGAGGAGAGTAAAAAGTTAATAAAGATGTTGTGATTTGTAAAAAATAATAATTTAGTGTTGGATGTAATATAATGTTACTTTTATCTACTTTTAAATTGTTAACTTTTTTATTTTTTAAATTAATTTAGTATTTTTTTATTAAAACAATTTGAAATAAAAATATTTTTATTAAAATTTATATTAAAATAAAAATATTTTTATCAAAATATTTTAAAATATAATAATTTTAATTAAAATAATATAATTTTTTAATAAATATTTTATTTTATTTCGATAATTTTATTTTATATTAATAATTTAAAAAATAAAAATATTTTAATCGTATTCACACAAAAAAATTTAATTTTTTTGATAGAATTTAATATTTAAAAAATTGAAGGCTAATCATCACAGTGGGTTTGTGGGCTAATGGAAGAGTATGGAATTGGGGGGAGGTGCGTCCGGGGGTTGACACTTGACGCTGGGCATGCTCCCGTGCCTGCAGTAACTTTTTATTAATCTATTTTGTTTTATTTTGATTGGTTATTGGAGGGAGCAAGATCCTACCTGGACGGACATGCCTTTGACTCACAGCCCAAATCCATTCATCTCCCACTGCCCACAGCAACCATAAAAAAAACCCAGCAAACTCCGAGGCAGAAAGGGAGAGAGAGGCACTCCCAAAAATGGTCACCATTCTTCCGTCCACACTGTACATACGCGCATCCCAGATTTGATAACAAATAATAATAATACGGAAGAGTTTCGGTTTAGAATATAGTTGCTTCTATTCCTATCATTCACGAAGCTTCTCATATTTGTTGCCTATTCTTTCCTGGAAAATTTTGATATTCTCTCGGAGTGTGAACCGGATCTGTGTGCGTGATTTCCAGCTCCCGAGTCCATAACTCAGATCTATGCTCTTTTCGCATTCGGATTTCATTTCCTTTGGTCTGTAATGATTGTCGCTTTCATTGCTCCCCTCTTTTCGATTTTAGAGGGGAAACTCCTCTCGGATTATTAATCTACGCGCTTAGATTTCATATTTGGAGTTGAAATTTTTATTGGATATGGACTTGGGCGATTTCCGATCCATATTGGAGACTGCAGGCGTCGACGTGTGGACGTTCATCGACACCGCAATCACCGTTGCTTCCTTGGATTACAGCAATGATTTGAAGCATCGCAGGGATGGAATCGTTGAGCGCCTCTATGCGGCCACTGCAGCTCCTATATCCTGTCGGAACTGCGAACCCAATCATACCAGGTCTAATGGCCGCGGAATCAGCGCTCCAATCGAGAAACAAAGCAGTCCTTCGGACGAAAGACGTGCTTCGCCTGCAACGCCGCAATCCCTTGGTAAAGACGAGGAGGTCGACCCCTATGGAGGCTTGTTCGACGATGAGCAGAAGAAGATTCTCGAGATTAAAGAGCAGCTTGAAGACCCTAGCCAGGTCCTGTTTCGTCGGTTCTTTTTCCTATTGTAGTATTGTTACTCTCAAATATTCATTTTTTGACTGATTAGTGGCTTGGAAATGATTTGTCGTTACTTTCTTATTGAGTTGCTTCTCATTACTTATATCATCAGTCTGAAGAATCATTGGTGGAGTTGCTACAAAATCTTGCAGACATGGATATTACATTCCAAGCACTGAAGGTAACTACTAATTGGAACGAATTTTCCTCTTGTATGATTTCATTGATACTCTTACTTTACTGGTCTGATTTCTGTAGGAGACTGACATCGGGAGGCATGTAAATCGTTTGCGAAAGAATTCATCCAATGATGTTCGGAAATTGGTGAAGCTCCTTGTCAGGTTTTGGAAGAGCCAATAATTAGTACAAATGTTGATATTTGTTTGTGCATAACTTCAGTTCGTGAACGCCGCAGACGTTTTAAGTTTTTTACGGGAGTTAACTTCAGCTCTCTGTGTCCAGGAAATGGAAGGATATTGTGGATGAATGGGTGAAGATAAATCAACCAGGAGAGCACACTTCTCTCATGGGTAATCTTAAGCTTCTTTCGGAAAATTTGTGAGAGTAAGTAGAAATTAGAGAATTCACACTGAATTAAAAATGGTAACTGATATTGTTGGCAGCTGATGGAGACTCGCCTCAGCAGAAAAACCCCCAAAACGGGCATCATCAGGTGGAAGAAATCTCTTTTCTATCTGATGCTTTTCCCTGGGAAAGAGGACGAAAAATGCTTTTCTGTGGCTTTCTAATATTCCATTCCTTTTGCAGATTCCTGATTTTGCATACTCACCTAATCCACACAGTGAGTATAGTATCTGATTCAAAGTTTCTTTCATTCGTCTTTTGTATCCTGCTGTTTGCAAATGATTGATGTGTTTCTTGTCCATACAGATGGGAGTTCTGGGTCAGACCGGAACAATTTCGAAGCTGAACCAAGACCAAAAACCATTCCTCGAAAAGAAGCTCCACCAAAACCAGCTTCGTCAGTTCACATTCCTGCTTCTGCTCCTCAAAATGTACGAATATAAATTATAACCATTTTGGAGTTTCTGACTCTAAACGTGGCTGCTAAACGGAGGATGAAAATAAAAATTTGGAGATTGTGCTCTTAAAACATAGGAACTTAAAAGCGAAATGCACTAATTATCGAGTTTAGCTTAGTTGAGTATAGCTTATGTTAGATCAGTTTTCGGAAAATGCAGGAGCTGAAGCAGAATTGTCATGATTTTCTTGTTAAACTTGCCTAGTGTAAGTGATCCTGACACATGTTTGAATGATTGCAGAGACAGAGAGAACAGAGAGATATAAATTTTGACGCGGAGAGACTTGCTTCGGCAAGAAGACGGCTTCAAGAGAACTACAAAGAGGCTGAAAATGGTGGAAATATAGTTGCTATTTTTCTTTTCTTTTTTTTCTTTCTCTTCCCTTGTTAGCTCAATAGTATTCCTTTGGTAAATCTAATGCTGACTGATAAATTTTCTGTGCCTGTGCGGGGGTATATAGCCAAAAAGCAAAGAACGATTCAGGTGATGGATATCCATGAGCTACCAAAACCCAAGAATGCCTTCTTTGGAAAGAACAAAGGCAGCGGCGGTTCTCAGGGAAGGCACTGGTGATATATGTAGTTGACAAACTACGTGTAAACAGCCTTGTGGGTGATGCCGGAAAATCTTAAACCGGTTGAGCCCTGTACCATTTTGTCCCCTCCAAGATGAAAACCCTTTTTCTTTTGTTATGATTATTATTTACCTAATTAATAACAAGAATCATTGAAAACGAATTTGAATTTTCGGATCTAGATATTTCATTTTAAAAAAGGTTTCATTCTAAATTGAAGTTTTGTTTTGTTTTGTTTTTGTGTTGGCTAAAATGTCCCTTACGGACGGAGGACATGATTTCGTGAAAGAGATGGGTGCGTGGGGAGAATGATTTTTAACATTTAAATAATTGAAGTTCTGGGTTAAAGCAGAGGATAATGGCTGCTTTGCTCGGAGGACTGGGTTTTTGTGTTTTTTCTCAAACCGAACAAAGGTCAGTCAGAAGTATAGTCGTACAGAGACGATAAGGTAAGAAGGGGCGCGTGGTCGGATCGGTGGGAGTTCGGTTGGCGCTGATATGAATCGCCCCGGCCGAATATTTGAAGCAAACGGTTGTTATTCCTTGTTCATGAGCGTGCCACGCGGCCCTTGCGCTGAGGATTTTTTCCTTTTTTTTCGGTTGCTCCCCTCTCTTGGTGCCATTCATACAATCTAAAGAAAATAATATTTGCAATTTGCAAATCAAATATTTGTTTTTGTTGGTTTTTCAGTTATTTTCATTCGATACTAGCATTGTAAAATTAATATTTTTTAGACTTTATTGTGACTAAGAGACTTTTTAATGGAACAGGACCAACAAGTGTGTTCAGACAAATTTATGCATGGAGTGCCCTGGTAATCTTGGATTCGGTAACTCGAAGAAGACCATAGCAGACTAAAGAGGAAGAGGATCTTGTAAATAGAAGCTTCAAGAAAGGTAAAAGCTAACACTATAGAAGAAGAATCCATGGACGATATTATGGGGGAAAAAGAAGACTGCTGCAACTCAGAGAGTTCTTTACTTTCGCCTGCAGAAATAGATACTAGAGGGGATATTAAGGTGAACCAAGTGGAAGCCCTTACCAACACGGGCAGCTCGAATCCAGGACGTACAGAGGATAATAAAAAAAACCATTGGGAAGGAAATAGGGAGCAACGGGAACACTACCATAACCTGGAAATTCATATAGGGACAAACTAATAGGGTTTAATGGAATTGCTAATAAACAAACTTAGAGAAAGACACGTATGACTAATTTTTGGAAGAGGAATATGAGAACGAGGACTTGGAAGATGAAAGATGGGTATATTCCAATGGTGGAAATTTCAAGTGAGGAAATAAGAGGTTACTACAAGCCATAGAGAAAATATCTTATCCTTGAACTTATAGGAAGAAGGATTAGGTTCAAATATCTGAAGGATAGATTATTTAAGCTATGAAAATAACTAAAGGATATATAACTTAAGTTTTGGCATTCTGTAGGAAGTTTCAAGTTTATTGATATTGAAAATAATTATTACCTGGCCAATTTTACCAACTCAAAGGATTATCAATTTGTTCTTTATTGTGGTACAAAGATGGAGATCAAATTTAAGATCACTTGAAGACAATTTCAAAAAAGTGGATTAGGATACCTTAGCTGCCATTGAATACTAAAATAACTACTTTTTATGAAGATTAGAAGACAGAGTAAGCAAGACTATAAAGACTGACAATCACACATTGAAAAAGTTAAACTCTAAATGTCACGGTCTCAAATGATGGAACACATGACCGGCACGGCATAAGGGTTTTCCCCTAGTTGCAAGCCTAACACATAGCATGCACAAACATCCAGTACACAATCCAGAGTACATAATAAATATAACTGGCCATATATGCCACATCCAATATAAGAAAAATATTGTATCTATATATATATATATATATCTCATGAATCCAACATCTGTGATTCAATTTGGCCCATGGCCTCATAATATTCATGTGATTCAACTTGGCCCAAGGCCTCATAATACCAACATTGTTGTAAAATATAAAACCGTTTTCCAAACAACACATCAAAATACGCAAGAAAGCGAGAATCCTGCCTGTATGTTCACGGAGATATACTAGACATAATTAATCTAAACAATCATTACAACAAAGCCTTGCCCAAACTGGGGCTCACCAATGCTAACTCAGCCTCCTATGGGACTGTAGCTGGATCAGTGTTTCTTTGACTATCTGTGGGGAGAAAACAGAAGAGGGGTGATATTACCACATCTTAGTGAATGGATAAATCATACTATAACAGAAATAGGGCAAACCAAGTACGAGTGTTTCGCAATGGGTTTAATAATTGAAATATTAAGCATTTAACCATAATTTATTAAAAGAATGCTAAACAGTTCAAATGTATGTTCAAAAGATAAAACAGGATTAAATCAATAATCGTAAGCAAATCAATTATGCATGGTAAGTAATAAATGAAGATATTTATGCAATAATAATGATGAATGAGTTTGTTAGAAATATTTAATCTTTAAGAAAAATGCATCAGTTTATTGGAGGTCTTTCCTAACAGATCTATTATCTCCCCCAAGCACACAGCAAGGGTAGGGTAATCACTGTAGGCGTAGACATAAGTCCACCCTAAATTTCCCCAAGCACATAGCAATGGGTATGGCAATCACTGTAGGCGAAGACATAAGTCAACCCTAAATCCCTGTGTCTTAGGCAGTCATATGCCCGTCACAGTATCCTAGGCCGAAGCCTTAACATGATCATGGTGCACCAGGGCTAGCACTACCTGCGGCTAGCTAACAGTGATCTAAAAGGGTCCCTCCAATAGAAAACATTTGAAATATGCTATTCAAAGAGTTTAAAGTAAAACATTTCAATAACTTTACAATAAAGTTATAATTCTCCATCTAGCTCCTTTCATGCATAAAATTCCGTTCTAAAATATATCTCATCCATGAATTCCCATGGAGACCTTTATCATCATAAACTTTCCCTTTAAACATATCGTCCGTAGACGTCACATAGATGCTCATCATGCATCAAATCATTTCATGGCTAACTTAGTTCATTTCTATGACTAAGTTCGCATTTCTATAAATCTAGCTCAAATGGAGAATTATCAGCCTAGATGCTTGCCCTGCATACCTAGAGTTCAACTAGGATTTAAATTTATAATTTCTAACATGGTTGGAATATATTGGTTTCCAAATCGGTAAAACAATTTAGCATACATTTCAGCTAGTTAAAATCATACGAGAGAGTTATAAATCAAATTCTTAAAACATGCGCTATAGTATGAAAAACCCACTCACCTTACTAGGAGTCCAACAACGAGAATTTCACCTCGTGACGGCTCAAAAATCTAGAAAACATAGACATAACATGAAAATTAGAAAATTCTAAAGTCACTATTCACGCCGGAAAAGACTATTCACTCGCCGAAAACACTATTCATGCCGAAACCTAAAAACCCTATATTCGAGCATAGAAACTAATTCTAAGACTATCTATGGGAAGAAATTCGGTAAAAACGAAGCCTAAAACGCGATTAGACGGGATTTTACCTTGGAGGTTACTGTTCACGCGATTTTCCGGCGACAATCCGGCAGTTTTCCGGCGAAACTAATCGGTGGGTTTTGAAGTACTCGTTGCCACGAGTCTAATGGTACCGTGGTAGCTCGAATTGGTTGGCTGGATTGTGAGATATTGTAGAGAGAAGGCAGAGGAAATTTTTAGAGAGAGAGAGAAATGCAGAGTCAGAAGGCAGGAGAAAATGAGGGAGAAGGGAGGGGAAAACGCATTAAAACAGCCAGAAGCACGGCCTGGCCGTGTCCTGGAGCACGGCCGTGCTTCGTGGCTACAGTGCACCGTGATTTTCGCCAAATTTGACAAAATGTCCAACATTAAAGTTGTAGCCCTTTCTCTTAGCTTTCCATAGCCACTTGAATCACCTAATTTGGAGTTCATATGAGAGAGTTATGCATAAAATAGTGAGCAAATGTCTAAACCACACTGTACTTCGAGTTTTGCCTTTTATCACTATCATAATCACGGAATTAGCAAACGTGTCCAACATCAAAGTTGTAGATATATGTCTTAGCTTTCCACAGAACTTGGAATCACTTAATTTGGATTTCATATGAGAGATTTATGCTTATATGAGTGAAGATAGGTCAGAAAAAGAGTCAAAAACGCTTTAAAATTTTACATTGTTCTTAACTTTCTTTGTTGCAAATGATTTGTACTTAACTTTCGAAGGTTTTATTAGTTGATGGTTATTACATTTAGTTGAGGGTTATTACATTCTACCCTCCTTATAAGAAATTCGGTCCCCGAATTTTACTAACAACATGAAAAACATAAGACTACTCTTGGAACAGCAGTGGATACTTCTTTCTCATGATGTCCTTTACTTCCCACGTAGCTTCCTCTTTGGAATGATTCTGCCAAATCACCTTCACTGTAGGGATATTCTTAGATCTCAACTTTTTCACTTGTCTATCAACAATGGCCACGGGTTTCTCTTTATAGGCCAACTTGTCATCCAAAAAGATTTCTTGCGGTTGAATCACATGAGATGGGTTGGGTAGATACTTCCTCAATATCGAGACATGGAAGACTGGATGCACTTCACTCAATCCAGGTGGTAGGGCTAGGCGGTATGCCACTGCTCCTACCCTATTCAGGAATTCAAAGGGTCTAATATAACTTGGGCTTAACTTCCCTTTCTTACCAAACCGCGAGATTCCCTTCATGGGTGAAACTCTGAGGAACACGTGATCGCCTAGAGAAAACTCCAACTCCCGACGCCTATGGTCCACATAAGCCTTCTGACGACTTTGTGCAGTTAAAAGTTGTTCCCTTATCAGCTTGACCTTCTCTATGGTATCTTACACCAAGTCTAGCCCTAGCAACTTGGCTTCTCCAACTGCAAACCATCCAACGGGAGATCGGCATCTTCTCCCATAAAGAGCTTCAAAAGGTGCCCTCTGAATACTGGCTTAATAACTGTTGTTGTATACAAACTCAGTTAGTGGCAAGTATCCTTCCCGACTGCCACCAAAGTCCAAAATACATGCTCTAAGCATATCCTTCAGAATTTGAATCGTGCGTTCTGACTGGCCATCTGTTTGGGGATGAAAAGCGGTGCTTAGATCCAACCTCGTCCCCAAAGCTTCTTGAAAAGCTTTCCAAAACCTTGTCGTAAATTGTGGACTTCGGTCATATATGATGGATACAGGGACTCCATGCAATCTGATGATCTCAAGCAGAGACAGGCTTGCATACTGAGCAGCCGCACTAAAGGTAGTCTTCACTGGTAATAAGTGGGATGACTTGGTCATTCGATCCACTATTACCCATACTGAGTCATAACCCTTAAGGGTCCTTGGTAACCCTGTAACGAAATCCATAATGATCCTTTCCCACTTCCACTTCGGTATCTCAATCTTTTGGTGCAAACCGGTAGGCTTCTGGTGTTCAGCTTTCACTTGCTGATAAACCAAGTACTGAGCCATAAAAGCTGCTACATCCTTCTTCATCCCACTCCACCAATACAAGTCCTTGAGATCACTGTACATCTTATTTGTTCCTGGGTGGATAGTATAGGCTGATTGATGTGCCTCCTCTAAAATCTGCTTCCTCAAAAGAGTGATTTTTCCATATCATCTTTACTGTAAATATTTCTTTTGACTGTAACGTCTTTACTTGTCTGTCCATACTGATTGTTCCTCTTAGGTTAAATCTTTCTGTAACTGAATCTATGGACACTGTATAACATGTGTAGAATTAGGTAACTATTTCCATAGTATAGACACATGAAAAACTGGATAAACATTATCCAATGTAGGTGGTAAAACCAAACAATAAGCCATTGAACTGATCCTATCAAGAATTCAAATAATTCTATTTACCGAGAGGGTAACTTCCCTTTTTATTTTCAAAACCTCATTACCTCTTCTATGGGTGAGTTCTTCAAGAATATATATATATATAGTCACCAACTAATACTTTCTCGTGCTCAACATTCATAATCCTTATAAGCTTTTGACTTGTATTGAGTTTCCCGTATATTCTTTTTAATCAAATTCACTTAATCAATAACATCTTATAATAAATCTAACTCCACTGAGTCATTTAACAGAACATTTTTAACACCTCTTACATAAGGCTTACATCTTCTAATATCATTTTATTATAAACAAATTATGTTAAGAAATCTCCTATCTATCTCAAAAACATATGCTTGAAGCATGCTCTCCAAACTAGCATCATCAATTTAGATAATTCATATGCTATCTATCGCATGTTATTCCAAATTAGATTTCCAAAGTTTAACTTTTCTCAATTCACTCACATATTAAGAAACCTATGATGTTCATGTAAAACTTCAAATGATGCCATTGTATAGTGGCATGATAATTATGAGCAAATTCAACTAAGGACAATTAATTTCTCCAACTTTCACCACAATAACATAAAGATACTTAAAGCATAACTTCTAATGTATAAACACATTATTTAAATTTCGTATCAATCATACTATTATCTAATAAAGATATTTAGACTTCCTGAATAACTCTTTTGAGATAATATATTCAATTTGTACTTACCAACATACCAGCTAATGAAAAATTTCACTTGTATCTTCTTTTTACCATTATACTAGTAAAAAAAAAATTTTAATCTCAGTATATCCTTATTATCTCGGATAATCCATATTCACAATCTATGGCTTCTTCTGAAATCTCTTTTCTCAACAATTATTCATACGTGAATTTCCAATCTCAACATAATTCACATCTTAAATACTAAATTCAATTTAGCATAATATAAACCTTTAACACAAATATCTCGATTACTTACATTATTTTCGGACATGATTCTCAGAATATTCTCCATATTTCCAAATTAATAATTCAAAGATCAATTTAAATCCTACTTTCTATATTTTATCCCTCAAGAACTTCAGTACCACTAACTCACTTTATTACATTCCTCAAAGTACCATAAGGCCATCATTTTTTTCTATTCCTTTCATCTAAAAATCGTTATATAGTTCGGTGTCCAAACTCACTATTTTAAGTTATATTTTTCCAAGATTTCATTCATTAGTTACTCTTAACCAATTGAAATCACAAATTTCCTACTTTTGTCTTATCTATCTTCCAATAAACTCAATATGTTCACATCCTCCTCTTATAACATTTTTCCACCACTATCCAACCCTTAAGCAATCCTAACATATATTACTTTTACTATTCATATCATGTCTGCCACTTATCCATTTTAATTCACTTTTCACACATTCATATATTTTCATGACATACTATCCAAATATCAAACATCACCCAAGTCACAATCTTGACAAACGAAATGGTCATTTACTCACTCACCTATTAGAAAACTTACGGTATTTTATGTAAAACTTCTGCCCAAAACTTTTTAAAATGCTCTCTAAAAACAATCTGTGAACTATAGTTCTCGATCAGATATAATCAATATCAATACCTTATGAAGTCTTACTATCTTAGTCAAAGACAAATTTGAACCTATCAATAATCACCCATTTTTATTCAGGTATCTCTATCTGATATTGTAATCTTGCAAGTCTTTGATATTCTACTTTTACCTGTTGACAAGTTAATCATCGAGATACAAAATCAACTATATCTTTCCTCATACTGTCCCACCAATGAATTTCTTTTAGATCTTTATACATTTTAGTTACCTCAGGATGAATTGTATATATGGATCTATGGGCTTCCTCTAAAATTTCTTCCTTAAGTTCTTCTTTATTAAATACATACAATCACTTGTCCGAACTCAGAATTCCTTCAGAGTCTACATTAAATTCAATATCACTGCCATTCTTGACCTTTTAAATTTTCTTACATAAATAGGCATCATCGTCCTGTGCCTTTTTCACCTACTCAACTAAAGATGATTGAAACTATATGAATTTTACATGTATCACCATACAGATAATGCCTCCAAGCTTTGAGAGTAAAGCTATTGCTGTTATTTCCAAATCATAAGTCTGACAATTTTTGCTCATGTGGCTTAAACTGTCTAGATACTTATGCAATGACTCGACCATATTGCATCAACATATACCTTAATCCCATTCTCTATGTATCACAACATACCGTATATCTTTCAGTGCCTAAAGAAGTAGACAGTATTGGCATCGTAATCTAACATTTCTTAGTTTCTAGTAATTTCTTTCACATTCATCTTACTAGTCAAATTTTATTGCTTCCTTTGTCAACCTCGTCAAAGGAGAAACAATTTTTTTTTTTTATATGTTGAGCACCTTGTAGCTAGTCAAACATATAATCTATATGAGGTAATGAGTATTTATTCCACACTGTCACTTTATTCAATTGTCTATAATCTATGTATAGTCATAATGATCCATCTTTCTTTTTCACAAATAGAACTAGAGCACTTCAAGTAAAAGTTCTAGGGCTTTTAAATCCCTTGTCTAACATGTCTTGTAACTACTTCTTTTTCAGTTCTTTAAGTTCAGTGGGTGCCATTCTATATGAAAATATAGACGCTGGCCAGGAAATAAATCAATACCAAACTCTATTTATTATTTCAGGGTAATCCTGACAATTCCTCAGGAATTATATCAGAAAATTCTCTAATCACTGGAACTTGATTTATAAAGGTATACCTTATATCAGCATCTCTCACCACTACCAACTATCCTTGGCACCTTTTTGTAATCACTTATAGACTGCTAAAGCAGAGATTAGGTTACTGGGTAGCTCACTAAAATTTCTTTGTATTAAGAGAAAAATATTCTCCAAGAATATTGAATTTAATCACCTTCCAGTGACATTTCAAACTGACGTGACATCATGCCAACAAATTCATTCTCAATATCACATTTCACTCTACCATATCTAGACAACTGAGTACAACATATGTCACATTCAGAAACCATCATACCAGAGTTTGACCTCTTCCTTACCTTGGTGGTATAGGATTCGCCTAAACTCAGCATTCTGCTGAGGTTTGCCCTACTACCATTCAAGAGGACACGCGGAGAGACTCTGTATGGGTCTTTTCCCAAAGTGCATAGCAAGGGAAAGTAAACAACATCTTGGCATCTCGCTATAAAATAGAGATAGCCCAACCGTCACTTAACCATGCCAACATAGCATACTAGAAACTGACTTACTTGGACAAAAAGACAACATCCTATCGAACCCCTTTAGTAGCACCGTGAGTATAAGTATGTCCGGATTCATACCCATACTCAAAGTCCTACCTAAAGGTCCGTTACTCCATGAACACAGGGAAACCTAATTGCTCTGATACCACACTGTCACGGCCCCAAATGATGGAACACATGACCGGCACGGCATAAGGGTTTCCCCCTAGCCGCAAGCCTAACACATAGCATGCACAAACATCCAGTACACAATCCAGAGTACATAATAAATATAACTGGCCACATATGCCACATCCAATATAAGAAAAATACTGTATATATATATATATATATATATATATATATATATCTCATGAATCCAACATCTGTGATTCAATTTGGCCCATGGCCTCATAATATTCATGTGATTCAACTTGGCCCAAGGCCTCATAATACCAACATTGTTGTAAAATATAAAACCGTTTTCCGAACAACACATCAAAATACGCAAGAAAGCGAGAATCCTGCCTGTATGTTCACGGAGATATACTAGACATAACTAATCTAAACAATCATTACAACAAAGCCTTGCCCAAACTGGGGCTCACCAATGCTAACTCAGCCTCCTATGGGACTGTAGCTGGATCAGTGTTTCTTTGACTATCTGTGGGGAGAAAACAGAAGAGGGGTGAGATTACCACATCTTAGTGAATGGATAAATCATACTATAACAGAAATAGGGCAAACCAAGCACGAGTGTTTCGCAATGGGTTTAATAATTGAAATATTAAGCATTTAACCATAATTTATTGAAAGAATGCTAAACAGTTCAAATGTATGTTCAAAAGATAAAACAGGATTAAATCAATAATCGTAAGCAAATCAATTATGCATGGTAAGTAATAAATGAAGATATTTATGCAATAATAATGATGAATGAGCTTGTTAGAAATATTTAATCTTTAAGAAAAATGCATAAGTTTATTGGAGGTCTTTCCTAACAGATCTATCATCTCCCCCAAGCACACAGCAAGGGTAGGGTAATCACTGTAGGCGTAGACATAAGTCCACCCTAAATTTCTCCAAGTACATAGCAATGGGTATGGCAATCACTGTAGGCGAAGACATAAGTCAACCCTAAATCCCTGTGTCTTAGGCAGTCATATGCCCGTCACAGTATCCTAGGCCGAAGCCTTAACATGATCATGGTGCACCAGGGCTAGCACTACCTGCGGCTAGCTAACAGTGATCTAAAAGGGTCCCTCCAATAGAAAACATTTGAAATATGCTATTCAAAGAGTTTAAAGTAAAACATTTCAATAACTTTACAATAAAGTTATAATTCTCCATCTAGCTCTTTTCATGCATAAAATTCCGTTCTAAAATATATCTCATCCATGAATTCCCATGGAGACCTTTATCATCATAAACTTTCCCTTTAAACATATCGTCCGTAGACGTCACATAGATGCTCATCATTCATCAAATCATTTCATGGCTAACTTAGTTCATTTCTATGACTAAGTTCGCATTTCTATAAATTTAGCTCAAATGGAGAATTATCAGCCTAGATGCTTGCCCTGCATACCTAGAGTTCAACTAGGATTTAAATTTATAATTTCTAACATGGTTGGAATATATTGGTTTCCAAATCGGTAAAACAATTTAGCATACATTTCAGCTAGTTAAAATCATACGAGAGAGTTATAAATCAAATTCTTAAAACATGCGCTATAGTATGAAAAACTCACTCACCTTACTAGGAGTCCAACAACGAGAATTTTACCTCGTGATGGCTCAAAAACCTAGAAAACATAGACATAGCATGAAAATTAGAAAATTCTAAAGTCACTATTCACGCCGGAAAAGACTATTCACTCGCCAAAAATACTATTCATGCCGAAACCTAAAAACCCTATATTCGAGCATAGAAACTAATTCTAAGACTATCTATGGGAAGAAATTCGGTAAAAACGAAGCCTAAAACGCGATTAGACGGGATTTTACCTTGGAGGTTATTGTTCACGCGATTTTCCAGCGACAATCCGGCAGTTTTTCGGCGAAACTAATCGGTGGGTTTTGAAGTACTCGTTGCCACGAGTCTAATGATACCGTGGTAGCTCGAATTGGTTGGCTGGATTGTGAGAAATTTGTAGAGAGAAGGCAGAGGAAATTTTTAGAGAGAGAGAGAAATGCAGAGTCAGAAGGCAGGAGAAAATGAGGGAGAAGGGAGGGGAAAACGCATTAAAATAGCCAGAAGCACGGCCTGGCCGTGTCCTGGAGCACGGCCGTGATTCGTGGCTACAGTGAACCGTGATTTTCGCCTAATTTGACAAATTGTCCAACATTAAAGTTGTAGCCCTTTCTCTTAGCTTTCCATAGCCACTTGAATCACCTAATTTGGAGTTCATATGAGAGAGTTATGCATAAAATAGTGAGCAAAGGTCTAAACCACACTGTACTTCGAGTTTTGCCTTTTATCACTATCATAATCACGGAATTAGCAAACGTGTCCAACATCAAAGTTGTAGATATATGTCTTAGCTTTCCACAGAACTTAGAATCACTTAATTTGGATTTCATATGAGAGATTTATGCTTATATGAGTGAAGATAGGTCAGAAAAAGAGTCAAAAACGCTTTAAAATTTTACATTGTTCTTAACTTTCTTTGTTGCAAATGATTTGTACTTAACCTTCAAAGGTTTTATTAGTTGATGGTTATTACATTTAGTTGAGGGTTATTACACTAAAGTTGAGGAAGACCTAGAAGTGGAGAGAGGCAAAGCATATATGTGAAGATTGATATGAGAAAAAGACTGGTTTGTAAGTTCAAATTGATGAATCTTTTTTTAATATAGAACATGAGGGTTTATATTTTATTTGTTTTGATTGTGGAACTTATGGCCATAAAAGAGTAACAAGCCTACTCAACAAGACGTAAATATAGATAAATTAAACAAGGGGTTTCTTAGTTTGCACAGTTAACATGAAGGATATATAGAACTTGAATGGTGAGAGTAAACGTCCAAAGAAGAATTAAGGGGAATTTCACCCTTGGATGCTGGTTAAACAACTGGAGAAGAAACGAGCAACGAAATCAAGGCCATTGGAACAAAACAAACAACGCAAGGAGAGTGAGAAATCTGACAATATGATGGCGAGAGTATCTATAGCCCTAGGGATTTAGCTGAGCCCCATGCTTGACTTGACGGAGGTTAAAGGTGAATACGGGTGGGGTTGAGACATAAAATCAACTTAATCGAATAGCGATTGAATTGCAAAAAATGCAATTGAAGTCAATTGTAATATTAGATGACTCAAAATTTCAAATTCAGTCAAATTTTATATATTTTGATTTGATTAGTCGAATTGTGCGAATTAAAATAGAAGTGTAGTTTAAAATTATAAGAGAATAAACTGAAAATTACAAAGAGATGCACAATGAAAATTAAGAAAATCTCATTGAATAAATCAAAAACAAAAGTAAATAACATTAATTCAAATGAGCTCTTCCATCCCTCTATATTCCATAAGAGAACCTTGACCCTTCTAAAAAAATTAAAAAGAAACAATTCTAAAGATGTGAGCTCCAAAATTTTTTGATTGAAAACCAAACTTGTGATAAAAAAAAAGACACAGTCAAAGGAATTTGTAGTCTTTCTCTTTACGAAAATCTCGAACTATTTGCTTCAAATATGCTTTGCTTTCGTTATGGTTGCCGTGAACAATGACGTAGTTGCTAGCTCTCTTCTTTTTCATGGCATTGAAGGAAAGAAATGAAATTGAGAAACAAAAAAGTATCTGAAAGGGAGAGAGAGATCGAGAGACGAAAAAGAAGAAGAGAAACTGTGAGATTAGATTTTACGATACTAAGAGATATAATATATAGGTAAGATAAAACAATCTTCGTTCTATTTTTTTTTCTTGTAAATACAAAAATTGAAGAAAGAATGAATGGTGGGACTTGAAGTCAGGATTCTACAATTACAATAGAGTTCTCACTAATAAAGCACATCCAGCACATAATTTTACTTTAAAATTTTTGTATTTAACCAACATTAACCAATCCTTTTCAATCACCCAACCCATTATTACTTGTGAACCTAATATCTTATGCTTAATTAATTATTTTTTAGTCAGGTTAAGTCGGTTTAATGCAAGTCACTCGAGTTGTGTACTACTTGGAAGGGGTTTTAAGAGATGTCAAGTCAAGTGGCAAATATGATGGAAGTAGAAGTCACAGACAAAATAGCGAATTCCAATCAAAAAATGGCACTATCTCCGAGAAACAAAGGGAAGGATAGAATTGTAAAAGGAAAAGAGAATGTGAGTTTGGACTCACTAAGGAAAATGAAGAAGAAGACGAGAAAGGGAGGAGAATTTTCGGAAAGAGGGGTTTCATGAAGTGAAAAGTTTTAAAAGGGTGTTCCTCAATTTACAGAGACACTTTTTTTTTATATAGATTAAAGATTATTTTATTCAATAACTAAACACAAAAATCTGAAATTTACAAAATTTTTAGTAAGACATAACAAATAAAAAATATAGAATAAGTCTGTACTTTTGAAAAAAAATAAAAATTACAAATTAAAAGATAATACACTTTTTAATTGATATTAATTAAATATTACAAAAAAAATTAACAACTTTGATCAAATTATATTCTATTAGACTTCAACAATTTTGACCAAATTATAATCTGTTTGATATTTTATAAGAAAAAAAATAAACTCTTTAAGAAAAAATAATATAATTCTCAATTTTTTTTTTGAAGATCAAAGTCTCTATATATATTTATTTTTCTAAATTTAAATTATTTAAAATTAGAGAGTAAATTGAAAATTTTAAATTTTTTTTATTAGTACTGAATTATTTTTAACAAGATTTTTTTCTAAGAATGATTTTTTTAAAAGAAAAGAAAATATATTTTTAGAGAAATTTTTTTTAAAAAATATATATTCAACTAAATAAAATATAGAATGGAAAAGAGAAGGTGAAGCAGCCAGCCTGCAGCGGCCAAGGTTTGAGCAAGAGACGAAAGGGACGCGTTGGGAGAGAAATGTGGGTGCTCTACAGAGCCACTTACTAACCCTAGTAGGTGCCCACTTCCTCCCCACTTTTTGTTTTTCATTTTCGTACATTCTCTTCCTCCCTACGGAATTGGATCCTCTGCTGTGGAGCAAACACAGCACGCCGTGCTGTACTCCAAAATGACGCCGTTTGGCGTCCGAGTGGCAGCCCGAAGCCAGCGCGTCACGAGACGTGGCAGCCACATGGCAGCCAGCACGCCAGTAGACTGGTAAACATACCAGTCGACTGTTGCGACCATCAGGCGACTGGTCCAACCGCTGATGGCCACTGGATCAGTTGAAAAAAAATGCCAGTCGACTGGTAATGCGCAGGGGACCCCTTTGTTGGAAATTTTGCAGTCGACTAGTTAAAGAACCAGTCGACTGAGGAGTCTAAGTCGTCCAAAGACCAGTCGACTGTTCCAGCAGCTGTTAGCTATTGGAATATCACCCAAATTTAACCAGTCGACTGCCATAAAGAACAGTCGACTGTCGGGGCCCATCAGTCAACTGTTGGGGCCCATCAGTCGACTGAATATATATACAGTCGACTGATGTGACTGGAAAAAACTGCCACATTTCCACGACAGTCGACTGCCATATACGACAGTCGACTGATGGGGTCGATTAAACCCAGAATCCCCAAATTTTTTCCCCATTTCGTGAAATACCGATACCCTTCTCTCAAAATTTCTCTCAATCTCAAACCCTTTTTCGCCATTGAAAGCCAAATCTCACCGATTATTTCTCTCCAAACACTAACCCAACCAAAACCCCGAATTAAAACACGCATTTCCCCTCCAAATCACAACGAAAATCCATCCATCCAGCTGTTCGTATAGGTTTCAGGGTTCTCCGAAACTTTCCCAAAGAATTTCTGTCATTTGCAGCCATGGGTCTTAAAACTTCGTTCAAGAGACTGAGAGTAGGGGGAGGCTCTAGTTCATCTACTTCTATTCGGCCATTGCTCACTACATCAGAGCAAGAGAAGAGGTATGAAAAGCATTTTATGCAAAGAACTGTGGTACCAGGAATGTTCTTCAATGTAAGTTTCTTAGCTAAGGAAGGTTTTGAATTGAATAATTTTATCAAGACTCAAAATATGGAAAAGTATCTGTGCTCCCAAACTTCATACTCTCCTTCCACTGTCAGAGCATTTTTTACTAATTTGTAATATGATGAAGAGTCTTTGGAATTTAGTTCTACCATTCGTGGTACAAAATTTAAGTTCAACAGAGATTTATTTATTAGAATTGTGGGATTGCCTGAACCAAGTGACAATGCTTGCTTGTTGGATGAATCATTGTCTCTTATTACCTGGTATAATAAAGAAGCTGTAGTGTCTAAGATATTAGGAGGAGAATATGCTGCTCATACCAAAATACATACCAAAGATTTAACCATCAATACCAATTTAGTATTTTATATGGTTAGTCATGTGCTGCTTTCGAAAGCTGGGAATTATTCATACATGAGTGAGCTTGAGCAGGTTATTGTGTATTGTTGGCTGACTGATAAAATAATTGATTACTCATATTTGATGCTGAAATTTCTGATTGTTGCACACAAACAAGCCAATAAAGGGTTGCCATATGCAAGTGTCATCACTAGACTGATTAAACATTTTGACATTGATCCATTTGATGATCAAGTTATTGTGCCCAAGGTTTTCAATGAGTTTAATATCAATAGGATGTGATTTATAAAAAGGAACAATAAATGGATTCGAAAGAAGGAGAATGAAGATAATCCTATGATGGATAATGAAGTTAGTGCAAGTGAGCAACCACAGGCAGGACCACAGACAGATGCTACAACCACTTCTATGATACAGAATTTGACTGCTATGCATGATACCATGAATACTAGGCTGAATAGTATGCATGATTTTTTGAACAATAGATTCAACAATATAGATAATACTCTGAATATTAGGCTGAACAGTATAAATGATACTCTGATTTCTCTGAACACTCGTGTATTGAGTTTGGAACAGAATGTGTCAGATTTGTCTGTGAGATTGGACAGATTTGAAGGAGTTGAACTGGGGGATACAGAGACAGAAAAAGCATGTGATGAGAGAGAACAGAGCCAACTGAGAGAACAAGAGGCAGAAAAACTTCATGATGAGATAGAGCAGAGCCAGCAAGGACAGCAGTAGGAGACTCAGTTATTAAATTTGTAGTGTTGAATGTTTTTGTCAATTGTAACAGTCAATGATTTAATATTGACTATTTTTGCTAGTTGTATGGATCAATGACAAATGAATGATAACAAGGAATTCAATATTCAACAAGAGCATATTTTACAATATTGTTTTCTACTAATAGTATTCTAATAGACAAAATACATATAATTTGCTAGTTGTGTGGATCAATGACAAATGAATGATAACAAGGAATTCAATATTCAGCAAGAGCATATTTTACAATATTGTTTTCTACTAATAGTATTCTAATAGACAAAATACATATAATTTGCTAGTTGTATGGATCAATGACAAATGAATGATAACAAGGAATTCAATATTCAGCAAGAGCATATTTTACAATATTGTTTTCTACTAATAGTATTCTAATAGACAAAATACATATAAATTATAAAATTTCTGAAAACTTTATTGCATCGAGGGCTCCATGGAATGATCAACTTCTGTCTACACAAGAAAAAAAAATTATGAGGAAATGACATTAATTTAAAGTTATCAGAGCATGAAAAATTTATTAATGAGAAAATAACATTAAATTTAAATTTATCTTACTGTTAGCAATCTTTTAAAATAGTTTCTGAAAACTCCATTGCATCAAGAGACTCTATGGGATGATCAACTTGCGCCTACACAAGAAAATAATAATAATGAGGAAATGATATTTAATTTAAATTTATCATAACATAAAAATTTTATTAATGAGAAAATGACATTAAATTTAAATTTATCTTACTGTCAGCAATCTAGTAAAACTAAAATCATGGTCTTGTGATTGAGTGGATACATGGTCTTGTGATTGAGTAGATACATAAAATATCAAAGGTGTAAATGAGGATATTATTGATTGGGTCCCATTGTGCAGCCCACACCCCTATAAAGATAACAATAAATTAATAGTTATTTAACAAATTTGGTTAAACACATATATTTATAATTTCACCTACATGCGAATCATTGGATCTAGGAGCTCTTCTTTTTCTTTGAAAATGAACTTCAACCCAACTCTTCAATCGTCTTTTACTCTTTATGCTAATTTTTTTCTTCAGTCCCTTAGCCTGTGTGACACATTCAGTGACGGGTGTTGTGGTAGCAAGTTCTGGACTCTTTTGCCTTAAACGAAGTTGCATCACTTGTTTGTTCAAATCATCAATGGCTTCATTTACCATAATAAAAGCTTCTGGATCATCTGACACTTCAGTTGCCAATCTTATCAGCTTTGGACAGAGTTGCCTGTATCGTTCCGTACTCCCAAGTCTAACATCTTCAATTTCATTTCCCCTTTTGTCATGGACCACATTATTTCTTGCTTCTTTTGTCCACCTATTTAATATGTATTGACTGGGGAGCATTTTAACATCTCTCACGTCAAACACCTTCAAAGCATGGCAGCACAATATACCAGAAGTTTCAAACTTTCTACAACTACAATAAATGGACATGGTGATAGGGTCAAACAAAACTCTAAAATCAACATCATGATTAATCATCGCAACCACATATTCATGCAAAGCCTGGGTTTTATTTCTTTGTTTTATAGATGCAGCTGCATATAGATCGAATTCTTTTTGAAACAACTCAAATATGGTGACTGTATAAATCTTAGCAAGCTGTTGTAACATAATTGAATTCTCCATTTTCAATCTAGGTAACTTATGACGTGATTCAAATTCATACTTCAGCTCACTATAGCACTTATCTTCTACAACTCTCTCAAAGTGTTTGAAGAACTGAAGAATATCTAGTTCGGGTTTCATGCAACTCTTAAAGTCTGAATTCAAACTTTCACTAAGTTGTGTACTTCTCATACCCAGTGTGAAAACTTTTTTCATGTAACAGGCTGCCCACTTCTCTTTTATGTTATACAAAGATCTGAGCCACGTATTTTCTTCAACACTATATGCTGACAATAAGTTGATCCATGTCAATTCAAATTGCATTTCTTCTTTATATTCATACATACACTTTTTTATATACTTCAACAAATGTGAACCATCCCTTATCAAGTTGCCCAAGTGTTTAATAGCATTTTGCATCAAATGCCATGTACATAATTCATGAAATGTTTCTAGCATCATTTCATGTAATGCTTTAGCCATTGCTTAGTCTTGATCGGTAAAAATTGTTTGAGGTTTTTTTTGCTTGTGAGCCTCTAAAAAAGTTTCAAATAGCCATTTAAATGATTCCACCATCTCATCATACATAAAAGCTGCTCCAAAAATCACCACTCCTCTAAAATGATTAAATCCACAAAACAAAGCAAGTGGTCGGTTTGCTTTATTAGTACTGTATGTTGTGTCTAAAGATACCACGTCACCAAAATAACTATAATCAATCAACATTTTTGCATCCGCCCAAAAGACATTAGTTATTTGCTCTTCGATATCCATTTGATAAGCATGAAAAAATGAAGGATTTTCTAACAATTGATGTTGAAAATATTGAAGTAGACATCCAGCTTCTCCATAAACCATACTTCTTTGTCTTCTAGATCAAATATAATTTTTAACATATAATTGAGTATAGCCAAGATTAGCTCTCCCTCCTACTTGCATACTCATCAAATTAAAAGATGCCTTTTGTTAAAGTCCAGAATCTTCAACCAACTCAATTTCATGACCCTGAACTTTAGATAATTTACGCTGTGAAGCTAACATATGTACCGTTTCAGGAAGATGAAATGGATGATTATGTTCTTCAACTAAATCATTGATTTTATATCTATCATTCTTAAAAGTAATTCCCATTCTTACTTTACAATTTGTTCTTGTTTCAAGACGAGGATTTATTGTCAAAATATCTCTTTTATCAGCCTTTCGAGAACCCTCTTTACAACATACAAATTTATACGAAGTTATGATGTCATCTTTCTTATTTCGATTAAAGTAATGTTTTCTAACTCCAAATCCTAACTTTCCACCATATTCCACCCAAAACTTCCATGCAGATTCTATAGTATCAAATTCCATACCTAGTTTCGGCTTCACATCCACCTCCACATACGAGTTCATTTGTTGCTCTGCAAGAGAATCATTCGTCACCCCTATTATCTCTTACTCTGCTACTTTATTCATCGAAAGCATTTCTCTACTTTGCTCTCCTTGTGCTTCTTTCAGCAACTGCATTGCTCTCTGCTCTTGTCCCACTTCGTCGTTCAGCAAATCCATTTTCCCCTTTCTCCCTTGCTCGGCTTCATTCAACTCCATTGCACTATCGTCTTCGCTCTATTCGTTCACCAACTCTGCATGGTTTTCCCGCCTTCGTGTCTTTAGCTTTTATGTTACGTTATGAGAAATATATGAGAAAACGTTGCGTTTTGAGAAAGTTTTGAGAGAATAGGGGAATTAAAATTGTAAATATTTTAAATAATAGATTTAAGGTGAATTTGAGAATAAATAATAGAGATTGGATTTTGATTTTAATTTTTTAAAATATTTTGGCTATTTTTTTAAAAATAAAAAGTCTACTAATAAAATTTTTATGTAAATTTCGAAATAACAAGCCAGTCGACTGGTCCATCCATACAGTCGACTGGTCTTTGGGCGACTTAGACTCATCAGTCAACTGGTTCTTTAACCAGTCGACTGAAAAATTTCCAACAAAGGGGTCCCCTGCGCATTACCAGTCGACTCGTAGAAATGCCAGTCGATTGGCATTTTTTTTCAACTGATCCAGTGGCTATCAGCGGCTGGACCAGTCGCCTGATGGTCGCGACAGTCGACTGGTATGTTTACCAGTCGACTGGCGTACTGGCTGCCATGTGGCTGCCACGTCTCGTGACGCGCTGGCTTCGGGCTGCCACTCGGACGTCAAACGGCGTCGTTTTGGAGCACAGCACGGCGTGCTGTGTTTGCTCCATAGCAGAGGATCCACGTCGCCCTACTCTCCATTCAGGTAAACGACCAAGGCCTTCTCTGAGGCCTGGGCTTGGCCCCACCCCATGCTCAAACCAAAATTTATTGTTGAAGTTAAACTTGAAGGTTTAAACCCCCTCTTCCTCTCGCGAGCACCAAAGACCGTTTTGTTCGGGGGGTTTGCTGTCAATGGCAGCTTCCTCCCCCTCTTTGTCTCTCTCTTTTTTTTTCTTTCAGTAGAAAAGTTCTCTTCTTTCATTTGAGAAGTTTTTTTCTTTCAGTAAGAAAGTCTTTTCCCTTTTTTTAAGAAGGTTTGTTTTCTTTATTAAGAAATTTTTTTTTTAGAGATTATCCAGTGTTCAACAACTCTTAAAAATTTACATATTTTGCTTCAGATCTACAACATTTCAAAGTTAGAAGAATCTTCAATGTCATGAGTCATTATCTTCAAAGAAGATTAAAGGGTGTGTTGCCTTTCTTTAAACGACTCGAATTTTTTTCGCTCTGTTTCTAAAATGAGTTGTAGTGAGGTAAAATTTGTATTTTTTTTTATGATATTGATAGTAAAAGTTAGGATGTGTGTTGTCTTATAATATGAATTTTTTCTTTTCTTCAGAAGTACAGGCAGATCTGTAATTTTTATTTTATTGTGTCTTACTAAAGGTTTTTGTAAATTCAAGTTTATACCTGTTTTATGAATATTATAATCTTTGATTTGTCCACAACAAAAAAAACTTGAAGGCTTAAATCCATCGTAAATTCCAACAGAATGCAATGCAAAGCAATGGCCGAAGCAAAACAAAATAATAGTAATAATGCGATGAAAATGGGGAATGGAGCATTATGATCTGAGAATAAAGGGGTGCCAGATGGGAATCTGTTTGAGAAGACTAGTTGTAGTAGTAATAGTGGCAGTTATATGCCATCATCTATGAAATTAATAATAAAATAAATAAAGAAGCAAGAAAAAATAACAAAGGATGAGTATATGGCATTGGCAAAGGCAAATTCTATTTGTCTCGTGGAGGACCACAAACGGAGCTAGTGTTATTGTCATGTATGTTGGAAAGTCAGCGTCTCTTCAGTCTTCATCTCTCTGGTTAAAAAAATAATGCATGTTGCCTCCTTACATTAAAGTTACCTACCAAACACATGCATCGATCGATGCTGCCTCTTTTCTTCTTTTATATATGCATTTTCCATGTTCCTATTCCCTTGGGGTGACTCTGATAAATTAGTGACATTCTAAGTTACTTTTGAATATTCATTATGCCGTTTGACTTTCCAGCCAGTGATCATCAAAATTTCTTATTATACTAAAATTGTATGAATTTTTTTTATATAGATTCAATTTAAAATAAATATTTTTATATGTTCATTATGTAGATATTTTGGACAGTTTAACACTATTTTATTTATTCATTAAAAAAATTAATATGCCATAATTCTATTGAAAATTTTGATAACAAATATTTAAAAATTATATATAAATATATATATTTTAGCATCATAAATTAATTATAAATAAACATTTATATATGGAGTTACATTTCTCTAGTGCAAATCAATGGCAATAAAACAAGTAAACAAAATAATTTATAATTAGAGGGGGAAAAGGAAATTGATCACCTTCTTTAATTTGCGCTAGCTGGCCGGTTTAATTAGTTGGCTAAAGTTACGAAAATCAAAATTCTCAAAGTGATTTGTTGGGTGGATCTAAAGTGGTGATATTAAATATTGATTATTAATTGGACGAATCAAGAATTTAAATCTTGGGTATTATCTTATGCCTTGTAGGCGAAGAGGAATCACCTTCTGATTTAATTTTAAAATTTATTGGAGCATGGAAATCAGAACATAAATAATTGCTCACTTTATCATAGTTTATTATCTAAAGTTATCAACAAAATAATTATTATACTCCACAATCTCATAATCAAATATAATTAATTATTTTTTTCTCTGTACCTTTTCAGTGATTGCTCATTAAATACTCAAAAACTTTGGTTTTAATGAGTATAACAATTTGAAATTTTATAATATTTTTGTCACTTCTGGGTTGGCCAAATTATTCTTCCTCTGAATGATACATATACACAGATTTAAATATGAATTTTTTTTAATGAATTCGTTAAATATATCTAATAATTTGTTAGTTTTAAACTTAAGCACGAAGAATGACCAATTAAAATCAGTCACATGAAACTTATTCCGCATATTTGGTAGCAAATGTGTTCTTTTTTCCGTGAGACTAGACTCAATATCTTACCCACAATTCTCGCAAATAAGACTCCAATGGTGAACATAAAAGGAGAGAAAGAATAAGTATATTAATCCGCACTACTCTGCCTACTTGACCAGACCGTCAAATATATATAAAAGTGACCAATAATTTGTTTTAATGGCCTTAAAGTAATAATATTAAATTATTGTTGGGGAACCAAGAATTTCGATTTTGCTTTGAAGATAATATATATATATTGCTTTATGGCTTTAAATTGGAAAGGAATCGGTCTCCTGATGTCATTCTAGCTGGAATCTGTTGAAAAAGAAGCCAAAACATGAAATAGTAAAACGAGAATAATTAAACCCCTTTTTGTTCAGAATTTTCACGTAAAATAAGACCCTTTCACTTTGTTTCTGTCTTTCTGCTTTATCCAACGTTAAAATCATGCTTCTATAATGGAGATTAAAGGATTCTCCAGCCACTCAATCACTAATCAAAATATACATTTAAAAAAACTCGTGTTCAGATTAAAGCAGTCAGATAAAAATTAGATGAGTCATTGATGAGGACCCAGCTAGGAATATTGTTCTTTTTTGGAAATTATTTGTGCAGTAACTATTATAATTTTTTTAAAACAATTTAAAATGTTATTTAATAAAAATATGATAAAATCAGTGTTTTACTTAACAATGTTTAATTAGTAAAATCTGTTATGAACACGGTGAATATTTAAAATAATTACAAAAGGCTATAACATTAAGTGGGTAATTTTAAATTTAGAAAAGATTATATATAGGTCAGCTGTATTCTAAAATTTTGGGATATTTTTATTTATTGAAATTTTAAATAATTTTAAAAAAATATTTTATGCATGACTTTTAAAAAATAATAGAAGAAAACTTTTTCTAATATAATCGGGTACAATAAATATATACTTTGATCATTGATGAAATATCAAAATAACATTTATAAGACTACTCAAATTTAGCTCAAGTGGTAAAGATGAGATAAGATTTGGATAAAAATAGCTCACTTCCTTGTAAATAAAAATTATAAAAAAATAAATAGAATCTCTCTTTCTTTTTTTTCTTTCTTTCTCCCTGGATTTTGAAGTTTTTCATTTATACGTGCATGTAGGCGGCTTACTTTTTAGGATAAAGATAACTTCGGTTTTCTTTATTTTAATCCTTCCTTCATTTTATTTCCAAATCTGAATTATTTTTGTCTTCTAATTCTTGGTTTTTTGGCCTGATACAATCTAAGTTTAGGTCAAAGGAAAATTATATATGATCACAAAATATCAATTGAATAAGAATCTTAAATTCAATCATCCTTTTCCATCTTGTACTACAGTCGATCATCATTTAACAAATCTTCGAAAAAGATAGCTTATATAATATCCAACATGATTTTTCAACTACATTAATTGCATGTTTCAGCTTCTCATATGCAATGCTCTCTGAGCAAACAATATCATTATTTCAAATGGAAAACGTGAAAATTTGCACAAGGTTATTCCTAGCTAAGAGGTCCTTCACACAAGGTTGCAAAGGAGAGATACTAGTTGTTTCTATTAAATTATTACTTTTGAGAAAAAAGGCCGAAAGACATGAAGCTATATATAATTATGCTTCATTTAAAAAATCAGAGTGCTTAGAGAATAAATACACCACTGAGAGTCTGAGACTTCCAATCCAACTCCGTCTTCATCAAGAAAGGTATAGGCATAAAGATTTACCTTCTTTTCTGGATGCTGGTCAAATGACTGGAGAAGGATATATAGAGATTTAGGGGAATTTCTGAGACTATATATATTTAGGTAAGATCATAATCAAAAGGGGTAATCAGCCATACATAATTCACTGAGAATGGGTAAATATAAGCCATATTTGGCAATGTTTCTAATACAATTCATATATTCCGGGATGATATTATTATCTAAGGCAGTGTTCAATGAGGGTATGAAGAGCAGTGTGTTTATCTTTTATAGACAACTGATCGGAACTGTTATTTTGGTCCCTCTAGCTTTCATATTTGAACGGTATAATGATGTAAACTGATCTCTTTTCTTGCATGACTTTTTTCTTATTGTGCTTGTATAATTGAGACATGTTGTGGGTTCCAGAAAAAGTGCAGTGCCACTCTCGTTTGTGACCTTGTGCAAGATTTTTATGCTTTCATTTTTGGGGTAAGTAATGTTTTCTGATTTCTCAACAAAAATGCTTCATTTATGGTGTGGTGCTGATTTTTTTTTATAAATGAAAATATATTACTTATCAACAGCAGGAAAGTGTTGCTTTTCAGGATTACTCTGTCTTTAAATGTGTATGCCATTGCCCTTGTTTATACATCTGCCATGCTGGGTGCTGCAATTGTTAGTTGCCTTCCCGTTTTCACATTCTTCTTTGCTGTGTTGCTCAGGTAATTGCATTGCAAATTTAAATTTAAAATCGAGATAGTCATGATTGGGTGTCTGATAAATATGGTTCTAAGAAGCAGTTACACGATGCATTGCAGAATGGAGAAGGTCAAAATAAGGACAAAACCAGGAATCGGAAAAATGGCAGGTGTAGTAGTGTGCATGGGTGGTGTAGCCACCGTTGCTTTTTACAAGGGACCCCACTTGGGGCCCTTTCATCCTTTCCTATCTGCACATCACAACTCTCATGTTTCGTCTGCCAAAACATGGTATTTGGGTTCTTTACTCTTGTTCTGCGCCATCATCTCCTGGAGTTTATGGCTCGTTCTTCAGGTAAAGCAACTTATGTTGCATATTAAGTGCTAAGCTGTGCTAATTAATATCATTTATATGTATATACAGTTCTGATTTTCATGTCACTAAAACAGGCTCGAATGCTCATAAGCTACCCTTCAAAACTAACTTTCGTAAGCCTTCAGTGCCTATTAAGTGCAATACAGTCATTTGTTATTGCTATAGTTTTGGAAAGAGATAGGCAGCAGTGGAAGTTAGGTTGGAACATGAGATTGCTTGCTGTTGCTTACTGTGTAAGTAGCAAAGCAATTCCTCCTAAGCCATGGTGATTATGAAAATATTGATGATTATGAAGTGTTTATATTACTATAATAGAATCCTTATCTACGATCTGAGTCATTTGCTAACTCTGACAGGGAACTATGGTGACTGGGATTACGTACTATCTGCAAGCTTGGGTGATCGAGAAGAAAGGGCCAGTTTTTCCAGCCATGTGGAACCCACTCAATCTTATAATTACAATTATTGGCTCCATGTTTTTCTTGGGAGAGTCCGTGAGTTTAGGCAGGTGAGTCGCTAATTAAATATATAATTATCTCATGGTCTGTGTCGAAACTTTATTATGTTTAAATAATGGCAGGGTTATGAATGCAACAATTGTTTGGGTTTCGTATTTTACTCCATTTGTCTTTAAGTTTTAGCTGTTGGTAGAATGTCTTAGAAAGCCAACTTAAATATTCTGCTTAAAAGAAACCACCAAAAAAAAAAATTGTGCTAAATTTTTTTAATTCCACCTAACAACTTCAACTTTTTGAATGATTCATTGTTTCACATTATTATCATTATCTGCATTTAAAGGCATAGAAAGGAAATATGTGTATGCTATATATTAAGGGTGTGTTTGGATTGGCGGTGGAAAGCTCCAAAAGCCCGTTTCCACTGGGATTTTGCCAGAAGCAACAAAATGTTGCTTCTGCAAATTGCCCCAAAATCACGTTTGTGTTGAAAAAAAAGCCAATCCAAACACACACTAATTTTACCGTGCTGTTTTATTCCAGCGTTCTAGGTGGGATTTTGTTGGTTTTAAGCCTCTACTGTGTCCTGTGGGCAAAGAGCAAAGAAGGAAAGGGTGATGGGGTTTCTTTACCAGTCCAAGCACAGAAAGAATGTGCAGATCATCAAGGTGAAAGAAGCACGGGCAAGTAGTAGTGAACCACCACCACCCGTATAAGTTTTTTTTTGCTTTTTCCATGACTATTTTTCTTTACTTTGGATTCTACCGCCAAGCACTCGGTGGAGCCAAAAAATGTATCGATCAGCAGGACTTTTGCACTGGTTTACACTAAAAAAGTAGAAAAGAGAAAAAAATTTATTCCCTAGAAGCCAATCTAAGTACTCAAAAGAGAGGATAAACCATAACGAGAGTGGCCATATTTCTATCTGCTTTGCCTTACAACGCGACTCAAAGCGGTTTGGAATTGAGGATTGACCAAAATACACTATATAAAGACAGAAAAACACGACCTAAGCTACCAACATTATACGCAATCTTTGTATATTTCTCTTGCCTTGTCCCTTTTTCCTTGCATAATTGCTTTCAATGATCAACTTCTTTGTCTTGGTTTCGCTTATTGGGAAGGTTTGTCTATCTTCGGAATGAGGTTATTTTGAGATCCATTATCGGCGCAGGGCCCCTCTTTGTACGTCTCTGGGCTACAGATTCTGAATCATCACATATTTTCTCGATTCACATGGAAATAGAAAAAGCAGAGCTCAACCCAAAATTTTGATTTGTTTCTGAATGTGATGGGTTTGTCTTGTTTTAATGAAAAAGATAAGCAGCGGAAGTGGGGGAACTTTGCAACAAGTAATAAGGTCTTAGTCAGTGGGACCTTTTTTTTTTTTTTTTTAATCACGCGCCTGGTGGTTGCCGAAGCCCGAAGGGTTCAGATTTTTCCATTTTGACGTCAACAGGCGACAAGCCGACTTAATTATTGGAGTGTCTCTGTTCCCGCGACTTCACTAATTGCTGTTGATAGTGACAGCAGGAGCTCAGACTGATAGAGCAAATCATTTTTATATGCCAATAAAGTAAACGGCGCTTGCGTGGGAGAATTAAATAATGAAGGGCGGGAGTTCACACGACACTACTCTTAATTGTTAAAATTAAAGTGACTTTGTTGTCACGACTCGTGAGTTAGTCCACATTTTTCTCCTTCTCCTATCTCGAAGCTTCTCTTATAATCCAACCAAAAATAAAAAATAAAAAAATTACCACCCGTGCATAAAGTTCTCCCTTCTTACCATGGCCTCAACGTGCCACTTATGTGTCATTTTGAGTCTTTTTGAGAAACGAAGAAACGAACGGGTAGTATCAGACAGTATCAGCATGTCTAAATTTGTTTCACGTCTCAAAACAAGGGAACGGCATCAAAGAAATACAAGATTCCTTATTTTTGTTTTCATGTCATTAGACATCAACTCAATGGCAAACTAGTTACTTCTTTTTTTTTTTCATTTGACTATGAAAATTATGGATCCCCTACATTAGTTTTCATTGGATGGATTGAAATAAAACCTTTTCAAGTGCCGTTACATTTTTAAATTGCTTTCAAGTTTCAAATTCTAGTCAATTTAAGTGCTTTTGAACTTTCTTTTTCTTTGAATTGGCAAGATTTCGTGGAGAAAAATGGAGAAAAAGAATCAGAGATCGAGTCCGAGTTTGAACTTGACACGATTTCAATAAGAAAAAATAAACTGCTCCACGGGGAGTTTCGTTGAAGAATAGGAATATCCTGGAAAGATGCAAAAAAAATGGTCGTAGAGAGCGCGTGGTTTGCATTGAAGTATTTAGAAATCAATCTAAGCCCAATCTCCATGGAAAGCAATTAGGCATTACTGACTACTGAGGTATCGCTATCTCTTGGGGTTTGCTTTTACGTCCAAAGCCATTTCGTAATCATACGAAAAAGACTAAAGCACCCCAATTTAGACTGATTAGAGATTGGAAGAAGAAAGAAACCGTCATCCTCAATTTTGAGGCTAACATTTTATATAAATTGCATGTATCTTGGCGATTCTTTGCTGAAAGGTTGAGTTTTGGACGGAAAAGGAAAAGGATCGTTAATTTTACCAACATCATATGATCCTCATTGAAAAAAGATCAATAAGTATGAACTTGGCAGAGACCGGAACAACAAGTAATCGATCAAATTCACTCATCAAGAACGAAGTGCTTTCTGGGTGATTGATTGCTCCTAAAGCAGCTTATCGGGGTCCGTGAGTGTCACTGCAATTTATCATTGTACTTCATTTGCTTGGGACAAATTAGGAATTTGATTTTCTTGCTCGTTTTCACTACAAAGTTTTTTTTCTTCTTTTTTCCTTTTTTTTTTTTTTTTTAAAGTTGGGCATGTTGGTGAAAAACCTTTTTTATCGTATGAAGTTTCTTTCACGATTGATGGTGATGTATCATTTTCGATAGTTTTTGTTACCTGGGTTAGCTAAAGACTAAGTGGTTACCTAAAAAGAATGACAAATCTGATCCACATTCCACAGTTTCGAGGCTGTTGTTTCTAGGATCACGCGTTAAAAAAAAAAAAAAATTGTTGGATAGAAGTTAAAGCAAAACCTGATTACCTAGAAATCAAATATTTAACATTAATGATAAAGCAAATCATGGGCAAAGTGGATCTTGTTTCTTTTGGATCTAAGTAGTCAATATTATTAATCAAAAGTATAGGAAGCTTGCATGGATGGAGGACTTGAGAATATTTTTAAGCACAAGGAAGATTTGTTAATCAAACCGATCTTCTGATTTAAAGTATTACCGTAAAAGATTTATGAAAGAAAAGTTAACAGTTAAAAAATGAAATTATTTACATAAGAGCATTATCATTATGCCAGTCATCTAATAACCGTATGCATAATGAATCACATGCATGACCACCCTCTTATCCAGAGACTTGTGTATTTAGTTCACCGAATAATTACTATTAAAAATGAAAAAGAACCCAAAAAAACAGTACAGAGTTATAGAATGGACTGGTGATGAGTGATGGCAACCTTTCCCTTTTGGTTTTGAATATCAATCAAATATAATAATAATTATTTTTCGTATAATGAAAACCACCTTAATTAGCACACCAAGTTCGAGTTGACGCTGAACTCCAAACCATGGAAGTTGAAATAATATTAATCCGGGAATGGTCGGTGAGCGCACTTATTATAGTTTATATAGTTTAGTCTTTAGAGTAGTAAATCTATCAGTATGGATTTAACAATACGAGAACATTATATCTAAATCTTTTATGTGCATTTATATAAATCAACATAAGAATTAAGTAATCCAAAGTGTGTCTGACTGCACGTTTTGCGGCTTCCCTCATATATACTATTTGTTCTTTCTGTTCATTTTGTCATTTTCACTGAATCCTTTTCAATTAGTTCAAGTCACTTATCTTTAACTTGTTATACTTACTCTAATAATTGGGGGAAAATGGGCATGTGACGCAAAAGAAGAAAACAACGTGACAATTAAAAATGAATTGGCTAGGAGGGGATTAACAGTAGGAGCTAAGATATGAATTAAATGCATGGGGATTGTGAAGAGGGCCAGCGTGACCATGAACACGTACAGGGTCATGTGGTGGTCCCAACATGGAAAGCAACTTATCATCTTCACACACGTTAACTTCAACACGTTGAGAATAGTCTTGATTGCCATAAATAGCGGAACTTGTGTACTTATATTTGAAGCATATAATCTCCTCAAGGATCAAGGGCCAAAAGAGTAGCACAATGCAGGGAAACAAACCCTATTTGGTTGTGATTGTGGTCCAATCCATTTACGCTGGCATGTTTCTGCTCTCTAAAGCTGCGTTCGACCATGGCATGAACAATTTCATCTTCGTCTTCTATAGACAGGCTGCTGCCACCGTTTTCCTTCTCCCTTTTGCTTTCTTCTTCGAATGGTGTGCCTTCACCTCCTTCCGTGCTACTATTATAAACCTTCGACTTCTCTTCTGCTCATATGTGAATATGAATATTTTTTCATATTGAAAGTTACCTTTTTAATTTGATTGTAGGAAAACAGCTCCGCCTTTGTCATTCATGACCTTCTGCAAGATTTTTTTTCTTTCTTTCTTTGGGTATGTCCTAGACATCTATTAATTTCCTCGATAATTGCTTTCCATATCAGATCATATTGAACTTAAAGAGTACTGCTGAAAATAAGTTTAAAATTGTTCACATAATTAATATGCTTGAAATTTTATTTCGTTACAAAATTATGACGGTGATCCAAAAATTCCAGGATTACTTTGAGCTTAGATATATATGGAATTGCTCTTGTTTACACATCTGCAACTTTGGCTGCTGCTACTACAAACTGCCTTCCGGTCATCACTTTCTTCTTGGCCCTTTTACTCAGGTAGAGCTCGCATATAATTAATTTGCATCTCACATGTAATTTTCTTTACCAACTGTTAAACTAATTATCTCTTTTTATGATGATTTTACGGCTCTGATTAAGATTGTATAGTCTTCAAGTAATTTCACTCTAGCTAGAGGATTTTGTGCATGGCTTATGATTTTAGTGCAAGTTTGGATAGAGAGGATTAGAGACGACATAAACTAAACTGATTTAATTTTTGTGGTTATCCTCGCAAGATCATTTTAGGTTGTTCGGACAAGGTCATTGTTTTTCCGTCTATGGTAGACTATTCTCTTATCTTTTCCTGGAATGTCAGTTAGTGTCAGCATGGATCACTTGTGACTTGTGAGTAAAACAAAACCTCATTTTCGGGTTTTGTTCTTCGGAATTAGCAAGTGTGACACGGCGAAGTGTTGGAAATAACTTATTAGAGTTTTCAATAAATGTATAGTTCACTGACAAAAAGGAGAACTAATTTGTTTCAGGATAGAAGGGTTAAAACCCAAAACAGCAGCTGGGATTGCAAAGTTGGTGGGTATAGTGGCGTGCTTGGCTGGTGCAGCAACCATGGCCTTTTATAAAGGTCCTCATTTGGAACTTTTCAGGCATCATGAACATGTTTTGGGGAATCCTAATAGCCAAGAGCATGAAGCTCATATTCCATCTGGAAGATGGATAAAGGGTTGCTTCCTCATGCTCCTGTCCACAACCCTTTGGGGGCTATGGCTTGTGCTACAGGTAACCTTTTGTCATCAAGTCATGCACACAGCCTTTTAATTATTTTTGTAATCCAAGTGATTTTTCCTGTTAACCAGGCTTTTGTTATAAAAGGGTACCCTTCAAAGCTGCTTATGACGACTGTTCAGTGTTTCTTAAGCTCAATTCAGTCTTTTGCCATCGCCCTTGCCATAGAGAGGGACATCGAGCAATGGAAGTTGGGTTGGAATGTCAGACTCCTGGCTGTAGCATACTGCGTAATTATTATCCAATTCCTCAGTCCTCGTAAACTATTTTATTCTGAATCGCACTCGTGAGTGGTGGCAATAATGAATTTTGGGTGTGTAACAGGGAATTATGGTGACGGGCGTCACATTCTACTTACAAGCATGGGTTGTAGAGAAGAAAGGGCCAGTGTTTCTAGCCATGTCAACGCCAATGGCTCTCATCATAACAATTTTCTCCTCAGCAATCCTCTTAGGCGAGATAATAACTTTAGGAAGGTAATTAACTTAATTTTATTTTTTTCTCATTAAGTCGCGGTTTGCTAATTGTTGGGGTGGTTTTTCAGGCTTTTAGGTGGGTTGATTTTGGTAATAGGACTATACAGTGTGCTGTGGGGAAAGAGGAGGGAGCAAAGGCCCAAAGCCTCATCAGATTTAGAGCAGGAACCAGGAGTATAGTATTTCAATGGCAAATGTAAGGGAGAGTTTGGAATATTACAAAAACTTTATCAATACTACGTCGTCATATGGACAGGGAAACAAATAAACCAAATAAAATTTTGCCAAGATTTTGTGCTTATTATATATGCTGTAATGGCATTCATATATACTTCTAGATTAGGGAGCCTTTGTATGTTAGTTTATTTTTCAAATTGAACTTCAGTGCGAAGTTTGATGCATGTCTCTTCTCTCTTGTTTGATATAACATAAACAAATTAATTAATATGGCAGAAAATATAATTTATAGTATGTAAGTGTAGCAACTAAATCAAGACATTCGTAAGCTTAATTACATATTGAAATGGATTTATTATTTAATAATTTTGTGACAGCATTTTCCATAACACAAGATGTGTACGTATACGCGAGTATTTTATATTTTATAAATGATTTGACCACACATAATTTTTAAATGATGTATCATTGCATAATATATGGCAGTATGCACAATATATTGCTTCGATAAATTAATTTTAAATATATATGCGAGTAAATAAATGCTCTTGCCAAATATGTAATTAAACAACAATTAATTGCGGTATAAATGCTCTTAATTAGTAAAACATATATACATTTGTAAATAAAAATGAAAGGTGTATTTAAATGGAAAATCAGTCCATGATAAATTAATATTGCAAATGAGACATCATTAATTATGATCTATAAAATACAGCGTATTTTACATGGAAGAAGCTATTTATTTTGCAAATGTGTTTGAATATATAGCCAAGACAAATTAACAAGAGCACTTTGAAAATTTGTATTTGGTATCATCCCAAATACAATAAATAATTTCCATAAACAATTAACATCCCGCGGGACCCCTAAGATGAATATTAATCCATCATATTGAAAAATTAAATTATATTAAAGAAGGAATGTGTAGAACAAAGAGGCACTATATATGGCTTCGGTTCAGCATATGGGCGAATGAGCATCCATAAATAACTATTAAATAAATTTCATTACTCTAATTGCTAATTATATATATGGTAATGTTCGGTTAACTGTCTCGGCAATTATTCAATTCTCTGTCGAATTAGAATATGAGGCTCTTCCTCTAATTAGCAGTAGTTGCACTGCGCGCGATGGATTAAGCTCCACAATTCAAGCAAGTGCTAGAATTTTTGCACTTGGATATCTCGCTTTTTCATTCCACGTGTAATTTTTATAAATTGTTTATACTTTTTTTTTTATCATACATATTTAATAAAATTAACTTTTTCTCTCGGGAACGAAAATTTTCACCCTAATTGATTTGATACTAATCTTCCATTCAATTATAAGTGGCACGAGCTCGAAAACTTCTGCATTAGCAAGTCCACAATAATAATACCATATACATTGGTGCCTTTCACCTACAAATCCATATAAGCAAAAAGGATGGGAAATTGAAAAAAGAAAAAAGAAACTCAACCATAAGAATTAAAAATAAAAACTTAAAGAGAGAGAAAGGAAGAAAAGGTTGGGGGGGCCCATGAAGCAGTGAAGGACTTTGGATTCTGATGGCAATTCTTCGTTGATGGGCCCATACGGATATCGGGCCTAATGAATTTCATTGCCTGACATAGCTTCCTCTACTACTCCTACTGCTTCGATTACTTTCTCCGGTGATGCGGTTTCTTCGACTAGAGTCTCTGATTTTTCTGCTTCCGAATGACTGTTTCCGGATTCCTCACTCGGTTTTGCGGTCTCTGATGATCCTTGTTCGGCTGGCTCGTCCCCTTGCTTTTCCTCTGGAGGATTTTCGGCTTCTAATATTTCTGGTTTTGTCTCCTCAGCTGCCTCATCGTTCTGATTTTCCCCTGGAGATTCTTCTTTGATTCCCTCTTTGCTTTTATTTTCCTCAGAGAGTTTCTCCTCGACCTTTCGAGAATCTTCCTTTACTAGCTCATTGCTTTTAGCTTCTTCGGAAGGTTTCTCCTCGGCCTCTGGAGATTCTTCCTTGACTAGCTCGTTGCTTGTAGCTTCTTCTGAAGGTTTCTCCTCGGCCTTTGGCGATTCTTCTTTGACTAGCTCACTGCTTTTAGTTTCCTCTGAAGGTTTCTCCTCGTCCTCTTGTACTTCTTCCTTGACCAGCTCATTGCTTTTAGCTTCTTCAGAAGGTTTCTCCTCGGCCTCTGGAGATTCTTCCTTGACTAGCCCATTGCTTTTAGCTTCTTCAGAAGGTTTCTCCTCGGCCTCTGGAGATTCTTCCTTGACTAGCCCATTGATTTTACCATCCTCCGAAGGCTTCTCCTTGACCTCTGGCAATTCCTCTTTGACTAGCTCATTGCTTGCAACTTCCTCTGAAGGTTTCTCCTGGCCTTCTAACGTTTCCTGACTCGCTGTCTCCTCCACTGTGGGAACCTTTCCATCTTCATTCTGAAAAATAAAACCAATATTTACACTACACGAAATATAAAAAAAGAAAAAAAAAAAGCGCGTGGATCAACTTCATCAGCAGGATTTTTATCTGTTGCCATGATCCAAAGTGGACCAGTCAGATTGAAGCATCAAGTTTGAGTTCGAAATTATGTTGTAACATGGCAATAAAACACTGGACATATATAATTACATGCCTAGAAAGCTGTTTCCAGACCTTTTTGGTTGGCATAATCATGGATGTTGTTAACTGTATGGACACACTAAAATTATAATAAAAGCCACCGAAAAATGGATGAAGCTAGCTCATTAATTTCCCTGTCCCTAACGACCAGCACATGAAAGAGAACCATCATGGAATAGAGCAAAGGGGGGGGGGGGCTCCAAATCCAAATGATCAAGCACATACACGTTGGTTTGTCATCTATTTAGCGTTAGATCTTTGACGTATTGTTTATGATGCCTTACAGTACTGGATGGAATCTTCTCAAACAAAGGGAAGCTGACCAGGGCAATCAAACATTCAACTACATTGCTTTAAGGATGCCACAAGGCCTCAGTTAGGCCATGCCAATTGGAATCAGATATTTTAGAAATGGAGAGATTTATTTTTAAATGTTTGAAATATGGTGCCTCAGGTTTACAAAAAGGGCAACACATGTGGTGGTCATAGGTACGGAATAAAGTTGTAAAAGAAGAAAAAAAAAATGCTTTTAGGTTATCAGTCTATTATCTTTTTCTTTATGGGGAACGGAATGCGATCATTGTTGCACCTCCGTTTTGTCAACCATCATAAGCCAAAATTTAAGAAGGAATCGTTTGGTAATCTCCCGAAGATATATGTAGAATTAAAAAGTGAAATCATTAGTAGGAGATTGGAATTTCAATAGTATTTCTTGTGAGAATATGTTGCTACGGGGTTAAGATTAAGATATAGAAAACTGGTTATGTTTCTCCGGCCGGCAGGCAAAATGAAGCGAAGGTATTTTTCTCAAGTAAAAGAAGTACCTGCTTGAACAAGGAACTGAGAGAAAGGCGTTTGTTTGCTTGGTCGTCGTCGTCGTCAATCTGCTGGAGTTGAAGTTTATCAGCTTCCCCAGCTTGTGCTTCTTTTACCACTTCCTTTTTTTCATCAACTAACTCCTCGTTGGCAGGTTCAGGTGCCTTGGCTAGCCCTCGGGCATCATCACCCTTCAACACCTTGGGTTTCGTTGCACAACCTCCCATCTCTCTGCCCAAAAGACAAGTCAGAGAGATTAGCTAGAGGAGAGAGAGGGGGAGAGTTTGGAGATTTATAAAAGGAATTTATAAGAACAGTTGAAGATTCGACCTTTGTTGTGGGGCGTGGAAAACAGAGCCAGCTGCAATTAATTGCTCTCGTAATTTTAGTTTTGGGTTATAATGAGTGTGCGTGCCAGTCTTTGCGTGCGGGAGAGGAGGGGCAATGACTTTCTGCTCTTTGCCTTTTAATATTATTATTCACTTAATAATTTTGTTGATTAAAAATATGGATTTATTTAGTCTCAGCCGTATTTTAAAAATAATTAATGTAAATGTTTACAATAATTTTAACTAAAAGAAATGTGGCGCGATTAATATTACAAAAAAAGAAAAAGAAAAAATAGAAATAAGAAAAGGTGGGGTGAAGTGATACAGGGAGGAAATAAGTGGAATTGAGTTGGCATGGGACGGAAACGAAAAGAGAATCCAGGTTGGATGGGGACCCCATTTGTAGAGGATTGATTAAGCGATTGGATTCGATAATAACATTGTAGCTTACTAGTTGGTGCTCTACCCCGCAAACCCCGGATACATCGCAATAAGGACAAAATTGACGGCTCCCGATGGGTGTCACTTCCAGGCTCTATCACCATATATATTTTTGTAAAATTATTTAGCAAATGATCTCAAAAATACACAAATTAATGTGATTAACATTGTTTTTACCACTTAGGCATTAGCTTCAACCTTTCGTGTTTGCGTCAATTACGGAACAAACAAGAACTCAAATAAAAAAGAAGAGAAGAATGAGAGAAAGGCATAAGCTGGGGAGGCAGGGAGGGCTTTGGAGTGACAAGGACACCTAATGTAGTCTTGGTGGTGTGCTTATGATTACATCGTGTTGCCCATCATTCATTATACAACCCTCCATTCTTTGCTGAATGAAAATATTTATCATTTTTTTTAATTATAATTTTTGGCTTTTGTCGCCACTCGTCACGGACACCACACCACGCCATCTATTTCCCCATTCCGCGCATAATTTTTAGGTGCCCATGCAATATTCAATGCTATCAAAACCAAACTAAATTGATTCATTTTAATTTTGTTTACTGTTCCAGTTATAATTGTTTCCAATCAATCTTTTTGGGTCAAATTTAGACACATATTATTCAAGATATACACACTTAATTTTGATAGTCTGAGAGATTGTTTGTGGATCGGGGCTTTTTGTAGTTTAATATAATAATTTAACGATGACAGTTTTTATATTTGTGTATGTTTTGATTAAACGTAAATATTAAAAATATATTTGATAAATTTAATAAATTAATTTATAATTTATTTAATTAAATTAAAAGTATTTAATAAATAAATTTATTTAAATAATTTAAATTAATTAAAAATTTATAAATTATATGTTATTTGAAATAGTATATAATTTATAAATTATTTTTATTATAACATAAATAAAAATAAAAGCCCATGGTGGGTGGGATTCGAAGCCCGTTTGTGTAATGCTGATAGCCCAATTATTGTTATGGGACGGTCCGGAAGAGCTGAGGGTTAAGACTGAAGACTAGGGAAGGAGACTCACGCTGGGGCCTCCTCGCATCGCTTACTGGCTTTTCCTCAAGCCCGGTGCCACTCACTTCCGGAGGGACTTATTTTTTCTCAAACGACGCCGTCGTCTGCTTCGTGTTTCGAAAGCGAAGGTAACCCATATCCTTGGAGCAAGCCCAGACGGGGCTGCCATCGGAGACTCGAGAGTTAAGGCTTTGGATCCCCCTCGATATGCAAATATACCGATGGCGAAACCTCTTGTCACTACGGTCATACATGGTTCCGTCAACTACAACATCAACCCATTTCTCTGCATTTCATTCTACTCCTTCTTCCTCTGAAAAGTGGAAGAATAAATGGAATTCTGTGAGTTTCTGTCTCTTTTTCCACGCGAAAGTGGATCTTTTTCTTCCAGTGGCTGTATTTTAGCTTTTCTTTTCATAAAGGAATTTGCTTTACTTATTAAGACCCATTGCTCTTGTTCTTGATATTGTATTGATGGCGTGCCCACTTGCCTGAGAATCAAATTTTTGCAGAAAAAAGTGGGGCCTAAGGAGAAACCATGTTGGAAAAGGGGACAACTTTCAGAGCGATAACGATGTAGGTGGACTAGGAGTACTATATCTAATATTAAAAAAATTGCTAAAATGAAAGTACTTTCATATGATATACAAATACTCAGCTGGCATGATTACATTTTGTGTTGAACTTTAAGCCGTTCATTTGTGGGGTTGTACTTCTTTCCGTGTTTTATTGTTGCCTGACGTTGTTCGTGTGAATTAAAGTAAACTACTTCTGGGAAATTGTTTTCGCGTTCGAAAGCATAGTTTTCGTTCTCCAGACTAAAATGTACTTGCAACTATGAATTGCCTTGCCTCTCTGTGGTTGTCTTTCTATCATGATTTTTGGTTTGTTTATCTGCTGAGGGATTACATACAGCGAAGGTTAGCTGTTGTGACTTGTGAACTCATTGACTCTGTAAATTTTATTTTTCCTCTTCTTTTTATCATGTTGCTAGAAATTGGTTTTGCATAGCCTTAACTCTATACCACTTATGAGACAGTTTGACAATTACGATGTTTTTGCAGGATATAAAAGGAGGACAACAACCATCTAAGGTACGCTTTTCAGCATATAAATTTATAAATCCTCATGAATATTAATTAATTTTGATACCTTACGTAAGGAACTCTGATTGTATGTATTTGCTATTGGAGGTACTACATATGTCCCTGCTTCATCTTTTTCTAATAAATTTAAAAAAAATTAGCTTTGTTTAGTACGAGCAATTATTGTCAAACAGAAAAAGTTTACCACGGTAAAAACTGGACTCAATTATCCAAGCCAATGCATCGTTCTTGGTCATTGGATATCTCTTCCAGTCTCACTTAGCGCTTAGCTTAATATAAGACCTTCATGATAAAGAGCTTCTATTTCATGTATACCTGGGACTTTCTATTGCTCTAGCGTTTGTTGATATCTTTGTTAATATAAATGAATTTAGTTGCTGGTTCATCATTAAGTGCAGTCCTGTCCTTATTACTAAACCCCGAATTTTAGCTGTGTGCGTTAGAGTTTATTGCACTTTTATGGTCAGGTTTATTGCCTTCTCTCAAGTTTAAGGACTGTCGCAGTGCGGACTTGTAGAAATATCTATAAGGATTTATAAAGAATTTATGATTAGCATGTACAAGAGTGCCGATATTGTAGTGACTTCCATGCATTCCGTATACGAGGGAATACTTTTTTTCCTGTTTTTTTGACTTCCATATAATTCTTGAGGTCTGGCATTAGAAACTAACTAGCTCATGCAGTAATGATTTGATACTATCGGTTCCATGTCTTCCACATGTATTAATTTCTAGCTGTTTTGAGTTTAGACCATAATTCATTCATGCAAACTATCTCTGATGCTTCAAATGTTGACTTCAGCCTTATTTCAAATATGTCATACGCCAAAAACGCTCTGATACAAAGAAAGCTTTGAAAGATCTCCTTTATAGAAGTGGGTCCTCTGAATTTTCATTTCAGGTACGCTTTTCAATACCTTAATTATGCTGAGAACCCTTGTAATTCCATGTTCAGAATACCTAATGTTATATTGTTTACTGTTAGAGCATCATCATGCATGAGCACCCCCTATGGTTTCTTAAATTTTCTTTTGGTGAGGATGTGTACAACTGTAGGAAAATCATCAGTTGAAGAAAGGGGGAGTACAAATGCAAGAAAGGTCTGATTTTGGAGAAAGCATTTTGCCCAAGTTAGGAAGAAGTTGGTAAATATTCTTAGCCATAAGATAGTCTCTCATCGGATGGAAAAGAAGAGAAGAGAGGAATTCAAAAGAAAAAAAAAATTGCTTTGCCTGGATATAGATGTTGAATAAAGCCCACCAGTAAAAGTAGATCTTATTTAGCAATAGAGTAAGACCTCCCTTCCTGATAAGCCACGAACAGTGCTGTGAAATTATCTGATCCCTCCGCTGATAACATAGAGATGCTAATGAGCTCACCATTATCTGATGTTGTAACTGTTAAGTGTTAACAGTTCCATTTTCATTCATTTGAATATTGTTTTACCTCAACTTATTACCTTGCATGATTTCATATTTGTATGTACTAGAAATGCTACCTGTCAACAATTTGTGGTAATTACATGCGTTGTTTTGCACTTTTACCTAGGATAAAAAAACATGGAAACTTAAAGGTAATGACAATTGCTGTGGAGATGAAGATTATCATTCAGATAGCTATTACAAGAAAGGTCATGCAAAGTCTCGTCGACGTTCTGGAAAATCACAGCAGAAAGTAAAGCGTGAGTTCTTTTGTGTCCATTTAGAGCATAGTCGTTATAGTTACAATTTTCTGAAGCTTCGGTACATAGTCAGTGCAAACTATTATTAGTACAGTGCAGAATAGTAAATAGTCTGAGCCTAGATTTAATATGCTTTGTTTCATTAAGCAGTTTTTCCTTGTCTGACTGAATGTTTCTTAAAATTTAACATATATTCCCTTGCACAACCGTGGATGTCCATTACATATTCAGGAAAAACCAGAAGAGAGAGTTTTCCTGAGGAGTTTGATGATCATTCTGATACGATGTTCCAAGCAACATTTGGCAACAGATTATATACCTGGTCTTTTAGAAAGTGGCAGGGGTCGTCTTATGAGAATTCAACCTCTGGCTTTGAATGGAAGGAGCATTCAAATTGGACAAATAGTAGAACTGGAAAGTGGAAAAGCAGAAGTGATGCTGAGTCTGATGATGATTCATGTTGTGTAGGATCGCATTCTGATAGAACAACTCTTGGTTTGCCTCCAACAGGCCCTTTGAAGATTGAAGATGTTAAAAATGCGTAAGTGGTTCAGACTCCAGTGTTAGTATCCACCAAAATTAGACATTAAGGCAAGGTCTTGCAACACATATTCATGTTTCAAACTACTGATATCATATTACTTTTTGCCCTTGTAGTTACCGGTTATCAGCTTTAAAATGGCATCCTGATAAGCATCAAGGCCCTTCACAGGTGAGTTTGCATTATCTCGATTTGGCATATCTGCCTCCCAAAATAAAATACATAAAAGCGCCTGTGCTATCATTCATATAGACCCATCTGATCAATATATTCCTATGCACAAGACCAGGTGTCTATTACTGTGAAATGCGCGTTATAAACCATCTACAACATTTATGAAATATGATTACACACCCATGTGATTCTTTATTTCTTTCATCTTTTTTATGCCAAGATGTGTCATCTGATCACATTTCCGTGATGATAGCAGGCAGTGGCTCAAGAAAAATTCAAACTCTGTGTAAATGCATACAAATCATTATGTAATGCTCTCTCTCCGGCTTAGGTGGCAGTTTGGCACGTTCTGGTTACAGACAGCTTCCCCAAGTCAGTAATGATTTCCATCGGAGCTGGGCCAGAGGAGTACTGTTAAATTTAATTATTTGTTGTATTAATGTACCCAAAAAAAATTATTTGTTGTATTATTCAGAATAAAGAATAAATTTTGAATGTTAAACAAATGAGAGAATTAGTCATTTTGATTAGAAAATCAAGTTAATTATCGAGCAGGTGTTCTGCAGATCAAAACGAAAACGAGGTCTTGTTTTTCCAGCTTACAAGATCCACCACTAGCCTACTTGTATATTTTGCGCCATGAAAGTGATTTCTCTTGTGTCTTTCAGGAGTGTTGCTAATAGCTCAACCAAAATTTGACTATCTCCACCATTTGGGCATCATAGAATGCGCACTTCTCTTGGGATAGAATAATCTCAAAAATAAATGGACCACCTCTTCAAAACTCTTTGCTGCACTACGCTTTCACAGAAAAGGTGTCGTTAATTATGAATCAAAGCACTAAAAGATTATCGTGCGCTTGAGAAAGTGTTGTGGGTCGCCAGAAGTTCCTACGAACTCGTGCTCAAGTGTTTGAAAGAGAAGCGATTCCGAGCTGCTTCGCTATCTCTTGTGCAAAGATAACACCAAAACTCTGAATCAGCAACTACCAACAATAGAATAGCAAATGAGAATAGATTCCAGAATTGACATTGAAAAGGAATTCAATCATAGATTCATAGTGTGCAATTTAATATCCGCAACAGATTCTGATCCCCCATTAATAGAAGTCAATTAGAAACAAAGAACAATGACAGAGGAGGAGATCATAAACCCGTAGATCAAGATCAAGAACCCAAAATGAAGAGCCCAATTCCTCTTGAACTTACCAAAATAGCTCTCGGGGGGTTCCTGGTACTGAATCTCAAACTCATCGTCCCCAATCCCCTCGTATTCATTGCCACTCAACTTCATCTTCATCTCCCTCAGCTTCTGCGTTGCCAACCCAAGTGTGAGCTTGTGGCACCGCCTCTGGTACTTGAAGCCGTTGATGCACCTGAGGGTCTGGGCCACCGAGACGTAGAAGAGGAGGTGGGCCAGGGAGAGGAGGGTGATAGGGATCCAACAATGGCGGCATTGGAGACGAGGCGACTGGGTTTGGGCCAACAATACTAAAGTTAAGAAGATGAAGAAAATCTGGAAGAGTTTGTGAAGCTGCTTCTTTTGAATGTCTATGGCACGCTTCTTCTCGAGGGTCTTCTCGAAATGCAGCTGGATTATGGTGTTCAAGGCTTGGAGAGCTGTCTCTTTTGGGACAGCTGATTGCTGGTGACGTTGCTGGTGCTGGTGCTGGTGCTGGCTATCACAGTCCGCCATGGATACACTTAGGTTGTTTGCTTGTCTCAACAACAAGAAGCTTATTTCTACACTTCAACTCAACAGATCAGTCAAATATTTTCTTGTTTTAAAAATGATATTGATTTTCTTATTTCCATTAATAGTTCAACTTCTATGTTTTAAAAACAATAAATCTCAATTATATTGCTACCTACTCGAATTTCGATGAGCTTTCGTTTTGAAATTGGCAGGGAGGCAATATAGTTACCACCCAGCAACATGATGAAATGTCAATACATATCAAGTAGTTGTAAAATAAAAGGTGACTGCCATTGGTTGTTGTTCTAAACTGCAGAAGCATCTAATCCCCAAGACACTGACAGCTGACCCGCTCGCTTAATTGTAGGCAGTAGGATTATACGAAGCCAAGTGAGCCCAATCTTTAATGTTTTGGGGCCAAAGCAATTAAGGCTGTGAATTAACCCATCCTATTTGCGAAATATATATTCAATTTTGAAGTCACGGTACGAAACAAAACAATTACAGCACCCTACATACACCTCACATGACGATTTATCACAGCAACCACGGTAACAGGCCTCAAATTCAACAAATGAATTTACCAATAAAATAAAAAAACCTATTACTCAATTATCATAATACAATAGAATCAAAGTACGCCCATCATCTCTAAGGAGGAAAAAGAAAAAGAAAATTGATTTTATATTGAAGCAAGAGATTGGACCGATGCACCTTATTTTGTCTTCGTCTGCTCACATGATTTAATTCTTGACTAATTTGCACAACAATGAATGGCGGGCCCTCCAAAACATTCTAGATTTTTAATAATTGGCCCCAAACCCAACTAATTGTCTTGGTTAAACGATCAAGATGCCAAAGAAATATGCAATCATTGACTTGACTGACAGCATAGTTCTCTTACTTTTCTTTTGCAAATTGAAATAACAAACATGCATCAAATTTCAAATGGAATAGTGCAGGAGATAATGATAACCCAACAACTACAGTATTCAGTTTTCTTTTTTTGCTGGCCAATACAATTAGAGTAATACTATGCCTGTTAAAGATTTTACAGAAACGGTATGCGAAGAGTTCGACCTCGTTTGAGCTTTAAATTTGAAATAAAAGTTTTAAGATGAATTTAATGATTAAAAAAAAACTCTTAAACTTTTCGAAAAGTAAAACTCTCCATAAATTCTTATTTCAAACGACGCGTAGTTCAAGTCAACGTTAGCTTGTCATAAATCAAAACTTCTGCCAAAGTTCTGAGGAGAAAGAGAATGATTCAGCCAAAACTTCGGCAAGGTATTCTGGTATAAGCTCCCAGATGGTCTGACAAGAATTGAAGGATCCTTTGTATTAAGGGACTTAAGCTTGCCAAAATTAATAATGCGCTGTTGATTACATGCAGAAAATTTTAGAACTTGAGAAAAAGTTTAGGTACGACACAAGGGAAAACATGTTCATCCAATGCAGAAATAGCCCATATATTGCTCGCCCATGCGTGATTTATAATCACCAATTTCGCTGCTTTTTCCAAAAATGCACTTCCATTACAATTCACCACTATATATGTCTTTCTTTATCGAGACAAACAAACACATCCAACCATTTCCCACTTTTGCACACATGGGGTTCCAAACTTCAAAGCCAAAAAAGAAAAAGAAAAAGAAAAATTACAAGCTCGGGGATTTTATTTTGCACACAGACAAAACTCTCTCTCTCTCTCTCTCTCTCCGTGTGTGTGTTGTGTATCCTATTCATACAACAAAAATGATGAAGATATCGTGATATACATACAAAGGCAGCACCGATGAGATTGGTTTGTATTCTACCTAGAAGACGTATGTTTAACGTTCTAAAACTATGATCTGCAACTCCTGTTTTGAAGCAGCCAGCCTTGTCAATGACCCTGACCCACGTTTGATAATCATTTGAAAACTAGACGAACCCACGATTGCCGTCACAGAAAAAAATTAGAAAAGGAGAATTTAACATAAAGGATCTCTTCAACCCGTGATTGCTATTGAACTGCTACTGGCTGCCATATGATATCCATCTTCATCCCCATCTTCCTTATCTCCTTCAATCTGGTTCGAATTTTTCTCCCTGTCAGCATCCTCGGATGACGACTCCAGCTGTTGTCGCTCTTCTTGACCACTCATAATATGCATTAATAGCTCCTCGGGCTTCAACTCGTTAGGTGCAAAACCAGCTGATTCTTGGACCGTTCTAGGTTTTTTACTATATAAAGCTTCGAGCTGGTGATAATAAGGACAAGTCTTTGAATCGTCGGGCCTTCTCTTATTTTGGCCCTTCATCCTCTTAAAGTATTTATTTATGTTCTCCCATTTCTCTTTGCATCTCTTGGCACTGCGATGATAGCCAAGCTTTTTCATTGCGGTAGATATCTCTTCCCATAGAGGTCCTTTCAGTCCATTTCCTTCATACCGCATATCCAGGTTTGTCCTCAATCTAATCAAAGCTTCCACTTGGTCTTTGGGCCAACGTGAGGAGCTCATCTGTATGAAATTCTCAACATTTGTACATTCTTGCTTGTCCATAACAGTGCCTTCAATTTCATTACCCTTATCCTTATCATGATCTGGAATCAGGTTCTGCTGAACCGCAATATTCTCGGGTAATTGCACTGGGCCTGCTTGTTCTGTGAACTTTTTCAGAAAGGCAAGCATCGCCGCATCCTTTGCTGCTGCAACAGATCTTTCTTGAGCCAAAAGCTCACGCTCCCTATTAATCCGATCTAATGCTTGCATCTTCCATGCTTCCTCCCGTGCTATTCGATCTTGTTCGCATTTTTCTAACACCTCCATAAACTTGTCGTGTAGGGTCTCTTGCTTCTCTATTACTTCCTTCACCAACCTTTGGAAAAACCCTGTCAGCTTCCGGTTCTTTTTTGATACATCTTCCCCAGATTCTTTGGTGGAACTAGGGAATCTAATGGAGCACGGAGTGGCATCTGGAACAACATTGGGTAGATCCACTGGGTTTGTAGTTGTTGCTGTGCCCTCTGCTTTTGTGGGATTGTTTTCCGGAAGGACTAAGTGGCTGGCTAGAGCTTCTAGTTGCTCAAAAAAACGGTAAGTCTTGGCATTAGGTCGGCCATAACGGCCTTCCTTGGTCCTTCTATGGTACTTGTAAATGTTTTCAAACTTCTCCTTGCATTTCTTCGCACTCCTGTTATATCCTAGCTCCGCTAATTTCCTGAACACTTGAAAATTCAATCGTTACACTTTCAATTGTTCAAAGTGAGATGGTATCTGAATATTGATTCGATAAATAGACCCGTTTACCAGAATTGGAGGCGGCGTGCAAAGAAAAAAAAAATCATGCTTTTAGTGAAAAAGAAGATCAAAAGGGAGCAAGTAGGTCCGAAGGGAGATTACACTCGTAATTCATAGAAACAAAATGGCACTCTTGAGTCTTAAATGTGGAAAACCAGAATGATGTCTGGGTAGTAGACAGAGAAGGAAAAAATGCCAGAAATTTTGGGGTCTTTATCATAATTGAAATTGGAATGAGAAGAGAAAATAAACTGACCTTGAAACTTGTTGCCAAAGAGGAGCTCTGGGGTTTATATCCCTGAAAGCAACGTCCATCTCAGACCTTATCTTGAGCAAAGCCATTGTCTCTTGTTGAGGCCACCGGTTAGCGGTGGAATTCCGGTCTGCCTCTTCGCCTGCGAGTCCCTTTTGCTCTTTGAACCCATCAGAGTCAGGCCCACTACCTCTCCCCTCGGGAGCTCCGGAATTTTCTGGTGAAGTCGAGATTTCCAGCATCAGTTTCACCGAATTACAGCTGAGAAACTCTGAGCTAGGGGAAAAAAAGAATGGAGAAATTTGTAATAAAAAAAAAAGAAAAAAAAAAGAAGGTAGAGGGTAATTTTGATGTTGAGGAAGGTTGAGAATTGAGCTGGGCGCTATTGTTGCATTAATAGTAGGAAGGTAAACCAAGTTAGAATGGGGAGAAGGGTGAATAAGGTTATTGTGGTTTGAAAAAATTTTATAAAGGAAAGAGGGGAAGGATGATCGGATAGATGTTGGCGTGTGATTGGGTTGTGGTTTTGACGTTGGAGAGAGATGGAGCCAAATAAAATTTTTGACTTTAGTCAATATTAGTGGGCTTGTTATTAAGGCTTTGGGTGGGAATGGGGAAATGAAAGCGGCCCCGAATAGAGAGAGGGTAAAATTGGGAAATGCAAGTGGGAACGGGAGGATTAAATGAAAAGGGTGGCGGGGAAGATAAGGAGGAGACAGACGTAAGGGGGGCAATGAAAAAGTCGAAATTTAGCGGAATCGGGTTAAAAGGTGAGGCCCACAAAAATCTCCACCGCCTCTGCCCTTTGCGTTGCTTACAACACCAGCGTGCGTACTTGTCTCATAAAAAAAAAAAAAAACACCAACGTGTGCCGTCGCCTGGGCCTGCCACCCTAACATAAATAAAAAAACCTTAACTCAATTTTCATTTCTTAAAAATGCTCTCTTCATCTTCACAAATAATTATCTTTAAAAGTGGGCGGGAGAAGCGTAGGCGGAATGGTTTACGTAACTGGGATTATATGATATATAGAAGTCGTTTTCCTATAGCATTTTTAACCAGAATTGGTTAAATTAAAAGCATACCACGTAAGCGGATAAATTGGACTGTTGGATAATGACACTCTTCAATCTTCTAACATTTTTTCATGCAGGCTGCCAATGTTTTCATTCAAAATAATATCTACCTTGTTTATTCACTTCACCTTCGCATTATATGTCTAAATCTGTCACGAATTATTCTACTTTTATTTGACTGGATTTCTCAGCATTTTTAAATCTTAACTAGATATTCTATGAACCCAATCTTCTTTTGAACCGTGAGTTCTTTCACTGAATAGAAGTAATACATACGCACTTCAGTAGCTGAGTACAAAAAAAAAAAAATTGACAATTTTATGTCACGTTTGTTACACGAAATTTAGCTGATGAATGAGAATCTCAATTCTCATTCCATCAAGTGACAATGTTTGATTGACAAAAATCAGTTGGAATGAAGAGAGATAATTTTCGTTACTTCTCAAAAACAATAAAAAATAAGAAAAAACGTGTAAATATATTGAAAAGCGTGAAATATTATTTAAAAAATTAAAAATATTTTTTTTTATTTTTATTTTATTTTTTTTTACTTATTTTTTTTTATTTTTTTTGAAGTCCTGTAAATATTTTCTAGCTAAATAATATTAAAAAAATATTTAAATTATTTTTAAATTTTATTAATATTTTTAATAAAAAAATATTATTAATTATTTTTAAATAATTTTTTAAAGTTAAATAATAATATTTTATTATTTTTATATTTTAAAAATTTTTTTATTTTTTTATTAATTTTTTATTGTGTATTAAACATAATTTTTTTTTAATATTTTTTTTTATTTTTATCATCAACCAAACGAACCGTTAGTCTCTTGCCAATCTTTTTTCGTTACAGATAAATTGCAGCTCATTTCTCCATGCCATTACTGAATACTTGAAATTTGAAGCACCAATTATCATGATATCTGACGAACGTCTTTATTCAAAGGACATTTCTGCCTTTTAGCTTTATGCTCATTTTAACTTTGTGTAGCTCTCTTCAACTATTGTTATTTTGTGACAGTTTTACATAATTTCATTTTACTTTTTCGCCCCGAGATTTTTATCAACTTCGGCGGATGTTGGTGGGGCCACTGTGTCTGTGTGCCTAGCTCCTATCCTTATTGGCCAAAACAGCAAATTAGATCCACTAATTCAAGTGAATATTACATTTTTGTTTTCAGCTGACAAAAAGAAAAGGCAAGTTAAAAAGTGAAAATAACGTCACCGGTAACACTGCTAGGCACCTAAAAGGATAACCATAGCTTCCATTAAAAGCCAAACTCAGTGAGCCAAACGGGGTTGCTTGAGGCATCTCTGTCACAGCCGTCGTGGCACAGATATTGGCATACCCACCGACACATGGCGACAAAAGTTTTGGGCTTCTTCGTGAGCAGTGACCCGACATGTCGGTTTGATTCAAAGTCGCCACCAATCCCTGCAAAAGTTAGGGCTTTCACGGTTAGATGCTCCGCTCCTGTCTCCTCACCTCTTGCCGCCGCTGGTAACCCTAGCTCTTCTCTTTCACTTTAATTTTTTTTTTTAATATTAACTGGTTCTCTCGTGGAGCTCCTCATGCAATTTTATGATCTCCATTCCTTTTATTTTCTTCCCCAGATGTTGTTCCGCTTATTTTAGTTTGTAATGACCAATAGTTATTGTAAACTTGTATTTTACATGCTGAAATATCAATGGGACATGACAAAATTTATAAAATTTGTGCAAGAAGGTTTTTGCACTGAACCAAAAATGGTGTTAAACGTTCAATTCATCGTCCTGGTCCTTAATGGAATAATAATGTGTGTTTGGATCCTAACCATATCAACGAATACTCGGAATTTTCATGAATTGGATAGTCATTTCTATAGTCTGTTCCAATATTTGCAATAAATTCGAATTTAACTTACGGAAAAATGTTCTTGTGTTTTCTGCTCTGAAGCAAAACTCTGGAGCCGTCTTCCTTTGCATTTAGTAATCTGAACGTTACAATAATTTTCTTCAAAATATTTGTCGCTTAAATGTGAATGTCCTCCTTCTCCCTTTGATAGATATACTTGAAGTGAAACACATCCCATATTATTACCAAGAGATTAAAGAAAATGACGCAGTTCAGTTTTATTCCTTGATACATATAGGTAAGGGAGAAAGACCTTGGAAAAATTTAGATGCAAGACTTGTACTAGAAGATGGCTCAATCTGGAAAGCAAAGTCATTTGGTGCTTCTGGAACCCAAGTCGGTGAAGTTGTATTTAATACGTCATTGACTGGGTGAGATTCTTTCGCCTTGTTTCAAGAGGATTCCTTACTGCATATTATGCATTGACTCTAAAGGAGTGGTTGTTTACTTGTCATGCATGTACACTGCAGATATCAAGAAATTCTGACAGATCCTAGTTATGCTGGCCAGTTTGTGTTAATGACAAATCCACATATTGGTAATACTGGCGTAAATTTTGGTACGTGAAAAGCTTCATATTTCTAACTCTCTTGAATCCTTGTTCACGGAAGTCCTTTAAAAACTTTTTTTGATGCACTGCCTGCCAGATGATGAAGAGTCAATACAATGCTTCCTTGCTGGTCTAGTAATTAGAAGTTTGAGTATCAGGTTCAATTCTGGTGCTCTAAAAAGATTTTTTATTGGTTGAGCTGTACTTGGTATACTTATTCTCTCTTCCTCCTTGCAATATTTATTCAGTACTTCAAACTGGAGATGTGCAGAAGCACTAGGTGATTATTTAGCAAAAAGGAATGTCATGGGAATTTGTAAGTTATTTGTATACTGCAACATTTATTTTGAGAAGAACCATGCTCTGCATAACTTCATATTTTCCTTTTGACTTAGCTGTTACTTTGTGATGGAATAGATGATGTTGATACACGTGCGATTACACGTAGATTACGGCAAGATGGCAGCCTCATTGGTGTATTGAGCACTGACAGTTCTAAAACTGATGAGGAACTACTTCAAATGTCTTGTTCATGGGACATTGTTGGTAAGGATACGAGTGTTTGAGGTTCTAGGGACATTTCCAGAAGGTAGAAGTACATGGCTGCTGCTTCATATTTTGCAGGTATTGATCTAATAAGTGGAGTATCATGCAAGTCTCCATATGAATGGATCGATAAAACAAAGACAGAATGGGGTTTTAACTCCAATGATGGTTATGGAGAAACGTTCCATGTAAGTGTTTGCATTAGACTGTTGGGACTTCTTCTTTCCCGCTTGTTAACTTTTAGGTAATTTAAATTACACTTAATGCTGGTAATTTGTGAATGAGTTGCAGGTTGTTGCTTATGATTTTGGAATCAAGCATAATATAGTTAGGCGACTGGCATCTTATGGCTGTAAAATCACTGTTGTTCCATCTACATGGCCAGCATCAGAAACTTTAAAGATGAAGCCGGATGGGGTCCTTTTTAGCAATGGCCCTGGAGATCCTTCTGCAGTTCCTTATGCCATTGAAACAGTGAGGGAAATTATCGGAAAGGTGCCTGTTTTTGGAATTTGTATGGGCCATCAATTGTTTGGCCAGGCATTGGGAGGCAAGACCTTTAAGATGAAATTTGGTCACCATGGAGGAAATCATCCAGTTCGTAACCTTAGAACTGGTCACGTTGAAATTAGTGCTCAGGTATGTTACTGATGGACCTTTTTCTACACTAATTTCTATAAAATCAGTATGTTTGTGAAGACTGTTAGGTTTGGGTCGAAAAGTCATTTACTTGGCTGATGGGCATAATTGGATATATTGCATCTTGCTATGAAGTAGAAAGTATTTTAGCAAATTCTACATGTAGCATAAAAAAGTTTTACGGTTTTTTTTGTAGGGTATCCAGTGCAGTCATATATCTGGCGTGCCAAATATATTCTTAAGATAATATTAAATTATAATGTCAATGGAGCTGACATTTTTTTTCTTATTTATTTTATTTCATATATACTTTATTTGATATTTCATACGGCTTTGTTTCAACATGAATTAATATATAAAATGGCAGAACCACAACTATGCGGTTGACCCTGAATCACTGCCAGAAGGAGTGGAGGTCACACATATAAATCTTAATGATGGAAGCTGTGCTGGTCTAGCCTTCCCTGCTCAAAAGATCATGTCTCTTCAATACCACCCTGAAGCATCCCCAGGACCTCATGATTCAGATTATGGTAACTTTAAAATATTACTTGACCCAGATCGGTAGTGAGTACTAAGTTTTTTGGTTGGTCGTCAGTGTTATTTAGGCTAGGTATTCCTTGATAAAAACATGGGAAAAGATGGAAGTAACGCAGGATTTTGGGCTTCCTAGGATGTATTTATTTCAATCAACTTGTTTCTTTTCAATATTGGTGTATTTAGATTTGACTTTTAAGTTTGATCAGTAAATTCTAATGCGATTTGTTGATCATGCAGCTTTTAGGGAGTTTGTGATGCTAATGAAGCAAGAAAAAACTAAGCAGCCTGAGAAAAATCTACACCAACTGTCAGCCGTGCACGCTTTGGATGCTTAGAGCTTGAAATGAGCTGCTATCCAACTATCTCATTAACATTTAGGTAGTTAATAAGGTCGTTCTATGACTTTGTGGATGAATTGCCTGATTAGTTTGGGCAGGGATTAATTGAGGTTAAGGTTACCCGTCTTCCTCTGTTGTGTCTTAACTCTTCCGTTCACTGATGGTACCCACCATCCCACCAAAGAAGAGCAATCAACATTCTTGTTATGATTTGTTGGCTGTTGAGCCTAAATTTACCTCAGCTGATAATATCATAATCTAATCCCATTTTAATGCCATGGCGCTAATTTTTGACACATTTTAAAAATTTAAAAAAAAAAACCGGCTTACCAATCTTTTTTCTTTTTCGTACATGATAAAACAGATAAATAAATATAATATCTCAAACCACTTTTATACCTTATGTCCTTATCACTATCATTAAAATATTATAAACAAATTCCATGTTAACCATTATGAAGAAATAAATAATAGCCCAGATGACATCCATTGAATATTAACAACTAGACAATTTATAGCAGATTCCCAAGTTAATTTAGAATTGAACCAAAAAACAAAAAAAAACCTTCTATTTCTAGTTGAAATATCCAAGATGACAGTGACAGAATTTTCTTCCATGTATCAGGGGTTATCAACATTTGACATTAGAAAAGGGCACCAATAACATTTGCCATTGAATCATGGAATTTAGATTGCGCTCATCGAACAGAACAGTGAAGGCACCCATAAAATACACAGAAAGTAAGAAAAACAGAAAGAGATTGTAGCGACCACTAAGCCCTCTCGCCCCTAATTCTCCGAGCAAGTTGAATGTCCTTAGGCATAATGGTTACCCTCTTTGCATGTATTGCGCACAAATTGGTGTCTTCGAACAACCCTACCAAGTATGCCTCAGCAGCTTCCTGAAGCGCAGCCACAGCACTGCTCTGGAATCTCAGATCGGTCTTAAAATCCTGGGCGATTTCTCGAACCAAACGCTGAAATGGGAGCTTGCGGATCAGAAGCTCGGTGCTCTTCTGGTACTTCCTTATCTCTCTCAAAGCCACAGTTCCAGGCCTGAACCTGTGAGGTTTCTTGACACCACCGGTGGCGGGAGCAGATTTCCGGGCAGCCTTGGTGGCAAGCTGCTTACGAGGGGCCTTTCCACCGGTAGACTTACGAGCAGTTTGCTTGGTTCGGGCCATTATTGATGTTTAGAAACAGAGACACAGTTGGTAGTGCTACAGTACTGCTATTATTTCGAATTCGGTTACGAGAATTGAAGGGCACGAGTTTGGAGGATTTTATTGTTGAGACTCGAGAGGGCGGAGATTGAAGTTTCACAGCCAACTTTGAATTGGAGCCGTGGATTGAGAATGGATGTGACGGTCAGGATTTGGTTATGAAAGAGCACACGGATTATCATCTTTATTTTGGTTAATAATATATGTACGTCATCAAACGTGAACGGTCCAATGGAGGGAAATTTATGAGCTTTCATTATTTTTTAGGCGCATTGCATGCACTGTTTTTCAATTTTCTGAATTTTATTAACAACATTCCCAGCTTTCCCTTTCTGCCCCTTGTTCCAAACCACGACAAAATTGGAGATTTATGTTACTGCCAAATCAAAAGAAGAAAAAAAATCATCCTGTGTCTCTCCTATCTCACCATAGAATATAACTACCATTAAAAATCATTAAATCTTGATTGCCTCCTTCACTGTGCTTCATATGCAAAGCATTTTAAAGAACTAGGGCGAATTCCATCACGTAGCTTTCTTGCTTACGTTGTTAGCAAGCAAGGCCAAAAATATACATCCTAGCGTATATGATAATCTACGTTTCATCTTTTCAATCGTCTAACCGTAGGAAAGAGGACGGCGCCTGCCCACCGAGGGATTCCTGAGAAGTCAAGTAACAAATAGTTACGACTTACGTAGCAAACTATCTATCCCCCTCAGGCCAAGGTGAATACGATTGAGATAGAATAGATATGATTGCCATCACAACAATAGGATCCGAAGTTCCACCCCCAAATCCAGCAATATACCACCTTTCTCTCTCTCTTTCTCTCTCTCTCTCTCGCTCCCTCCTTGCTCTCGGTTGAATTTATTGTTGCCTCTCTCCAACTATCTATAATTATTAATTAGTGGCCCATTCATATTTATGTAAAGTCTAGTCTTGAGTTTATGTGCGCAAACTGATAATAATATAAAAATTTCTCAATACAATTAACTATTAAGACTCCAAAGGCAAAAAAAGAAAAAAAAAAAAGAACCACAATCACTCCCTTGCTACAAACAACCTACTTAAAAAGGCACGGGTGAACCAAAGGTGCTCAGAAATGTCTCTTACAACTCGATGCCCGCCACATCCAGAGGGTCACCCACAACATATGATACATCAAGCTCAAGGATATACCCTCATTCAATCTCAATGTTCCTACCTCACATCTTACTGTGGCAACAAAGTTCATCTTACATGACAGACGCCAAAAACAACCAAAGCGAAGAATAATTCACCATGAAAGCATCTTTAGGACTCAGAAGCACTTCCTGTGGACAATGGATGGACCAGACTCATCGTATTCACCCTTGGATATCCACATCTGCAAAAACCACGTGATTTAGAGCTCAATCAAAAAGACAAGGACTGTTTAAGAAAAATTAATGAGAAAATAATCACCTGCTGGAAGGTGCTGAGGGATGCAAGGATTGATCCTCCAATCCAGACACTGTATTTTCTCTCCGGTGGAGCCACAACCTTTATCTTCATGCTGCTAGGAGCGAGAGCAGTGATCTCCTTGCTCATCCGATCAGCAATACCAGGGAACATAGTTGAGCCACCACTAAGAACAATGTTGCCATACAGATCCTTTCTGATATCCACATCACACTTCATGATAGAATTGTAGGTGGTCTCATGAATCCCAGCAGCTTCCATTCCAATCATAGATGGCTGGAAAAGAACTTCAGGGCAACGGAATCTCTCAGCTCCAATTGTAATAACTTGTCCATCTGGAAGCTCATAGTTTTTCTCCACTGAAGAGCTGCTCTTTGCAGTCTCAAGTTCTTGCTCATAATCTAGGGCAACATATGCAAGCTTCTCCTTCATGTCACGGACAATTTCCCGCTCAGCAGAGGTGGTGAACATGTACCCTCTTTCAGTGAGGATCTTCATCAAAGAATCAGTTAGATCACGGCCAGCAAGATCCAATCGAAGGATGGCATGGGGAAGTGCATACCCCTCATATATTGGCACAGTGTGACTCACACCATCGCCAGAGTCCAAAACAATACCTGTTTTAGAAAGGAATTGATTCAGGGACAGAATGATGTGATAACAAAAGTATGATTTGAAACAAATAGTAAGAGATACAAACCAGTTGTTCGACCACTCGCATATAAGGAGAGGACAGCCTGGATGGCAACATACATGGCAGGCACATTGAAGGTCTCAAACATGATTTGGGTCATCTTTTCTCTGTTGGCCTTTGGGTTGAGAGGAGCCTCAGTCAGAAGCACCGGGTGCTCCTCAGGAGCAACACGCAACTCATTGTAAAATGTGTGGTGCCAGATCTTTTCCATGTCATCCCAGTTACTGACTATACCATGCTCAATGGGGTACTTCAAAGTAAGAATACCTCTTTTTGATTGGGCTTCATCACCTACATAGGCATCTTTTTGGCCCATCCCAACCATAACACCAGTATGTCGAGGCCGGCCAACAATACTGGGAAACACAGCCCTAGGAGCATCATCACCAGCAAATCCAGCCTGCACATGGACCATATTAAATTAATGGTTGAATTATGAAACCGAAACTCAGATGTACATGCAAATGAGAAGAAAACAAAGTTACTAACCTTCACCATTCCAGTTCCATTGTCACAAACAAGGGGTTGAATATCCTCAGTGTCGGCCATATTTTACTAACCTGCAGAAAGTTAATGGAGTCATGAAATACAGTGTCAGTACCAACACCACTGTCAGGGCAATGGTTGCATCCACACCCTTTGGAGAATAGTACTACTTCAAACACTTACTTTTATATCAGATACAGCAAAAGTATATTACATAATAGTCTACAGTCCACACGCAAGAGAAAGGGAAGAAAACAAGGGAGTATCATAAATTGGTATCATACAATGAACTATATTAATTACAACCTTAAGCTGGTGATATATATAATACAAGAAAAACAACTGTATCGGACCTCCACCGTCGTAAAGTAAAAACAATGTAGTTTCAATACATAAATTGATTTTAAAAAAATGAGACTATCCTCCCATTTCCTTATTGAATGTTTACAAACCTGCCAAAATTTAGAAATTAATAGACAACATTCACAATGTCATAGAATAAAGGTTCCAATATAGACTAGGATTACTGCATATGGAACTTAAGAATTAAGATTCTTCATAGGATTTACTTAAAACTTAATTAAACTTACCCCTGCCTCCCTCAGGAATATTATTACCCCAACTATTCAATCGGGCGCCATCTAAAAGCAAGCTCAGTGATCAAGCAACATTAGGAATTCCCAAAATAAAATCCAGATCAGACCACCCAAGTCATCGAACATAAAACAAAATGACCGATCATCGATGCTAGATAATGTAAACAATCACCGGTATACGACAGCCATCCTTATTTAAAAAAAAAAAAAAAGTCTTGCTCGACATGATCCTAGATCTCAGCTCTAGGCAACTAGATACAATGGTATGCACGGGCGAACCGTAGATCGACTACATAGAATCCATAATCGAACTCCATTTGAGCAATCAAGCCATATGATTCACAATGATGAACAAAAAAAAGCGAGAAATGGTTGTGGTAAGGTAGGAAACAATCTCACGAAGAAACAACCATAAACAAACAAATCCTGGGAGAAATTCTGCAGAGGGACTGACTAAATTCGAAAAATCGGCAAAAGGAAACGCACTTTAAACCAGTTTATCATTCGAAACTAGAATGCAGGAAAATATCTACATAACTAGAGAGAAAATGATTCTGAAATTCTGAGGAAGGCGGCATAGAGAGGAATTACCTTGAATTAGAGGGATAAGGATGAAGGAAGAGAATCGAGGATAACCAAGCCAACCTCCAAATAGACGATGGCTTGGCACTCCGGATCTATTGTCTCTCCGTGTGGACAGTTTCTCGTGTGTCTTGAGACCTACACACTGAGAATGAGAATGAAAGGGTCCAGACGAGAGGGGGTATATATATAGAGAGAGAATAGGGCGTCTGGAATAGTAATACACTTTGAAAACGGATTGGGATCAAAATTTTAAGAATTTTTAAGGACAAAAGGAGGAATCATTTCCACCACGAGAAAGGATAGGGTGACCTGGTTGACAGCCTTTTCTTTCCCCCACGTTCTTCCCCTTTCTCACCCCTCTCTTCCATTTCAAATTATCCATTTTCAGTCTTTTTTAGACAACCCAAATCATCTACTATTCCTTAAAAATAAATAAATAATATACAATTAACTTTAAAATAAAAAATAAAAAAGAAGAAGGGCAAACCACAGTAATTATTATTATTATTATTTTAATTTTTTGCTATTTAGCTTCGAACCAACAACCTATTTGTATTTGTTTTAATCTTCTTTTGAAAATAAATATCACTCCAAGGTTTGGTTGGTGATTCTAGTTTTCTATTTTAGGCAAACATTAAAAACTATCAATATGTATTTAGCAATTTATTTTATGAAGTGTTCCTTGGCTCGATTTGATAATGTGAAAGAAAACCAATTTTGGTTTGCCTTTAAAAGCGTGCATGTGCATACACGTGCTATAGGTACAGGGATGTCCTCGGTCCAAGAATGCCATCGTAGTTGCAGGGTAGTTTGTCAGGTTGGCAACTGAGTAAGTAATTTGGGAATGAAAATGGATATATTTTATTGTAATTTAATGAAAAAAATCGAATGTTAGGAAGTTTTTATTTATATAATTTGAATTGTAATTTATAAGTTTACTATTTTGGGTAAATTTACATTATTCTTTTTTTTTTTAAGGATTTGAAAAGTACCATTTTTCCTCATTTTAATGGTGAATTACATTTTGAAAGATTTAGGAGGCTCCTAAAAGTACATTTTCAAAGAGTGATCGATTTGATCCACACAATATGCAATTAGATTATAGAGATGAGAAGCGATGGATAATAAACAAAGTGAATTCCACGCAAAGAATTCATTATGACCATAGCTTGAGTATATACAACTTATCTTATACAATGGCATACATAAATATGTTAGGTGAAGATTTTCGTTGGCATGTGATATTGGGTGGGTAATATCCACTACTCTCTTTATCCTTGATTTAACGTCAGTACTCGTTTTTATTTTTTCTAAGACAACAAAAAAGTATCATATCACTAGCTTTATATTTGTTCTTCATCTTCTTTTATTATATATATAAATATATTGTCTTAATTTTTATTGAGTTTTGTTTGAAAAGAAAATCTATCTGTTTAATTTATAAAACCATAATGTCAGTAAAATCTTAAATTCAACATTTCATGACGTTATTATTATAATTTTAAAAAATAAAGGTGATAACTTGGAACCAGATTAACTAAGAAATAATTAAACATGCAATATATAAAGGGAAAATGTTGGAAGCAAATTGAAAATTTTAAGGAAAACAAAAAAATAAAGTGATAAAGGGATGGGCATGCAGAGAAAGCTGTCCCTGCAACTACAAGCATGCACTTTAAATATTGTGTTTAACAGATTAGCATTATGCATCCATGTCTAAAGCTTTGATCATTTCTCCCAAGCACGTAAGGGTGGATATATTGATGATTACATCTTCCCCTTAGAGTTTTTTACAGCAAAGTGCGGTTCTCTTCTCCATTTCAGAAAACATATTAGAAACACCCTTGTATTTGTGCTTGCCTTCGCCTTCAATCTGCAAATCGTCAGAAATGAATCTTCAAGTGCCAAATTCCACACTCGAGTAATTAACCCCCGTGAGTGGTGACTCTTTTCTGGGTATTCTACAAGTGGCGAACAAGTGCAGCTGCCAAGTACTACTAAACAAGTGCAGCTCTTCTTGCATCGCATTGAATTCGGACGATCCTGCACCTGGCAGCCATGGATACAGTTTTCAAATTAATATTATAAATCCGAAAGAAGCTTTTTTAACTTGTTTTCTCCTATTTCTTTGAGGACTACGTGTATGTGATGTGAGTGTGTGCGTGCGCGTAATTACATTAAAATTTGAGGTGGGCGTGTAGGTAAGGTAAGATTGGCTTCCTCTTATTGGAAAGCCTTGCTCTCAGGGGCAGTTTGGTACACATAATTGTAGGACCCACAATGTGTGCTTCCTGTTATCGCAGGAGGGCGTGAAATTAAAACTACAAAGACCCCTGAAACATACACAGCCATAACAGTTGGACCACCAAAAGCCACATGATTTTTTTTTTTTTCACTCAAGATATTGTTTAATTAATTTATAGGTGGTGTGTATATATTATTAGTTTTCTTCCGAATATACTCTCTTGGCTCCATGTTAGACACAAATTTTAAAGTAGTAGGCGTCAACTGTTAAGTACGTGGGCATTTAAAAATATCTCTGCTGGGCTCATAGACGATGCTGCTATTCCCTGCCAAATGTCTAAATTGAAATGAGTGGCCCAAACTAAACTCGACAATTTGGACCCTATAAAATACAGGATTTATCTGGCTTTAGAATTTGACAAAAGAAAAATCAATAACAAAGAAGGCGCACGAATTTATCTAATCTCTAGTCCTATTCACACAAGTTCTGGAGATTGCTGTGAGTCATTACTTTAACTTACTCCATTTACGCCTTATTCTTCTATATTTCGTTTTACCCCGGTTATCAATTTTCCTATATTTTTGGGGTGATTTTGGTACCTAATTCTGCATCCTGCGTCCGCAAATTTTCAACTTTGATATATTCAGACCCACAAAGTTGTAAAAAATTTATAATTACTTTTTTTGTTTTTGGATGGCAGGAGATTAATCCGAAACTATAATTCCTAGAAATAGAAAAAAATCTTGACATATATAGTATCGGTAGCTTGGCAGGAGATAGGATACGATACGACATTATTCTATTTTAATCTTGACTTGACAATGTGTGATTAGGATTTCACATCTGAAAGTGGGAAAAAAGGAATATAAATTCAGAAATTACAATTTTATTATATTGGTATGAAAAAAGAAAAAAATTTAGTACACTATCGGTAGATATTTTTTTGTCTATCAACGATGTTCAGATTTTATTATGTGTCCAAGACAATACTTTTTAAAATTATCTTAGACACATGGTAAGATCTGGACACCGCTGATAGACAAAAAAATATTTACCAAAAACGTACCAAATCTTTACTCTGTGAAAAAGGAACTCAACCATAAGTTATTTGCAGCCGCCATTACTTCATCCTACCCCTTGTTGGAAAAGTTGACTGGCAAGACTTCATATTTTACCCCTGCCCCCTTAAAAAAGTCGAAGCCATTATTATATAGATGTTTTATATATGGTTGTGTTTATTTGAAATAATACAGAATATATCCTTACACTCTTTTAAGTATAATATTTATTTTTGTTAAAGATATTGAAGTTGTTTCTGTATATAAGTATTTTTTTTTATCATTTTAAATTCTGACGTTACAAAAACTATTCAACTACTATACTTAATTTTATTTACTGATTAAACTATAAATTTGTGGGTTACTGAGTTAGCCTTTTAACCCGCAGAAAGTTTGGATGTTGCAAACAAAATCATTTCGGCACGGAATTTAATTTGGAATTGTTTTCCCCCATCTCTCTTCTATTATGAGCCGGCCTATTTTTGTTGTTTATCCCTCTGATTCGCTCTTGCAGCTCCTGCAATAATGTCCTCTCAATTTGCTTTAACACTAATGCTATGCTTCACCCATCCATCATTGTCCTACGCACATACAGTTACCATTGAGGCGGTTGAGATAATGTAGTTACTCAGTGCTGCCAATGAGACAATTTGTGAGTACTATGTTACGACATTTCGATCCCTTCCATTACACTTGTTTGATTTGTACATGATTAGTGGTTTTCACCCTCACCTTCCATTTATTATATGCTCCATTGACTAGATGAAGTACACCACTTTCTAATTTTCTTTTCTTAATTGCACTTAGCAATCTAGGGTAGATCAGGATACTATTCACCGCAATCTCACTTTTCTTGTCATTTTTTTCTTTTAATTGTGCTTCAGTGTATGGTATTCAATTTTTTTCGTGTATAATATGCATCTTTTGTGGTCGTGCACGACCTTTGATTCCGAAATATTAACTTGTCCTCAGAGTACTTTAATAACTGGTTCATTTTCTTCTGATGTCCAAACACAACTCTTTTAGCCATGTATAAAATAATATCATTGACGTACGAAGCTAGCTATAGCCAGAAGAAAAAGAATATTTTATCATTTAAATACGCATACATATATAAAACACCAGTTAAAAAGACTAGGAGTTATTATAGTGATTTGTATGCTCAGCATCCTTAGTCGCTTTGGATTATCTAACCTTTTGCTTCGTTGACCCATCCAACTAACTAATTATAGATTCATAGTTATAAGGCAATTACTTCAGAATATTATTGAAAAGAATTAATGCTGCTACACTTGGTAATAGCTCTGTACATTTAGGCTATACACATTCACCAACCACCACTGCTTCGGGTTGAAACCAGAACCGAGAAAGAGTACTATATTAGCTAACTTCCCTGTAGTTGCGCACCAAACCTTCTGGTTGTAGCGGAGCAATCCTTACAGTGGTTTCTGGGATTGGCAGCACAGGTGGTTGGGAATTATGGGATGAGCTAGCCTGGCTGCACCCAACAATCTTTTGGCAAGTCTCGATGAGGCACTGTCTGCACTTAGGGCAAGATGAGTGTGAACTTAGCCATTTGTCAATGCAGCGGACATGGAAGCCATGGTTGCACTTGGGCAAAATGCGCACACGATCGCCATTGCTGAACTCTGACAGGCATATCACGCACTCTGTATCCAAACCTGGCAGTTCCAACTCTGCTGAGTAGCTCACTGTGGGGAAAGTCTTGAGAGCTTTCTTCTTCACTCCTGTGTTGGCCAATCGAGCTGGAGGGTTGTTCCCCGAGTCACTGATGAATAAATTCGAACACCTTAATGCACACCTGATGATGGAGTTCAACCCCAGTGAGCAAATAAGAGCACACAGTAGGACTGAGAGTACCATAATAACATTTGCGTCAAAGTTTCCATCCCTAAGATCAGACTCTGAAGAGTTTAAGGAAGCTGCTGATTGGTTAAGTGGTTTGTGAAGGAGCAACCTTCTTGAGTGGAAAAGCAGGGCAGTAGAGGAAGTAGAAGCGTACATGATTGTTGGAGTTCTTGATGAGTTAGTTAGAACTTCTTGTTGGTGGTTGCTTCGGGGGTTTAATTATTTATAGGAAGGCTGGCATGGTTGAATTTGGTGTCTGGTTTTGATTAAAGTAATAAACTATTATTAAATTGGTGACTGGTTGCTAATAAGAAATTAGAATAGTTTTGAAAAGGTTTTCATCTTTGTCCTAGTTGTTAGAGATAGATTTGCAAGCATATGGATCCTCCACTGACTGTGCCTTTTGTATAATTGAATTTGTAATGAAGATGGGTCTATCTCCAATCCCACTTTAATGGGACGCAGTAGGATGTTCCCCGTAGGTGGTAGCTTTGATAAATCCCGGGGACCCACGAGCCCAGGAAGGAGTTGTGAAGCTTCGTAATCCTGGTGGAGATGACTTGAAAATTGAAAAATTCAATGTTTCATCTTTTGGTTCCCCAATGAAAAGTTTGAGCCAAGTGGGATTCTCCGTCCTTTGTCCCTCACCTCAACAAGTGGACGTTCTCAACATGAATATCATGACCATTCCTCGTATGCCCAAAGGTTTATTTTCCTCCTTCCAAATGACCAGACGTTGATACTTTTGATGTGCCGTAATTTGAGAAGGTGGAGACCCTTCGAATTCGAAGCAAATTGACAAAATCCTCATCATTAAATCACGTCTAGTTAATTTGTGTAAATGCCATGTTTTTGCAGTTTATTAGTCAACTAACCAAGCACATGATTGAGGATGTGTTTAGAGTCAAAATGGGTCCCAAATCCATGTCGCATGAAATCGTTTACGATCTTCACAACATGCAACTAGTTAGATTACAATCTCTCGTGGCCTTGCGAGTTGTGGCTGCTAATTAAAGCGTCATTGTTTTATGATAAATACGGATCCAACTGGCACGATGGGTAAGTTAAATTTGATCTGCAATCTGACTTTTTTCTCTTTCAATATGCACTTTTATATATGCTTTAAAACCGAGATTACACAGATATGATGAATATATGAAAAAGAAGGATACGTGGAGACGAGGTGGTTTCTTAATTTGATATTTTGGGTTGAAGAAGGAATTGGATTAGTAGCAATTAGTGAGTGTGTAAGTGGAAGAGATCAAGGATACACATAAGACCGTCTTTATTAAGGGCGATGCTTTTTTGCTTTTGGGTGTCCTACGCGTACCCTTTCCGCATCTTGTTGGGTTGGATATCACTGTGGTTATCGTTTCTCGGGGCCCGCACTGTGGTATTTATTATTGTAATTGTTGGGGAATAATAAACTAATGTTGACAGGATAAATATTAGACATGTTTCCTATTTTGGTATTTGAAGGTAGGGTTATTTTTACAGGTTTTAGAGCCATTAATATAAGTAACATGGTGATTTTTTGAAGTTATATTTTATAAGTATTATATATTATCCATAAAACTTTTTGTTATTAATTTTATTACAGGTATATATGAACTAGCTAATTAATAAAAGTAAAGTAAATATTCTATGTAGCTCCATATAGTGGAAAGGTAATTATAGGTTTCGTATTAATTAATCAATTAATCAATTTAATTCTCCGATAACAAAAAAGATCGTAAAACTTTGTAGTGATTATATCTAAAATTGAAAGAGTCTATATTATACGTCTCTCAAAAATACTTATCAAACTCCAATTAATTAATATAGCCGAAGGAATTAACAAGAATTGATCATATGTTTACTAAATAAATATTGAGAACATGAGAGTAGTCAGGTTACGGTAAAATGAAAAATTAAAAGTGGGAGTAATAGTTGACAATTTGATAATATTAAAATTAAGGAAGTGGCAGCTTGAAAATAAAAGAGAAAGAAACAAAGTTTAAGTAGTAGTGGGATCGATGTTGAGAGGGAGAAAATAACATGAGGTGTAAGCAGATCATAGTCTTAAAGTTTATTTAAATCTGCATACTCTGCAACACACACGTCTAGGAGACCAAAGTGAAAGCTTGGGTTTGGTTTCGCCTAATTTCTCATGACGCCGTTAATACTACATCAACTTAATTTCTCATTGTAGGTTTGATTTATGTTGATTTTACTACGTACAATGCCTTGACGACAGGTTGCATGGATGAGAGCACGAATACGTAGTACAATATTATTGATTACAGTACTCATGCACGCACGTCACAAATCGCATGTTATGGCTAGTTAGTAGTACTTAAATTCAAGACAGCAAAGGACGATATGATCAATATTTCTTAGGTTTATATTAACTCCTTCCCATATCATATGCTTCACCTTTCCGACTACATTTTAGGATTCAACGTTTCCCCTTTTCTCTCGTCTCCATGGTTTTGATTATTCCTCTTCGCTTGAATTTTGGTATTGGGCTGACATGATTAGTTTTATGATTCGGAACTAGTAGCCCATTTATCACTGTGCCTTAACATTTTCGTTGGCCCGTATCGGAAATGACGACAACCATCACCCCCTCCCAGACCTCAGCATGTATCTAAATTAAATTCGAGTAACTAAAATTTTGGCTCGTCTTTAATTTTTCAAGAAATGACAAGAATAACTATTTAATGCTATTTATAATTTTTTTTGTCATTAAAAAAATGCAGTAAAATTATATATTTTTTCATAGCAATATAATATCAATAATACATTCTCTGAAAAGGAAAGACGGTGAATATTTACATGTATATTAAGTCAACAAACTATTATCATTCCACTTCATGAATAAGATTGAAATCAAATTAAGAAATGGATATTACCGCATAAGCTTTGTAACAAATCTACTACCTAGGCGCATTGTTAGAAAACAGGAATATTTATAAAAATAAAAAAATGTTAAAGAGTTATCTTTAAATTTATTTATATGAGTTATTATCTAATTAGTTTAATAGAATGTGTTTTTTTATTAATAATAATCATCATAAAACATAAAAATAATCGCACATATTATATATATAATGATGTGACCTTTGTTTTTATTTATATATTATAGTTATCCTAAAATGATTTATAGATAAATAATACTCCCGTAATCATTATCATCGAGTATCCATTAACTAATTTTAAATATTCAAATTTCAGATTACTTTGAATTTCAGCCTAATTTTAAAAAACGGAATAAAAAAAACATGTTGATCAGATAGAATCAATAGACGTAAATGGGGTCCACAGAGGGACAGATCATAGATGCATGGGTGCTTCGTCTATACATCCGGTTTCAGCCAACAACGGCCACTATCCACTGACACTGTTCCCCTTTTATTTTGATTTCCATAAAGATTTCATACATAAACAGAGAGATAAGACCCGTTAAAGCTCAACCACCTTCGATTCTTCGACTATCTTTTGTAAATAATTATAAGAAAAGGCAAATTAATGGATTCTTTCTTCTCTGCGTGTTTCCACAGAACCCCTTCGAAAACGGTAATTTTCTTTTATCTCCTCTATAACCTCTTCATCTGTTCCTATTCTATTTCAGCATAAAGATAGTTTTAAATTTTAAATTTTGGTTGCGAAAGTGTTAATCTTTTGTGCGTAACAACTATTGATGGAGCTTAGAAGCAAGGGATTCCTTAACAGTGTTAGTTTTTTTTTAATAAAACTCTTTTGCGCTGTGCATTACTGGGAATTCTTGAGTGCGCTGTGCTGGTTTTTTTTTACCTGGGTTTGTTTTAACATCGATCGTATATGAGTTTCAAGTTGAACTCTTTGTATCTGATGTTGTTGTAGTGAATACTTGAGAAGCTCCCATTGGGAGTCTAAGCAGTATTAATTGGACGTTTTGTTATAAGCTTTTGTTGCAATTACAGTAGGAAAGATGGCATCATCTCATGGGAATACTCATTCGGAAGCGGCAAAGATGGAACAAATAATTACCGAGTTCTTCGCCAAAAGTCTTCACATAATACTTGAATCAAGGGCACTTTACGTGTCCTCGCGTAATTACAGCGGCGATCCAACTGTGTCATCTCCATCTTCATCATCATCATCCTCGTCGAGTGTTCGGCCGAGGGATAAATGGTTTAATTTGGCCCTCCGGGAATGTCCCGCGGCGTTAGAAAGTATCGACCTCTGGCGCCAGAGCAATCTTGACCTTATAGTGGTCGATGTGATTTTGGTGCAGAGGCCCCTGGACTGGGACCCGGTGAGTTTTTCTCCAAAAAGGGATCTCCCTCGGAGTTATTCCCTGAAAGAAAGGTATCCCTCTTGCTGGAATACTGATCAGGAAGAACTGGGACTTGAGGCAAAGAGTGAAAAGATTGTAGAGAGATGGGTACTGCAGTACGAAAGAAGGAAGACCAGGGATTCAAATGCAAGCAGTAGGAGGTCGGGCAACATTTCTTTGCATACTTTGTATAAGAAATTGACATTACTTTTGAGGTCTCTGTATGCCACTGTTAGACTTTTACCTGCTCATAAAGTTTTCCGAGACCTCAATTCATCAGGACAAATTCGTGCCTTTACCCTTGCTCACCGAGTATCTTCTTTTGCCGAGCCTTTTACCCGTAAACAAGAGGCAGAAATGCAGAAATTTGGGTTCACTCCTGTGGATACTTCTTGTGGTAGGCTCTGCCTTTCAGTCTCGTATCGCCCGTCTGTCTCAGATGTGACCTCTGAGCCATCAACTCCTATATCTCCACAAGTTATAACTGATTATGTTGGGAGTCCATTGGCAGATCCATTGAGGAGGTTTCCATCACTTCCTGTGACGGGATTGCCATCACATGGCTCTCCATCGTCATTGCCATTTTCAAGGCGTCACAGTTGGAGTTTTGACCATTGTAGAGCCTCACCTCCTTCTATTATTTCTTCACCTTCACCTACACATTCAGAACCGCGCACATCAGTTTCTAGTGTAAGTTCTCGCCGTTTTCCACCGTCTAGTTTACCTCCTCATCCATCTGAGATGTCTCTAGTTCATAGGAATAGGACCTTTGATGAATATTATCCCTCCCCAAACATGTCCCCGTCCCCGTCCCCATCACCTCCAATCTCTGGGTCATTACTTTCAAAAACACTTTTACGATCTGAAAGTGCTCCAGTCAGCATTCCCACTACTAATGTCACTAATTCCCCTGGAAATTCCAATAGGCATAATTTGCCTCCTTCTCCTCCCCTTAGAGGTCTGAGGTATACTGCCAAGATGGATAGAGGTGTGAATTTAATGCAAACAGGTGCAACAGCTGAGAAGGTATTTCATATGCTAACTGTAATGATTTTTCATTTTGTGAGTTAAGCATATTTAGTTTGCTCAGGGTGTCCTTTGTTTTGTAGTTGTTTTCTCTTGAAAGGGGTGAGTCTAAAAGGTATTCTGGAGCAAAAATATCATCCGACACCTCGCCACACATTTCATTTCCCAGGAGCCCCAGTAGGTCTTATCAGGATGATTTTGATGATCATGATTTTACTTGTCCTTTTGATGTGGATGATGATGATATGACAGATCCAGGTAGCAGGTACGTTGGGACAATTTTTTCTGGGATGTATGCTTGTGGCATTCTTGTCTGTATATGCTAATCTTGTACACAAGACTTCTGCTTTGTCAAGTAATTGATGCTTCCTCTGGTGATTTTTGGAGTCATAAAGAAAATAATGTAACTGCTAGAAAATAAGAATTTATTATAAATATTATTTTTCCTTTATTTGGTATGTTGTTCATCCAGTAAGGTTGATCAGGAGCACTTCTGTTCTATTCGGAGGTCATGGTTTGCTTCGGATCAGGGCAGGTATAGGATATCAGGTTTTGGGTGGAATGAGTGGCACATTGTATGTGAGCAATATACTCCTATGTTATAAGAGATATGCTAATAATAATTTTGGGTTCAATCAGGTGCACTGGTCATGGTTAGGTTCTACTCCTATGTTATAAGAGATATGCTAATAATAATTTTGGGTTCAATCAGGTGCACTGGTCGTGGTTAGGTTCTGGTCCAGGCAAGTCTAGGGTAGCAGGTTTGGGTGGATTGAGTTGCACATTATGTGTGAGCTATTGATGTATTTTACTACTGCAACTTCCCTGTTCTTCCTTCTATCTTTGGCTGACAAAATGGATTTTAGTCCAGTTCAATTGGTTATCTGAAAAAGCTATTCGTTTCCTGGATTGAGATTGGAGTGGGTTTAATAGACAAGCAGGATTACCGTGATTTTGTTTGTTTGTTGCTACTTTAGTTGATTGGGTGAGGGAAGGTAAGATCATTGATAACCAATCTGGGGAGAAAGTTGGACTCTTACTTGAAAAGAAGTTAAACCAAGTAAAAATCAAGTGCTAGGTAGATGGGAGGTAGTTACTTTTGGGGGCGGGGGTGTATTTCTTGATTAGACTTCATTCTTGGCTACTGTGTCAGGTTGTAAATTAGAAGTTCAAGGATTATCCACATGATTGGAATTTGTGCCAATGATATTTTTGGCTATCAATTCTGGAACACTAGCTTTATTTTAATACCACTTTGACTGTGGAGTGGGAGTTAGAACGTAATTTGAGTTCCTTAAGGGGAGTGCCTGAGGGTCTCATTAGGAAGGGTCCTCTCTAGCTGCTGAGCAAACGTGAAATCTCACTTTGGTCCCTTTTAGTAGAGTAAGTAATATCCTGGGTAATCTCCCCCCAGTAGTGACTGAAAAATGAGGAAGTTTGGTGAAAGGTGAAACATAGTGGCAAGACATGATGTTCTATGTAACTTATAAATGAAAATACAGGATATTCTTTTCCCACAGTTCTTTGGATTGTGATTTGATTTAGAAGGAGCAGTTTTATCATTTTTCGGAGTAGCTGCTATCTGCTGTTTATCATGTGTTTAGGGGTTCAAAAATTTGGACATCTTTTGGTGGCTTCTGGCTTGCTTTATTTTATGCTAAGGATAATGGAGATTCCTTTGGCTGATATAAAATAGTTGAAATTTGATTTCAGAGATGACTGAAGGCAACAGATATTAGTTGGGATAATAGCACGAGAGTAGAGGAAGTATCCTGACAGAACGCTGGTTATATTAGTCATTTACAGTAGTAATACTATAACTTAATAGACCTGGTAGCTAGTACAATTTGTTAAAGGCAAGTACTTTTGTAAAACTGTCAAATAATTCCTATCATGCTATAATCCAATGTAGGTTTTTGACTGTATAAATTTTTTTTGAAAAAAAAAAGAAAGTGTTTGGCAGCTGATCATGGGGTACCGGGAATATTCTTGATGATATGGGTGACAACTCATCAGGTCCGAGACTCTGTTCATGTTGATAATTGAGAATTGTATTGATTTCAAATTCAAGTATATGTTGACTTAGATTATCAAAATTCAGTTCACCGTACAATGTGGGTATAGTTGCTAAATTTTGTTCAGTTATATGTGACATTAAATTTCCCATACAAATGATGAAAATGCTGCTTGTTGATATGGTAGAGCGGAATCTTTGGATCATGGTCATATACCTGAGGGGCTTGAAACTGGAGGATTATATCCAGTGAGAAAGTCCCAAGAAGCTGCTGTTGGTGCACTTGTACATATGCTGAAAAAAGCACCACCTCTTCGTCAAGACCTGTGCACTTCGCCTGAAACATGGAGCATTAAGACTAAAGAACCTAATCAGATCCTGGAGGAGCCAACGCCGGCGAGCATGATATCTTCTGGCATCTTGACTAGGAAAACAACAACTGATGCATTGGAAGAGTTCCAGGGTTACAGGGAGATGAAAAACTTGTTGCTCATGCGAGGTAGCAACTCCCAGATATAGTTTATTGCTTTATTTACACTTCTGCTGAACTGATGTTGACATCAAATCAGTATAACACGTACAGCTTTTTCACTCACCCGCTTGGGACACCATCTGAAGAATCTGTTTTTCCTTTTGTGAATATGTGAGCTAATACCATTATTAGGTCTATGACTCTAAAGACTTTGATCAAATGAGATCAGATTTGGCCTTTGGTACAGTATTGTCTTGTGTAAATAACTTGATGCTGTGATTGTATATAATACGGCTAAAGAGATATATTTAAAGATTGCAGAATCCCCACCTCTCTCTTCTGGATAATGTTTACTTGTGTAGGTGTTATAAGGTTCCGTTTGCCTATCTTATGCCACAAATCAGTTTTATTTATTCAAATATTCTTGGTGCCTGTGAAAAAGATTGAGCATTGTGATTCCCATGCGCAACTAGTTATGACAGAATTTGAATACTTGAATTACCGAGTCAGAATTATGAGAATTTTGGATTTTTACGAGTGATGTTATCTATAGAACTAGACTCAGATAGGCTACTTGTACAATTGAAAAGGTCCATCCTATTTGGGGTAGCTAGCTTCAGCCAGAGCCCACGTATTTCTACTCGTTGTGGGTTCTGAAAAATGGGTTGGGGTGCTGTGTGGTTACTGAAAGAAGGCCGAGCCTGAGCTCAGCTTTGAAAGGCCTAAAACTTCTCAGAGCTTTTCAGGTCCCAAATTCTGGCATGTCTATCAAACAGACAAAATAAAAATAGGTTTTGTCTGTTTGATATATATTTTTATTTTAATTTACAATTTAATCAATAAATTATTGAAGTAAATATTTTGACATGCATTTAAGTTAGAAAATCATGTTTGGTAATTATTTTTAAAAATTATTTTTTATTTTTGTTTTGTAAAAAAATTCTAAAAATAAATTATTTAAAAAAGATAATAGAGAAATATTTTATTATTATTTAAATAACACTAAAAAAATAAAAAATAATATGTTTTTAAAATAATAATTTATACAAATTATTTTATTTTATTTTACAGAATAATTTTTTTTTAAAAAAAGAAAAAACAGAATTAAACAATCCTTTACTTACTTAAGAAATTATCAAATTATCTCTATTAAATCACCCTAATTTGTTTCATCTGTTTTTTTTTTCTTTTTTTGGTGTGTCAAAATGTAGAAATGGTGGTGATTTAGGGGCAATCATTTCTGACGAAATTGAATTGGCACACGGCAACTCCCCGCAAGAATAAGGAACAACATGTGACGCCTCGTTTCGTTGTCGTCGTGCAGTGGCAGCGATAGAGCGTGATCCCATCCCATCCTTTTCATGCTGATTCATGCAATAAAAATCATCGCTTCTCTTTATTCATTATTTAACCTGCACTGGCTGGAAAAATCTAACAGAAAAAAAAAAATCTGGGTTCAAATTCCCAATCAAGTCACTGTTATAGGCAATAAAGTATACGATTCAGTATATATATAATAACAAAAATACATAAAATAAATTACAGTTAAATTATAAACTATTTAAATTAGTGTATAATTTATAATTTATTAATTTATTAATTTTTAAATTATTTTTATTAAATAAATTTTTTATTTATATACGAAACACTTTTCAATGATGGTAACGATTTCAAAGCTAATAGGGTTGAGTTAATGATGCAAGTTATTATGAGGCCGAATGATTGTTAATGGAGCTATTAACTCAATAATTTGGCTAATTCTAAGTTAAGAAAGATGAATGGGACCAACAACCATATTTAAAAATCGTGCTAATTTGTTTTGGTAGGCCGTTAAGGCCATTATTGATGTAACCTGTTCCCAATTTCCACAAATGGCGCTATTGTTAATGTTTATTGATCTTAATTCCATAATGCCTCTAATGAAAAAGGGGCTCATTAACTTTCGGTTTTGAAAGCATTCCATTTTTTTTTATATATAAACCTATCCTTGTTGATTTAATTTGTAATAAAATAATAATGATTCTAGTTGATTAAATGTAAGAATAATATTAAGACACATATGTTTGAACATTTTTTTATTTTATTTTTACGTATGAAAGAAACTAAATTATTTGTTAATTGAATAAATGCTTGTTAAAATAAATTATGAAATATTTATGTAGCTTACAAAGAGAGCTTTTAATCTTTTAATCTCTATTATTATCAATTCAACGTTACTGTTAATGATGACAGATGACACATAGTGTACAGGGCATGAGACAAAATTCAACCCAAGTTGAGAGAAATTGAAATAAAACTATCATCGTGGCGCGCGCAATTGAAGATATTAACAATAAAAGTGCTCATGATCAAATTGGGAGTAGTTGATGGGGACAGATATATCAAAATCTCCGTCTCCACGTCAGCAATCTCATTCCATAGGGTTGGTCAGATAGATCATATATATGAAAGATGAGATGTGAGTAATATTAAAAGATCGACGGTGGCAAGAACACAAAAATTATTGCAGTCAGTCTTAAACCTCCAATCCTCGATGTCAATTGTCGAGTAAGAGAATATTCCCTCGTGGATCCCCACCTAAGTAACACGTAATATCCAAGCGTGCTACTTACGTACAGATTTAAACAATTTGTTAATGCATGTTGACATTATCTTCAATTCTTCATTAACACGAGGGTGTCATTGCGAGATGAGTGGTGGGAATTTGAGAAAAGCTACATACGTTGGTTTACGCACACCAACCAGTGTTTGTTAGCAGGATTTGATTTTAACATTTCCCTTCTTTTTTTTTCAGTGTTTGGAGATTCCCTCTTTAGTCATGGATTTGTGGCCTCTTTGCTTCTGCGTAAGCAGAGTATCAACTTTTCGACCCAGCAAACAACTTGAAACAGACAACACGACAACAATAAATTATTGGTTATTATCCGTAGCCAAAAGAATATACTAAAAATCTTCTGTTTTCCCAGTTTACAAAAATTCTGAGACAGTCCACGGGTTGAGTTGTTAAATATTTCTAACCCTTTTAATAACTTCCCGTCTTCTGTTTTCTGCCCAAACTCACAACACAAGCTCCAATTCTTGTTTTCCAAAACTCTGATTCGACATACCCTGACCAAAGCTCCCCATCCACGTGTCCTGCAATCATTATATTCTCTTACCAAACGTAAATCATATTGAATTCAGACTCCGGATCTGAACGTTTAAATATTTCTCTATGATTATATATTGCTAGCTCTTATTGACTCTAACCGTGCACGCAAATCCTATCTGCATGAGGCTAGTTCAGTTCCTCTGATAAATTACTAAAAGCTAATGCCTTAGTTGTCTGATATATGTTCATGTATAAAATTAATTAATTGTAGTGTTTATTATTTATAAATAATTTTTTTATTTATTAATGATATTTAAATTATAATATATAATAAAAATAATTTTTAAAAATATTATTTTTATTATATCTCCGTATCAATTTTTTTAAATTTAATTTAATTTTTTTAAAATCAGCGATGTCTTGTGCCATGGCTGATTGCTTTGGTGCATGACACTGGGTATATAAAGCAATTTCCTCAGTTCAGTGATTCATCCTATGCTTTCAACTTCCAAGGCAGCACCATTCCTACCACTTGAGCTATGTGTAAAAGGCAGAATTTTTTCGACCTTTCAATACATGGGCTCCTCTCTATATCTCTTATTTACTTATTTAATGCTCTTAAATTTAGGATTAAGTACTCTTTATAGAGTACTTGGCTCAAATTTCCAACCTAAAGTCTCTGCGAAACTTTTATTTCATTATCTGCCATGAGTGGGATGGATTGTGAGCGTATTGATCACTCATTTCGCCCCTCCTACATGTGTCAACTCCATGAATATAGCTTTGATAATTCATTTCCATTCCAAACAGAAGATCATCTCTTATCTCCGGACACCATCCAAGACGAAATGTTCGACCAAGAGTTTGTTGAAGGATTGTTCCAGCAGGCACAAACAGAGCTTCCGGACTTTGATCTCATGAATTGTAACGAGTCACTGGGGCTAGAGACAGAGTTGAGTCAAGAAGTTACCCTGAGATCCCAGGAAAATGTGCACGTTTCAACGGATGGGGATCCTCATTTGATGGGAATTCAAGCAGAGCTAATGGAAGAGAACAGTTTAGCTGATCTCCTGCTGACAGGAGCCGAAGCTGTTGAAGCACAGAATTGGCCTCTCGCCTCGAACATAATTAGGAAGCTTAACAATGATTTGTCAGAAAATGGAGATAGTATTTTGAACAGGTTGGCTCCTTTCTTCACTCAAGGTCTGCATTATAAAAGCATAAATGCTCCGGGGGTGGAATATGACCCTGTCTCTACACAGACAAACACTTTCTCCGCCTTTCAGATACTCCAGGAACTCTCTCCGTATCTAAAATTTGCTCATTTCACTGCGAACCAAGCTATCTATGAAGCCACGGAAGGTGTTAAGGAGGTCCATGTCATTGACTTTGACATTATGGAGGGAATACAGTGGCCACCTTTGATGGTCGACCTTGCAATGAGGAAGGATACTTCCCTCAGAGTAACAGCCATAGTGGACCATCAAAGTGCAACCTTTGTCCAACAAACAGGAAGAAGATTAAAAGAATTTGCTGCTTCAATCAATTTCCCATTCACTTTCGATCAGATAATGATTGTTAGGGAAGAAGATTTTCAAAGAATCTTATTGGGTCCTATACTTGTAGTCAATTGTATGATACACCAGTGGACGCGCAAAAGGAGTTTATCCTCGGTTAAAACTTTCTTGGATGGTGTAAGCAAATTATCACCTAAGCTTGTTATTTTAGTAGAAGATGAACTGTTTAATTTGTGTAGACTCAAATCCATGTCCTTCGCGAAGTTCTTCTGCGAGGCTTTGCACCATTATACAGCAATTTCTGATTCACTTGCGAGTAGTTTGTGGGGTGGGTACAAGATGGGGTTAACCCAGTTAGAAAAAGAGGTTTTGGGGATCAGAATTATAGACAGCGTGACGCACTTTCCTAGTGAAAGGGAGGAGAGAATTTTGTGGGAAGAAAGGTTTAATTCCTTGAAAGGATTTAAGCGAGCTCCTGTGAGTAGTTATAATATTTCTCAAGCCAAGTTCTTGGTAAGTCTGTTTGATGGAGGGTATTGGGTGCAATACGAGAAAGGCAGATTGGCTTTGTGTTGGAAGTCTAGGCCTTTGACAGCGGCTTCAATTTGGGTACCAATAAGGCATCAACTTATCAGAATGATACAGTAAAAACATTGGACTTCTTGTGGCAAATGGCATTATTTTTTGTGTTCCTTTTTATTTAATTATATCTGATCAAATGACAAGGATCGTTGATTAATTTAGCGGTGTTTGTGAGTTTCTCCATTCATTCGGGTAAATGGGGATCTTTCTTTTATGTATACTATACGGAGTTACCACTTGAGATTTGAGACTCTGTAAATTTTAGTAACTGTTACATGATCTTCCTGCCCGATTGTTGGGTAATATATATGTGCTATTTGTTGAAAATACACTATTTACAAATCGCAAACAAGTAAACAGAGTTTTTTGATACGACAAGGAAGGAAAGAGAATCGCTTTTCTTACCTCATTAGTTATATACATGATTCATGACATATAATATATATATATATATATATATATAACACCGTTGAAGAGCTGGAGCTAGAGCAAAATGACCTTATTCTCCACTTCGGCGTTAAGGTCTTCCAATGTTAGTCTATTGACCTTCAATCCCGCAGGAAGAAGAAAATGAATAATTGTATGATGAACGTAGGCGTAGAGTTTGAAGAGTTTTTCATTTCAACAAAATTTGATTCCATAAATGACTTTATTAAAAAAAAAAAATTGGACCTTGATTATGTTTTTATTTTTTAAAATTATTTTATAGAATAAAAAAAATTATTTAATAAAATATTTAAAAATATTTTTTTAGAGTTTATTTTTAAAATAATAATAATAAATAATTATTAAATAAATTTTTTTATTTTAAACATAACTAAAAATAAAAAACAATTTTTAAAAACAATCTTGATTTCCAGAGAAAAAGAGAATGTTTTCGATCAATATCTTTCAAGTCCCGTGGGAACGGTAATGCCGAAAAGGGTTGAAAATTAGGTATAAACTATTTCCAGAATTTGATGGTTTTGGTATGGAGATGGATTTTCTGTAGATATTTCTTACGCAATGGAGGCGGTGGGTGGGGGTGGTGTTAGATGATTATGAGAGGCTACTGATCTCAGGTATAGAGGCGAGTTGTATCCACAAGACGGCGTTAGAGAATTCTGTGACAAGACTGGAGAAAAGTTTGAGAAGGAAAGCTTCTTTTTTTTTGAAAGGGTCAATTTTTTACCTCTGAATTATGATGTTAGTGGATCACTGGATAATGATGATAATGTTAAAGATGACGATATATGATTGGAAGATGCCAAGATAGCATTTCCAGGTTCCAACTTCAAGAGGTATATAGGGCGAAGATTTTTCATACTACAGGAAAAAAAAAAGAAAAAAAGAAAAGAAAAGAGAGAGAGAGAGAGATTGGCATTTGGCAATTTTGTGGGCATGACAGACAAAGTAAATTATGGACACAAATCCAATGATTTTTTGATATAGAAAAGATCAATGCTTGATATGATCGAATAGAATAATTTGCACTTCATTCCAATGGTTGATTTCAAAGAAATGGGGGATGCCCCGAATATGATACCAGTGGGCAAAGAGACAGCATAGAACATTCGACACAAAAATTCGTAGAAATTTATAGAACGGTGCCGTTGTCAGTTGGGTTGCAACAGAAATGGAATCTGAAGCCGAGTTTATCATCTCCCAAAACGTTAGGGTGGGAGACTATATTCTGAAGATGAAAATCGGGGAGGGTTCTTTCTCCACAGTGTGGAGAGCCGAGCACATATTTGGTGGCGAAGAAGTGGCGTTGAAACAAGTGTGCCTTTCCAAACTCAATCGGCGCCTCAAGAGCAGTTTGGACTGCGAGATCAATTTCTTGTCCTCTGTCAATCACCCTAATATAGTTCGCCTTCTCGACTTCTTCCAGGTTTATGAGGCTCATCCTTTTATTAATTTTCCAATTTTCGAAACTGATATGCGATGCGAACTGTAGTTGCGCAAGAGGATGAACATGGTTGACGTTTTTCGAAGATACTTTCTCTTTTTGTTAATTTCGGTTTCGGGCAGCTATCCTTAATTTCCCATTTTGTGGTTGCTATGGCTAGTTGTTGATTTCTAGGGGACTGCCAGCAGTTTTTGTCCACCATTTAATTACTTTGCTTCTAAGGGTTTCATTACAATGCGACTTTGATCTTAAATGGAATACATAGTAAAAGATAATTCTTTGCTGAAACAAACCTATAGGAGGAAGATAACAATATCAGGTGCAAAAATATTGAGTTGACAAGAGTGACCAGATAACAGTATAAGCATTTTCGCAGCAGGGTGCTGCAGATGATATGGGATTATGCAAATTGCAATAGGGAATCAGAACTACCTTGAAAGGTGTGTCCTGTGGATCTAAAATGTTAGGCATGAAATGGAAGGGTTTCAGGAACCGTGAACTAAACTGTGAACACAAATCAACAACTGCGGGAAGTGTTTCCACAGATTATGCCAATCTCACAAATATCTGCTGTGGTAGTTTCTGCAGTTGTTTACGATTTTACAATTTTGACTAGCGATCATGAGTTGCCTCCCTTTGCCCTCTCTTTTTCCCCAAAATGTCAGTCATGACTCGTGATTGAGGATGCAATAATCTCTTCTCTATACCAAAACCTGAGGATGCAGGATTTATAGGAGCTGAGACATATATCATAGATATGGACTAACATAATGACAAATCCAATCATTGCATCGTCTGCTTTATTTCCAGCTTAAAGGTTTTTGTCTTTGTGAATAGGTTGATGGATGTTTGTACCTGGTCCTGGAGTTTTGTGCTGGAGGAAATTTGGCTTCTTATATTCAGCGGCATGGGAGAGTTCAAGAACAAACTGCCAGAAAATTCATGCAGCATCTTGGTAACTTATTATCTGCATTTCTATTATATTAAACTATTCTTTTGGTGCTGGTGCATACCAGCTTAGCATTGTAACAATTGACTTTTGGATGCAGGCTCTGGTTTAAAAATATTACACTCTCATGACATCATTCACAGGGACTTGAAGCCAGAGGTAAAGTATATGTTTACTGACATAGTTTAATGCTCATTAAATACTGAAAAATTGATGTGGTTTACATCAGCTTAGTTAGGGGTGACTTTTACATTAGCATCCTTACACAGAGGATTTGCGTATAATTACTTTTGTATCGAATTAAATACTGAAGGTGTCAGCTCATCTCTACTTTGTAATGAAACCAACTGCAGATTGCTGCATGCTACTTGTTGGTAAGCGGTAGTAAATGATCATAAATCCATTATTTATAAAATGAATGATTATATGCCTAGGAAACAAACTGAGATTGTTCATGAAACAGAAGAGTGTGAGTAAGTTTGCATATAAGTTTAGTCAATTAATTACCTGTGGCAGATACTCTACATATAAATTTGCAATTTTTTTAGTGAACAGGGCGAGTAAGCTTTTTATTTTATTTATTTTATGCGACTATGTAAACATAAGAGTACTCAAGACTTACGATGACCTTCTTTCTGTCATATCTGTTGGTTTAAACTGACATAAAAACAATTTCAGTTTGTGCGCATGTTTTGGGGTTGGGGGGGGGGTGGAATTGCAGCCAGTTTAATAGCATGTCCTTGTTGCATGGGGAATTATGTTTTTATTGATAAGTCTGTTTATAGTTATTACACTTCTGAGACCAGAAACAAATTTGTTTGCATTGGTGCTATTGTTGGACCAGAACATTTTGCTATCAAGCCATGGGGGTGATGCAGTGCTAAAGATAGCTGATTTTGGTCTATCAAGGTAGTTATTGGTTTAGGGGAATGAATATGAAATGGAAGATCACTTTCTATTGTCTCTTTCCATTTTATAACTCTGGATTACTTGATAACTTACTTTTCCTTCCATACAATGGGTAGAACTTTACACTCGGGTGAGTATGCTGAGACAGTTTGTGGGTCTCCATTATACATGGCTCCAGAAGTTCTTCAGTTCCAGGGATATGATGACAAGGTATGAGCTCTCTTCAGTCTTAGTGCCTCATCATTAATCATAACTAAGCAGACTGAAGTTTACGTAACTATTATAGGCAGACATGTGGAGTGTTGGTGCCATTCTATTTGAGCTTCTAAATGGCTACCCACCATTTAATGGAAGTAATAATGTTCAGGTAACACCGTGACTTTGAACAGTGTATATTCAATGATTGTCGTCTTTGATTTCAGCTAAGGCTGTTATATGCTGATTTCAGCTGTTGAAGAATATCAGATCTTGTACCTGTCTTCCATTTTCTCAGCTGATCCTTTCAGGATTAGATCCTGACTGTCTTGATATATGTTCTAGACTACTGTGCTTAAATCCAGGTTCTGCACACTGCTTTTATTACATCAAGTTAATTTTTATCTGCCCAATTTCTATTTAATACTAAAGTATTTGCTTAATGTTGCAGTGGAGCGCCTATCTTTTGATGAATTTTATTGGCATAGGTTTCTAAGAAAAGTGATGGGGGCTTAACGCAATCCCCTTCGGAAGCGAAAGTAGAGATTTTCAAGGCAACAAGGTCCTAGTTATGCTACTGACAATCTGAGATGGACATATTCAATTTAACTTTGACTATTGACTAGAACAGAAGAGGAAAATGGTCGCTTGGTTTATGCTCAAGGGGTGAGGGTGTGATGGGGTTGGGTGGAGATCTTAACTTTGATTTCCATGTAAACCAAAAGAAAGAGAGAAAATTTGTTACTTGTACAGGATCGTCAAGTATATCAAATCAGACGTATACGAGCACTTTTTGATTCGAAAAGTGTGAGCAATTCAAACAGGTTATATTTCTGAAAGCACGACCTTGATAGCCGAAATTCTAGACGCGCTTGCTGGCATTTTGAAATATATACTGCATTGCGTTTTTTTTCTTCTCGCCGGATGACATTTATCCTGGAAATTTTATGTTTCTTAGGTACATGCAGGTTTATGGGTACAAGAATTTTGCAAGCATCATTAGTCCTTTTGTGGCTGTATTGGTTTTTTTTTTTTTTTTTAATGTTTATGTTTTCATTCATGGTTAAATGAGACATGAGTAGACCAATCATTTTTTTTTTCTTTTTTCACATAAGTTGATATATACTATTACTATTATTATTATTACTGTTTTAATAAGATTTTTTTTTAAATAAGTATGAATAAATAATTTTGATTTTAATATCTAATATGTATGTACTTTAAATTTGAAAATACCAAGTTTTCTTTAAAACATTCAAATTCGTTTAATTTTTTTTTTAAAGGTTTTGAGAAAATAAAAAAACTAAATTTAACCATGGTTCGTACGAATATCTTTTAATTGCCACCAAAATGATTTTTTCAATAAAAAACAACAGTCAAACAAAATAAATTAAAATAAAATAAAAGGAAAAAGGAAAAGAATAATTGTTAATTTTTGGCGGCAATTCATTTTTCAACCTGGAATGGACGGCGAGGGAGTAATATTAGCCATCAACACTGTTGGACAGCAGCAATCAGCTCTGGAATGGAATCCATAAACAAGTTTCAGACACTAAACCTCTGCAATTACTGCTGATCGATTGTCATCCTTTGTAGGCGATTGAAAATTCTAATTGATAAGCTGAAGAAGTCAATAGAGAAAGAGCCGGAAACAAAAAATATGCTAGAGGATTACTGCTCTGAGACTGACAGAGAAGCAAGTGATTATCTGTCAAATAGTGGGTCTGATGCCTTCTGCTCACCAGAAACATTTTATATATCAAAAACTGTATTTGCTGAAGAAGAGTTGAATGACGTCGTGCCTTGGATCTTTCTCAGTCCATTAACTCTACCAAGCCAGCTGAGCTGTCACCAAAAAGCTTGCCTATACTAACCAGTAAATATCAGACGGCTGCTGGTCGTAAACACGTCCGTGTAATCCTTTCTGATGATGATGATTATGATTACGATGAGACGGAGTGTTCAAACAGAAATGTTCATGATCCCTTGTTTGAGGATTTTACCACCTCAGATGCAAGTGAGTTTTGGTTATTATGTGTTTTGACCCTTAGACTTTCTTATACCAAAAGTATTGATTGATAATTACCCGATTGCAGTTGAGAGTACAAAAAGTGCTGCCAGTCCTGCTGGTAAAGTTCAGGTAAAGAAATCTTTAAATTATAACAGTATAAGTTAGCATATGAATGTGCTTAGCCTTTATGGGTTGGCAGATTGATTCGGAGTATGGATCCAAATGTCCAGTTGATGTTGAGGAAAGCAGGAGTCCTAATAGAGCCAGTAAAAAATGGCAGAATTTCCAGATCTTTCAGCAATGATATAGTTGCTGAACCTGAAGTCGTTACTGACTCTAATTGTGATACCAATGTTTCTGGCAAACTATTGCAACGTGATATTGCCCATCCCGCGTTGCATAATTCCTAACATGACGTGAGTTTTACTGAGATGGCTTGAATAATAGTATACTTGAGATTCTTGCTTTTACTAAATTGTCATGCTCATCTTTGTTGCTATTTATATTTTAACCCTTTATTTTCTCTAACTGCAGCAATATATTACATTCAAGATTGAAAAATCCTTGATTCAAGTAAAAGCAACCATATGTATTACTGGTAATCAGTTGAATACTGAGTCTTTGAAGGCTGAAGTTGCATGCTTATACTATCTACAACTTCCTACAGAGAAAAAGTCAGAGGGTAGGCATTTCCATTTTTTTTCTCACAATTAATATCCTGATTCCTTCCTGTTGGTGTATGACTGGTCATATATATTGCTAGCAAGATGAAAATTTCTTTTTGTAAATTCCTCTACTAGGATTTGGGTTGATTTAGCTTTGGTGGCTATTGGTTGGTACCCCTCAAATATAGAGATCGAGTGGAACTTCACACAAGCATAATCGAGTTTGATAATGAATGTTGCCTAAATATGTCCAGGATATACTCAAACTGTTTCCAACAAATTTTTGGACTGCATAGCTGTTTTGTCCCCTCCATATATATATTTTTCTTTTCCTGAGCAGCAGACACACGATGTAGTCAAATTGCATACATGTGGTGTCTAACATGTGAACATTATCAAGGATCTGGCTGCATCCTTCAATATTTCTCAATTAACACTTATTTGTACCAACTCTCATTATCTGCTTCTATATATTTACCTCATCTGCTTTTATTTTTTGTTTTCTCTTGGATATTGCTGTTTTCCTTTAGTTTGTGATTGTTCTAATATAAATTTATACAAATAGGTTTGTTGCCCATTTTTCAACACTTAAAATGTGTTGGAAGAGATCTGGAATCCCTGGAGTTGGAATCTGTCAAAAATATTAGGGAATATCTGGGACATGACATGGTTGAAGCTTCCATTGATAGTATGTAATACAAATGCTTTATGTTCATTCAGTGATGTCACTGTGGAATCATTTCTACCACGTCCTCAACTTTTTCTTTTTTTTAAAAAGAAAAAAAATCTGGATTCTCGTCAAGAATTGCCATAGATTGTTATTTTTTATTGTTTGCCACATACATGATGCAGAGAAAGATTTGGATCCTGAAACAATTGAAATGCTATAATTATATGTGGATATAATTTTATTTAGCTCATTGTCATTTGATGTTCATTGACTTGCGGCTTATTTAAGCATGGGACATAGGGAACAGAAGAGGTGCAAATGAACAAGTCATCAGGCAAATTGGGTTTCATAGGCTTATGCTTTTGAGGATCTAAATTAACATCAATTTCCAATTTTTCAACGGTAAGGTTGCTGTCTTGTGATCTGGAGGTCACGGATTCGATTCCTGAAAACAGCCTCTCTGCTTGCAGGGGTAAGACTGCGTACATCTACCCTCTCCAGACCCCACCAAGTGGGAGCCTCGTGTACTGAGCCGCCCTTTTTTTATCTCTAAGTGAGATAAACAATTAATCTAATCCTTTACAGGATGGATTCAAAAGCGCCTTATAACAATGTACATGGACAGCTGCAAGGAGTTGTCTTTTTTTTTTGTACAAGAAAAGGAGCCCAAAGGACTACAAGTAGCAGATCTTTGGGGATGTAAGACCCTCAGATCAAGCCTAGCCCACTTGGAGGTCTCTCAAATGTATGCAGGCTCGAATCCAAAGAATGGGCCAACCGGTCAACAACCCTATTTGCCTCTCTTATTGTGTGAGATATTTTTACTCTCTATTCTCTTTCTAGAAAGCTTCTGATCTGTTCTACCATTTCTCCACACAATGGCTCTCAGAGCATCTCTGTGTGCATAGATCCACCACGGTCAGTGAATCTGACTCTGTCTCTAGAAGCTTATAGTTTAGCCTCCATGCCATTTCTAGCGCTGAGAGAATTGTCTATAACTCTGCTTTGGTGATGTTACAACGCCCTAAATTCTTAGCAAATCCATATAGATATCCCCCGACCACATTCTGTAGGACTCCTTTGCATGACACTAGATCTCTATGGTAAATTCGTCAGTGTTAAACTTGACCTAGTTGTCTTTTGGGTGGATCCAGCCAAAGTCACTTACACCGACCCTTTTTCCTTGTAATTTCGCTTCAGATTCCTTCTAGTTCATGCGTTCCTTGGCTTTGTATAGGCACCAGAAATATAGATCATTGGATCTAGGGTTCTCGGGTTGAAAAATCAACTCGCATCTTCGAACCTGGACGTTCCATAGTGTAACACCGAAGAGGATCTTCCAGTCCAGGTGTGCGCATTCCTCTCTTCCAAATGCCCTCGATAGATTCCTTTTCAACCACTTGAGTTCAAAGAAACTGTTTCATTTGCTTGGTTTGACTAGTCTCAACTAGATGTTTTTGGCGTGTTCGCAATTCCTTAAATAGTGGATTGTGTTTTCCATCTCCTTTTCACAAATTGGGCAGGTCCCAGTTGGGTCTATGTGTTGAGTAAATCTTAAGCCGTTGATTAGGAGTTTGTCATGTCCGATTAGCCACATCAGGGTTTAAATTTTTTGTGGTCTAGGCTATTTCCAAATCTTCCTCCAGATGGGTTTGCTTGAGTGTTGCTCTTGAACCCTCGCCCTATACGTTGATTTCACTGTGAATTCACCATTACTGTTGTACTTCCATCTCCGGGAGTTCTGTCCTACTTCATTTTTTGATTTAACTATTGCCTCGAGCTTTAGTCTAGTGTCTGATCTAGTATAGGGGGAGATTGCTTTCCAATCCCAATCCTTTGAAACAATAACCATTTTTGCACTGTTCGATTTAGAACAATCTCTGAGATTGGTACGTTTTAGAGTCTAGGGTCAGCTTACCTCCCCCTGTGATTCAGTCATCCATCCAGAATTTGGTGGATCTACTATCTTTGACATTTCAGTAGGTTCCTTCCTCAACCATTCTTTGAACTTTCTGGATTCCTCTCCAGATATTAGAGCAGTCCTTCACTTTTCCTTCTTGCCTAAGATAAGGGTGTTCCTCTCATTTGTATTTTGATTTAAGTGTTTCCACCCATAACATTCCTGATTTGTTGTAGATCTCCCAAACCGCCTTCATAAGGAAGGCCTCATTCATCTCCCTCAGCTTCCTAACACCCAGACCACCCTCCATCTTCGACCTGCAAACTTTCCCCCAATGGACGAGGTGCAATTTTTTTGAGCCGGCTCTATTCTCCCATATAAAGCTTTTGTTAATTCTCTCAAGATCATTACATAAACCCAACAATAATAGTGCTATTTGCATAGAGTAGTAAGGTAGGTTATTCAGCACACTAGAATTTAGGATCACCCTCCCTACCAGAGAAAGTGTCTTTGCCTTCCAACTGTTTAGTCTCTCTTTCACTCTATTAGTGATATGTTTAAAAGTGTTCTTATTTACCCTTCTATGGATCAAGGACATTCTCAGATAGTTTCCTAGGTCTCCTTTTAATTGAAAGTCCAATTCCATTTTGTATTGTTCTAATCTGGAATGATTTACATTCTTGGAAAAGAAGCATTTGAAATTGTGAGTATTTACTAACTGGCCAAAACTAGTGCAGAACGTGTTAAGGCAGTTCTTGATTATGTTGTATTGTTCCATGTCTGCTTTTGCATACAGAATTAAATCATCAGCAAAGAATAAGTGGGATAGCTGGGGATCTTTCTTGCATAGCTTGATAAGCTTCCACCATTTATTCTATACAACCCAATCTATGTAGTGGGCTAGTCTCTTTATGTAGAGGACGAATAGGCAGGGAGAGAGAGGATCTCCCTGCTCGATTCCTCTTGAGGTTGAAAACTGTTTAGTGATCTCTTCATTTCATAGGATGCTCATAGATGCGGTTGAGATGCAGCTCATTATAAGTTCTTTAAAATGACTTGTCATGCCAATATCCTTTAGGGTGTATTCAAGGAAATCCCATCTAACCTTATTATATGCTTTTTCCAAGTCAATTTTGATAGCCATCTTACCTTTCCTTCCTTTCTTCTTCCTCGTAGAATGCAGTATCTCCTGAATTATAATTACATTGTCATTTATGTTCCTTGAAGGGATAAAACTACTCTGGCATGGATCTATCCATTTGTTCATGAATGGTTTGATACTGTTAGCAATAATCTTGGTGAAGATCTTGAAAATGACATTGCAAAGGGCAATAAGTCTAAATTCCTTTAGACATTTTGGGGTGTCCACCTTCGGGATTAGGACTAAGAGGGAATTGCTGATATCTTTAATCAAGGCTGGCTAGTTGTAGATTTTCTTGATTAACTTATAACCCAAAGTCCTACCACCCCCTATTGGGTTTGGAAGAAAAGGGGATGAAGCCCGTCCGGTTCGAGTGCCTTTAGAGCCCCTATGTTGAAAACCACCTGCTTGATTTCCTCATCTAAAAATGGAGCTTGAAGTTGGTTAAGGTCTTTCTCCCCAATTTTAGAGAATCTGCCTTGGATAAGAGGAGGGATAAAGGGTGAGTCCTCCTCTTTGAATAAACCTTGGAAGAAGTCTTTAGTTATTCTCTTTAACTGGTCTTTGTCCTGTATCCAAGTACCTTCACCATTCCTTGAGGCTAAGATTTTGTTAGACCTTCTTCTTGCCATGGTCGAAGCATGAAAGAATTTAATATTCCTGTCCCATAATTTTAGCTAGTTGTAGTGCAACTTCTGGTGCCAAATAGCCTCCTTCTTAGTAAGAATTTTCTCATACCAGTTCCAAAGTTTTTGCTGGAGTTTAAATAGAAAAGAGTTAGTTTTAATGTTTAGAGAGTTATCTATACCTGTTAATCTTTTGATCAGCTCTCTCTTTTGTTTAAAGACATTTTCAAAAACTTCATGATTCTAAAGAGATATTAGAGATTTGAAAGAATCAGCAGCTACCTTCCAATTATTCCTATTCTTCCAGGATTCCTTGACTATCTCTAAGAATGAATCTTCCAATAGCCAGCTGATTGGAATCTAAATGCTTTGTTCCTAGCATTGGGTTCATTAAGTGGTTTTAGCATCACATAGAGTGGCCTGTGGTCAGATTTAAGGGTAGGGAGGTGGAACACCAAAGAGTTTGGAAACTCAATATGCCACTGGAGGTTGGAGATAGCTTAGTCCAGTCTCTCTTTAACTATACCCTTTTCTAAAGTAAATCTCGGGCCATTGAACTCCATATCTATCATAGCATAGTCAGAGACAAATTTACTGAAATTATTAATAGAGCTCTAATTCAGGTATTTGCTTCCTTGCTTCTCTTGTGGGTGTTTGTAGGCGTTGAAATCACTTATGACTAACCACAGTGAATTGATGTTCTGACTCAAGTTTTTTAGCTCCCCCCACTTTTCTTTTCTTCTATGGATTTGAGGGCTACCAGAGACAAAAGTGACCAGGCATTTTCTATCACCGTTTGCATCCTTAAAGAATATTTCTGTGTGTATGAATTGACTATGTTTTTTGATTGTTTTCACTTCAATATGAACAGGATCTTAGATTATCTAAATGCCTCTAGCCAGACCTTCACATTCCACTATACTGTTGCTCGTCTAGCCAATTTTGTTGATTACTTTTTTTGTTCTTCTTCCGCTGATCTTGGTTTTGAACAAGGCTACTAAATTGAGTTTATGCAAGCTAATCATATCCTTTATGAGGTTTGAGAAAGATCTAACTCCCGCACCTCTGCAATTCCACGTGAATAGATTCATAAGAAAACATTTGAGTGTGAGAGAGAACTTATAGCAACATGTTATCCACTTGGATATTTTCACAGGCTTCCATATTATCGTTCACTACCATTTTCTATTGTCTGTCTCTTAGTGGCTTCCATTAGTTGAGAGTTTAGGTCCGGAGACTTCTTCTATGTATGTGAGGACTGATTGATATCTCTGGGCTTCTCATTCCCCCTGTCCAAGATTGGCCTGGGATGGACGTGGATCTCATGATGTCTTTGGCCGCCATCATGGGGCCTATAGTTGTGTCCTCTCTAGGCATGGGCTTGCTATTTTGGATGTTAGACTTGGAGAGGTCTACCAAGGCCCCTCAGTTTATGTTTGGGCCGCTGCTACTCGTGTTTTAGTCTAGCTTGTATTGGGTTTGTGATTGTTTTGGTCTTGGCTCCACTAGGGTGCTCTAACACCTAAACATGTGTTCTCTTTACTTGTAGGTATTTTCTTTGTTGTGAGTCTCGAAGTAGAAATTTCTTCCTCGGCTTTGTAAGCTGTTTTATACTGAAGGTCTATGTCTGACTTCCCATCAAACTGTCTTTGTTCATTAATGTAACATCCTTTTTTTTTATTATTATACAATATTGAGTTCACATACACGTCATTAATCAAAACGTACATGCAACATATCAAAGACATAGATATTTACATATTGTTTATTTTGATTGACCAATTCCGGAGATACAGGTGCGGGTGGTTGCACCTTCACTGGGATCTGTGCCAACTCGCTCACAAACATTTTATTTAGGATCTGCCCATCATAGAATAATTCGATCCAACGTGCACTAAAAGCCAGAGCTATAGAGAATCTGTATAACTAATTTTCTGAACATGATATGGAAATATAGTGAGAATTAAATTCCAGTAAATTCAACAATAAATCATCATCAATAAAGCTCATCACGTCATGTTCTGCTGTATAAACTACAGAAAATATCTTTGGTCACATGAATGCATTATATCTACGCACATAAGAATCATACTGTAATGATATGTATGATAAGATTTTCTATTTTCAAAATATCATATGATGGCCATCAACTTATTCTCATTTCAAGTTACCCCGGTCAAGGTGAGTATTTTCTACTCGCCGGTACGGGCTTTTCTCGCTCCGTCCGACATGGCCCACTTTCTCTTTCTTTTCTCATTATCATGATCATAACCATTGGTAGGGCGTCCCCTACTGGTGCATTACACGGATTGCCATGTGACCGTGCTCATTTCTTTTCTTTTCACAATGATAGTCAAAAATATGCTTTCAATAACAAGTATGTTCATCAAAATATAATTATTACCAAAAATTATTGATAATCATGCCATGAACATAACCATTTCAAATATCACTTTATAAAATATTTTCATGTCAAAATTTCACACTTAAGATGGTAAGAAATTCATACAATGGCAATGGCTATGGCTATGGCTATACTAGTCATTTATTAAGATTCATCTTCTTTTTTAAATACTAATTTTACTTGATGCAGGTTTTCATCCTATCTAACCTTCTCTTACTAATCAGAGCATAACTCCCTCAATTTAACTCTGATGTAGGTGATCTTGGTGTCAATTTCAAGATAAAACAATTATCTAAAACTATTATGTTGAACATTATAGCGAAATATTAAGAAATCAAGGTGATACTACTCCCTAAATATATAGGTTATTTCTTCTCGGATAGGTTTTGACCTCTACCTACTAATTGGACCATATCTACCTCATATGGACTCCAACTTGAGTAATTCCAGTGGCTAAATATTTGTGACACACATATCTATAATTCTTATGTTAACCATTTATTTTAATTCCATACAGATAATTCCCAGAAATTAAAATACAGAAGCTGTCCTAACATATTCTTCCCTGATGAACCATTTTCTGACCTTTGACTACTAATCAGCTCATATCTTCCTCATATGGACTTCAAATTGAATGATTCCAGTGGCTAAATATCCATGACACACATAGCTATAATTCTTATGTTAACCATTTATTTTAATTCCATACAGATAATTCCCAGAACGTAAAATACCGAAGCTATCCTAACATATTCTTCCCTGATGAACCACTTTCTGACCTTTGCTTACTAATCGGCCCATATCTACCTCATATGGACTCTAAATTGAATTATTCCAGTGGCTACACATCTGTGACATATATATCTTTAATTCTTATGTTAACCATTTATTTAAATTCCCTACAGATAATTCTCAGAACGTAAAATACCGAAACTATCCTAACATATTCTTCCCTGATGACCCATTTTCTGACCTTTGACTACTAATTTGCTCATATCTTCTTCATATGGACTCCAAATTGAATGATTCCAGTGGATAAAAATCCGTGACACATATATCTTTAATTCCTATGTTAACCATTTATTTTAATTCTATACAGATAATTCCCAGAAATTGAAATACAGAAGCTATCCTAACATATTCTTCCATGATGAACCATTTTCTGACCTTTGCCTACTAATCGGTTCAGATCTCCCACATATGGACTCCAAATTGAATGATTCCAGTGGCTAAATATCCGTGACACATATATCTTTAATTCTTATGTTAACCATTTATTTTAATTCCTTATAGATTGTTCCCAGAAATTAAAACACCGAAGTTTAAAATTCTGTCACCCATAGCCATACCCATGCAGAACTATCTACACCAACCTAAGTATTCAAACATACATCACATGTAAGATCAATATGTAACATGATATAGCAACATCCATGACCAATCATCAAAGTTCTAAGATCAAAATCTCATATAAATATTATAAGTTTCAAAAATTTTCTTCAAAAATAAATATTGTAAGGGTGGGTTTTCTTTCTCTCCTTTCCTCACTCTACCTTACTTCTATTTTTCCTCTCCCTCACTTGGACGAAATTCTAATGTTGTAAGGGTGGGTTTTCTTATATAGACCACTAAATAATTCACCTTTCATGGTCATGAGTCTACCTTATCACAATTAGGATACACTTTGTTGAATTTTTGGAAAACAAACAACTTATGTTCTTGTCTTCCTCTTCCTTAGTCAAGATATGCATAGGAAAAAGAGAATTGTATTTTCAAAATTATGATAATATATTCTTAAGATATGGGACAAGGCCCCTTTGATTTAGAGATTCATTTACCTTTTCTTTTGTCTTAATCAATTATGATATGTTGCCTTTTTAAGTAGTAAATTTCTAACCCTTGAATCTCCATTATTTGGTTGATATTATTTGTGTGGGATAGGAATGTTTTGTCCTAATATCATGTATTATCATACCACTTGCTAAAATTATGGGTGTAGGATATAGATGTTTTTGTCCTAAAACCTTGTATTATTATGCCACTTGCCAAAATGATGAATGTAGAATCTCACCACTTGCTAAATTTTTGTCTTAATGCCATGTAACCTAATCTTTATTATTATTACATTATTATATCATCACCTAATTTATTTTATTTTATTTTTCCTCTTGGATTTGGGCTTATTCCTACCCATTATGGGCTTATTCCTACCCATTTTTTTTGCTTTGGATAAAATTCTACCTTTCTTGGAGGGTTTGGTCACATTTTCATAATTTTTGGGCTATTGGTCTAATTACTATATCCTAGTCCAAATCTATGTTTTATTTCTTGCTTAGGTTATCCAATGGGCTTGCTAGAAACTTATTTGAAGTGGAAAAACTCTACATGATGTGTCTATAGGTAAAAACCCAATTTATGGGTGGAGATACTAAACTTAGTAACTTTTGCTCTTAAATTAAGAAAAATTACCCTAATCCGATCTTCTTGAAATTTTAAGACCTTTACTTACTTCACAAAAATTTATCTTTCTTTAACTAAGAATTTCACCTTTCTTTAGCATGTTTATTTCTAATATTTTCTCTTAGGTTTTCTTTCTTTACCTATTCCATTAATATTAGACAATTTCTATGCATATATGTAAGGTGAAGAATTTTTAAGGAAAATATCTAAAAATTACGGGATGTTACAATTAAGATTGTCCTTCTCCTCGGGTTAACTTTTCAAAACCGTAAACCTTGAATTTAGTTGCAAATTTTTGTCAGTAGCCGTTCTTGTGTCCCCTCTTTCCTTGTTTCGAGTCTTGGGAAATCTCTATGTGCTTTCTGGCATCAGAGATTTGCCGGTTTTCCTTATTTTCAGCTACTTGATCAGCATTCATAGTCCGAAAGGATCCTTGCTATGATTCTGAGATATCGAGGGATTTTCCTTTTTTTGTGGATGGTGTGAAATTTCTGGTGCTGTTCCTTCTCCTTCCTCCCTGTTACTTTAATTGTTTTCTTTGTTGGCTTGGCAGATATTCTAGTGGTGTCCATACTTTCTACACTTGAAGTATATGGCATGAAAGTCTTCATATTCAATGTAGAACACCTTCTTACTCAGTTTGAACTTTGAGACCAACTTTTTTTTAGGTCTATTTCAACGCATATGCGGACAAATTTGCCTTTTACTACCCCAGCCTTCTCTCCTGTATCGGTGCTCATATTTCTTAAGGTGTGAGTCTATTTTCAGATTTTTTTTCCACCTTGTCGCCTACTTTCCATAAGAAGTGATTGTTGTAATATTCTATAGGTAGCTATGGTATTTTGACCAAAATGGTGACCTTTTCAAAGTTGTCTTCGTAAGGCTTGAAGTATGGTCTTCATCGTTGGACTACAAGGTAATGATCTGCTATCATCTAAGGCCCCTCATGTAAAGCATAGATGTTGTTCTCTTGGGTATTGAAGGTAGCCAAGTAGTAGTCGTTACTCAGGTCAATGAGATTGAAGCCCCTTGCTGGATTCCATAACCTTGTCAACTTGTCTTTCAAGTATTTGAACCCTATTCTTCTGCCCATCACTTTGATTATTAATGATTTTTTCCAAGGTTTGCATTAGCTCTAGCGTTCTTCTGGTGATACTTTTATTGTTGGAAAGGTTGCTTCATCTGGTGTTGCTTCCTCCTCTGTTCCTTCAGTTTCAGAGTCTTCCTCCGGCCAGTTCTCCTCCGAGTCCTCTTCAAGGTTGTCTGGGTTGTTAGCAATCCCATTGAAGCCCAGAAGTCTATCTTTGTAGGATGCAACTACTCCAACATTTGAAGGGTTGGTAGGTAACTTGGTGAGGAGTTTTGGGTGCGTTGTGGTCTTAGTTTCAGGTTCCTTAGCGAGAATGCATTGATTTGAGTTCTGGTCCCCATTCCTTGAGTCTGCCTAAGTTGAACTTGAAAGATTGGAGTTCCAAGTTAAGGCTCTTCTCCGATTCCTCTCTCATTTCATTGTCCATCAAGTCCTCCTTGACCTTTGTTGCCTTGATTTTTTTACAGCTCTTCTGAAGATTGTCTTCTTCCTCTTTAGATAATGAATGTGTTCCCTCAATCTCAATAGGTTTGCCAGAGTCTTGCAACGTCCCTTGAAGAGTCCGACATCCACTGCAAGGAGTTGTCTGAGGTACCAAATATGAAGGTATTCAAGAAACTTTATAATTTAGAGGTAACGATGGAACTCAATTGTATTAAAACTCTCATTGCCCTCTTCACAGGAAAAGACATGCATTGTATTTCCAACAGATTGAATAAGAGAAGGAGTGTAAGTTTTAAACCTCAAAAATAAAGAGAAAAGATGGATTTAAGTAGAAGTTATATTAACTTACTTTGAACACTTATTTCCTTAAAATTTTCTTTATTCTTCCTTCTCTTTTTTTCTCTCTTTCTCCTTTCTTTTCTCTACGTTGCTTCTGTTTTTTCCTTTCCCTCACTTGGCCGAAATTCTCCTATGCTAAGAGTGGCTTTTGTTTAAAAATTTCAAGTGGTCAACCTCTCATAGTCATGATTTTTTTTGCTTATTTGCAGGGCATTCCATAATGTCATCATTAGGATTCATAGGGTTGCTTCTTGGGGGAGGAAAATTTTTGGTCTTCTCTTCATCTCCTTTAACCAAGATATACACAGCAAATTGGGGGATTAGGTGTTTGAAATTCATGGTGAGATGTGCTTAAGATAAGTGACAAGATCTCTTTAAGTTTTGGAATTCATTTCCCCTTTATTTTGACTTACTAAAAGGTTCATTAAATTCATTTTTAGGTGGAAAATTTTCAACCCTTCCTTTCCTCCTTGCTTGGCCAAAAATATATGTGTAGGGTGAGGATGTTTTTGTCTTAAAGCTATGTGTTTGCTTATGGAGCACTCATGTAATAGTTTTTTTCTAACTTGTTGGAGTTGTCAAATCTTGCCTATTGTACATTCCATTATGAGTAATTATTGTTTACTATTACATCATATGACTTCTATTTTTGTTCTTGGATTTGAGCTCCTTTTTGCCTCTTTTTCTTTCCTTGGCCGAAATTCTCATCCAAGATGGAGGGCTTGTCTACACTTTCATGGGTTTTGGACTATTGGCCGAATCTCTATATCATAATCCAAATTTATGTTATATCTTTTGCTTAGGTCATTCATATGGTTTGCCAAAAGCTCATGTGAAGTGATAATATCTACACGAGGTATCATAAGTGGAGGCCCAAGGGAGATATGTTAAACTTAGAAATTCTAATTATTGAATTAGAAATTTTTTTCCTAATCCATCTTTTTGAAATTTTAAAATCTTCACTTACTTTCAAAATTTATTTATTTTATTCAAGAATTTTGTCCATCTCTAAAATGTTATTTATAATTTTTCTTTTTAAATTTTTTTTCTCTTTTTCCTATTCTCTCAATATTAGAAAAATTCTCTATGCATACACACAAGGTAAAAAAATTTTAAGACTTATATTATTTTAGATATATATCAAAATTGTTTAATAAGTATTTATTCTTCTTAATTAATTATTTATGTGTCTTTATTAAAAAAAATTAGGGATGTTATATTTTTCTCTTTTTAAAAGAAATTTTGTCCTCAAAATTTCAAAAATTACTTGATAAAAATAATTGCAGATATTTCTTTCTAATGACTTCTTCGAACTCCTAAGTTGCCTTTTTCGAAGTTAAACTTTCCCACAACACCTTTATAAGAGAAATGGTCTTATTCTTTAACTATTTCACGTCAATGTCTAAAATGGATGCCAATATTGATTGATACATCATGTCTTTCTTTACTTAGATTGGTTCATCATGTATAACATGTAAGGAGTCGGGAAGATACTTCCGAAACTGTGATACATGAAAGACATTATGCAGGTTGGACAAATTAGGTGGGAGGACGACTTGATATGTTGACGTCTCAACTTTCTTTAGAATTTGGTAGGGTCCAAAAAATTATAGAATCAACTTTGTCTTAAGTGATCTACCAACTCCAGTATTCGAAAAAACCATTAGAAATACATGGTCTCTTTCTTCAAACTCTAAGGGTTTATAGGTCTGTTTATTTTCTATTTTTAAAAATTGTTTTCTGTTTTAAGATGTTTTCAAAATAAAAAAATTTATTTAGTAACTATTTTCTGTTCTTTCGAAAATAAGTTCTGAAAATAAATTATTTTTCAAATAGAAAAACAAAAATAAAGAAAATTTGTTTTTGTTTCTTGTTTTAGTTTTCAGAACACAAAAAAAAACAAAAAAAATATGTTTTCAAAATAGTTTATTAAACATATTTTTTATATATTTTTGTTCTACAAAACAATTTTTAAAAACAAAAAAACAAAAACAGAATCAAACAAGTTCAATATTTCTTATCATAGTAATTTTGCTGTCAACTCTGAGTTATAAGTATTTTGTCTCAAATCATTCTGATCTGCTCAGTGATTTGTTGAACTAGGTCAAGATCAAACAAATTCTTTTTTTTTTATTATTTCGAATCAACATAGGGGAGACCGACACTTCTTATCATATAGAGCTTCATATGGAGCCTTCTTAATAATGAAGTTATAGTTATTATTATAGGTAAACTCTACTAAAGGTAGGTATTTATTCCATTCTTTGTTTTGCTCTATCACACAGGTCTTCAAGATATTTTTTAAGGTTTGAATGTTCCGTTTTGTTTGTCTATCAGTTTGAGAATGATAGACAATACTAAACCGCAACTTGATTTCAAAAGTCTATTGCAACACCTTTTAAAAATTAGACGTAAACCTTACCCCTACACATTTGAGCCTCCACCTACGGATACTTTATGCAGAGTTTTTCACCTCACATGAATTTTTGGCAAGTCATATAGATGACTTAAGCTAGAGATATAACATGGAGTTGGACTAGGATGTAGAGGTTGGACTAATAGCTCAAAACTTATAAAAGTGTGGATAAGCCTTCTATCTTGGATGAGAATTTTGGCCAAGACAAGAAAAATGGGAAAAAAGGAGCTCAAATCTTAGAGGAAAAACATAAGCCATGTGATGTAATAGTAAGCAATGATTACTCATCATGGAATGTACAATAGGCAAGATTTGGCAACTCCAACAAGTTAGGAAAAAACTATTGCATGAGTGCTTCATAAGCAAACATTTTTGTCACATGGCTTTGAAGCAAAAATATCCTCACCCAACACATATATTTTAGGGCAAACAAAAAGGGAAAGAAGGGTTAAAAATTTACCACCTAAAAATAAATTTAATGAGCCTTTGAGTGAGCTAAAAGAAAAAGAAAATTAATCACAAAATTTAAGGAGATCTTGCCACTTGTCTTAAATTCATTTCATCATGAATTTCAAACAACTAATTCTCCATTTTACTATGCATATCTCGATCAAGGGAGAGCAAGAGGAAGAGATGACCAAGATTTTGCCTCCCCTAAGAAGTAATCCTATGGATCCTAATGATGGCATTATGGAATGTCTCACAAGTAAGTAAGAGAACTATGATTATGAAAGGTTGACCATTTAAAATTTTTAAGCAAAAGCCACTCTTAGCATATGAGAGTTTTGGCCAAGTGAAGGAGAGAAAAAAATAGAAATAAGGTAGAGGAAAGAGAGGAAGGAAGAAAAAGAAAAAGAAAAAGTTTAGGAGATTAAGTATTCAAGGTAAGTTAGTATAATCTCCACTTGAATCTATCTTTTCTCTTCATCCTTGAAGTTTTAAATTTACCCTCGTTCTCTTATTCAAGCTGTTGTAAAAACCAAAAAGAGAAAAGAATATCGTCATTTCCTCCAAAAGGAAAACAAAAAAAGGGAACGCATTAAGTGAGTTAGGGAGATTTGTAAGTAGATTTAACAATAAATTCTTTTAAAAAAACATTGAAATTTTGTAATATTATTTGAGACTTTGATGATATTTGTAATAGTTTGTTACTTTGATGATTAACCATAGATGTTACTATATCATGTTACATGTTGATCTTGCATGTGATGGATGTTTGAATGTTTAAGTTGGTATGCAAATTTATATATAGATATGGCTATGGGTGGCAAATTTTAGAGTTTTTGTGCTGCTGTTATGTATACTTGAATGTAGTAAAAATTAATGGAAGATGGTTAGGTTGATAAAATAAGGATGACCTTAAAACTTTTACCTAGAAGAATATAAGAAATTTCTATTGAAAAACACTTTTAATGATGCATAATTTGATTCTTTTTTTCTTTGAGAAGTGAATGGTGAAATATGTTAAATTAAGTAAGAAATCTAATTAAAATGTTAAAATGAACAACCCTATGGTTATGTGAAAATTAGAAAGAAAATGAAAGAAGTAACAAGAGAAGGAATTAGAATTTAGGAAAGGCTAGGCTAAGAAAGCTAACATTCAAAGTAACCAAGAAATTTTCTGTTCTCGAATTTTTGAAAAAAATCTAAAAAAAATTAAAAGAAATGGTTAACATGAAAAATATAGATATATTTTTTTTATAGATTTTTAACCATTGAAATCACTTAATTTGAAGTATATGTGAGAGAGTTATGGTCCGATTAGTAAGTAAATATCAGAATCTACTCGAGAAAAAATAACAGTGAACGTGAAGGAGTAATAACAGGTTTAAAGCATTGTCTTAACTTTCCATAGATTCTGAAATCACTTAAATTGGAGTTCAAGTGAAGGAGATATGGACCAACTAGTGATGAGAGGTCTAGGTCTAAAAATTCAGAATGTATTTTGGGCCTTAATTCTTAAAAAAAAAATCCAATAAAATGAGGTATTAAAAACCTTGAGAAAAATTGATGAAAAATAATATATAAAGATCATAGATAAAAGAGGTGATTTTATAAACAAAAACATATGTTGAAAATAATTTAAGTATGAGAAAAGTGGCTAGAGGCTAAAAATAAAGAAAACAAAGAGATAAAATAATATAAAAAAAGAATAATTTATAAATGAAAATAATATAGGACTAGTGTTTGTCCTAATTATTGCCATTGCATTTTTACCATCTTAAATATGTGATTTTGGCATGATTATGTTTTGTAAAAATGATTTTTGAAATGATTATATTTTGATGAGCAATTGTGGCATGTGGAGATACTTGTTATTGAAATATGTTTTGGTTATTAATGTGAAAAGAAAAGAGGCAAGCACAGACACATGGCAGTTCGTGTGGTGTACCAATAGGAGATGCCTTACTCATAGTTATGATTATGATGATGAGAAAATAAAAAGAAAGTGTGCCATGTCGGACGGAGTGAGAAAATCTCGTATCGAAAAATAGATAATACTCATTTTGACTAAATTAGTTTAATATAAAAATAAGTTGATAGTTATTATATGATTAAACTGTGATTTTCTTGACATGCCATGCCTTTTTTTATATAGTTGATTTTGCCTTTGTTATTAAAAATGATTATATATACCCATAATATTTGAAAAATAATTATTCATGTCATATATATTATTGCTGCATGATTTTTATGTGCATAGATAAAGTATATTTATGTGGCCTGATATAATTTATTGTAGTTTATATAGTTGAACATAACATGATGAATATAATTTATTGTTGAATCTACTGAGATTAAATTCTCACTATATATTCATATCATATTCAAATAATTATATATACAGATTTTCACCATAACTCTTATTTTTGTTATATGATGGATCGAGTTGCTCTATTTAGGGCAAATACCAATTATATGTGATGTGTCTTTGGTTAATGTGACTATGATTGTGACTGTGATTCTGATAGAGGTACCGCCACCCGCACCTGTATTCTTAAAAATGGTCAACGTAGATGAATATGACGTATATATATAAAACTTTTTTTATGAGTACTTTTGATTACCTCACCCGGATGCTAATTGTATTTTTTTGACATAGTATTGGGTGTCATTCTTGTTTTTGATATATTTCAGGTAACACTCGGATATTAATGATGTGTATATGAACTTAAAATAACATCAATGTTATGGTAGAACTTAATGTTTAATTATGCTTGATTAAATTAATTGATTACTATGAGAAGTAAAAATGTAATGATTTTATGGATTTGTACACTAATATGTATATATAAAAAAATAAAAAATAGAGTCTTTATCTAATTGGTACTAAAGCAGATCGATCTTAGATGATCAGTGAATGAATAGTTATTTGAATCGATCTTATAATATTTTGAGTATGTTGTATAAAAAATAAGTTATTTCATATAAATAAGAAATTATTAGTATTTTCTATTTTTATGAATGAAATTCTTGATTAATCTCTGATCAAATAAATTTTGTATCTATTTGCAATGACCCTGGACGCTATTCCAAATTGGCATTATGTTAAGCATGCCTTTTCTATGTCAGATTTGTGAATGCCCAGTGCTATTTGCTCGATTTGAAGTGCTTAACATTTCTTAAAACTGTCTCGCCGATGCATATGGGTCTTATTTTTCGACTATCTTAAAAAAAATGTACGGGCAAGCTGCATGACCTGCTCTATCAATTTGAATATGGTTTTCGTTACTTCTTGAAGGATGCTGATTGCCATTTCCTTCCCTTTGCCACTTTCTTTTTTTTATGGCCAAATTAATCATTAACTATGGAATAGTATATGTCAAATATATGCTTCTGAAAAATACACTTACCGTCTCTTGATTGTGCATGTATGTGAACACCTGCTGCAGAGAACTTCTTGCTTCTATTTATAAGTCTTCTGTTTTGGAGCACTGTCATATCACATCCAGAACTATTCAAAAGATTGCTGATGCGTTGGACTCTGGATATGTACTTTCACAGCTTTGTATAGGTATCATGAATATTACATTTTTTTTTCAAATCCCTGATATAAGTTTTTTTATAGCGTAATAGTCGGTCTCTCTTTTGACAGGATATAACAGCCATGTATCTGGAAATGCTACTGTTAATCTTATCGCCAACCTTTCTACTATGAAAAGGTAGAATTAATTGGATGTGTAGTCTCCATATAGCATCTTTATGTAAATTGCATTATTTGTTTAGGCATACAGAAATTAAGTTAAATAAATATATTTCCTCATCATAGGTTTTCTGAGCTGAACTTGAGTGGTCTAAAACTAGGAAAACCGGTTGTTGATGCCCTGTGGAACCTTGCGGGGACTATAACTTTGGCAGGATCAATGCTCAGAAGTACGGGTATTGGAACTGTGAGTGTTGTCTATCTCTTGTCATGTGTTTACACTTTACATTACTGTTGATGATACTCGTAAATTCTAGCATACATATCTCCCCTGCTCCTCTAACTGGACAGAGATATTCTTCTGCAGGAAGGAGCAATGCAATTAGCAGAATCATTTTTCAATGGAACTTAAGAGCTTGTGAAAGTTGACCTGTCATATTGTCAGCTCGCATCTAAATTATGTTTTAAGCACCAGTTTTACTTTATACTTTTCTATGCTTGAGCTGAACCTAGAAGGAAATTCTATTATGCCAGAGGTTTGTTGCCTATAAATATGGATTTTTATTGCTAGTATTCCTAGAATGCATTTCTATTTAGCTAGTTTTGTGTGCATATTATATAATATTTCCTCAATATTCAGCATATTAGAATCTGGCGGCTCTTACCACTTCTTTACCCTTCACACTAATTTGTAGTTTCTATATATAAAGGCATAGCATTTGTATGTCCTTTTGGTGATAAAATTATTAATTTGACAAGTTAAATTTATTTGGTATGGACGCGTACAAAATTCTGATATCTTTAATGAATACAGGGCAGCAACACTCTATCTGCTCTTCTCATAAACACAGAGTGCTGTATAAAAGTTTTGGTCCTAAGAAAGTGTCAGTTTGGACTTGCTGGAATTCTTCACATAATGGAGGCACTAGTAGGTTAGCATTAAACCATATCCGGTTGTTAGTTCATTCTTATGAAACTATTTTTGCTTTACGCTTATGCTGTTTCTCTATTATAGAATAACTACCTAGAGGAGCTTAATCTTGCTGGTAATGCTGTTCAGAATGAACTTTTCATTCTACAATACGGCTTCTCAGTTGAAGTGGCTCTCACAAATTCTGAAACAGAAATTGGATACATCTGAGACTTGTAAGGGCCGTTTGCCCATGATAATGGATGATACTCTTAGTTCTGAATACCATCAGCTTTAACTTGCCGACATTGAAGATATTCTAGTTGGAGCATAACCTGCAACTTCTGGAATTGATGACAGTTGTGCCAGTTCATATCAAAGAAATTCTTCATCCCCCCAGTGCTAATTCATTCAACAACTTTCAACTGCTATTGGCATGGCAAAACACTTGCAATTACTTGACATCAGTGATTATGGTTTCTCAGCACAAGCTGCAGAAACATTCTCTAGTTCGTCTTCATCAACTTCACGAGCCGTTTCAAGTCAGAAGCACATTACTGAGCCAGATTATTCATTTCTAAACGAAGGAAAGCAAGTGTTGCAGAGTGAAACCATGCTGCAAGAAAGATTGATTTCGTTGCTCGCATGTTAGAAGTTTCTGACTGAAAAATAATAAGCAGTTCTGTGGCAAATGATTGGAGCCATTTATATGGATTTTTTTTTTAAGTGTTCCTGATTGACAGTGGCTGTTTTCACGTTAGTTGTAACTGCTGAGGAGCTGGAGTTTTTCTCGTCATGTAAATTTGTCTATACATAAAGAACATTCTACTTAATTTATAGGTAAATAATAGTGAATACACAGAATGGCAGAAATCTCGATCGTAATGCAGAGTTATGATTTGCCCATTTTAAAATATCTATATATATAGCACTGTCTTTACTTCTGACAATTGAAAATGATTAATATTAACATTGTCATAATCTCCACATAGCAAAGTCTGGGATTCTGCCTTTTTTTAAAGAATTTTTCTAATATACGTCTCAGATTAATTTGTTTCTTCAAGATATACAGAGATTTTTCCAAAGAAACAGATTTTTGAGTGAAACAAGTTGCTTTGATAACAGACTAGTATGTACGAATTACGGTCAAGTATTCAGCGTAAGTGCAAGCATTAAACAATCTGGTTTAATAATCACTGCCTCCTTTTTTTTTTCTGTTCTTTTTTAGTAGATAATTTTCCATCTGGTTGAATTTGCAATTGATGTGTGGCGAGAGAAGAGAAAAGTTATTAAGGGATGTCCAGCAACTGTTTTTAAAATAAATTTTTATTTTTATTTATTTTTAAAATTAAAAAAAAAATTGTTTTATTTTATTTTAAAAATAAATTTTGAAAAAAAAATTATTTTGGGAGAGTTGTTTTTATTTTTTTATTTTTGTTTTCAAAATATTCAAAAGCTAAAAATAATATGTTTTAAAAATAATTTATTAAACAATTTTTTTTTATTTTATAAAATAATTTTTAAAAACATAAATAAAAATATAATCAACGTTTAATATTTTAAATAATTGACTACTAACTATAGTTAAATATTATAAAAATAACAGATCTTTTGAGAGAGTACATTTATATTATAAATTTATTCGATTTGTTACATCAATTAAAAATAATAATTGAATTACTGTCACAATCATCATTCATCTGATAAATTAAAGTTTAAAATATGACGTTTTTTATTAAAGACAAAATTTAGATCTTAAAATTAAATTATATATCACAAAATATATGGAAAAGTAGAGCATATTTAATAGAATTTATGCAAAATAAAATAAAAAATTCAAGCATGCATTGTTTGCGTAAGATGTTTTCTACCATCATTTTACTCTGCGAAGCATAAACGTTGACATGTTTAAATTAGAAATAATAATTAAAGAAATCTTTGGAATGTGAATAATTCTGGGTTCTACATCATTTCAGCATATTTATTGAATTATCACAAAGTATAATTAATAGTCGAAATTGGATTTTATGATAAGGGTGCGTGTCTCACCCATTCAGTAATTATGAAAATGTATTTTTGTGCTTCCACGCTTTTAATTATTGAGTGTAATTTGTGCATTTATACTTTTAAAAAAATATCTTGTAATCGTGGCGGGTTGTCATTGTAGCATCTGGTCTGTCCACCCCCAATAATCAATCCAATAGGCTTATTTTTGGTCGAGTGGTAAAAAGTTAAAACGGTGTAAAGAATATAATCCAATGTTATTGATTCACATCAAATAGACTAACACTATGATTCTCTACGAGTGCTTTAACCCGTGGAGTCACAAAATTCACTTACCTTTTACCCTCAAATGTAATCATCATTTCAAAACCTTCTTGGAGTGGGTAAGAATATTACATCATCCCCCTTTTTCAACTACCCAATTAAAGTAATCATATATTTGCAATTTGAATGCCCACTATTCACCTTCTTTTAACGACAAACGTGGGGAAAGCATGCGTCTTAGGTTTTGAAAACCATGATTGCCCATCATTTTGTAGTCATCCAAATACCATAATCACCATTCAACTCTCTCTCTCTCTCTCTCTCTCTCTTAATTCCCTAATAACTTTTTCAATCCTCTATTTATGGTATATTGCTACTTTTTGGCCTTGAAATAGGGAAATCAGATAATCTTCTCTACCTGGTCCTCAATGATCAGGACCAAGAAAATTTAAATTTTAAAAGGCCTTTAACTCTCGAGTTTGACTTGATGCAGGAAATTAGTGACGCTAAGGAGACGGGGCCCTTGGCAGCATCCAGACTAGTTTAATTCTTTTGGGGGTAAAGATCAAAACAAGATTTCAATTTTCCTGAACTGGATTTTGAAAGATTCCATAGGTATTATTTGCATATCATATAGGGATTGCCTTAGCCTTAACCCAATCGCTGATTTGGGCAATGCTGGAAGCTGTTTATTAAAGTTTTATTATTTAGAACGTCATACACAAAGACACCCCCACAAACACAACACAACTTGGCGTACAACGTTTTTCATTCATACTCATCACGCAACAACAGCGAGTTAAATACTGTGAAGGCCATTGTGACATTTTTCTCATCAGCCGAGTATTATGGACAGCGTTTTGGAATTTGGGGCTGTTTTTGCAAATTAAGAAACAATCAGACTGCTAAAAAAAAAAAATACAAATCTGGGTTATCTCCCTAATCTCTTGAAGTACTTTTCAGTGGAATCCGATGCAACTTCAATTTGTATTCGCCATCCTTATGTTTTAAAAAGGAACTTAATTTTACGCTGATAATCCTCATAATTTAAACTCTCGATTAATTACGCAAATTTCACACTATTTACCGACATCCCATAAAGTAATACTGCTTTTTTATTATCGTATTCACAGATTTCGATGGACCGGTGAAGAAGGAAGAGTGAGTCAGTTCAACCTAAACTTTTTTTATTTTTCAAAAGAAGAAAGTAGCATCGTGACACGCAACCGCTCGAGAAGACACTGAGATCAGCTTACGAATTCAGTGGCATTAGATTCTTCCATCTTCACAAGTAATTTCAACGTAGGTAGGTTTAGTGTCAGTCTTTCAACATTTCAAAGCACCTCCGTAGTTGACTGACTACCCTTTAATCTTAAAATAATTATCCTTTTTCTTTTGCCAAAATTGATTTTCAATTCAATGGCAGCTTACGCAATACTGAAACAAAAATCTGCTTCTGAGAATCGTAAATACGATACATGCATGTGTGCTACTTTTTTATACATAGCTGCAATATTTTGTCGTCTCATATACACCAGAAAACATTTTCAAAACCTGATAACTTGAAATTCTGTCAAGCTATTGATCACTGTCTATATTCATTGATTCACACTCCAAAAAACCCAAAAAAGAAAAATTAGAGACTAAACATCTATTTCCTCCTTTTAGTAAAAAAGGAGAAAAGTAGCTAACAAAGCATACCCACTACATCCCCTGCAACAAAACAACAGGGTCATCATACAATGAATTCCCCACTCACGGCGCCCATGTTCCTTGGTTAACTGACCAAGTAAAAGAAGAAAAGAAAGTGGATTAAAATCCCAGAGGTCACCTTTTCTCTGCACCTTCAGGGTGATCTCCAACTTCTTAAGCCAATGTCATTGTGTTTCCTTGAAGGAGAAGAGTACGGTATAGGCATCCTTCTTGGCAAGAACCCCACAAAGTTACCTGGCTGCTGAGATTTTGGCTTCAGCTTGAACACGTTTGTGGTTCTCGAGCCATGGCAACAGCCAACTATGCAGACGAACAATAGCAAACACAGAACTAGAATTAGAGGTCTCCTCCATACACCCATTATCCAAACTGAAGCTCACGGATGAGTGTCTACAAACTACGAAGTGGTGAAGATGTAGTTGGGATGCCAGTAGCTTTAGAGGAAACTGAGGTGGGAACAGCAACAAACATGGGCTATTAAACGCCGAATTGTGAGCATCAGATATGAGAGTCGTCGGGCTGGGTTTGAGAGAAAAAGAAGAGATAAAGCAATGGATCAGTCAAAACTCAAAAGAATTCAGACGCGTCTCCAAGTAGAAGTAATGTTGGGAGCAGAAAGTTGAAAAGCATGAGGAAAGCTTTTTTGGAACGAGGATTTATGGGATGGAGTGATTATTATAACGAAAAGAAAAAGATGAAAATGATTTAGAATGAAAACAAGTTGTACAAAAATAATAATAATAAAAATGGGATATGTTCAATGCCAAGAAAAGAAAGGAAAGCAAGAGATGAAGCAAAAGGGGGATTGTGTTATGTCATCTTTTTTGTGGTTTGGTGTGTGTTTGGACCCACTCCGTATTAATGGCCGGGTAAGGAACTGGGGAGCTATAGTTCAGACTCCCCTCCATTAAAGGAATACTTGTCCCTTTGCCACACAACCTTTTTGTAGGCTCTGATTCGAGCCTCTCTCTCTCTGCCTTAACCCATTCCCCTAACTATAGGGACTACTACTGCACCACCAACAGTGAGTGAACTAGTACCCACTTGCCCACTACATTCTGACCATCCTCCTCTCTAGATAATACCTAGTGTTCCTCTTTCCACAATTTACCCAGGGCTATTACATTTGTGGGGCAGATTAAGTTTAATTACCGAAATTACTTCAAATGAAAACTCCACTCCCCTGTTTCTGCTCTGCTCCGAGCTTAAACTCCGACCGAATATCTTTTAAGTTTAAAAAGTTACATTTTAAAAAATGGTTCTCTCTATGTCCAAGCTTTTTAGGAAAAGTCTTAACATATATCACTATCAGCAAGTTAAAAACAGAAAAGTGCACGCATAGGCTAATTAAATGCGATGTCACTGTGTCAGTCGATCCGTCAGAGTTTTCAGGTGGACCATGCTTCTTCGTATATGAGCGCAGTGCATCATTCATTCATTAAGTATTGAGAATGGAATGAAAAGGAATGAATTTAAATGGAATAGAATAAAATATTGTGATTAAAATTACGTTTGATAAGGAAATGAAATGGAATAAAATAAAAACAGTTAAAAAGATTAAAATACCCTTAAAATATAAAATTAATAAAATAATATTATTTTAACTTAAAAATTTATTTAAAAATAATATAAATAAATAAAAATAATTAATAATATAAATTTTTTATTAAAAATATTAATAATTTTAAAAAATAATTTAAATATTATTTATTTTATTTTATTAATAATAAATAATATTTTCTAAATTATTTATTTATTTTAAAAATATTTATTTATTTTTTTGAAAAAAAATATTTATTTATTATTTTACGGACAACAAGTTAAATTTTTTTAAATTTTTTTTGTGAATATTTTTTAATTAATTAATTTTTTTAAAAAATATTTTTATTATTTATTTAATTTAAAAAAGGAGAAAAATGGTATTTTATCTTGATTCTATTTCATTTTACCTGATTCCTCTCTTTCTACGTGGGAATGTGTTCTCCCACCTCCAAAAGAATTCACATTCCATGGGTTGTCTTTTCTCACAACCAAACATACATTTTTGATGGAATGGAATGGGTATTTCCGTTCCATTGCTTCAAGTCAAGGTACCAAACGGGACCTAAGCATTGGGACGGATCCCTTCGGCCTCAATGTCCTCCCACTCTCCTACTCCCCTCCCTGCCTGGGTTTGGGGCTCAGTACTTGGTGTTCCAACCATACTAGCATTTTCTTTCTGCTTCTTTTTTCTTTCATTCCGCTTTACACTTTATTTTAGGTAAACTTTTGATCGCAGATGCTGGTTTCAATTTGTCTAATATTGTTGAAAGCAGAGGCCTCATTAAGTCGCATAACTCCATCTCCACCATATTTGTTCGCTAGCTGCACCACCTTTCTTCGTATGACGTCAAAAGAGTTTGATGGCCATATATGACCAAACTGAAGCAATCCAAGAAAATAAAAACAATACAACCTCTATCACACATGCATTATAGATTGATTGGGGGTGTTAGCGAAGTGACTATTGGATCGAATCCAACAATCATAGTACCAAAAGTGATAAACACAGCTTTGGTACTGGTCCTACTTGAAAGTTGCAAATGAACATCCAAAACCAGTATGGAGGAGGGGGGAATGCACAGTCTCTGGACGATCTCTCTTGAGATCGTCCCACTGATTTGACGGTGTGCTAAGATTGGACCCCCACTATCTACGTTGAAAAGCTACCTAACAAATTACAACCTGTTGCCTCACATGCTTATCTTTTCCTGTTTAGCTATCATGATTCATGAAATGATACATTTTTCCGGGGAAAAAAGCTTCAGCCCCTCCTCGTCTACCCATGACAACGGAACAATGCCAAAGGGTCAGGTTATCAAGAAATCTGTGGTGCCAGATGAATGAAACGATGGTGATTTTTTTTCTTTCTCAATCAATCATCAATTCAGCTATGGTTGTCATGTGGTGGGCGAGTGACAAGGTGCTAGTCCGTGGTTGTACCCGTAATGGTCAGATTAAAATATCCATCCCATATGGGACCAAGTATACTTATAAATGATTTGAATTCAGAGGTACAATAATGTATATAACAAGTTAAGAATAGAGACATGCATGCTATTTCGCTTTCTTGTACGTAATTCTATGAGACGAGAATTGTAGAACTATTGACTGACTGAGCAGCTGGATCCATCATGCATGCTGCAGCCTAAATAGGATTTGATGATCGTGCCCATTGATTCTGACTCCACACTGCATCGGATCATGCAGCTATCCCCAAATAATTGCATGCCTCTTATTTCTTAATTATAAAGTATATAAAATATTATACGTAGTATCGAGTGCTCTATCATATAATTTAAAGTTTTTATTTTGGTTGAAAACGAAAGGCCTCCTATAATTCTCACTAATAAAAAAATTATCAGTGCTTCCTTATCACCAAAAAATAAAGGTACCTATTTAACAGGAACGCGAGCCTTTCTCTTTTGAATCAAAAGTTTTATTATATGCAGTTTATGCGATTTAAGTAGTTCTAAAAAATCTCAAAAATTTAAAAGAACTAAAAATAGGGCAACTTCTTCTGTGCTTTATAGTCCGTGTCATAATAACACATTAGGATATTGTTTTCCCTCGAAATATGCAGATTGAAAAGGAAAAGCGTAAACAGTAAATATAACTTTGTTATTTTCATTTTAATAACAGTAACAAGCGCACAAATATTCATAAATCTTTCTCAGATTTATTAAATTTATCAATCCAAATACAAGAATTTTTGCATGATCGTGATAAAAGTAGTAGTATCTTTTTCAAGGGGATTGGGGTCTATTATTTGTCCCAAATCACAATTGACAAATCGTTTCAAACTCAGGATAGAGACCCGAGAGAGTGTTGATTGATATAGCGAAAGATCGAGCACCCCGTCAAGTAAGACTTGGGTAGCAAAAATGATGACGGAATATTATGTGAACAATTCGTGAACTACTACAAATTTTTTAGTGAACTTCGTGGGTCTAACACGACAACTGCGCAGTCCGTGTCATGTCTCGGGTCAAACATTAAATTGTTTATCATATTTTATTTTCTCTGTGTATGGCTTGCCTCGAAGAAAAAAAGAGGCCAATTGACAAATAATATAAGCTTAAAATCACACTTAGAAGATCTAGAATGTTGAAAGGCTTGAACCATTTTTCAAACTATTCGTTAAACAAAAGGAAGATTTTCCAAATGGAGGTGGGGTGGAGACTAGGAGCAGCACGCACCGACTCACCAACTTGTATTATTATAGTCAAAAGTCTTCCTTCTCTACTACAACTTGTCGCAATTTGTTTATCGATTTGAAATTTGGTTATTGGCGTGAGGGTGTAGCTTAGAGTCCAATCCAATAACTTTTTAAAAATATCTAAATTAAATTAAATTAAATTGCGTTAAAGCTTCCAATGGCGATCCGTGATGCATTGGGGATTAAAGGGTTTATTTGTTGGCGGTGGCAAAGTATATAACGCAAGAGATGAATTGACAACGGAGGTAGTTGATCAAAAGCGTGGAAGTCGAAAGTTTCCGAAAATTGACTTGTTTGTTTGTGGTGGAGACGCACCAAATTGGAGTTTTAATTAGGTTGTATTTGGATTTTCGGGCGTAATGTTGACACCAAACAGGGTTTCTGTTAGATTAAGCAAAAGGCTGAAAATGGAAGGCGTTGGGTTTGGTCAAATTTCATAATAGGAGTCGCTGTCGTTGAATGTACTACACTAGTGTCCCTTTCATCCATTTCTACGTACGTACTCTTTGCTTCAACCCCCCACACTTCAATTAACTTCCCCCCCATTTCACTTTTTTTATTTATTTATGTATTTTGTGCCATATAATTTATAATAACTATTTCAGAATTTATAGTCATTATAGCTTATTCTTCTTTTTCTTTATAATAAACAGAAATTAAATGTAGGCTGTATCAACATTATTTCTCCTCATTTTTTTGCACGGAATTGGGAAGTTCAGTTTTTTTAACCTTTAAAAAAAAAACATAAAGGAAAAGTGTTGCTTTCGGTGCTATTATGAGGCCATTTGCTTCTAGATATAATGACTCATGAGTCATTATATCTACCTCATCACTGCATTACTATTGATGCATAAAATGTAAATGCTCTTTTCTTTTCTTTTTAACATATATAATACACTTTAGTTAATGTAATAAGCTGATCAAATCAAGTAATTAATTTGATAAAATTATATATTAACTTCACACGATTAACTTAATCATAAAAATTTGGCATATCGAACGTGATTAATTTGAGTGGTTTGAAAAAAAATAATTCAATTTGTTGAAAAGGGATGGAAAAATAAATAAATATCAAATCAAGTAATAATTTACTCTTTTTTATTTTTTTTTTTATTTTCTGTTGCAAGCAGAGCAACCTACGCTCCTTCCCTCCCCCTCCCCCTCCTCAAAACTTACAAATGATGCAATCGGGCCGACCAATGGAACACTGAGTGGGGCCAACCACAGAACCAAAGGAAAATCTCATTGCTTTGTGGTCCCCGCCACCCCCACGTTCTCCTCCTCATCATACGCATTTATTTCCAACCAAAAAAGCACGTGTAACCCACTTTTCCATCTCATCCCTCCATCCCACTGACCATTCTCGTCATCAAATGCAGGTGGGATCGGACGGTCATCATCGCCACACACCATCACACGAGCACGAGCACTTCATTGACCATAATACTCCAAAAGCGAAGCAAAGAATATTATTGACCAAAAATATAACATAAACTTAATTCATCAACAAATCAGAATAAATTTAAAAGTGCGTATATGACGTCACCGTACCTTTGACTCGCTCTCTCTCTCTCTCGTCTTTAAGTTTAAACACCCCCTTCCTTGTCTGCTCTGCTTCATCTGCTACATCTTTCTTCACTGCTTGCCGAGTGCTCCCCCAGTTTCTGACGCCAACCGCTGATCGCCATGGTGAGGGATGATCTGTATATCACAGTTCCCAGCTTCTTTAGGTGCCCCATATCGCTCGACGTCATGAAGTCCCCTGTGAGCCTTTGCACCGGAGTTACCTATGACCGTTCCAGCATTCAACGCTGGCTTGACGACGGTAACAACACCTGCCCCGCAACCATGCAGCTGCTCCACACCAAGGAATTTGTTCCTAACCATACTCTTCAGAGGCTTATCCAGATCTGGACTGACTCCGTTCGCCACCGACTCGAATCTGCCGAGTCTCCGGTTACCAAATCCGTCCCTTCCCAAAACCAAGTCCTCGACGCCATCAGAGATATGGACACCCAGAGAGGAAACCGATTCGATTGCCTCACCAAAATTCTATTCTTTGCCCAAGAATCTGAAGAAAACCGCGAATTCCTTGCCAAAGTAGACGGCTTAGTTCCTTTGCTCGTTGGTTTCCTCGACAATGTCGATGGCGGAGTTACCGGGAGAGTTGAAATTCTCGAAAAAGTTGTCAAAGCTTTGGATTTGGTTCTAAATAAAATCGAAGATCGTGAGCCATTGAAAAACTCGATGTTGAAGAGCCAACAAGGCAATTGCTTAGCTTCTCTGCTTCTTGTTCTGCAACAAGGCAGCTCCGATTCGAGAATTGCATCGGCTAAAATTTTGAAATCCACCGCTGCGGATGCCGAGTCCAAGCTGTTGATCGCCGAAAAGGAAGGCCTACTATCCGAATTGCTTAAATTAATCACGCCGGACAAGGATGCGGTTGTAATCGAGAACGGCTTGTCGTGCTTGGTTGCAATCTCAACGCCGAAACGAAACAAGATGAAACTATTCCATCTCGGAGCTGTCAAGACACTCTCGGATTTACTCTCGGAGTCAAAGTGGAGCGTTTCCATTACGGAGAAGGCACTGAAACTGCTGGAAACGGTGTCATCCACCAAGGAAGGAAGGTTGGAGATTTGTGAGGATCCAAATTGCGTGCCGGCGATATTGCAGAAGGTTCTGAAAATATCGAGTGTGGCAACGGAGCACGCAGTGACGATCCTATGGAGTGTATGTTATCTATTTCGTGATCAGAAGGCGCAGGAAGCTGTGACGAAGGCCAACGGTCTGACCAAGATTCTGCTTCTGATGCAGAGCAATTGTTCACCGCCAGTTCGTCAAATGTGCGCAGATTTGCTTAAGATTTTTCGGGTCAACTCAAAATCCTGCCTTTCTTGCTACCATACTAAGACCACCCATATCATGCCCTTTTGATGGAGTAGAGGCACATACGCAAAAGTTTGTAAATGAAAGGAAATTTTGTTAGTAAATAGTGAAAAGCAAAAATTTCTGTTTCTAAATTAGATTTTGTTTTTGTTTTGTTTTTTTCCTTTTTTAGTGTCTTCTATACAGGAAAATGCAAGTGTCGTTGATATCTCAAATCATAGCGGAAATGGAATACGAAGATTTTCTTTCCTTGAAAAGAATGGCCATGAGCTATTTGAGATTTTGAAGTGTTACAAATTCTTCTTTTACGAAATTTACGAAAAACAGAGTTGCTGGCATATGATATGTTTAATTATATTAGTAAATACTAATCCAACTTTTGATTCCCCTGCCTGCTAACTGAGGCCTCGAGGTTTGTCAGTGAACTTCATCAGAGTCGGAATGAGTGCAAGGTAGATCGTTTTTTCTTCCTTCAAATCAATGTGAAATTTATTGGAAATGCGTGTTGAATAATGACTGCAGCATAATCCTATTTAGATCATATAATAATAACAACAATGCAGTTTTATAATTAAAAATGAATTGAATATAGGAGTAAAGGGTGTTGATGGTGAAGTGAATACATTGAATTGAACCAGTGTTTTGTGTGCCGAGAATTATATGGAGGCGTTGGCTGGGAGGAAGACGAGAACTGAAGGAAGCGAGTCTGCCAGACAAAGCAAACAAATTAGGAGACAGAGAGAGAGACAGAGTGCCGCAAAATGCTGAAATGGGAATCCCAATCAAAAAGATACATTGGAAGTCTGACCCCTCCAATCCCTATGGTATTCATAGAAACTGGAAAAGAGGTTTAGGCCCCCAAACGATGCCCACCCTCCATCTTCAAAACTTAAATCTTAATTAATTAGCCGATTCATAGAGTGGGTAGTCACTAAACCCATGAGCTACGTCCTACACTAGACAAGTATATTGGATCTCGGTGCGTCTGCAGAATGTGGATTGGCTGCGAAAAAGTTAGGGGAAGCTTGGTTCCCCAAGCACTATCTCTGCTTTTGTAATGTTTCTCGCTCTTGTTTTTATTATTTTAGCCGACTTGTTGGTCTGAGTAGAATATAATGTAGGTGGGTTTGGTTTGTGTGTGGTTGGCAATCACATTGGCTAATGCAAACTGGGAGGGTGTGTTCATGCACAGTCCACGTTACCCCATTTTCATGGCAAGACTTGGGTGTGGGGGTATCATCGTGATACTCACAGTCCATCTTCTTGATTCTTTGACCGAAATTGACGTTTGATGCATGTAGTTTTGAGCGCAACATAACAGCCTTTATCCACTACCACTACTGCTCCTATGAATGACCTATCCTTTTCAGTATTATCTTTTTTTTTTTTAAAAAAAAATTTACCATTATTTTTTCTTTTGAATTCTGGACTAAATCAAATTTATTTATTTTTGTTGAAAAAAAAAAGCAAAATACTATTGAACTTTATTATTTTTTTAATACTAAAAATGTTGTTTTACAAGACAACCAGATATTAATAGCATTAATTAATTTTAAAATAGACACAAAATAAAACAACAACTAAACAAAACAGGTTGTGAGTTAATGGTAGTGGTAAAAAAGTGGATTTTCTCTGAGTTATATATTTCAATTAAGAGGGGATTATTTAGATGTGGGGTTGAGTGGATGAATAATAAGCGTGCAACCATCAATAGAGGGCATGCATCTGAAAATATTAAAAGTGACGGGGGTTGGATTTTTGCAGGACATTCCCCAGTTTGGGAGAGTGGGGTAGGGAAGGCAGTCATTATGGAAATGACAGAAAGGTATGCATGGCCCCAATGTTGTTGATTTGATTGTGAATAATATTACAGAACCAAACGCACAAATTTAATCCACAATTCCTTCCCCCCACGTAATTTGCTCATAGCCTCATCGATTAGACAAAAAGCGAAACCCGCATGCTCGCTCAAGCATTATGTTCCCGAACTTATTTGAATAAACCCCACCCACTTTTCCAAGGCCTACATGCACAAGTAGAACTACCCTCCTCTACTACTTGCTCTGTATATGCCTGCCTGCCTGCTAAATACTACCTTAACGAATACGAGAAACATGTGTGATTTCTCTACGTGCACCAATTATTATTTTCTTCATTATATCACTTGCTTAACATTCAAGACTTTCATTGCATGCTACTTTCCATTATTTTCCTGTTTGGTTCTCAAAATCAAGTATATTATACCAAACACCCATCATTTTGGTATATGGGAGGAGTAATGGATGAGGCTAATGGTAGCCACCTCCACAAAACATTCCCACCCGCCACGCAATTAATTGCCTCGAGGGCCTCACCGCACCAACCCATATCTCATTCCAATCTGCCTAATAATTCATATCTACTCAACATCAATGATAATAACTTTGAAATGTTTCGGCAATATTGTATAACAGTGCTCCTTCCCTTAATGATGCAAAGAAAAAGGTTGAGTATAACATATAGGTCTAGCAACAATTTTTTATGGGAAATATTATTCAACGGCAAAGACTGCGAGACTGCTCAAAGTAACAGAAGGTGAGCGGACATTGAAATCTTGTCTTTTTTCATTGACTCTAAGGCCTTCTTCTTTGTTGGTCAAGACCCTAAGGCCTTAGCTTGTTGTACTATGCTCAACGAGCACCCAACAAATAAAGAGCATTGATTTTTTTGGGCCACCCTATTTGTTCCATGATCTATGGGTCTACTGGAGCTACCCATTTCGATCAATTAGAACAAGGAACTTCAAATCAAAAGGCTCTATCCAAATTCAAGAGCCCACACTTAAACTTCTTTAATACGCAATTATGAATTATAGATTTACATAAATAACTTTATTCTAATTGAGCAATCTTTTCTCTTTCTGGGAAGGGGGAGTTCCTTCCACATTTGCTTGAATTAGATTTTCATAAGGTCATTGAGTGGTGCAGGGCCTGACATGAACTAGGGCTGTCCCATATCAGATGAACCTTCTTGCCATTAGGGCTATTCTGTCCACAATTAAGAAAAAAAAAGAAAAAGAGAGAGACCCTGTAGCACTTAAAAAGGGATGAAGACTCGCCTGGGCCCTATCAACGAGGGTTTTGTGGGTCAGCAATAGCACCGCCTATCATGGACAAGCTCTTGCTTCGTCAAAATTGACCCTCTGATGCACTTGTCGCGGGGTAGAGAATACGAACCATTGAATTTGTGTGACATGCTCATTATCTAAGACCCAAATATAATATGGTCTGCTCAGGAATGACATTATGCCATTTTATACGAAGAATCTGATAGAATATTTGGTGGATTCAGATAAAGTAATTAATTCTACATGAAATTACTTTTTTTTAATCTTATTTTAAAGTAAAAAAGTGATTTATATTTATTATTTTAAATAATTATTGACTAATCTCGTATTTATCAATAAATTCAATTATATTTTTTATATTATACATCTTGATAATTTTACATTAGTTTTTTTTTTTGTTTTAAATTTTTTCCTCTGGACTCAACGCATTAATCAGTTGGGTCATATCTTAAGCTACCATTCCCCTATGAATCTTACCGGCTATTGCACTTTTGCTCTTTTGGCCCAAATCACATCGCGGGTATCACATGACTGTACCCAACAGCATTTTCAAGCGACGTGTTGGAATCAGACTTCGAAAACTTGTCCTCTTTCCTTTCGGCTCATCCTATAAACTATTCTCTAAGCAGTCATGCGTATGGATATGGCTCCGCAAACTTATTCTGCTTTTTGCTATCTTGTATGAAATACACCAAACACCTGGCGTGCAAGATGAAACCACTACCTCATTTCAAGATTTTTCTTGACAACTATTCAGCATGTTTGAGTGGGCATCATCAAAATCAAAATGAATTGTGACAACTACTTCAATCAAAACGATCCTAGTTTGTGGGCCACACAGTCCATATGTAGACTGATCACCACACAGATTCCTTCTTTTGCATGTGCAATTGAAGTCCTGCGATATGGATAATTAAGATCTGCACATTATTTTGGGAAGGTGGAGTTTCTGAGATGAAGGATCAGCAATTAGGTAGGCTAAATATACACTGCTTTTATTGTGCATTTGTTAATTTAGTCCTTTTTAAAAATAAAATAAAAAATCCAAAGTTCCATCTATGATCCTTTAGACAACTCATTATTATGCTCCAACAAGCATAATGGAAGAGAGACAAATATTAAAAGAAGCATCGCTTTATTGCTAAGACCATAAAAAGAATAGAAACACATGGATTTAGATTACCTGGTCTACCTTATTAGGAGACTAGCTAGCTTTACTACTATGAAAGTAACAAAGTTCAAATGTTGATGGTTAAAACACGAATATTAAACAAAGCAGAGCCTCTCGAGGAGCTCTAGGAAACTCACATTGAATCGTCGTCTGCTTGAAGTTTAAGTCTGAGCAAACAGTCTCATGAGCATCCTACTATAGTTTATATTCCCCCCAATTGACTTTGTTCTGTATACGCTTACCGTTACGTGAAAGGAGTCAACAAAAATTTATAAAAATGAGCTTTGCAAGAAGTGATATTGAAGAGTGCCGTGCGTTGGATCTTCCTCTTAATTTCCATCGCTTTGAAGCTGCTGTTGTTGTTGTTTAAAGTTAGTGCTCTGGTTTAATTATGTTCTTAATTGTTAGTTATACCTCGAGTTTTCTCCATATTTCTGTTACTTTAATATATACTGAAATCTTCAGTTTACTGGAAATGAAGAAAATGGTTGGTCAAGGCGGCCTGTATACAATAATGTTGCTGTGCCTGTTTCTAATCTGTTTCCTTCTGTCTTTGGTGGGTCGTCGTTGTAGGGAAAATGAAATGAAATCACTATAGCAACAAAGACAGGAAGGAAATGTCTACGAGTTCTACACTATAAATATATCTATATATATCACCTTTTCATCTTTCTTTTATGTTGATTTCTGAAGCATTATTGTTAAAAGCAGAATAAGAAAGTGAGAGCGACCCAAGGAAGTAAGGGGATCGATCAATTGGCTATACATACCAAACGCCCAATAATTTAGATATGATGCTGCTCCTCGCTAAATATTGCTTGGTATCTGCCACTGAATTGCCACCCACTCGTATGACACGTAAAATTATTCAATCCCTTTACTTTTTTATTTTATTTTTTAAAAAGAAATCTCTTGCTTTAAACTGTTAGGATAATAATAACTTATTATTTATAACATCAAACTTCTACATTTTTCTTATCATGCAATACTACATAGATTTTGGGTTAATCTCGGTGCATGGCTATAATATATCTAACAAAATCAACCATGCATTCTTCCTAGTTATTATAGGCACGCGATTAACATCAATGGCATGAAGTAACACACGAGTGTCAGATTCCAACATATCCATTACAGATAGTGCTGGTGCAATGCGTAAAAAATATAGCAACAAATATTTAAAAATGAATAGGGAATTGGGCAATCAAAGAGAATCTCCACATTTATTGGAGGGTTGTATATATCGCGGCTATGGGTTAAAATTATTGTCTAATTACAGTAAGGTGTAACCTTACAAATATTCTCCTCAGAAAAAGGGCTAAGTTACGCTGAACGAATTGGGGGATTGCGAAAGAATATTAAAGTAATTTTCATGTATGTTTTCGCCGACATTTGACACGATTTCAACGGCTGTAAATAAACGGTGACTGGAGGAGTGGGTTTTGGAAGGCTCGATAGATGCTCGGTGCTGGTAATGATGTGGACTGTGATGTATCTTATCATCTCTCTTTCACTCGTTTTCTTTCCCCATGTACACACATGCGCCCCCTTCCACTCACTCTGTCTCGCCGTACTACTCCCCCCCCCCCTACCCCCCTTTCCAGCTGCTTCTCTTTAACCAGGCCACTTATAAAGGGCTTGGAAAATATTGGATAAAGGATTTCACTTGGGACAGAAGAGATGCCATCGCCCCGCAGAGTCTCCATTTAATGGCAGAGATCCCCACTCTCTGTGAGAACGAGCTCTTCCGGGGCTTAAATGGATGATGGGTCCTCTGTTTACTGTTCAATTGAATGACCACGTGAGTTTCCACTCCTAGTTTATTGCTCAAAAATCCATCCAAAAGGACAAGCCCGGTTTTAAACAAGTTTCCTTTTTTTTTTTTCTTTTTTTCTTTTTCTGAAATACCTTTTGCAGAGAAGGGAAACTTGATATCGGCTTTCAGAGAATCTGAGAAAAACTGATAGCTATGGGTGATAGGAAGTGGTAAGAGAGAAAGACCCTTTCGATGTCGTTGACAAAGGAAGCTGAGGTATATGCACTTCACAACCCTTTCTCTTATCTGAGAGCCTTTTTCATCTCCACAACAAGACGTTTTCTTTCTCATTAATTTCCCTCTCTGGATTAAACGACAACCACCACCCAAAAAACCGAAACTTTGTAAGACATAATTTTACATTAGGAAAAGGAAAAGAAGACGAAGGTAATATGGGAGCCTCCAGCAAAATCCCTCTTTAATGGATATACTGAAGCACAAAACCCAAGCAATTTAAATCTGAACCGAATACAGAGGAAGAGTTGGTGAATTTCTGTAGTAAGAAACCCTATGTGGTTGATAGAGGACACCTACCACTCGTAGGCCCTTAGAGTTTCGAGTCATCGCTTTCGCTAGGACGAGGGTATCGGGCTCCCTAGCCATCACCTGTTTCTCTCCCTCTATTCTCTCTGTAAGCTGTAATTGTGGCTACAAGTGGTAGTATCAGAGTGCTTTTGGCCGTCTTTCTTATTTTCAGTTTTTTCCTCTCTTTTTTTCCGTCATTTTTTATGAGCGATGTAAAATGCCATTAATGCTTTTCGGGAAATCTTAGAGAAATAGTAGTAATCACTAATCAACCATCAAATTAGCTGTGCGGATTTTTTGTCATCAATGCCACCTTCAATTGATCGAATTCTATTCCATCCACGAGAACGCCCGTGGGACTGAAAATAAAATTGCAAAAAGGTACGCGCAAATAAGACGAATCAAGGTTCCTGTTGCTGTTGTGCAGCTTCGGCTTCGAAAGGATAAAATTTTAATATTTTTTCTCATACTGATTCTGCAATCACAGGGCAATCGTCGTTGTCTTTATTTGGATTGGCAAAAAGTTTAGTTATAGTTCAGGCATGTTCCCGTGCTGTTACAAAAAATGTCGATTTTTTATTTTTATATTGTCTCTGAATTTTATGTAATAGAGATTTGCTCAATCGATATGGTGGTACTATATCTATAATAAATTACACTTGTAATGAATATCCTTGATTAGTTGTTCTGTAACAGATGTAGGCGGAGATGAAAAGGTAGAAAAGTAGAGTGGTTGCAGCTAGCACAGCGTCTTGTTTCCCGGGCCGCGCCGTTCGTGTTTGTCGCTCGTGCGCTTGCAAATCCAGATCTCGAGGCACTTCACTAAAGCTGCCTGTGGCTGTGGCTGTGACCGACATATGTTACCTGAAACTGGTTTGATTTATGGGCGACAAATCCTCTTTGGGCTTGGCCTTCACCTTTCCTTCCTCCGCCAATTTCTCTTCTTTCTGAACCGTGGCACCCATTCAACTGTCTTGGGTTTAATACAGAGCACTTGAAGGGCCTCGGAATTGTTTTATATTCGCTCGCTGCCGTGGAATTGACCCTCGACTTATTGCAGTTGCCACGATAACAGGAGGGTCGGTGATACTGTTATATTTTGTTATTGCCCAACATTGAAGCCGGTGGTTATAGTCTTCGAACTCAAAGGTTAGCCAGTGTTCCATGTATTTGATTATTCTAGTCTATCGGGGTTTGGGGAATAATTAATTATTCTTTTTAACTCTTGGGATCCTACTGGAGGTTTAGACTTTAGAACATGCGAAGAACTGTTGTCATTGGTGGTCTTGTGCAGCTGGTACTGGGTTCCTCGTACTTAGCCCCTGCTTGTAACATTTTATATTCACCCGATTTTCGCATAATCAGTGAGAAAAATACGGACCGTGAATTGGGGTTTGGGTTGGTATTTAAGTTATTGTAAGCAGTTGATTGATAGTTGGCGAAAGTGTTAGAAGTGATATTTTCATGTGGAACAGGAACGTTTGTCTCTAAGTACAAGATATGCTTAGCTCTGATGAAGGAGATATTGAAATATTCTTCGACTCAGCGGATTTTCTGTCACCTCGAGAGTCTGTTGTAGCGAAAGAAGAGTTAGGTTGTGACAAGTTCGGTTATGAAATTTGGGTGAATGAGCCTCAGAGTGTGAAGGAAAGACGGGAACATTTTCTACAGGGAATGGGTTTAGCTGATATTTCTTCCGGCGTTTGTTCTCAAGAGAGGATGAGGGACTGCGGAGGTGCAGTCTCAAACGCCTGCAGTTTGCCTACTGATCAAATACACGAGAAAACAAACGTCTTGTTGGATGAACTGAAAGGTTGTCCGGAAGATAAAGCGGATGTAAGTTTTGAAAGGAAGGTGTATGAGCTCTCTTCTTCAGGTCAGGAACACAGACGTACAGAAGTTCAGTCCCAAGAAGAATATAGGCATTTCGATATGGGGAGAAAGAAAATGAAAAACTGGTGGAAGCGCTTTGTAAAAAAAGGGAAAGGATTTGGAGGCAAAGTCAGATCAAATTTGAATACAGCTACAGATATAACTCGTAGAATATATGTAAGGCAGAATAGAAAGAGGTGGATGGAGTTCAGTGCCTTGTACTTTGGACAAAAGATCAGAGCGCACAAAGGCCTAATCTGGACTATGAAATTTAGTCCCAATGGGCAGTATCTAGCTAGTGGAGGTGGGGATGGGGTAGTACGCATATGGCGTGTTATATCACTCGATACATCCAACATTTGCTTCACTGCTGAAGACAGTACTCTAATTAGCAAAGCGAAACAGGATATCAACTGTGCTTGGAAGAAACAGTCAAACCAATCCTTCATAGTCCTTCCAAACAAGGTTTTTCAAATTGAGGGATCACCACTGCAAGAATTTTATGGTCATTCCAGTGATGTCTTGGATTTGGCTTGGTCTGATTCAGATGTGAGTTAAAAGCGCAGAAGTTGTTTCTTTTTTATATTTTTATTTTTATTTTCTAATCATGCAATACTTCCTATTTATTCTAATTGCAATTTTTAAGAGATCTCATAAAAAATATCATACTGCAGGTTCTACTTTCATCTTCTATGGATAAAACTGTTCGCTTGTGGCAAATTGGTTGCCATGAATGTCTGAGTGTATTCCGACACAATGATTATGGCAAGTATACAATAACCAGACCTTTCCTTCTCCATTTTCCATTTTCCATACATCTTTCAATTAATTCATAAATTTACAGCATTCTATATTTTGATATAATCTAAATGTAGCCGTGGATTTATCCCATGAATGGAATTGTAATTGTATCTCTTCTATAAATGGAGCAGTGACGTGCATCCAATTCAATCCGGTTGATAAAAATTACTTCATCAGTGGGTCTATAGACGGTAAAGTTCGAATATGGGGAGTATGTGAACAGCGAGTTGTTGACTGGGCAGATATAGGAGATGTGATAACTGCTACAAGTTACCAGCCAGATGGAAAAGTAAGACTATGAGTACCTAAACCCAATCTTTTTATGATTTTTTCGAGGCTTTTTACTCTCTACTGCTCTGGAAATTTGTGTCTATGAGACTGATGAGCCTTTATCTACTGCACGCAGGGGTTTGTAGTTGGTTCTATTGCAGGCGCTTGTCGCTTTTATGTTGCGTCTGGTATGTACTTATGGGTTACTGTCATGAATTTCCTTGTAAAAGAAAAAGATGAAGATAAAGGTGTCTAAATTGAATTTCTAATGGTTTAGGCAAACATTTCCAGCTTGAGGAAGAGATATGGGTTTGTGGAAAGAAGAAAACATCTGGCAACAAGATTACTGGCATTCAGGTGTTAATTTATAAATTCTTTAATCTTTACTACCAGAGTGTTATGACCTGTACTTCATTGATTAACATTAAACTACCTTTTTTTTGTGCAGTTTTCCCAGAAAAAACACAAGAGAGTTATGATCACATCGGAAGATTCCAAAGTTCATGTACTGGATGGCATTGAACTTGTCCAGAAATTTCGAGGTAGGGCCCTTTAAGTCATTAGCAAGTGCACACTAATGTTCACAATGATTTTTCCACCTGGTTACCGATATTTATCTGGTATTTCCTTAGCTGATCTGAGATCATGTACTGCTTAGCTGTAACTTTTTCTGGTTTTCAATTGTTGGTTTTAGCGTTTCACAAATTTTACATTATGTGTAACTACTGGCACATTGATAAAGTATTCACTCTATAATTCCCCCCCCCCCCCAACTTGTTATATACATAATATTTGGTCTAGTTGGAAATTTCAAATTAAGCTTATCGGAATACTGGTTAACAGGTCTTCCAAAGTCAGGAAGTCAGATGTCTGGTTCATTTACATCAAGTGGAAAACATATAATTTCGGTTGGAGATGACTCCCATGTGTATATTTGGAACTTTAATGACTTGGAAAATCCATCATCCAAATCCAAACACATAAAATCTGAGCGTTCCTGTGAGTACTTTTTTAGTGAAGGCGTTACTGTTGCAGTACCTTGGTCAGGCACTGGCAGTAATTATGAACAACATCACCAAGAGGCTTCTCCTGGTGTAAGAGATTCGGGGCGTTTTTCTCTTGGTAATTGGTTCGCCATTGATGGAACATGCCGAGGTTCTGTGACATGGCCTGAAGAGAAACTTCCTAGCTGGGATTTACCCTTTGCAGAAGATGAATATGATCCCCAGCACCATGATTACCGGCTGTGTCAAGGCAGAGGTCTATCCGAAACATGGGGACTGTCCCTAGTGGCAGCTGGTTTAGATGGAACTATCAAGACATTCCACAACTTTGGATTGCCCGTCAGGCTTTAGGATTATATCATATGGCATAGTGGGTGTTGGAGGAAATTTTCTTGCGTTCCAAGTAAAACTCATTGAAATATTTGAGTTTGTGAATATTACTTTTAACTTGTACATGACTACAGGTAAAAGAAATGCAATTTTGGGTCACTGTAGGTTGTTTTTTGCAACCCTTGTATATCCCATTGTTTTCTATTATATTTGCAAGTTCAAGAATCTTGTTTGTTTATATTTTATTAAATTTATCTTTTACTAAAATTATTAACCCCAATTATTTAAATTTTTTTTTATAATGAAATACATCTCAAAATTGAATATAAAATTTGGTGGTTGTGTCGGAATTTAATTGAAGCTAACCTGGTTGGGCTGGACTGGGTCGGGTCATTTGTTGGGCTGTGCAACAGAAGGCTCACAAAAAATACATGTTTAGACTCTATAATTTTATTTATTTATTGGGTACTTAAGCATGTTTAGTCCTCATTCCGTGGCTTTAAAACTAAACTTCGCACAATAAGAAGGAATCCGAATGGAAGTGGGAATTGTCAAAGAGGATTAGGGAATCGCTGATTTGGCGAGAGGCGCACGCTGGTTTATAGTCCACACAAAATCTGTGACTAAATAATTATATAATGAGAGACTGAGAGTTTAGAGCTTGATTTTGGTGATTATGTTTTTTATTACGCTCATGATGATTCCTCGGCATTCTGGCGTTGACGCTTCGACAAGTCAACCTTCCATCCTTCGACATGGAAAGGTACCTAACCTTCTACACTGTTTCTCTATTCTTCGGTTTGTTGCTGTCGGCGACTAGTTTCTTGTTCTTTTACTGTTTCTTTTTTCCAAGCCCTAGAATTTTCAGAGTCTTGTCATCACCAATTTTAACGTATAGACTGTGAAACCAACAAAGGGACACAGAATTTTCATGAAATCTTTGCAGATAAAACGTGTTTGTGGCTTAGAGTAACCCAAGGTGCGAAGCGCAAACACTTCTTACTATTTTACATAGTTACTCAGCCTTTCACAAATGGTTTACCCTCGTCAATCGAAGGGAGAGTGGGTGTGAATGTTTGGGTGGGTTGTGGTTAACAATAAATCGATCCAACCCACCCTTGATCCAGCTCTTGAAAGCTCACCTTTAAAATAAAAACCAAAAAAGTTTTTCCAACTCTCCTGTGTTTTGTACTACTATTATTCAACTATCTTGTCATATTTTGTCTTAATTTTGACATAAATAATTTTGTGAAAGCTGAATCGATAAAAAATCTAGTTGTTAAAATTATTTTTTCACTTATACATTGAACGATAGTGTTCTAAGATGGTTCAGTGGTAACACTAAATCACCTGAGAATTGAATGACACCCTTAAAACCACAAAGGAAAAATTGATTTTGAACCAAACTACTTGGGACTTGGGAGTAAACTATGCCGGACCCTTGTTTTAACCTTGGAGACATAAATGTAATAAATAAGATGAAGTCCCAAATGGAACAAAACCAAGAGAAAATTTTGTGCAATGTGTTGAAAGTTGTTCTTCCCAAGCATTAATATCTTCCAAGTTATCCATGTCAACCCAGTACCTTTCTTGGGAAATACTGCAAAAATATAATAAGAGAAAAATATAGTTGGACTCCCTTTGGTTGTTGCCTGTTATCTAAGATTTCTTGTGGGAGCTATTTATTCCATTGATATCTTAACAGTATTTATTATTTTGGATAGTATGGTATACAATGTCAAGGCATAAGATGCAATGGAATTTAACTTTGATATGGGAATTGAAAATTGATAAAGAAAGAATTATAAAACTAAAATTTTGAGATTTGAGATCCTCATTATTCTTATATCACCCTAGATTGTGGTGCCTTTAAGTGTTTTACTTCCTGACATCCAAGGTGTTAAGATGATGATGAAGGTGTATGAAACGACTCAATGTTTTCAAACCTAACACTCAACACCTCCATGCATTTGGGAAATCTAGTTATAGTGACAGAATTAACATAATAGATTCTTGAAACGACAGGAATTAACACTTACCTCCCCATTATATCATTTCAATAATTTACTCTGTTAATTCTGTTTTATATGTTTTTACAATGTTATTGTTGCCTACATCTACAGAGAAGATAATCAAACACAACACTAAATTAAAATTTTCTTTGTACAGCTTTCCCAGTCCTTACGACCAACAACTTTCAATCACTCTCAAAATATATCACTAGGACAGAGTATCTCATGCACTAATTGTCCTTGTTCACAATATTTCTTTTCAGTTCTCACTTAGCACTTCTTGGAGCTCTGGTCTGTTCCTCAATTTTCTTTTCTTATCCTCCTTACACCTTAGCCCTCAACACATAATTATAAGCGTCCACGTCATGGTTCATTTGGCATTGATGATTCCTCTCTGTGATGATGTTATTGTTGGCTTAATTTACAGGATAGAGATTTGCTTCTTTGCTTGCACACACATGCATGCCGAAGAAAGTCCCTATCTTCAACTTATTCAATTCCTATGTTTTTCTTCTCATTACACGCGAACAAATACCATGTGGCATCTTTCATTTTTCTCATGATAATTCACCGCACTATGTACAAGTACTCTGGTTTTCTTTTTAGGAAAAAATTTACGGAGTTTTTAGGTGATTTACAGGTTTTTCAATTAAATTATGACGTGGAGAAACGCTATTTTAAGAAGTCATGGTTGTTGTGTTGAGTTGGAAATAATGTCCAAGTGTTATGCTTTAACTGAAGAACCTAATAGCAAACACTTAAGAATCTGTATATAAATTTCGTCCATCTTTTTATTCTTTTTCTCACTTTCTCTGTTTTCTTTCCCCCACATTTAATCAAGCAACAATAACACATATTCAGACATTTTATTGTATATAGCTAACTAAAAAGAGATGGATATAATCTCTTTCTCTACTTCAATTTAAAATTGTTAAAAAGATAGAATTATGAAACAGTGCAACAATCTATTTCCAAAGTGAGTTCTCTTGGGGTTCAGATGGTGAAAACAGAATGTGGACACAACCCTCATTTAAGTTTGAATTTCTCTTTCATCATTGACAGTAATATTTTACCATTTTCATTAGAACATTCCAGCTTGTATCTTCATTTATGTGTTTATAATTCTTTTAATGGTCTTTTCAGACAAACATTTGTCAAAAATGTGGTGATAAAGGAGATTTGAAGCGCCTCATATACTGTGACCAGTGTCAGGTTTCTGCTGAGCATAGGTATATTGCACTGTCTACTAATCACTGGCAATCTTGGACTAGTATGGTTAGTTTGGATTCTATCTAGCATTGATTGGATTTTGCAATCATATTTGTTGTAGCAAAATTCTGAGGTGTATGTATTTATAGAACATTGCTAGGTTGATGCTTAGCGTAGGCATGTTGTGTTGTCATTTTGACTAATCACTGACAATATTTCATTATTTTCTATGGATCGTTAGTTGGGATTCTCTATCTAGCAATGATTGGATTTGAGACCGTATTTGTTATTGCTAAATTCTGAAGTGCGTATATTTGCAAAGCATTGTAGATGTAAGAGCTAAAAATCTGTTTGAGTCCAAGCTAGGTTATTGGCTATACAATACTTAATTAGTAACATAAATTTAATTCAGCGTCATGCTTTTGCATGGTTTATCAGCCATCATTTGCATGTTTTTTTTCCATGGTTTTAATTGAAATTTTTTTATAATAATTCTCGCTTAGGATTTGTTTGACAAAATATTGAAAATTTAGTAATTTAGTGATGACTTGTACCCTATCTTTCCATAAATTAGATGGATCAGGAGGTTGACAAATCAAGTCAGTATCTCATTAACTTTAATCTTCTTTCTCTCTTTACAAAAACCAAGAAAATAGATGGAGCACCCATCAACCGGTGCCTTAGATGTCAGTTACATACTTTTTTTTTTGTCTTAATATTTGTGAAATATACAAATGTAATACATCTGCATATATGTGTAGTTATTGTCTAGAGAAGCCGCATAAAGAAGATGGTGAAACATTTAGCTGGAAATGCGAGGAATGTGCTCAAAGGGATTCCAAATGTGGATTGGAGCAATTGAGGAAAAGTGGACGCATAAGACAAGCCACCGAAGCTAAATCCAACAGGATGAAAATGCAAAAGAGCGCTTCACGTAGAAAGAAAAATTCTGCCAGTTTTCTAGTCCTTGAACAAGCCCATATGTGTAGGTCATCTGAGACAGAGAGTTCTAGTTACCTCAAGAACAATGCCATTGATCATGAAAATCAAGATTTTCCAATTAAGAAGAGAAGGTTGGACCTTGACAATGAGAACTTTTATGAGGATTCTGAATCGCTTCAAGTTCCTTTGAATGTTTCATTGGACCAGCCAGAATTGGAGTCTGAGAAATATGTTCAGACCAAACCAAATTACAATACTGTTCATCAGTCTGAATTTATTTTGTCTCATGGGCTGCTATATCCAGAATGCAACAAATATAGCCAGGCTAAATTATTTACTGATCCAGTTTGGAGGTATGATTCTTAGTTTTATTTGCTAATGTGGCTCTTGGACTTAGGACAGTTACCCTGCCTGTTATTGTCAGTGAAATACTCAAGATTCATTGAATTGCGTTCATTATATATATATATTCCTTTTTCTTTTTCATTATAGGGGGCAGTTTAGAATGAACAATATGACTCTTCTAGGTCTTGTTGCTCATTTATCTAGTAAAGCTTGCTCAAAAGTGCATTGTGCCGTAAGTGAGCTTCCTCCACTGCTGGATGTAGAGTTGTTATCGAGGTCTGATATATGGCCCCGGACTTTTCAGATGTCACCACCTACTGATGGTAATATTGCTCTTTATTTTTTTCCACAGTATGAAAGGTGTGTTTTTTTTAATTGGATTATATTGTGAATCCCCACTAGTATTGTTTCAGAATTGCTTAAAATTTCTGATATTATCTTTTATTTAGTGATGAGAAGGTTTTTGATGGTGTGCTGAACGATGTAATTGAGCGAAATCTGGCTCTTAAGGCAATCATTGCGAACAATGTGGAGCTTCTAATTTTTTCTTCACGTGTGTTACCTCCAGAAAATTGGAGTGAGCTAGAAATTTTTTATCTTGGTGACTAAATTGAGAGAAGATATTTTTTCTTATTGTTATATTAACGCAGTGTAGTGTCTTTTTCTGCAGGAACCTGTAGAAAGTATTATTTATGGGGTGTTTTCAGGCAAAAGGGAGCAAAGTGAGAATACTGGGTCCAACTAGTCCTTTAAGTTGAAGCATCGGTTTGGCTCTGAATCTAGTCTGCTCCCCATCCTAATTTTCAGATCAGGCTAGAGTGTCATCTTCTGTGGAGGCCGAAGTACTGTAAACCACGCCATTAAAGTCTTATTTTGGTCCTTCAAAATTGGGTCATTCTCAAGTTAGTCGTACACTAAAAAAGAAAATTTAAATCCAGTCCTCCATAGTAAAAACACCCAATTTAGTCCTTCCTTCATTGTGCTGTTAGAGCAGGTGACACGTGGTGATGGAACTTGAAAAATAGAATGGCTGAGACTTTTGGGAAAAGAAGCAAGAGGCAGCAGTGACCTGTAGAAAGTATTATTTATGGGGTGTTTTCAGGCGAAAGGGAGCAAAGTGAGAATACTGGGTCCAACTAGTCCTTTAAGTTGAAGCATTGGTTTGGCTCTGAATCTAGTCTCCTCCCCATCCTAATTTTCGTATCAGGCTAGAGTGTCATCTTCTGGTGAGGCCGAAGTACTGTAAACCACGCCATTAAAGTCTTATTTTGGTCCTTCAAAATTGGGTCATTCTCAAGTTAGTCGTACACTAAAAAAGAAAATTTAAATCCAGTCCTCCATAGTAAAAACACCCAATTTAGTCCTTCCTTCATTGTGCTGTTAGAGCAGGTGACACGTGGTGATGGAACTTGAAAAATAGAATGGCTGAGACTTTTGTGAAAAGAAGCAAGGGGCAGCAGTGAGCGTAAACAAGTTTCGAGGTCCTGAATTCAGGGCATGTAGAGGATGAAGGAGAAGGCTAACACTAGCACCTAGACCAAACCCTCGCACGTCCATCTCCAATATCTCCACCACCCACAACTTCAACCCCAACATCAATTTCATGGAGGTTTAGATACTGAACTAAATCCCCTGCAACCCCACAAGGAATGCTCCTATTTCTTTCTGCTCGCTCTCACCCTTTCCCATCGTGTTCTTTTGAACATGCGAGAAGGATGGGAGAAACCAATCACCAAGCAACATCGTCATGTTCAGGGAGAACAAAAGCCCGATTGGCATCCACCGTGCAGGCATGCAACTGCAATGAGGAGGACTAGCATGGATTATGAAAGCATGTAAGTGCAATTTGCAGGTTGATGTGTAGCTGCTGACCCTTTTTGTAGCTAGGCTGGTCTGGAACAATCGAAATGCGTTTTTATTGAGGAATTTGCTCTTGTCAAGCAGGAACCAAGTTATCAACAGCCTGTTAAGCATTTTAAAGGATAGTAGTAGAAGGGCGGACTTAAGAGAATTCTGTTAATGGAGGTTCAGAGGCGAGTCTGCAGGTGGGCAAGGCAGCCCTTAGCTTAAGTAAAGTAATATTAACGACCGGCGAGCCAATTTAGATGAAGAAAATCCATAAAAGCTAGCTGTTTAATCTTCAGCTTTCCTTTCACACGTTTGCTGAAGCGACTTTTCTTCCATAATAATGAACGTGCTGGCGTGTGTTGAAGGGCAGTACAGCTTAATTGTTTGCCTTGTAGCCTAGGATTTCCCATTATAATAACAAATTCTAAATCGGAATCTGTCTTTAGGCAAGAGCATTGGTATTGTACTTTCTACTTAGTAGAAAAATAGGGAGCTTCACGGAAAAAAATCTAGTGATATTTATACCATATGTTGTCAATGTAAGTAAAATATTAATGTAATGAGATGTTTTATATTATTTACCCAAGACATTACATTTGAAGAATCCCTTTGCCAACATAAAGCTTCTCAACCTCAGTAGAAAATAATGCGATTAGTAATTTCATTTCTTGTTTAGAGGGACTCGATAGTATCCAAGAAGATGGTAAAATGGAAGTAATAATTCTGGTTGGGTTTTTGGTCTGTCGTTCTCAGATTTCAGTTATCTTATTGGAGTCTTGATTTTAAAGTAATTTATTCTAATTACTATTTTTCTAAAAGACAAGTAAGCGTACCTGTGCGGCTATGGTGATCACAATCACAAGCCAATGGAACCCCTAAAAGAGAGGTGTTTCATTATGCCCTCCAAAAAACTTTTTTTTTTTCTTCTAAAAATAGTAACCGTAAAAAAACAGAAAAGAAAAAGAAAACTAGAAAAGGTAAAAGATACTCAATACTGAGAAATTCAAATTAAAACTTTTTTATGAGGGTGAATTCTAAATCCAACAAAAAATAATAATAATTAAGATTACACAGGGAAAGTTCAATACACATAAGCAAACTCAAATGTCGGTTATAAACAATAAGAAACGGGCACAACAGTTAGTGAATGTAAATTTCTGTAGCAGCTTCTTCGCTGCCTTTCTTCCAAAGACCAACAATCAAGTTTAGACAAAAAGTTGGGGGAAAAAAAAAAAAAGAGAAGCGAAAACCTAGTCGAAAATATTGAAGAGGTCCGGTGACGGAAGCGGAGAAACTAGGGAGGCCGAAAATAAACCCGAGGGGCTTCCCAGTAAGTTGTGCGCTGACCAAAACGGGCTGAATTCATGCAACAACGCAAGCATTTCTGGGTCCGTCGCCGGCGAGAATATTTCTGACGATATCGCCGGCAAAGTCGATGGCGCCGGCGACAGTATCCCCTGGAACTGGCTCATTTCCACTCCTTCCAGCATACTCATCAGGTCATCTCCACTGTGAAATCTTGTCTTCTCTGATGGGCTCGTCTTTTCAATCGAAGCCAACCTCGCTGCCGGCGAAACACCTCCGGATCTGGAAGGAGAAGATGGGCCGGTGAGACGCTGCACGACGTTCATGAAGTCGTTGACGGGAACATGAATGACTTTAGGAGATACGGAATAGATGATCAAGGGATGCGCTTGCGGCAGCGGCGGCTTCTTGATCTTGTGGGATTCTTTGCTGACTCTGAGCTGAGGTGGACGAGTCCCTTGGAGCTGCAGCTCTCTCCTAGGTGTGCTTCCGCCGGCGGGAATCCCCGGCGGGTTCATGATGAATGGTGGACCGGGGAGGAAAACAAGTTGGGCATCAGTTTTATTTATTTGCCACCAAAAGCACTTATTTATTGACTTTAGGCGGGAGCTTGTTGACTTATAAGACTACCAGTTGTTCGCATTTTCAATTTGCTTAATACAACACAACCTTAAATGTGAACATTTTAATGAAACTATGAAAGGGTCGGGGGGTTTTGTAACCGCGGCTTGTTAGCCGCGTTTTGGTTTTTTTTTTTTTTTTTTTTTTTTTATCGTGTTTTGGTTTTTATTTTTTATTTTATTTTAATTTATCTTAATTTTATCAATAAAAATTTAATAAATTTTTTTTAAAAGAACTTACTTAAATTATATTTTTATTTTACTTATATAAATTCTTAATTATAATAGATGAGTATATGTGTTAAACACAGTTGTCTGTTATTATTTTTAATTTATTTTAATAATAATAAATTTATTTTAATTTAAATAAATAATTAAAATTAAATTAAATTACATTTACACTAATTAAAATAATTATTTAACTAAACTATATCTTTACATAAATTTATGTAGTTATAACAGATAAAAAAATATGTTAAATATTTATTAATAAAATAAATTTAAAATATTTTTTAAAAAATAAATTAATATTAAACAAATAAAATTAATAAAATAAAATTTTAAAAATTAAATTAAAAATGTATATGAAATCAAAAAAATATTTATTTTAAAATAAAAATAATAAAAATTCATTGTTATTTTAAGTAAAATATTTAAAAAATTGAAATTTAAAATAATTAAATTAAAACACATATTTTTTAAATATTAAAATAAAAATTGGCTCTTTTAATTTTAAATTTTGATAATTTAATTTAATTAAAATAAATATATTGTTATTAAAATAAATTAAAAAAAAAAAGATAAAAAAACCAAAACGCGATAAAAAACCGCGTTTTTATCCGCGCAGCAGAAGATCCATATCCGTTTTGTAGATGCAATGAAGTGCTTCAACGGCCTTGTGTTCTGTTATACAAATATGTTTTTCCTTAAATGAAGCAATTCAATTAACCTAATGCGTTCAAATTTAAATACATATTATCATTTTCATCATCCTAAGAAATTTTCGAAATTACTGACTCAAGGACCCCAATTTCGTCTTTTCATGACTATTAACTTAGGAAGGGTGCGCAAAGTGCACGTTGGCATATCCAATCACCGATATCCACCTCACAGCACTCAGGTACTCTACTCAACCCCTTCCGTCGGTGCCGCTCTCCCTTAACTCGACAGACGCCAAAGAGAGGCTATTATAATATTTGAGCATGATTTGCCATATAAAAACATCTCAATTATTGTTATTACCAAATTGGCCGTAAATATAGATTTATAAATGCCCATAATGGATAGTATGGTGAGTAGAATAATTAAAGCTACCTGAAATTACTGGGGTTGTGATTTGAATGAACCGATAGTTATTTAAGTTTTTATTTAATTGGTGAGGTCTGTGCCTCTTGTTTCATGATATTGATATTATCAACCAAACATGATATTCTGAAGAAAAGATCTTACCATAATTTCTATTGCATTAACAATTTGAAAACCCTGTGAACAGCTGCAAAGTAACCTTTCATGAGCTTGCAGAGTTCAGTGAGATTAGTCTTCATGCTCTTTGAAAATCAAAATCTATTGTACGTAAAGGAGGCCAATCAAATAGGAAATTTTCAAATAATGGATGGCAATCTCTTTCTACATGGGCTTCTTAAATATGAAAGATGATCATCCTCTTAATCAAGTGGTTTTACTCAATTCAAAAGTGATCTATGATTTGGCATCAAATGGAGTTACTTGATTCTGAGATATTTATGTATTTTCATGGTCCTACAGTTACGTCTATAACTATGTGCTCTTTGTTCTACAATAATGTATATGAGGAGAAAAGATTTCTAACTTAAAACCAAAAAGAATTTGTTCAGGCTTTCCTTTAAATTGGTTGGAAAGGAATATCTTTTCTCGCCTAAAATTCTCAAGAGTAGAATGTGGGATCATATTGGAAAATAGTTTCTATCACCTAGGGTTAAAAAATGAGAGAAACTGTGGGGAGAGAGGAAGGAGAAAGATGGAGTTGGGGGGAAGAAGAGTTGAAGAAGATAGCAAGAAAGTAGTCTTGCTGGAAATACTTAGGACAAATGAAGCCTACAGGAGAATTGATGCCTGTTAATATCCTTTTCTCTATTTGTGCTATCAGTTTTTTGTTGAAATTTTTTGCTACTTTTACGCTTCTGTTTTCCTAGATTGGCATACCCTTCTGGCTTATTTTTTTTCTAGTTCACGCAGGATTTACCTTGAATCTTTGTACAATTTATCTATTAAATGAGGTAAAAGGAGTTATATTTGGTTTCTTTTTTACCTAAATTTGCCTGGTCAAGTTTTGATATCATGTTCACATAATCTAGGTAATTGATAATTGTTGGATGTCTCTTTACTTCTTCTGAAAATTAGATATCTAATTGGAAATTAGTTTTCTTGATATATCCTTTCTGAACTTCTAGATGCTAAGAAACATCGGAGACATTCAGGATCACAGGTCTTGCCAAAGAAAAGGAGGAGATTATTACCATTTATTCCAATAGAAGATCCTGCCCAAAGACTAAAACCGATGGGTTCCCCTGCTTCTACTTTAACAGCAATGAATATGGAATTCAGCGATGATCTCACATGCATGCCTGGGATGGCTCCAAGATCTTCTAATTGAGCTAATTTTGACAATGGTGGCATTCAGGTTTCAACTACTAATTCTTTTTATAGTTTCATTACCCCGAGAAATGGGCTATTGACAAACAGGATTATTGCCTTAGACATCTCCATCATTTTGTGCTAGTTTGATAAAGTATTTTTATCTCGTCCTAGGTACTTTCCAGGGAAGATACCAAGACCTTGGAACGCTGCAGAGCTATGAGTAGAAGAGGTGAATGCCTTCCCCTTATGGTTGTTTTTGATTCATGTGAAGGGTGCCCATCATAAACTCATCAATAAAAATAGGCAATTTATATATGACTCCTTCATATTGAGTGGACTTGATCTTGTGTTGTTGCTGTACTGTAGAGGCAGATGGCCCAATCAAGGCTATGACAGTGATTGCTGAATACACAGGCTATGTGTATTACATTAAGAATCGAGAACATGATGATTGTGACAGTATGATGACCCTTTTTTTAGTAATGGATTCCTCTAGAAGTCTTGTCATCTGCCCTGATAAACGTGGAAACACTGCTCGCTTTATTAATGGCATCATCAACAATCATACTTAGTAAGCCTGTCTCACTCATGCCTATGGTATCTTTAATGTGTGACCCAACTCTGTAGGATTCTAATTTTCTTAATATGCTAATGGTTTCTTTAATGTACACAATGATTTTCCTAACTTCAAGATTAATTTTGCTGAAAATAAATCCAATTTTGTGCAGGGAAGGTAGCAAGAAGCAGAATTGTAAATGTGCGAGGTACAGTGTTAATGGTGAATGCAGGGTCTTCTTGGTTGCTACTCGTGATATTTCTAAGGGAGAGAGGCTTTATTATGATTATAACGATTATGAGCATGAATATTCTACTTATAACTTCGTTTAAGTAGTCATACATAACTCCTAAAAATCTTAAAGAATTGGGATGCAATTTGGGATCCTCATGAAAGATTTCATCATTTTCTTGAAAACTAGGGAGATTCAACGAAATTTTTCTTCAATTGTTCCTATAGGCAATTCATTGTAATTTATGATGCAGAGCTGGCCCAACTATATGGCTTAGAGCTTATAGAGTATCATAGGAAAACTTCCTTTTTCTAGGCCATGTCTCAAGATATGAGCTAAGATATACATAATTTTGTATTACAGTATCAACGAATATAAAAGACTCTCAGATATGGATTTGAAGATGTTGCACTGTGATCTATATTTTGTTTTCCTATTATCAGTTATTGCCCTCTCTAAGTATTGTTTTTGAATGTAACATTGATCTGCTTTTGTATGCTAGCCTAGGCTTTGTGAGATGAGGGATATGGATATACTTGAAAATGCATTGTTAGATGTCGGTATTTTATTATTTGCATATTCCTTGCATTAAAAAAAAAAAACACTAGGCATGTCTTTAAAATTGCATATTCATGGTCACGTTTTTAGGATGGAGCTTTGTTGCAGATATCTCCAAATAAATACCGGCTCGAAGTTCAGAAATAGACAGTGTTAAATTCTTCGTTTTGTTATAACTTTGGAACGCATGCAGGTATATTTAGAAGCATAAATTTGTAAAATCTGAGTGACCTCAATACAGTTTACCATAACCTCTGCGAATCAAGTATTCGCCCAGATTGACTTGTTTAACGTGTACCGTGCTTTGTTCTTGATTTCCTGTCTAAACGAGTTCTGCTGAAATTTGGAGATTGCTTTCTAATTCTACTGTATATTCTAGTGTCTCTCTCTCTCTCTCTCTCTCCCGTTCTGGTGTGGAGAATGGAAACGATTTGAGGGGAGGGTTTCAGTTCGGGAATTAGTATTTTGAATTTGGAAATTTTAAACTTCTACTTTGTCTGGATATTACCTGTTCGGTTATCAATTTATTTCCTGAAGATTACTTCGTGTAGAGAGCTATGATTAACTCCTTTTTTTCTTTTTCACAAATGGAATGTTACTATTCATAGATAACATGTAGCAAAATTAATAAATAAAAAATAAAAAATAAAAATAGATTAAATAAATCTTACAATTTTTTTTTAAATTTTAATATATTAAATATTATATTTTTAATATTTTAGATATACAATTAATATAATATCAAAATATATATTTAAAAAGACAATACATTTTATAATTTTTTTTAAGGTTAATTCTTTTAAATTTTTTTTTTATTCAGTGTTATAAATTTAATTTTTTTATTATTTAGATTTAAATCTAAAGATTTAAATTTGATCTCAATGCTGTAAATTTAAATAAAAAAAAATATAAAATGTTAAAATATTTTTTAAAAGAATATTTAAAAAAAAAACAGTAAAAATCTCTAGTCGTAAAAAAAAGAAAATAGAAAGTTTGAGTATCTGCCAACGGGCTAATACCGCATGTGGTATGTAAGAACGAATCGAAGTCGTCTTCAGTAATAGTGCAGAGTTGCTGAATCAACCCTCCTCATTATTTTTTACGGTGCGAACACTGTATCATGAATATCCAGCAAGTTCATTACGGCCCATCTTGTGTACAAGAGTGCCGACCTGTTTGGTAAAAGAGGAAAAGAGAATCTGCCCAAAAACCAAAAGGGAAAAGAGATGAAAATGGAGAAAAACCATTGTAGTTTTATCAAGCTTTCTCTTCTATCCAAAGACGCGTTTAAATCTTAAGCTAGGCTGAACTCTTGGACTCTTGGTGGTCTAAGTTGATTTGCATAATTTATTCCCCACGGTAAGCTCCATAGACAAATTTAGTACTGTTCGATACTCATTTAATTGAAAGTTTCAGGTTGCATTAATTAGCCCTCGTGATTTGCATGTGCTTATTACTACTAAGTGCGTTGTGTTTTTGGACTTCCCTTGTAATTAGTAAGATGCAAACTAGATGTAATTAAAAAAACAATGCTTAAATCAGAACCAAACTACATTGCATAATCAACGTATATTTTGGTGTATAGAATTAATATAATAGTCAATGTGCTTCTTAGTACATGGATAAAGCATTATTATTTCTTAACTACGCTATAATAAATAAAAAAGAGTAAAAATACTTTAATCTTTTTTATTTTTTTTAATCTTACATAAACCTCTGTTAAGCAAAAGTAGTTTGTAAGATCTTTCTTGTTTTTTTTTTATTTAAAAAAAAGTGACTAATCATTCTCTATAATGTTTAACTAGTGAAAATGCCTCCCATTACTTTCCGGGTTCTTCATCGGACCAAGTGAAAATGCCCAAACCCCTTTGTAACCCGTACAAGGACCCTCTTCTGTCACCGAAACCTCAAGTCTGAAATACTGAATCTTCAGAGCAGCTTCCGGAATGTCGTTAACACTTGACATCTTTTTGTGTCATTTTCATGGCTCCTTATAAAGATTAGGATATTCTGCTCAATATACCTTGACAACATTTACTGCTTTTAAGTTTTAAGCCTTTTTTTTTTTTGTGGTACCATTTCCATTTATTTAGTTACACATCAGATTGGTTAGCCTTATCATGGCCTCATCTGTCACGACTCACGATATAGCTGTAATTTTCCACCGCCCTACGCCACTTTCCTTTCTCATATATAAAGTGGAACTATACTCTATCGTATTTCCACCTCTAATACCCGTTCATATCATTATTTTCTCTCTGCTTGATTATAGAGGAGAGGGAGATATGGGTAGCTTAGAGGAGGACGAGCTGGTTCAAATGGTACAAGATTTCATGGAATCCGAGTCACCATCCCCTACAAGTTCCAATTTATCAAAGTGTCGGGCTTTAAACTGTCAAACTCGAACCCAATGTTTTATCCTACAGGTACTTTATTTAAAGAGATTCTTGCTTTGCTGCAGGTTTCTGAGTTGTTGTTGGCTGCATACTCGTCTCTGATATATATGCTTCTTAATTTTGTGATTTTATGTTGAATTTTAGGATGTTTTAAGGAGTGAGACAGAAGCAGAGGCTAAGGTTGTAAATTATGTTTTGAAGCATATGAGAGGCAGAAGGGATGCTGAGAAAACTACAAGTCTGAGGAGTTGGCTTGTCATGAGGCTGAAAAGGGATGGCCTCAATGCTTCTTTGTGTCATACATCTTGGGCCACCTCCTTGGGATGTCCTGCTGGTGGGTCTTTCTCACTCTTTCTCCCTGAATCTTCTTCAATTAGTACCCATTTTGGATCCATTTGTTATTTGGATTCTTGGTTTGTGAGTGCTAGTGAAAGATCAAAATTTGAAGATATATTCACTGTTTGGGGAGTTCTCTCGTATTTGTCCTCTAAAACACCCTTCTTGGCATTGAACTAGCAAGCAAAACATGAGCTTTTACTTTCTGTTGTTTAACTTTTCTTTGGATAACAGGTGAATATGAATATATGGAAGTGAATATTGAAGATGAGAATGATAAGCCAGTGAGGCTTGTAGTAGATATAGACTTCAGGTCCCAATTTGAACTTGCAAGGCCGACACAAAACTACAGGGAATTGATAGGCTCACTGCCAGTGATATTTGTTGGGTCCGAGAACAAACTGTGCAAGATAATCTCCATGCTTTGTTCTGCTGCTAAACAATCCCTTAGAGAGAAGGGCCTGCACGTACCTCCATGGAGAACCACTAGTTACATGCAATCCAAATGGCTCTCTGGATGTCATAACAAAGAGCTCTGGAGAGAGAACTATGTGGGAGTGGAAGCAGGTGGTGGTGGTGGTATTGCCAAGTGGGTACCTCCGATAGTGAAGCCTAGGAAAAGAGATTTGGGTGGTGGTTCTGGCTTGTCTAGTCAATTCTCTGACATGACCATAAATTGTTGCTAAGTGAATAAGAATAGCTGCTGAGAAGAGGCTCTTATCTTGGGGACTATCCAATTTTGAACTTCGCCATTGAAATCAAGCTATGATCATTTCAAGTATTTTTGAGCTAAGTCACATATGCGTTAATTAATACCAGCAAAGGAGTGGTTCTTTTTGTTGAGCTCTATGATAATCAGAATACGTTTGTTCTAAGTCATGGATTTATCAGTAATATTCACCCTGTGTTTTTAAGTTGCAGTACTCTTGAAAAATAAACATATTAATTAATCCACAAAAATCTCATTGTTGAGAATCTTTCCCCTTTACTCCATGTTCTGAATGCAACACTGTCTGAATTTGGTTTAGGTAATGCATTTGCCCTTTCAACCCATAAAGTAAAAAGCTTTTCTCCTTCCATGTTTGAATGTAAAACGTGAAACTAACGTAGGTAGCTTGAAGAAGAAATTAAAAGATTCTATGAGGTTTCCTTCTTTCCTGACTCCTTGCACGACAATTTTTTTTTTCAAGACGAGATTGCGTTTGTTAATTTGTGGGATTCATTTCATATAAACCTATAAAAGTAGACTTGAAGACAATGACAGTGGGCAGAACCTTGTATTCTGTTCTTCAGTCCTCTCAAAATCATTGATCATGAGAAAACAAGTTGTAACTTATTTGTTGGGATTCGGGAATATTGCCGCTTTGTTGCGGCTGTGGACACTGATCCATGCCATTTGTTAGCAACTGTAAAGTGAAAGTGTTAAACGCAAAAGGTTAAAACTTGAATTAAAATTCATTATATTATGATGTTATGAACAGTGTTTTCTTTGGATTAAAAGAATTATGGCTGCGTGGTTCCTAGACTTGGCTCTACAATCTAGGTACCTGCTAATAGTGTGGTGGGGCTGGTTCCTTGATGCGTGTGATGGCTAAGGATCAATGGCCTGTATCCCAATGTACTGTTAAGATTCTATGATCCACACAGGTGGCGGAGGAGTGCAGAAAGAAAGGACAATTTCTGAATTATCCAAAAGTGACGTCAAGGAAATAGACACAAGTGAAGTTGTCAACATGAAAAATAGGAATGAACGAAACAAGTGGCATCAAAAACCATGGGTGACAGTCCCTTTCCGATCCGTCCTCACCAATCTATCCATTTATCCTCAAGCTTGATGGCAAACAACTTTCCCCGCTTTTCTTCATCATTTTATGCACACCTATTCAAGTATTACATCTGTGATGCCATGGATAAGATAATAACCTCCTCATCCTTTTCTTGTTTGTCTTTGTCCGCTACCGCTCTTCCTTAAGTTGTGTAATTTCCCATTTGGACTCTGCTCCACGCAACCACATATTTGTGTTTTCTAATCTTTCTTGTTTCCGGGGTACTGCATTATGATGATGAGGAGACGTTTGGTACACTATTTTTTTTTTAAGAATTTAAATTTTAAAAATTAAAATTTTCATATTTAATATAAATTTTAAAAAAATATTATTAAAAAATTAAAATTCTTAAAAAAAATTAATAAAATTTTTACAAAAAATATTATCTTTAAAAGAAATAAAATTTTAATTTTTTATATAAATATATTTTTATAATATTAAAAAATAATTATATTTTTTTAGTAATAACATAATTATAATAATAATAAAAATTTTATTCACTATCTCTCGTCTCTTTTTTTTTCTCTCATCATTTTTTTATTTTTTTATCTCATTTCTCCTTTTCATTTTTATTTTTTCTCTCTTAAAAATAATAAATATATTTGAAAAATATATAAAAAAATTTTAAAAAGTAATTATAATCAAATAGAAAAATAAAATAAAATTTAAAAAAATATTATTTAATTTTTTTAATAATTTTAAAGATCAATCAAATATATTTTATATATTTTTTAAAATTATAATTTTTATTAATTATATTTCTCAAAAAATATAATTTTAAAGATAAAATTTATCAATGTTATCTCTATATCAATTTACACTATTTTTTTTTTCTTTTTGTCAAGAATAAAGATATATTACTTGCGTTTATGTCCAGCGACGTTTCTATTTTACCAATTGAACTAATCTCTTTAGATGTATATGAGTTTTATAATAATGCGTTTAATAGTGTACAAGATTTTCAAGAGAAATGTGGTTTACCCATTCTATATAAAGCAAGCTAAATAGATTATTAAATATGTCCTCCTGTATGGCCATGCAGGCTCAGTAAAACTGAAACTGGATTATAGTTGAGCCCGGCCCAACTAGATATGTCATCCTACTCACTCACTCTCTCTGAGAATGACCAAGTTCAGGAAGCTTGGTCGGCCTACGGGTCATCGAATCGAATGTCCATGCTAAGGTAGTTACTTCAGTTCGTAGCTTTAATTCGTATTGTTGTAGGCGAAAAAGATCCAGAGACTTGCGGATAATATGGTACAGCTTGGAAAGGAGGTCTGTCACTCATTATTTATGCAATATAAAACTTTAATGCGGTGTTTCCCATATTCTATCCTTTATTATTCGTTGGTCCCTTGGGGAAGAAGAACAACACAAAATTATTAAGCCATGGGATTCCTATAGTATTAGTTTTCAACAAAAGGCTTTCCGTCCTCCTGTGTTTTCCCTGTTTAAATAAGAAATTATGTGCTAACGCATGAGGATCATGGCATGTTCGGCAGAGTATAAATCATAGCTCCTGTCTCACGTACAATTTTTGTACGCTCAAGATTCTCTAAATGTCCTTACTTCCACCACTTGCATTTATAATTCATGTCAAGTAGAATTGATTTCCCCAATGAGTTTAACTATTACACCAGATGACCCTGCTTAGTAATATACATTGTGGAGCTTCTTTTGATTTGTGTTCAAATATATGGGAATTAAAGTTGGACAGGGGAGTTTCGTTTATGTTGGACAACAAGTGACTGGATTCTGGATATATAGTAAACATGAAGAAATAAATTAATTTCATCAGGTTTCCAGAGTAATAAAGTGGTTGGTTGATCCCATGACATCTGATGATCTGATAGTTGTTTAGTTGCTAAATTTGTACTTCATCTAGGTTGCCATGTTGAGTGTAGCTCTGATTCTTGACTTCAAACGTCCACTTTCCCTGTCTTGTTGAGATAGTGAACAACTTTAGCCCATCATCTCTTCCGGGTTGCTTAGAATGAGGACATGGAGATTGTCTTTTTTATTAAACTACTTTTATATGCTTTGTAGCAGCTTCATTAACCGAGAAAATGAGCTTAGGCAGTCAAAGCAAGCAACTCCCTCAACCACCACAGAGAGCCCCCCTTGATCCGTGGACAAGATCACGTCTCCGCAGGCAGTTTGCACCTCCTAAAAAGGAAAATTCTGAATCTGATTTGTGATTGCTTCTAATGTCATGCGGATACCTGGTGTTATTTTTTCATAGCGAGTAATATCTGAATTTTGGCCTTGTCTGTTTTCAATAATCTCCTTCACGGTTTACATAAATCAAGTTATTCTCAGCCTCTTATTAAAGTTTTCTCTTCTATGTAAATTGACTGAAATTGTAAACGAGAAGGGGAAAGAAAAATATGGGAACTATTTTCACTTCTCTCTTATATTTGAGGTGCCATTTCTCAATACAATGTTCTCCCACCAACGCCAACGAGAAAAAAGAAAATGAATGAAATATATTCAGTTTAAAAGGAAAGAAACAAAAGAAGTTGACGAGTGCCATAGCAGTTTGCACCCAATGAACATTGAATAGTTACATTGGCAATCAGTTCTAATAATTGACCACCTTTTGCAACTGCTTAATTAGTCTCACGGCGGTTGTGGTGGCCTATGGCCTCTGGATCTCCGCAATTTCAAATGCCTTGCACGGCAATGTGTGTGCTGGAAGCAGTTGCGGGAAAGAGAGAGAAGCTTGCATTCTTAGAAGCAGAAACTTCACTTGCCGCCTGACACCTACTTTTCGAATTGTCATCCCAACGATAATTATAGAGCCACATGCATATTGCCGTTCGTCTGGTTTGAACACTCGACTATGTAGCCGTCTGATGTTAAAACATTAAATCTCAGCTATGTTACTGTCATTTGTCAACAGCGAATGGCCAACCAAGTGAACCAACACATGTCGGCGATAGCTTTTTTGGTCAAAATGTTGACAATTGCTTGGGAAGGCGATGTTAGCGCAGAGGGACAAACCCGTCCTGCTCACTTGCGCATGCTTAACTATGGGACAACAAAGCCCCCATTTTTTGGTTTTTGTGGGTGGGTTTCTACTTCTTTCTCTTTTTTTTGTTTTTGGACGAAAAGCTTCTATTTCTTTCTAATAGACATTTTTTTGAAGTGGACCAAGTTCTCATAGTGGTCCTTCTTCTACATACTCACATTTAACTCAGGCCTTAAAACTAATATACTCCTTCGGAAGCCATAACCTCATAACTGTTATAGGCTCACTCACAGAATGAAACCTTTGTCGTTGAGTTACTTTGCTTGCAGTACAATACACACACAGACCCACGTCTCTACATTCCCAACTTTATCCATCGCTTTCGGGGGTGTCTTACTATGTAAAATTTCCTTATCTGTACTCCATGAATCTATAGTAAAATGTAATGCATGCGATACGTAGCGATGGGTACAAGTCTGTTCAGTTATGATACTGCTCACCTGTTCTGCCTCTGGTTAAGTTTAACAAATATTTTCTAATGGTAAATGAATTTTTTTAAAAAAATAAATTAGCCTTTCATAAATAGAAAAAAAAAATTCCCATCACTTTTTTCCCTCACTTGTATTTCTTAACTTGAGTGCAAAGAGTAAAAGGCAGAACATAAAAGAAATAAAAAAGTTAGATGGGAACAGGGGTGGTCAACTGGGGTTGCCATGTTTCTTTGCTAATTGATAAGCATTCTTTTTGTTGCGGATAATTAAACTTTTTATTGTAGTTTTGACCGGTTGTGACAGTGATAATACATGGGTTTGGTAAAATAGTTGATGAAAGGACACTTAAACCGATATCATCATATTTGAAGGACTATTGATTAATTAATAATTATACTTATGCTATAAGGATGAAGACACAAATATACATTGAACTGTCCTGTGGAGCTATCTTGGCAGCTAATTAGGTGTTGATGTTGTCATCCAGTTTCTTCAAACGGAGATAAGTTTAGTTAGTATTTAACATAAACAGAAAATTATAATCACTGATGAGTGTTTGCCTACTATGTAAATGAAATTAACCATGTCAGGCATAATTAAGAAAACAAGGGAGAGATTGCAAACCCTAAACATGGAAATTTAATGAAAGCTGCATAAAAGGTCCCCTAAGGTGAGACCTAATAAGCATTAACAATAATCTTCCTAGGGGCTTCTATCAAAATTGAAAGAAAAAAAAAAGAATAATTAGATCGATTTTCCAAGTTGACAAGTGACATGGGATTAAGTTAAGTGGCCACTTTACCCTAAATCCAATAACCTATTGTTTTCATGACCTAATCTATAGCAACAACTCTCCCTATAACGACAATTTTTTTTTTCCTTTTTCCTCTCAAATAAATGCTTCTAATAACATAAAAATCCGTTTTAAGGTATCTTAATTCTTGACCCACCATCTCACAGGAAAGCAAATGAAAAAGACAATTAAAAATAGATCTAACTCTCATGCCATGGGCTAAATAATGGAAATATTGAGAAATCACAATCTGAATATAGTGAACTCAATTTCTCTTTTCTCGTATAGGATGGATAAAGGGGAAAAAGTTTGGTTGCCAGGCACCTTAAATGATAAACATCTTGTTCAGGATAAAAAATTCAGAGTAGTACTGATTACCCTCTTGCCTTAAAAGGAGAATATAAAGGTATTAAAAAACCATTGCTAACGCCATACATAATTCTACAGCCATTTAAATGAGAACAAATGGTTGTATTGCTTGTCTGTTTTAGTAGTTGATTGTATGTTCATAAATAATAAGAAGTGCTATGGTTTTCACTTTTCACTCCTAGCGGGGTTTGATAAATTGACCAATAAGGAGATATCGTAATGAAGATTAAAAAGGAATAAAAAAAAATTTAGAGATGAGGAAGAGTTGGTGACTAGCCAAGACGACAAAGAACTGAAAGAAAAAGAAAAATTCCGAAGGACGTTACTTTGTTAGTGTGTCTATATTGACTCGAACTCCCCAACTATGCCATCAAGATATCTCTCTGTTCTTCACAAAGCTTCAAGAGGTGTCTGATTCTCCTCTCTTTCGGTGTGTCTCTGGTTAGTACAATAAGAAAGTTGTCATCTATTCCTTGGCTTCTGGGTTTCAGAATTTAACCAGAGTTTGGCCCTTTGAGAATTGTGTTTTCGCTGCAGGACTTTAACATTTAGACCCTGTACTATATAGCTGCTTTGCTGCGTCATCTATTTGCCAACCAACTTCTTTAGTTTTTGTATCTTTTCTTTGAAAACTAATTCACTTCACATGATATTTGCAACTTTAGATATATTTTGCTGCGGTTCTGTTTATGAATAATTAGACGCGGTTCTGGAAATTATGATTGTTTGTCCAATGTTGCCTCAAATTCATAAAAGTTGATTCCTCATTGTAGATCAGATGTTGCATGCTCCTGTAGCTGACAAGTTTATATGAGAGGAACCATGGCCACTTCACCGCATGCCGTTGAAGCTAGACAACGTTTACCTGCGTCCATGTCAGTTCCTTGTTTTCTCCACATTCTGCCTTCACCCTTTTTTTTTTTGTCAGTATCAGAAAAGTGATACTCTTTATCTTTAACATGTCCCCCTCTCCCCGAAAAATAAACTTGAACGGTTCCTCTAAAATTTACTGTTTATGGCCTATTTTCATCAATGTCATGCTTCGTAGTTCATTGAATGCAGAGATCGTAACTAACGCTTATCAACTGCGAATGTAATATGTTATAGGCAGTAGCGTGTAATAGTTCTCAGCCATATACGACCCATCATGTTTATTTTACACAAAGTTCAGTTTGAGGTTAAAAGGCAAACCCTTCTCTCTTCCTTTCTCATGGGAAATGTTAAAATGCAAACTTGCTGTTTGGTTACCAGGTAAAACTGGAAAATTTTTTGAATTTAGATCCATGCAATGCCCCTAAATAGGATTTAAGTATTTCGTAGTGTTGTCCATCCTTTTCAGTAATATGAGGGAGCTTCAGAGTTAACTTTTTTTGTTTGATCCATGCCATTCGCCATAGCTTCAGGAAATGGAAAAAGAAGTTTTATCTCAAAATATTTGTTGTTTACACTCAAAGGAAGCCAACCACTTTTATATCAGTCTCAACTCTCAATTATTTCATGATTCTGCAAAAATATATACCTCTTGTATATAGCTAATGCTTGTACATTTTTAACCATTCTTTTAGAATGTCCATTAATTTTTAATTGAATTTCTACATGGGTCAGTGAAGACTTGCACAAACGAAGATTGCCCAGAAGTAACTTGAAAGTTGAACTAGAGAAGCCATTCAACTTGCACATGCAAGATAGGAGCTCAAGATGCAAGTTTTCTTTCTTGAAACTTACACTATTAATAACCACTTGTTTCACTTTTGTTACGCTCCTGTACTCTCCAGAGGTTTATAATAGCACCCACTTATCAAGCTCTGGTTCTCGGTATGTATTATTCTACACACGCATGTATTATATTTAAATACATTTAAATTAATTTTCCCCCCATATTCTTTTCTGTAATTATCATGAATCACCTAGTAATGTGATTTCCCAAAATTTGAAACTACGATATTTTGCATACATAGCAAAAATGGAGTAAAGAATGAAGCAGATAATAATGCCAAATTTACATAGTGCAGGCCAAATTTTGTGAACAGGTGGATATTGGGCGGTTCAGATCCTCGGTATATGTCAAATCTAGATATTGATTGGGATGATTTACTGAAAGTTACTGAGAAGCTGACTGGGAAAAATGAATTTCAAGGGGTTGGCCTTCTAAATTTCAATAAGACTGAAATAGACCACTGGGAGGAGCTTTTTCCTGATGCCACACATCATATTTTGCACCTGGAGTATGCTGCAAAAAATGTGACATGGGAATCCCTCTACCCAGAATGGATAGATGAGGAAGAAGAAACTGAAGTTCCCGTTTGCCCTTCTCTACCAAATCTTAAATCTCCTGGAATAAGGGTTAATTTTATAGCTGTCAAGCTTCCTTGTCGGAATGATGGGAATTGGTCTAGAGATGTCGCTCGGTTGCACCTGCAGCTTGCAGCAGCTGGCCTTGCAGCCTCTTTCAAAGGCAATTACCCTGTATATGTGCTCTTCATTACGAATTGCTTTCCAATACCAAATCTTTTTACCTGCAAAGAACTTGTTGGACGTGAAGGGAATGCTTGGTTATACAGACCAAACCTAAGTGTTCTGAGAGAAAAAGTGCAGCTCCCAGTAGGATCTTGTGAACTTGCACTTCCTATGAGGGGCAAAGGTATTTTCTAGTCTAGCTTCATTTGATATCCGCCCCCTTCTCTCTCTCTTTCACACATTCTCACTTAAGACATAACATCATAGTCCTGTGAAAATAACAGCTCTTCAAGTAGGCTATGAGCCTATGACAAAGAAACAACACATGAGCTTTGAATTCAGTTATATCTGTGTTCCATCACCAATGACTTAGTAACATACTGCTCATTCTTAACGATGGTGCCTACTAAAATTCATTTCTGATCCACGAAAAAATTTAACTTGACATTTGAAATGTAATTATTCCTTGTAGTACCATGTGGTCATTATATTTTTTCTTATCGGAAGCAGAGCTGGTTTACGCGGGTAATGTTCACAGAGAAGCCTATGCAACAATTCTTCATTCAGCTCATGTTTATGTTTGTGGAGCTATTGCTGCTGCACAAAGCATCCGCATGTCTGGATCAGCTCGAGACCTTGTCATACTTGTTGATGAGACAATCAGTGGGTACCACAGAAGCGGTTTGGAAGCAGCAGGGTGGAAAGTCAGGACAATCCAGAGGATCAGAAACCCAAAAGCAGAAAAAGATGCATACAACGAATGGAACTACAGCAAGTTCCGATTGTGGCAGCTGACGGATTATGACAAGATAATATTCATCGATGCAGATTTGCTCATACTAAGAAATTTGGATTTCTTATTTGGAATGCCAGAAATTACTGCTACTGGAAATAATGCCACTCTTTTTAACTCAGGCATCATGGTGGTTGAGCCATCAAACTGCACATTCCAGCTTCTGATGGATCATATCAATGAGATTGAATCCTACAATGGTGGTGATCAGGGATATTTAAATGAAATATTTACATGGTGGCACAGGATTCCAAGACATATGAACTTCTTGAAGCATTTTTGGATTGGGGATGAGGAAGAGAAGAAGCAAATGAAAACTAGGCTATTTGGCGCTGAACCCCCAATCCTCTATGTCCTTCATTATCTGGGTTTGAAGCCATGGTTGTGCTTCCGGGACTATGACTGTAACTGGAATGCTGATATATTTCACGAGTTTGCAAGTGATGTTGCTCACGCAAGGTGGTGGAAGGTGCACGATGCAATGCCTGAGCTTCTGCAGCAGTTTTGCTTGTTGAAGTCAAAGCAGAAGGCACAGTTAGAATGGGATCGTAGGCAAGCTGAAATAACAAACTACACGGACGGCCATTGGCGAATTAAAGTTAAAGATAGGCGCTTGAAGACATGTATAGATAATTTGTGCTCCTGGAAAAGCATGTTGCGGCATTGGGGAGAGACAAACTGGACGGATGAAGAGTCTTATACTCCGACACCACCTGTCATTACCACAGCATCTCTTTCTGGTTAGTGATTTGGGAGTTTCAATTTCTACGTTCCCTTGCAACAGTTCAATCTCATAGTCTTAGGAAAAAGGAATAAAGGACCAGATTATAGCAATCAGATGTCATCAGAATCCAGTTTTAGAGGAGAGGACTTTATCTGAATAAATCTATAATAATAAGCCTACCCAGTTATTCTCTGTTTTGGTTCTGTTTTCCTACGTTATGTTCTTAATGACTTCTCAAGCTATTTGAATTTTAATCACAGCATCATTTCCGTCTTAATTAAACCCAACTTAACCTGTAATAATTAGGATTTGATTTCAAAGGCTTTTAACGAAAGGTCCTAATACATAAGGTACCTATGGGGACAGAGCATAGGAGGTTAACTAACACATGCTATTCAACTGCGGGTCTTGCTATTAAGATTGTTTTCATTTTTGAGATTTATGCTATTAAATATATATATATATATATATATATATATATATATATATATATATATATATATATATATATATATATATATATATATATATATATATATATAAATACTCTTCACTAAATAAATATAAGGCTGGAGGGCTCGACCTCCTAGCAAGACCCATCAACTGCATATATGTTTTGGTAGAACCGCACTTTGACAATCCACCACTATAATAGGAAATGACGTATCCCATCATGTGCAGTTGTCAGCCACAATGTTCTGAATTAATAAGAAAATTGTTTCAGATGTTGATGCCCCGCCTCTTCCGGGACAACCGGTTGAGATCTTTTCTAGTGTTTTATCTACTACAATAAGAGAGAGAGTATGTGGAATGGGATCCACACGAGGATTCTATATCCTTCTCTAATATCTGAGATCAAAACAATCATAATCATATAAACATAGATTATTGGTGATTGTTTTCTATCCTAGAAGATATACCGGTAGGGCATTGGAGAAAAAAAGAGAGAGGCATTTAGCGGATTATAGTGCCCAACCCAACTACCCAGACATGTAACAGCTATGAAAATGAACCTACTAAATTTTGACCTATCTTAATATAAACATTTGGAGTTACCTGACCCCAAGAAATTTTGTTGAAAGTATCTTCATTTAACCCATCTCTAGTCCCTCGCTTCGCATGTGGCATTTTCATGTTTTTCTGTTGAGTGGAACTGTATGGCTTGGCTTGTGTTCTCTTTCCCTTTCTTTCCTTGAATTGTTTGAGTCTAGAATCTACCATTCCACTCTAGTCTATCCTCGACTGTCATTTTATTTTTTCCAGATGAAATCTCAAAGGTAACCAGACAAGAGCTTTATATACAAATAGAAGGCTCGGTGCTTCCTCCTTACGTCTTTGAAATAGAATCTAATCACTCTTGCAGTTAAGGAATCGTGGACATGTGAACCAATTAATTTCACAAGTGTTCAAGACCTTTCTACTTGTGATATCCTGCTTGCTGGCTGCTAACTCACGCCTATAAATAAAACAATGCACCGTAAGAGCTTGTACGTTGTTCTAAATTAGATGGGCAGGTAATGAAGGTGGTGGTGATAACGAGAGAAGTGGTTAGTTATTTTAGACAAGGAGTAAGCAACTACCCATACCTGCTGCGTCCATGGTTATCATCGATAGGTTTGATGATGAGAGATATTCTTAATCGACCCATTACGTGAAATATGGTTAATGTTCATTACTTGCTTGTATTTATTTTGAATGCAAGGGGTATAGTTAAAGATTTTTGGGGTTGATGGTACGACATAATAATACACAAGCTAAGTCGTTTCTTCGTCAAATGACCAAATGTTCCATCGTCTATGGACTGGCTGGGCTCAGAGTGATGTTTGAATTGCGCCTTCTAGTTGCACAGAGGCAAGGTCTAAACGAGGTCGTGGATAACTTACTGCGCGTAATAAAGTCACGAATGGCAATGCTTGAGTAGAGGCGATCGCGTCCAATAACAAGGCATTCACTTCTTTTAAAGCAAATGGGGCCATGCATTCCCAATTTAGTTGTGACCCCAACATCTTTGCTTGGAAGCAACGACCCTTGTTTCATGCAAAATTAATGGTTCGGATGACAACCAATGAATACTTTCAAGCTTCTTTTGCTTGCCCTGATCGACAACCAACGCCAACAACTCTCGTTTCAGAGCGATGGGGGTGACCATAATGGGTTTTCTTCTTAATTAGTTCTGTTGGATGGACAGCCTTGTCAAAATCTACAAAAAGACACTTTACATGGCCATAGATGATGATACTGAGATACAAACATTATCCAAAAAAAATATTATATATATTGTATAATTAAATGCAGGACCACCCCAATAAAGCCATTTGAGATCATCCCTCAGTATACGTATCTGTATCACCCACCACCTCAAAGTGACAAAAAGGAACAAGGCTTGCAAAATTCACATACGGTTATTCTATTAGTAATTACAAAGGGAAAACGTAAGACTGAGACTCCTAATTTATCGATGTTACCTCACTCTGCCTCTATTATTATTATTATTATTTCGATGCTGAGGTGATGGAATCCAATCACCTCCTTGAATAAAATTTTGCACTGAATATGTGGAGACATGGTCAGCCGGGACTTTTCTACTCCAGGGCACTCTCTGATTCATATTAGAACCAGGTCCTGAATTCTCAAATTCCCCGTAGTAAAGTGTCTTGAGCGCAAAATCATCAGACCATGGCATCCAACCCTGTGGTGTGATGAGAGCCGCAAACTCAGACTGAATGAAAACCGTTCTAGAATACTCCTTCCATGGCCTCCCCAAGAAGTTCTTATGCACTTGAGGCTTGCTTTTATACAGTGCCACATATTCATCAGTGCCATTCACCACGCAGTTGTGGAACACAAACCCCGTTGACTGAGCAGGGTCTGTCCTGCCTTGTGCTGTGATGACATTGGTCTCCCCCGCTTCTGGGTTCTCTTCCCTCGGAGTCACTAAGATTTTGCAGTCTTGGAAAAACGAAGCTGAGTTCCCAAATATGAAATCCACATTCCCCACGATGCGGCATGATTTGTAAAATTGGCGCAGGGAATGAGCGTAAAGAGTGTCTTGATTGCCTACGAATTCGCAGTTCTCAAGCACAGACATATCGCTGTCTGATCTGAAGGCTACTGCTTGATGAGCACCAGCACCTGCTGTGTTTTCTATCGTCAGATCCTTTGCCATGAATCCATCGCCAAGAATCCCTGTCAAAACAACAATATATATTCATTCCATGTTCATACTCTAGTATCCTACACAAGTCACAAGTATTAGAATTTCTAACCATTTTCAGCAACAAAAACACACCATTAGCTGCACCAGAAAATAGATGGTGCAAATTGTCGTCTATTTTGTTTCGGCCCAAAAAAATACACCACAAGAGAATTAGAGGAACTAGAGGCACACTCAAATGAAGAAGCGCTAACTATTTTACATCAGATTTCTTATTATGCAGTATCTATCAAAATAAGGGCCTTCACTCATTTGTTCCCAAAGCAACAGAGTCATATTTAACCAAAACGAGGCTTAATATTTTTAACTTGATATTTCTTGTGTTAAAAAAAAAAAGTATTTTCTTCTGACTTTAACTTCTGGTATGTTTTCTTTAACAAAAAAAAAATCTTATTAAAAAAATGGATTGACAAACTTACCCATCGTAGCCGAGTTGTAGGTTGTCATCCCAGGCTGCCCTACATTAGAAGACCCTGTGATGACCGTCTTGCCCATGCCGTCTCCCAAAAATATGACATTTTTCTTCTCAAACGGAACCCGAACTTTCTCCGCATAGACTCCTTCTTTTATGTGTATCACAAACCTGCTGGTGGCGTTATCCGGCGCCGCGTTAACGGCTTCCTGCACCGTCTTGTAATTACACCCATTGCCTCCGTTCTTACAAACGATAGCTTCCGGCATCAAGTTCATCGGTAACCCACCCCTGAAGCCCAACCCCTTCTTGTCGCCCGACCCCGATGCCTCCCAGAACCCATCACTCTCCGTCATGGGGGGCCTCCACGTCTCAGTTTCATTCCCGAATATATCGTACGACACCATCATACTGAGCGCGTTACTGGAAAGGCGGGTGAGGGAGTCCAAGAAGGTCATCGTATCAGCCACAACGCTGGTGTCGTTGACGTACTTCAACCCGGACAAACAGTCGGACTGGTAGGCCAACGCGGCGCTCATCCAAGCCCGGGCGTCCTTGACCTTGCCGCGTGGGAGGGCGTCATTGACGAGGGAAATGCGGTACTCGGAGTAACGTAGCACCTCGAGGCAGCTCTTGGCAGCCATGGTGCGGTTGCGATTGTTGTCGGCGGAGTCCAAGATGGTTTGGACCATTGATTGGGCGGTGTTGAGGTTATCGGAGGAGAGCTTAATGGCGGATTGGAGGATTTGGAGCGGGGTGGGGTCGGAAGGGACGTGATTGGATTGAGTAAGAGACGATTCGCATATCTGGCGGAAGCGGGTGGCATTGCAGGCCCGATGGATTTCGGGTATAGCGGAAGGGATGGGGGGCTGGGGCTGGGGGTCTGGTAGTTTGGAGGAAGTTAAGGAAGAATGGCGTTGGTGGGAGGCGGATGAGATTACGAGGAAGAGAAAGAAAGAAAGAAAAGCAATGCAGACGAGAGAGGCCATAAGAAGGATGGGGAAGGTGGATCTAGACAGAGAGAAGCAGAATATGGCGATGGGTTTAGTGGGTTTTCTGGCATGGTGGGTGGTGGCGCTGGCAATTTATAATTTAAGTGAGGTGGTGAGAGATTGTTGGGCGCCTCCCAGAATTGGGTGGTAAACGTGAGTTGAGAGAGGGTGGGTTCACGGGAGGGAGCTTTGGACGTTTCGCAAGTGAATGACAGCACATGGGAACAGTTTGGTGCTATTTGGTATTGCAATTTTGATTTATGTCAAAGTTAATGCGGCGATTGTATCAGTATTTCTACTGTCGGCCGAAACCGGCGGGCCAACAGGGATTATTACTCCAAAAAATAAATAATATATAATATATTTACTATTTGAGATTTTTTTTTTAATTTGTTCCAAATTAAATTCCTTCCTCAAAATATCTTAATTTATCGTTGCATTTTCACATACTAACATAAATCCAATATACGGATATAAAAATTACATATATTTGTAATCGGCATTCAATTTTTGTGGTTATTAATAGTAATATGACAAATAAAATTATTATATTGTTAAAATTAGTTTGTGTTCTCAATTTTTCAAAATAAGGAGTTATATTGAAATCACAAAAAAGATAAAACCATTTTTATAATATATATTCTATTCGATTTAACTCGTTAATAGTGGGACAAATAGGGTTATCCCATTTTTTTTGTCAATTAACAAGTTTTTACGTAATTTTAATATTTTTGGACTTAAATGACCTGCTTAAGATCACTGAAAAATTATATTTTGATAGAGAAAAAATAGAGAGGAATAAAAGAAAAACGAGAAGAGTTTGTTGTTTTAAAAAAAATTGGATAAATTTTGTAACATTTTAGTTTATAAGAAGATGTTTTTATAAATTAATTTTTTAATTTTTTAAATAAATTATTTTTTTTAACAGGAAACTGATTCTGTTAGAATTTAAAAACTTTTTTTTTTGTTTTGCAAACAAAATGCTTTTTTAAAAAATAAACAATTTTTTCTGGAAAGAAACATTGCCAAGTGGCCAGTCAAAATTAATAAATGTTATAATAATCTAAGACACTTTATAACTACTCAAATAATTTGCATTAGTTGTAAGTGTAAATACACTAAAAACCACTTAAACGATACTTGCATTAATGTACATAATTTGTTGTAGGGACCATTAACAAAGGGATTTTTTATTTTTTTTATTTTTTATTGGGGACTGACCTTAGCCAACTACACGGAAACGAACAGCCCTGAGGCCCAAACCAACAGAGGGCTTCCACTGTTGTTTACTGCTTCATCGCAATTTTCGGCATCTAATCTATGGACGGGGCTTTTAAATTAGGAATGGCCCAACAGGCTAAACAAATCCATCGTTCAGTTAAAAATATGATAATTTCAATTTATTAAAATAATTTTTCATTTCGTATAATTATGATTCTATTTTAAGTTTATTTATGTACCAAATAATTTTCAACGGAACCAAACACTGTGACAAGAATAATCATTTCATTTTAACCCATTAGTAGTAAATATTTATTCTTATTTTGTAAAATTAAATTCTGTATACAAAAGATGACTTAAAATAACAAAATTTAATTATTTAAAAATGGTTTATTTTAGACTAGATTATATAAACATTTTATTCATATTTCTACGTAACAAAAATAAGGAGATGGGTGTTATTGCCATGAAACAACTAGAAATTCAATTTGAATCTTATTGATCATTTACTGGATATTTAAATAAAAAAAGATTTTGAAATCCAGAATATAACTTAACAAAAAATTTAAAATGAAGAATATGCTGATAAGAAGACAAGAAAATTGTAGTGGAAATAAATTTATTCGGCCCTGAAACAAAAATAAAATTGGGCCCATAAACAAACTTAGAAAAAAAAAATTGATTATAGAAAAGCAATCCAGCAGCAAGACAAAACAACACAAGTCGACCCTCGCTGCTCCGGAGCTTGGACATGGCAAAATCACGCGCTTCTCTTTGCTCCCGTCTGTCTGGTGAACTCTAGGGTTACTCTTTCCACTCTCTGCTATCACAAATTTGTGAGTCCTCTCAATCTTACTCTTGTTGTGCCTCTCGATGTGTAATTTAGGGTTTACGGCGCTTTCTCCTCTACTTTATCCATATTTATCGGGGTGTAAATTTTTATTTAGTTCGCCTCGTACTGTGCGGCCTTACTGGGTTGCATTCCCCTTTCATTCTAAAATTTTTAGGTTTCATCCATGATAACGCAATTTCGGTTTCGAGAATGTTTATTTGTTTGGCCTAATTTGGGTTTTCGTATTTGGGTGTATCTATTCGTTCTCCAGAATTTGAATATTGGCTTGCTGAGGTAACCGTTATTCCCCCTGTAATTTTTTGTTGGTGTTTTCAATGGGTTACCCCTTACCAACTGAAGTAGGAAAAATTTTATGCTTTTGACACGGAAGCTAGTGAATTATGATACTAGTAGATGGTTAGTTTTATTGTTTTTTAAATCACCACTTATATCTTCTTGGGCTTCACAAGGAAGACTCTGTACCCCAGCTATTTATGATTTTCCCTTTCTCGAGTATTGAAATTGAGCCTGAATCAGGGGCCACTTATGTTGTTCTGGATTCTGGACAAATTCCCGTTAGATTTAGACTAATAATAAAAGAAAGCATTATCCCCATTGTGTTTTATCTCGTCCTCTCGTTTTCTCTCTGATTTATTTTTGCTGGCATATCTTCGTCCTTTCTGTTCTAAGATTTATGGACAGAAGCTAGTATTAGTATTCTGAAAATTAATTTAGGATAGATTTTTCTAAATTTTGATATGGCCTTTGTTTAGATTAGGTTTTATTCTTTCTTAGTCCTTTTTTATTTTGCTCTATCTATCTATGCATTAGCTTTTGACAGTTGGGATATACTGTCTCTTGGATATATGTAGTCTTGACCCTAGTGCGAAGTCACTTTTTAGTGCCACAGTTTCCTAAAGGTTATTCAACTGATATTGATGGAAGAAGATTTATATGGTCACTCATAGTTGTTGACCTCTTTAGGCTTTCATCTATATTCCCACCTGGATTTCCTAGATGCTAAGACGTTAGGTATTAGGATAGGCAGTCTCCTATGTGCTTTAGTTCTCTGTATCTCAGTAAGAGTACATTTATCGAAGTGCTAATATTAGATACAATTTTTCTGCAGTAATTTCATGTGATCAATGCGTGAAGATGTTTCCAAGTGCACGCAAAGTAGCTGCTGTAAATATGTTTCAGTGGCATTTGATCCTTCTACAAGAGCAATATTGGATATTTTACACATTAAACAATCTATATTGGAATTTTGGAGTGGAGATTATTTCAATTTAATTTGAGATAGCAGCATAAATCACTGGCTAGTTCAAGGACTGGAAAAAATTTGCCAACTTGTGTAATAAATTTTCATCAGTAGTGCCAAACGTGCATCAAGATCAGGCATTGAAGAAAACCAATGCAGTAGACATTGCAGCTTTGATCTGCCTTTGAGTGGCCCAATTGTTGAGTGTTAAGATTGTGGAAACTTTCTGAGATGTATGAATACGCTATAAGTGTTGTAAAGATTTTGTACAATTTCCATATTCGATAAAGATTTTCATGGCTTTTGGAGAATATGAATTAGACTATGGAAGATTATGGGGAATTTTGCAAGTGCTAGATTCTTGTATTTGTTTGTTTGAAGATTCAAAGCATCTTTGTTATCTTCTTGTTGAAATCACCTTGACATCACATTTGAGAACTTGGAATCATATGCTTTCCTTAAATTATCAGACCCATTAGATACAGAATAGGCTCTGTCTACTTCTGAGATTTGCAGATTGGTGGCCCTGCTAAAAGTTTCTTGGATTTATTGGGACTTGAAATCAGTAAGAAAAAGTACTGTTGAGTCATTTTGTTTGCACAGGTGGTTAAATAGGACTTATTTTGAAGCTAGTTGTATCAGCTGATTCTAGATTCCAAAATACAGGCAACGAAGTCCATTATGCTTAGATTGACCTATTGCATACCTAATGGGATTATGTAAGGAAATTTTCTAGGTTATGGGTATCATGACTTGATTGCTTCTTTGGGTGTTTAACGCCTTTCCTTGTTGGAAAAGTATGTTACGAAGTTTCCAAGGTGAGACTGAGAATAGGGCTATAAAATATAACACTTAAAAAAAAAAGAATCTTGTCCTTGTCTAACACCCTTCAACACTTCAAAAAGTATTAGGATTCTTTATCTTTTGCCTTGTTACAGTATTCATGTTGTGTCCCAAGTATGTGTGAGTGTCTATGCTTCTTTGGTTAAGGTTATTTCTATTGTTAGAATTAATGTAAATAGATTATGAGTCAATTAAAATTATGTGATATTAAGGAGTGTCGGTCATATCTCTTGATTTAGAGAATTGTAGTAATAGTCATATCTCTTGATTTAGGGGATTGTAATTATATTTGTAATTAATTGTTTGTCTGTAATTTTTCCTATAAATATCAAAGACTAATCTAAGCCTTACTCATAGACTACATTTTTACAATTTTGTTTTTTTCCCTATTTTTCTCTAACTTAACATGGTATTAGAGTTTTGAGAAAAACATAAATTAATAGTCCCTTTCTTTCATATCAGTTTCCTATTTTCTTTGGTGAAAAAAAAAATCAACATGAGTGTTGCACTGCAAAGAGCTACAAAGCCTCTACCAAAGATGCCGTTGACCCAATCAAGGTATCGGACCACCACAGACAGGTGCGTTCGACTAGTCCTCATTGTCTGCATCCCTCCAATGTCACTTCAGCCCGCTGCAGGTTCAAGCTTTTTCTACCGTCACACTGCTAATCTACCTCTCAGTCGCACTAAAAAGTGTTGAAATTCATCCTAGCTACCCAAAAAGTGTCAAAATTCATCTAGGCACATACTCATTTGTTGCTTAGGCCATTTTGCTCTCTGATCGTGGTGTTTTTGTTTGGCTGGTTTGTTTCTTGGGCTGATTTCTTTATCCAGACATAATGGCTGCCTCTTCCATGTTATCCATAACACGATTTTGGGTATTCTCTCTTCATTTATATATGGGTTTCTTATCATTACTACAAAAAATTAAATGGGTCAAATTATTTTTTGTGGGCTACTTCTGTTGAATTGTGGTTTCTTGATCAAGGTCACGAAGTCTGTCTAATAAAAGAATTGAATGATATTCTTGAAATTGATCGACTTGCTTAATAAAAATTAGACTATCAGTTATGTGGTTTGTTATGGCACTCTGTCGATTCTAAGCTATTGCCTCTTCTTTATGTTTATAAAATCTATCATGCCTTTTGGAAAAGATTAAATCTCTCTATACTAATGAAATTGAACACATCATTTGGTAGTAGAAAAGATGATGAATTTAAAATACTTCAACTTGGATATGAATACTGATCTAGGCATGATTCAGTCTATAAATGAAGAGGTTAATGAATTGTTTCCTATTACTGCTAATGTTAGTAAACAAGAGAAACAACAAGATAAGCTCTTTATAGTTTTCACTCTTGTCCTGACATTTTATCGCTAGACAATGTATTTGCTCTCTTATTGCGTGTCTCAGGATTAGTTTCTTTGAAGATAGAAGGTATACTATCCGATCCCTCAGTTTTTGTTTTCCATGTTACCTATCATAGTAGAACAGGTAATGTTGGCTGGGGTGGTAAATGTAATAGAGGGCCACACCCTTAGTGCACCTATTGCCATAAATCTAGTTATACTTGGGATAAATGTTATTTTCTGCATGGTCATCCATTAAAGGCTACTCATATTATTCAAGCAGACAACTTTGAGACTATTCCACCATCCGTAGTAGTCTCTTTGTTCAAAGCAGATTATTAGGAATTCTTATAATATCAGGTCACTAAAAATGCTACTGCTTCCATTGTTCAGACTGGTAATCATGTTGCCTACCTTACACAGTCTCTTTCCTCAAGGCCTAAGATCTTAAACTCAAAATGTTTCAAATCATATTTCTAGTAACCTTCATCTTTTCTCAAAACTAAATATTTCATCATCTCTTCATGTTGTTATTCTTACTAATGGTTCTAAAACTGCTTTTAAATATATTGGTCGAGCACGATCGCTTCCTTCCTTATGTCTTGAGCATGTTCTTTACATTCCTGATTGTCCTTTCAATTTCATCTCTACTAGTAAATTTATTCAAACTTTGAATTGCTAACATTTTTTATTTTTCTGTGTTTATACAGGATCAGAGCACTGGTCAAACGATTAGAATTAGGCATAATCACAAGGGTTATATCATCTCACTATGCCCACATCTCCAGTTTGCACTACCTTTGTCTCTCCAATTGTCCTTCATCATCGTTTAGATATCCCAGCCTTCGTAAACTACAACAAATGGTGCTTAATCTTTCTTTCTATCTTTCTTTCTTAGTCTTTTAGAATGTGAATCATGTCAATTGGGTAAACATATTCATGTATATTTCCTTAAGCAGAGTCAAAGTAAAACTTAATCCTTTTTTTTCTTAGTTCGTATTGATATTTAGAAACTTATTTGTTATCATTTTATTTTAGATTTTAAGTATTTTGTCATTTTTATTGATGATTACTCTTGGTGTAATTAGTTGTTTTTAATGAAAGATCGCTCTAAATTGTTTTCTATTTTTAAAATTTTTTACACTAAAATTTGTACCCAATTTAATACGTTTGCTAAAATTTTATGAATTGATATTGGACGTGAATAATTTTTTGTCTCCTTTCAAAATTTTATGAACGTATAGAGTATGCTTCATCAATCTTTTTGTGCTTACACACCACAATAAAATGGTGTAGTTGAAGGCAAGAATCACTATTTAATTGAGACAGTTCGCACTTTGTTATTTCGTCACTATGTTTTTTTTTTTTTTGGAGTGATGCGATTCGTACAGCTTATTACTTAATCAACCATACGCCATCCTCAATGTTCAAAGGTCAAGTGTATCATCTCCTTCTTTGTGTATTTGGATGTGTTTGTTTTGTTCATAATCATATACCAAGTCGTGATAAATTCATCGTTAAGTCTTTTAAATGTATTTTCTTAAGCTATTCTAGATTGTCAAAAGGTTACTAGTGTTACTCTCCCTTAACTTGTCAGTTCTGTATATGTATATATTACCTTTTTTTAGCAGTCTTATTACTCACTATCTCATTCTGTTGATTAGTTTAGTGTTATTGATGCTCTTTCTCTTCCCTATCTCATTCTTCTATTGTTTCATTGCCAAACACTTCAATTTCACCTCCACATGCAACTCCATCCCTCCAGGTTTATCATCGCTATGTACCCACCTCCACTCCTGTAGACCCTGTAAATGCTTTTGATGATTTACTCTTGACTCCAACTTCAAAACTTGCTTTGAACTTTTCTCATGCTGATGGTTTTTCTATTCTTGTTCGAAAAGGTATTCGCTCTTCTCGTAACTTTCATTCTGTCTACAATTTTATGAGTTATCATTGGTTATTATCTTTTTATTATATCTTTGTGTTGTTTTTGTCTTCTGTTTTTGTTCTTCAGATTACACAGAAAGTTCTATCTTACCCTGGGTGGCGATAAGTAATGGTTGATGAAATGATTGTATTATAGTTATGTGGCACTTAAAAATTGACACATCTACTTCCTGGCAAGTCTCCTCTTGATTGTCATTAGGTTTATACAGTTAAAGTTAGGCCTGATGGTACCGTTGATCGTCTTAAGGCTTATTTGGTTGTCAAAAATTATACACAGATTTTTTGGTTGGATTATGATGATACCTTTTCTCTAGTTACAAAAATAGTTTTCATTCGGTTTATGTTATCCATTGTCGCCATGCGACATTGGCTTCTTTATCATCTTGATATTAAGAATGCATTCTTTTATGGAGATCTTGAGGAGAAAGTATATATGAAGCAACCACTTGGTCTTGTTGCTCAAGGGGAGTTTGGACTAATATGTAGACTACAATGGTCTATCTATTGCTTGAAGCAATTTCCCTGAGCTTAGTTCAGCCAATTTAACAGTGTGGTTTAACAATTTGCAATGACTCGTAATGAGATTGATCATTCAATTTTTTATGTACTCTTCTCGAGAATTTACAAACTAAAGACCTAAAGAAGTTAAAATATTTTTTAGGGATTGAGACGGCACAATTTAGTACTAGTAGTGTAATATCTCAAAAAAAATATGTATTAAATTTTCTCAAGGAGACAAATATGTTGGATTGTAAACAAGTTGAAAGTCCAATAAATCCAAATGTTAAACTTTGAAGCCTTTATCTGATTCTAGTAGGTACCAGAGACTAGTGAAAAAATTGAACTATCACATGATCACTCGGTCAAATATTGTCTTTGCAATGAGTTTTGTAAGTCAATTCCTAAAATCTCCACACGTAAGTCACTGGATGCAATGATGCGCATTTTAAGATATATTAAGAGTGCTCTTAAAAATAACTATTGTATGAGAATTATCAACATGTTCGAATAACTAGATATGTAGATGTAGATTGGATAGGATTCCACTCAAATTGACGATGTATCATAGGCTATTGTGTGTTTGTTGGAGAAAACCTCGTATCTTGAAAAAGTAAGAAATAAGAAGTGGTAGCTAAATTTAGTACAAAAATTGAATATCGAGCTATGGCCTTAGCTACGTACGAACTAAAATGGATTAAACAATTGTTTTAAGAATTGCAATTTGGAAAACTTGACAAAATGATACTCATTTGTGGCAATCAAGCTGCTTTACACATTGTTTCTAATCCAATATTTCATGAACGAATCAAGCATATAAAAGTTGATTTCTATTTTATTAGATAGAAGATTTTATCAGTGATCTTTACCACAAGTTTTGTTAACTCTAACGATCAATTAGCTAATATTTTTATCTAATCCTTAAGAAGTCTGCAAATAAATTATATTTGTAATAAATTTGGTGCATATGAGCTATATGCTTTAGCTTGAGGTGGAGTGAGAGTGTTAGAATTAACGTAAATAGATTCTGAATCAATTTAGAATTATATGTGATTAGGGAATATCAGTCATATACTTTGTTATAATTATATTTGTAATTAATGGATTGTCTATAATTTTTCTTATAAATATCAAGGACTAATATGGGCTTTACTAAGAACTACATTTGTACAATTCTGTTTTTTTTTTTTCTATTTTTCTCCGAATATACCATGTATTTTGTGCTGTCTACTTCCAATAGTTGGTTGGGAATAGGTTATTTTAAAAAAAAAAATCATGATTTTGGGTGAATTTGTTTAAATTATAGATTTAGGTTTTATTCTTCTTGTTATATACCTCAAATTGTTGTTGCTTGCAACCAAAGTATTTTTTCATTGTTCTTAAGCTTTAAGATCACCCATATCTTTTCAGAGGTATCAGTATACTATCTCTATGAGGATGCAGTTTATGATGAAAGGATATAACTATCTTTGTATTTGAAGCAGATATATAATTAATGTTATTATTTGTTCAATTCTCTTAATATTCTAATGTAGTTCTTTAAGAACTAAAATTGGTGTGGTTGCTTTATATCCCTGTTCAATGTAGAAGTCACCATTTCTATTGATAAAACAAAGTCCATTTACAAATCAAGAGAATTGGCTGCATATAGTGGACTTTGTTTTATCCAATGGAATGTAACAAGCCCTACCTGTACCCGGGATTTACAGAAAAATAGTGTATTCTAGTTCCTTACATATTCAATAATCTGAGTCCTATAGATTTTACTGTAGAAGTCAAGTATATGAAAACAGTTAGTGGTTCCTCATGATCAATTATATTTGTAGCAAATGCTAGAATTTTCAGCCAGTGGTTTCTACGTATGAATCTTCTCTGATATTAAATAGTTTTCTTAGCTTCTCTGTCAATTATGCAGAGAATTTGGAGAGTTATTTTGATTCCTGGTCCTCCTTTTCTACATTCTTCCTCCCTCTTACTAAATCCTTTTTTTATTAGAAATGTGGTAGATTGTATTTGTGACTTGAGTGATGGATGAGAAGATAGATTAGGGTCAATTTTCAAAGTTTCAGACTTTTGGTGGAACTTTCTGCATTGGTGCTTTTTATTTTTAATTTAATATTTCGTTTCATTTAATTAATCATTTTCAGCTGTTTTTTTCTGGTGATTTATTTATTTTTGTTTCTAATTCAGAGCACACTGCATTAATCAGAGTTAAGCTATTAGGCTTTGGGAAGTGAAATGAGTCGAAGTGGCAGAAAGCGCACTTCGAAGTGGGATTTAAGAGATGATCCTGAATTTGTATCTGATAGTAAGCAATTGCGATCTGGGTGGTCCTCTGCCAATGTTGCTGGCAGCGATAGTTCAAGGTGGTCTTATTTAGAAGGGAATGATAAGCTAAAACCTAATTTGGGATTATCATCCAAGGAACCTTTTCCTGGAGGCAGAGTTTCAAATAAGGATGATATCATGCGTAAAGACTACAATAGAGATTTAGATACCCCAATGGCATGGGATACAGATGAAAGTTACAGCATGAAAATGTCTCCTGGGTTCGAGGAATGGAAACACAACAGGCACAGCCAATCCCCAAAACATGGTTGGGACAGGTCAGTGTTTCTCTACTTGGCATGTCTGTGTGGACCTATTTTCTGAAAAGTGATTGAAGCTGCTCTAGTTTAACTGCTGGTTTGTTATGGGAATAATTCTATAAATAAGCCAGTATATAAAATTATATACTAATGTCATAAAATCTATTAAATATGTAAATCCCTTCATTTTGTACTATGAAGCACTGTCATTCCAATGGAGGAGCTGTACTCAGTATGACTTCTCTAAACAGTATTTTTGCGAATATAAAAAAATGATTTAATTTTTGCTGCTACTTAGATACTCCCTTTGCGCTTTTAAATGTACACTTTTGTGAAATCCACCGGTGGATTAAAAGCTTACACCTATTGATCATGGTCATAAAGTTTCATGTTAATTAGGAATTGATTTATGCTCTATTAGTAGACCATAAGGTTAACCTCATAATATGATTTCTAAAATACAATAAATCATTGTCTACTGGATTTTTAACTTATCAATAACCAATTTATTTGAAATTTGGTAGGAATGACGAACATGATATATCTTATAATTCACTGGCCAGATTGATGAAAACCATTCTTGGTGAGAAGTTATTCAACAGTGTTATTATGTTAACTCTCACGTGGGTGTTAACCAAGTCTGACTTGGCAAAAGCTCCAAAGCTGATGTTCTTAGCTTTTTTGAGAAGATATTTTATACCCAAAGCACTTGTAGGCTTTTTCAAATAAGGTGTATCCATGTAATGTTGCGTCCTTATTTGGGATTGTGCTTTATCAGGGTCCATGTTGGATTGTGTCCTGTGTCTGTTGTGCACCTTAGCCTGTCATTTTCTGAGTACCTTTTTTTTTCAATGTCATCCTAGAACATTCTGACTGCTCGATATTTTGGATCTTGATAGTAAGGTAGTCATTGATTTGCAGTCATGTAACCATTTCTCCCCTAAGCAATACTGTGTGTTGAATATGTTGGTTATAATATTACAAGTCATTGCGATGGCTATGCATAATTTTCTGCATCCTCTCTTTGGTTGTTGTCATTTTTAGGAGTAGAAGTCGGAGCCAGAGCCGAAGCCGGAGCCCTGCCCGTGGTTTTAGGTGGGAATCGGGAACTAATGACAGAAATAGAATAAGAGATGGAGGATTGACACAATCATGTAGAGATTTTGCTGCTGGGAAATGCAGAAGAGGTAGCCGTTGCCATTTTCTTCACCATGATAACCGAAATTATGATGATAGCTGGGAAAGTAGAAACAGGAAAGATGGACCTCCCAGATATTCTGCTCCCCATGAGAGTAGGGACTACTCTGCTAGGAGTGGAAGGTCTAATGAGACTTGTATTCATTTTGCACAAGGCAAGTGTAGAATGGGAGCATCTTGCAAGTATGTGCATCATGGCAATTCTAATGGACTTGGTAAAAGTTCTGTAGATGAATCAACTCGAGAGAGGGAAGTTGATCGAAGGCGCAGAGAGAATTCTTTTGAGCGGGGTGGTGGGCATGAACCAAACCGTAGTGGTGATACTCCCTGCAAATTTTATGCTGTAGGAAATTGTCGCAATGGTAAATATTGCAGGTTTTCTCATGATAGGCAAGCATCTAGGAGCCCTAATAGAAGATCAAGGGATGATAGGTGGGAGAGCAATCCGGGTGGAGATCAGGCATTGGATAGACCAAAAGGGAGTGACTCATTTAGCCCAAGTAGAAGGTTAAGAGATGATAGATGGGGTTCAGATGGCAACATGGTTGATATGGGTAAAGTGTGGGACAGTCCAAAACGGAATGGTACAGTTACTGTCTCTGATACTGCAAAGCTGGGTGAAGATAAAAGTGGAAATAGGGGTGCCCCAGAACCTGGATTCACATCTTGGCCTAGAAGTGATGGATGGGGCAATAGCTTAGATAACAACAAAATATATGGTGAGCCACCATTTGTGGGTGAGAAGAAGGAAGAAGACCGGTGGAAGGCAGAAAATGCTGTTGCTACTGTTGGTGTATCCCAGTCAATAGTTACAGACAAGTGGCTTGGTGTTGCAGAAATGTCTCCTGATTGGAATTATGGGGTAGGATCTTCTGGGCATATTGAAGATGAGAATGGACAGAATAAGCATGAGTCAACACAGGTTGGTACGTATTTAGCCACCTCTGAACATGACAGAGTACAAGTTGCTCCAGGTAATATGCTTGATGTTTCTGGGAGTAAATAACCTTTGTCTTTTTAAAAGCCTTATCACCTGGAAAACCAAAATTTTTCTACTATTGTTCTTACAGACTTGAATTTTTCTACTATTGTTCGTCCAGGACAAGGCTTTAATCAGAATGCACAGAATGTAAATGCTTTACATCCTTCAAGCTGTAATGTGGTTGGACAAACTCAAGCGGCAGTCCCCACTGTTCCTCCGCATGGAGGGATAGTTGAAGTTATACAGAACCAAGAAGTTTCTACTGTAAAAAAGTACATTGTTGAGCCAAATATCATGGATGCAAGCTCATCACAAGTTGGTTCCAGAAACACTCCAACTCAGCACACAGTGAGCAATGACCAGATTGCTCAACTTACCAACCTCTCTGCCTCTCTGGCTCATTTCCTTGGAACCAGTCAGCAGCTTCCACAAATATATGCTGCTGTAAATTCTCATGATGCAAATGACACTCTCTCCCTGCCCAAAACTGAAGGGTCTGGTGAGCCTGTTCCTAGTACATTCATCAAGCCTGATCCTGTTGTTCGATTCCAGAAGCAGTATGATCCAATGTGTGATAGTATTGAACCGATGAAGGCTGATGCAAGTGGGATCACCCCAGCTTTTTCTCCTAGTAAAAAAATTACAGATAAAATAGAAATTCCCTCTCTGTTGTCTAATGCAGGTGGACAAAATCATGGCGATCCTTCTAGGATTGCCTGTTCAGAAGAACAACCTATTGTCAGGAGTGAGCATTTAATCCAGTTGCAGCTGGGTCATAAGATTGAAGTTAATAAGGGAAACAATGAAGTGATAGCTGGGGAAAGGCAAGATTCTCGAGAAGATCATAGGAATGCAAAAGAGAATGGTCCTTTGGAAAATATGGACCAAAATGGTGGGCCTGATGAGGCCAAGAAAATGAAGGATATGAAGGGGATTCGTGCTTTTAAATTTGCACTGGTAGAGTTCGTTAAGGAGCTTCTGAAACCAACATGGAAAGAAGGTCAGATCAACAAAGAAGATTATAAAACAATTGTGAAGAAAGTTGTTGACAAAGTAACTGGTGCTATGCAGGGGGCTCAAATCCCTCAGACACAAGAGAAAATTGACCACTATTTATCAATTTCAAAATCAAAGCTTAACAAACTTGTACAGGTCAGTGATGGTTCACTTACACATTGCCATTATATGTTTGATGGATTCTGCGTCTTCCTCCCCCCCCCCAAAACACGCGTTTATAGATGAATGTGAATTTGGATTCAGAAAAACCTATTGAATTTTCTTGATGGCTTAATTTGGAAATTTGGATGTTGAAAGAACTTTAGGAAATAAGTTACAAAATAATGAGTTCAAATTTTGAGCACAAGTTTATATACTTTTCTGAGATTTCTTATATATAATCAAATTTCATCATTAATCTTTCGGTCTCACACATGAACTAAATGTAGTTTCGGGAACCGTTTATGTACTTTTCTGAGATTTCTTATATATAATCAAATTTCATCATTAATCTTTCGGTCTCACACATGAACTAGATGTAGTTTCGGGAACCATTTTTTAACTCGAACTAGTTTCTTAATTATTTCTTTTCCATTTCACAGTCTAATTATTGAGTTAATTTAACAAACAATCTCGTACTGCATTACATTCTTTTAAGAATGAACATTCATTTCATATCAAAATATTACTTGTTTTGAGAAAAAAAATTCCATCTATTTGTTGCAGGCTTACAGCCTACTTGATCTTGAATTGATTCTGAGCTCCTTGTTTGACTATTTTTTGCTGCTGAACGTGTAGTCATCTTATATCTGATAATTGATTATTGATAATTTGTGGTTTTTCTAGTATGTCTTATATTCTCCTTTTGGTTGCAGGCATATGTTGAAAAGGTTCAGAAAGCTTAGTGCCGGTATAGGAATTTGGCTGGCTATCTAAACTATTGTACTACATTATGCTAGGCGTTATTATCTACCTTGTGTACAATGTTTCTGTACCTTTAGATTTTTTTTTTTCTGTGTATTTTAGTTGATGGTAGAACCGAGTAACCTTTTCGGCTCTTACACACTGACAAACTTCGATTTTTTTTTTATGGGTTCAATTTTTCCCTTCTTTTGGGAAAAATTTTGGGGTTCTACTATTAAGACATTAGTTTGCAACTCGAACATCAGGCCATGTGGGATTCATTTTATCTGTACTTGTTTAAGTTGACCTTTTTAATTAAGTGGGGGAAGAGACTGTTTTTTGGTCTATTGTAGACAATGAAAAAAAGATGGTCGTTCTTTGATGGGCAGTCTCCCCAAAAGTTTCCGCGCTCAGGCAACTCTCCGGTATGGGGTGTATAGTGTAATTGCTCAATTTCTTCTTAAACTCACATGTTAACTTGCCAATAATTCTACGACCTGTCTGCGAAAGTGGAAGTAAATTGGGTTATTCTTTTTTTTTGTTTTTGGGTATCTTGTTAAAAGTGTATTCGGACTTTAATTAAACTGAATTTTCAATTATATTTGTGATTATTAAAAGAATCATTGATTGAATATTCATCTGTTGCTCTGATTATCTTTTTGGTTCTTTTGGTTGATGTCATATGTCACTACGCTTAAAATGAAGATAAGGCGTTTTAACTAATTGATGACAGGGTTGATAATCAAATTAAATGAACATAGAACTATTATTATCCGTACGACTTTAGTACATGCATATATCTTATGACGATGATTTCCGTCTCAATAATTATCTTAATTTGTTAATTAATGCGATGTTCCGTACGTTTTGAAATTGCACGCCGACCAGAAGCCCAATCCAAAGCCTCTTATATGCATATTCCAATTAGAACCAAAAGATAATTGTTGGGATATTACAACTCCAAAGAAGAGCTTTCCAAAGGCTATTCTTAGACCAAACAAGGATAGAAGCACTTTTCCCTCTCTTTTTCCAAAAATGGAAGTCTGAAATTCCTCACTCTAAGCAAGTCATTATGGTCCGGACTCTTAGGAGGCCATTTTCAAGAGGTGGAGTTGAATTCCATGACACCCCTTTAACTCTTTCGAATGGTGGTGGAAAAGTTAATGCATGGGGTGTCGGATCTGACCCAATCCTCCTCGTAAAGATGTTCTTCCATATATACTAACTATCCTTAAAAGGGGGTATCCTTGTGATAAGGCCATAACCCCACCCTTTTTATGCTCATTCATTAAACCCCTCTCTCTTTTCTGACTGCTTCCGTTCTGGAATTGAACCAAGTTCCATTTCTTCAGTTGTTTTCCACAAAATCACTGATTACTTCCTATGACATTTGTTCAACATATTTCCTCTTGAAGCAAACATGCATTCAAATGGAAGTAACATATACACATAGCTAGAGAGCACAGCTTTTAATTGCTTTTCTTTTCTTCTTTTTCCTAATTGTGCTTGAATGGAATCAATCAATTATTATTCTGAGGAGTGTGGTAGGTCCACTGCGATTACTATTTTTTTAGGTTTCGATATAAGTTTTCACACTCTGTATAAATGCATATTAAGTAGGCATTGTTTGCCCCCTCCCCATCCGGCCTCATAATATAGAAGAACCCACTTCACATGATTTATGGTTCTTTGTCTATAAATGACATTCATGGCACAATAATTTCCAATAAATGATATCAAGTTGAAGGAGTTCAAGAAAAATGGAAAGAACATAAAGCAACAGTACTACTACGAGTATAAGGAAAAAATTAAATAAACTTCATACAGTTCACATGGGAGGCAAAGAAAAATCCAGACTTCGTATCGCTCTGATCATACCAAATCATGTGCCAAACTGCCATCAGAAAGTTAGGGTTTCCCTTATATTGTTTCTGTTGTTTATCAAACCCTTTGGTTCTCAATGGCACCATTATCACAAGGTAAAGATTCTAAAGGCCAAACCCATATATATATATATATATATATATATAGAGAGAGAGAGAGAGAGAGAGAGAGAGAGAGAGAGAGAGAGACCTGCGTCTTTATACGTTGAAATTTTAGATGGGTAGATGGGAACATTGACATTAATTTATCGCTTTGCTTTTGATCTTAAATTTTGTTGAGAGAAAATAAATAATTTATATGTTTTTGAGTTTGGTTTACATGATGGGATTCTTTATTACCCACCAAAATCAAAGTGATGAGACCCTAGCTAACATAGAATGATTGCGTTGGGCATGCGCAAGAACAACACAGAATTATAACATAGATACAGATACAGGGAAAGGGAGCAGGTGTGTATATTGTACTTGAGAACTGAAAAAATGATCACACAGAACCTTACCCCACCGTCTGATCATGATCAGTCCGAGACTGATGTAAATTTGCTTTTTCAAGTTTGTTGCTTCTGACGTGAATCATCAGAAAGACAGCAACAGAGCCATAAATATCCTAAATATATTTCTACTTTGCCCATTTTGTAGCTCCTATTTTCGAGTCTATATGCTTCCTCCACGTCACACACCTCACATCAAAAAGAAAAATAAAACTGATAATTGAATATCTGTACAAGTAATATTTCCAGTTTCAGGAAACACCAAAACCTATTCGTACATGCTGAATATCTATATATTAATCCAGTACTAATAATATATCTCAAAGCATTCATGGCTTTATTTAATAATTAAAGAATGCTATTTTACTATGGACTAATCAAGGTTAATTACTATAGAAATGTGAGGAGAACCTAGTAGACTTAAATCTTTTTATTCCAAAAGTTTCCGTTTGCGGCATTTAGGCCATCAGAAGATACCAAAAATTCAAATGATTTCTTATCATGTTTAGATTCGTTCAGGATAGAGATTTATCTATTAAACTAAATGACATCAACATTGAAGGTGCATCGATGAACGCTATATATTAAATAATTACGTTGTGTACTGTCTTTGAAATTTTCCATATGTTCCACAAAGCTTCTGATATGGAAAACCTTCTACCTATGGAAAATATGACATCAGCTTCCTCTTTTTAAAGATTAGTTGGCTTCAATTACACGGTAGCACCTTAAATATATGGTGGTAGGCTAATATCACATTGAATACAATGATCATCAATGATATTGATATTTCAAACATTAGCCTTATACGTTGATGTTTCTTGGTATCAATAGCATTCGAAAAGAACATATGACGCTTGGATGCGCTGGTGCTGTCAAAATTATAATTATAACTTTGGATATGTTTTTCTAAAATTGAATAGGTCTATTACTTCTAACCTAATCAATATTTCATCAGCTCGTAGGGTGCCAAATGTTTGTGTATGTGTTATTTTACTGCATAGTTAAGAGTGTTCACAAATATCTGAATATGTAGATCCTGAATTTTATGAAAAAGCTTTTGTTTGAGGCTATTCAGGTAATGAACACGAAGGCACTAATATACTGCCAGAATGTTTTCTTACAGCTTTATTAATATTCCCACGGCTAGCTTTTAAATAAAGCTTTAGAGTCTCCCTTTCATAGGATTACATCTTATTTAATTTCGTTCCACACAATTAGTATTTATCTTTTGATTTAATAAAAAATCTTCTTGCGGAATGAAATCAACATACATGTCGTATATATAGTTGCTTTGTCAGTTTTGCACAATCTTCAACCCAATATGAAATTTCTTCTTTTTTGTTTTAGAATACTTGAGTCTCTTGAATATTAAATTGCGGTACATCGTTATTCTTATGTTAAACAAGTTAACCAAATGCATTGCCCAATTAATACTAATTAATTTCCTAGCTAGCTAGGTAAATATAATCTATATTTTTCTATGGTTTATTTAAAAAAGGAAAATTGCTTTGAGTAACTATATATATAGTTTTAAGAAACTCAATGTTTTCTCTCCATCATTAATATTATCGGAAAGAAATATTAATTTCAAGGAAAAGCATGAAATATGCACATACATGAAATAGCTAGATATTATAATCTTCTTTCTTTCGGATAATTAAGCAACATTATACTTTTCATCCTACTAAAAAAAATGGGTAAGATTGTCAAACTAAATAATTTATATATATCTGGAAGACAGAAATTACACTGATCGAGCGCCCAATTATATAAGTATATATATGATATGCATGAGTTTATTTAAAATTAACAAGATACCTCGAATGAATGAAAATAGAAGAAATTTTATAAACAAAGAAATGATCGATGTTATATATTTTGCCTCCAATTTTGAGAGTTATATAGTTGCTTGTATATTGAGGATAATTATAAGACGGAGTTGAGATTTAAGCATTACATCCCAGAATCACGAAACTGCCGAAAATTGAGCGAAAAGAGAAGAGTGGCTGTGAAATCATACCAAGTAGAGAGAGGCATACGTATAAATGTAAACGGAGAAAGCAGCCCTAGATTTCAGTGCACAAAAAAAAGTAAGAGAGAGAAGTCTTGGAATGTGACTATGGTGGCCTCCATGAAAAGTTCTATTCCCAAGTAAATTACATTTACCACATATAAAAAAAGTGATAAAATACATTTAGTTACTACTTTATTTTTTAAAGAATAATATATTATATTTTTAATAAATTTATTTTTATGTTTGATTCATAAAAAATATTCTTAAAGATAATTAATTTTGTCAAAAATATTCTTATAATAAAAATTTTTAAAATAAAAGAAATAACTATCTATAAAATTTAAAAAATTATCAGTATTATAAATAATTTTAAAATATATAAAAATACATATTGTTAAATTAATACAATTATAAATACATTAAATCATTGTTATTCTATAATGGTGCAAAACATAAACAACTAAAAAGAAAAGCACAAACCATATATCGTATCAGCAAATATATATTCACATATTTGAGAATACAATATTCTCATATTTGATTTGTCATTAAACTTTTTAAAATATTGTTACATTTTTCAAGAATGTTTTATAATTTTCAAAAATACTTTTTACTTATTATTATCTTTTAATATTATATTTATTCATTTTATTTATTATTTTATATATTAAATATTACATTCGATTTGTATTTAATTTAATTAATTTATATTTTACTATATAAAATTAGTATTATTATTTTATTTTGTTATTTATATTATTTATTTTCATATATATATTATTTTTTATTTTATTCTGTTATTTTATTAATCGACTATATTTAAAAAAAATTAAAGCTAATTGAGTAATTTAATATTCCAAAACTTTTTCATTTCCACTCTTTCTTTCCCATCTTCGTATATGGGCAGCATTCAAATCCCTTTGCTGCACCTTTTCTTTTTATTTATTCATCTATATACTTTTTGCAGTCACTGTCCCCCCTCCCCCCAAATTAATACTTCATTCCTAATTTCTCTTTCGCTCCCCGGGACCCTCTAGTCAGCTGGTTCACAGGTTTATTTTGAGCCATCAAAGACAGTATGCTGAGAAGGAGAGATTAAAACCTCAAGGCTACATAGATCTTCCCTGCTTCACCACCACACCCTTTTACGGGATATATAGTCAGAAGCAAACCAATTCCAAAACCAATCCATTGATTTGATGCTCTGTATATACCTATATATATATCGTGATGGATATCAACACAAAAGTTAACAGCAGCGCTTGGAATCTTGAGAAGATGGAAATGCAGGAACATATTCTCCGTCACCAAATCCCTATGGGTTGGCCAAACTACGCTATTCAAATACCATCCCCGCCATCATCTTCATCCAGCATACAACCCTCTTCAGATTTTCTGAATGACATATTAGGGATCCAGTTGGAAGAAGAAGAAGAAGAGCTGGGAGCCATGAAGGAGATGCTGTACAAGATGGCAGCTATGCAGCCAGTGGACATCGACCCAGCAAACATCCGAAAACCAAAGAGGCGAAATGTCAGAATCAGCGACGACCCGCAAAGCGTGGCTGCACGACACAGGCGAGAGAGGATCAGTGAGAAAATCCGAATCCTCCAAAGACTTGTCCCTGGGGGAACCAAAATGGACACTGCTTCCATGCTCGACGAAGCCATTCGCTATGTCAAGTTTCTCAAGAGACAAATCAGGTTGCTCCAATCAGCTCATTCTCAACATCAACAATGCATTCATACTGTTGCTACTGCTACTGATTGCCCTTTTGCACCAAATTTACTGAACTCCATGGACATGCCGGCCCCGCTGCAATTCAGTGCCGGAGGCCATGCCTCCGGCGCCTTTAATCATGAGGTAATTAGTGATTAATTAGTAATAAGGGTGGGTATGCTTATATTATAAACATATATGGGTTGTGTGCATATATCGAAGGTTGACGATTTGCGTCTTAGAAGATGAAAAATAAAAAAGAAATGGAGAGGGAGAGTAATAATTTTAGAGGGGGGTCATGTTTGTTGACTTGAAGGCTTGTCGAACAATCATAATGATTGGCTTAGATTGCGTACAGCCATATATATAATATTTAAATGGAATAATTTCTATGCAGTTTGGAAGTTGGCCGGAAAGTTTGTTTGCCCGTCTCTCCTCGTGGAATAAATTATAAACTGTGACTCGAAAACCTATTGAATAATCAATATGATCACCCTAGCTCCTTCTCTCTCTCTCTCTCTCTCTCTCTCTCTCTCTCTCTATATATATATATATATGCCTGTTGGCATGTGTGTAGGATTATGTAAGCAGAACTGGCGGCTCAGAACAACACTACATAGTACATATAATAAGCAGAATGTTTTCGAATTTAATTAGATCATGGTATTTGAGTATATATATTATATATTATAGTTGTCCAAGTCTCGTGGTGTGGATCAGAAAGCCCTAATTAAAGGGGTCAAAGTGAAAACTCATGGCCTGTAATTAGATAAATTTAAAGCTGAAACTCCTTTATACAGTTACAAATGATTATGTAGAGAACTGAAACTGAACCGATTTTGATTGTTAAATAAAAAGAAAAGTTAAAGCATCTAGCTATATAGATGCTACGGTTGCTACCTGTGCGAGATTAATCCTAATATTATAGTCTACACCTCCCTTACTCTCAGCAAAAATCAAACACTCAAATTGTGAGTTTAGGACTCTGATGGTTTAGATTTTCTCCTTAAAAGGAACCTTTTTCTTCTTATTTTTGTCCCATGATTTCTTATTCTTAATGATTAAGAATATTGATTATATACATGTTGTAGTGTTTGCAGTTGCATTCATATATATGATCTACACGTATATATGTATGTATGCGATAATAGTTATGACACAATGAGTTATTTGCATAAATAAATAATAAAATATATATCTTATATTCTTATTATTTAATTATCTATTCAAATGGATGCCAGTGCATATATAGATGACTATACCAATATTAACTACATGAAAGTGATATATAGTAATGGGTGATCTGGGTGCCTATTTGCATTATGCATATAAGTGAGGGTTAATTTTTTCTTTATGCTTGTATTTTTAATTAAGCTTCAATTTTGTTTGCTTACTCATAAAAAAATTAACCATTATATAGCAGTTCCTAAAGTTGCAGATAAACTACGTATATATACGGGGTATATTGTATCTGTATGCTGACATTCATTTAAATGAGGTATGCATGCTACACAATAAATGGATTCAAAATCTTGTCAGGCTTTTGTCACTTTGTTAACTGTTGTCTTTTAGCTTTCTTTTTGTATATGCATTAATTAGTTGATCATATATATATATATATATATATATATATATATATATGCAAAAGCGCATGTATTATATCGATCTACTCACTATAGCAAGGATCAAAATATAATTGGTATATCTGTATTTAAATTTGGAACTTTGAGCAATTAGATATATGATGGGAGCCTGCCAATTATATATATATAGAGATTAATTTAGGGGCTTTCTAGTCTGTATATATATAGAGTATGAGACTGGAGAGCGGGTACCCTAGCCAGCTAGTGCCCATGGATTGATATCGATGAATATTTCTAGTATATATATTAACTCTCTTCTACGTTTCAAAAATTGATTCTCTGAGTAGTAAAATATTAAAGAGTAAGACTAGCAATTAAGTAGCATAATCTTAATCTTTACCCCTTCGAATTCATATATATATATATATATGTGTGTGTGTGTGTGTGTGTGTGTGTATTGACTTATACTAATTAACTCCATTTTTTATTTTGATGATATATTCTTGTTATACAGCCAAATATCAGTATGACTTGTGGCATTTTGTGTTTTGAGTGCATATTCTAAAACGTGGAGGCCGGTTAATGAATCAATTTATTCGATTATTAATTTGGATCTTTTTCAGAGAAGAATTAATAATAACATAAGCAAATAACTCTTAATGTAGAGAAATAATTAATACACGCCCTAAACGTCGGAAAAGATTTCAGGTACCTATTGACATTATTGCAAAATGCAGAATCCTGAAAGTCAATTGAAGATGTACCAGATAATAAAAACAAGAATTAACGCTTAAACTATAACGTCCTGCGCCAAGGCTCCAAAGCGACATAGTTACTGGCAACCAAGGGCGAGCTATATATAGCTTTACATACCACTGTGGTTATGGAATTATGTTGCTATAACCTGCCATATATGATGAAAATATATTCTTTAATTTCTGGAATTTATATTCTCTCTCTCTCTCTCAATATATATATATATATATATATATATATATATATATATATATATATATAGTATTCTTTCAGCAAAAAATCAATTAGTTCCCTGGAGGGGCATACTCTTGAATTGTGATCCAATTTGGAATTCGAAAAACTTCCTAATTAACAGCAGGATTAACGAGAATGAAAGAGTGGTTATCCCCACCCTTTTTCCAGGCCAAATGGGCAAAGAAAAGAGCATCAATAGGGCGCTTGGTTTGCCCAATCCATCATCCTATTCCACCTTCTCCTTGGACTTTTTAGATCATAGATGGAAAGCATTACGTGACAACACGTTGCTGCTGCTCATTCGGTTACCCATAATTATGAGCTTCTTAATTAGTGTGCTAATTCATTGAATAAAAAACTATAAAATACTGTTAAATTAATTTTTACATAAATAACATATTAAACAATTATTACGTATTTTACTTTTTTAAAAATATTTTTTTTATTTAAGAGGACATGTAATAAATTTTTAATTTTTTATCCGTGTAAAATTTATTTTATTACTAAGAGACTAAATATTTACCCAAAAAATAATTTTTGTTGGCCAATTGAAACCATCAAGTTTACGCAATCAAAACCAAGATGCTTAATTAATTAGTTTGCTCCGTTTTAAGAATGATGGTGATGCAGAAGACATCTAAACCGACAAAACAACTATCATTTGTTAGAGATAATGAAAGAATCTAAGCACGAGAATTGCAATGATTATTTAAGGAATCATGCGTTTACGGCAAGTCGGGTAACCATCTGATAATGGAATAAAAACAAAAATTTCGCACGGAAGAGGAAGGTTACAAATTGAGAGCCCAAGCATTATCTGCAAGTTATTATTATTATTATTATTTTTTTTTTTTTTTAAAGAAATGAAAAAGAATTAGTATTTAGGACAAACATCAACCAACGTGGTTTAATTGGGTCATAGGCTCTTAACTAGAAAAATTTGTACTCCTCGTACTTCCAGTTTATTTTTTGCTCTTTATTTGTCTTGGTGCGTTCAGCTTCAAAGTGCAAACCGCCACCGATTTCCACTTCCCAAGTTTGAACTCACCAAACCTCGAAACTCCTGTCTACATCAATTTTCTCGAGCTCTGCTCCTCTCCGAGATCTCTGAAAAGATCAATGGTGGATGTTCTCCCTACCTCGCTCTCCAAGTCTAACTCTTTCTCAGATTTTTGCGGTGCCTGCTATTTTTAGAGTTCATTTATTTCTGCATCTGGGTTTGTTTCTCTTGATTATCCAATCATCCACAATTTTAAAAGTCTTGAGCTTGAGCTTTTCAGCTCTTGCTTTGGATCTGCATTTTAGCACTGGTATATCATCAAACACTGCCTGAACTTGCTGACCCTGCATTATTGTAAACGCCGGTGCTTGCGATGATAGTTCTTGTTCCTGAGTTGATTGCGTAATGGCTTTGGACTTCATCAGTTCGTCTGCAAAGGAGAATTGCAGTGGATGATTGAGACAATGTGTGCTTTAAATAGGAGCATTTCATTCAATAGGACTGCATCGTTCAATCGACGGGCTCTGACTATTGGAAGCCCCAAAGTTAATCGATTCGGATGGGTCTCACGGTGGTTTCAGGTGCTTGTGATTATTGGGTCTGTATTTTCATTCTTCGTTGCCATTGGCGGTGGATACATGTATGCGCTTCCTAGTCTTAGCCAGGCGTTTTTTCACGGGCAAGGTTTCTCGAACCAAAACAGATCACTCAGAAACTGCGATGTTTTGGACGGAAGCTGGGTCCAGGTCCAGTTCCCGCCTTACCCATTGTACAATGCGACAGAGTGTCCTTTTGTAGAACAAGGATTCAATTGCTTGGCTAATGGACGGAGCGACCATGATTATCTTCGTTGGAGGTGGAAACCTAAAAACTGTGATATTCCATGGTTTAATGTGCGTACTATTTTAGAAATGTTTCGAAGCAAAAGAATTGTTTTTGTTGGTGATTCGATGAGTAGAACACAGTGGGAATCCCTGATTTGCATGTTGATGGCGGGGGTAGAGGACAAAAGGAGCGTTTATGAAGTAAATCAAAATAAGATAACAAAGCGTATTAGATTTTTAGGGGTTCGGTTCAGTGCCTTCAATTTCACCATTGAATTCTTTCGTTCAGTTTTCCTGGTGCAACAGGGTCCGATACCTAAACATGCCCCAAAGAGGGTCAAATCAACACTTAGATTGGACAAATTAGACGATATAAGTGATCAGTGGATTGATTCAGATGTTCTTATATTCAACACTGGGCATTGGTGGGTGCCATCTAAACTTTTTGAAGTGTAAGCTCCTTCCCTTATTGCATTTAGTAGTCGGTCATTGGTGTTGTCATGGACATGTCTTCTGCAATTTATTCTACATGCTATTCATTGCCATGCTCTTAGCAGTTCTTAGTTATCTGTTGACGAATAGGAGAAGTTTCACAATATATCACTTAATGGCTCATTAGCTATCATTTTACCTATTAGTTTCATCAGCATGATTTTGCAGTCCTAAAGTGTTAAGAAGAATAGTAGAAGTTATACTTGTAGAACTTCTCCAATTTGAGATGCCTGAGCTTCCAAAAACTTGGAGAAAAAGGCTGCTTCTTTCATGTTAAATATTTCTCCAGAGATTATTGTTAAGGTTCCTGCCTTGCCAATGCTCTTTGCTGGTCATTTTTGTCCTGGTTTCTACCCTTGATGCCTGAGAATTGTGATGAGTGACACTTGAATCTTGGTATTCTTATTCATGCTCAGTTGGATCTTATGTTACTACTCGGACATTGCAGCACCCTCCAAGAAAGCTGTGCATCTAGTGATGCGATTTTTTTCCCTTTCAGTTTATAACTTCAGAAATCAACTCAGACATCTATCTGAGCAACGTGAATTACTTGCAAGTTAAATCAACTTAACAGATTTTTAGTTCATAACTAGTGGGATCAGCATTGTCTTTCTACGCCAACATGCAGTAAAGCTGCATACGTTTAACTACACTTCCATACTAAAATCACCTGAGCTTTGCAGTCCATCAGCTGTGCTTGGAACAATCATGTTTAAATATGTTTACGCATATGCTAGAGGGAACATGCCTATTATCTAAGCTTGGGTTTGCTAGAAATGAATTAACTAGGGTGAGGTTGAGGCAGGTTTTTGAATTTAATTTGCAACCAAAGGAAAAAACGTATTGAAAGATATTACTTCAAGAGGAATGGATGGGATACTAATTTCATCCTGAAACTACTTAATGGCCAGCCTTGTTGAAATTAATTTCCATTTTTTATCCTCTGCTCTCAATTAAAAACAGAAAAAAAAAGGGTGATAAACATGACTATAAATTTCTGTTTAAAAGGCATGAACTATATTTTCAATTGCTGGGATTGGTATGGTTTTAAAATTGTCGTGTATACCTGGGTAAAATGATCCTCATCTGTATTCAACAGGGGTTGCTATTTCCAGGTTGGAAGCTCATTGAAACTTGGGATGTCAATTCCTGCTGCCTTCGGAATAGCACTTGAAACGTGGTCATCATGGGTTGAGAGAGAGATTAACACAAGTAGAACACGTGTTTTCTTTAGGACTTTTGAGCCATCTCACTGGAGGTATCCTTACATTATTATAAACACGATGCCCTACTTTAATATGGCACTATTTCTCAGTTTAACTGATTTTTTTCAATCCTGTATGCTATTATGTTTCTAACTCTTTGATCTGTTGCTAGCTGGCAATAGTTTCACGCAGATGATTTAATCTTTTCTAGTTAGAACCTGCTCTCTTCAACATCACTGATCTAGTTTTCTTGTCTGGATCAGTGATCAGACCCGTAGGACTTGCCATGTGACCCGGTACCCCGCCGTAGAAGCTGATGGGAGGGACAAAAGCTTGTTTTCAGACACAGCTTTGGAAGTGGTAAAGAATGTCACAGTTCCTATTAATGTTCTCCATGTTACTTCTATGACGGCTTTCCGGAGCGATGCACATGTTGGTAACTGGAGTGACAATCCATCAGTCCCTGATTGTAGCCACTGGTGTCTACCTGGAGTTCCTGATATGTGGAATGAAATTGTGCTCTCCCAACTATTTACTGATAAAAAATCACCTTATCAGCAAATAAAATCACACAGTAAGTTGAAATAAGTTCAGTTACTTTCTAATTCTCTCGTCCTGGGAGCATCTGGCGTGATTTTAGTATTTTCAAGTTTTGATCATCATGCTTTTTATTGGAGATTTACTGGGCCCATAAAATAAGTATTTGCCTTTGCATTCCCATTTCTTAAACCTGTCTTAAAATACATGTCCTTGGAATAATAGGTTCTTTTCTTTTCCGCTAAGCTGTTGGTGCCCCCTTTTTTCTTATGGTAACCTATGTTAATTTGTGTCACATACTTCCTTAGTTGCTTCTGTCTTTAGACTGACTTATACGTGACAGACCAGCTGATAAAACCCACTCATAGTTACCATGTTATTCTCATATAGCATTCCGTTCCCTTCTGTGCTCTCTTATATGCCAGATTATACAAGAGTTTCCATTTCTTTGGGTCCTTTCCGTTTAAGTCTCTACTTCCAATGTTCTGTTTTAATACTATAAAGTATGGTTTTAGTCATAGGCTTTGTGCATCAGCTGTGTTCATGCTGTTAAAAATATCGAACCAATGGAGAGAAAAAACAGAGAACAGAGAGACAGGGGAAATAGTTGTAGGCTTCTGAGTGTTTTTTCACCTTAGCTTTCACCCAGAATTTATTTAGTTATTATTAATTTTTTGGTTATATCGGGGATCTTCATGACAGGCGTAATGAGGAAAGGGTAAAGAACAGAGATGGAATCCTTGACAGTAACCCACGGCCTTCGGCCATACTAATATTAGAAGCTTGAATGATAAGTTGATCCCAAAGTATTCCCCTATAATCACTCAATTCCTTGATTCTAGCTCTCATGAATTACCTTCCTAGTCAGCCCCTTACATGAAGAAAATATAGTGGCAATTATTCTTGATTACACAAGTATTCCTGATTAGCCAACTTACGTTTGTCTTTATTTATTGTTCCAACAAATACCTAGAGAGAGCGAGAGATTTTTTAGTTAAGGGAACTATTAATTCACTTGCTTATTACTAGCAATTTCTTGATGCACAGTATTACCATAAAACCTAGTGCTATTTTGACCTACAATAAACTGCTCTGGCTTATTTTATGGTGCTTTGATCATTTTTAAAAAGATTTTCTTCTCACACATTTTTTTTAATCTTTGAATGCAGATTAGAGAGACTGGGTTCCTCAACATTGTATTTACAAGCATACCTCCAACAATTGAGATTTTATCTATAGATCAGATATCAATCCAAGCTAACACTATTTAACTGGAGTGTTCTGCAATACTTGACATGGCACCAACTTCTCTAAACTAACAGAAAGTAATTTTTTAATTCTTTTTCCAATTCTTTGTATCACATAATGGAAAGGAAGTATCTGAGAGACTGAGATGTAACATATGTATCTGCATGTCATGACTCACGGTTTTATTCACGACGCTGTTATTTCTGTTCACAACGAAAGAGAACGAGAAAAAGTTACCAATAGGAATTAATCATAAATATGCAATTCCTACCATTTGACATATGGACTTGGGAGAGAACAATCTGATTCCTTTGAACTAAAGAAGAAACTGCTGATCTCGTAAAATTAGCAGTCTATACCTTTGCGGCGATAGAGAAAAGATAAAATGTATTGTATAGTATAAGCATTCATTCTAATCTATAAGCAATTTACAATGGAAAAACTTAATTAAAGTCAAAGCTGAAATCGCGTGGTTATCATCACCTTCGTCTGTGCTGATCCTGGCTAGTTTGAATCTTGCCGGCCGTCTCTCTTATCTTCACCCATAATTTCTCACCATCTCCCCAAAAGTAGCTCCAACTTTTCATCCTAATATATCTTCACCACCACCATCATGTCTAGTTCCTGCAACATTACCTACTCATCACTTTCATCCACCAGCTTCAGAAGCTGAACCACTTACACTAACTGTGATGCCTCTGCTGCCATTACCTCCCTCGAGGCACCACTCAACTGTTATAATTGTTGCCCTTATTTCACTTGGCGCCATATTTTTTCTTCTCGGAACAATTAAAATTAAAAGTCAACCAGGTGAAATGATGAAGTATATCTCACTCTGAACAGGGTATCACCTAGTGGTAATTTCCTACTAATAATCGTTGGTCATTTCAGGGTTACTAATTTGATATGATATTTCGTGAATCATCTGATCTAGTAGATGAGATTGAGAAAGGTTTCCTTGGTAGAATTTATGCAATCTTCCCCCGATATTTATCCAACTACAACCAGGAGCTTTTACCAAATCTAATTCCCTCAGTTTTGTTCTAACACTTGAAACGCCTTCAAGCATACCCCGAGATTCATAAATACTACACAGGGCTATGTAGTTGCTAGCATTATTTGGTTCTAATTGGAAAAGATGATTAGCTGCAGTTTCTCCAATTTCAACATTCCCGTGCACCAAGCAACCAGCAAGCAGCGCACCCCAAATGCTTGCTGTCACTGGTGATTTTATACTTTTCAATAACTGAAGTGCCTCCACAAGAAACCCAGAGCGGCCCAAAAGGTCCACCATACAAGCATAGTGCTCACCGCTGGGCTCAAATCCGTATTCTAAATTAATTGAGTTGAAAATTTGCAAGCCTTGGTCTATCAGACCTGAATGGCTACAACTAGCCAAGATTGCTGTGAGTGTGATAGAGTTTGGTGTGAACCCAATGTCTATCATTTTCTTAAACAGAAATAGAGATTCTTCTCCCTTTCCATGTATCCCATAACAAGAAATCATGGCGGTCCATGTGACCAGATTTACATGAGGCATGGTCCGGAAAACCTTTTCTGAATAATTCAGGCATCCACACTTCCCATACATATCAATTAATGCATTCCCAATGGCAGCATCTACATCAAACATGAATCCTTTAACTACATGACCATGGACTTCTTTCCCTTTCATCAAGTCTCCTTCCCTTCCGCAAACATTTAAAACGCTAGGAACAGTCATGGAATCCATCTTAACTCCATTTAAAAGCATTCCCCTGAAAAAATCGAGAGCATCCGAATAGAAGCCAGCCCTTCCGAACCCTGAAATCATCAAATTCCACACTACAGAGTCCCTAAACGACATATTGGAAAACACCCACCTTGCCTCACGCATAGCCCCACATTTAACATAATATTCCAACGCCGAACTTCCCACAATGACATATCCCTCGTACCCAAGCCTTATCACCATACCATGACACGTCTTACCGAGAGAAGTATCTCTTACTCCGGCAGATGCTTTGAACAGTGGGGGTAAAGTATAATGATCAGGACAAAGACCCATCCTATGAAAATCACGGAAAACTATTACAGCATCAGAATACAGCGAATTCTCGACGTATGAGGCAATCATGATATTCCATGAATGCATGTTTCTATTGAGCATTCTATCAAAAACTTGGCGAGCATGAGGGAGAAACCCGCATCTAGAGTACACCAGCAAGAGATCAGTTTGAAGAGTGACGTTGGGAAGTAAGCCTTGGAACAGAATTTGGGCATGGCATTGCTTGGCTTGCGAGACAGAAGAATGAGGTAAGCAACTTCGAAGCAGGGAGGACAAGTAGAAAGGACCTTTCTGAGACATTGCGAGGAGCTTCAAATCCTTATATTGCTGACACGACAAGGAGGGAAAAGATTAGAAAAGAACAAAAATAACATTTTTAATTTTTTTTCAGTTAGAACTCAGAAATCCGACACCTGAGGAGAGAGAATACATGAGCGCGTGGTACCGTTACGCTTCGTGAAACGTGGCTCTCCCTGATTAATTTCTACGTCTTTCTTATTATTGAAAAAGTTCAAAATAAATATTTGAGTGAATATTTGCATCGTGTTTAAATTATTTGCACTTTTGTCTAAGAGTGTAAATTTAGGATATTTATTGGTATTAATCTACAGCAATAATATATGATTATTATAGATAAATTATATATATATATATATATATATTAATTATACTTTAAGTTTAGAGAATTCTATTCTCTTAAAAAAAGAAAAACATAATTAAAATATACATCATTTTAACACTATTTGCATAAACTACCACAAAATGAGCAATTTTGCACATACAAGTCTTTGCATGCATGTGACATCATCTCATATGATAAGTTTTATATTTTCTCACTCTCTCACTTATTTGTATTAGCATAAAATTTAAGAAACTCTCTTTTACACCCTTCTATGTAAAGATAAGACACTGAAGAGAGAAGAGGGGAAAATGGAGGGAGGGCAGAGAAAGAGAATTCCATCTGGCATTTTTTTGAAGAAACATCTCCCATGAACATCTTCTTCTATGGAGGAGTATTCCCTCGAGTATATGCATTCATCAGAATTTGTAGTCTCTCTTTTCTTTCTTATCTTCTTTCATTAAACTTACCTTTTTTTTTCTATCTCTCAGGACGTGGAACGACGCAGGAACTATGGCATATTTAATGACAGAAAAAGACTTTTACAAAACAAAACAAACAAACAAACAAAAACAAGAAAAAAGCAACGAGGTGAATATGAAATTCTGTGGGCCCCTATTAAACGTGCTTTGTTCTCTTTGGAACCGTCTAAAGCTCAGCTCAAGTTTCTGTGGGTCAAATTGTTAATTGTCAAAAATAAAACAAAACTTGTGGGTCAAATGGGTAGGCTTAGCGAGTAGTTTCAATGCAGCCTGCACAAGTCTAATTTTTATTAAAAAGATATCTTGAATCCCAGCGTAACGCAAATACAAGAGTATTTTATTGTTCAAAGTTTATGATGATCTTTTTACCAAATACTATTACAAGATCTGATATTAAAAATTCTATTAATAAATCTTTTTGTGAAAATTAAAAGCAATAAACTGTGACCCATAGTACAAGGATTTCAATTTTTTCCATATATAATCTGAGAACATACAGGTAGGTACCCACTGGAAGAAGAATAACCAAATGTTTTAACTTCTGTTATTAAAACTCCTCGAACTTTGACGTCACCTTGTCCCTGACCTACGTATCTGCCTTCAAATGTCAGGAAAGTTTCACCCAATAACTTTGTTAAAGTAAAATACCATATACTCAGCTGTAGTCAACTGCAAGAAAAATGGAAACAAAGTTCAAACACAAGGACGTTAGGCACCGCCGTCTTGCCCCTAGCTAGAATGAGTCTGTGAGAGCTACCTGAATTGGATCCTGTCACCTGGTTTAAGCTGCCCATAATATAAATCCCACTGAAATAAACTTTCTTTGAAATATAAATATACCCACCCATTTCTGTGCGCTCTCTTAAAGCCTTCTTCCTCCTCCTTTTTTGGTTCTCGTTTATCTCCTTCAAGATGGAGTTAGAGAAGTCCATAATGGTGGCTGAGACATGCATAACTGAAAATGAGAACAGAGCAAACAATAAGGTTGGCATTTCATCCAAACCAAGCAAATCAGAAACATCTCACGACTTTTGCAACCACTCTGAGTCCTTTAAGAAACTGGTTGAGATGGGCCTCCCGTGGAATGAATCTGTGGAGACAAAACTGTGTTGGCTACGATCCCAGATCATCGGTGATGATGCAGAGTTTGATTCTCCCTTTGGAAGACGAAGACTAGTTTATGCTGATCACACCGCTTCTGGCCGCAGCCTCAGCTATAATGAAAATTTTATCCTCAATCATCTTCTTCCCTTTTATGGTACGTAGATCCTCTCACTGTTTCAACTATGTGCCAGTTAAGCTATGTGGACTAGTTGTATTTCGTCTGATAAATAGTTAAAAATTATAATTTTTAGATTCCTCTTCGTTCGTTGTATAGGTAATACTCACACTTGCGACAGTTACGTGGGTAGCCGGACAACAAAAATGCTGCACGAAGCAACCCAGTATATCAAGACATGCTTGGGCGGTGGACAAGACGATGCTATCATATTGTGTGGCTCGGGCACAACTGCAGCCATCAAAAGGCTCCAAGAAGTCATGGGCATCGCTGTGCCCTCAATTCTGAGGGACAGGTTGGTGAAGAGCCTAAGCACAGAAGAAAGATGGGTGGTCTTTGTTGGACCTCATGAGCACCATTCCAACCTCCTTTCATGGCGGCAAAGCTTGGCTGAAGTGGTGGAGATTGGCCTAGATGACAAGGGGTTGCTGGACATGGACTTTCTAAAGTTTCAACTTGAGGCCTATAAATCTAGCAACCGACCCATATTGGGCTCTTTCTCAGCTTGTAGCAATGTCACTGGAATCTGCCCAGACACACGAGCAATTGCTCAGCTTCTTCACCAGTACAAAGGCTTTGCTTGCTTTGATTTCGCAGCAAGGTATTTAAGATTGTGTTCATCTGTTCTAACTGGGGATTATATTTGTGTTTGTGCGTTAGAAAAATGAAAAATTGGCAATGATTTTGTTTGTTTAGCGGGCCATACGTGGAAATTGACATGAGGTCGGGGCAAAATGATAGCTATGATGCTGTTTTCATCAGTCCACATAAGTTTCTGGGGGGTCCTGGTTCTCCTGGCATCCTCCTGATGAGCAAGGCCCTTTACCAGTTAAGATCTTCACCACCATCGACTTGTGGAGGTGGAACTGTGAGCTACGTCAATGGCTTCAATGAAAAGGTAAATCACCATTCTCATGTTGGCAACTGTGGAAAACCATTATATTTATGGGTTTTTGTGCCAACCAACCTATAACCCACAGAACACTTCTTTTTGTGAAGCATTTTGACATCAATATCATTCTTGCTGCGTTTCTTAAATGTTTCCATAAACAAAATTGATCATCTCTGGGTCATCAATGCAGGATACATTATATTTGGATAACATAGAGGAAAGGGAAAATGGCGGCACCCCTCAAATAATCCAGACGGTGAGAGCGGCGTTGGCATTTTGGGTGAAAGAGTACATCAGCTATCAGGAGATTGAAAGAAGGGAACAATACCACATAAACGCGGCCCTTCGGAGGCTTTTCCCAAATCCTAACATTGAAGTTCTGGGGAACTTAAGCACCAAAAGACAAGCTATATTGTCATTTCTCATCTACTCTAGCACCAATTCTTCCTCGGTTGGATGGGGAAATGAGTGGAATGATGATATCAAGGAGGAAAAAGAGGAAGAACTAAATCTGTGGGCAGAGACGGGGAAAAAAAGAGGTAAGCCTCTACATGGCCCTTTTGTTGCAGCACTTCTCAATGACCTGTTTGGCATCCAAGCTCGAGGTGGGTGTGCTTGTGCCGGACCCTATGGGCACGAATTGCTCAACATCAACAAAAACCATTCACTGGCTATTAGATCATCAATTCAAGAGGTAAAAAAAGTCTCAGCTGCATCCTTCTTTCTTTCAATTTTAAATTTCAAATAATATTTTCTTTTTTAAAAAAATTAAAATTTATTTGTTACCATGAATAGGGTTATGTTGGAGTAAAACCTGGATGGACCAGAGTTAGTTTTCCTTATTATATGAGAGAAGAGGATTTCGAGTTCATTCTAACTGCCATAGAGTTTGTAGCAAACTATGGCCAACGATTCCTTCCCCTGTATAGCTTCAATCTGAGAAATGGTAGCTGGAGAATGAAGACAGAGGAACTTCAGGTGCTTATCAAGGAAGTCAATTGCAATTTTCCCATTCATTTGTTGGAAAAAACTATAGAGGAAGTAAAGATTGATAATAACGTTGGAGCCGAGGGAAGGAATGCATCATACTTATATGCAGCTAAATGTATGGCTAGTCGCCTCCCTAAGTTCCCTTCTCAGAGTATACCCCAGGGAAATATAGATCACAATGTCCTTTATTTCAGAGTTTAATTATTTTGCCAATACTGCATTTTTTGTTAATCTAAATAAATTTTATGGCATGCTTGATTTTCTTTATTGTTTACCTGATGAATAACATATGCATTTTCTCATACACCGCATCCTCTGTGTCTCGGGACTTAAAACGGTGAAATGCCTGTCGGATTCAGAAATGACATATAAGGATTAATTATCCAATGTGAAATAATAATGGGTACAATGCTTCCAATAAAGTCCTAGAGAGAGTTGCTGACAAAAGGGTAAGGCTTAGCGTGTGAAATTAGGTTAGTCTTTACATTCTATTCAAGAGTAGGGATGAAAAAGAACAACTAGCGATACCCGTTAAATATCAAAATAAGAATCGTCGGATCTGAAGGACCCACCTTGACAAATTTAATTCATAGTCGAAGACTGTGATTACGATCATATTGGAAATTATTTGGGGTCAATTTATAAATTTACGATATGCCTAGATGATGCGTCCCTGTAATAAATTAACAGACTGATGTTTATGGGATGTCACTTGCATTTGCTTTTCCAACGCATTTCACTTACTCCACAGCTCAAACTGCTGGCACAAAAGACCCGTCAACAGAACTCAAAGGAGACTGTGCAACAATAGAAATCATAAGCTTCGTCCCTCGTAAACTGGGACCAAAAAAGAAAATCCCAGGAGCTATCAAGATATCAACGTTGTTTTAGTACTAAATGATATGTTGTCTATTTTGTTTTATTACATTTTCAGCAAAAATAAATTGTTTTACAAAGTGCATTGTCTCAAATGTTTAATTCTAACAAATTTATTTTTCACTATGACATACACTTTTTAAATATAAAATAATTTTGTTCAAATTATTAATATTATCTCACTTTATAAATATTTTTAAAAAATTTTAATCATTAAATTTAAATTTATTTACTATTTAAAATACTGAACATCATCGACCCAAGCCATGCCTGTAGGCGCTGAATCGTATACCCTGAAGAAATTGAAACAGTTGAAAATCATTTCATAAGTAACACTAGTTATTGATTTGACATACAAATCATTTACAAATTAATTGAAAAATAGACGTTTCTCAAATTTTGGGAAACAAGAAATACTAGAGAGAACTGCTAGAATGCTCCTACAAAGCCAACTTGCCAACATCATGAATTTGTGATCAAGGGCTCCAAGGGACCCGGAACCAGATATCCGTAATGCTCAGACATGGAACTGAGGGTGTCAGGATTTTCTGATTAAAACTAAACATTTCCGGATGTCCCTCCAAGTATTTTAAGATTGAAACTGCACATGAATCTGTCCTCACGTTATTTCTATTTTCCTTCTAGAACCACAAATACACTCAGGGTATGGATTTTCATAAAAGGACTCTTCAGTCCTGAAACGTGCTCGTCCTTTAACTCCTGGTAGGGAACCTTGTCTTTTCCTTGGAGCTCCTTGCCTACAAATATAATGAAAAATAACCAATATCTTTCAATCTCGATAACCTTTTGCAAAATGAAGTCAAATCGAGGTGGGTAGGGGAAGGAAAAAGAACTGCAGATTAATAGTATAAACATTTTAACTTCTACAAAGAAAAAATCAAGTCATAGCCTATTTTAACTTGAGTTTTAACCATCATGACGATAATTCCAAAAACCAAAGGAAGAGAGGAATTCAGTGTCCGCTAAATTTCGTAGTCTATTTGCAGTAACTTGAAATGAAACTTCATGAAGGTTACCTTTTCTTGTGCATCCGCTGCACCAGATATGAAAGTGATGGTCCTTCCCCTAGCTCTCCAGCTTCCAGCTTATCAAAAATTTCAACGAGTCCTTTCCTGAAAATTAAGTGAATGATAACATGAAAAGGGGACAAATAGAAGACTCAAGCTTCTAAGTGTAAGCATTATCTCTTTAGTCATTCAGTTTCTAGCTTATCAGAAACTTAAGAAATATTTTTCTACAGAAGCAAGTAAAATCCTGCATTTGACAGTAGATGAGTTCAAATTTTACAGAGAGGTGTATTTTACATTGTTGTTTGCAGGCTGCAACTGGCAATACAAATGTACACGTATCAGAAGAAACCAAAGCAAACAGAAACCAGTATAACAAGTAATAAAAAGTAGAATTGTTTTTTTTTAGGATCAAACATAGTAATTTAACATGCTCAGAAAGAGAAGGGGGATGAGAGAGCCAACCATCTTATATAATCCTTTAAGCAGAAATAGAGAGGTTGGCAAAAGTTTAAAGGGGCCGCTAAATGCCATTTTAAAGCTTGAATGAAGAAAATCATATGAGAATATAAGCAACATTTTAGTCATATTCATATATGACAAGGGCCCTATATCAAGTATAAGAATTAAATGGCAGGGAAGAAAAACACCACTCTATAAACCTAGAGGTGATTACCAACTTGACATCCAACAGCCCTCAGAAAGCTCATTTCTTGAGTTAGTACCTATCTGGGTTGATTGTCTTGCGGTGACCTAAGAACCTGCGGTGCCCCTCAACAGCTCTTGCCATATTTCCCGAATATGAAGGAACAAATACATCACTCTCTATTGAGATTATGTAATCAAGTGCTGCAGTTTGAGATGCATGACTGCTGAATGCTTTAAGTTCCTCAGGGGTTGCAAGTGATTCCTGTTATCATTGATCAAACCATTAGTCAGGCCACTAATACACCCACCAGCAAATTATGGGCCATTGAACAAGTCATTAACATAGACAACAAAATTCTTCACAAACCTTAAAGACCAGATTGGGGAACCGGGAAGAGAGCTCTGAAATATGATTATTACCACCATATATTTCCCCAGCTGCAATGTATATTGGTGTTGATGGAGGAAAACCAAGAGCTTGAAGAAAAATCCCCACCTCCTTTGGAGTCAGTGGACAAAATCCTCCAATTCTCTGTTCTGTTGCGTTTATCTTTTTCACCTTCCAATGGTTTGTGTTTTCCCTGGAAGAATTGAAACAAAATATAAAAATAACGATCAGTCAAATCATTTAAGGTGTGGAATTCTGAAGTTTTCTGTATTCCATGTAAGCAGTAGCATATATATGTGCGTGTGTGTGTTCTCACCTCATAATTCTCAGCTCTTCAGATTCTCCATGTGTCAGACCATAAGTACAACCAGTAAAAGACAACATATCTTTCTCATATCTCAGATGAAGAGTAATATATCTTCCCCCACGTGATCTCATGCGCTCCACCAACCTCTGTTTTTTCACCGTCATGCATGCTCAGAACCTAATTTACCAGGAAGCCCCATGTAGACCTCTTAAATGCATTAAAAATGAAGGATATGGTAATCCTGGGATCATATGCACCATTTCTAGCATATAATGTAATGGAAACGTTGGAAGATTAAAACTCAAAAGGTTTTAACCTAACAACTTTCACCTTTTAAAAAGTTTAAATAATTACATATTTTAATTATAGCCTATTTAAACACCTTTTCCAACAGTTAAATCAGTCACTAAATTCCATTATGATGCACAGATCATATGCCAAAGATGCTAGGAATTACACTGGAAAAGATAAAAGAAAAGTCAAACCTTTCCTAAATTCTCAATTGGAGGAGAAAATCGAAGAGCATGATACAGAGCACGGCATCTCAACCTCTGGATGTCAAGAGGAAGATCATTGTTTGCAAGTCGAGAATCTGATTTTGCAACATGTATAACCTGCAAAATTGATTAATGTCCTTATCTAGACATCTAGACTATGAAATTAGATCCATAGCCATGAACTAAATTTTAAGAATTCTTAAAGGTACAATAAAATGAAAATACATGAAACTCCCAGTCACTTGATGAACATGAATATAATGAGAAATCCCATTCATCGTGAACACAAATTAAGTTTTTGCAGGCCCAGCTGTAAGTAACCATACCGTCTGCAACAATCCATTATAATCTTCTATATATGATGGGAACAAATTTGGTAAGTTGGTATTTGGTAACACGTTTAAAATTGTATAACATTTGAAGACATTGCAGTTACGATACAGGCCTACAATAATTTGGGTAGTCTATCCTTTTCTTTTTTTCCTTATCTTATAATGACTACAATAAAAAGGTAAAAGATGAACTTTTTATATACTTCTATGGTTAAATTTCCCTGTAATATATGTAGCACAGCATTCTTTATTTAATACTTTTCCAGTATGTCTTACTAAATTAGATTGATGGAAATGAAATAACATCACACTCAGATTTTGTACCAAATGCTTGGGTTTAACTACATGAATACCATACAATAAAACTGTAATCTCCATATTCATCATTATGCGACAAAAGAAATGTTAATGTCTCTGGGGTCAGTCATTCTACTACATAGCAGGAAAAAATATGTTTACTGATTAGAAAGTTTTATAATGAAGACTTCCGTAATTGTCAGAAATTTTAGTTCATCCAGGAAAGCTTCAGTACCTGATAGTCATTCCATAACCTTGTCATCTCTTCATAGTAACCCACACCAGACCAGGAAGTGAAGTGTTTCCTGGCCCGAGGGACTGCTTCTAAGTTCTTGGGAAGTTCCTTGACAATTCTGACATCTCCTTTCAGGGATTCTATGAAATGAAGTTCATCAAAAATATCTGAAAATACACTGTGAACAAACCCAAATAAAAAAGAAGTTATCAGGAAAGGAGTTAATCAGCATATAAGGAGCTCACACGATTTTAAAATAGAATAGATGTATACCCAGAAATACCTAGAATCTTGCCAGAATGAACGTTTATCCAGTTGTGGGATGACTAAAGTTGCGTTCATTATATGTGCCACAGCAACCATGTCTGATATCTATAAGACAAAAAAATGTAATATTTAACTTTTGCCAGAATGAACATTTATCCAGTTGTGGTTCAATATAGTGACTTTTGCACAACATTATATAAAGTCATGTACTAAAATGTTTAATGTAAATATTTCATTATGCACAAAATTACAGATATAAGAGCACTAATTTGGCCTTTATATAAGAATTGTAATATATTGCAGGAGAGGAGGAGTTCACTTACACCAGTTCGCATTTGATTTAGTCCACCATTACTTTTCACAGTTAGATAGCGATCAGAACCTTGAGCACCTGATACAGTGAAGCAGATTTAAGAGGGAAGGATAGAGACAACATGCACTAAACGAAGATAGCATGGCTATACTCTGCTTGACAAGACAGAAACAACTACAGACTTGAAGAAGATGAAAAGAAAACTCAATTACTCAAATAACAGAGGAAAAAAAAGTACAATCAAGAGCAAGAAGAAAAATTAATGCAATGCTATTACATAGATATTAGCATAAAAAACCTTTATATTTAGCAGTTGGCTTGACACACTGGTGTAAACCATGACTGAAAGGAGAATCCCAAAGTTGGTCATCATGCACATGTAACTTTGGTACCTGTACCAATATGCAAAATAAAAAATGACTGCAATAGTTATGCAGAGTTGACTAGAACATGGGAAGTAAACTGTTAGTTAATATAGCAAAAGCAAACAGACCTGCCAATATCATATAACAACTTCAAAGAATAAAAATTCTTTACGGTTAAATATATAAACAAAAAAAAACAGCTTGACAAACATTTAAGAGTGTATAATGTATTTTAAGTGACTAAAGATGATTTTCAGATGTGTATCAAAAGTGTTGAAGCCATTTAGCATTTTACTCGAGTTTGTAAGTTTTTTACTTTTTGGGGCGTGGGGAATATAGAAAATCCTTAAGATGAAATGAGATAATTTCAGGAATCAAGTTCCAGCATAGTATACAAATTAACAGTAACAGGTATTGTAATGTTTATATACTTATATTTGCATTACCCAAACTTCTTGCTTTTCTCTTTGTGTGGGTAAATGGTAGGGTGGGGATTATGACTAATGAAATTGTGAATCTTGAGGTATCTACAACCACACTGCCAAAAAATTCATACAAAAAGTTTATTGTGTCTCAGTTCAGTACAAATATATTTTTATCAGATAATAAAATAAAATAAGAGAATGCTCCTCTAACTCCGTGAACTTTCCAAGGGTGGAAGTAGCCGAGTGCACACATCATCTATAAGTGAGGGATGTCCTCATGGAGTGGAGTTCATTGTCACATTAACTATAATGTAATTTAACCAAAACGTTTACTATCGTGAAATCATCAAACGCGCCCACTTAAGGTTGATAGTCAAAACTATGAACTGAAGTCCGTTCAAAGGAAGTCCTATATACAATACGCTTTAGCAAAGGTAAGGATCTCTTAATAGCGCAGCATCAATTAAAATCCTATTAAAGTCTCCAATAAAACTCGAACACTAACATATGAAGTGAACACAATAACTAACTTCCACCGCAAATCGCAGATGATAAAAAAAAAAAATGTGCCGATCAATTCATAATCTAGGTAATTCCTTCCAAACACTCACTGTCTCCCCCTAAAACAAAGCCAATTTTCAAATCACGCATAACAAGTAAGAAGAGATGAGCGTCATACCTGCTCCGATCGAGATTCTACAGAAAGCGACGGCTGTTGTTCATCTTCGACGATACTCCTGAGGTAAAACAGAAATACAAAGATGGAGAAAGCAAATATGAAAACGGTGTAGAGTGTGATGGATCTGGGAGATAAATGTCTTGCACGAAATCTAGCCGTCGAAAGGTTGCTAGTTTTGTAGAAGCCCCTGGTTACCATCTCAGCTATGGATTTCTTGCATTGGTTGTTTCTATTTTATATACACATACAGTCCCAGTATACGCATATGCACCCACGGAGTCAGAAGGGGAGGGACAGCTCTGGTGCTGTGCGGAAAGGTGCGCGATGGAAGAATCATATGAGCGTGGAAACTCTGGCTGGCAGCCCCCCATTTTCTATTTTATTTTATTTTCTTAAGACACTCATATATGATATTAAAGTTAAATATAATAAATATTTTAAAACTTTTCTTGTAATTTTACAAGGTTTTAAATTTGAATTTTCGTATGAAACTGTATACCTCACAAGGTTTTTAACCGATTCAATAAAAAATTATTATATTTCTAAAATATGATAAATTACTTTTTATTTGATTATTAGATAAATTACATTACTTGCTTATTAAAAAAATTATCGTTTTTTAAAAATATAATAGATTTTCATTGAAAGTTTTGTATTATGAAAATAAGTTGTTTTTATTGAAATTGACATTTTTTACTCCTAATCTTGTTTGTGACGAATAAATTAACATTTAACCAAGTAACAAGACAAGATGGGATAACTCATATTTGAGCGTGTGTGTGGGGGTGTATATTATATTATATTATATATATATATATAACTATTTGTCATACAATCAGTTTCATCTATATTTTATTACAATCTTCGTTAAATATATCTTTGTAAATAGTTAAAAAGTATCTTAACTTATATTTGAAAAGTATAAAAAAAACCTATTTTTATTATCTTTTCATTGTAATATATTTAAAAGTTATTATTCTGTCCAAAATAAAAAATATAATATAAATTAACAAGTACATAATACTCACAATATAGCTCAATTAACTTGAGATAGGATGTTATTAATAAAAAAATTATTTAATTAATAAATACCTGAAAGAGATATATACAAATCTATTTTACCATATATCCCATTTGACTCAACTAAGTTGATATAAAAATTTAATAGAATTGATAATAATACTCTATCTACAAATTTATTAGAATTAATAGTAAAAGTTCGTTCACAATTAAAGTATTTTTATTTAAAATGCATATTGCATTGAATTTATAAAACTAAATAAATTTAAATACATAATAATAAAAATGATAAGAAGAATAAACTCCTATTTTGATCTTCCAAAGAGAAGTGCATTGTCAATTCACTCCCTCCAACTTTTTTTTAATCTCATTTTACTACTTTAAAGTTTAATTTTGTTTCACTTACATCATTTCATTCAACTTTTGTTAACGAAGTTGTTAAGTACTTTTTGATAGTACGTTATGTTAATGAATGAGGTGGCACTATTAGCATACTTCTTCTCTTATTAGTAATGATATTAATTTTATTAATATATACCTTTTCATAGGTTATTGAATAGTAAAATTTTCATTAATATATAACATGAATCAAGTGGTTTGATGCTTCTATGTAAGGAAAAAAAAATTGCCGAGAGTGTCGCGTCACTTCAATTTTGTCATTTGATCAATTTTGTTAATTTTGTAAAAAAAAAAACTAATTGTAGAGATAGAAGTAATACAAATTTCAATTTTGATGCAATAAACTAGAACAATTTGAAATTGCACTTATATTTGAAGAATCAAAATAAGATTTTAATTAGTAGAATTTTTTATTCTTATTTCAGTATTTGAGTTGAATATCTTATTATGTTTGCAAACAATATTTATTGTTATGAATCATTTTTAGAAGTATTTAAATGAATATATTGAATTATTCAGTAAACTTTCTAAACAAATATATAATTTTTTTATTAATTAAGTTTTCAAATTTTTATTGAGATATAAAAAAATTCTACGACCTTTATTTTTCATTATGTTTAGATACATATAACTCTGCAAAGTAATAGTCCAATACTCCTTTTTGTAGTAGTTAGCTCCTTTGCATGAAGTGTTAGCATCAGAGTTAAAGGCTGGGACAGGAATATAGTAAAAACCCTTCGATCCGTCCCTTTGACAAGCATAATTTTTATCATAGGAGTGCACTCTCAAAATTGTTTAAAGAAGGAGTATATATTATTCAAAATTGTTTCGGTAAAATATGAAGTTGTCGGCAACATAACAGGACAGCCCAGGATTTCAGTGCAGAAGCACGCCTAACTGATTTTTTTTTAAGCCAGACCAAGTCACAAAATTCCATTTCGGTATCGCCCAACCTATTTGGCCGTGAGTTCAGTTTTGGCGAAATGTAAACCATTCTCCCAAAAAAAAAAAATGGTTGCTACCACACAACCGGAAATAAGTTACCATTCGACTTTGCCAGCGCCACAAAAAACTGAGATCGGTATCGATTAGATTATTCCATTTGGACAACAAGGATACAAAGATAGAGACGTTTTCTTGTAACATTCACCAATAACATAGTCAATATAAAACACTACAAGCGAAGACAATAATAAGAATGAAGGACGGCTCAGATACCACGAGGAATCAAATATTTAAACAAACATTAACACCTGGGTTCGTGACATAGCATTCAACTGAGCATCATCGCTTGCTCCTCTTTATTGTGGGAGTCTCAGTTCCACTCATCTTTCTGCAATTTTGTGGCATGCCATGCAACCGCCGTTTCCCTTCCTTTTCATGTTGTTGCCTAATGCTTTGCGCATACTAGAACCAACGTTGCATGAGCTAACTCATCCTTAATTTTTCAGATGGAAAGGTAATGATGGAATGAATACATAGGAGCCACGGGTGCCCCAGTGACATTTGATCCTGTCCCAATTGAAAAAGGGATTGATTTCCACTTCATCCTGACCTTTGCCATCGACGCAGACTCTTCCGGGCGGCAAGTTCTCGCCCTATTGGGCACGAACATTAACCCCAGGTTCTGTTGCAGCCATCAAGGCACGCCACTCCAATGTGAAAGTCTTAGCCAGCCTCTCTGGGTGAAGCCTGGGCGACATAGTGCTTCGTTGGTACGATCCAGCAAATCCTCATCTCTGGATATCAAACGCCTTCTCCTCCTTAAAATTTTTCTTGGCAGCCACTTACCATCTTGATGGCATAGACATTGACTACGAAAATTTTCCAATACGACGCCACTCAACTAACTTTGCTCTCTGCATCGGTGAGCTCATCATCCTTTTGAAGAACCATAGTGTTATTTCCATATCCACCATTGCTCCTTACCATATCACCGTTACGCCCTACATGGAACTCTTCACCGGTTACAGCAAAGTGATTGACTATGTTAATCACCATTTCTATACTGATAAAGTTTTGACTCCTCGAAGGTACTTAGAGGACTTTAAGCTTCGAGCAACTCAATTTGATAAGAATAAGTTGATGCCTAGCTAATGAAGTGAATGGAAGGGCCGGGGAATTCAAGGAGATGCATTCTTTGGAACTTTAAGCCTGTTGGAGCAACATGGGTTTGAAGTTAATGGCGTGATGATCTTCTCAGCAGATGCTGCTTCGTCCAATAACTATTCCTACGAGAGGAATCACAACTTTTCTTGCTCAACTCGACTAACATTAATGTATGACGCGGGTAAAACAACTACCTGCTTCACTTAATTTGTGTGGGGAGTTTTAAGATAACATTTTGTCTTAATAATAAAAAATAAAACTAATATTTAATATATTAAAATTTAGGAGGTATATCATCTTTTTATTTTATAACTATAATACTATAGAGTTCATAACTTTCAAAACGTGTTGCCAAAAACTTAAAGGTACGTAGATATGCACTTTAGCTTTCTTGGTATGAATGTATCATCATGATTAACTATAAAGTTTTGTTCTAATTTAAGGTACGTGTGGGTTGAATCAAATGAAAGAGTCCCTTCTCATATATTTCATTCTCCCAAATTTAAATTTACCCGCAGGTGTTATTTTTACGTTTTATTTATTTTACAAAAGCTTGTGATTTATCGATTTATAAAAGTAACTGAATTTTCGTAGAAAAAATAAAATATTATTTTAAAACATCACACGAGGCATCATATTTAACTTTTACATAAATTATTTTCTTTATTGTACCTCCTAAATTTTAAAGAAAAACACTTTCATTTCTTTTGTATTAAATATACTTATTATATATATATATATATATATATATATATATATATATATATATATATATATATATATATATATATATATAGAGAGAGAGAGAGAGAGAGAGAGAGAGAGAGAGAGAGAGAGAGAGAGAGAGACTTTTCTTATATTTTACATAAATATATTGACTTTTATTTTATTTTTTAAAACATATTCAGATTTTTATTATATTTTTTATTAAATATATTTATCCTCATTTAATTTTAAAAATTTAGCATAAATATTTTTTATATTTTAAAAATATTATAGTTTAATTTTTTAATATAATGTTTAATATTGTTATTATTTAAAATATTATAAATAAATTTGATCATGAGTTAAATAATTCGTTCCACCCAAAAGATAGAAGTGAATCTTAAAGTTGAGGTTAGAAATGAATTTGAATCTTTGGTCTAGATTCGAAAAAGTTTGTAAAAATAAAGAAGAACATATTATTTATTTCTTCAAACGGTTTGAAGGGGTAAAATACTTCAATGAAGGAAATTTTGCACTTCCCAAAAAAAATTTGTAGTCGTAACCGCCGGCCAGCATCATTGGCAGCACAGCAGGATGCTTCAACTTAAATTTCACTTAATTTGGAATTGGGGGGAAATAAAAGTGTGCCACACGCCACAAGGAGTGCGCAACTTGCAGTTAAGCGCATCTTAGCGGGGTTCGGTTTTTCTTTTCTTTTCTTTTTTTTTTTTAAATTTTTTTTCCTCTTTTATTTTACTTGTATTGTTGTGCCTCGCCTTCGTCGTCTTTTTCTCTTTAACAAAGTAACGACGACGACGACCACCCACCACCTCCAGGAAACGCCGCCGTCTGGGAGAAACACCGAAGATCCATTGCGACATTTGATTCATTTATATGCTTTTCTATACATAGTACCAGATTCATATTTTATTCCGTGTGCACTTCATTTCTCGAAATTAAGCTGTCTTGCAATTTCCCAGAGGAATTCCCCCATTAATTATGGTATAGCTGCTTTATTTGGTGCCATAATTTTTCGAGGTAAAGCGAAATTTGTTGCTTTGGTATAAGGGTTTATGCTCAATATACTTGTTCCCAGACTTGACAGTAGACGTTTAATTCAGATAAGTGGTGAGAGTTGTAATATTTATTTGTGGGGGGATTAGGGTTTTCGCCTTTTTGGCGAATGTTTTAGGGATTTATAGGGTTTATATTGAAAGACTAGTGTGCTTTACTAGGTGATTCAATTGAAATTAAGGTGCTTTTGCTAGAACGACACAAGGGTTGTCTAGATTTCCTTAGAGAGTTAACTGGGGGTTGATGATGGTAGATTGAGGATGGTGAGGCTTTTAGGACTGACTCGTGGAGAGGCTGATCAGCCCCGGGAAATCACCTCGAGGTCCAACCTGACTAGTGAGTCTAGTGAAAATGGGTGGCTCATCAGGTTTTTTGACTCGTCATTCTTCTGCGAGTGGATCGCTGTTAGCTACTTGTACAAGCACGATCATTCTGGGGTACGTGACTATCTCTGTAATCGAATGTATACCCTTCCCTTACAGGGAATTGAGAGTTATTTGTTTCAAATATGTTACATGATGATACATAAACCAAGTCCGTCCTTGGATAAATTTGTCATAGATGTGTGCTCAAAGTCACTTAAGATTGCTTTGAAGGTGCATTGGTTTTTATTGGCAGAGCTTGAGGACTCTGATGATAATGAAGGGATTAGTAGGATTCAGGAGAAGTGCCAGATTGCAGCCACCCTGATGGGTGAGTGGCCACCTCTGATACGGCCTCAAACTGAACCTTCAAGCCCTGGAGGCAAGAACCAAGTTTTGAATAAGTTACTTTCGTCAAAACGCCTGTTGTCACTAACATCTTCACCTCCTGCTCAGAAGTCTATGTCATTCTTACCTTCTCCAGGAAACAATTTGCAGGAGGATGGTAATCAACTGTCTCCCGATGAGAACAAGATATTTAAGAAATTCATGCCAGGTCCGAAGGTTAGAGATGCTTTGCTTTTTAGGAAGTCAGCTGAGAAGTATGATGATGATTCTGAAAAGGATGGATTTTTCAAGAGGCTTCTAAGAGATAGTAAAGGTGATGATGAGTTGGCCCCCAAAATTCGAGATGCATTCCTCTTTCGGAAGTCATCTGATAAAGATGATGAAGACTCTGAAAAAGAGGGGTTCTTTAAACGGCTTTTAAGGGACAGTAGAGGTGATGATGAAGACTCTGAAAAGGATGGTTTCTTTAGAAGGCTCCTGAGAGACAGTAAAGGTGAGGATGAGGAATTGGCGTCAAGTTCTGAGGGATTTTTCAAGAGATTGTTCCGTGATAGCAGGAATGATTCTGAGGAAAAAACACATGCTAAAACAATGGAAGATGATGAGAAAGAGGGATTTTTCCGTAAGTTTTTCAGGGAGAAATTTGAAGATAGGAGGGATGGTAACGATAGGAATGATGACAGAGATATTGCTAATTCTGAAGAAAAATGTGCAAAATATGCTGAAGAGGATGAAAAAGAAGGGTTTTTCCGTAAATTCTTTAAGGATAAATTTGAGGACAAGAAAGATACTAATGATAAAATTGATGAGGGTACTGCCAATGGTGAGGAAGAAGAGCCTTTTGAGTTTTCTTTGTTCAAAAGACTATTTCGTGTGCACCCTGAAGATGGTAAAAGTAGTTCGGTCAATGAAAACCACAACACTGGTGGTTTGATTGAAAGTAGTCCAGGTACAGAGAATTTTTTTCGCAAATTGTTCAGAGACCGTGACCGTTCAGTAGAGGATTCAGAGCTGTTGGGGTCAAAGAAGCAGAAAGAGGTCTGTTAAATATTCATCTTTTTTTTTTTTGAAGTTGTACTGGTGGCGTGTAAACCAAAAAATAGTTAGTAAAACCTAGATTTATGCACACCCATTTATTTCTTTAATCATAAAAATGGCTTAATGGCACTCTGTAACACCTTGATACAATCTTTTATAGTGTCCATCTAGATTCTGATGCTGCTTACATTTTTGTAACAGCCACATGATTGGCTCCAAGGCAAGATCTTCTGATAGATATTGGGCCCCTGCAAAAATTTTATTTTATTTTATTCTTCCCTATAAAGGTCCGTGAGCCTTTATGTTTCGTCCCCACCAATTTTTAAGTCCTGGCCTTTGTTAAAATGCCTTCCTAACATTGGATGCTTTTGCATGCCTTGACATGCACTGAAGATGGCTTTGCACGAGCATTTCAGTGTCACTATTGGCACATTGTTATAGTGAACATCAAAACCACCTGCTTTCTTGCTATTTATATCATGACTTGGCAGTTGTCCTAGGCTTCCAGATGCTCTTTTTTGCTCATAGTTAATTGATGCCTCATACTTATCCATAGAAGCCGGGGGGGGGGGGGGGTTCAATTAACAAAGTGTATGTGATAGGAACCTTCCTCATCTATATTACTTTCACCAGAAATCAAATACAAAACAGAGGTTCTCTCTTGGAAAACAAATGACCAGTAGGTAGCTCTCTGATGATATTTGGAAGAGTCCTATGACACTCACAACAAAAGAAAACAATTACAGAAAAACAGAAAGATAGCCCCTAGCATATTTTAGGCTACCAGGTACCTCCCCTCCATTTCTACTGGGTTTTTCCCACTCTGCCCGTGCCTCCCTATTTAACATCCATGGGTATAACCGTTTTTGCCCAGCTGGCCACTCTTTTTTGGACAGCTGTCCTCTACTCTCTTATACTGCTTGTTCTTTTCTGTTTTCTCATTTTGCACGTCTTCTTTTTTTGCTTCCTCATATTGCACATCCCCCACTATTGCTTTTGATGCTAGGTCCTTTGTCTTTCATCCAGTGAGATTTTTACAATTCTTCCTTTTATAAACATTCTTAATGGGAGATCTAATATTACTCTCCCCCCCCCCAAGGAGAGCCACTTTGTCCTCAAGGTGAAATTCAGAAAAGATGTTGTTGATCAGTTTAAATTTCTCCCAAGTATTTTTACAAGATGGTAAATCTTTTCATTTGATGAGGACTTCAACAATGCCATTAGCGAGAGCTCTGGCCTTTTCGACTTGTTCTAGTTGCAACATTAGCTCTAAGTCCTCTTGCAAGCATAGAGGAAGGGGCTGGTTGTATATGTCTGTGCTTAGGAACTTTTTCAGTTAAGAGACATGGAAGATTGGGTGAATCCTGGCTTGTGTGGGGAGATCTAGGCGATATGTCACTGGTCCCACCCTGTCTAGCACTTGATAAGGCCCATAATAGCGTGGACGCAGCTTCTCATTGGGTCTATTTGCCAGGGATTTCAGGCGGTAGAGTTGTAGTTTAAGAAAGACCCAGTCTCCATTAGGCGGTAGGGTTGTAGTTTAAGAAAGACCCAGTCTCCAACAACGTATTCTGCTTCTCTTCTATGGATGTTGGCAAATTTGGCCATTTGCTGTTGAACTTTTGTTAAGTTTTCTTTGAGCTGGTCTAGGATGGCATTTCTTTCGCTCAAGTGATATTGGACATCCTCCACCTTGGATGGGATGACGGTGTACCTTACCAGGGGCGGAGGGTCTCTATCATAAACGGCTTTGAAGGGGGTCATTCCCAAGGCATTGTGATAGGTTGTATTGAACCAAAATTCAACCCATGATAGCCACCTTGGCCACTGCTTCGGATGATGCCCAATAAAACAACGGAGGTTTGTTTCAAGGTAGCGGTTAACTACCTTAGTTTGTTCGTCTATCTGAGGATGATATGTTGAGCTGAACTTGAGGGTGGTCCCAAATAACTTGAAGAGTTCAGATCAGAACTTGCTGATAAACACCCTATCCCTATCTGATACAATTGATTTTGGGTAGTTGTAGAGATTGATCACTTCTTTAGTGAAAATTTATGCTACTTCCCTAGCTGTGTAAGGGTGCTTCAGGGTAAAGAAGTGATTATATTTGGTTAGTTGGTCCACAACTACTAAGATGCAATCATACCCTTGGGTCTTTGGCAAGTCAGACACGAAATCTATGAAAATGTCTTCCCAAACTTGCGTTGGAATAGAGAGCGGTTGTAAAAGACCATTGGGACTCATCGCTTGGTATTTACTCCGCTGACATACTTCGCAGGAGGCTACAAATTTCTGAACTTCAGACTTTATTCCTTCCCAAAAGAACATGTTAGTTATTCTATTGTAAGTCTGAAAGAACCTTGAATGGCCACCCATAGGTGTGGCGTGAAATTCCGGCAGTAGTTTGGGGATAAGTCGTGAGCTACGACTGAGCACCAATTGTCTTTTATACAAGAGCCTTCCGTGGACCAAGTTGTAAGGAGGGTGGCTTGTGGGGTTTAGGAGCAGATTTTGAACTATAGTTACCAACTCTACATTTTTGCTAATCTCTTCTTTGATAGCTTCAAATTTCATTGTTTGTGCTTAGGACAAAGCTAGAGTTTCAAATTGGATATCTCCCTTTCTAGACAAGGCATCTGCAGCCTTATTTTCACACTCCGGTCGAAATTGGATAATAAAATTATAGCCTAACAACTTCATTACCCATTTTTGCTGATCCTCTCCCAGAGTTCTCTACTCCATGAGAAATTTAAGGCTCCTTTGATCAATTCTAATAATGAAAGGTTGGACCATGAAATAGTGACGCCACTTCTTGACAGCAGCCACAATAGCCATCAGCTTCCTCTTATAGATTGACTTGTTCTACCTACTGAAGGATAATGCCCTGCTAAAATAAGCAATTGGCCTGCCCTCTTACATGAGGACAGCCCCAAGTCCCAACCCTAAGGCATCTATTTCCACAATGAAATCTTTCTAAAAGTCTAGTAATGTGACAACTGGCAGGGTAGTGATGGCTGTTTTTAGGCTTTGAAATGCTTTAGTGGCTTCACTTCCCCACTTAAAAGAGTCTTTTCTTAGTAACTTGGTAAGTGGTTCAACAATCTTCTCGTAATTCTTGACAAACCTTTTGTAATAACTCATAAGTCCCAAAAATCTCCTCCTTCAATGTTCTGGGCAAAGGCCAATTTACCATATGAGATATTTTTTCAGAATCTGCTGCCACATCTTGTGTTGAAATCACATGTCCCAAGTAATTAACCTCTTCATAGCCAAATGAACATTTCTTCTTATTGACATATAATTGATTGCTTAGTAGTAGGGATAGCACTTTTCTCAAGTGATGAATATGGCTCTCCCAGTCCATGCTATAAATCAAAATGTCATCAAAGAATATTAAAACAAACTTCTTGAGATAAGGTCGGAATACCTCATTCATCAGACACTGGAAAGTGGAAGAAGCGTTAGATAGGCCAAAGGGCATAACCAAGAACTTGTAATGTCCCTCGTGAGTTCTAAAAGTCGTCTTCTCAATGTCTTCTTTCCGTACCCTGATCTGATGATAATCAGACTTCAAATCTAATTTAGAGAATACTGTGGCACCTCCTAATTCATCCAACAGCTCATCAATAGCTGGAATAGGGAACTTGTCTGGGATAGTAAGGTCATTCAAGGAGTAGTAGTCTGCACAAAATTTCTATACTCCATCCCTTTTCCTTACCAGCAATATAGGGCTGGAGTAAGGGATGATGCTAGGCTTAATGATCTCTGCTGCCATCATTTCTTTCACCATTCTCTCTATTTCTGTTTTCTGGTAATGAGGGTAGTGGTAAGATATGATATTTGGGGGTTTTGCTTCTTGCTTTAACCGAATGGCATGGTCTTGAGTGCGCTGTGGAAGTAAAGTTCTGGGTAAGTCAAACACTGGAGCAAACTCAGTTAAGACTTTTTGTATTCTTTCATTCACTGCCATTTCTTTCTCCCCTTCTGTCAATGTACTCCCAAACTTTATCCAGAGTCCCTCTCCACTGTCGTGCATTGATGTAAGCATGAATTTTAAGGAGACCAGTAGCTTTGTCAACGAAGGGTCCCCTTGTAGAATTATATTTAGGTAAGTCAAATACTGGAGCAAACTCAGTTAAGACTTTTTGTATTCTTTCATTCACTGCCATTTCTTCCTCCCCTTCTGTCACTGTACTCTCAAACTTTATCCAGAGTCCCTCTCCACTGTTTTACATTGATTTAAGCATGAATTTTAAGGAGACCAGTAGCTTTGTCAACGAAGGGTCCCCTTGCAGAATTATATTATTTCCTTACTAGAAGAATGATATTGATAGTGTTCCAATTAGTGCATACATTACCTAGGAAGCCAAGCCATTCCACTCTTAGGACTATGTCTGCACTTCCAAGTTCAAAGGGAAGGAAATCTTGGACCAGCAGAAATTCTCGTATTACTACCCAAACCTTTTTGCAAAATCCTGCTCCCTTAATTTTGTAGCCATTTCCAACTTTTACTCCAAAAGCAGGGGTGTGCTCAACAAGTAGCTTTAATTTGGCTATTACCTCTTTCGATACAAAGTCGCAACTTAGGATTCTGGGGGAATCAAGGGCTACAATGGAATTCATGGAGATTTTCACTGGGTTGTTGGCTTCTGTTGCCATTCTTGGTGCTACTGTGAGATCTTCTTCACCTTCGCTACTATCTCCCTCATGATTGACTAGCAGGACTTGGAGTTGCCAGTTTTTACACTGGTGGTTTGAGTTGTACCTCTCATCGCACCGGAAACACAGACCCTTCTCCCTCTTTACTTGGTACTCTGCATCTAATAGTCTTCAGAATGCCCCATCGCGTCTCCCTCGTTGGCTTCCTGTTCCGTGTTCTCTTTTTGGATTGTTTCTGCTTCCTTCTTGCTTTTTGCTGGATCTTATGGAGGTGGGTCTTTGGGCCGAGTTATGGAGGATGGTGGACTGGGTTTTGTAAGGCTTAGTGGGCTGGTATGGTTTGGGCTTAAATTTTGTGAATGGGTTGGGCTTACTCTGAGAAACCCCTCGCAGACTTCTTCCACCTCGTCCTCTTTCCAGCATACGGTTCCTATCCTCCACTATCTGAGCCATGGCCATCGCCTGAGCCAATGTTCTAGGTCCCATCAGCCGAAGTTTTGCCTTTGATATCATCCTAGAGGCCGTTGACGAAGGCCCCCTTGAGGAGCTCGTCTGACAGGTCGTGCAGGGAGGCTGAGAGTGCCTCAGAACGTTCTCTGTATTCTTCCACTTCTGTCTCTTGTCGAAGAGAAAGGAGCTTCTCATGCTCAAAACCACCTTGGGTAAAATAGAATCTATCTAGTAGCTCCATTTTGAAGACCTCTCAACTCGTAAAAGGAAGTTGAGTCTCCATCCACTGCACCTAGTTCAAGGCTCTTCCTTTCATACATATTGTCACGGAAGCCACCTTCTCCTCATCAACGATTCAGTTAACCGCAAAGTAACGTTCAGCTCGGAAGATCCAACTAGTTGGGTCCTACGTGTGACATGGTCCCCTACACCTTCGTGGTTTTCCCTGGGTAGGCTTGCCCCGCTCCCACCTTCGTCCCCTTCACTTCTGGGATTTTCTAGATTCCTATCTTGTTCAACTTCAGGGTGCATTGGTGATTTTCCTCTACGCTCTTTTCTATTAATGGATTCTCAAAGCTCTATTAGCATGCTCATGACGGTTTGCAGGTTTGTCTCCACACCTGCCACCCTTTCTGTCATGTCTTTGACCTCTTGCTCTAAATTCTCTACTTGAGCTTCCATTGTGATATTAACCATCAACGGATAATGAACCACGATCTGATACCAGAATGATAGGAACATTTCTCTTCTATATTACTTTCACCATAAATTAAATACAAAACAGAGGTTTCCTCCTAAAAAACAGATGACCAGAGGTAGGTAGCTCTCTGATGATGTTTGGAAGAATCCTATGACACTCACAACAAAAGAAAACAATTGCAGAAAAATATAAAGATAGCCCTTGGCATATTCTAGGCTGCTAGGTACCTCCTCTCCATTCCTACTGTGTTTTTCCCTAGTTTGCACTCTGCCTGTGACTCCCTATTTAACATCCATGGGCATAACCTTTTTTGCCCAGCTGGCCACTCTTTTTTGGACAGCTGTCCTCTGCTCCCTTATACTGCTTGTACTTTCTGCTTTCTCATTTTGTACGTCCACATTTTGTACGTCCTTTTTTTCTGCTCCCTCATATTGCACGTCCCCCACTACTGCTTCTGATGCCAGGCCCTTTGTCTTTCCTCCAGTGAGATTTTTACAATTCTTCCTTTTATAAACATACCTAATGGGAGGTCTAACAATATGTGGCTTGCTAGCATGATATACATGTGATAGCATGGCAAATATTCCTTAGTAAGTGATACCTCTGATTTTAGTTATGGCCTGTAGGTTAGAATTAAAGAGTACTAGTAGTAGTATTGATGCATTCTGAAATCAGTTTTGATTGTCTTTTTTACTGGTTTTAAACTTCAGCTAAAGGGTAATTTCCCATGTGTTACATTATTAATCCTCAGTTGGAATTTTTTCTACTTGCATTGCATCAATTAATTCATTATCTTATACTCTTGGTAGCAGCCTCCTGGATCTCCAAAGCTACGAAGTGAAAAATTGAATACAAAGCCGCCACTTCCAAATAATATGTCACAGTTCCGCAAAGGGGCTTATCATGAGTCATTGGACTTCGTGCAGACATTATGTGAGACATCATTTGGGTTAGTGGATGTATTTCCAATTGAAGATCGCAAAAGTGCACTTTGTGAGGTTATTTCTTTTAAACTTTTCTTTGATGCATTGTTTGTTTTATTATAATTAGAGATGGAAATATGTATGTATTCTATATACATACTTAAACGTTTTCCATTCTAACGTTTTTGACACATTTTTCTGTTTTATTCCTGTGCTCCTAGTCACTTGCGGAGATCAATTTACATGTGGCTGAGGCTCAAAATACTGGAGGTACTTGTCAATATTGTCTATGTTATTTGAGTGATGCCCATTTAGGGCACAACACAGCCAAATTTACTATTTTTCGTGTGTTTCAACTGAGTTAGTGAAATGTTATTTCTAGAGTGGTCTTGAAATTTTCAGTGGCATTAATACCTTCCATGGTGCAGTGTGAGAGACTTTATGTGTGATTTGGAAAAATAACTATAAAAATTGTTTGGTTTCAAGAAGCAGAAGAATTTGGAAAGAATGGTGGAAATTTTGTTAAACATGTAGAATTAATTCTTCACTTCTCTAGGAATCAATGCTTATTATCTACCCTTTTAGTGTTTCTTAAGGGTCCAGTTTAAGAGATACTGCTGAATTTTTTTTGGCTGTTAATAGTTCTTTTGGAGCTGTTTAGCAATTTTAAAAACAGGTCCATAACTAAGTTAAAATTTGTTTCATAACTCTATATATTTGAATTGGTTTCAAATAATTCTTAGTTTATCTAAAATTTGGTTTTTAACTATTTTGATGTCAAATATTCTCTGTGTCCTTGTTGAATTTTTTTTTTTTGAAATTTTAAATGAAGTAGTCAGAGAGGGTGTGAGAAATAAGGAAACTTTTTACTCAAATAAAAGCTTGTCAGGTTAAAGACAATTTTGTTTAGAATTTCTTTTGGACCATTTTGACTTATAATCTGATAAAATAAGAATTACTTTTTCAAAATTTGAGTGATTACCCAAAGCAAAAGATTTGATAGCCAACTCCACTGTACCTAGTTATCCAGTTTTCAGAGCATGGCAAACACCCCGTTAGGCCTTTACTGCAAAAAGATCAGTTTTAAGTGTGCCTGCATTTTCTGTTGCTTAGAATTTCGTTTATCTCCTTGCTCTGAAATGAGTCTTGCTTGTGATATATTCCCAGGAGTTTGTTTTCCCTTGGGAAAGGGCATGTACCGTGTACTTCATATACCCGAAGATGAAGCGGTTCTCTTGAATTCTAGGGAGAAGGCACCTTACCTGATCTGCGTTGAAGTTTTGAAATGTGAACTGCCAAGGTATAACTTGGATATTAATTTTCATGCTTGGTAGAAGTGGTGCAGTTAGTAAAGTGAGAAGTGTATTTCTGACATATTCCCCTCCCTGCTATATATTTGTCATAGCAATTCCAAGGAGACATCCAGTTCTCAGAAGCTTTCTAAAGGAGGAATTCCTCTGGCAAATGGAGATGCTCTCTTGCAAAAACCACCCCCTTGGGCTTATCCATTATGGACTGCACAAGAGGTGTATCGTAATAGCAATGATAGGATGTCTAGATCGACAGCTGAAGCGATTGACCAGGCAATGGCCCACGTTTCTGAGGCGAAAGTCAAATTTGTTAATCTTAATCTTTCTGTGGAAACACGAGTACACAGTCAGCCAGAGAAGACTGAAGTGGCTGATCTATGTAGTGGCAATTGGCATTATGCTTCAATTTCTAGAGAGGGTGTAAGAGAAGCATCAAGAGCAGGACATGACAGTGATTTGGAGTGGGTGCGAATAGTGTTGACAGCTGATCCTGGGGTTAGAATGGAAGATATTGAGGATCAAGCACCACCACGGCGGAGGGAACATCGCCGTGTTCCAAGTATGGTGGCGATAGAGGAAGTGAAGGTTAGCCTTTTAGTGCTATGGACACTGTTATTCACATTAATTTCCTCTCTGCAAGTAGAACTTTTTATTTTTTTCCTTCTTCATCTCTTCTTTTTTTTGTTTGGGTTCTCATTTGCTGTTAGACTTGTAAGGGAAGGTCAGCCAAGTTTCTTTTACAGATTAGTTCTCATATATCATTGGATCTGGGTCCGTTAAAGTGTAACGTCCATTCACAACCTTTGACAAAAGAAATTAATGGTGTTTTACTCTTATCAACCATTAGGTTATTAAGGGATGATTTTCAAAGGCTACCATGGTTCACCCTGGGCTTTAGAGGACTCAAATTATTATTATTATTATTATTTGTATTTCTTTCATATATCACTTTTTTCAGTTCATGCTGACTCTTGTTCCAGTTTTCCCTATAAGTATTCCAGCAGATTACAATCTGAATTTTGTTCTCAACCTTTCAATTTTTGGTAGGCTGCAGCAGCAAAGGGGGAAGCACCTCTTGGACTTCCTTTGAAAGGTGCTGGTCAAGAAGATTCATCAGATGCTCAACCAAGGGTAAGACATAATTGTCAGGGTTCTTTATGTTAATTAGGAATGTGGAATTGTTATGTTTATGTCTGACATGATTCCTCTTTACAGGCTAATGGAAGTACTCCCAAAGCTAGTGATGCCTTGTCTGGTGAACTTTGGGAGGCTAAGAAAGAGAGAATACGGAGGGCTTCAATATATGGGAATTTATCGGGTTGGGACTTGCGGTCTGTAAGTACATTTTTCTTATAGAAAGAATTTGCTCCATATGTACTTAGTGATTTTGCAAAGTCCTTAAGTAATATAAATAAAAAATAGCAATATTTATGTATAACTAAAGCATGTTCTATATGCTTAATAGAAAAAAGAAGTGCACCCAAGGTTCTATTGACTACTTTACCACATAAACTAGAGTCTCATCTAATTCAATCTCACATTTTAAAGCTGTTTCCTTATTTTTTATTTGAAATATTGACAAACTCTAATTGAAGTATAAGTTTGACACAACTGAGGACAAGCTTTCACTTTGGAAGATATATCACAGATTTTCGCATTAAAGAATCTTGTTATGAAAATGGACCAGCCATGAAAATGTTGTCTATGTATTTTTATTAAAGAAATATTTAATTCTTTGATTGCTGGTAGGGATTATCAAGGTAGATCCATATTGTTCATATCTGGACAGTATTCACATAATTTGACAGGATCAGGAATGAAAACATAATTTATAGCAAACAAGAATCCAAATTTTCTGATGTGTTAAAATCTCAATTACCATGTCTTGATTTTATCTCTATGGTTATGTAAAGTATGATTGGTTTTGTTGTTGAGTATTTTTTTCTCCAAATTGCGTGGTTTATATTGCCAAGGTTTTTTTAGCATAATGGCACAATTTCCCTTTTTTCGCATAGGTTATTGTAAAGAGTGGCGATGATTGCAGGCAGGAGCATCTGGCCGTTCAACTCATTTCTCACTTCTATGGTAGTTGGACTTTCTGACAATTTCCTTTTCCTCTTTATATTAAGAACTTAACAAGTTTAATTCCTGTTAATGTCGAATATATTGTCTATGCTTTTTTGTTCTCATTTCTTTTTAGTTTTTACTCTTTTGGTAACTACTCTTCGAATATATTTATGATTAAGGTAAAAAAAGAAGTATCTTTGGAGGGGTGAATTCTATGTTATTTGCCCATATTGCAAAAAGTGAAAGGTAAAATTAAAACTGAATTTTCTTTTTAATGTTGATTGGTTTAGAATTTGCCTATGCATGCATAGATTGAGCAGGATCTCAGTGACAGCAAGTGTTTTTTGTAAAACTAAGAACAAAGAAGGTTTAAATTGTGGTTCATGTGCTTATACTACCCTAGCTACTGAACCAATGTGCATTTAGTATTCACCTTTAATTCCCCCCTGCATAGCATGAACTGGATCTCAGGAAGTACTAAGGGAAGAGAAAGGAAAGGTGCCTAAACAACAAATGCTTGTTTCAAGCTATTCATCCATTTCCTTTTCTTTGCACTTGCCTTTCTGGATCCAAATGAAGCCATTTTTTTATGTAAGCTGCTTATGGGGTTTCACTCTAACTGTTCTGAAAATATCATTAACACTTCATTTTATTATATTTGAAGGGAACAAACAGGTCAATGGCCCTTAAATCATGTAATGTCCTCTTTGTCTAAGTGTAAATGTGTGGTTATTTGATCTCAGTTTTAGTTCCATTATTGTTGTGTACTTGAACTCATACTAAAGATACCTGATTGCGGGTTTTTAATGTGATTGATGTAAAATAAAGTGCCTGTTTTATAAGACATGTGTAGACTTTATTATATCATGTTCTGATGCCAGATTATTCCAGGCTGCAGACTCATGTCTGTTTGTGTTTCAGAAAACTTGTTTCTTAAATCATAAGATTTTGATGCCAGATATATTTCAAGAAGCTGGTTTACCTCTCTGGTTGCGCCCTTATGAAGTTTTATGTACCTCTTCATATACAGCTCTTATTGAAACAATTCCAGATACGGTAATTCTGAAATCATGCTTTTCAAACATATTGAAAATTGAAACTTCTAAATTGTCTTCTTTAATGAAAATTTCTGTGGTTTCTAGGCTTCTTTACATTCTATCAAAAGTAGATATTCCAACATCTCAAGTTTACGCGAATTCTTCATTTCCAAATATCAAGAAAATTCTCCAAGTTTCAAACTTGCCCAGGTAATTTAGAGATGTAACTGAGTTTATGTAGACTTAAACTTTTGATCTTATGATTTGCAATGAATTCTTGATTGAGAATATAGAAATAAGATAGAATCTATAGAATGTAAATTTAATAAAAAATGCACAAATTTGAATTTAGAGGTAAAACTTGGAGATCATTTTATAAAATAAGTTATAAGGTTTAAATATATTATACAAAATGACAGAGAAGTAAAGGAGGATGTAAACCATAAAATTCAAAACGGGTGGATGAAATGGAGAAATATTTCGGCGGTCATTTGTGATAGAAAAGTGTTATTCAAAATTAAGAAAATTTTTACCATACAACTATAAGACTTGTAATATTGTATGGTGTTAAATGTTGAGGGTTAAAAAACATGAGTATAAACTCAATGTCGCAGAAATAAGAATGTTACGTTGGATGTGTGAAAACACTATATAAGATATGATTAAAAATGAATTTATTAAATAGAAAATTGGAATAGCACCTATTGTGGACAAAATGATAGAATTTTGCCTCGAGTGGTTTGGTCATATATGGAGGAGACCTGAAAGCCCTGGTAAGAATAATAGATCGGATGGAGATCAGCACGATAGTTAGAGATAAAGGAAAATTAAAGAAAACAATAAGGTGAAACCATCAAGAAAGATTTTAGCAATTAATAATCTCTCTATTGACTTTATTTACAATAGGACTCTTTGACATCGTTTGATCCATATAACCGACCCCACTTATTAAAAAAATATTTGGTTGTTGTTGAATATCTCCCCTTTTCTTTTCTCATTTGGCAAAATTGTTTAATTTCATGTTTTCTTAAATAGAAAGCTAATACATTTCTGTGTGATTGTATGGAATACCTATCTTTTATGCTCTGGTTATGTTTCCCGTGTATAATAGGCTTGTTTTCGTCAGCCACTTATTCCCCTTCTTGTGTTGGCCAATTGGGTTTGAGGGGTTTGCTTGGCATGAGTGTTTTCAGTCAAGTGGACTTGAAAAATTGGCTTAGCACAAGTGTTGTTCTTGTTTAATTAAGTGTAAATAGTAGGCTAAGATGTATATTCTTCAATCCCACATACCTTAAATACAGCATAAGTCTATCCGCCTTACCCTTTCTAAAGTATTCTCTCTTCTTCCTTAGTTTCTATATGGTATTAGAGCAACAACAACAACAACTACTACTAAACATTTTTTCACTAGGTGGGGTCGGTTACATAGATCAAACGGCTCTACAGTGGCCTATCATGAATGAGATTAATAGATAGGTTATTAACTATTAAATCATTCTTAATAATTTCACCTATTGTTTTCTTTGACTTCTCTCTACCTCTAACTATCGGACTATTTTTTATCTGATCTACTCTTCTCGCTAGAACTTCTGCAAGTCTTCTCCACACATGACCAAACTACCTTAAGCGAGATTTCACCGTTTTCTCCACAATAGGTGCTACCTTAACCTTCTCTCTAATACACTCATTTTTAATCATATGTCTTTTGGTGTGTTCACCCATCTAGCGCAACATTTTCATCTCTACAACATTGAATTTATTTTCATGTTGTCTTTTGATCGTCTAACATTTAGTACCATACAATATAGTAGGTCTTATGATTGTACGGTAGAATTTTTCTTTAACTTTGAGCGACACATTTTTATCACAAATGACACTCGAAGCCTTCCTCTATTTCATCCATCCTGCTTGAATCCTATGGTTTACGTCCTCTTTTACTTCGCCGTCATTTTGTACAATGGATCAAAAATATTTATAACTTGTAATTTGTTTTAATATATACTCTAAGTTTTATATCTAAATTCATATTTGTTCGTCTTTTACTAAAAATCCATATGATATTAGAGCATTTAGTTAAAATGGTCATTGACATGGTCTCAAAGCATAAAAGATACCCTGTGCTCAACCAAACTAGTAGTGGTAGACCTAGGTTTTGACTCTGGGCCATTAGGCCAATAAAGCTATGTACTATGTTAAAGAACTGAATGAATTGGCTGGTGAAATTTAAATTAATTAGGGATAGTTTTCTCTTATCCCCCCTCTGCCCCCCCCCCCAAAAAAAACCACTTCTTGGGAATTGGGATGTAGTATAGTTTATTTGTTTTCTTTGGGTACTGATTTAAACTTGCTACGTGCGATGTACTCTGGCTGCTCCTTATTTTATCCTCCTCACCTTCCTTTCTTCTGGCATAATTTTTAAGTGCTGTTTCTTGCAGGTTTTTAATAAAGGAATTACTTCTTTTGTGTCTTGTGTTTCTTTTGAATGGTATCATCATTTTACTAATTGTATTTGCTTGTGTGATTAAAAAAACCTTGATCTTATTTTAAATTGGAGAAGATATAATTTGTTTTAATTTGATAATTGTCTACTTTCTTTTGTTTCAGAGGAACTTTGTTGAGAGTATGGCTGGATATTCCCTGGTGTGCTACCTTCTGCAGGTGTGAAACCTCTTATTTTAAGCACATACATGCATTTCCAATATCTGATGCATTCCTTGCTCAAATGGCTATTTGAATCACAACTTTTTTCTTTTTATTGTCATTCAATGGTTTGTGTTCTACCCACTTCTCATTGTTGTTTTCTTGTTGTACAGGTGAAGGATAGACATAATGGGAACCTCTTGATGGATGAAGAAGGACATATTATACATATTGATTTTGGCTTTATGCTTTCGAATTCCCCTGGTGGTGTTAACTTTGAAAGTGCACCTTTCAAATTAACCAGAGAGCTTCTTGAGGTAAAACTGAAACTGTTAGCTGTTTATTGTACTCCGTATTTTTGAGGGTCCATTTGATCATATATTAACTTTCCTCCATACAATGATCCTTATAATGTGATTGTGCTAGGTCATGGATTCTGATGCTGAGGGTGTTCCGAGCGAGTTCTTTGATTATTTCAAGGTGTTAATGAGACTCTCTCCCTTTGTTTGATCTTCCCCTATACAATGCACCTGCAGATGGCCTTTGCTATTATTAATACTAAACTTGTTCTGTTGCTTTGACCCTTGTATTTCAGGTTTTATGCATTCAAGGATTCCTTACTTGTCGCAAACATGCTGAACGCATTATTCTTCTTGTTGAGATGTTGCAGGTAACATGGATGTTAGCTTCCTGTGGTCCCAATGTCATTTAATATGTATTCTACCTTTGGTAACTGTCTGTTGTGATATACGATTCCAAATTGTCCCAAGTAGATGGTGGGGCTCTGTTTTTTTCAGCCCAAACCTGGTTCAAGCTACCTCCTTATTTCTATATGCTGACAACCATTTGTCGTTAGCTGCCATTGCAATTTTAAATCAGTTATATGATCAGAGACTCATCCAGCTTATAGCCTATTTAGTTGCAGAAAAAATTTCTTTCTCAAACAAATTTGCAAGCTGTTTACCAACAGAATAAGTTCTCAGTTATACAAAATCCTCACCAAAACCTGTAAAATTGTTGAAACATAAAGCAAAGAATTTCTTGATATGATTGTCTTGCTCAAGCAAAAATCTTAACATCAAAGAAATACCTGCCCTTCTCCTCTTACACCTTAAATATATATAATGTGATCATGAGCAAAATAATTGCTTGTATATTATTGAAACAGAACCGGGACATATATACATCAAGGGAGGAGCTATAATTACGGAGATAAACAGGAAAGAAAATAAAAAGTCCTAACAGACCCTAGAATCAAGATAATCCCCCCTCAGAATCAATAAAGATATATATAAAATCATATCCCGATAATTATGCTATCAAAGATAATCTTGATCATATTCTCCCTCGAGTTGAATTATAGATATCTATTATATCCAATTTGCTAACACATTTTTCAAAAATTGTCTTTGAAGTCCTTTTGTGAACATATAAGTAGTTTGCCTCTTGATACATAAGTTAGGCATATAATTTTATTTTTTACGTTTTTTGTGATAAAATGTTGGTTAACCTCAACATATTTAGTTCTATCATGATGAGCTTTTAGCAGTCTTGTTGTCATAGTAGTGCTTTATTGGTGATTTCAAGATAATCTATAACTCTGTTAATGCTCTTTTTAACTAAAGTCCTTTCACAGATACTTTTTGTCACAACTCTGAATTTGGCTTCTGCACTACTTTTAGTTACTGCCTTTTGCTTCTTACTCTGCTATGTGATCAAATTTTTCCATACAAAAGTGCAATATCCAGTGGTTGATTTTTTGTCTTTCATTGAACTTGCTTAATTAGCATCCGTATAAATCTCTATGGTCCTTTGATATCTCTTTTTGAACAATAACTCCTTTCCTAGAGTTTTCTTCAAATATCTTAGAATCTTATAAATAACTTCAAGATGTCTTTTCTTTGGAGAATGCATATAACGACTCATCACACTTATTGTAAACGTAATATCCGATCTAGTATGAGATAAATAGATAAACTTTTCAATAAGCTTTTGATATTTTTTGCGCTCAATCAATTTGCCATCATCTTCAAACTTAGCATTCTCTATGTGTGTAACACTTGATTTGCATCCAAGGATACTAATCTCCTTCAAGAGGTCAAGAGCATACTTCCTTTATGAAATGCATATCCATCTGGTCACTTTCATTCACAAAAAATACTTCATTTCTCCTATGTCTTTGAGTTCGAATTCTTTTGTGAGGCTGATTTGAGTTTTTTCATTTTTACTATATCATAATTCATATAAACAATCAAAATAGTTTTCTTAACTTCTTTAATTCTGAGAAACATCGTATGATTTGATTGAGTTTATATATACCCTTCAAATTTAAGAACTTTAGTAAACTTTTCAAACCAAGTATGTGGAGATTGCTTTAAACCATTGAAAGATTTCTTTAGCTTGCAACCTCTATTTTCTCCCCCTTGCTTGTCAAAGTTTGGATGGAGTTCCATATATATACTTCTTTCAAATTCTCCATTTAAAAAGGCATTCTTGATGTTAAATTGTTGAAGGGATCAATCTAAGTTGGCTGCTATTGATAGGACTCTTGTGGTATTCAACTTTGCTACAGGTGCAAATGTCTCCTTGTAATCCAACTTATAGGTTTGGGTGAAACCCTTTGCTACAAGACGAGTTTTATACCTCTCAATTGAGCCATTTGTATTGTACTTCACTGTGAAAACCTATTTACACTCTACGGGCTTCTTTCCTTCTGAAAGATCAACTTTCTCTTATATTTCATTCTTTTCAAGTGCTTCCATCTCTTCCAAAACTGCTTCTCTCAACTTTGGTACTTCAAGAGTTTTTTGAATATCATTATGAATTCTAATTCTATCTAGGTTAGTGATAAAGAAATAATATTGAGAAAATAAAGCATCATAAGACAAATCTCTCAATCGAATTTATAGTACATGCTCTTATTTTCTTCCTTAAGACAATAAAAAGATCTAAAATCTACTCTTGTTCTTTTTCACCAGCACCTTGTTCTTACTCTCCAAGATCTTCTACTAGTTCAGTGTTTGGTACTGTCTCAGGTACAGGAAGTGTATTACCCAATCTCTTCTTCTGAGAGTAGACGTTTAACTCTTTATTTTGTGTAGTCAAATGCGTATCTACACCTACATCATAATTCACCTTTGTTCGTGGCATAAAAGAAATGCTTTCTAGTACACAAGGGCTTTTTTCTGAAATGGTCTTAAGAATAGGTTTAGAAATATAACAAGGTTCCAAAGGTTGTTCAGAAGTAGAACAAGGTTCCAAAGGCTGTTCAGAAATAGAGCAAGGTTCCAAAGGCTGACATTCACACTCAAACCCACTCTAATTCTACCCTTGAATCGAAGACTTAGGGAAGAAGGGTTACTTTTCAAAAAAAGTGACATCGTAGCCAACAAGGAATTTCCTAGTCTGAAGATCATAATATTTATATTCTTTTTGGGTAATAAAATAACCAAGGAGTAGACATTTGACAGCTTGAAGATTAAGTTTGTTGTGTTGGTGATTGTGAACAAATGTTGAGCACCCAAAAACTTTTAAAGGAAGGTTAGTTTCAAGATGAGATATATTATGAGTTTCTTTTAGTTTTTTAAGAGGAAATTTAAAATAAAGAATATGGTTGGGCATTCTATTGAAGAGGAAGATAGCAATGAGAATGGCATAACTCCGATATATTTTGGTACTTATGAGTAAACATTAAAGCCTTAGCAACCTCAAGGAGGTATTTATTTTTTCTTTCAGTAATGCCATTTTGTTAATGACTATTAACACATGTACTTTTATGAACAATGCTATGCTCTTGTAAAAAACTATGGAAATGTTTATTGAAATATTCAGTGCCATTATTAGTATGGAGAATTCAACTATTAGTTTGGAATTGAGTTTTGATCATATTATAGAAACTAATAAATATGGAAGAAACTTTGGATTTTTCTTTCAACAGACACACCCAACCTAAACGAGCATGGTCAACCATTTTGAGTTAGTGGATTTACAATATGAGATGGATCCCAAAAATTATTATGCACAATAGAGAAAGGTTTGGTGTATTTATATTTATATTTTTTGAATGAAGTTCTTTTATGTTTAGTAAACTCACAGGCATCGCATTGAATATGATAATTTTTATTCATGTAAAACTTAAGAAACACCTGAGACAAATATTGAAAGTTTGAATGTCCTAATCTTTTATGCCATAATAAAAGTTCATCATTTTTAAAAATAAATATATTATTACACAAGTTTTGAAAATTAAAATTATTCTCTTTATCTTCATCGAATTAGTACACCCTTTTGGACTCTTTAGAACTGCTAATCACCTTTTCTGATAATAGGTCTTGTAAAATACAATGAGTGAGAAAAAAGTGAGTACTACAATTTGTTTGTCTAGTCAATTGACTAACTGAAAGTAAGTTACATGTTAAGTCAGGGACATGGAGAACATAATTTAAATTAATAGAGTTTGTGATTTTTGTATTCTTTTTTTCTTGCAATAACAGATAAGGTACCATTTGCAATCTTAACATTTTCATGGCTAGCACAAGGAGAATAAGTATTAAAGAGATGCGGATTATTTGTCATATGATTAGATGCACCTGAATCTGCTATCTATCTTCTTCTATCAGATGATGTGTGCAAAGCTCGAGTAAAATTATCTTTCACCAATGCACTTTTCCTTTATTGCTGTCCAAAATTTTGTATATTGTTCAACATCTCAAATAATGTTCTCAAAGAAATATTTTGGTCAATAGCATTCTGTTACTTGTTTTTCTCAAAATTTTCTAGACCAGTTTCATTTGAGACTTAGTAACTTTGTGCCTTCCCTTTCCGTGGCTTTCAATTTGGTGGTTTTTTGTGAATATTCCGACATGTTTCGTTGGCGTGACCATTTTTTTTACAGTGATCACACAACTTTCTTTGTCCTTTTTGATTTGACTCATTATTTCTTGACACCATTGTAAATTCTTTTGGCACAATAAATTGTCTGCAAAGTGTTTCTCACAATACTTCAAGTGTATTTTTTTATTATTTTGTCATTCATTCTTTAGAAACTATTTTTTAAAAATACACCAAACTGTCCTATTTTTTCTTTCTTCAGTGAACTTCTCTGGCTTTCTTTTCATGCTACTTCTTGCTGTCTGACTTGGTGTGTGTTTTCTCCTTTTTCCCTTGCCTATTTATAAGCAAAGATGAGCCGAAAACCTTGACAAAATTTAGGTGTAGTTGTTGAGCGTGTGGAAAAGAAACTTTCATTGCCTACCTTCTATACTTAATTTCTTTACATTTGCATGCTTCTCACCAATTTTGTCAAGGTGGTGGGCTCTCTATGTTGGAGGGACCCACCACTAACAAATTTCCCTTTATCGTCTAAATAGAAAGTTTCACCATTTCTGCAGGTAATTGAGAGAATTCAAACTTCTCATTTGGTAGAATCTTCGTTAACATTTTTGATCTATTTTTATCAGTATGGATCTTTTTAAGTTGTAGTAGTTTTTTCTCCAATACATCTCTAATTCAATGATATCTCACATCAATGTGCTTTGATTTTGAATGAAAAGAAGAATTTTTTCCAAAATAAATAGCACTCTTGTTATCACAAAACAGTTAGTATCTGTCTTGCTGAAAATCAAGTTCATTTAAAAATTTATTCATCCATAGCAATTCCTTGCACGCTTTTGTTACACGTTTCTATTACATACTTATAAAGTGGAGAGAAGCTATGCAAGATGAAGTGAAGTCCTTGCATGAGAATAAAAAGAATAAAACGTTTGAGTTGGTAAAGTTGCCAAAAGATAAAAGAGTTTTAAAAAATAAATGGGTGTTTAGGATCTGAGATTCAAAGTTAGACATTCATCCGTACATGCTGGGCTTAGTAGCGAGTCTTGACTTGGAGGTTGAACAAATGGATGTGAAAACTATTTTTTTTTATGGTGATTTGGAGGAAGAGATATACATCGAGCAGTTAGAGGGTTTCAAGCAGAAAGAAAAAGAGGATTATGTTTGCAGTTAAAAAAAGTTTTTTACGGCTTGAAACAGGCACCGAGACAATAGTATAAGAAGTTTGAGTCTATTATAGAGGAGTAAGACTACAAAAAGACTATTTCAGACCATTGTGTTTTTGTGTAGAAATTCTTTGATGATGATTTTATTATTCTTTTGTTCTATGTGGATAATATGTTGATGGTGGGCAGGAATGTTTTCAGAATCAATTGTTTGAAATACAATTGAGTAAGTTTTTTGCCATAAAAGATTTGAGGCCAACAAAGCAGATTCTTGGCATAAAGATTACTAGAGATAGAGGTGCCAAGAAATTATGATTGTCACAAAAGAAGTATATTGAGAATGTACTTCAAAGATTTAATATGGACAAGACTAAAGCGGTTATTTGTCCTCCTACTAATCACTTTAGACTACGTTCTAAACAGAGTTCCTCTATATATAAGGAGAAGAAAGAAATGGACAAGGTTTCATATGCTTCAGTAGTTGAGAGTTTGATATATGTTATTGTATGTATACGGTTAGATATTGTTCAGTCGGTAGGAGTAGTGAGTCGGTTCCTTTCTAATTCTGGTAAGAAACATTGGGCTGCAGTAAGATGGATTTTCAAATATTTTCATGGTACTTTCAAAATATGCTTATGTTTTGGAGATATTAAACCTGTGTTAATTGCCTATACAGATGCAGATATGATTGGCAACGTGCACTTAAAAAAGTCTAATTTAGGTTATCTGATTATATTTGCAGAGGAATTTGTGTCGTGGCAATCGAAATTATAAAAATGTATTGCTTTTTCAACTATAGAGGCAGAGTTTATTGCAGCAACAGAAATGTGTAAGGAATTGCTATGGATGAAGAAATTTTTAAATGAATTTGATTTTCAGTAGGACTGATATCAACCATGTTGTGATAGTCAGAGTGTTATTTACCTTGAGAAGAATTTCTCTTTTCATTTAAGATCTAATCATATTGATGTGAGATATTATTGGATTAAGAATGTATTGGAGAAGAAGTTACTATAGTTTGAAAAGATCCATACTGATGAAAATAAAACAGACATGTTAACGAAGATTCTACCAAACGAAAAGTTTGAGTTTTGTCAATTAGCTGCAGGAATAATGGAACCCTCTATGTAGTTGATAGGAAAAAAATTTTTAGTGGTGGGTCCCTCCGACATAGAGGATCCACTACCTTGACAAAATTGGTGAGAAGCATGCAAATGTGAAGAAATTAGGCACAAAAGGTAGGAACTGAAATTTTCTTTTCCACACGCTCAACAACTGCACCTAAATTTGGTCAAGGTTTTTGGCTCGTCTTTAATTATAAATAGCAAAGGAAGAAGGAGGAAAACACACCAAGTTAGGCAGCAAGAAACAGTCTGAAGAAAAAGCTAGAGAAGTTCTCTGAAGAGAGAAAAAATAAGGGAGAATTTAGTATATTTTTAACAAATAGTTCCTAAAAATTGAGTGAGAAAATACTTTTGGAGTATTGTAGGAAATACTTTGTGTGCCACTATTTTAGTTAGATCTCAATTGTAATATTTAGATTTATTCTACAAAACACTATCTTTATACCTACTATTTTTATAGTGGAAGAATTAGTCGGATTTAGTCTCATAAACGTAACTCAAAAATCAAGGGTAAACCACGTCAAATTTTCTGGTATCATTTTTGTTGATTATTCCGCATTTATTTTTATTGGTAATACTCGCTGCGCCCTACAAGTGATATCAGAATAAGATTTATCCACCCAGTATTTTGTAACATCATGATCCCTTTGCTTCATCTGCCCCAGTCTTATTTTAATCTCATAGAGGCGTGAAGGATTCTCTCCGTCAGAATATGATTCTTTCATACCTTCTTAGATTTCTCGAACTGTTGGCAGGAACATAAAGGTTCTTTTGATTGATGGAATCATGACATTGATAAGACATGAAGAAACTATCGAACTATCGAATTATTCATCTCCCACTATTGTAAAGCTTGTAAATAACAAATTACTTGTTTTTCTTGAATTTTTCTGAACCAGCTTCATTTGAGACTTAATAACTTTGTGCCTTCCCTTTCTGTGGCTTCCAATCTTCTGTTTTTTGTGAATATCCCAACATGTTTTGTTGGCGTAATCATTTTTCTTACAATGATCACACCACTTCTTTTGTCCTTTTTGACTTGACTCATTTCTTCATGACACTATAGTAAATTCTTTTGGCATAGAGGTAAAGGCCGAAACAGGTTCTTCTTTTAACATAACTTTTCTTCTTGTTGCATCTCTGTTAATCTCAGAAAAAACTTTCGTAGTTGTGGGTAAGGGAACTCAACTTAAAATCTTACTTTTGACATCATCAAAACTTTTGATCAATCTTGCCAAAAATTCAAAAACTCCTTTTTAATTTTCTAGTTATACATCACAGTATCCTCCTTGTACTTCCACTCTTTTTTAGTGAATAAGTCAAATTCCTGCCATAATGTTACTATATCAACATAGTATTTTGTAACATCATGATCCCTTTGCTTCATTTGCCCTAGCCGTATTTTAATCTTATAGAGGCGTGAAGGATTCTCTTTGTCGAAATATGATTCCTTTATACCTTTTCAGATTTCTCAAAGTGTTGGCAGGAACATGAAGGTTCTCTTGATTGATAGAATCATGGCATTGATAAGATATGAAAAAACCATAGAATTATCCATCTTCCACTATTGTAAAGCTTGTAAATTTATTAGGTCTGGGACTGTTGCATTACCAATAAAGATGCCTAGTTTTCCGCGACCTCCGATGGTCAATTTTATGGCTTGTGTCCATTCTCGATAATTGGCACCATTAAACTTTTTGGTAACAATGACCATTGAGGATCCTTTGAGACCATAAATCACCGAAGATTGATTTCCGATCTGGGTCGAATTCATTGTGGAGGAGTCCTCAAGATCCGAACTTAGTTCATCTCTTTTTGGGTTAAACTCTAACGTGGTTTTGGCGGCCTGCTTTGATACCATGCAATCATGAGCAAAATAATTGCTTGTATATTATTAAAATAGAACTGATATATATATATATATATATATATATATATATATATATATATATATATATATATATATATATATATATATATATATATATATATATATATATATATATATATATATATATATATATAAAGGAAGGAGCTATAATTATGGAAATAAACAAGAAAGAAAATAAAAAAATCGTAACAGACCTGATAATTCCTCCTCAGAATTAGTAAAGATATATACAAAATTGTATCTCAATAATTATGCCGTCAAAGATAATCTTGATCACATAACTTCCATATTGCCTCACCCTTGGCTGATGTTACCTGACATCTTTTTTATCAGAGGAGATGGAAAGAGAATGGGGTTTCCATTTTTCCCTTGAATTTTATATGATGCTTGATTGCTACCTTGCAGGCTGCATCATCTAGCAAGGGTCAAATCTCACATATTCTAAGTTACCCTTGATAGTCTTGACTCTCAAAAACTGTATACTTACCTGTCTCTTTCACTGTGTTTATGCATGTGTGGGGCCATGAGAGGAGCAAATCAGGAAATACTCTCCTACTTATGCTGTGTTTTCCCTGAACTATTGTTTTCTAATTTTGGGATCAGGACTCAGGTTTTCCCTGCTTTAAAGGTGGCTTACGGACAATACAGAACCTTCGAAAGCGATTTCATCTCAGTTTAACAGAAGAGGTCTCAATATTTATATTATCTTTCTAATTGCAAAATGTTTTGATTGTGATTGTTACATTATGAATTTTTTTTTTTCTGGCAGCAATGTGTCTCTTTGGTTCTTTCGCTTATTAGCAGCAGCCTGGATGCATGGCGGACAAGGCAGTATGATTATTATCAGAGGGTTTTGAATGGAATTTTGTGAAATGATATGGCAGTGGTGATCACTTCCTTACAACATTTTGACCAAGTATGCACAGTGAATGCGCATCAACTAGTATTGCATTTATAAGTCACTAGAGGGTGGTTGGTTCACTGTGGAGCGGCTTTAGAGTTCTGTTGGAGTTCAGAATTAATAGGTGGCAGTTTGCAGCCTCTTTTCTCCTGTGTGATGAAGATTTTAATTGCTTTGACACAACACTCCAGCAGTCTGCAAGACAAAATTTACTCAAGCATGGTCTTTTAATTTTTTTTTTCCTGCTTGTTTCATGTGATGTGAAACTATGATGCTCGGAGAAGTTGCATTAGCCTCCTAAATACTGAGAGCTCAGTGTACATTGATTCAAGTGGAAGTACAGACCGGATATAAATTGGCTGTTGAGACAGGTGCTGGCCAAATTGTGATCGGTTCATCAACAATCTTGGGCTGGATAGAACAGTTGTGTACATTTGGATGTCCTGTCTGGGATAAATCATGGATAGACCTCCATTATTGGAGAGGTGCCTTGTTATTTCTTCCTAATCTCAGCTGTTCGATGGAGTCTGTCTTCCCAGAGTTTGGTTCTTCTATACTTACAATTGAAAGTTGTGAGCAAACTAACGATGTTTGATTATGTCATGTGTAATTGATCTTGTTTACTTTCGCGGTGAAATTTTTTCACCTTGAAATCAATCATTAAAGGGATTGGTGACATTGTGTCTGGATCCCAGTTTACTACTAGAAGTTCAAAATTTAAAACTTATGAGAAACCCACCTTTATTTGAATCCAAAGCAAAATTTCAAAAAAAATTAAAATTAAAATTAATAAGCAACGTACACTTCTTTAAGTATAATCTAAATGCCCAAAATAATCAAATTTGTGAACATTTTAAATTTAAAATCTACCTGCTTTTCTTTGGATGTAAAATTTTAAAATAATTTTATTTAAAAAATTGAAAATTTAGATACTAACTTAATATAATACAAGTTTTCAAAATAATCAAAATATAGTGTCAAATATATTCTCTATAAATATTCAATGTTTAAAATGTTTTATTTAAATTTTATATAAATTTATAAAATAATTAAAATTTAAATAGTGAAAGTTAAAAAATTTAAACTTAAAATACTATCAATTGTATTTGAATATTATCAAAATTTTAATAATAATCAAATTATAAATATTAAAAATTTAAAAGCTACGCATTTTTTTTGCTACTAAAAATTAAAAATTTGAAATTTATATATTTATATTTGTGTGTGTGTGTGTGTATATATATATATATATATATATATAATTTTTTTAAAAAATCAAATTTTAAAATGTTATTAATTTTTTATTACCAATATTTAAAATGTAAAAGCTACTTACTCTTTCTTAGTATCTAATATAAATTTCTAAAATAATTCTAATTTAAATAATATTTAAAATTTAAAATATGCAATTTTTTTATTAAAATGTTCAATTTTACAAAAAAATTTAAATGTTTAAAAAAAGTACGAAGAGAAAAAAGAGTAAATTATCAACCAAATTTAGAATGTAGTAACATAAAATAATTAATATTAACATGTAAATGAGAGAGAAAATGAGTTAATGAATTTTTTTTTAATTGAGTCAAAAAATAATTATGCACAAATTGTAAGAAGAAACTAAAAGAAATCAAAATGCATAAACTACGCGTGTGTCATCATTCAAGATATTATTTATAAATATCCATTAAAAAAAAAGAAAGAGATTTATAAGTATAAATTAGTGGGCTTTTCTGCCACGCGCACGTGGTAGAGCCCATGACACACTCTTCTCTTGGCCTCTTCCCTCGAAAAACCTTCCTATGGCTATATAAATAATAAAGCCCTCCCTTTTTGTCTTCTTATTCTTCAAATTTTAGGAAACTAGGTGTGTTGAGTCTCTTGCCTCATTCCCCGGTAAGCTTCTTCTTCAAGTTTCATTTGTCGAAGCCGATTTTTCTTCCATTGCTTCCATGTGCTAACCTAAAATTGCCATGCCCTGGTCTAATCACTGCAATAAAATTCAATTTTTTTTTCTTTTAGAACTTTCTTTTGGTGCAGAGCTTTGCCATTCCGTGTCTAATAATTTTCGCTGTAGGTTTCTATTCTGCCGATGTATTTTCGCCTCAAGAACGGAACGCCGCCCATTGATGGGTGCAATTTAAGCTTCATGAACCGGGGGAGGCTTTGGTGTTCGTGGAAAATCTTGTTTCGGCATTGGACTTGACAGTATACTGGGTTAGGGTTATTAGTGTAGATAATATTTTTGCTTTAGGATGCTGTTCAATTGACATTTTTAAATAATAATATTATTATTGGGGGTACGAGGTTTCGCCAGATAGACAAATTGTTTTTTTCATTGCTAGTGAGGAGGTTGTTTATAGGATAGTAGGGTGTAGAAGTTGTTAGTTTTTCAAGTTTCATATTGGATTTGCCGATGGGCAAAACAAAATTGATTCCGGGATTCCGGTTTCACCCAACTGACGTTGAGCTGGTTAAGTACTTTCTGAAGAGGAAGGTCCTGGGTAAAAAATTCTCTGTTGAAGTGATTGCTGAAGTCGATATATACAAGTACGCTCCATGGGATCTCCCAGGTTCGCAGACAAATTTGTCTTTAGTGGAGTATTTCGTCTGGGTTCTATTTTGTTTTTAGTATGTCCGCATTTTTTTTTAAATTTCTTTATAATGAGGTTTCCTTTCTTCTTTGTATTTCAGATAAATCTTTTCTGAGAACTGGGGATTTGGAATGGTACTTCTTTTGCCCAAGAGGAAAGAAATATGCCAGTGGAGCTAGAGTGAATCGGGCTACAGAAGTTGGGTACTGGAAAACTACCGGAAGGGATAGATCTATTCTTCACAATAATCATATTGTGGGGATGATAAAGACTCTAGTGTTTCACACAGGTCGACCGCCTAGAGGAGACCGAACTGATTGGGTTATGCATGAATTTAGACTTGAAGATAAGGATCTGACTGACAAAAACATCTCACAGGTAACCCGTGATTTTTTTTTCTTCCGATTTTTGTGGGATGGAATATTACCCAGCCTTGCTGCTTGATTCATATCTATTTTGAAATATATTTACAACTTTGATTGAGGAAATATTTGAATCCTATAGTTTTCAAGGGAAGCATAACTATATAGAACATTTTGTCGGGTTGTGCCTGTTAGTGCTCTTGTTTCACCTTACATTTTACTGCTTGCACCAAAAATGTGACCCTAAATTGTGTTCTCCTAAAGTAGGCTTAACTTTACCGTGCATTTGACTAATTTGGAAGACATTGTCGTTGTCAATATCGTGTATTGATTTTATCTCTAGTATTTTGCTGATTGTTATGCACGCGAATATGTTTTAATTAGTTCTTCTGCTCTATTTGTGTTGCAGGACTCCTATGTGCTCTGTAGGCTCTTCCAAAAGGATGGTCCTGGTCCTAGGAATGGTGCACAATATGGTAAACCATTTAATGAGGATGACTGGGATAATGATGAGGAAATTGATTGTGTAGAATCTGTTCCTTTTGCTGCTGTGTCTGCACAAGTTCCCATTCTGCCTGTAGCAAATTATAGTTCTGCTGCAACTAACATGCATTTCTCTCCAAGTGGATGCATTGGGTCGTCATCTATGTCATGTCTATCAGATGTGATACCTTCTCCTTGCCTGGTGCATCCTTCAGTTCCTAGTGATCAAGCAATTTCCAATGATGTTTCTCAAGCTCCAGTTGGTGATGATATTTTTTCTATGTTGGAATGTTTCACCGAAGATAACACGTTGGCTATTAATGGAGACAACAAATTTGAGGTGTGTAATTTATATCTTCTTGGTTGTGGATTCTTTTGCGATATCCATTCATGATTAATTTTCTTTGTGGCTTGTTTCAGATTTTCCCTATTTTCAGTCTCATTGTGGTAATTGTAAGCAGCATTGTCTTCTTGCCCATGGATTTTACCTTTAGGCATCTTATAATTTAAATGTTATTTTACTATTTGATTTTGTGTAGTGTGTTTGAATTAGTATTATATATTTATATTCATCCTAGTTTGTCTGTTGAAACATTCTTGCTGACCTTCTGCTTGGCATGCATCTTTGAAATGACTGTCACTAGAGAATCTATTGAATGCTGTTTCCCTTGTTTAGTTTTAAAGGCTTTCTTAAGTATTTACGCTTTAGTTTATGGAAGAAATATTCAAATAAGTGGAGCAGGATTTTGTAATGTTTTTCCCAACTTTTATTATTATTATTATTATTATTATTATTTAAATTGTTTTTTTTTTTTGAGGGCGAGGTTTGAGTTTTGATTATATTTTTTTCCTCTTGTAGCTTGCTCATTACTGATGTCTTTTGTTTCTTGTGGGTTCACAGACGGTTGATAATTCTGGTCAGCAAAAAGATGTTGAGGGCTTACCATGTTTGGTTGCCAGTGATATTTTTAAGGACCTGGGAGACCTCAACGACTTGGCTGGATTGGGTGAAGATGGGCATGATTTTTCCTGTGGTCAGAAGGCTGGATATACTACAAACCAAATGCTTCTTCCGGGTGATGTATCCCTGTGGGGGTCGCGTGACCCAGACTTCTTGGAGTTGCTTGACCTAGACTCTACTGAGCAACAAGAAAGTTGGGGTCGATCTGATTTAGATCGTGAGGGTTTGATTATTGAGAAAGGAGATACAGAAAAACGGGAGAACATATAGCTGCCAGTAGTGACGACCAGTGCGGATTATAAAAAGCTATAGATAGTCTTAGCTTTTTCCGTTATAAAGATTTACCATATTATTAAATGTTTATATTTGAACAGATTCATTTCTCGAATAAGTTAACATGATACTTACTGAGAAACATGTTGAAAGCTGGGTCTCGCTTGAATGTCAACTGATTTATTTTTTTTAATTGTAATATCAAAAATGTAAATAACGAGTTATAGTATTTGATTGTGACTATATTATGGCATTTTGACTATATTATGTTACTTCACCAATTTTGACTTGTGTAATTTTGGCATTCTTATTTTCGCTCCAACCAAAATTCTTAGACGTTAACCGTCGCAGTGGTTCTCTCTTAATTGTACTGAGATACGACACCTTATCGTCAGATTTGTTTCATCTAATAGCTTGTTTTGTTCAGCTGGAATAAAACTATCCATGCATTTGAAAGTCGCCAAATTCCCAGTCTGGTTTCGATTAACAATTCATGATTTGATTTACAGTACATGTGACTCGATGACAAGGAAAGCTTTGGTCGTATTAACTAGCGAGAAAGAATTCTTAACTGTACCCCCATGATGAGAAAATATAATGGAATCTTCCTGCCTTTAGACTATCAAACAATGGAAGACGAAAGAATCCCAAGAAATTTTGATATCATTTAGGCATGAAGGTGCTATGGAGTTATTTACGTTGTTCAGTTTGATATATCACAATCTCACCTAATTGCAGCGCTACACACAATAGAAAGGTACCATCTACCTTGATTCAATGGCACAAATTTCAGAGCCTCTTAAAAATGACCGGCGCCACCATATTTGGAATGCCTTGCTGAGATTTGGGCATTCAGTGCCATGCCTCGAGAAATACTGAAACCATTCCATAAACAACATGTACTGCTGCTCTAGAGGCAGAGTTAGAAGAGTCTGACCCACAGTCTCTTCCAAGGCCTTTATATCAAGCCCTTTCTTGCATCTCTGCAGCCAACCAAAGTCCAACAGCATAGGTCGAAACCACGCCTGGAGAAGCCCTGATGTAGCTTCCTTCCGGCACTGCAGTTTTCTGGTACCCATGGCAACAAATAGAGTAGCTGACACCCGACTGATTTCGTATCTGAGCATGGGAGATGCATTCTCATGCATTTTAACAAGTTGGTTCTGATCCGCCCAAATATTTACAAATTCCTCCCCCACTTGCCCATCAAGCATGATTTCCAATAACCAGTTGATGTTATCAACCTGTCTTGAGATGCGTTCAATCAGAGGCTTTCCTTTATCTTCCTTCACCTTTTCGGTAGAGATGGTGTCAGTTGCCTCCTCAAAGAGGCTGACAAGTGAAGCCACACAGGAGTGGCAAACAGAATATAGATCCTCCTTGCTGAGGTCAAGATGGCTCTTCTCATAGACTGAGCTTCTGCTAAGTAGACCTTTCACTAGTGACTTTAGTTCATTTCTTGCGTTGGCATCCACACAAGTGGTGATAGACCAAACTAGATGTCGGGCTAAATTTAGCTGGGCCTCTCCTGAATCATGCAAGTTCAGTCTTCCAAGGATGTCTATCGTCGTTGCATCATCAAACTTGAATCTCGTGAATAGGCTCCTCAATTTCTCTTCTTCCTCCTCAGTCCAAGGAACAGCCTCAAGATATTTTAAACAGGACACAACCCCTTTAGTGAACCTGATACCTGCCGACACCTAATAATATAACAGGACGACCTTGTCAGAGACTAAAGAGGCACCAGTATGCAAGCTCTTGAACGCCTTAGTCATTAGGAAGTGTAAAAGCAATTTGCAAGTATTATATGATTTTTTTTTTAATTCTATAATTTCCCTTTGACGCTAGACTAAATGTATTAATATTATGCTACTCTTTGAACCAATCATAGCCAAACAATTTATGCTCTCCTATGAAAAAATTCCCCTAACAAAGAGAATTTAAGCATCGGCAAAACGAGACAGAGCAAATCTAACATGCCCCAGGTAATTTGAAGCCTATCTTCCTTCCCCAATACATTTCAATATAAAGCGTATATAAAATGCAGATAATATGCCAATATCGGAGTTATATCATAGAGCCCCCAACAAAATAAGAACATGAATTACATTAGAGACAAAGGACGCACTCTGGTTAACATTTTAGTATGTCATCAATTAAAATATTGAGGGCAGATCCTCCAGTTTGGAACAACTTAATGTATGTATCTTAGAATAACAAGAATCTAGATTCCAACTCCTGGCTGGAGAGCGGAGATAGCTATTGAGAACACTAGAGTTTAACAAATTCACTTCCCACCAAATCTGTTCTTTTACAATCTTATTTCGATTTTCAGACCCACCAATATTGCACGGAAATGCGTATGATTTTACAAGGGACTAAGGCGTCATGCTGACCCACAAGCCAATTCAACAAAGGCAAGCATAGACAAAGCCATCGACAATATCAGAACAAAAATGCACTATATACAAATAGAAATAGACATTTCCGTATTTGAAAGCATTCTAATTTCAGTACCATATTTGTTATGAAATAGGACCGAAATAGTGATTTTATGTAAAACTATGAGAGCGAGTTAAAAAATGAGGTATAACTAAACTGAAATTCGATAAAAGAAAGCAACCCGAAGAGAGATGAGAAAATTTAAGGGAACCAAAAAAAAAAAAAAAAAAGTCTTGAGTGCAGCAAATGTACTAAGAACTAACCTCCAAAATGTCAATGGATCGATAAACGCCAATCTTCGTGAGCCGCATCGTAATATCATCTTCAAACATGAGCTCAGTGGCCTCTTTAAATATTCCCAAATTCTGCACCTCCGGGACCTCTATTCTACACATCTTTGGCCCAGGGGAAGCGCTAGATGACAATCCATTTTCGTAATCCGCTATTAATCCCGCAAACACTTCAGAGTTCGCGCTGAGAACCCCCGATTTCAGCTCCAAAATCATGCCCTCACCGTTCTTTCCTCTTAAATTCAACCTCACATCAAACGCATCCTTCATTCTGCAACTGGAACCGGAACTCTCTGGCGATCGCAGTTGGGGTGAATCAACCGTTGCAGAGTGATCGGCCCCAATATCTTGGATAGGTTCGAGGTTGGAATCGGAGTCAATGGGTGATACTCTGCCAGGGGACAAGATCCGGCGCGGGTCGATTCGACCCACTCTGCCTAACCCGGATTTGGCGCTCTGGGGTGAGCTTGGGATTGAGAAACTGGGTTTTGAGAGGGAGTCGGACTTGCTAGGATGCGCTTGGGAGTGAGGCATTAAAGGGTTCTCGGGACTGGAAGGCGGGACCGTAAACGAGCAACACCATGTTCGGCCCCGAGTCTGAGACTTCCGGCGAGACGAATGGCCCATGGAGTGAGTCACCCGCGAGTCACAGTCGGAGTCCTAGAGAGAGAGAGAGAGAGAGGAATGAAGTAAAAAGGGGAAGGGTGAACGTGGGAGTGAGAAATGAGAGCGATGATGGACGTTTATAGCAGCATGGGATGAGGATGTTGTTACTGTTTTCCTTGATGTAAAGAGGACTTATTTTTCTTCGGAAAGGCGCAAACTTTGGACTGTTTATGCTCTTTGTTCGTTTTGTTAGTTTAGTTTTGGGTGAAGAATGTGAGGAAAGTGCGTTCTAGTTGTCAAATTTTTAATTTATTGCGTTGATTTTATTTTAGGTAAAGAAAACAGGGAATGATGACTCTGTTTACTCCAACTGAAAGCAAGCAAGCAAGCAAGCAGCTATCATTTTTAACGGATCATTTTCAGCTTTTCCTTTGTGTGAAGGATGGATGGTATTAGTATCTCTGGAGTGAACATTATTTTTCTTCGTTTAGTTGATTACATAAAAGCCCATTTTCGGAGACTACGATGGGCTCCAATGTCGACGACAAATTTAAGGGCCGAATTTCATAGTTTGGGGTTACCTCGCTCTTAGCCTGGTCTTGGATACCATCAAATAGAAAGATCAAATGCATGTCATATAAATTTAGATTTAATTAATAACTACATAAATTAAATTTATTAAGTTAATCAGGTTTAAATAATGTGAAACTCTCATAGAGTCTTTTCCAAAATTTTTAATGAAGGATGAATAAATATATAAACATGTAAGAATACAATTTTATTAACAATTTTGTGTAATTCTATAATGATTTTGAATTCTGTCTTCTAAACAAAATATATTGGTGATGTCAGCTTATTCCTCGTCAAACCGACCAGAGTCACGTGCATGACTTTGATGCGCCGCATCTCAATCCACTTTATCTCCCGTCCACATCAGCATTCGGACCGCACCTGAAAGCCTTCGATCTCATCCGTACACGATAACCCCCACGGTCAACGATGTGTGACCAAATCGTCGAGAACCAAACACGTGTCTCCCCCTGGTTGCTACCGTACTCAGGATCAACACGTAAGTTTCTGCACAAGATTTTAGGCTTTTCCACTTAGAAACCATACAAAACACGTTGAACGACTTGGAGATTCTAAAATCATACGGCGTCATCGTCGGGCGCCACCTGTCCCATTACGTGCACCGCACCCTCTAGATTGCCTTGCCGCGTTGCTGGGCTGCGTGGGAGCCACCATACACCGCCATGCTCATCCTCTGCTATATATATAAGGCGCAGCGATCATTAGCAGCGTTAAACAAGAATTGATGACGAATGGAGACTCCGATGGTAGGGATTGATAGAACATCCTCGATAGAAAGGGAGCCAAGGACTCTCAGCATCCAGCAAATGCAAATCGCGAGGGATTTAGCAATTTACGTATTGAATACAAATACCGTGGAAGAAGCTTCCAGAATTTTCACTCAGGTAATTATGTTCGCTTCGATTTTTATTGGCTGTTTATGACGAATATTGGGTGTTGATATTACTGGAGTTGGTATCTGTGTACGTTATGCTTTTTCAGACATGCCAATATGCCATGCAAGGGTTGAAGGTCCCATCGTTCTGAAAACAATTCACTTACATATTATTTTGTTGCGTTAACTTGAATTAATGCACTTTAATTTCTGCTATAACATGCATGGATCTCTAATACTCCAACCAAAAAAGAAAAAAGAAAATGGGACCTGCATGGAGCTGTTAAGAGATAATAGCTGATCGAAACACACTTCATTAGCCAGCAGATAAATGAATATCATCTATTTTTAATTAAGATTTTGTAGTGAGAACATATAATAACAAATTATTATATATGGTGGTTGAAGAAGTAGTAATTTACGATTGAATTATTGTGGCAGGGATTGAAGCCGGTGGTTAGTGCTGCTCGGGATACAAGGACGGATATGGATGTGGTGAAACAACAGGGGCTATTGGAAAAAACGGCAACCGTAGCACCAGCTTTTAGGGACGTAGCATCTGCACCTTTCTAGCTCCTCTATACAACAATGTGTATATATAGTAGAATACGTCTAGTTATAGCTTGTACGAAACATATGCAACGCCCGATGAAATCAATTTTAATTGGATTATTTGGAGGTTATATATTCCGGATATCAATATATATTTAGTTAAACTGGTAACAGCTGGGCAAGTAGTGCGCAGGTTCATTAATTCTATTGATGATCTTGTCTTCTTCTTTTTTTAATTAATTAATTCCCTCCGACTCCTTGATATATTGTTTTTGTACAATTTAAAAGATATAAAGCCTATTAATTAATTATGTATAATTTCGAAGCAAATTCTGATAAACCATCGGAACAGATCCTTGAATGAGTAAGTAGGAGGACCTATCATTATCAATTATGTACAGAAAATACACAACCGAAGTTGTACTATCTTTGGGTTCAAGATATTAATTGGATATTTGATTAAATAATGGTCGGTTGGTGGTATTAATATCTGCTTCTATGTATACATGGAGAAGTTTATCATAATCTACGCACAAAAACTGGTAAATATTGCACAAGTACTACTGTGTTCTTAATAAACATTGAAAAGCTGGTATATGTGCACAAAGTGTTGGGATCTCTTATATCCATAATAATCAACAAATATTATTTGTTCACGTTGTTTCATAATATATTTTTCTTAGTATAGTTTTTAAGTTGGTATAACATTTAGCCAAACCTTCAGTCATCCCAACTACTTTAACCTAATTGGCTATTTATCTAGAGCATTACTAACCAGGTTTATCTGGAACGAGAAAATACCATTTCAAAAAGGAAAAAAAATGGAGTCTGAAAGCACATCCTGAATTCCCTTAATTATGGGCTGGTAATGCCTTCCTTGCTTGGTAATTAGTAGCAACGAAAATAATTACATTTCTGAGTTAATCGCAAAACAAAAGGTCAACGATTCGATTAATTCAATTGCATGCGGAAGCTCCATTTGGTACGAACCTAAACCTAATCGAGTAGTGTTACAATTATTGGGCATTAGTCAATAAATTCATTTATGTTTCCTTTAATTTACGGGTGTTATAGGAGAAGTGGGGATATGAGAGGAGAGGTGCGTTTTTCAGTATACCAAGCCACTCTGATATTCAAATTCTTGAGAGCGCTTCTACATGCTGGAAGGGATCGAGAATCAGAATGATGAGGGTGAGTTAGGTACAATTTCATCAATATTCAGGGATTCATCAACACTGGCTCGAAGAATTATAACTAACGAAAAGCCAATCAACGGGTGATTTTCCACCCTGTAATTTGCAAAGAATTAGGAGTTAAGACTAGATACAGGAGACCCAGAGATCGGCAGTGTCAATGTGGTTCCGTGTCATAATTGCTTCAATCTCTCTTCTAAGACCATTAATTCTTGTATGCCTGAATTCCCATACTCTTGTTCCTTTTGTAACAATTAATGCTGAAAAGGACTCCGTTTCCGCCTTACTTATTCTTCTTGCCACCAGCCAGAATACGCTGGATTTGAAGCCCTCGACTGAATGCTTGGTTATATAGAAGCCTGGTTTGGAATTCTGAAACAAATGGGAACCAAGCCAATATAGCCACTGGTGCAAAGATAAGCACCCCCATCAGGTATTCATACCCCCTTGCTAAAGCTTTGACTGAACCCCACATACCAATGCCCTTCACCAATGGCCTGCATGCTTGTGCTATCTGCTCATATAACGCCACACCCATTAGTAACTAGTGATGTTTTAGTACTAACAATGTATAGCAAAAGAAATCGCGAGGGGAACTTCTCTAATTGGATAAATGAGGAAACAGGAATTAATTAATTTGTATTTCAGGTATTATTGTGTCTGGCATGCAATTAAAACTCAAGTGCTTCTTCAGCATTATCCATAGAGAGAAATGTCCATCAAAACAAGTACCTGGACAAGTGCCCATCCTGTTGGCAGGAAGGCTAGTAGACTCGCGAAGATGTCTCCGACAGTGAGACTAAGCAGAGTAAACATTAAGACCAGAGTGACAATGCACCCAATGAACAGAATCAATTTAAGAAGACGGAACAACAGCTGGAAATCTGCACTGAACTTCTTTCTACCCATAGACACAATCTGCAGTTTCAGATGCCACCAATTAATAAAATAATGAATTAGATCTGGTAGAGAAAATTATTTCTTTGAGAATGAACTGATAACTGAATACCGACCTTCAAGATGACCATGACAGCTACTATGACAATCCAGGACAGACCATAAACCTGGAGAGAAAATGCAATGCAGGTCAGAAAGCTCGTCTCTATTTTTAATCTCGTTCTTCTTCTTCTGTTATTTTGTAATCTTATTTCTTATCTCTCTCTGTTTTTGTTTTTTTCAGTTGGGTATATATATAGGTGCTAGAGCAGTTGAAAGTTAGAACCTGAGGAGCAGTCAAGAGTTTGACATGAATACATGAAAAAAAGAAAAATTGAATTAGCGATCATAATTACCATGATGCTCTGGTCACCTCTGGCTACATTTAGATGATACACAATTCCATACTGATAGATAAAGAAGCGCAGGGCAAGAACAACCTCCCAAAACCGCCCTAAAAGCCCAGTGTACTGCAGATGCTCTTGTTCCTCATCCCACCACGATTCCCAGCTCTTGTTTGCGGGAACACCAATACCTCCACGACTATTTATCCATTTTGCCCAATCATCCCAATCCTCGACTATCTTCGGCCATTCAAATCCTGAAGGATTAAAAAGGAAAGGAGCAAACAAGAAAGAACACACCAGAAACCACATTGACCCGGTGACAAGGGCATATGATACCGCACTAGCCGCCGTTGATCCATAAATCATATAACATATAAGCAATACAGCGAGCTCCGTCCCTTTTACAAAGTGACTCCTAGAGTACATCCTGTAGTTCTCCGCAAACTTCTCATGACGGACCACAAAACCACGCCCAGTTGCTCTGTACTTTGCCCCACCATGCAGGAGGGTGCGCCCAAAGTAGTGCATCTTTGTCCCCAGTGAGAAAGTGAAGAAAACAGGCGCTAGTTGCAATTGCATTATTATAATGTCACCCAAAGCAGTTCTGAATCCTCTCTCTAGTCCAATTTCCATGACCATGGGCACAGTCATCAGAAGACCTATTTGAACAAGAGACTGTGAAGCCATCGCGGCCTTTAAGGGATCGTCTCCCAGCTTCCTAGCTAACTTCATTATTGCAGCCTCAAGTCCACTCAATGCCAGGTAAAGTCTTCCATATAGGAAAGCATAAACCGTGATGATCACTAACTGCGAATTAGAATAAGAAAGCTTTAGTGTTAGATGCAAGTGAAAAGCAGGTAATTAAGCACATCAAAAGCAAATTTAATAGAAATTTAATCACAACAATTTCCATATCCATTATTTTCTTGGGATTGATTTTTGAAATACATTATCAAGATTCCGGACTGATTTTAATAACAAAGCGTGAAAATATTTTATTGCTTTTCTACTCAAAAAAAAAGCCAGTAATTTTATGCTTGATTCCACATGCATTGAGCATTACCATTGAGCTAATGTAAAATCCGACAGTCGTAAAATAACATGATAGCATGCGGAAAAAGTCAAAACGATGCCCCAGCCGGTAGATATCCCTACTTAGTATCTGCTCTCCATTACCACAGGCCACTTTGGCTTCAAAAAGTGAGATTTGGTTGAGCCCAACGTCTCTGCCCTTTCCAACTTGGATATATTCATGATGAGTAATATTCCCACGTCTTAATGTTGAGTTGAAACCTATATAGGCAAAAGGCCTTCATATGAAGCAGATAACAAAATCTCAAATATCACTGTTAAGAAAGATATTTTTAGGAACGTTACCGGCAAAAATGTCCTCGCTCAGATTGACGCCACGAGAAGCCTTGCTCATTCCTCCACGGGTAATGTGGAAAATTCTATCAAAGACATCCGGATGACCATAGTGGAATCGAACCCTACAATTAAACAAATCAATTATAAGCCAGAAAATATCTATTTTATCCATCCTGAAATTTACTTTCTTTTCTTGCAGCAGAAGAGTGGCAAAAGAAAATTCTCGTCGTTCATTGATTACAGTCTCGAACAATTTGAATAGCATGGGAGATGGTATTACATTAAGATTAGCAAATAAGATGGAGGGGAGCAAAGTCATTCATGAGCATAAGTCAAGACGAGTATAATTTGAATAAACCCCTATATCCTATTAAAATATTTTATATATTCTAATCTTTTCCACTCTTGAGTGTTTATCGTTATTTAAAAGAATAAGTATATGGTACATCTGGATAGAATTCTGTCCACTAACGATTTTCATATTATGTCATATGTTTAATATAATATTAAAAAATATTATTTTTAACATATGATGTAATCTAAAAATTGTTAATAGATAAAAATTTATCCACCAACAATATACTTAATATTTTTTCTAAGTAAAAAAATCGGGCTTTCCATACCACACCCCACTCTTAAATTAAAGTGCTGCATTTAATTGAGATGGGGTTTTGTATTCGTCTTTGTCTCGTGATTGTCAGGAGAGAATACTGATTTATCGTACACGATAAACAAAAACTTCAAAGTCAACCGAGTAATAAAAACACTAGAAAAGTACTTACTTTAGGGGTCTTGCAAGGACCCTTTGACCAATTGTGACAAAGCTTGTTTCTTGATTTGACATAAACCAAGCCAAGGAAGAGACACTGTAACAAGTGATCAAAATAATTAAATATCTCTTGCCAAAAAAGTTAATAATATAAACATGACAAGTGTCAGCTCTACCTGCCGGTAAAGATATGCTCACGAACACCTAATATTGTTGGTCGACGCACCCCATGATCCTCGTTAAATTCTTCCAGAAGGTTACGCATTTTCAAAGCTTCTTCCAAGTAATTATCCTAGAAAAAATTTGCAAGTACACCATCTTAATATGCACTAACACCCATTGTCAACTTGTCACAGTATTAAAATTCATAATTTTACCTGGTTCATATCAATAGTCTGAAGAGCTTCCCCTCTAGTAAAAACGATGGCATGATTCTGATTTTCAGGCTTCCCTTCTCCTAACTTTGCTGGACCCGGCAGTTTTATTCGATATATTTCCTTTAAAGAAGATTCAAAAACAATCATTTACAAGGTAAATTAACTTATTCATTCCTGAGTTCAAGAAGCATTTACTTGGTCAAGATTGTCCACAGCTTTGATCAGTACAGAATAATACACTTTCTGTACTTTTCCACCTTCTCTTTCTTCCACTTCATCAATATATGCCACACGAAGCGAGGGATTGCTACAGATGAAGGACCGAGACTTTAGACTCTTAAATCAAGTTCACTTCAGGAACCAAATATATATATACGTACTTAAATAACCCAATTTAATTTATCAATTGGAGAACATACTTAACCATCAAGTTCAGGATATCTGTTGCACGGCGGTCTCCGCTACGCTTCTGATTCCCATAGTTCTGACAGGTAGCAACGTAAGTGAATTTCATGTCAGCCACGGCCTCTAAACTGGCATATAGGGATCTCTGGCTCTTTTTATCTTCCTCCGAAGGATCTGTAATAGCTTTATAGCCATCGAGTATCTCTGCCCACAAGGAAATAAATACAATCATTTCGACAGACATTTATCATCGCTATAATGAACATGACAAGTCGTTGCACTATACAAAGTGAATTGGATACAAGGGAGGAGAAGGGCACCGCCAAGATTTAGCTCTATATCTCAGTATTAAAGGAAAATTTTCTTTTACCTTTTTCATTAGCCATATCAAGAAAAGCCTGGAGCTTCAGAGCCCGCCGGTAGTACATCATTCCCCTAACTGCAGTAATTTTTTAATACAAGACATTTGTAAGTACAAGAGGAGAAATATTAATTGACCAAATTCATCGTATATACCTGTCCTGCATAGTGTTTGTCCTCTTAAAGAGGCCCAGAGTCTAAGCTGCAATACATTCTCATCTTTCTCCATTATCTCACTATCTTTTTTACAGTCAAGTCGCTCCATGAAGTTATTCCACTCATCTGGCAAAATTACGACATATCAGCCAGTCCTTTCTCTATTATCAAAAATCAAACTAAGCTGTGTTAGTCATTACAAACCAGGGTAGATCTTTTGCAGGTAATATATGATCGACACACCATCTTCGTTTTCGACCTCAAGGTCCGTCTTTGAATAGATAGTCTCTTCACTGTAGTATGGAGTAAGGACGCTGCAAACAAGGCAAATGCTATATATGAAGCACAGAACGGCGACAGGATGTAAAGTACATTAAGCAGTGGAAGCTAAAGCAGCTACTCTAAAGGAAATAAGTAAATGCTAACCCAAAAAATATTATTTTTTGTCTTAAATCTATTATTCCAATTTTATCAGATGTCCCCGAAGGGACATTTTAATCTTAAATCTCGGATACTTACTGTTATAATATCTTGAGCCACTTAAAATATATGGACTTATAATGTGCAAATAAAGATAGCATCTTTCAATAGTTGTTGGACAATTTGTCATCATAAAATGAGGAAAACCACAATATAACCCTAGAGCCTCCAATTAGCTCTGTGAGAATCAGAAATGTGCACAAAAAATAGCATGTGTTCCAGCAATTTATAATTTCTGGAAAGTATGGTATTTATCTTCATGGCCGTGTATTATGAACAGGAAATGGACGTCAGACCTGAATGAGAGCATTTTGCGGACTCGTGGAGCGCGTGGCATATCCATAAACAACGAATTGGTAAAGAATGCAATCCTTCTGCGTGCTTCAAGGTTTGTTGGAACATCAATTGCAGATTCTTTCACCGTCAAGAGTAGATAAAGACGTCTTATCTGAAATTATGCCAAGGAGCCATAATGTTTCATTAATTATAGAAGCCTGCGGGATCATCATAATAGTATAAATCATTAAAAAAAATGTTGCCAACTATAATAACTTTATTAGGTACCTGTTCCTCCCATTGTGCTGTAAGAGCAGGTGGAAATACTATAGCGGGTTTTGCATCAGTACCAGCAAAAAGTTGCCTCCCAGAATCCTTACTATGACCTTCTACCAATTCACTGATGAAAATCACAAAAATAAAAGTCAGATCCGTTAACATAATACGACCGCACACACCCACTATATTACAGTCCAAGTTCAGAGAGATAAAGTTCACCAACCTGCTTTCATTCACCATCATATCACGAGTAACCACTTCTAACATGTCTTGCAGCAAGAGCACCACTGTATCTCGCTTGGATGGATCTGCCTCTTTCTGCAATATGAAATAATGCTTCAAGTTCCAGATAGAATTAATAGAGACAAGAAACCATGTAAGAATAAAAACCGCAGATATGATTAGTTTAATTTCTTAGGGATGACTCACCAAAATTCCTACTAGCTCCACAAACGTCTTACAAAGGGAGGGTAAAAAGGCCAATCTGAAATTTGCAAGAAGCGTATTCTTCGAAATGTTGCTTTCGACTTCTTTAAAAATGATGGATATTATCCTGTTCCATCGCAATGAATTCAGGAGTACTGATAATATTACAATTACAAATATGGTGAAATTTCTATAGCTTCAAGCGTAGGTGCAAATTAAGGAGAATAATAAAAGCTGATGACAAATACTTTCCTACCCTCAAATAATGCTCCTTCAGCATACAATATGAAATTTTGAATTAATGTGCCTTAAACTAAAATCAATTAGACAAGTTAACCTTCTATTATTTTTTATTTTGACAATTAACCGAGGAAGACAAATTGAAAATATTGATAGATAAAGAAAAAAAATGGCAAAAGTCTAATTCAAATTCGTGGACTTCAATAAAAGCAGCGAAAGCCAAATCTTGCCTTTTGTATAATGTTTCCGGCTTGAAATGTAGTTTAACATGGACAGACACATTAACATTTGATCTATCCTACACAACACAACGACAATATACCAAAACCTACCTTTTCTCATTTTCTCCAACCACCAAAGTATTTAGGACATTTTTGAAAGATTCATAGCATTCAATCACCGCACATTTCATATATTCATCTGCACATATCCTCTTCCAAAGATCAGAGTCTCTTGCTCGAAATTGAGCTGCCATATCCAGTGCTACAGGAATCTGCAAATGTAGACGGAATTAGACAGAGAATCAACTGTGTAAACTGTTGATGACTACGAGAATATCACAATCGAATTACACTAACCTTACTAGCAAGCAGAAAGGGAGGCCATTGAATTATTTTCAGGCTAGGATCTGATGAGTAAGGAACCAGCAGAAGATCCATCTCCCTGGAGTAATGCAAACATAATTTAGTTCTAAATAAGCGATGGGTAACAAATCAAAATATGGAAGAGAAGCTACGCTTGAGGGTAAAAGAAAGGAATTAAATAGTTTGGCTCTGAGGCCTTTCCTATCACTTATGAGATCTTCCTCTCGGAAACTGCAAATAATTTCATTCCATAATTGAGCAAATTTGGCCGCTTCACTCCTTCTGCTCGCAGAAATCTATACAAGCATTGAAACATACGTAAAGATAACAAATTACATTTACCTTCGCTATTTAGCAAAGAAAAACTAATAGCAACCTCAGCAAATTTTTTTGAGAAAGAGAATCTCCTTTTCTGTTTCTTATCTGTAGGCACCAAGCACGTGTTGAATGCACCAGGCAATGACTGAAACCGTGATCTTAGCATACCGAGAGTGCGTATCTGTGTAAGCGAAGAGGTATCAACATTAACTGTCTGTTAAAAGATTGTGACTTAATATAATATATATTACTCAATTTTGCTCTGTAAAAGTAAGCCAATCTGAAGTTGTCCGGATTATGGTCGTAACCTATAAATTTTTTTAACTTGGTTAAATAGATCCGAGTTTCTTCTTCGTTTGTGGGGTTATAAAAAAATGAAGAAAGCCAATATAATCAATCCCTAGTTTTCTACAGACTAAACAAGCCAAAAATAAGATAAAATTGATGATAACCTCTCCCAGACGATCGAAGGCTCCATAAACACCACCGTACAAAGTTGAGAAAATGGCATACCAAATTTGAGTGTCCATGAAATAAACCTGCATTGAAAGTGTAAAATGATCCCAAAGAAACTAGAAGAATACACATGCAACCATAACCAATAAATATAAGATACACACCAAAAGTACAGGAGCCCAGAGCGCAGCAATTGCCCCATAATTATATCTAGCTGCACAGACATGAAAATACTTTGATCAACGAATTCAACAGTAACGTGCATTAAAATCATGAGAAATAAGAAGAAACTACCTTTAGGAAAAAATTCGTGCCAAGCAAAACTAACACGCCGAATGCTCATTATGTCCTTTGTGGGCCGAATTAGAGGTTGTATCTGAAGACAGAACAATCAGTTAAACAAGATCCAACAAACAAGGCTAGTTTATCAGGGAACTAGCAACTACAGCGAGCAGATGCAAAAATCACCTGGACAAAAAAGCTGACTACAAATTTGGAAGCCAGAAGCAGCAACCAGAAAATAGTGTACCTGAAATTCAAAATAGAATTTAGATGATCATGAATATTTCGAAATTTAACAGGGGAAGGAAACCACAAGACAACTTATGTAACAAAATGAAATGATCTGTGAAACTCACTTCAGGAGAGAAAATTGACTTTCATGCATTCCCCTCCCAACATAGATTCTCGGCTGCAGGGGGAGAAATTAAGAATCATTCAAAAAATGAAAAAACAACGCTTAAGGCGTTTCTAAGACTGAAAATCACTAATTCATTATTCATGGATATAAAACATCCGGACAAGAATGACATAACAAAATAGTAAGTGCCACCATACATACTAGGATGCTTCGGCAGACTTAATTATTGGTCATTACAAGAAAAAGCAAAATTTTGTCTTAAAGAGTATAAAAGTTCACACCATAAACATTGCGCCAAAAGATTGCTACAAAAAATACAAATACAAATAATTTATGACAACTAAATAACTTGCTGAAAATAAAGAGTAATGATGGCAATACTAATCATTTTAAAATTTATAGCAATTCATTAGTTGCCATAAATAAATTTGTTACCACAAATAGTTTTCTTGCAGTAGGTGCTGATGCATAAAAAAAGTTTTGATCAGAAAAGTTAAATTTTATCAAACTCCAAATGTAATTCTTTGAATAATTATGTATTCACTCTTAGGAAAAATATCCTACAGGCTGAACTTTGCAAGTCGTCCAGAAGCAAAGCGGTTGAACTTTCAGTACTGAGTGCTTCACTATCAGTTCCTAGCAGATGTGGAGCGTGTTTGTGCGTAATAGTATGTTCATCACATGACTGATATCAATTTTTTTTCCATTCAAACAAAAATGACTACAAAACTGTTTACGAGTTCTAAGCTCAAGTGCATATTTGGATTAATAATTACCTTGAAACAAACTTCTACCCAACAGAATAATGATAGTTTCAAACTATTAAGAGAGATCTAGTTAATTTTGCAAGTGAACAAGATGTCTAGATAATAAAACAACGTGAATACCTGTGACCACCATAAGAGGAATCTAACTATGTGCCAGTCTGAGTTTTCAATCCAACGCCGGAGCATTGGGAAAAGAAAGAGAACAGCTGCTAGTAAATTTGGAAGCAGGTATACCGCAACTGCCAAGATATACAATGGTGGAATGCCCTTTACTTGATTAAGAAAGGAAAGCAAGTCCTCAAAACCATCAGGTAAACCCGTGAAGGAATGCATATAGAAGAGTGGAAGAATGATAGCCCAAGCAAGACTAACAAAGAGTTTGAAAATATTTCTTAGCACAGCAGTGAATCTCCATTTATGATAGCCCGGAAAGTTCAGTACCAGGTCTAAGATACCTAAATCAACATAAAGACAGAAATTATGGAAAATTTAAGAGAACAACGAAAATAAATATAGAAAGGCCAAAAATAAAAGAAGAAACATGGATGCAAAAGCTCAGATCTACTCAACACTTAAATTGCAAAAGAAAAGGAAAAAAAAAAAAGATTATAGACCTCTGCAGCCAGCCCATCCTTTATTTAATTTCCAGACAGATACGTTATAAATTCTACAGCGTCATTCAAATTTGGTTAATGAAATGTTAAAGAAATAAACACTAACATGGATGAAAATTATTCCTGCATCCAATCAGAAAGATTCGAGAAAAACTTTACAGATCAAACCTCCAAGGCGCACTTGTCACTTGTGTACGGTCAAAAGAAGATGCAGATTGATATTCTAGAAATTGTCATTACAATTTTTCTCCTTTTGAGTGGAAAAGAAATTCTTGAATTAATAGAAAGGACAAATTGTGGGCACCTGACTTAACAAAAGATAGAGGGAGTGAGAGAACTGATAATATTGGATCATTTGTTTAGAGACTTCCATTTCAATTGAACATGTCATGCCAAAAACCAGGTTATAATTTAAAGCTATCATTTCCCTGCTTTTTATATGACTTTTAAAGTTCGTCCGGTTCATATGAACTTCGTGCCATGTCCAACAAATGAGAAGTCAAACTTCTTCAACTATATAGAATAACCAGAATTCAAACATCGGTAGAAGAAACTCCAGCATAAGACAACTGTACATATATACAATATAAAAGTCAGTTAGGAGAACTTATCATACTTTGAATTAAGCGTAGAAAGGCTGCTGTAATGAATATACTGGATAGATCATATAAGACATTCTTCTGAAAGACATTCGTCAGTGAAATCCCTTGCCATGCAATAATGAACATTATCTGTCATAAGATTGTTCTAGCCTTGTCATGACAATGTTAAAGGGAGATATTGACACAAGTATTTTCCTCTGTTGAAATCAAATACCTGCAAAGCCAGCAAATAGAAGGTCCAGAGACGATCAAAGCTGTGAAAAATGTGCCAAAATGTGCGGGTCTCGGCAAAATTTGATTTGCCAGTTCTTCCAGATTTTTTTGGAGCACCTTTTCTTCCCTGATAATGGAATTTATAATAAGCGTTTCACCAGGAAAGTTTTCTACAATCAGGAATCGAGCTTCTCGAAGTATAGATACCTGTGCCTGGTCACGTGTCGATTTAAAAAAGTCTCCATCGTCACGCATTGGCCATCCAAGAGAAAAACAATCAGATGACCTGCAACAGAATTCAACGGAAAATTATTTGTTAGAATGAAACAAGCCAACAAAGTCATTCTCAATAAGTACGATCCTAAAGCAAAACGAACCAGAAATACTCATTCAGATCATCATAGTTGCACCAAGTTGAGTGAGGAGCTGTTCCATTTTTGCTCTTCTTGGCTTCCTGGATAATTAACATCTTTGTAACTCATCACAGACTACAGAAGTACTTAAAGTAGAATGACTGTGTCCATGTTGGACGACAACATACCTTTTCAATTACTCGGTACAGGGGAGTTATAACCTTGCGCAGGAATGCCTCATCATCACCACCATACGAAGGCTTGATATTTTCACCAGTAACAATGCTGACATTTCCAGCCAAAAGACCATGGAGTTCATATGCCATCTAAAATTGTAGTTGGTTATAGTTAGTACATCTAGAACATTACGATTAAATTCTGAAAGAATAAAAAAGAAGTTAAATTTTCAAAGAAGCTCTGGCACAAGTCATTGTGATACTTTTGGAGAATCTGCACTCACATTGTGAAATATATAGCAAAGACATTCTGGCATGAAGCGAACATTAGCTGCCTCACCCCAAATGAGAAGATACAAACCCATGTAAAGTAACTTCCTCTGCTGTATCTCTTGCTGACCTTGAGGGAGTCTGTGTGAAAAATACAAAATAAGTACTTTCAGTATCACAAATCAGGACTTCACTTTTAAAAGGTTCATTAAAAAAGGTATGAGAACGTCAAATGCTGTAAATGTTTGTTCATGCAGATACTGCTATATCTCACCGTAAACTATGTTTTCGTCCCATAAATTTGCACCATTGTTTGTAATTCTTAAAGAGACTTTTCATCACTGCATCAACGGAACGATCATCAAGCTGCAATTGATCAGAACAAAGAAACAGAAAACATGAAACCGGAAATATAAACTGGCCAAAAAAGCAAGGCAGGCTTATCTGATAACTAAAGAACTTAATTTAGACCGGAGTTCTCCTGATTTATGTCTAAGGTCTAGTTAATGTTTTATGCATTTGCAAATACGGGGGAGAAGTGATTGGTCACTACATGCCTTATTGAGAGGTTCAGGTTTGGGATGTAGCCTTATATGAGAGTTAGCGAGAAGCAGAATTAAATGCTCCCTCTGGTTCCTGACGTTGTCCCTCTGTGTACAAATAAACCAAATGCATTAATAATTTCTGCAGGTTATACAAAAATATTTAGGTATACACAAGTCTTTACTTCTCGCCCGCTCTATTTGGGTGCAAAAAACATGCCTGGAACCCGAACATGGCTCTAAGCCAATCAAGCAGGTCTAAATCTCCAGCTTTCTGCCTGTGTTGCTCGAATGAACTTGGCCAGTTCAGGCCACGAGTGTTCCAGAGCGCCGAAACAGCTGCCTTAATCTGACATGGAAAGAAAGCCAAAGGACTAAGTGCAATGCCAAATAAGACACCAAGGTTCAACATTAATTAATCGCGGCAGAAGTAATACCTCTTCAAGCTGCATGATAGGCTGAGAAGCCCCAGCAGAATCCAGTGGAAGAATGTTATAAGGCGTATAAATCTCCGTCTTTTCCTGGACATCCCTAGCGGCCGCGATAATCTACATGCACAAAATTTATTGCAGTATTGCAAGAAAAAATGACACAAAATAGGCGCTTTAACTACAAAACGAGACTACCATGATATGAATCAGGACTAACCTCAGGAGCTACTTCTTCGACCTTCTCAGTTTTATTAACAGCACAAAGCACTTCAAAAAGCACCCCAGCGGTCTGGTAAGCTTTACCGAGCTGGGCTCTGCGAAAAGAATTTCAGGGGAAGAGGAAGAGTGCAACTAGTAAGCATACAATGGAAGCAACAAATGAGGGGGCTAGAGCGCGGTTCATATATGTACCTGTCAGCCTGCTCACCCTGGTCAAGAGCTCTGACATAATGTTCATAGTATTGCTTATAATAAGCCTGGATTTCCCTTGCATCTGTCTTCTTAATCCGAGAGGCAAGACTGGATGCATTGTCCTACGGTTCGAGAAATTACGTAAGTTGAAGTAGGAATGACAGGTGAAGTATGTGATGAATCCCTCAACAATGCAAAGCGAACTATAGATTTCTATTATCGTTTGAGAGACGTGGTACGGTTTTAGCGGCCGGGTTCTACTTACTAACCTTTCATTTTTATGGTTATGTGTTTTAATTGTGTAATGCACGCATAACTACGGAACAATCAAATGCTGATGGCCATTGTTGAAGGATCTAGACATAATAATAAGAAAAGAAATGACACATTAAAGCATTTATCAAATTGGACATTTCAGACGAAGAAAAATACTAGTTCAGATAATTCTGTCAACTATAAACAAACAATTCCATTTTTTGCATGTCTTGGAGACAAGAATTTCGCCCCTTCGCATGCGATGTACCAATTCTATAGATGGAAATCCATTTATTAAAAGGGTGATAATAAAAACTAGAAAGCCTCTTTCAAGCGATGACTTGTGTCTAAACGTTATGTCTGGCCAAATATAATTCCTCATCCAGTATGAGTTGTTATTTTGGGGAGGAGTTCTTAAAAAACGCATTAATATTGTTGCAGTCATTAGTTTTCCCCAAAAATAAATCATTTTAACTTGTTTGTAAATTGGTAATTTAATTTTTTTTTCAAATAATAATCTTGATACCCTTGCTCAATATTGTAAAGTGTTAATTATTTCTTTTTACCATATTTTATAATAATATCCCATAGCTACTAAATTTTCAGATATGTATATTATACATTTTTAAATTACTTTCATTACCTATCATTTATAATAAAATAATTGAAAATTTATTCCAAAATTATATACTTATTTTTAGTTTATTTGAAACCTGACTCTAGTACCAATTGGCTAATTGCTTCTGTAGTTATAAACGAAACAAGAGGAATATATATATATATATATATATATGCAGAGAAATAAAAAGGAAAATGAAAAAGCTTTTTTACCCTCTCTAATCGCTGAAGCAATAACGTCTTAAACTGCCTCACACCACGGCCACTTGAGCTCTGGTCCAGCCTATGCGCTTTCTCGAACGCATAGAACCGACCTTCCAAAACAAAACAAAACAATTATAAAAACCGAGTCAATTATATGCACATTGTGCAGAGGGAGGAATGGTTTAAGTTTAAATTTAACTCGTGTACATACATAGGTAGGCAACCCGAGGGCGCTCGTGTTCGATCTCATTGGCTACACGAAGAATGGGTGAGATGGAGGCGAGTGAGGAGGGGACGACCTCATTGTCGAAGACCTCGGTGGAGAAGGTCGTGGCAGCGGCGCTTCTTGAAGGCCGCCTCGTCAGCGTTTGCGGTGCCGACTCGAGATTCGACATTGCTGTCGAACACCTCGAGGGTGCTAATCAGCTCTCCGTCTCGCCCTGCAGTTTCCAGACCACGGTCAATGATCAAACAACGTTTTGCCAAATCAGAAAAACCAAATTAAATTAAATGTAAACAAACTGAAACTCCGTTAGGAAGCTGAGAATATTTCATATATTTTTCCCGGTAACCAAACGGAGGGTATGAAAAACGTCACATCTCAATGCATGCACTTCAAATAGAAAAAGATAGAGAACGTCTGAAAATCGTGTCCAGTTACGTAACCAGATTGAATAGTGATTTTCCTTTCAGCGTGGAGAAATGTATGTGTACCTGTTGTATGTAACTGAAAGGGATCAAGAAGAGAGAAAAAGAATTCAAGATATTGGTAGAGCGGTACAATGAAATCCTTTCGAAGGAAGGAAAATATGGGAGAGAAACGGTGAACGCGAAGAAAAGGAGAGAGAGAGAGAGAGAAGCACAAGGAAGAAAGGCGGGGAGAGGAAGGGGGAAGACAAAATAACACAGGCGCGAAAAGGGCATAACACGTGGCGGAAGGAGCGGCAGTTGATTAGATGTAAGTGAGAGAGAATGACTGGAAGGACGCCGTTTTCGGAGGCCAAGGCCAGGCGAAAAGGAAAGAAAGGGGGCTGAAGTTTGTTGGCATTGGTTTGCGCTTGTTTTGGACGCTTCAATTCCATGGAAGTCCGATTTTTTCTTTTTTCTTTTTTACTTTCCTTTTCTGGTCTCCCTCTCTGATTAACTTACCCATCCCAACTCTATGGCGGGGTCGCTCAGTTGCTACAGCTCTTCCGCTTCCGGACCCATCTTACTTGGCACCACTCCCCCCGATTGTTTGTTTATTTATATGATTTAAAAAAATTTATGAATGAAATGCTTATATATTTATTTATAATTAATTTATTATATTTGTTTTAAATAAATTAAATATATCTAAAAATTCACATAAATTATATCTTAGACTATAGAAAAAATATATTAAAATCCATCCATTTTCCAAAAGCATATTATATGAAGTTCATTCCTCTTGTAATTTTGTTCTTTGAAAAAAAAAACAAAAAAAAAATAGAGATTGATAATGTGAGAAATCTTTGATAGATTGTGACGTTATTTTATATAAGATGCATTGATTTTTTACAAATATTTTTTATCTTTATGCTCTCTGAGAAAGATTAGACGTATGTTTTTTTTTCTTTATATTCAATAGACATGGATATGCATCTTCCCTATGTACAATACAAATGCTATTATTGTCTTCATATTAAAAAAAAGAAAGGCATAATTAAATGTCAACTATATATTTATGCTCCTTGTAACGATTTTACTGCCCCTTTTTGTATCACATCTGAAACATGCTAACTAAACAATCTGAACGCTTCAAGAAATTAGAAGGACATCATCAGCTCCGATCGATTCCCTTTCCAATTTCCGAAAGCCCATTTTAGTTATGTTACGTACAATTATTAACAAGTTGTTTAGAAATTAGAATGACGTAGCGTATAAAAGCAAATGATGATGATGAGAATAAGACATTATAATTAGATTAGTTGTAAATGACTTCGAGAAATTTGTAAGAAAATAGTCTTAAGTTTAAATTTTCATATATAATTATATATGTGATCGTCGAAGAAAAAGAAAAAGAGAGAGGAGATAATATAAATTAATTTTTTTATTTCACCAAAATCACTTACAACAACCTTAACTAAAAATAATAGACATTTAAATAGTATAATTTATAATTTATTAAATTTTTTTTATCAGTATAAATATTTTTATATTAAAAAAATAGTATCTGAATAAATTTAAATAAATAATTTATTAATTTTTTAAATTTTTTAAATTTTTTTTTACAGAAACTCAAATTTACATGATTAAGAAGTTATTTTATATTTTTATAAATTAAAATTTTATCAAAACTATACTCAACACTTTTATTTTTTTTTATCAAAATTATATTTAAATATTTTAAAAACAAATGATAATGTTAAGAATAGGACATTATAATTAGATTAGTTGTAAATGACTTTGAGAAATTTGTAAGAAAATAGTCTTAAGTATAAATTTGTATATATAATTATATATGTGATCGTCGAAGAAAAAACTGAAGAAAAAAAGAGAGGAGATAATATAAATTAATTTTTTTATTTCACCAAAATCACTTATCACAACTTTAACTAAACAGAGTAATTGCGAGGTTGTGAAATTGATCGTGTAGCTTTGCCCTATTTGAAAACTGAGGCTGGGAGAAAACATGGGCCCAATCCTTCATGCATGCATCTTATTAGTGCACCAAAAGCTATTGAAAATGCCTTGTGTGGTCATTTTCTGCTTTGATATTTTGGGCCTTTTACAAATCCCTTGACGCGCTTCCATGTATTTACTGTCATAAATCCAATATAAATTATAAATTGTTTTTTTTTTGGGTACAATAAATTACAATTTGTTAAAATGCATGTTAATCACATCCAACTTCACTTGTGGGTTGACTTGGATGGCATTTCACAAATGGAAGATATCCAAGTTGCACTGCGACGACTTATGTATGTCTACCACTTTCGACGCTTTTCACAACGCAGTGAAATGGGCAGTACCAAATTGACAAATATAAAGAGTCCAACAGATAAACGTCAATCGTAGTATACACTAGGATCCCACCCACCAAAATTACACAAATGCTCCCCACTATAAAAAAAGAAGAAGTGTACTTTTACATTATTAGTTTTATTTTGTTAATATAAATAATTTAATGTAATAAAAAATTACGTGGAAAATGTAGAACTATTTGTACATGACATAATTTAAAAAATTTATAATTTCAAAGCATAAATTTCCAAATATTATTATGTCAAATATAAAATAACGGAGATGGATAATATGTAAGACAATAGGATGAAAATAAAGAGGAACGTGAGCAATACGTACACGGTGAAACTTATTTTTAGTATATTTATTTATTTTTAAATATGGATGTTTAAATATAAAATTTTTGTAATCTATAATATAAAACTATTTAAAATTAAACGATCTATTAAATTTTTATAGATATAGTCAGAATTATATCAATCTATAATTATAATTCTAATTAATATCTAGAAAAAAAATAAAATGAGCTCATTTAACCTCAAGTATACTAACACATTATCTATTTTTTGATGTGATGGTTAACATTGTTGAAAAATGTCAGTTGAACCAAATACGGTGTCATTTGTTAATAGCAATAACGTATTTCTAAATAATTAAATTATTATTGAAAGTTTATAAATATAAATAATAAATTAAATTAAAGTAAATAGTTTCTTTTTTATTTTTTATTTAAAAAAGAAGAAGAAGAAAACGGAGCACATTTACCAATTTGGATTCTCTTTTGAGTAACTTTCTATTCCTTCGCCCTACAGGTAAAACTACCGTCAACTAACGATACCTTTTCACCAAACCTAACCCGACAATTTTAACTGTGGATACTGTCTCGCAGTTAAATAATTCGCATGTAATCGCACACGTACGAGCAGACACTAGTTCCTCTCTCCTCTCTCTCTCTCTTAAGAAATTGCCATGTCATTTCCTCGCTTTATCCAACCACCGTCGCCGTCCCCTCCTACCCCTCTCTCTTCTTAGCTGTCCTTCACTGTGCCATTTGGCCCCTCCACCCTCTTTCGTCGTTTCTTCCTCTTACAAATTACTCTAGAAAACTAGTCTCAAATTTTCTCTCTTTCTCACTCTGCAATTCTTCTTCAAGCACACCTTCCTGGTTTCTCCTTTCTCTACTTTAGAATGCCCGCTTGGTGGGGAAGAAAATCCGGCAAGAACAAGGAGCAGCTGCAACAGCAGCTTCCCCAGCAGGAATCACATGGAGGCCTTCAATTTAATTTCATTAAATCCCCGATTAGGAATGGTGCAAAAAAAGGAAAGGACAAACCCAAGAGCTTCGACGAGGTCTCAAACATGATCCTTTCTCGTAGTTCCCCCAGAAGCAGCAGGGATTTTATTTCTATAGGTACTGGGGTTGGTGGTTCGTCCTCGGGATTTTCTTGTTGCGATTCGGAAGGTGGAGAGAAGAAAGGCCTTCCCTTGCCTCAACCATCGGTTTCGTCACCGCAGAACTTTGGGAACGATCAAGGAGATGGATTGGGATTTGTGTCGATCTCTGGTTCAAGCGTGAGTTCTACTGGGTCCTACGATGATAATCAAATCTCTCAATTTGATGGCGGCAGGTTGGTTTTTTCGGAAAAATTCCATCCTGCTATTTATTCCCATTTCGGGATTTCGTCTATGGTTTTCCTTCGTTGGCTCCGGGTCGGGTTTGTAATTTTTATAGTTCGGGGAAAGTTCATCGTTTTAGGAGAGGGTATCCTGTAGGAAGCTGAGTGTAATCACTTATAAAATAAAGTGAATTTAATTTCAGCCGCTGTCTCCTTTTCTCTCTCCGTCGAGGATTGTATAGTTGGACTATAATTGCTTATTTACTTGGCTTATGGGATTTCATTTTAGTGTTCCCCATTATTACAACCAATATTCGTAACAAGGCCTGCTACCCTGCTTATCTATTCAGTTTTTAGACTTTTGTAGACTCTCTCTTCCCTTTCTCCCTTGTTATCTCGCCGGTCAGAGTCAGCTTTATTTTTCCGTAATTTTAGTTTTGTCGACGACAGCCAATTCTGGAATAAGCGGTTTTTTTGTGAGTATGTGCAAGTCTGTGATGGAACATTTTTTTAACTATCATTAGAGTGATTTTTCTCCTGTAAAGTTTGTTGAAGTATATATTCGCAGTTCCCCACTTCCTCTATGGACTTCATGTATGTTGATCCGGGGAAATTGAAGATTTATAGTTTGATGGACAATCTTGAAATATTCGGTCCTATTCTTTTTTCTGTTGGAAGTTAACGACCAGATCACTTTCTCCAATATCTGCTTCTGGCTCCGTAGTCAGCACCAATATTTTTAGATGGTATTTATGAATCATCTATTTATCTTACTGATTTCCTTGAACTATCACAATGAAGGGTATTAAGCTATAAGCGCATTCTAAATTGTTGAATTTTTTAAAACGAGGGAGGCTGATTGTCTATACACTTCTTTTAGCACTGACAGTAAAAGCAACAGAAAGAACATGAATTTTTGAGTTTGCTTATGTGAATGTTTCAGTGTGCTTCTCCAATCTACTGCTAAACTAATCCATTTCAATTCTTTATGCTAGAGGGCAACAAGGTGATATGAAGTTCAATATGAGGTCAAAAAGCCCAGGTCCTGGATCTAGAGGGCCCACTAGCCCCACATCAACTCTTCATCCAAGGTTGCATGTTTTGAGTCTTGACTCTCCTACAGGCAAACAAGATGATGGAAGGAGTCAATGTCATCCGTTGCCTCTTCCACCAGGTTCACCTACTAGTCCTTCTGCTCTTTCCAATACGCGAGCAAGTAGTCTGCTAGAAATCGCTACCAACAATCTGTCCAAGTGGAAGAAAGGGAAGCTTTTAGGACGGGGAACATTTGGGCATGTTTACCTGGGATTTAATAGGTAATTCTGTTTGAATTCTTGTGTTTCTAGCAAAGGAAATGAACTATCAATTGCCTTTTGGGGTAATCTACAATAGCTTTGTATCATGTATATATTTTTCATCCCTTAAATGTTTCAAGTCAGAATTTGTGGTTTTTTTTGTCTTGTGCTTGAAATGTAAAATCCATTTTTTAGTTTATGAAAGAAGTATTACAATTCTAGTTGTTATTGGAGTTACCAAAAAACTTATGCTTATATATTTACACAATGACTTTTTTCATAATTTGCACTCTTCCCAAATGTCCATACACTGGACAAATTACTGCAACTATTTCTATTCTACTCCCTTCATTTACTCTACCTATCTAAAATTCTTATTTTTGCAACATTGATAGTGAAAGTGGACAAATGTGTGCAATAAAGGAAGTCAGGTTTATCTCTGATGATCAAACATCAAAAGAGTGCCTCAAACAACTTAATCAGGTAATTCTATTATATCTCTATGGACTTATACATATTATCCTTTTTCACATGCTATGGTAATTTTGCAGTTCTTCTTTGCAAAGTTGTAATTGGAGTTTGCTTTACTACATCAAATTATCATTTGGTGGTCCAAAAATTTATAACATGTTCTCCATTTGATTACAGGAGATAAATTTGCTTAGTCAGCTATCGCATCCAAACATTGTTCAATACTATGGGAGTGAACTGGTATGGCTAAATATTCCTAGTTTAGAGTCATGTATGCCATGTATGTACGGATAACAGTGATTCACACATGCAAAAGAGAAATTGAAGAAGAGACAAATGAGATCCACTTATTAGTATTTGTCCCATTTTTGCAGGGAGAAGAAGCACTTTCAGTTTATTTGGAATATGTCTCTGGTGGTTCCATCCATAAATTACTTCAGGAATATGGTCCATTTAAGGAACCTGTTATTCAGAATTATGCCAGGCAGATTGTCTCTGGACTTGCCTATCTGCATGGAAGAAACACTGTACACAGGTAATTTTGGTATGGATTTAATTTTGATCTGCTGCCAATGTAAAGAGTTTTACACTATTAGTGAACCATATGATGCCACCTATTCAAAAAACTTAAACTTATAGTGCTTGTAAAATGACTTAGTTACTCCAATGAAGTGGGCACCCCTTGTTTATTAGATATTGTATAGAGCTTTACAGTGACTGTGGATCAAATTTAAACTCATTGGTTGTTCTAAGCTTATGACATGAAATTGCAGCTTCTTCACTCTTTTTCAAATTATTTTCTCGTTTTTCTTCTGGCAGGGATATCAAAGGGGCTAACATACTGGTTGATCCTAATGGTGAAATCAAGTTGGCAGACTTTGGAATGGCTAAACATGTGAGTTCATCTTAAGCTGTAAACAAAGAACTGCTTCTTGCTTACTTCAGATGTATATGTTATTTATTGTTTCTGGTGCAGCAAAATAACTAAACAATACTCAGGCTGTAAAATATCTGAGAGTGACTGCTTAAAAATGCTTCTTTTGCTAAAGGTTAAAGTTTAATTTTACTCATTATCTGAATGCCTAGTAGCAGAAATAACGCCCAAATTCTCTAACAGTCATGCTTTCACTCACACTTGTACCCAACACACGTAACATGAGAGCAAGCACACATATAACTCTTCATAGCAATAGGGCATAAAGTTTACTGGTAGGAACCAAATTCAATTTGGAGAGCTCAAAAATGAACTTTTATTTTTTTTATTTTGATTTCTGATTTTTGATGAAGATTATCTGAGTTCTGATTGTTCTGGACAGATAAATTCTTCTACCTCAATGCTTTCTTTCAAGGGAAGTCCATACTGGATGGCACCTGAGGTAAATCCCCCCTTCTTCCTTTCAGATCACCCAATTACTTTTAGAAACAAGTGCATTCTTCTTCTTCTCTCTTCCACAGTGAGCTGTATTGTATCCTCATATTTGCTTCCTTAGGTTGTGATGAATACAAATGGCTATAGTCTTGCTGTGGATATATGGAGCTTGGGATGCACAATTCTTGAGATGGCAACATCAAAGCCTCCATGGAGTCAGTATGAAGGGGTGAGATATTGGATATCTCAGAACTAGCTCATATTTGCATGTGTTATGACCCTGATTAAAGAGTATAAAGGACTAACTCATTTCCTATGTTGGATTCAACAGGTTGCTGCAATATTTAAAATTGGTAACAGCAAAGATATGCCAGAAATTCCTGAGCATCTTTCAAAGGATGCAAAGAGTTTCATAAATCTATGTTTACAAAGAGACCCATCAGTTCGCCCAACAGCTCAAAAGTTACTACTAGAGCACCCCTTTATTCGCGATCAATCAGCAACAAGATCTGCAAATGTCAGCTTAACCAGGGATGCTTTCCCCTACATGTTTGATGGAAGCCGGACGCCGGTATAGTCTTAGATGGTTATTAATTTACTTGAAGCTTAATTTGCTTTAATTTCTTACATGCTAGTTCCAACTCATGGTCATAGGAAATTAATCATTATGTGTATGTTCCATTTTCATAATATTAACATGTTACCATTCTTTATGAGTTTAGATCGTTATTTATATGCAGATGCACTATATTACTATTTCAGGATTCTAAAAAAGAGGTGATTGTCTGGCATGTGTATGGATTGATGGTTTATTTATTACTCAACTTGTTTTTCCTTAGATTATTGCTGCAATGCATACGACATGTACTGGTGAAGTTTATATGAGCACAAATGCGATAAAATTGAAGCTGAACTGAACAACAGAATATAAGGGTTACCATAACATTGTTTGGAGTGATAAATTTTTTTTACAGTTTTGCCCTGGTTATGGAGTGAGGGTGAGCCTTGACACAATGGTAAAATTGCTGTCTTGTGACCTGAAAGTTATGGGTTTAAGTTTTGAAAATAGCCTCTCCGCTTGCGGAGATAAAGTTACGTACATCTATCCTTCTTAAACTCCACTAGGTGGGAGTTTCGTGTACTGGACCGTCCTTTTTTTTGCCCTAATAATAGAGTGTATAGCTTTATTGAGAGCTTATTGTTCCCATTTGTTTTTAAAGTAAGAATGTCTTATAGATTTGGAACTAAAGTTTGTTTTTGTTGTTTTTAAGTCATACTAAAACCTTGCACAATGTTAAGTATAATATTTGATACAGAACTGACGTTGAACAGAAAATGTCATATTAATGTGAATTCACAATACTTAGGCATGTAATCCTTGTACTGAATGATGAGAATTTGAAGTTGGTTAGTTTCTGAAGATCTGTGGCTGGAGCTAACTCATTGTTTGGGATTGGATTGTAGCCACATGTAGAGCTTCATTCCAATAGAAGAAGTCTAACTTCACTTGATGGAGATTATGCAACAAAGCCGGCTTTTGCAGCTACTCGAGCATCATTGAGCCCAAGGTAAAATTTCCCCCGTCTTCTTATTTATAATCATGACCTGGTTTGTCTATTCTAATTTATGTTCCACAATTTTTATATTTTTGCAATTCCCTTGTTCAGAGATAACTCAAGAATGATTACATCTTTACCGGTATCTCCGACCTCAAGTCCTTTGCGCCAACATGGGTCTACACACAAGAGCTGCACGCTTTCTCCTCCGCATCCATCTTACCCTATGATGGGACAAAATCCCTACACTTTCAGTGACCTCTCTTCATATCCGAAGAGATCAAACGCTACGTTCACTCTTGATCCTTGGCATGAGACGTCTCTATACAATGCCCATACACCTGGGGGATCCCCAATAAGGAGGCTCATTTGAGCTGTGAGTGTAAATACCAATAGAACTAAAATCTTTCTTGGTCTCCCCTTTATGCTTTGTGGACTGAGGCTGAACCTCAATTTAAAGCAGAAACTCCCTGTTCAGAATATTCTGGTTGATTCTCTATACATGAGAAAGAGACAAAGGGAGAAGTCTGGGCCCCTAAGCTTTCAATGCATGGGGACCGGGGAGACCTTGCTGCTTGTAACAATTTCTTGAGTATTGTAAATGCAAGGTGCCTACTGTGTTTGCAGTGAACTTTTATGTTGTATATTGTTAGTTCATGGCAGAATGGGAAAAAGAAAGAAAAGCAATTTTTCATACTTTTCCTTTGTCAATTAGTTTTTTCTGGTTTTAGAATATGGTTTTGGTTTTCTGCTTTAACCAATCCTTGAAATCTAAATATTATAAAATTTTCGAACAACTTATTGTGGTAGTTAATCACATTTTGGGGATCCTCAGAATCCGTTATATAGTTGTAGAAGGCAGTGAAAGCAACACTTGAAGAAAAAAAAGAATACCAAGTTTATTATATTATTCTTAGTTATTGCAATTATTTGCTTAATGTCATTGTATTTGAATTATTATTATTTTTTATTGAAGGCGTATTTGAATTATAAAATTATATGAACCGTGAGGTATGATTAAAAATGAAATTTTTTAATTCTCGTCTTGCGTACTCAAAAAGCCAAAAAAGATTGCCGAATACTCAATCAATACATTATAGGAGAAAATTAGGCCGAGGTCCCCTTATACTTGATAACTAATGTACAAATCTACCGCATAACAAACGGAAATTTAATATTTTATGAAAAATATTATTCTGAAAATTTCGCGGCTAGCTTCCTGATTTCCAACGAACTACTGTTCCGAATGACCGCCAAAGGGTTTGCCACGTCACATTTTTTAGCACCGTCGTTAGTTTAGATTTCATTTCAGGAATATTTTAAGTCTCGTTTTACTTTTATTTTTATTTTTTATTTTGTGTAATTTTAAAAGTTTCACTCACTTGCGGTAGCGCCAAAATTTTGTGTGTGTCCCTCTGTTACTTCCTTCCTCTCGTTTAAAGACTGAGTAAATTGCTTGATTAAAAGATTCTCTGACCTCGGTGTCTCTGGGTTCGTCCATCTTACTCTTTCCCACAAGCGATTAGAGAAAATATGCCGATCGAAATGCCCAAAGGACTCCCTTTCTCGGTGGACACATGGACTCCCTCATCCAAGAGAAAGAGGCATCATTTCCTTACACATGCCCATAAAGACCACTCTTCTGGCATCTCTTCCCACTTCTCATTCCCAATTTATTGTACCCATTTCACCAAAACCCTCGTTATTCAACATTACCCCAAGGTTTTTTTTTTCCAATTATTTTTTCAGCAATTCGTATATTTACTGGTGTCTCTCGAGATGTCTATGCTGGGTTTTAATTTTCCCTTTTTTCCGCAGCTTGATGATTCATTGTTTGTGGATATTGAGGTGGGCCAATGCACAATTATTGATGATCCTGATGGGACCTTCACGGTTACGGCTTTTGATGCGAATCACTGCCCTGGTAATTTTTTTTTTTTAAATTTCGGTTCATATTTTAGTAAATTTTGTTATTGTGGCAATCAGATGGTTACGCTTAATTCTTCCAATTCCAATGAAATTGAATACTTATTTTTCGAACTAAATGGATGTTTCGTGGTTTAATTTCTGTCTGGGAGGACATTGAATCTGAGTGGGATGTTACTAGCTTAATGAGAACTCTTTGGACAGGGATTAATTGGCTTATTTTCCTTCTTTTTTGGTGTGAAATTCATCAATATTCAGGAGCTGTAATGTTCTTTTTTGAAGGCAAATTTGGTAATATTCTGCACACTGGAGATTGCAGGCTCAGCCCTGAATGTCTACACAATCTACCTGAGAAGTATATTGGGAAGAAGGGAAAAGAGCCACATTGTCGACTTGATTGTGTTTTCTTAGACTGTACTTTCGGGAGTTTCTCTCAGAGGATGCCTAGCAAACATTCCGCAGTTCAACAGGTATCCTTGGATGCATTAGTGAGTCGTTTATTTTGCCTTGTGGATAAGTTAGTTACGTGGTAGTGGTATGACAAGAATGAACGAGTTGAATCTTAAGCATTCTTTCTGAGCCCAATAATGCATTTTAATATTATGATTTTTCTAATTGAATGACTTATTTCAAACAGTGGAATAGTTCAGGCGTTCATCGTATATGTCTGGGAAACTTTATTTAAAGTTTACCACTGCAGCAATGATTGACAATTTTTTCCCCAAATATCACTCTAATCTCCACTTGATGTTTAACAGCATCAACCTGTAGTCTTCCTTACCAACACCAACACACACCATTTACATATGTTGAAACTTAGAAATGTCATAAAAGATGGGTCTCTAAACTTTTGTCTGCCATATTTGTTTTCCTTTTTTATGCGGCAATTCCAAATTTCCAACGTATTATTAGGGGTGCATATTATTTTTTGGACTTTTTACTAATTGCCACCATCATTCTGCAATATTATTAATTATTAGCTATGATTCCATCTCATATCTCAACTCATGGCACTATAAAGCAGGTTATTAATTGTATATGGAAGCATCCGGATGCATCGACAGTGTATCTAACCTGTGACCTGCTTGGTCAGGAACAGATCCTTGTTAATGTGTCTCAAACATTTGGAGCCAAGATATATGTTAATAAAGCCGAAAACCCAGAATGTTTCCAGAATCTGGCTCTTACAGTGCCTGAAATCCTTTGTGAAGATCCGTCTTCTCGGTTCCATATGTTTGATGGATCTCCAGGACTATATGAAAGAGCAAAAGCAAAGCTTGGGGAGGCCCAGGCTAATCATCAACCTGAGCCTCTCATTATACGCCCTTCTTCACAGTGGTATGCTTGTGAAGAAGGGTTCTCGCAAATTGAAAACACTAGGAAAAGGAGAATGCATGAAGCAATTAAGGATCAGTTTGGCGTTTGGCATGTCTGTTACTCGATGCACTCATCTAAGGGAGAATTAGAATGGGCACTTCAACTTCTTGCACCTAGGTGGGTTGTTTCAACAACCCCTAGCTGCAGGGCTATGGAGTTAGCTTATGTTAAGAAGCACTGTTTCAACTCCAATGTAGCTCTCAACTCTGTCTGGAAGCTTCTCGATATGACTGTGGAAACAACTACTGACGCTGATGCATTGATCAAATATGTAAACTGCAACCCTGTGCTTGAAGAGACCCCTCAGCCTTGCGCTCAAAGTCAATCACCATTTAAACATTGTACTGACACTGAAGCTCTTGTAGAATTGTCTCTTCCAGGTAAGTTGCCTGTTACATTATTTGGCAGAGCAAGGCTCGGCCTCCAAGATGTAAGTTTTTCACGTGGAGGATGTAGCATTTTACCCACAAATGACCTTTCACAAACGGTTTTAAGTGATGCCGGACAAGAATTCTCGTACGCGGTGGAGGATGCTGAAATAAAATTGGATGAGTCACTTGAAAGCAAAGAAGATTTAAATAAAGTAAAGCATCACCGCGAACCACAGGATCAGGAGACAAGAGTTCATAACAGTGCCTCTTATTTAAACATGGGACCTTCGGGCTTTAGTGGAAGTGTCAGAAAGTTGTATAGGTCAATGAACGTTCCTGTGCCTGAACCTCTTCCCTCATTGGTGAAACTTTCGAATTCCAATAAACGTGCTAAGAGGGGTTAAATCATTAGTCTAGCTTGTTCACATTTAACTCTCATATGCCATGCCAGAAGATGTCTATGCAAGTACAAATCTTAAAATTTTGCAAGAAAATTAGTTTATCTTGCTATTTGTCAAATTACCATCTCCATTGCTAGATTACTTGACAAGAATCAGCAGATGTGGAAGGGAAGCATTTATAGAAGCACTATAGGAGTTTTGCCAATCTGTTACAGTATTGTAACAGGGAGTCTTTTCTCTTTCAATAAGCTATGCATCATAATATGCTTCAGTCATTGGATTTTTGAAGGCAGAGGTGCTCATGTATATTAGAGCCTTATAGCAGGACTAGAGCGGAAAGCATTTATGGCCATAGAAGTGGTACTTAACTACAATACTCAGCATTGTTGTATGACTACTTTCTTGATTAACTGCTGCATGGACTCAGGTACATCAACTACTGCAATTTGATTGGAGAGATTCTATTTTATTGACATGTACAATAAGTTGTTTTTCTGTCATTTATACTGAACATTTTTCTTGCTTTACCATACCTGCAAGTGCAAATGAAGAAAGTGTATTTGCATATTGATTAATTCATTTCTCATCAATTTGCTGATGATTGTACGTACCATGAATCATAGTTTTAATCGTTATTTATTTAAAAAAAGACTTGTAAAATGATAGTTAACAGTAATCACCAAAATCTTTTGTTGCGTAGCAGTAGTGATTGTCTTGAATAGTTTACATGAACATTTGAAGGTGATGACACAGTTAATTGAAGATGCTGTAAGCGATAGTCATACTTTCTTGCAACATCAGAAAAACATTGTGATGTTTTCACTTTTTAGCATAGCTCTGTAATCTGTACCCTAAGCGAAGGTCATAGCCTTTCATAATCGAGCTTCTCGGACTGCGAGGAAAAACAAAGAGTCAGGAAACCTCAGTCAATTTGGCCCAAAAAATAAAGAAGGCAACCTTAGTAATGCATTTGTGCAGAAAGACAAAAGTATTCTCAGATACAGGATAAGCCAGAAACAATTCTCGAGCTCCATCCTCAAACATGTTGTTTCTGGTCTAAGACTGGCTCAGCCCAGTTAGGCTTAATGTATTGCAGCTTCAGCAACCTCATGAATTGCCTTAACGAAGATAAGATCTAAAGGGGCACCAAACTAAATGAAATTTCAGTATCAATTTCAAATATGTATTTTCCGAGAGTTTTCTAAATTAGGGGATGGGAACATGGAAGGGCTGAAGAAGCAGCTGTGGCAGGAATCCCCATTCCCAAGAATTTAAAATCAACCACAATCAATCTAAATCAGCATCATATCAGAATGGGACTTTGTAGGCTTAAGCAGAGGTACCTTAGTTCAGCCTAGTTTATTGGTTATGTAGTACGAGGGTAGCAGCCATTGAAACAAGCTATTAGAAGGTACCTTGATAAGCATGTATGTAGGAAGCCAAGCCGGAGCAGTGGGGATCCCTACCCATGCGATCTATCAATCAAGCAAGGGTTTTCGTCAGAATAATGTCATAATTGAAAGAGAGTTCAAAATATGGCATGCCATTAGTTGCTCAAGCCTGACTTTGCTCGTCCAACAGCGAATCATTGGTATTATAAAGAAGCAGCAGGTTCAATTCTTGCAGCCTACTGCTGTTGTATTTCTCAGAAAACATTGGCAGTATGGAACCAAGATGGCATTTGAAGCTAGATAGACATAAGTCACTTACAAGTGCATGTTCTCCTGTTTCAAATATACGCATATCCAGGACCTAAGAGTTTCACACTGTCAGTTATAGATTTCAATGATACAGAGGAGAACTGCCAAAAAAAAAAAAGCTTTTAACTCTCGTTTGACAAATCTTGCTAATTACCTCACCACGGTCTTCATAAATGTAGTCTAATCCTTTGTAATAAGGTGGGTGCCCAACTGAGAGATACTGAAATATTGAACTCACACATGGTTCACAGTTTAGACCAACTATGAGTGAAACCAAACCATATCTTCAGGGGAGAAGACGGGAACGGGGATTGAAACTCCAAAGTAAGAAGATATAATAAAAGAAAAAAAAAGCGCGTTCCTTCTTACATTGACACTATTGAGATACTTCTCCTTGTCCACCCTCACTATCTGACCCTTCTTCACTGCCCACAAATAAAAATGGCATCCAATGATGAAAGGGAAACTCTTAAACCCTTTAAGATTTCAAATTATAAGAAAAAAGAAATATTGGGCTCACAGGAATAGACAGGTTTTTTGGGAGTTTTAGGAGCAGCGGATGAAGGTTGAGCATTAGAGGAACCTTCGGTCTGTGTTTGTGCGGCCTTTGGCTTGTCTGGTTCGGCAGCTTGTCGTGCGCGAATAATCGATGGGAAATGAAGATGTTTTCTTCTTAAGGTGAGTGAGAAGTGATGAAGGCATGAGAAAGAGTTGTGCCACAGAGCTGCAGTGAAAGCCATGAGACAGACACAGACTTTACTTCCGTCTTACAATATAGAGATAAGAGATTGAGAAAGAGATGATGATGCTTCATTTCCAACGGCCAGATTTAGGAGACAAAATTCTGTTGGTTCCGCGGTAAGTATCACCGATCAGAAGTGCCACGTCAGGACGTAAAGGACTTAAGATGTAAAATTAGTGAAAAGTCTTTACCGACATAAGAATTTGGTTCATTTAGCGCTGTCTCAGGCTCTAAGACAATTGCACCCATAACAAAAACAATAATAAAAAAAAAGGAGTTTACTTTTTTTTTCTTACCTTGCTCATTAATCTATTAAATAATAGCAAGTTAACTTATTTTTCCTTCCTTCCCCTTTCTTTCTCATTGTCATTTATTTTCTTGTCATTCCATCTCCTCTAAAAAGCCTCAAAGTTTTTTACTTTTCAAGGGTTTCTCAGTCCCTCTGGTTCTTGGATGTTGAAAGGATAGCAAACTCATCTTTGATTACGTCAGAACTCTGATGGTGAGTTGGGAATGGAGAACGTATTCATCTTAACAGCGAGAACTGGTGGCCATTTTTGGACCCACTTCCACATCATATAAATTAATCAAATTAATAGAAAGCGATATTGTTTAGAGATTATTATTTAATTTATTGTTGATTGAATTAAAATTTTTATTATCATCACATAAAATATTAACACATAATAAAATTAGTGGTTGTTTTAATATTTTTAATAATTTTACTATATATTATTATTTAATATAGTGTCGTACACTAAATAATAATCTAGCTCCTTGTTCACCGTGTACGTTAAACCAAACACAGATTATGGTTGTCGCATGGAAGAGTTACCTACCTTTGCTTGCTATGCAGCTAACCAGATTCTCAAGAGATGATCTCACGGTTGGAGTGGCCGCATTTCGTGAACTCATGCCATTAGATGATTGAACGCAAACTGCATATGGCGCCGCGTTTGACCATTCTTAGTTTTAGCCGCTACCACCTTGGGGGTAGGTCGCTTTAGAGAAACAGAGGCAATAGTTGCCATTTTGAAGCTCATGCCATGACCAAGTCAAGAAACTGAAGAAGAAAGGCAGCGCCTTTGGCAACAAAAACAGGGCATTTCACAATTCGGCACGCTACGCGGGCATGGCGACCAACTGTCGAGGTTGAACCCTTCCTACGGGTCATGCAGCCTTTCTTACTGTAACACCAACCTGCTCCTTGGATGACCTTATGCGCAAACTAGAGACTATAGCTTTTGCTTCGTTAACAAATCGGCAAATTGATATTGGCATTGATAATATGTGTAATAAAATAAATAAGTTTGTGTAGTCAATACTCTTGACTATGCTTAACAAAATTATTTGAACCCTGTACTGTATCAACGAGGGTTTACTGCACGTTTCTTCTTATTAAAAAAGAAGGAGTTGAAATTGTGTTATAAACTTATAATATTTGATGATATTCGGTTAAATTTGAAAAATAAAAATAAGTTTAAGAGTGGGTTAGCCAATAAATTTATTTATTTATTTATTGTCAACTATTCAATTACAACCTCAACCCAAGCAACAGCGGATCTTCGCCAATAATTACAAACGACAAGCTTCAACGACATAAGAACTAGAAGTTGGAACTTCAAACAGTAGTGAAATTTCCACTATCAAATCTAAAATTCCTTTGTTCTCAAGTTTGTTCCGTACATCCACTCTTTTTATTCGATTGTCGATTCTAAGAACCCAAATGTTTGTCGGTTTATGCCCATAATTTTTATTGAAGTCTCTTCGTCTCCTTATTTTTCTGATTCTCAGTATTTCGGGGACTACTGCTGGGAGCCTTGATGGGTTCTTCTTCGTCAAGAATATAAACGGGTTTGAGAATATGTGCGGCGATCAAAAGCCTTCATTTCATATTTCTCTGGTTCTATTGAGCCTGAGATCCTTAGCTTGAACTCTGGACATTTTACAGTGTTTTGACCTTGTTCTCTGTCGATTCACCCCATCTCCCACCTCAAGAACCCATCAAATTGCTCTTGAAACCACAATCAGATCCCGTTCTTCCTAGTTCTTCTGCTTACGCTATACTCCTGCTCACATGAAATGAAGCATTTTACCAATAATGAACTTGACTTGGAAAGTGTTAAGTTGGAGAGGAACAGAGAGATACCTCTACCAAGTAGCAGGGTAGTTAAACTCCACAATCAAGCTTTACTGTCTGGCCTTGCATATTGCCTTTCCTCATGCAGCATGATATTGATTAATAAGTTTGTACTTTCTAGTTATGATTTCAATGCTGGGATATTTTTGATGTTGTACCAGGTAATTTTCTTCAATTACTTTTCTTTTGTTGTACTTTTGTAGACTATCTGTTATAAAGATGAGGAAGTTGCTGATACTAGGTTCTGACACTTTTTTGGATGCAGAATTTCGTTTCAGTGGTTATTGTTTTTGTATTGAGCCTTCTGGGCCTCATATCAACAGAACCGTTAACATGGAGATTGATTAAGGTCTGGTTGCCTGTCAATGTTATATTTGTTGGAATGCTCATTACAAGCATGTTTAGGTAAGCAGTTTTCAACTTTTTGGCTTCTCTCTCTTTCATTAGGGTATATGGATCTTTCTCCAAAAGGAAAGTGGAGACTTTGTGACTGGTTTTCTACCATTAAATTTCCATGTGCTTCTAGTTCTTTAAATGCTAATTGCTTCTTATGTGTGTCTTTTCTAGTTAATGTCAACATATATATGAAAGTTGCATTTGTAAGACTTACTGTTGTACTACTGAGGGTTAAAACTGAATATTTTGCAAAATGTTCTCAGAGATATTGCTTTTGTTTGAGCAATCTGCATGGAAACAGAATTTAAATATTCAGGGAAAACTTGCTTCTATTTGGGGAGTGTCAAAGTCATAAAGAACGCTAAGTTGCTAATATATTGTTGTCAAACATGTCACTCAGACATCTACTATCTGCTCCAGTGTCACTTTATGGACTCAAATCACGTAAATTAGATGGCTATAGCTTACAGTAGATAAATACTCTCTCTCTCTCTCTTGATTGGACAGTTGTGCTTATCATAATTCATATTATGGTGCAGTTTGAAATACATTAATGTAGCTATGGTGACAGTCCTGAAGAATGTTACCAATGTCATAACTGCCCTCGGTGAGATGTATTTATTCAAGAAGCAACATGACAGCAGAGTCTGGGCTGCCCTGTTTTTAATGGTATGCTGAAGAGTTTGTAATATGAATCTTGTGATCCCTGAGTTTTTAGCCGTTCGAGACACCAGTAATGTAGAATCACAGAGTCCACATGTTATGATTGTTCAAGTTTTGGTTTGTTGCTTGCATCCTTCTATAACTTCCTATTTTTTCTCCCTTTTATGCAGTGTTATTACTCTTGTCAATATATTGTTTCCTTGTAGTGGTCAAATGATCCAATAAGTATGGGGAAGAAGTTATTTGTCTACTATTATAGAAGTTAGAACAAATATGTTCATGCATTACTCTTTAGCCCTTGGTCCTACTTTTAAGGGAAAATAATTGGTCATGTTGTTCTATCCATCACTAATTATTAGCTCCTCTTCCTTTTCATTTTTTTGGAGTGGGATTGTGTTAGAGTGTAGGATGCTGATAAGGCTTATCAAAATTAGTAAGTTATATTCAATATGATGCAGTTGCTGGACAGTCACAGCTGATGTATCCCGTGTGTGTCATATTTTCAAGGGCCTATGCTGCTATGCCTATATGACTGGGTGGCTTGTCTGTTTTAATTCTTACCAACTTACCATAGAAATCTTTAATTTCTGGACTCATGTGATCGTTTATTGTTATGTTCTTCTCAGAGATGTGCATCAGTTGGATACATCCATTACAAAGCATTAAGAGTTTTAAATGAAAATCTGAGAGTTTCCTTTTTCTGTGCAGATCATTTCAGCAATAACTGGAGGGATTACTGATATCTCTTTTCATGCAATTGGCTATGCATGGCAAATAGTTAATTGTTTCTTAACTGCATCATATTCTGTGAGTATATTTATATTGATATTTTTGTCTTTAAGCTTTTTTCATATGCTGAGTTTCATACTTCTTAATTCGTTTTTTTATTTTTATTTTTTGGCCTTTTTATTACTGTCTGGATGCTTTTTACCTTTTAGTGAAATTCCTACATAATGTTGCAATTTGCAACTGTAAAGAATTTGTTCATTTTTTCATTCTTTCTATAATGCTGTTTTGCTCATGTAATTTCTAATCCATTGACTTGGAGCATCAATATCATCCATCATCATTGTTCTCTTTAATTACTTGTTTATAATTACTCTGTCTTGATATGCTTAACCACTTTTATAATCATTGTAATGTGATTGTGTTTTAGTCTTGCCGCCTATTTTATTTTTTCTGGTTGCTTCTACTATGATAGGAACAAGTGGCATAGATATGATCTGCCTGGTGTTGTTTTTATGATTGTAGTACCTCTTTAATTCCCTACTACTTGCTTTCTCTCTCCTGCTTAGGTGCTAAGGAATTTCAAAGCCTAGACTAGGTTGAATGATAAAGTAAATTCAAACGAAGGAAAATTATGAGAACTGATATAATTACTGAATGAGGTTAAGTGATTAGTTTATTCAATGAAGCTTTTATATCTAAAGTCAAAATAATTTGTCACTTATCCTTGGTGAGAACGGTTTCTTAGCACTTCGAGTTTGACATGATAATTGCTTTAGAGGGGGGTTTGTAGACTCTCAGTTACTTGGTTACTTTTGCACTTTATCATTCTAAAGGTTTTGGTATAAAAGGATAATATACTATATTTTAGTGTATATATGTAGACGGGTGCTAATTGTTGGCTTTTAGTTAAGTTTACTGATTGTTTGGTTGTTTTTATTTTGTTGCTGCAGCTGACCCTGCGTAAGGTCATGGATACTGCAAAGCAAGTTACTAAATCTGGAAATCTAAATGAGTTTTCCATGGTCTTGTTGAACAACACTCTTTCTTTGCCTCTGGGAATTCTTCTGATTTTTGTTTTCAATGAAGTGGATTATCTCTTTAGAACGTGAGTGTTCTTGTCTCCCACTGTTTGTGAATAAAATATTATGTTCTTTGCTTAACTTTTTATTCCGTGCTTTGATGTGTGCTTATACAATTATACTCCTATATCTGTAATCTCCTGAAATGTGTTTTTGCCATAAATCTTTTAGGTTATGTTGATGACTAAAAAAAAATCCCATTCTCTCTTTTTCCTTGCGCTTTGTAAATATTGTGAATTTTAATATGCAGGCCCCTTCTGAAGTTGCCTAGCTTTTGGTTGGTGATGACGTTAAGTGGATTTTTGGGTCTAGCAATCAGCTTCACGTCCATGTGGTTTCTTCATCAGACTGGGGCTACAACTTACAGGTGTGGTCGAAATTAGCTATGTTCACTGCAACTTTAAGTGAATTCAGAAAAGTAGAGGTGTTTCATTTACATATCTAACCACTAATTTGCGATCTGCAGCCTTGTAGGTTCGCTGAATAAGATCCCACTTTCAATAGCTGGCATCCTTCTCTTTAAGGTTCCTACTAGTTTGGAGAACTCTGCTAGCATCTTCTTTGGTTAGTTCTCTACAATAACTGACTTGAAAATGCTATTAATATTGCATGGAGCACATAAGCACAAATTTGGATTACACTTTGTTGTTGCAATTTGTAGGTCTTCTAGCAGGAGTGTTTTTTGCTAGAGCCAAAATGCGGGAGAAAACTCAGTCCTAAAGAACAGTAGAAGCTATGATCCTTTACATGATAATTAAGTTTGAACCAGAGGGAACCTTTTCCCCATCTATGGGAATTATATTTCTGGGTGAAGTGGGAGTTGAATCCATGTCTCTGAGATGCCTTTAAACATGCAGTTGGGGGTAGCTGCATGGGCATGTTTGGTCTTCTCTAGTCTATAGAGAATCATGTGAGAATATGCAGTGCATAAGTTTCTGGTCCACGTTCATATAAATCTTCTATGGGAGAAGCAGCTGCTGCCTATGGCTCGCCGTGGGAGAAAAAAAATTGCCTTTCTTTTTCAGTTTGTTTCTGTATAATGTAACATCCTTGACTCCGTGTATCATCAGTAAGAGTGGTTTAATATGAACATCCTAATGGAAATGAAAATGAAAATGAACATTTGCAGTTTGATAAGCTAGTTGACTATGACTACACTACAATTTAGGACGGACTTAATTAGTATAGTCTCATAACGTTCTGGGTTCATCAAGTCGAATGCATTTAGACTACGAATCAAATACCAGTGTTCGATCAGGCTGCAATCAATAGTAAGCAACTACCGTAATTTTACTGTCGCAGCTTTGTAATGACAAGACCACATAATTTTTTCTGCGTTAACACTTTTTTTTTTATTCTTTTAAAAAGGTGAAATGTGAGTAGTTGTTGGTAACTAAATTATTGATTATTTGATTTTTATTTTCTTAAAATATAAATATTTTGAATTAATTTATGAAATTAAACGAAATAAAAATATTTTTTGTGACCCTCCGCTTTCACACCGTCAAACGACGTTGCACTTGAGTAGCGCAGTCAAGTTAGCCATTTTGTGTCCCCGTAGAAGAGTATATTGTCGTCGTTTTTGGAGGGGAGTTTCTGAGAGTCAGAGAGCCCCTTTGTGAATTGTGATCGTGGTGATGGAAGCATCACAAAGCAATAATAATCCCAACCTTAATCCAAACCCTACCCCGATTGGAAATTCCCTTTCGTCTTCAGTGCCAGTTTGGCCAACTATCGATGGCCCACTCGGTCTCTCCGAGGAAGATTCACTCAGCTATGCCCGCAAATTCTACATGTTCGGTTTCGCGCTGCTGCCTCTGCTTTGGGCCGTCAATTGCTTCTACTTCTGGCCTGTTCTCCGCCACACCCACTCCTTTCCTCGCATTCGCCGCTGTATGTTCCTCTCTCTCTTTACCTCTTTCTTGTCTTTTTTAGAATGCTTCGTGATTGTTCTTCTTTTTATTTGGTTGCAATTTTGGGATTTCGCTTTAGCGTTCTTGCTATTGGCTTCTACATGTTTTTATTTTTTCTTTTCGTTGGCCACTTCATAGCTAATTTTAATTTTAAGGGCATTGCTTCTAACAAGTAAGATGTCAGACATTTCCTTTTAAGAGGTAAGAGCGTCATCTTTAATTAAATCTTTTCAAAATTTCATTACATCATTAGAGTTAAGAACTCGCTTAATTCTCTACGCACCATGCATGATACATGTAGCCTTTCTTTGGAAAAACAGAAACAAGAGGAAAGCGAAATGAAACGGATGAAAATTGCCATTGAGTCTAGATATGATACATGTATTAAGTCATTACAATTTTTCATTCATTTGACTGTCGTTCGCTTCTCTTATTTTGCTTCACTAACAAAGGTTTTATTGTTATGTGGTAAAACACAGATGAGTAAAGAGTATTTATGTCATGTCAAACAGCAAAGAATGCTATCTGTTTTACTAATTATTGAAGTCACCATGTTAGTTGAAAAAAAGAGGGTCACCTATCTTCCCATTGATTGGATGTCAAGACTGCTTAGCAGAAATATCTTGTTGACGCTTGGAAGTGGGATTATTTGTTCATTAAAATGACTGAGCTTTTTCTTATATTTGATTTCAGGTAGGATTGCTTGCCAGTTTATGTCTTGTCCTTAATAAGGAAAAATAGGTTTTGGTAGTAGTAAACAAGTAATGAAGAAAAAAAATGTTAATAATAGATGATGTGCTGTTTCCTAAATTCTTTTCTTGCATTTTAAAATTTAAACTTCTTTCTTAAAATCAAGGTTACATGGAAAATGAATTCAAACAATATTACAAACACGCAAGATGCTATAAGTATTATTATTTATATACTGCAAAAGACAGAATTCAATTTCACTATCTGTAGGATAATGGATGGTCTTCAGGGAACTCAAGTTCTTTTGCTTTTACTGCTCATTATAATTTTCTTCATCTCTTGGTGTAAGATGATTGAATACTCCACACACCCTTTTTGTAATGTCTTCCATGAGAAGAGTTTTTTTTTTTTTTTTTTACTTTAATCTTGTTGCAAGATCCATATTCATGTAGTTACGATAAATTTTTACATTAATTGTCGCACGCTTAATACGACCCTCCTTTTTTATTTGAGTTTGGAATCGGTTATACAAATATAGGCAGAGTTTCCGACCACTGTAGCGTCGTTTGATTCATTTAGTCGACCTCATCAAATGAAAAAAAGTTTAGTTGTTGTTGTTATTATAATCTTGTTGTAAGATGGGAAAATGGTAATCTGCTAAGTGATAAATTGGTTATCATCAGAAAATATTGTAATCTTAAGCATATATTTGAATTCGCCTTTTTAACTTGGAACATAAAGGTGCAAAGATATTTGCTTGACTATCATTTTAGCAGTTGAGGACATGGTACCTATTTACTGAGTAGTATTTTGGAATCTGGGTCGTGTACCATATTTATCTGATAAGAAACATCTTGCTTCTTTTGAACCTTAGGAATAAACTTTTCTCGCTTATAATATATCAGCGAAGCATGACAGAATTTCCCGTGTAGAGCTAGCCTATTTAACGCGCATTATACAGGGAAGGACCATGGGTACTAATTGGTTTCAATCACATTTGATTTGCCAAGCTGCATTTTCTAGTATATATAGCTTTGTGTCTGGAGGGTGGTCTGAAGGGTTGACTAGTGTACCAGTTGGCATGTTTTGGGTAGACTTGGTTGTTATAGTATGAATCTCTTTCACATTTTTGGAGCCACATTTCTGTCCTCCGTGGATTTAATTTCTTGGTCATTTTATGCAGATGTTGTTGGATCTGCAGTTGGGTTTACTGTATTTTCTGCCCTTCTCTGTTCATGGGCTCTAACCTTTGCCATTGGAGGGGAACGCCTCTTTGGTCCTATTTGGGATCAATTGGTTATGTACAATCTTGCTGACAGGTTAGGCTTGACAGGGTGGAGCTAGTTGTGTGAGACCTCTGAGCTTTCAGGAACCATGTAGAAATAATGTGGTGATGCCTTTCTTTATTTCTGGCTTGTGGATGATATGCATTAGCAGCATTACTATAATTTTGATTATGTATTTTACCTTTAAATAGCCTCCGTGCCGTGGATTCTGTCACATTGAGGTCACAGTTGTGATGATCAAAGCAATCTATCCAGCATTCATTTGGAAAAGAATGGTTCATGGGGACTTTTAACTTTGGATTAGTTATACTTAACCCTATTATCTTGTGTATTAGGCGCAGCTTGTAAAATTTAAAGCCCCCGCGCAACATTTTTTTACCGTATTTCCCATATCCTCCAATTTTGGTTCGATATGTTGAGGAAGAAAGAATCGTGAATCTTGATTCTTGATCATGTTGCGCATTACATAACCTTAACCCTTTGGGATTAAAGAAAAAAAGAAATGCAAGGCAGGGAGTTGGTCAGCTGTCACCTTCTCTTGCCAAAATGAGCACTCCACTCAGTAAGCAAACACAGAATTGGTATGTTGGTTGTCAAATGTTACTAAAAAAATTGAGACGGACGTCTTAATTAAGGCCTACCAATTAAATGTAATTTCGCTATGTATGGAATGCTGCTGGCATCTAATTGATTAGCGCTGAAAGGTAAGAAGGTTTCAACACCAGGGGTAAAGTCACTGCTAGTCTGTGATGGATTCGTTTAAATTATAAAAGACCACGAAAGAGGACTAATGTTACGTTTTTCGTATCCAACTGTATAAATTATTCCAAGAAGAGTACCAGAAGCTTCATAATATACGACCACTTAATACAAAAGTACAAAGTACAAGATGCTGCAACGTAAAATTAATGTTAATTCAAAGTAATAAACGCCGTATAGAAATATCTATAACATTCGCAATTATAGTAACGCAATTCAATCACATCACTGTAGCAATTGTAGTTTAAGACGGGCTTGGTCACTAGGTCATAGAACGTTAATAAGAGTTTTAGCATCATCTCCGGTCAAATTGTTACAGAGAAGAATTAGATAAGTTAAAAAAGAAAAAGAAAAAAGAGAACTAGAAAAATGAGGGAGAAAAGGTATGTCACAGTCACTACTGTGGCTTGACCATGGGTAATCGTGGTATTTCGCATGGTTTATTACAGCGATTCGCAGAGACAAGAAAAAAGACATCAGAGAGCAAAATAAGAAAAAGCCATGAGATGCCGAAGGCGCTTGAAATGTTTTCTTAATAACGAAAGTGGAAACTGCTAAATTTGACCTGACTTGAAGCTCTCATTTTCATGCCTATTTCTTTTCCAGGTCTATATAAAATTAAATTTAACTGGCACAATTTTATTACAGACTGTGATTTGATAATTGACATGTCAAATTTACCTGTGGAGACGGTTCCATGAGTTTTAACTACTTCCATAGAATATTGGATTATTTTTATTGCTGATGTACATTAGTTTGAAACCATTAGAGACACAAAATGAACCGGCTGCAGAAATAATTGGGGGCGGGTGCATCCTCAAGTATTTGAAGTTAATTGTGTTTTCGGACTCATGACGTTGACCCCTAAGTTTCCAAATTACAGTTGCAAAAGAAGTTAATTAGAGCTCCAAATACAAAGATCTTAATCTGATTCCGAGTCAAAAAAACAGCAAGATGGAATTAATCACCAACATAATGCAAAGCACTGCATAGTCCAAGGCAGCGTTCACTTGTAAATAACCTTATGGCGGTGGTCTTGTCATTAATGGAAAAAAAAATGGCTTGTGTGCACTAATAAGTTTTTAGTTGGAATGGCAAGACTTCTGATATTGTGGGGTATAGAATCTCAATCAGTTGAGAACACAGTTTATGTCTAGAATCTCTTTACCACCTGGGTACGTACATAAACACGCATACGTAGCCTAAAATTTTGTGAAATATTGAGCATGACTACTGTATAAAAGAAACTCGCACCACTGATGCCATTTCCTTTATCCATCAAAATTTGAACTATGATACTCACAGTAAACCCAACAGATTTTGATCATATGATGGATATTAAATCAGCTCTACATGGGATGGGATGAGATCACAGTAGTGGGAATAAAAGGAAATAATAGTGAACATTGTAATTTATAACAGCTTTGGGTGAGAAGAAACTCCTTTTCATAGTACTTGTCATAAACAACTTGGATTAAATAATGCATTATCATGGCATTTAAATTGACTTTGCCGGTTTATATTTAGGATTTCTTGTTATGAGCATATTATAGATGGCCCATGAAGCATGAAAGTCCCACACCACACACCTAATCATGGAAGCTTAGGAAAATGCTAGTTGTTTTCTTCCAAGTCTGCATATAATGGATACAGTTGTAACACTTGAGTGCTCAAAAAAATTTCCATTTACATAATGGTAACTTACCCTCAAATTGGTTTTTGACACCCACTCACCCTTAACAGATATTAATGAACTGCCTAAAATGTAGCATTAATAAACTGCATGAAACAAAATACTTCCAAACTTAAAGAATCACAAAGTAAGGAAGATGTTTGCAGTGGGATTTTCCCCGTCAGATACAATAAGCATGTATCCTTTTATGGATCACAGAGCAGAGGAATTTTTGGGGAACTGGCGTGTAGCTCACAGGATGAGGCAAAACTAAAAGGGACTTTTCATCTATATAACCCAATAGCAACCCTTTTTTAATACGCTCTTGACCCTATCTCTCTCTTTATCCTCCTCCTTCTTCTTCTTCTGCTGCTTTCTTCTCTCATGATTTTTCATCTGGGCTTGATTATATAAGATAAGAATGCCCAGAAGCAGTAGCAGTGAGAGAAGAAAGAGCTGCAACAGAGGCCATTGGAGACCCGCTGAAGACGAGAGACTACGGCAACTTGTGGAGCAGTATGGTCCCCAGAATTGGAATTTTATTGCGGAACATCTTGAGGGGAGATCAGGTGATATATGAGTATGACCTTGTTTATGAATTTTCCTTCCCCTCTCTCTCTGCATAATTCTCAATCTGTCCATTATTTTATAGGGAAAAGTTGCAGATTGAGGTGGTACAATCAACTAGACCCAAATATCGTTAAAAGGCCATTCACTGAGGAGGAGGAAGAAACTCTCCTAGCCCTCCACAAGGTGAAGGGAAACAAATGGGCTGCAATTTCCAGGTTCTTGCCCGGAAGAACAGACAATGCAGTGAAGAATCACTTCCATGTATTAATGGCAAGAAGGAAGCGAGAGCGCTTCACATTGTTTGTTGACTCCAGCACTAACCCTAATTCAGGGATTAATTATAATTTCAGGTTCCAGAACAATAGAAACATGGGCATTTTTGGCATGTCTTCCTCACAGTCATTAACTCCTTGGAGTCATAGCGGCGGTTCAACCATCACAACAGAGTTAGTGAGCTTGGACACTTGTGGTGTAGCTAGTAAGGCTCACAATGACTCAACAAGTGCTTCAAGTGCTGCGGAAAAACCAAACGGTTTGGACCATTTTGCTTGTTATAGAGCCGGTTCTTGTATGCTTAGTAGTTACAATAGTTTCACAGCACCAGGAATTCCCAGTATTGGCAAGGTTGTTCCCCTTCCGTATAGGTTCTCAAACGCCAACAATGGCCAAAGAAGTGAGGCCTATTCCATCATCAAGAGCAAGACAGTGAAGCATCCAGCTGCTGATAACTCTCTGGAAGAGCAAGTTGAAGCTCTTAATGAAAAGAGTGTTTCCTTCATAGACTTTCTTGGCGTGGGAAGTTGTTCTCGCAGTCACAGAGGACCATGATGTGCTTCCATTTACGTACAGTAAAGTTAGCTATATCTATTTCAAAGAGAGCGCGCGCTGCAATATATATTACAGAGTCTAGCTCATAATTTACAGTTCATTTTCTGTTGTTTCTGGGTGTACTTAGTGAAGCATCATTTTCTTCTTCGTTAATTTTACCCTTCCATTGTTTTCTAAACTTCTAATTAATTCCATTAATGCACTATGAAGGAACAGGCTTTTATTTCTGATAGCATTGTGCCCTAGGATTCCCCCCGTGTGTCATATTTTACATGTCACTAAGAATAATCTAAGCAAATATAATTTGAAATCATCTCAAAGTTTCAATGTGAAGGGAAATCATCTTACAAACATCAAAGCTTCGATGGCATGGTATATATATATAGCCGATATTCTGTATTCTGTAAATAATTTTCTCCATTTTTGGTAATATCTACATATTATAAATCCTTTCAATGAATTATTCTCTATTTTATGACGTTTCTATAACGAAATAATTTAAGCATTGATCTATATATATAAATTTCAGGAGGACATAGTAATTATTTTTATTTCATACAACTTATAAATTGTTAAAATATGAATATATAATATTTATATTTTGAGCATATATTAATATATAAATTCGATTTCATTGATCACCCTCTCTGATCACAGCATTAAATTTTAAAAATTAGAGAAACCCATGAGTATTCCTTTCTTTATTTTAGATATTCTCTTTATTTTGTTTCTTTTAAAAAATTCACAAATATTTAAAATTAATTATATGTTTATTTAACTCAAATATCCTTGTGACAACTATTATTCTCAATTTTCTTTATCAATTAATTGTAATTAATTTTTTCCTATTAAGTTAATTTCAGTTAAGAGCTCATTAACAGTTTGGTCTTCCTATAACTGTATTATAACATTATTTCATAATACAAATAGAATAAAAAAAACAAGTGTGAACATTATTATTTTCATTGATATAGCATATTATACCTAATATAAGCTTGCATACATGAATAGAACAATTTTCATCGTGTATATATAATATTTTTAGTTTACCTTAATTATATAATAATATATTTGAAGTTTTCTATCAAATTTGTTCTACGCATGGAAGGTTGGCAACTTTACTCTCGAAATACTGAAATTAAATATCATATATTTAGCAACCACTTTTTCCTCTCTTTTAACTGGAGCCATTTCATTGGGGGGAAAAAAAAAACTCATTGTGACTGATGGTAAAATGAAAAACTAGTGATTCTTTTCTTGAGATGTACCTTTGCCTTCATAAAATGTGTCAAATTCTCCAATCTTGAGACCCCTGTATCAAAAATTCGGTAAATCAAATACCCCAATTATATTGATAAAACTACTTTTTTTTTTGGACATCAGGCTAAAAGCCTTAAGAGATACATATAGGGGACGAGCTCAAGACTAAGAGACTCAGAGGCCCAAGGCATGAAAGTGCCAGGCCTGGCTCTCAGGAACATACCATGAATACACCTTATCGAGTAAAAACAGAGCAACACACTCCGTTGAAAAAACCCAAAAGAAAAACATACACCTTCTGGAACCTCTTGGACGTCGAGACGAGCTAGGGTCGAGGTCTCCCCCTTTCTGCTTCTTTCCCGATCAACCCCTGGATGGTACTAGGGGGTTCGACGACTAGTTCTTGAGGAGTTTACCTTGAGCGTGGAATTTAGCAACCGTATGGGTCAACTCGTTCTTCTCCCGGTTTACCCATCGAACCCCAATTTTTCGACCTTCTAAGATAAATTTTTCAAGCATGCCTCTTAAATGATCTATGGTCCACATCTTCTTTTTTTGATTGCATACATCTACTACTTGTTGGCTGTCTGATTCCACAATTACTTGGTTCAGCTGTTGGTTGTTAATCAATCGAAAGGCTTCTTCAACAGCTTTGCCTTCTGCCTCCAGTATTGTGTGAGTATCAATCTGTTTCGTGCTCCCAGTAAGCAGTGATCCTTTATCATCTCTAATTACAGCAGCGAGGTAACACTCCTAACCCTGTTTAGGGCATGCTGCATCTATGTTGATTTTTAGCCATCCCATTGGTGGATGTTGCCATATGTTGTTTTTTTTCCTGAATTTCTCTGTTTTTGTTATCAATTTTTTCTTCTTTTTGTCTCCTCATTTCTGCTATTTCTGTGATCAGTGTATGTGTTCTCTGAATAGTTTTAGTCGGGTCGATTTTTGTTTGCTCAAAGATGTGAGAATTTCTTTCCTTCCAGATACACTAAAGCATAATAAAACATTTAGCCATAGCCTCCCTTTCGTCTATCCCCTCAGTATTGTTATACATTTCCAACTTTTTCCATAGCCAATCATTTATTCTACCCCTTCATCAAGCCTATCCTGTCTGTCGATACCAGCACCAAACCACGCTGGTCTGGTCCAGCTACACTTTAGGAAAATGTGTTCTAGGCTTTCTGGTCCCTCATTGCATATTCGGCACATAGGATCCTGAGAGATTTTCCTTCTGCTATTTTTCCTTCTTTTTGTCTCCTCATTTATGCTATTTCTGTGATTAGTGAATGTGTTCTCTGAATAGTTTTAGTCGGGTCGATTTTTGTTTGCTCAAAGATGTGAGAATTTCTTTCCTTCCAGATACACCAAAGCATAATAAAACATTTATCCATAGCCTCCCTTTCGTCTATCCCCTGAGTATTGTTATACATTTCCAACTTTTTCCATAGCCAATCATTTATTCTACCCCTTCATCAAGCCTATCCTGTCTGTCGATACCAGCACCAAACCACGCTGGTCTGGTTCAGCTACACTTTAGGAAAATGTGTTCTAGGATTTCTGGTCCCTCATTGCATATTGGGCACATAGGATCCTGAGAGATTTTCCTTCTGTATAGGTTCTCTTTACTAGGCAATGCATTATGAATAACCTTCCAGAGAAATTTTTTTATCTTGGGTGGGATGGTAGAGTTCCAGATACAACCCCACAACTTCGGGCTCACATGGCAGAAGTAGAAGCATATTGCTCGTTGCTAGGATTCTCCCCTTTTTTGCTATTTGATAACCACTCTTCACTTTATATTGGCCCTCATTCTCACTGGGCCAGATAAACCTGTCATTCTGGTTATGAAGGGGAATGGGGATGGCTAGGACATCTCTTAACTGATGTAGAGGTAACATTTCTCTTAGAACCTCCACCTTCCAAGTTCTAGATTCTTGGTTGATTAGCTCCGCTACTTTAATCAGCCTACTATTTGTGCTATTTTCAATTTTTTCTCCATTCCTTAGCCATTTGTCTTCCCATATGTTAATCTTGTCCCCATTTCCTACCTTCCATCTCCCTTGCTTCATAAAGAACTCTTTCTCTTCCCAGATACTCAACCAAACCCAAGAGCTTCTTCTGTCCTTTCCTGCTTTCTGAAAATCTGTTTTAGGGAAATATTTCTGTTTTAGAGCCTTTGCCCACATGGATTCTGACTCTTCAATAATTCTCCATGCTTGTTTTGCCAGAATCGCTAGGTTTATACTTCTGATGTCTCTAAATCCCATTCCCCCTTCTTCCTTTTTTCTGGTCAATTTTTCTCAATTAATCCAGTGTATTCCCCTGTCTCTTCCATTGCTGTTCCACAAAATTTCGCAATTTCAGAACACAGACTAGTATAGAAAGATTTGAGGAACAGGAATGTGGACATTGCATAAGTAGGGATAGCTTGTATTACTGCCTTTATCAGTACTTCCTTACCCCGTTGCGACAAAAATCTCATTTTCCAGCTTGTTAGCTTTTGTTTTACAGCCTCCATAACCCAGTTTAAAGCCTGCTTCTTTGTTTTGCCCCAGATAGCAGGGATCCCCAAGTATCTCCCTGGGTTTTCCCATATAGGAATATTTAAAATTCTTTGAGCTCCTTCTTTAATCCTTTTTCTGGTGCCTCTGCTTACAATGATTCCTTACTTCTCTAGATTAATCATCTGCCCTGACTTCCTAGAGTAGTCATCCACGATTTTCTTAAGGCTACTTGCTTGCTAGTCACTAGCTTCTGTAAATAGGATTGCATCATCTGCAAAAAAAAAGATGAGTCAGTTCTGGGGCTCCTCTTGCTATCTTGAGCCCCTTAATCTCCTTATTTCTCCTTGTTTTATCTATTTCCTTTAACAAAACCTCTGCAACGATAATAAACAGGTAAGAGGATAATGGATCCCCTTGCCTTAAACCTGTTTGTGGGTGGAATAAAGGCCCCAAGCTCTCATTTCTCTTGATTCTATAATTTACTGTGGTCACGCAGCTCATAATAAGGTTTATCCATTTGTTGTCAAATCTGAACATCTCCAGCACTCTTCTAAGGAAGTCCCATTCTATTCTGTCACAGGCTTTGTTCATATCCAATTTAATGGCCATATAATGCTTCCTTTTAGCTCTCCTTTTCTTCAGTGTGTGGAAAGCCTCTTGAACAAGTGGAGTGTTATCTTGAATTAGTCTCCCACTCACAAAAGCGCTCTGGTTAGGGGATATAATGTCGTTCATCAAGATTTTCATCCTGTTCACCATGATTTTTGCAATTATTTTATACAAAAAGCTTGTGCAGCTAATGGGTCTAAATTGTCTCACAGTTTCGGGGTTAGGCACTTTAGGTATGAGAGTAATATGTATTTCATTAATCTTCACTGGTAATTGTCCCTCGTCAAAAAATTTCTTAACAACCCTGCACACGTCCCTTTTCACTATCTTCTAGGATTTTTGAAAGAACAGGCCACTCATCCCATCTGGACCTGGTGCTTTCATAGCACCTAAGTTAAAAACAGCCCTTTCTACTTCCTCTTCTGTTACCTCCTTGAGCAATGCGTCATTTTCCTCCCTTCTGATGCTTCTGGTAATTAAACCATCTAGGCTAGTACCAATTTTGGGTTCACTGGCCTCAAATAGGTTCTTATAGAAATTATTGAAAACTGCTTGGAGGTTATCCTCTCCTTCTATCCACTTTCCTTCTCCATCTTTAATTCTGGTTATTCTATTATGGCTCCCCCTCTGCAGGGTTGTTTTATGAAAGAACTTAGTATTCTTATCCTCCAGTTCCAGCCATTTAACTTTGGATCTCTGGGCTTAGTAGCTCTCCTCTTGTCTCCATAGCCTGTTGATTCTTGTACAGATTCTCCTCCTTTCTTCTAAAGCTTCTGGGTTTTGTCTATAATTCTGAATAAATTGCAACCTGCGTTTGAGTTTGACAATCTCTACATCTGCTCTTTTAAAAGTTTTCCTCTTCCATGCTTCTAGGTGCTTGGCCATGTGATTAATTTTAGTTGCTAATTCTGCTAGGTTCCTCGCCTCTTCACCACTTTTCCATCCTTTCCCCACTTCCTCATTAAATTCCTCATGGTTCACCCAATAAACTTCAAATTTGAAGCTCTTGTTTTTTTTCCTTTGCTTGCTGTTCTCTAGTATCAAAGGGCTATGATCTGACCCTATAGCTGGGAGTGCCAAAACGATGTAATCCTTGTATCTATCCAGCCATTCTCATTAGCTACATATCTGTCTATTTTCTCTTTTACCCCTCCTACCTCCCTCATGTTGTTTCAAGTGAACTTACACCCTTTAATAGGCGAATCAAAAAGATAGCTACTGCTCAGGAAGTTTTTAAAGATCTCAATTTGTTTGTTATTATGCAGTCTAATCCCTTCCTTTTCCTTATGGCTTATAATTTTATTACAATCACCAATACAGTGCCAAGCATGTAAGTTACCTGGATTCAGGTCTACGATAAGCCTCCACAGCTGCCTCCTTCTTCTTGGTTCTGGATCTCCGTATATATAAGTGCAGAAACACCCCTCCTTTTCCTCCTCTATTCTTGTCTTTGTATGGATAAACTGCTGGTTCTTTTTAATAATCTCTACTTTGCATTCTTTTTTCCACATGAGGCAAAGGCCTTCAGCCTTTCCTACTGGTTCTACCACTTCCATCTCATCAAAGTCTAGTTTCCTTTTGAGGTTCTCCAGTTTCTTATTTTTTGCTTTTGTCTCAATCAGAAACAAGACTGAGGGTTTATATTTGAGACACATGCGTCTCCATTCTCGAATTATCAGGGCAACCCCCACACCTCGACAATTTCAACTTATTATAGTCATTTGGAAGGGTGAGGCAAGATTAGGTCCGCCTCCTCAACCTTTATATTTCCTGAGTTCTCCCCCATTATAATATCTGTTCTTATTAGCCATTTACCCTTCTTTAGCTCTCTTTTTACCTCTTTTCCCCTCCCACCAGCTCACTGTCCTTTCTTGTTTCCTTCTGCTCAGCCCCTTCTATAACCTCCCTCCCCCTCTTCAAGCTCAAGTATTTTTTAATAGCTGCAGCTAATTCAAGTTCCACCTATATGAATATGTTTGTATCTTCCTTCATTGCTTCCTCTACTTCTCATTTTGTGTCTTCTTCACTTGGTAGATCTACATAGTAATTTTGATTCACCTCCCTTTCTCTTTCCTTCCTTCTCCATTTCATCTTTATATTATTCTTCTCCCCTTGTACTCTACTGTATGAATTCTGGGGGATACTTCCATCATCACTAGTATCCATGGTTTCTGCATTTGTTTCTTGCTGCTGCTTTTTCCTTTTTATCTCCACTAGGTCGTTTTTCCTGTCCGTTTCCTGGTCCGCGTTTCTTTAGGCCTTGGTTTCTTTTTCCTCTCCCTGTATGGGCCCATAATTGTAAGCCCTGTTTGTCTGTAGTCCATCTCAGATACCATTACTAGTTGCTGAGGCCCATTTAGTTTTATTGAGCTTTTTAAGCCTTCAGTCCCAACTTCTGCCTCACTTGCTTCATTTGTCACTTCCATACAGCTCATTCTTTTGGCTCCTGCGTCAGAGTTTACACTCTCCCTCTCTGTCTCTTCCTTCTGGTGGCATACGCTCCCTTGTCTCCTCTGCTCAGTTGCTTCTTTTTCTTCGCCAAAAGTCTCTTTTTGTTTTTTTTCTTTGCTATCATTTCTGAAATCTTCTTTTTTTCCCTGCATGGGTTTCTTCTATGCTGACACAGCTGCCTCCTGCCCTCTGCTCTAGCCATCTTTTTTCTCTGACTTTTTCCTGATGTATCACAGATGTTACACCAATTCCAAAGCTTGCCGTCTGGTTGCTGTTTTCACCTGAGCTCCGCCATCTTCCGCCCTCGCTCCTCCTCCCTCCTACTCTCCACTTCCCTCCACCATCTTCCTTTCTCCATTCACTTTCTTTTGCTATTATTCTCATTGGTTTTGCTGCTTGAACCCCTAATCCGGGTCCATATCTGATTTGATCACCTTCTTCTCCATTTCCTTCTCTCAGGCTTTCCTCCCTTTCCTGTCTGCATTCTTTTTGCTCATGTCCTAATCTCCCACATCTATAACAATACTCTTGCAGCTTTTCATACTTCAACTTGATCCACATACTGTTCATATCTCTCCTTGGCACCCAAAGACCTTTAGTAAAGGGGTCTTTTAGGTTCTTGAGTATTCTCACTCTTAGGAAGGGTCTGCACATCATACCATCAATGACAGGATTTTCCACTTCTAGTACTTCTCCTAATCTGCTCCCAATCGCTTCTCCATTGATCACATTTAGGTTTTCCAGCGGTAAACCATGTATTGGAACCCAATAAGGTGAATAGCTAAACTCCATATCTTGTATAGCTAGGCTTGGGCTCCATCTCTGTATATTTAATAAGTGTCCCAGAATGTTCCAAGGAGTTTCCTTCAGAATTCTACTTGCTGTCTCCTCCTCCTCAAAGTTAAACAACAATGAGTTATTACCTATTTCCACAATCCTCAAACCTTTGGGTTCTCCCCATCCCCTGCTGATCATTGATTTAACAATCCTTTTATTGAGAGGTCTGTCTACAATGATTTTCCCCACCAGACTTCTCTTGGTCAGACTTTGTGATTGTTGTTCATCAACCACTAGAACCATGTCTTCTTTGATCTAATTTGCTTATTTCCCTTTACTGCAACTTCCTTTTGCTGCTTCTATCCTCCTGGTCTCCATTCTTTACAATGCGGCTTGATTTTCCTCCTTAAAGGGATTAATGCGCTATTTAGAACAACGGGTTAAAATCTTATGAAATGAAGCTTGAGCCTATCTCAAGAAAGCGAGCTCTTCCTAAAAGAGAAAACGGCTCTCCATCATGAGAGAAAAACTTGATAAAACTATTTTAAATTCTCTATTTGGTCAACGAATCAAATTTTGTGAAACGACATAAATAGCATTCACTGTATAAACCTGTTAATCTCCTTGAAAGCCCAACAGTGTGACCCATATTATGCCAGCCCAGTCAAACCCTTTACACCCGTGGCCCATATTATTCATGGCAAGATGTTGAAACGGTTAGCGGGCTAGGTATCCCTAGTCCGAAAAAAAAAAACAAAGCAGGAGCAACCCAAAAAAAAAAAAAACTTTGGGAATATCCCATTTCTATACGATACCAGGTGTCTAATTCTGCTCCAATATTTTTGACCTGGCCAAATCCCGTATTTTCTAAAACCTCTCCTCAACTTCTCCGTTTTCAATATCCTCTAAACCCTTCTCCTGTCTCTCCCGCTCAAGGTTGAGTTACTGACCTATTGTGACGAGAACTTCTCGTGAAGGTTTCAGACATAATCATCATCATTTCATCATGCAAGAAAAGGGTTTGTTTTTATTAACTTTGTATTTGCTTTCTTACTCGTCACTAGTTTGGTTTGTTTGGGATGAATTGCTTTCCTTAGCTTAGCTACTTAGACAACTAACCAAAATCAACTCTTTAACCTGCTGTGTCAAGAAGGTCCTTTAGGAATGTTATATCGTATACTTTGCTTTATCAAGGTTTGTGTTGAAACTCTATTAGTTTCTGTAGAGACCCTTGAATTCTTCTGTATAATACAGAGCTAGAGAACAAGTTGCTTAACTTTCTGTATTGAACCTCTGTCGACAATTTTGTTTCTTGGACCTCTTCTTGTTTCGACTGGTTTAGTTTACAGTGCACTTTGTTATACAGACGTGACTGTGAATATTTAAGTTAGCGGGAAGGATCCAGGAGAACATGACTATAATTGAATCAATTGAAAATATTCCTTTGCAAGACCCACTTGAGGACGAATTTTGGTCTGCTGACTTGACTTGGACGAAGTTTGGAAATGCTGAGCATCATGATGATGTTGCCCTTATTCCTTATGAACGAGTTGATGATTTTATAATTGGTGAATGCTCTAATGTGGAATGCCCAACACGATTTCATATTGAGAGAGGAAGAAAACGATCTATGGGCAGCTTGAAGGAGTACAAAGATGATGAGTATCTGGAGTACAGGCTGTAAGTCTCTAGCATGCCTTGCCTCTTCTGCTTCATTCAAATGATATTGATGATTTTTTTGTTACAGTGTTCAGTAGATAGTTTTCCTTTAGAACATTTGTCTGATTTTTCAAGGCTTTTCTTGTTTCTTTTGTTGTTTTTCCCTATTTATTGTTCTTGCTTCAGTTATTGTCTGGGGTTTGCAATTAAATGCAGAATAGTGACTGAATATTTTATAAGTAGCTTCTTTGCTGAAAAGTGGCCATATTCAAATTCCGGTTTCCAACACTTATTTTTTCTAGTTTAAATTTTGCTATTTGTGAAGGTACTGGTGCTCATTCGGTCCAGAAAATTATGGGGAAGGTGGAGGTATATTACCTAGTAGAAGATATCGACTTAACACCCGAAATCGTGCTGCTAGACCACAATCAATGAGGGGTTGTATTTGTCATTTTGTTGTCAAACGTCTTTATGCCCGTCCATCACTTGCGCTTATTATATACAATGAGAGGCGGCATGTTAGCAAGTCTGGTTTCGTCTGTCATGGACCGCTTGACCGAGATGCCATCGGGCCACGTGCCAAAAAATTTCCATACATAGGTAATGAAATTCAGCAGCAAACATTGTCTATGATTTATCTGGGCATTCCTGAAGAGAATATCCTGGAGAAACACATTGAGGGAATTCAGCGTTATTGTGGTTCCAATGCAAAAGTCAATAGCCTTGCCTCTCAGTATGTCCACAAACTAGGGATGATTATCAAAAGGTCTACCCATGAGCTGGATCTAGATGATCAAGCCAGCATTCGCATGTGGGTTGAACGAAATAAGAAGTGTGTATTTTTTTATCAGGACACTTCAGAGTCAGACCCTTTTATCTTGGGAATCCAAACAGAATGGCAGTTGCAACAAATGATCCGTTTTGGTCATCGCAGCATTGTTGCAGCCGACTCAACCTTTGGCATAAAAAGACTTAAAGTAATTATTTTTTGTTATTGGCTTTTAATTTTTTTTTACAAGATCTAAAATGGAATTTTGTGCATTGTACTTAGTTTTCTTTTCTTAATGGCAGTATCCCTTGTTCACACTTCTTGTTTTTGATTCAAGACAACATGCACTTCCTGTTGCATGGATAATTACACGTAGCTTTGCAAAACCTGATGTGTCAAAGTGGCTGAAAGCTTTGATTGGTCGAGCTCGTAGTGTTGAACCTGGATGGAAAGCCAGTGGATTTTTTATTGATGATGCAGCAGCTGAAATAGATCTTTTGAGGCAGGATTTATGGACTTATGAATGAGTTTGATTTAAAACTATTTAATTATATATAATTATCTTAATAGTATTGACTGATTTTACAGAGATATATTTTGCTGTCCTATCCTATTTTCACTTTGGCGTGTTCGGAGATCATGGCTAAGGAATATTGTCAAAAAATGCAGTAGCGTTGAGGTTCAGCGTGAGATTTTCAAACGTCTCGGTACAATATTATACAGTCTTTGGGGTGGTTTTAATACATATGTTGCCTTGGAACAATTCATCCTGGATTTTGTTGACCAAACTGCTTTCATGGAATATTTCAAAGCTTCCTGGGTGCCCAAGATTGGTTAGTTCTTTCTCATCTCTTGCATACACAGTTGCACACAAAAATGCTTGTCTAGCTGAACACAAATTAGCAATTTGGAATTCATGCTTGACAACCATACATTACACATGAAATTGTCTTGAAAATCTTGCTTCTGAAGTTATAGTCTTGAAAAATTTGCTTCTTAACTTGTTGGTGATTCATTAATTTAGTAATTTGATTACCCCTCATGTCCCTTCTCTTCGTTCTGAACAGAAATGTGGCTTTCAACAATGAGAACACTTCCATTAGCAAGCCAAGAAGCATCTGGTGCCATAGAAGCCTATCATGTAAAACTGAAGACCAAACTTTTTGATGATTCACATCTTGGAGCATTGCAAAGAGTTGATTGGTTAGTGCACAAGTTGACAACTGAGTTGCATTCAAGCTACTGGCTTGACCGTTATGCTGATGAAAGTGATTCTTTCCAGAATGTAAAGGAGGAATATATTGCCTCTACATCATGGCATCGAGCACTACAAATTCCTGATTCTGCCTATACCCTGGATGATAAAGACCATCTCTTTGCCAAAATTGTAAGCCAGAAAGACAGCAGAATAACACATTTGGTGTGGAATCCTGGATCAGAATTTGCATTCTGTGATTGTTCTTGGTCGATGCAAGGTAACCTTTGCAAACATGTAATCAAGGTGAACATGATTTGTGAAAATTTTCAAGGTTCCCAACCATCCTTGTCATTTCAATCATTTAAAGAGGTTTTGACGGATCTGTGGAGAAAACCAATGGTTGATTCAGTTGTGTTGGATCTTTCAATGGCTTGGACCCATCAGATGCTAGATCAAATCCAAAAACTTGTTGAACTGAATAACTCTAATGATATTGGCTCTGTAGTTAACAATATGCCTTTGAAATGGGTTTCCAAGAAAGGCAGAACCTACATAGGCAAACCATCATCATCTTTGGCTCTTCTTCCTGTTAACAGTGGTGCAAAAAGTAAGGTTGCTCGTAAGAAGAATCGGAAGCGAAAAAGATTGTCACGATTAAGATGACCACCTTGGTTGGTCGACATTAAATTTGTTCTGGGATAACTCTGGTCAATGCTAACCGGATTTCATTCTAAGGATTTCTATAGCTTTCAAATATTAAGCTTCCAAGCTGTGTTCCCTCTTGTCTTCAAAATAGTAGTACCTACCAGGAATGAGACGTTGATATAAAAATATAAGAGCGTGATTTGGACTGGGAGATAGAATGAAGAAAACAAGAGGAAATCTGTACATGTTTGTTGAGCCATCGGACTTAGAAATACTTCCAGGTGATCACCAAAGAGGAGCTATCAAGATTTTCGAAACATGGAAAGGCATTCTCGACTATCTCATCAATCTTACCATTTTCATACAGTTGAGTGCTAGTATAGTTTTAAAAAAAATTTGATTGTTTTATTTGAGGTCTTTTCCATTACACAGTTCACTGAGAAGGAAAGAGTGTCATAGATTTATACACGAGGAATATGTATATAAACTAATTTTTGACATAGTTAGAAATAAATTGAAACATTCATGCTTTTAAGAGGTGAGAGGTTTGAGATTAATTCTTCTGTTAGTTCTATAGGAGATCTTTAGAGAAACATGATGGAAACTGATAGGATCAAGGAAAAATCTGGTGGAACCTAAAAAAAATAAAAAAAATTAAGGCCATATACTGTCAAAAAACTACAAATTGGAATACAACTGTGGTAACCCGAATCACAGAACCCGTGAACTCATGCCATCATTGACATACACATATAGCATGCCTTCATGAAACGTAAAACCGAGAAACAACTTGAACTATTATTTAGGAAGTCAAGTGGCAAATGGCTAACTGTAAATGCTGTCCAGTCCCGGCAAGGTAAAATTGGTAGCGTCCTGAATTTGTGAATCTGAAAGAGAGATCAGCTTGTCTAATGATTCTATGGTGTTATCCAAAGTTGAAGTTGTGACAGATGCCAACCCTGGACTTTGACTGTTGAACACTGACAAGACAGTGGCAACTTCAAGATCACGATTTAGATGGAAGTGGAACAAACCCTTGGGGAACACGAATACGTCACCTTCATTGAGAGACTTCTGGAAAAGCTGGTTCTTGGTGTCGAGAAATCCTGCGATCAATACCCCTTTGGTGACAAAGATAATCTCAGTAGCTCTTGGATGATAGTGGAGGGGTACCACGCCATCCACAGCAATGTCAGTTCTACCAATTGAGAGGCCAAGCGTATTCAGCCCAGCAAACTCTGCAGCAGTGACAATATGCATGGAGGAACGAAAAACGTTGTCTGTAGAACCAGCCTTGCTCAACTCCGTGCTCTTGAAATCATGAGCCATGATGGTAGCTGGGTTCTTGCAGGGGAGGCCATTAATAGAAATGGTCTGCTTCTCAGGAGGAGCTGCAGGGCAAGTATCCTGTAAATTATCACAATCCGCCCAGCAAACATTTATGCTTGTAAAGGCTACAAAGAAGAACATTGAAAAATGGGTTATAAAGGAACTCATCTACTCTCCACTTAGTTACTGTGCCCTGCTCCTCTTGTTTTTTATGAATAGTCTTCTTCAATGTATGCGTGTGTGTATATATAACCCTGTATTAGGGTTTGCAAGAAATACAAGTTATGAGAGTCTTGGAGTTCACTACTGCCTTTGCAATAAATTGTAATTTAAGAAGTGCATTGCTTGAAAGAAACAACATACAGCATATTGGGTCGGCTCAATGCCCTATAGGACCCTCTCCCTGAAATTCAAAGACTGCTCTCAGAAGGCATGCCCATTATCTTTGAAACTCGAAGTTGTTATTTGAAAATTCCAGGTGTGGACCATCAGCACTGTTCACTAGATTGGAAGCACCAGGTCTCATAGGAAGGGCTTGGGTATTGAGTAATTATTGAAGATAGGTATCCAGTTTTAAATGGTCAATTTGAAATAAGATATCTTGTCAATTTTTAGGCCAGGTTCCCATTTTAAGATGGAGTTATTAGTTATCTGATGTGAAGTGCAAGATTTTATTGTTTAGAGGAGAGCAAACCCTTTGCATTCACTACTCTTCTATTATTATATTCGTCATTCAAAGGAAAAGTAAAAATTCAATCTTGTGGAATCTGCATCTATGGTCAAATTCTTTTTACCTTAATACCATTACTTTGCCACTCAATTCTTTCGGCGTTATCTCAGCGCCCTGATTATAAGCCCACTAGGTTCTGCAGTTAGCAATTGATACAACATATGATAAATACAAATGTAAAGTTATTATAAATAACTAGAATAACATAATAGGTTTCATGTCCAAACATTTTTTCCCCTGTCGTTGAACTATTAAAATGTTAATAAAACCAAACGATTTTTGGAAAAAAAAAAAATTGAACTGTGATTATAATGTGTATAAACGTGTTTTCGTTAAAAGAAACACTATTAAAAAGATAATGAACGAAGAGTTTTTGGTTCTTGCTATTAGAAGTTACAACACGTTATCTGACATTTCCAGATAAGGCCTAAGCACTACAAAAATATTACAGATGACGCTATGATGGTTTTACGGTGTAATGAGGATCTTTCCGAATCTTAAAAGGCTAAAATCAGCAGGCTTAAACATGAGCCGAAAAGAATGAGCTTTGCTCTGAATCAAAATTGTTTTTCTACTTCGTTCAGTTCACCCTATCTTCAACTTCGTGCTCTCTCCCAAAGATGATAATGCCTGTACATCAATAAATAATGACTAGATGGCGTACAAAATTTAATAATCTTAAATGAAAACTATTTCGTAATACTAAGAAATCATCCTATACACCGCTGGAAATAAAAAATAAAAAAAAAATCCGCCACTGCGCGTATCTGTAGCTACTATCTCGAAGCAGGGGGCATGGTACCAATGGTACTCTGCTTGTAGCAATCATAAACCCATAATCTATGCGTCCGAGCAAACCATGGCAGACAGATTGCATTCTCGTAGGCTTCATAAGCCCAATTCATGACATCCATTTGTGGTTCGAAACCACAAATAATCTGCTCAAGCAAGAATCGACTTCTCAGTGTAATTAAGGAAGTCCCCTGTTTTTCCGTACGTACTGGAGCCATTCACGATCCATTCAAGGGAAATCAGGAAGGAGAGCACCAAGATGAAGTGTCATTGTTATGCAACTCAGGACATGGCACAGGAAACACCTCGGTGGCAAAGCCAGAAACATATTCACAATGCCATGTTGCAGATGCGCCTACGCCAAGCAGGGTAATGTTTTTAAAGCATAAGCCTTCGTATGAAGCATCCTTTATACCTTCCAAAACTGGGGCTTTTGTCGAATTTACACTTATCACATTACTAATAAAAATGCCCTTAATTTTAGGAACGGCTTTTGGATCCCATTCATCATCAGGATGGTCATTTGCACCTCTACTGAACCTAATGGGTATCTTGACTCTCTCCATTCTTATGCCACTTACGCTGACATTTGCTATATATCCCCCTCTGCCATTATCAGATTTTATTCGTACACCAGCTGCAGAATTCCAAACATGCAAATTCTCAATTGTTATATTTGAAATTCCACCAGACATCTCACTACCTATTCCAACACCAGAACACGTTGGCGTGGTGCCTGAAACTCTCCTCACTACAATGTTGGTGCTAGGACGGGCCATGATGATTCCATATTGATCCCAACCACTTTTGATGGCTACAAGATCATCCCCACTTTCGATGTAGTTATCTTCAATACAGACATTGGTACTTGAGTCTGCAGAATCAGAAAGGAAATTCTCTTGCAAGTAAATATAACATGTCTACCATTTCTCCACTGGGATTTTATGAATAAAAAGCCCAAAGTGAAGCAGGAAAACAGAATACAAGAAAAGAAATAAACACTAAAAAGGAACTAACCTGGGTCTATGCCATCAGTATTTGGGGCATTAAGAGGAGCCAAGATTGTCATCCCTTTGATAACAACATTACTGAAACAAAACACAGATGATTATCAGATGTTAAGAGTTTCTGCAGTTACAAAAGCTAAGGACGAACAAATCATATATTCAATTAACTTATAAAGTAGTGTAGTTTAATTAGATTTGTTTTCTAGATATATCAAACACCTAGAACCAGATCTGAACACAACTTTGAACATAATTTGAACTTAATTATGGGTTAATTGTTTCGCAAAAATACCTAAAGCTATTGCTGCATAGAGAAATTTAGAAAGGCTTTCTTGATCAAAAGTCTTACTATGCAACTTATAGAGACAAATAGTCAGGAAGATCAGACCTGCAGTAAACAGGATGGATGGTCCAAAAGGGAGAATTTTGAAACGTGAGATTCGAAATGAGAACATTTTCCGAGTTCATAAGTTCTAGGAGGTGGCCTCTTGTATGCTCCAATGTTCTGTTCCACCAAAGTTCCCACCACATATTTCCCTGTCCATCAACTGTCCCATTTTGTCCTGCAAAACCAGGTAACTAATTAAATTTCCATGAAGAATCTTCAACCATGTTAGTTGTTTATTTAACTGGACGACCTGATGTTGGAAAGTTGCCTAAATAACTTCCTGGTTTTTCTTGTGATAATGAAATCACTTAACAGTCACATTGTCTGAGTCGACCTCCAAAAAGTCAAAACAAGCAAGATTACTCTCCTGGGTACCTCATGGATGTCATTTAATACAACATCATTTGACATTTGATATCCAAAAAACTTCTATACTAACATTGCTCTTAAAAAAATTAGTTCTCTCTCTTTAATTACTTTGTGATAGCATCAAATGGAGTTAAAGGAAAGGAAAAGGTTCCAAATAAGCACAAGTACTTATACCTGTGATGACAACATTGTGAAGGCCATTTCCATGTATAAGGCTAATATGTCTTCCTCCTAACCTCTCTCTCCCTCTTCCGTAAGACGGCAATGGCTCAATTATAGGCCACTCTTTTGGATCCTATGTATCAAAACTTTTAAATTATTAAAATAATCATTTAACAGCTATTCAGATAAAATAGATACACCTAAGGGTTGACTAGAGTGAGTATATCATTCCCATAATCCCATTGAGGGGTTTGCTTAAATTTAGCATAGAATCATAGATCTAAAAAAGAATGAAAGAAGTTAAGTAAACAGGACAAAAATGTAAATTCACACTTCCACAAGTAATTTACATTTTGTCCATCAAACTTCCAGAAGTCAAGTTGAAGCCAGAATAAGCAGAACTAAAGCATGTAAAACATCACTAAGGACTTTAAGCATGCATTATTATTGGTCGGCTCCCGATCGTTGCTAATAGTACTATATGCCGGAATAAAAAGTCAAAAAAGCCATCTTCTCGCTGCTTTTTCGGGGAAAAATCGAGAAAAGGAAAACGCATGAGTACGAGAACCATGACTTCTCTTATCTTTTTTTCTCCTTTCCCTCTCTCAGAAAACGAAAAAAAAAATTGCATGCAGTGATGCTCTTTTTATTTTTGCCTCAACCATGTTTTAATTTTCCTCAGTCACCGGGACTCGGCAAAATGTGCCTATCGCTGATATTAACCATAGGCCACAATTGAATGGAAAAGAACATAATGAAAAAGTATCCAAGAAAAACTGAAGTTTCTTTCTTCAGCAATCGAACTTTTAGACTTCCTGAACAGATGTTGGTTTCCTGAACAAAAGACTGACTTTTTGAAGATGTTCCTTTTTTCTTTGTCTTTTCAATGGCTGCGATAGGAAAGAACTTAACCCAAGAAGAAGGAAGACAAATCGAAATCACACGCTGAACCAGTTTGCAGCCATGGCAAATATCCATATGCTGTTCAATTAAAGTCGCAAATTTATAATATAAATAGAAACCAAATATATTTCAACAAAAAAACACATCAAATAAAAAACGTATGCTAGACGATAAATTGAAAAAAAGGAAAAAAAAAAATAATAATAACGTGAAGAACAGAGTATACTACGCACCTGAGAACCCAAGATAACAGCGCCCTGTTCAAGAAAAAGCGTGAAATTACTGGTGAGATTAAAGCTTCCAGTGAGCCACCTCCCCCTGGGGATATTCAGCTGCGACCCACCTTTTCCCCTGAAACGCTGCATGTATCGTATGGCCCTCCGAAACGATTCGGTATTCGAAGTTTTACCATCACCAACCCCGCCGAAATCTTTGATCGACATAACAACCTTTCTTGCCGGGACGCCCTGGAAATAATCGAAGCAGCTTTGAGGATCTTGTGGGATGCCGGTTTCTGACGAACTCGAAAGCATCCATGTCGGAAAAACCGTCCTCGCGGGAAGTTGAAGCGAGAGAATCATGATCAGAGTAAACAACAGAAACAGCATCGCCCATGTTGGTCTCATAAAATTACTCACGATGGCAGCACCAAACACACCCTTTTCCAATTCCATCGTTTACGTCAATGAAAATGAAGAAGTGTAGATTATTACGCTTTGAAACGATGGCCGCAAATTTTGGTGATGGAGACGTGTGATTAGCTTTTGGCCTTTGGTTGCGAAATAAAACAGTGAGCAGATGCTCGAGAGGCACCAGGATGGTGGGTGTAGGCGGCGCTCTATGTGAAGGAAGATGCCGCGCATAGGGTGTTGTCGGCTTTTGATACGCAGACGTGAAGGTGAAGTTGGAGGTCGAGTTGAGGTGACGAGGGACCAAAAAAAGAAAAGGTGCGTACATGGGAGCGCGTTTCAGCGGAAAGATGGAAAATTTGAGAATTGGTTGTGGGTCCGGATCGAAAAATTCAGAGAACAACTCGATCCGGTTTGTCCGGTGTGCGGAGGACGGAGGATGATTCTACGCGTTTGAGGTCTTAAGATTACTACGTGGCGAGTTTCCATTGGTTTATTTTTAAATATCTTTTTATTTGTTTTGGTTACTTGCGACTTTGCCCAAAAGCCCGTTAGCTGAATACCTGCCTGCCTACCTGGCCTTATAGAAACCGCTCATCACGGGATCGTCCTGATTTCTAATATTTTATTAGCTTAAAATATAAAATAATCTTAAGATGTAAGTAAATGTATTGCAATAAAAAATTATTTATTTCTATATTACTTTGTGACCGAATACTTTTTAATTTATTTGTATCTTTAAAACGACTTTTTGTATTATTTTCGAAACTACTTTTACTCACTAACAGTTCTGCATTTATCCACTCCCTCAAAATCATTCACACTTAATTTCCATCCATGTTAACTTTTATCATCTCACCCAATTTTTTCTTGCCACCACAAAATTACAAAAATTTTAATTAGTACAAGAATATTTAAAACTCAATTTTTTTAATTATCTTAACTTTTGTATTAAAAAAAATAAAGAAAGATCGCATAAAAATACTATTGTAAGAAAAAGAAATTAATTTACGGATGGGGCTTTAGATAGCCAGAAGTAAAAAAAGAAAAAAGAAAAAAAGAGAAAAGATTATTCATTGTGATAATTTCTCACTGACTTTGATCCCAATTGGACGATGTTTAGGTTTAGGCACATGACAGAATATTACCTTTATCAGACAAGAACCTAAATATAATTATGTGCTGCCGTTGGAGCATCAAGTGACATCCAGAAGATAGTTTAGTTAAAAGCTTCACATGATTTTTGTCCCGACTCTTGTATATTTAACTCATGATTATCACTTAATAATTCTTTTTTTTTTAAAAAAAAAAAAAAACAAAAGCAACTGTGTTTGTGAGGAACCTGTGGGTGGAGAAACCAGGCTTTTGGTCCGGAAACTGGAGACCTCAGACTCGTTAGCATGTGCGGGCCGAATATTTGTTCAACTGTTGAGGCCTCAGCTGTGCGGGCGCGTAATGTGTAAAATATTCAATTATTTATTCAGATTTTATCCCAACATTTAAGGAAAAATTATATAAAGTTGTTTAAGCTCATAATATAGTTCTTCGATTCTTATTCTTCTCCTGGGTTGCTCTTATATGCCTAGTTTCAGTTGGAAAAGTGATTGCCTAGTTGGTTATAGCAAACAAGCCCTGATTTAGAGCGAGTCAGATGGGAGTTTAGGCTGTTATTGTTGTCGTTTTTTTTTTCCGGTAAGTGATCTTCTTGGGTCTTCAAACCAAAGTTACTGTTCTATATTTCATGGGCGAGTTTTACCACCTTTGGGTATTTTCCGTTAAAGAAGAAATTTAAGTTTAGCACTATGAATAAAACACCAGTTCCCTAGTCAATAAATCTAATTTTAATTGTTAAAAATTATGATGAATTCGATTATTTCTTATTACTCTATGACGGATTTTGATATTTGCAAATAAAAAAGAATTAATATATTGGTTTGAAATGCTTTTTATCGATGATCTCTTTTTTACTAATTTTGGTGACGTTCGTCTCAGCGAAAACAACGTTTGAGGTTTACGAGACTAAAGTTATATTCATTAATGAATTAACTCTTGATTTGAAGCCTAAAGGAAACTCGAGCACCGACCCGGTAATACGGACACGGTTCTGTTTATGGCCTCTTTTGCACCATAGTTTCTTCCCTTGCTATATTCCTTTCCTGAATTTCCTCTCCTACCTTTTGGTTTTGGATTTCACTTTTCAGGTCTAATCTTTCTCTGTTTTCTTTGGATTTTTCTGTCAGTAGAAAGTTCATATGATAATTTTACGATCCATTTTTTATTCAAAAAAAAAAATCACTGCGATGTATGTATTTTCTTTTTTTTTTAATCAATGTCAGTATGAACAATTCTTTTGATTACGGAAAAGGATTTCTTGTAATTTTTGTATTATCTTGCCGGAAATGAATGCTTCATGGTATATCTGTGGTAGGATTTTGATCGGGTGAGGTCCATTGCATATTGTTTCAGTTGATCGAAGGTGAGTTGTGATGGATTCGACTTCGAGCCAGGCCGAATTCGATTATTTGTTTAAATTGTTGATGATTGGGGACTCGGGGGTCGGTAAGAGTAGTCTACTTCTGAGTTTCATCTCCGATACCTATGAAGATCTGTCCCCCACAATCGGTAGGTTCCCGAAGCTATGTACATTAGTTCTCTTGGTTTAGTTATTAGTTTCTACTCTTATGTATCTGTTGTTTTCCAATTTCTTTGTTGAACTTGCTGCTAATTGATCATTTGTTCGAAGCATATCTGTAGCTTTTTGCAATGCAGTCAAGCCAACCCTCATAAATACTGAATATCTCCATTTTTTTCTTATTACTGGCCAATATTTTCTAATTATTTATATTTATAATGTGATCTGGATTTCATGCCCAAAAAAATTACGTAACGTCAACGGCCATTAATTAGCTACTCTCATTTCTTAGCTTTCTTGGTCTAAGTCTTACTTTGGTTTCTCATGTAGGTGTTGATTTTAAGGTCAAACATGTGACGGTGGATGGTAAAAAGCTGAAGCTGGCTATTTGGGATACAGGTACGCACTTGTATATTTTTATTTTTTATATTCCGTGATGTTAAATGTTTAATATTATATATTTCAATTGAATTCCTTGCTTAGTTGTTTTTAACTGCAGATATGGTAACTATAGGGATGTTTTGATTGTTAAAACTACTTGTCGCCATATTTGATTGATTCCACTTATTTAATGATGCAGCTGGTCAGGAAAGATTCAGAACGCTGACAAGTTCATACTACCGAGGGGCACAAGGGATCATTATGGGCATGTCTCTGTTCTCTGTTTTCTCTCTCCTTTTCTTTTGAGTCCCTGCTCCCAAACATATATTTATTGAAATGCTGTGTTTTACGACAACCTAAAGTAGAATAGTTAACGAATGAAATGCTATACCCAAATTCTTGTTAAGGTGACCCATATTATTTTGGACAATGGAAGAATTCATCAGACAGGGAAGAGAACGCAGAGATAGAGGATGAGGCATCCTCTTATAATGTTAAGGTGGCTAGGTATCATGATAGTAAAACTGCACTGACAAGTAAACAATCTTCTATAACTTTCCTAACCCATATAGTATTTTAATAGGCCTCTAATTCTACCATAATTACTTCGAGGTTATATTATAATTTACCTCCTCTAGTTTGGCTCAAAATAAATTTGCTGTTCTGTGATTTAAAGTGTGTCATTCGGCTCTCTCTGTTTTGTTCTGTTACCATACCACTTGAACTACCTTGTGGTAATTTTGGTCCTAATTTTAACAAAAATAATCATGTGAATGTTAAAATATTGGATAGTTTCATTGTTGAAAGTATCTTGTGGTAGTTTTGGTCTTAATTTTAACAAAAAGAATCATGTGAATGTTAAAATAATGGATAGTTTCATTGTTGAAAGTATGTTTCACTTACACTTTCATAGTTTTATGAGGCTTATGCTGGGATTAATATAACATTTGAAAATCGAAACTGCCAACTCATGGAATTGTATGTTAATTTTAACCATAATTGAACTTAGGGGAGTAACCGGTTCAGGTTGGGCTGGGTTTGGAGACCAACCCAACTCGACCATACAACCATCGGATTGAACATGATCCATCCGAAACTGATCGGACAAGCGAGTGAGTGGCTCATATTGGGTTCCTTCGGGTTAAAGAAGGATCGGATCGGTTGAACCAATGTATTCGGATTGGGTGGGTTGGAGAAGTAGGCTTAAAAAAATGGCAGTAAGTCTGTGCTATACAAAATTTGCCCAAAAATTCTGCATTTTATTTTCTTTTTCACAAAATTCCACATAAATAACACAGCCTTTATATTTTTCATACTACATTAGATGATCAGAACACACAAAAAAGAGTATCTTGATTACATAAATTAACTTGATGAATTTGAAATATCTGTGAGTTCTATACATAAATTGATAAACAAGATAAAAGATTTTCTCTACGTGGTATCGTACTCACTACTCAAGATATGAAGTTCGACTCGAAACCTCCATATCAATTAATCATAGAGGTCAATCAAAGTCAGAAATTCTCAAACAATCAACTAAGGTACTAAAGGCAGTATTGCAGTAAGGCACAAACTCAATATTCGATTAGGGTTCAGATTAGATTAGGGCAAATGAAACACAAGGACTTACCTGTGTTGGGGCTATTGGAGATGAGGTTTTGCTAATTGCTACCGAGGAGCTAGAGGCTGTTGAGGCATTGATCGTGAGCTGCTTACAGAGGTTGGATTGTTTTTCTCAGTACCCAGGCTGAGGTTTCAAACTTTTAGAGTGAGAGGTGTGTGTTAGTGAGCTGCTTACAAAGGCTGGATTGTGCCAGCACCCAGCCTAAGGTTTCAAACTTTCAGAGTAAGAGAAGAAGGAGAGGGTGTAACATATCTTGTCCCGGCCCGCTGTGTGTGAGTGAGAAGAGAGAAGACTCGGGTCAAAAAAAGGGAAAAACAAATCAACAGAGGGAGTCAAACGACATCATTTCCCACATAAGGCTTAGGTTCACGGGTTTACTTGTCCCCAACCCGAACCGACCGAAACAACCCCTCTTTTCTCAAAATTTTTAACCCGTTGCAACCTGTGAACCCAATATTTTCTACCCGAATAGCTTATCTTGGATTGGTTTCTTTCAGTTTTCTTTGGATCCATTGGGTTACTTACACCCCTAATTAAACCACGTTCCAAAATAATTTTCTTTCAAAGTAATGATGATTTGCATATGGTGCTAGTTAAGCTTTTAAGAGCACTGCAGAACTAAGGAACAGTATTGGTTAAGGATAAGTGAAGAAGGGATCTTGAAAATTATCTGTCATTGATGCCCTCCAGCATCTACAGTGCACGTCAACTATTTGGTTACCAAGAAATTGATGCGTCTTTTATGCTTTCATGTCATCATGCCATGTTTTTTGATCATTGCTAGTAAGTCAAGTTTGGTTACATGATGATGGTTAAAAATATTCAAATAAATTTGTCTAATTGAGATATGGCAATATGTGACCAACCTGGAAATTTTTTTTTTTTAGATGTTGGATGGATGCATATTTTTGTCAGATGCAAAATGTTGATGGGTCATGGGAAAATGGGAATGGTCTCCCCCAGTAGATGTAATATTGAAATTTTAGTTTTAAATTAGTTGTTAATCTATGCATTTTGTTTCTCTAACTGATGCAGTTTATGATGTGACTCGGCGAGAAACATTTACAAATCTGTCTGAAGTATGGGCAAAGGAAATAGACCTTTATTCAACTAATCAAGACTGCATCAAGATGCTTGTTGGAAACAAAGTAGATAAGGTATCTTCTTTAGGAAGTTTACAATTATATGCTCTCTCTCTCTCTCTCTCTCTCTCTCTTCATTTTCACTTTTATTTTTCTTCTTGTGTATTCTTTAATCATATGAAGATTCGTGTTTGAATAATAAGTGCACAAATTTATACATAAATTTTTGGTTGGCCTTAGACAAAGTCTTTCTTGATTCTTGCTTCAAGGATTTCTTTGCCTTTATGTAAGTGTTGGATGCTCCATGCTTCAGTTGTTCAACATGAATGTTAATTTCAATGCTTTAAATTTTCTGGTGACTTTGGATTTCTAGTCAATGCAAATTATTAGGAAAATTTGGAGCAGCGAAAATACTTTTGCATGTAAAACCACCAACAAAAAGAAGATAAGGAGGCAGCCTTAAATGTATTCTTTCACAATTTATTTTAGTAAACGTAAATACTGAATCACCTGGAGTCCCTATTGCCACTTGCAGATACATTTCCATTTTGGCCCCCCAGATTTAGGATTCTAGCCTCAACCTTTGAATGTATATAGTTGGCTACATGTTATTTTAGTTTTTATTCTCAATTATAAATTATATTTGAAATGTACCTTCTTCTTTTTGTTATTCCATAAATGAATTTAATTTGCTGGTGGATAATATTTGTTTTTCAGGAGGGTGATAGAGTTGTGACAAAGAAGGAGGGGATAGACTTTGCTAGGGAATACGGTTGCCTATTTATTGAATGCAGTGCTAAAACTCGAGTTAATGTACAGCAATGCTTTGAAGAGCTTGTTTTGAAGGTATGTTAAGTTATATCATGACACTGGTGAGATTAAGAGACGTAAGGATTTTTTTTTTCTTTTGGAAAAAAAAATTTTCGGGGCAGGGGTTTGAATTGATACATATGGAATATGGATGTCATCACTTAACTTTCTCAAAAGCATTTTGAAAGTCTTGCTATTGCGAGAAGCAATAACATAAATGACAATGACAATGGTTGCAATTTTTTTTTTTGGGCAGATTTTGGATACACCGAGCCTCTTAGCTGAGGGCTCTAAAGGGGTTAAAAAGAACATTTTTAAGGACAAGCCACCCCCATCTGATGCATCCACAAGTAGTTGTTGCTGATATCGAGGGTCTTTGAACTCACTTTTTTAGACATCCGAGAACTGCCTCGCAAGTCTTTTCAGAATCAGATTTGTATCAAGTTTGTTGGTTGTTACACAATGGATGCCATTTTTCCTTTTCCAGGTTCCTGTAATGAATATTAGATGCAGTATATTGATTATGGTTTTCGGCTTTTTCTGGGGACTTTTTCTTTATCATTGTGTCGCATTTAATTTCATTTCTGGACGTGGAAGGAATACTGGTTATTATATGATAGAGTAATTTAAGGAAATCAATTCAAATTGTACATAACAATTAGGGAGTGATGCTCCTACAACTTTTGAACAGTCTGAGAGCAAGTATGGAAGATAACCAAACAATAAAAAGCAAATTTTGTTTTTTGGACTGGCAAAAGCAAATTTGTTGAATAAGCTTGTTTTGATAATAGCTGTCCAAAGTCCAATATCATGCCAACCACCACCTCTGGCATTGTTATACGATGTGTACTAAAAATTTGGAGGTTGCATAAAATATTTGAGGTACGCAAGAATTTAACCCCATTATCTATTCGAGACTGAAAATGAGATGGAATTTGATCAAACTATCTGAATTATAGTGTCATTCACCAGCACATGGATGTTTAGCCGGGTAAACATAAATATGAAAATCGATAATTCAATTTTTATTTGCTAGAATGGCTTCTGAGATGAATTATTTGGAAGAAATTAGAATATAAAAAAAAAAACGAAGATTCTAAGGCTGTAAACAATTCACTCGATTATATATATATCCCCTGGTTTTCTCCATCTAATAGCAATGCTAATTGCTAGCCCCCGAAAAATGCAGTTAGGATGTCATCGTAATTAAAGCAAATCAATAATTCGGGTCTTAAAAACTATATGTTCCTTTTGAGAGGAAACAAAAAAGTCACATTTAACTTTGGTTATATGGTAAAAGCCATTAGTGGAGAACTGATACACGAGTTGGATTTCTACTTCCTCCTTGCCTCTATTAGAATAGGCCTCTCCTTTGATAAAAATAATAATAATAAAAAACTCAGGTTATTTCAATTTAAATATTTATTTATAAACTTATAATTCAGATAATAAATAAATTTAAATTCAGGTCTGCGATATACAAATTCTGCAATATAAAAATTCAAGAAAAATTATCTAACAATTACTGAAAATTAATAAAAGAATATGTAAAAATGGAGTTATTTTATATTTGAACTCCTCAACCCTGTAATAATCCTTTTTTTGAAGCAATTTCATTCTTGCCAATATAGAAGCTCAGATTTTACCTCGGATCTTCTTCGGCCTCCTCTACTATGGAAGCTTGAGAATTCGCAAAGTCCCAATGTTAGAGCCCCAATTGCCAAACAGACGTCTGTTTCTCTTCTCTCTGTTTCCTTCTCCTTCCTAGTTAGTGGTACTTTTAGCCTGGGTGAATATGACCCAGTAAGTCATATTACGAGAGATGCGAAATCTCACGGAGAGTGTTGGAAGCCCAGGAGTTGTTTGAGAAATGGAGGAAATTGTTGCGTCAAGTGACTTCACTGGTGCTCTTGGGTACTTTTCTCAGGTAATGTAGACTTACTTTTCCTATTACTATTTATACCTCGATTTGGTGGGTAGCCAAATATCTTCATTTAGGCATCCTCATATTCTTTGATGTCTCTTCTGATTATTTAGAAACTGTGTTTGTGTAGTATGCAAGAGTAGGAAGAGCAAGTGCCCTGTATGAGGTTGGTGACTGAGAAGAAGCAATTGCTGAGACGGAAGATGTCAATATCTCTTAAGGGGTATTTTGTTATCCTCATAGGCTTTGCATTCTTGTATCGTGTTGCAGGAGAGTGTCCACTTTGATTTGATACTGCACTTTCTCTTTTTCCCCTCCAGAAGAGCACACAGCTCTTGCATGCTGCAGGAGCCTTAGATGCAGATATATAAGCGTGCCCTAAGCCCTATTGATTGCAGAAAGCCAGTTTACTATTGTGACCTGTTTCATCCTCATTTACAGACCTCTCTTGTTAGAGACAGAAAGAAGTGGCGTTCAAGTTTGATTAGTTCGCCTCAGCACTTGTTTACACTATCCTAAGACTTACTTTCCTTTTTTCCCTTCCCCTTTTTGCTACTGAAATGTAAATCACAGACTGTCATATATCTTTTTTCACTGTTGACTTTAAATGGTGCCAAGGAAAGTATTTTCCAGAATTATGAAAGAGTTTCTTACTTCAGAAACTGGGGATTGTTAATATGAAGTTGTTGTAACCTGCCGTGTGCTTTCAAAGGAAGATACATTGCTTATCTGAATTTTGTCTGAGCCCTTTAGCTAGTTTTGTTGGCTTTTTGGGTAAAGAATAGGGCTTACTGGAAGCTTGTTACTGCACTTCAATTCAAGTAATGTCTCACAACTTTCAAAATAATAAATTTTTTGAACGGCCACCTGGGTTTCAATGATTTTGAAGGGAGAAGATGACGAAGTATGGAAAATTATGTTTTCAAGCGCTTTTGATATTCTTGGTGTTAGTGAATAAAATCACTTAATGTGGCTGTAGAAGCAATTTGCGAGAGGAGAACCTCATAGAGCTTTTGCTGAAGGTATTAACTAAAAGAAAAAATTAAGTGATTGTAATTTATTTATGTCCTCAAAATAAAATTTACAAAAGTAATTCTTGTGAAAGCAGAAATTTCACGATAAAGCCAAACATACCCTAAAATAGTATCTCATCGATCCGTCGCTATTCTTTTTCTTTCTCCAGCCTCCTCCTTCTTTATCATTCTTCTAATTCACCTGCCCAAGCATACATGTTAATTTAGTATGTCATTAAATTCATCGTGCTTAGTTGCCACCAGTACCCCTTTCTACCCCATCTTTTGCCAAAAGAACAACGTACTTCCGTCAAATTTATGTGAACAGAAAGTTATGATTTTCACATACTCAGTTGATCCTCTACTAAAAGCGAGAGATGGGGATTCAATTCTCTCATGCCCCTGCTAGTCTATGTACTTCTTTAAGACCCAAAAGAAAAAAAAAATGGAAAAACCCTCGCAAACAGAACTGCCAGAAGGTTGCTGGGACTGTTCAAGTAGCAGCAGTTGTGGTTAAAATGTTGCAGCAGAAAGTGATCCCACTTATGTACGTTTAATCCGATCTAAAGTTTGGTTTGTTAGTTTCGTTTCTATATATTAGTAGCACATCCATCTGAACTGTTCCCTTGGAAAATTTTGATTGAAAAACTTACGATGAAATGCACATTTTAAAAGAAAAAAGGAAAAGAAGCATAGTTGATGTATACTAGGCACTAGCAATTTTTGTATGGCGTGCAAAGGCACATTGGTTAAATCAAATCGATTTGACCTAATACCTTTCTCCAGATTCTAATTTCTGATACTATTCGCATGGGAAGCTTTTTCTGATCGTCTTTTATGTTATGCAGGTTAGTGTTCAAGTGAGTGCATGGCCCTGTGCCAACTTGTGCTGTTTTGAATGTGGGCACCTCTCCTTTGACCCTCGAAAAGCATTTCCGGACGCCTCTGTCTGCTAGTGTTCCACTGTGTCTGGTCCTCTGTGCTCCTCCAGTTTCGTTTGCTTCGACATATTTTCTGGTAAAAAGCAACTTTGAAAATTCACTTGCTTCGCCGAAATTATAGACCATTTCCTTAATGGACTGAAAAAGTAGACTTCCATTTTTTTTTTTAATACTAAAATTTCACTTGAACAGCAAAAGTTGATGGTCTCTCACCACCCCCATCAAAAAGACGACTTTTATGAGACTCTATAGTTGTCCAAAATCAAATATTCTCTTCAAAACGAAAAAAATCTGGTATTATAAACTGGATGGATGGATGCACCATGCCAGTTGACAATTGTGGTACCCATGCGACGGAAGAATCTCTGGTCCTGAAATGATATTTCAAGTTGAACAAATCAAATTGATGTGTCCTCTTAAGGTAAGGTAAGGTAAGGTTAAATGTAACATTTAATATCTTCCTTTGTTTCTCACAACAGAAGGAAGGTATATTTTTTTGAGATCCAAAATTCAAACATAAGCTTCAAATTTTGAAATTAGTATTCTGAAATAGAATTGACCATAGAGAAATCCGATTCTTGTGTTTAGGTACGATCAAACTCCCCCTTTTGGGTTCGGGCCCTTTGGCTTTTCTTTTGCAATTGAAAGGACAAGAGGAGATTCCACGAAGGGACAAAGCATATGTTTTTACGCTGAAAAAGAAGCCATTACTAACAGGCAAGAGGAAACTTCTTTCCCAGCACATTGGGTTGGGGCAGAGACCTTGACCATAAATGCATAGAAACAGGTGGGGACCATACACATAATCACTGTTTCAATTTTAAATTTATATTTAAATTTTTAAAACAAATTAACAACCCCACTCACAATCATATCTATATATATCCCACGATGTAACTTGTTTGTAAAAAAGAAAAAATATATATATATATATATATATATATATATATATAAATTTTTTAAAAGTATTTATTTATTAAATTCTTCAATTAAATTATAACATGTAGGAGAATTTATGTGATTAACAAAATTTCCATGTTGAGTTAAATCAAATGTTAATGATAGAATCGAATTTTGACTGGAAAAAACCAAAACAAAAATGAACAAAAAAAAAAAAAGAGGATGGAAAGGAATTTGTGCTTTGAAATAATTTAGTTGGTGTCCCCCAATTCAACGAAAAATAAAAGAAGCATGATGACCTTTTACGGGACTCGTATCATGGGGATGTGACTCCATTTGTTTTGTTTCTCTCCGATAAAGGGCCTCCAAAGGAGATGGTTACACCAATGCATAAATAAAAGAGATACCCCACGACCTTAATTATTTGAATATTCAACATTTACCTTTGACATTAAAATATATATATATATATATCACATTAAATAATGTAACATCATTTTACCAATATCACATTAAATAATGTAACATCATTTTACCAATATCACATTAAATAATGTAACATCATTTTAACAATATCACATTAAATAATGTAACATCATTTTACCAATATCGCATTAAATAATGTAACATCATTTTACCAATATCGCATTAAATAATGTAACATTATTCGCGGAGTTAAACTGCTACTTTCATACAACATCGTCAACATAAAAGAAAGAAAACCAAATCATAGGAAAGTGAGATCTCAATTGTTGAAGCAATCAATCTATCTTTTTATTTCTTATTTTTTGTTGGGTTTATATATTTATATAAACTCATTCTGTCAACCAAATACTGATATACTCAATACAGTGACTCTATTCTTGTCAACTCTAATTTTTCAATCTCGTGATCGTGTCATATTATTATTATTATTACTATGTATTATATTTAGTTGAGATTTGTCGCCATATTTATGTATTATATTCTTTCTTATTCTCTCTCTCTTCTCTACCTTTCTTTGTTGAAACTCTGCTTCCATGGAAACTTTACATGGTGTCTGTCAGAGCTTCACTTCCCAGCAATGGATAAGTCTTCTCTTCTGCATCTTTTACATGAACCTCAATATTATCAGAAAATAACTATGCCTTGCTATCTTCTAATGATCTTTTACATGAACCTCAAATCGCCAAGAACTTGATGAGTGTATCACGCTTTAGTTTGCTAGTGACAACAATGTTTATTTTGAATTTTATTCAATTCATTGGGTGGTAAAATCTCAGGCTACGTACCAAGGAGATTTTACTCCAAGGGAAGCTCAAGGAAAATGGTCTGTACGCCTTTCAAGGATTTCAAGAAACTAGTTTCTGAGTCTAATATTGTAGCTATGTGATAGACTCGTTCAATTCATCTTTTGATTGGTAGCATCATCGATGTGGACCACTGTTCAATCTCTGTATTGAATCAGATTTTAAAATAATGAATTCTTATTATTTAATGGTCTATTACGGTAGGCTAATTATATGGGATTCTACTTACTGTAACTAATACTTTAATAAACTATAACAAATTCCTTTACTGTAGCTTTAGTCCAGTCTATACGGTATGCTTCACATTTGTAATTTTCTTTTTGTTTTAGAAGAAAACTTCGATTAAAAAAAAATGTAGGAGATACTTGAAAAAATTTGTAAAAATCATATATATAAATATAGAGTAATGAAATGAAGTCAATTTTGAAATCCCCTGATGATATCGGGGTAACATTTGCTGATGATTACACTCGAAAGATTACAATGTGTATGCAACAGCCACAATAAGACCAAGACCCCACAGTGATCAATATGCACAATTTACTCTAATAGTCTAGACCTGGTTTGGTACTTTGTCAGCCCACTTGGATCTTAGCAATTTGAGAAGCATCCTTGCCTTGGTTTTAGTCCTGGTGCTACATTGACTCTGCAGAAGCAACAGCAACTGAGTCAGAACTCCTGCACCGATGGCTTCCTCTATCGCACGCCCTGAATCACGACAGATTATCAAAAGTAACCCAACAGCATTCTCACTGCACTCTTCATTACATACGCTGAAACTGAATATCATCTTAACCAAAGTTTCAATGCCATTTGGGTTATTCACCAATGCCTCTTTGCCACTCTCTACTTCCAACAATTTCTCCATTGTTTCCATTGCCAATGGAGCCAATTTCATTTCTCTTCTTTCACAACCTGAAATGTACCTTATGATGCCATCTATTGCCCCTTCTTTCACTAAATTCTCTCTGTTACATTGCAGCGAACATAACGCTGAGATGGCTTTAATTGCAGCCTTAGACGCCTCGCAATTTTGGCCAGCAAGAATAACAATCTGATGCACTAGTTTGTGGTAGTTTCCAAGGATTAAACATACCTCTTCTGTGTGTGATGTTGCTGCTGAATCTATGAGATTACAGAGACTGGTTTTAATAGTGATAGTGCCCTTTTCGAATAATAGTAGGAATGATTCTAATTTAGACTCTTCTTTGAGCATATTTAGAGGCTCCGAACTGCCAAGAGGCAGCAACTTTAGAATGCAAGAAAGTGCTAGCTCTATATACTCCATGTAAAGTTCGGATAGTTGAGCCTCTACTGTTCCAAAAACTAGTTCCAAAAGTAAAGGTAAGAAACCCAGTTGGAGGAAACAAGATTTCTTGAAAGTACAATATTCATCAGACAAGACTCTGATTTTTTCAAGTGCTTGGAGCTTGTTTTCGAAGGTGGATTCCTGAGATTCAAGGCTGTGTTTGAGAGAAGCTAAAGAATCAACAGTTGAAGAGTTACCAAAATAAAATTGAGGATCGAGTTGAAGCCACTGATCGATCAAATGACGGAGAGTGTGATTGGGAACAAAGGATAAATCATGGAGCTTCTGCATTGTGACAGGGCATGTGAGATTACCAGCAGCTAGCCATTTTTCTATGTTTGATCTATCATAGGTTTGGCCTGTGCATAAAGTCACCGGATCCTCGAACAAGTCTAGACTGATGGGGCATCTGAATAAGTGGGGAATGGTCATTTGAGCTTCGTTCATGGAAGAAAACTTTGAAGTGACAGAAATTAAAGGTCGGTTCTGAAGATATGATGTTGCGCAGCTTCAAGTTTAAGGGTTAAACAAGACGAGCATTTCTGGGCACTAAAACATTAATGCCATAAAGATGGTGTCAGAAATTAGCAATTTTTTTTTTTCTCTTTAGGCTATCTAAAGCCTAGAGACAGCAGAAGAAGGACAAGAGGTAGAATTAGAAAGGGCTGCTGAGAGATTCATAAAGGGAACGGGATGGATAGAAGGATTGAGAATTGGACCACAAAATTTACAGAGAGAGTTCAGAGGAAGTGATAGGTAAAGAAAATTATAGAACTTACATTCGAAATTGGGAGCAAAAGAAAAGGGGGGGGGGGGGGAGGGGCGAAGTATGTGTAGGCCTGCATTTGACAGGCAAGAAAGAGAAAGAGAGAATAAAAGTGCAAGTTTAGTTGGAGAAAAGAGATGGGAACACCCGCACAGAGAGGGCCAAAACAGGCCTTATCCTAGTGAAAGAAGGAGGTTTGGCAACTAATGATGTAGAATAATTGTGGGGATGGTCCCCACCTTACTCCATATCAATCCAGTCAAACTGACCCACCAAAAAAGAAAATAATTGTTATTGTCTTTCAAGTTTGAATCCACCAATGAGTTTGAGCAAGAAAGGAAAGTTATGGCCTTCCTTTTCTTTAATTTGTGTGTGTGTGTGTGTGTGTGTTGGGGAAGTGTGCTTGGAAATGAATTAATGGTAGTCATAAGGCTCACGAGAGATGCAATAATAATATATGAAAACCACTATGTGACTTGACGGTTTGATAATTATAACTCATAGCGTGAATGGAATATGCTCTCTTGTATTTTCCTCTCTCTCTCTCTCTCTTAATCTGGTTCACCCATCAATTATGGGATACATAAATTACTGCCACACTGATGGATCCTCACGAACATAGGCTTATTGCACGTTGTCAAATTATTATCAACTCAATTACCTTCCCATTTCACCCCAAGTTGCTTTTGTCCTTTAAAAAATAAAATAGGTTAAAGATGTTTAACTTTTGGGAAAATGATTTACGTTCCTTTTTTTTTTGGTTGGTACATCATATTAACTTTTATCCCACATTCTACCAGTCTTCTAATACACAAATTAAATAAGTGATGCATTTCCACAAGCATCTCTTTTTAAATTTAGAGAAAGTTTTCCTCTTTTGTTTTATAAAACTATTAGTAAAAAATACAGTAGTTCATGACGCACACAAGAATAATATATATATTTTTCTTAAATTTTAAAATTTAGTATACTCTATATCTTAAGTCGTTGGTCTTAAAATATATATTCTTTACGTCTTAATCAAAAGAATTAAATTAGAAATTAATTAAGATGTGTGGAAAATAATATCAATATTAATATTTTTTTTAAATGATTAAATGAGACAAGTAATTGAAAATTGGAAAGTTTTGGGAGCATGTGCGTGGAAGTTCTAGAAAAACAACAACAAATTTCCCATTATGCCGGCTGGATTTGCATTATCTAATATTTTCAAGTAGCCCAAATCCAAACTCATCAAATTCCAGAGGAATCTAAATTTTTCAACTTTTAGACTAGAATTGAAGAAGGTGCCTAATTTTGAATACATGCACCCACACGGGAATACCCATGTGCATGCATGCAATGCAGCGAAGGCAATCTTAAATGGATTCCCAAATTCAGCAAAATGCAGTGCCTGTCTCTGACTTGCGTGTTTTGAAATGACTCCCCGAACCTTCCTCACGTCACCAATACCAATACGAATACCATTACCAATTTCACTATTCTTTCAATTGGGAAGCACTTCCCACGATCCAAATTCCCTTCCTCCGTCCATCGGTCCAATCAATTTCTGTATGACGTAGCTCAGGTGGCATCACGTATCAATTTTTTAATATGAGTTTGATATTTTAACTTTAATTCTCAATTTTTTATTGATAAAATAATATTTCTTTCATATAATTATAATCATTAAAACAATTTTTTGGTAGAAAATGTTGTTGTAATAATAAATTATTTTAAGGCTTTAGTGGGATGATATTTTGAGATTCAGAAAAAACAGACACAGATTCAATTCGAGAGAATTATTTTCAACAATTATCTTCTTCTTTTTTTTTTTTTAAAAAAAAAACTACTTGCAGCCCTTAACACATTTGCCAAAAGAAATTATCAATTTTAATTTGAAACCCTTCAACTTACTCAGCCAATCCACATAAACATACAAACTCGTGCATTGTTTTTAAGTCATTCATAGCCTGTGATCTATGCAACCCTAAATTAAAACATCTCTGTCAAGGGAGTAGGCAAGTAAACCGAGTCAATTAAATGTTCCCGAAAGAACAGGTAAGTTTGGCAAATAATGAGAAAAATATGGAGAAAGTGACCAAACAACATAATGACAAAAAAATATGGCCGCCAATTATAAAGAAAAAAAAAAGATTTAATAAAGATTACCGTGAGGAAATTTGGGCCTTTTGAACACTATTTTGTCTGCCATTGGAATATTTCGAGCTCCACTATGTAATGCCAATACCAATGTTGACGATGCCATTTATTCAAACCATAAATATCTTCGGACTCCCATTTGGTTTTGGTTTTTCAATGAATAGCTTAGAGGCGCACGCAATTTCAACAGCTTTAGTAGAGATATTTTAATAATATATGGTCTAAAAATTAAGAGTAAATCTGTAAATACACTCTCTCTTTTTATTATACGATTTTTTTTATATTTTTAATATATACACAGACATTTTTTAAATTTAAAATATATTACAATTTAATTTATACTTTTTTATTAAAATATCTTCATTTTCATCAAGTATAAATTTAAACTTAAAAATTACTGTTTTATATATATATATATGCACACAAAATTTATGGCATTTTAGTAAATAAAAAAAACGATAATTTAAATTGTAATATGTGATGATATATTTAATTATAAATCAATATTATTTTATTCTGATTTATATTTGAATTTACATCCTCAGTGAATAATGAGGAAGGTATTAATATTTTTTTATTCATTTGATTTTGATTGAATTTGATTTATACATTTTTTTTTTTGCATAATTTGATTTAAAATTGCAAAATTTATGTGTAATATAAATTTTTATGTGTAATATAAATTTTTATGTGAATAATTTTATTATAAAAACCATGTATCATGGACCAAAATATTTTTGGTTAGTATGTTAGCTCTAAATCAAAAAAAAAATTACAATAAGTTAAGAAATTAGTTACATGTTAATATATAAAAGAGAGTGACATTCTTCCTTAATATTAATTATTTATGTTAAACACGAGAGTTACGATCTTCTAGACTAAGAAGCTCGAAAAGTAGGAGGACTGAATATTGTCCATATCTTACCCTCACGGTCAAATTAAGCAATTGAACATGATGACAATGACAACAATCGTACGCAACTTGAATAACATCACAAATGACACAATTTCAAGGCAGAAACTTGAATATTTTAGTGGTGCATTTCATACGCCACATTGACACTGCGTCTGCTTTAATATTTAAAAGGTGGTATCTATTTTCTAATTTATGTCATTTTAACAATTCAACCATCACATTATGAACCTTTTGCAAATGCTAATCTTTTAGTTTTCAAACGATTCAATCATTACATGTTTCCAATATTTTTTCTCGTGCTGGTCGAACTTTATTAACAAGCTCTAGCCATCATTGAATTTGCCAATTGCAACCCCTTTTCCTCCCTTGTTTTAGAAAAGAAAGTAACACTTGAAGGGTCCACCTCTTGGTGGTTTTTGAACTCTGATTATAAACCACTTGTTCTAGGATGCCCAGGTCATGCCACTACGTGCGTCAATGCAGAACATTTTTTGCTTAATAGTCCAATTTTTGCAACAACACGTACAGGAAAATCTTGAATGGAGAATACAATTGACGAATAAGGATTTATGTTCCCTCCTCCACTAACCCCAGTTTCAACTCTTTTTTTCAATGGTTCGCTAATTCTCGAAAAAAATATTTGATATTTGAATGATTTGCATGTACCTCCATTATTAATTTTTAGAAAGAATGTCTTCTTCTTCTTTTTTTGCCTAGTTACAATGAACGTTTTGAAAGTTATGAAGAGAAATATTATGTAATTTTGAAATGTATTTACAATTTCATTCATCTTCAGCCTTCCCTTTTCGGCGTTCCAGTAAAAGGATAATTTTCTTCAGCATTCTTTAATAAAAATTAAAAAAAAATATGTAAAGAAGGGGAAGCGAATAAGAAGTTTCGTTTTGTTTTGATGGTTGTTCACTCTTATAAATACATCTGATTTTTGCTGCCTCTGTTTTTTTTCCTCTAAGAAAAGCCAACAAGGTGTGGATGTGTGTAAGAATTTCTCAACAACTTCCTTAAAAATTAAACGCCCATCACAGGACTCTATCTAACTAGTAACTAGCAAAGGAGCTAGGTGGCCAACACAGAAAGAGCAAATACTCAGAGCATCATGAATTCATGGTCCAAATAATAATAATAGTAATAATAATAATTAAAAAAAACATATACTAAGTACAGTTTTATATTTTTTTTCCTCCTCTCCATTTTTTATTTTTGGTTAAAAAAGAAACATAGAGTACGAATAATGAAGCGATAAGGAAGTACACTAGCAACAAAAATTTGATAAACACCCAGTCTAATCGTAACTCATGGCAGCAATATGCACATTCAAGTTGAAGCAGCTGTTTACACAAACAGCGTGCGAAGAAACTTGAATCTACCTTTTGGGACTGCCGCCAGCCTCCTCCTTTGCTTTTTTTTCTTTTTTGTAGTTTGACTCCTTTCAAAAGAGTTTTTTTCCTTCCTCTTTATAAATTCTCTCCTTCCCTTGATAAATCTCTCTTTCTTTCTTGAGAAATTTTTTTTCTTTCTTATTAAAAAAGATTCCATATTAGTCAAATTTTTAAAAAATCTACATCATGTCTATCCAATTTAGATGCTGAAAAGACTTTATCTTTAAAAAACATGAGAAAGTTTTTGTCGTTCATTATCAACTGTATTTCAAATGTATGTTTCATTTTTCTTGTATTTTGATTAGTATAATTTAAGATATGTGCTGCCTTGTTTTTTCTGTTCTTCTGCAGCTGAAGCTTGATGTTTAGACATTTTCTGTTGTGTCTTACTAACATTTTTTGAAAATTCAAACTTAACCCTGTTATTAAGGAATGAGTTCTCCGCTGTCGAAAAAGAAAAAAGCACTCAAAACAAACAAGAAGAATATGAGTTTGAAGACAAGCTTCTATTGAAAGCATTAGTTTCTTGTACATAACCCCGTTGAAGCCACAACTACATAGAAAAATTTTCCGGGTAATCTTGTGGATGTTTTTCTATAGTCTCTTTCAACAGTCGCTCCTGTTCGCGCAGGTTGGATGGAGGGGCATCATAGACATCAGTGAAAATGTCTGCAAGTGGTGGTTTTTCTACCTTCTCTGCCACTTGAATTGCATGTAAAAGCTGTAGCAGGAGAACTATGGGTTAGGGGAACAAAAAAAACCACAAATTTTGAATAAAGTTTCTGAAAGTCCAACCAAATCAAATTCAAAGAATTTACTTCCAGTATTCATTGTTATGACAGCGAAACATTAAGATCCTTGGTACAATTTCTTTTGAAGTTTCCACATACCAAATTGTCACTTGCCCTGTAAATATGTCCAAGGCCGGCTCAAGGGTTAAATTGGTAAAATTAGAGCTTTAAATCTCTAAAAAAAATTATTACTTATTTTATTAATTTTTAAAAAAATTAAGAGTAAATTGCACAAAAAAATAAATTAACAGCTTCACAAAAGATTTTTTATTTTTCTCACTGGCCACTTATTTCATGTATTTCTATCGTATCTAAAAAGTACAAAAGATAAATTTTAAATAAAAATATAATAATTTTAATATAATTTCATTATTTGCTCTAAAAAAATTCACTTTAAACTTTTGTGAGTGTTGAGCCAGCCCTGAATATGTCATACGTATAGTGTCTCCCAAGAAAACTACCGTTGTAAAACAATGATGTCCATCTGATTTATGGATGAGAATAACTCATTATACCAGTGAATATTATAGGTTTATCAAAATAGAAGAGCCACTCCATTTTTTTTGGGTACAAGAGCCACTCTATTTTTGAATCTACTTTTCTTTTTCTCTGACGAGGAGAAAGAATGCAATACTAGAAACCTAATTATGTTTAACTCAGTTCTCACTCAAGTCATTCTTACACTCATTTGTGGATTTCAAACAGAATATTTGCATCTTAAAATAAAACACACAATTTCTTCCAAAAAAGCAGGAGTATCATGCATCATATTGAGATTAAAACTATAGTAGTATAACATCAAGCACTGACCAGTTGGCTGGATTTTCTGAGAAATTTTACCTGCTGTCTCATACTGTTTCTAAGCTCCGACTCAGCCTTACAATTCCACCAACCATTCCTTTCAATCCATTTTCTAAATCTAGCCACAGGATCTCGTGCCAATCTCCACAATTCAATCTCATTGGCTGGGCGATACTTGGTGGAATCATCCGATGTGGAGTGATGTCCCACTCTGTATGTTAGGGCCTGGGAAGGAAAAATCAAATATAAAATTGGTCTGCCATTAAAATGCCTTCACATCACAGCACATGCTGCTGCTGCCGCCAAAAAACGTCACACTTTACCTCAATTAAAACAGGCCTGTGCTCATTGACTGCCATTTCACGTGCAGCTTGAACAGCACTATAAATTGCCAGGGCATCATTGCCATCTACACGGATACTACGAACTCCATAAGCTTGCCCTTTCGCAACAACACCATCACCTATGCATATACAACAAACCCAGAACAATTTGCATTTAGACATTATGAGACAATGCTACAGAGATGACCAAGAAGAATGTACCAAAATCAAAGAGGGGAAAAGGAAATTACTTCGAAACTGATCTGATGTAGGGGTGCTAATAGCCCATCCATTGTTCCGGCATATAAAAATAACTGGGGCTTCCATAACAGCTGCAAAATTTAAAGCAGCATGGAAATCTCCCTGACAATGCAATCTATTAGTAGAATATATAACGTAAAGACAATTCTCTTCGGTTTGTTTTAGCCTAATAGTGATACTGTATGGGCTAATTTACGTGGAAACGCTTAAGAACCAGACACTAGTTTTCAGTCCATGCTGTGTCTTACTTCCCGAAAAATTTTGCTTAAAGAAATGGGTTTCCTGCACAACAGAAATTGTACAGTTACCTCACTCGAGCCACCATCACCGAAATAAGTGACAGCACATACATCTTTTTTGTCCATCTTTAAGGAATATGCAGCTCCAACAGCATGAGAAAGTTGCGTACTGGACATCAGTGTAGTTTAAGCAGTCTGTTACTTTAAACATTATGGTTCAAAGAATCAAAAAAGCTTTATACACCAAATCATAATTAAAGAAGCATTAGATACTTACGCAACTGTTGATGCTACAGTAACGTAATTGAGTTGGTTAGAACCATAATGGACTGGCATTTGCCTTCCTTTCCCATTATCATATTTGTTGGAAAAACACTGGTTAGCAAATTCTTGCAGAGTGAAACCACGCCACAACAGGACTCCTGGTTCCCTATACTGCATGTAATCAGAATTTCTGTTGTATCATTTCCATCCTTACTCAAGTCAACTAATTAAATAATACGGTAAATTAAGGAAATAAACCCCTGAAGAGGGTAAAAATCTTCTTTTATATGTATCATGCGCTTGTAACCTGAGGGAAGATAAGGTCTTCCATGGTGAGTGCTGCAGCTGATGCAATGTTGATAGCCTCTTCTCCCATAGTTGTTGCATAAAAAGAAATCCTACCTTGCCTTTGTGCTTCATAAAAGAGCGTGTCCATAGTTTGAAGTTTAACCATGTTATTATATATCTTCACAGCAACTTCCTCGCTAACCTAGTATTATTGATATCCATCAGTTTCTTTTCATTGTATTATCCTTGAATTCACTCTTAGGACTCGCAATGAAAGTACTATGGTAGGCTCACAAAGTTATAACCCAAAATTGGCTGCCCATTGTCATCAAGGACACGGTAGCAGTGTGTTCTCTCCTCAGGCGATTCAGATATAAACCTCATTTCAGGGGTGAATTTCACTGTTCCTCCGGGAAAATCCACAACCTGCCAAATCTAGTTAGTGCCCCCATCAGATTTAAGAATGCATAACATGCTGATTTTGAGTACAGAAAGCAGAAAAGACTAGAATCACTGTTCTTAAATTTAGGCCGTGTAAGTATCCTACTTCGTCACATACACTGTCTACAATCCAAGCAGTGCAGTAAAAGGGGTTCATTTTAGCAGTTTGATTGCAGTTGTTTGCTTCATTCAGATTGCACAGTCCAGATCAATTATTATTACCTGTACATATCACTAGCTTCAGCAGTGAATCTTCTCGCATTTGTATAACCTCTAAAATTTTGATTATTTAAGATCGAATGCGTTTAAATAATACGAGATCATGTGTGCTCCAACAATGTGCCCAATATGGTCACTCTACAAAACAGACCATATGGGCATGTTTGCTGGAATGTAACTTCTAAAACCGTAGTTTAAGGAATTCCATAACTGTCGCAAACGAAGAAATTGCCTCAAAAGATTCGTGCCAAACACGGTTTTGGGACAGAGTGCGATTGCTCGGCTAAGACAGCACTATCATTGTAGTAAATATATATATATATATATATATATATATATATATATATATATATATATATATATATATATATATATATATATATATATATTTATTTATTTATTTATAATATCATAATTAATACATTCGAAGCTCTGATTGAGATTTCAGAGAGAGAGAGAGAGATGTGCCAGCGATTAAAGGGCCTGAGAGATCAGCAAAACAAATCAAATTCAGGCGAGTGACGCTGGGAGATTGTATATCGCAAGTTTATAAAGATAATTGACTGGACCATAGCTTCATCAAGGTCCAATCAAGAAGCTGAACTTGCTTTTCAGTATCTTCCGCTTCCTATTTAAGTTTTGAAGATATAAAGCCTCGGCTATGCGTTTATAAAGATATGGAAAGCAGGGTGGATACTGTTCATACACAGGCACTGCAGCCAAGGACAGAAGAGGTAGCATAAACAAATTGTAGGGCTTCTGTTGATAAAATATAAAAAATAATAATAATAATAATAATATTACGATTAGAAATAGAGGCAACCGTAAAGAACCAAATATTACGTCTTAATATGTAAAGATACAAATATTACAAGGTATAAAATATTTTGGCCAACTTTTTTGTTTTTGGACATCAGGACAAGGCCTTATCTTTTTTCTTTTTTGGACAAGTAGGACAAGGCCTTATCATAAACATAAAGAGGGTACAAGCCCATATCTGAGAGACACAGGAGGCCCTGATTGCAAAGCAAGAAACGGGCCTAGCTCTCAGGATACATCGAGAACCAAAGGTAAGACAACAGAACAACGCACTACAAAATTTGGCCATCTGAGAGGCATCAATAGTGTCAGGCCCGATCCCAGATAAATGAAGGCCCATGGGCCCTTCAACAATTCGCAGCTTAAAATTTGTTCTCACGAGGAACAGAGGAAGATTCTGGATAAACTAATCAGCATTAGAGACATCAACTAGAAATTTTTTTCTAAAACACTTGCTGAAAAGAAAAATCTTTCCACGCGCATGACTGCACCGACAGAATAAAATAATGCACCAAGGGGGGATATAAAGAAGATAAGGATGGAATTTGGTACTGAGAACTGAGAAGGTACCTGATTCTCATTGGCATCATAAATGGAATGCAAAGGATCTTGTGCTGTCGTCGACTCAAAGCGGCGGAAAGAGAGAAAAGTTACTATTGCATTACGATTATCGCTCAAGTTTCTAACATTTGGCTGAAATTGGGCGTTCCGGTGAATGTTTGTGGTCGAAAAACTCCAAGAGCTTCGTCGAAGCGATGCTATCGTTGATTTGAGATGGCTGATGATGGTCCTCGATTTCCTCATGCACAGAGCCATGACACGAACACCAAATTACAGGAGATGGGGAAGAGGGAGCTGAAGCGGAATATGGGCAAGACAATTTATGACAAATACACTCACATCCCAGTTCCTCAGTCTGAGCAGCACTGGTCTACTTTTAAAAATTGAAACTTTCTCGAAAAAATAAAAAGAAATGGTTTTAGGGTTTAGATTTGGAAAGGATTCAGTAATAAAGAAAAAAAAGAAGCAAAATTAACAATTTTTGTCTCAAGGGTAGAATCGACATAAAAGAATCCTTGAATATGATTTTTGATAATTAATTAATTATTTATGTATTGAAACAATTTATTTTATTTTTCAATTTTTATTTAAACAGTGAACAAAAAAGCATCCACGTCCAAGGAAGGGAGGGCCCCCTTTTGATTCCTTTTTCTCGCGGCCTGATGAAGATGGTGATGGATAAAAAGATATATAGCTTCTAGACGAGGTGGCTTTGAGAGATAAATTATTTTGTGCCCCTCGTATTGACTTGTGTTAGAGTAAATGTGGATTACATGACTTCACTGCTCTCTCTCTAACTAGCAATTGCCTTAATGCTATAGTTTTGCCTGTAAAATCCATCACCATTCTCCCCTTGGTGTCAGTTTTTTGTCTTTTGCTGTGAAAACTGAAAATTCATTTTCTTTTTTATTTGGGTCGTTGGTGGTTGTTTAATATGAGACTCCAGGCATAGTTGGTCGCGGGTTCTATTTCCCAACCAAGGGAATATTCTACCTGGGCAAATCTTTTTGGGCTCAAAGTTATGTAACCCAATTGCAAGATTACTCGGTTTACATTTTGATTATAAAACTGCTTATAAAGAAAAAACAAATCTATTAGAATAACTTGGTAAAGCAGTTACATGTAAGAAGCTAAAGTAGAAAATAGTAAAGTAGTTGTACGAAAAAAAGAGAAAAATACATAGCTGCATTTAGCAAGCTAATATTCTCAGGTGTACCAGGACGTCGGATAAGCGACAGCATAATCATTAGCTCAAATACATGTAATTGAGAAATTTGATTATGCCAGGCCTTATCTATCATTGAAATATACATTCCCTCTAATAATATGCCAGCTTAATTTCTTCAAGATCATCATCCAACGACAAAAAGACTTCGTCTAGCCATGAAAGCTCTGTTCCACTGTCATCCTCGTCATCGCTACAGCAATTTACTCCTTTAGGAGAATCTCTATTCCTTTCATAAACTCGGCATAAAGCCCATTTGCTCTGGCTTTGATCCTGTCTTGCAGATTAAGCAGAGAAAATCAGTAGAAAGTTTATCAATTCGCCATGTATGGCACTATCTAATTGACTTAACTAGGTCACTTACAGGTTTTCGTCTTCCTCGGGTGCTCCTAAAAGATGTAGTGTTAAACCCAGATGAGCAAAGATGATACTCCTGCATTACCCAACTGGTTTCAGTACCTTCTGGGGCTTCCCCAATGTTGAATACAAGGTAATTCTTGAATCCCACTTTCTTGTCAGCGGCTGAGACTATAGAGTCAGTGACACCTATCTCCTTCCAATACCCACTTTCTGTGGCTCTGTCCTCGTTCACTTTGGTGAAGAAATAGTATTGATTTCCACTTGACAACGCCTTACCTGTATTTCGATATGGAGTTTCATCCATGCATGTGTATATGGTTTCTGATTGTGAAAAATAGAAAGACGTAACAAAAAGTAGAAGCATACCATTTAATTCCCAAGGATCAGAAAGATCAAGATCGGGGATAATATTAGGATGGCATGGTGAAAGAGAAGCCTTGCAATAGAGAAAGTGAAGGACGAGTTCTTCATCCGTTGGAGAGAAGTGAAACCCAGGAGGAAGGTTGACGCTTCCATCTGCCATTATCCTATATATTTTGAGTTTTGTTTAGTGGAATTTGGCACTTTGGTCAAGTTTTGGTACTATATATACTTATAGTAAGAGAGAGAGGTTTTTGGTTGAGGGCATGATTCAAAATAAGAATTGAGTTGGTAGAAGAAAGGCGGCGGTACGTGGAATACCATCATAAGAAAGTAGGGCCAAAGAAAGAGAAAGCCGGCCAAGGAAGCTAACAAAGCAAGTTAGCTGTAATTTGATCATTTAAGTTATATTAAATTATTTCATATAGCTAAGTTAACGAAGATAGGCATTAAGAGATGTGAGACGTTCCTAACGCTTTTTTATCCGAATGATGCATTTTTTCTCCTTTCTTCACCATTTCAATTTTAACCAAGCATAATCAGGCATTACATAAGCCTTCCCCCTTTTAAATGGGATTCCCACCAATCTACTTCATGCAAATTTGATAAGGGATTCATATTAAATATTGCTAAAGTAGTAATGATCAATTTTCCCCTTGAGCTTATGTTATCATTATCAACTCCTCCCCTAAAATACTTTAAATGTTTTTTTATTTACTGTACGGGACAGGAAATTTGATGATTGAAAGAGCATTTTTATTTTTATTACTGTTTGGGCATCTCTTTTAGCTATTTACTCTTTGCATGTACCAATAAGATAAAGGATCATTATCGATGACATCTCAGGTTCGGTCAAATTGATTGTACAAGTGTGTGGAAAAATCTAAATGATGGGTCTCTGACCCTAAAAAATGTTCTTTTGTATAACATGGGTCACAAGTGTTCTCGTTCACATTTGCCATATGTTAACAACCATGAATCATTTTAGCCGCACCTCATCAGCTAAAAGTCTAAAACTTACGTACTGTTGATAGTTGGCACCCTAAGGATTAAACTTAAAGGCAACCCATTTGAAATTTTAATTATTGCAGCAGCGTTGGACGAGTCAGAAGGTAAACAATTGATAGGACGTGGTAAAGCAGAGACACCGTTCTAGCTCTCGGAAGAGGGAATCACTGCAATTGGGGTAACTTTTTTGTGCTTTCCTTGTTTCAACTCTTCTTCAAATACAGGTTTTCATTGCTCAACCCTGCGACACCAAATTAACAGCCACAATTAAAGATCTTAGCACCCTCTGTGGTTTTGCAGAGTGCCAGCTGCACACATAATTGATCAATAGTCTATTCTTCGCCCATCTTCATTCATGTTTAACTCTTATTACTCTATTTTTAGTAAAATGATTCTATCACATAATCAGACAAACAGATAAAAACACAAATTAAGCAGCCCAAATGGGAATCTTGCTGCATTACGTAAACAACTAACAAATATTAATCGATTATTTTATCGCTTAATATCTGTTTCATAAGCCATCATTACGCTTGCTAAAAGATAAACTTATGCGCTCTCGCATCATGAAGTAGTTGGGAGGTCACCTTTAGCCGGCACTAAGTTGATCTTTAGACAAGTGTTCTAACTGTGCTTGCTTTTAGCTTTAGGTGGCACTTTGAAGCTTATCCCTTGGCCCTGCAAAGCATGGCTAAGGGGCAAGGCTATGGTGGAGTTCTGCTCATAGTGTGAAAGCTCATTTCCATGGTGGGGAAAAAAGGATTAAATATTCAACCTTCTACCACCGTGTCAAGTTTTGAAATGAAGACTCTGTTTCTTTCTTCAACTTGTTTTCTCTTTTTTAAACATGACCCTTTCTCGTCTCTGTCTTTCCACAAGAAAGATTTAAACTCATCTACTTTGTCAGTTGATTATCACTAGCCCTCCAAATGGGTAACCTTGGCTGGGTTGCTTTCTTATTATTCCATCTACCTGTCCTTTTGGAATTGATGAGTAAATCTAACTTTTAGCTTTTATTTACAGCAGGAGATTCTCATTTATGGCTGTCTTACTTTTATTCCGATGAAAGTTTTTCTTTAATGGTTGAGCATTTGAAATAATAATAATAATAATAATGAAACAGAATGAGGTTATATAACTTTATTACTTTTTAAGTTTTAGTAACAACTTTATCCTCTTATCTTCTATTGACTGAATACTTCCACCGTCCATTTGGATTCAAAGTCTGCATTAGACTGCTTCTGCCTCTTAACCTGCGATTGTGATATTTAGCTTTATTGGTATAAATTGTCGATTATATGCTGCATACTACCAATGTTAAGCAAAACTGTAAACGTGGGATTTGTGAAGCACACAATTTATTATCACCATATAGTATATCAATGGCTCTGCTATTCCCATTTGTGACTTCTTGTAGCCTTATTTTTCTTAGAGAAGCATTACTCGTGAATTGTTATCTTATGCAGCATTTAGCAACATAAGCCTTTTTTTAGGGTTGGCCTTTCAGGGGAATTGAACAGAGATGTGGGGACAACAGCTTTTACACACACTACCAGATTTCGTCCTCAAGGAGAAATCCTTTACAATGGCTTCCCTGTGCTATGTGGGGCCAACCCACGTGTCAGTACATAGAGCATTTTACTAAGACGACAAAATGGATATGATTATACGAGCAACTTAAAGGAAAATAAAAATTTACATACAATCTGGATATTGAGTTTGACTTTCCATGTAAAAAAGAATGTTTATGTTTTATCCTTTGGCGCATGCTAGCTTAGCATTGTTGAATGTTGATGGCTCTTCATACAAAATTTTAGGGTCATCAAACCCAGTCTCAGTTGCCAAGCTTTGGAATGAGTCTGCCACTGAATATGAAAGAGACATGAGATTAGATCCCTCCTTCCAAGAAAAACACACTTCGGCCCCACATTTCAGAGTAGATTGATTAAGTTTGCAAGTTGTGCTTGTAAACCAATAATTCAACATGCTTATAGACATGAAATTTGCTGAAAGTCTTGAACTCATCTTTGCTTTGACAAGAATGATTTGAAAAGTTTAGATCCTCTGGGCACAGCGTACATCAGACACAGTTCCCGTGTCAGTATATCCTGAGCGCCGCTAGTAAGAAGTAGTACCAAGGTAATTTCTATTCCGAATCATAACAATTATTAAATATCGAGCCACTGAGTCAACTAAGGATAATCCGGCTCTACCTGTAACTAATGACTCTGGGAAGCTTGGAATTCAAAGTGGACGATGCATCATGAACTTCCTTTCCAGTCAGGAAAAATTTGTCTTCTTCCGCAATAAAATAAAATTTAAAGTGTCTGGGTATAGAATTAAGAAATATGGACGCTGAAATATAATATATCTAAGAAGATATGATTCACTTGTAACTGCAGAATGACTGTCAGCAAAGACAACGAGCATGGCAAAGAAAGAGGACCTTCGAGTGGGGCACCTCCTGCGGCAATAGAAGCAAATGTTGGTCCAGAGCCATCAATGAAAATAAGGCCCTTCTCATTGAGAAGCAGAATTTATGTGGCATGTAAAATCAGAATAATACAAAAAAGGTAAAATGGGAGTTTTCGTAAAAGTAAATTCAAGGGCAACTTTATCTCTAATAATGTAAAGAATAGGAAGAGAAACATGTCCTAATCTAACTGCATCTCTCATCCCACTCACGTCACGGGTTCCATTTCCCTTCAATAATACAGCTGCAGATGCAGCGGTACACCTCACCTCTCAACACAACTATTGAGACCTCGTGACTTCATTTGCCGCAGACACGTTAAGACAGAGAACAGAGAGTAACGACGATAGAAAGGTTGCCACAGAATATTCTTTTTCATATTTTATTTCTGAGGCTCGTTGGGTTTCAAAGCTCAAATCTCTCAATTGACAGAAAGTTATGTCTGCATTCCTGCCCATGATCAATTCTAAGTTCAGCTCTACCAATACCTCTCACAGACTATTCTATGCATCCAAATCGTTGAGCTACAGTCCTGGTCAAACTTTGATTCTCTTACAGGCATTAAATAGTTCATCAGTATAATAATTTAATTCCCATGACCATTCTCTTCCACTTGATCATGATAACATGAATAACATCATAACATGTTTACCATTTTCTAATTCATCTTCCAACTAATAAAAATATTAGCTGTATTTTGCTTCCCTTAATTAGGCCAACGAACAACTATATATTAAAGAAATAGTGGAAGGTTTTGAGTCCTGAGGATCAGCCAGTTTACTTAGAATGGATTGACTCTCTTATGCCAACTTTAAAAAAACTGTTAACTATAAGATTACCAATTATAAAAACTCAAATTGGGCTGAAAAAGATAGCCTTATTACTGGATATAGCAAGTGGTTTTGAGTTATGGAAATTACAACCTTTTCGGCCTCATATTGCCCAGTGACCTTAAAAACCCACAAACTTAACGAACAGCTATTCAGATGAAATAATACCCTCTTACTTGATTTGCCTGTATAAACTATGAAGCTTTTTATTTTTTTTCTTCTTTAGCCCAACAGGTACAGTCACGGAAAAGGTGAAGAAAAATCCGGATTTGTTTGATTTTTTTTTTCAAAATTATTTTTAAAAATTATATAAAAATTATTTTATAAAATAAAATAAAATAAAAATCTGTTTAATAAATTATTTTAAAAACATATTATTTTTTATTTTTTTTATTTTTATTTTTTTGTTTTAAAATTAATTTTTTTAAAATTTATTTTCGAAATAATAATAAAAATAGTTTTTAAATGAGTTTTTTTTAAAATAATTAAAAATAAAAATAAATAATAAATAAAATCTTAATTTCGCTGTCACTGCTACTGTTAGAATAAAAACTAAATGAATTCTAGCTGCACAGTAATCTCAGCGAAGGAAAAATAAATCACATGACTACTGTTTTAGCTTCTTGGGATGTGTACTACTTCTTGTGGGCAGTTCTACACGGGACAATAAAAATAAGAAGCCGAATATCATCCACCAAAAACTAAACATATAGAGGTGCCTTGTTCGAGCTTTCTAATTTTGTAGCCCTCAAGCATCATTGCCTATTTCATCGTACAACACATTGTACAATTTCATCACATAATCAAATGCTTCAAAATTGCAGTAATTAATCCTCTATATTTGTTTGCTTTCTGCAAGTGGGTCCTGCAGGAAAGGCAATTCGTAGGTATAAATAATATATGCAGGATCATAACGTATATACGTATTGAAGCAGAAAGCCGATGTTAGCAAAGACAAAAGAGGGGGCCATAAACATCAAAGATTGTACGACCTTTATTCTTTTAAAAGGACAAGTTAAGCAGAACCACATAACTAAAACTAAAAGAAAGAGTTATACGCACCACTAATTTGTAATCTAAGCAAACCTTCTTTACTGATCAATTAAAATTTCTAAGAATATTGGATTGGACTTTTATGTTGATAAGCCTTTTTAGTAAAAAGAAAAAAAAAATGGGGAGGAGAGGTTAGAAGCAGAATTGTAAGGGTGAAAGAGAGAGACAGGGGTTCACGGGCGAGGCTAAAAGGTATTTTTCTCTTCTTTGAAGTAATATTTTCTTTCTTTTAATCCTCGTAGAAAATATGTGATAATGACTTGACAACTAAAGTTCACGGGTGTGTCCTCTGTTACACTGAAACATATATTGCCAATATAATATTGGAGTCCAGACGAAGTTCCTTGGATGACAGAAACAAAATATTATAACAAAATAAGGATGGAAAGAAAAAAAAAATGTTCTTGCTTTGATTCACAAAAATGGATTCATAACATCTCATTATTTCTTAAAACCTTCATGGATTTATATTTTAAGCAACATTACTTTCTAACAAATAATTCCTTTCTTTGAGATATTCCAACAACTATTTTCTCTGCTAGACCCCCCAATTTTAATTGGGAATCGTTTTCTTGTTTCCTTAAGATATCTCTCAAGTCAATCAACTGATAACGATATTTGCATGAAAGTTACTTTCAACAAATTGCAAGATGGCGTTACAGAAATTTATGTGTCTTAGATAGAGGCTATAATTACATTTATAAATCATTCTTACAGTACTTTTCTAGAGATTAGCTGGTCAGGGAGCACAGATATAGAGAGGGCTGGTTGGTTGGGAGGATTTTAAGTTGGAGATAATTTTTTGTGTTTTGTTAAAATGGATAATCATAGTTTTGTGTGCGACTTCTTTGTTGAAACAGAAAAAAAAAAATGAGAGAATTTTTTTCCTGCCAAAATCCCCAAAGAAAAATTAGAGAAACTTGTGTACTCAGAAGTTAGAAGAGATGTAATTATTATTTAACCAATGCGATTATCAATTTAACAGGGTTTTAGAACGTATGGTTGGTTTTGGAGCATTATAAAATCCCAGCCACAAACTTGAGGCACCAAGGGGACCACTGCTTTGTTAATTCCAATTCGTATAGTATCCTTGTATGATCTCCCAATTGCTGCGAGAATGTACTCATAGAGTGTTATTCTGTAATTACGTAACTAGCCCTCTAGTTTTTTGCATCTTTCCGTAATCATGTTAATTAAATATACAAAATATAAGCCGTACTAGTAAACATTGCCATATAGTCCAAAACCATTTACCGTGTGGATTCATCCTCCTCCTTGTTTTTCAAGTTATTGTTGGCCACTGAACAACTGTCTACTCTATAGCTGTGCATCTTCACAATGAGAAACAAAGAATACCCACGTGGCCTATTCTATTTTCCATGTCGAATTACACCACTTTGGTAGATAAATTACAAGAGCAAATGCCCGTGAACCAAGTTTGCAAGTTCGAGGACCTCAGTGTCTTTGTACTTCTGCTGTTAAATCTCTTCGAGCCATTCATTGTTTCACAGTTCCTCGCTCAGGCCAAAACTGTGGACTATTAAGAAAAGAGAACAGACTGGAAGAGAACCGAATGAATTTGATATTGCAAAGCGAGTAGAAGAGAGAGAGTGAGAGAGAGAAATACATAGAAGAAGATGCAAACAACCTATTCAATGAAGAAACAAGGGTGTGAGGTAGAAGCAATAGGCATCAACTACAAGATCTGCACACAGAAAAACGAGCACCCTTTTAATATCTTCGGCAAATCTCCACAACTGCATAATGAAGAAGGTCAAGAACCAGAAGAGGAAGCAGAAGCTGGACAAACATGCAGAGGAATCCGGCATGTCCTCAAGAACGTGAACTGCCGCGCCATGCCGTGGGAAATTCTCGCCATTGTTGGGCCAAGTGGAGCTGGAAAATCATCCCTGCTTGAGATTCTTGCTGGTAAAGTTACTCCACAAATTGGGTCTATCTTAGTGAACCAGAGGCCTGCAGATAAAGCTCAGTTCAGGAAGATTTCAGGGTATGTTACACAAAAGGATACTCTGTTTCCCTTACTTACGGTTGAAGAAACTTTGATGTTTAGTGCAAAGCTGAGGCTAAAGCTTCCTCAAGAGCAACTCTACTCCAGGGTCAAGTCACTGATTCAGGAGCTAGGACTTAGCCACGTTGCTGGGACTAGAATTGGAGATGACAGGGACCGTGGGATATCTGGTGGCGAGAGGCGCCGAGTTTCTATTGGTGTTGAAGTCATACACGATCCAAAAGTGCTGATTCTGGATGAACCAACTTCTGGGCTTGACAGTACCTCTGCGCTGCAAATCATTGATATGCTCAAGGTCATGGCTGACTCCAGGGGCCGAACTATAATCCTTAGTATCCATCAACCTGGGTTCAGAATAGTGAAGTTATTCAATTCCATGTTGTTGTTAGCCAATGGCTGTGTGTTACACCACGGCACTGTGGATTTGCTGGGTGTGAATCTAAGATTAATGGGCTTAGAGCTTCCTCTTCACGTTAATGTAGTTGAATATGCCATTGAATCCATAGAAACCATTCAGCAACAGCAAAAATGCCACCAAGTTCAGCTGGAAACGCCACCACAATTGCTAGTAACAATGCAACAAAAGAAAAGTGAAGATCAAGGTGAGGGTAGAAGTGGTAAGTTTACTCTGCAACAGCTCTTTCAACAATCCAAGGTAATTAATGAACAAATCATAGACGAGGGAATTGATTTCACTAGTGATTTTCCAAATTCTAGATTGAGAGAAACTATGATTCTCACTCATAGGTTCTCCAAAAATATTTTTCGTACAAAGGAGCTCTTCGCATGTAGAACGATTCAGATGCTGATTTCCGGGCTCATTTTGGGCTCCATCTTTTGTAACCTCAAGGATGATTTAGTCGGAGCTGCAGAACTTGTGGGTCTATTTGCTTTCATACTAACATTTTTGTTATCAAGCACCATAGAAGCTCTGCCAATTTTTCTGCAAGAAAGGGAGATTCTAATGAAGGAGACCTCTTGTGGAAGCTACAGAGTATCATCCTATGCTATTGCCAATGGCCTTGTTTACTTGCCATTTCTACTCATCCTAGCCATTTTATTCACAATACCCTTATACTGGCTTGTCGGGCTCAACCGGAATTTCACAGCATTTCTGCACTTTCTGTTGCTAATTTGGTTAATTCTTTATACGGCAAATTCAGTTGTGGTATGTTTTAGTGCTCTGGTGCCTAATTTTATTGTTGGGAACTCTGTGATTGCTGGTGTCATGGGATCATTCTTCTTGTTCTCTGGGTACTTCATATCAAAGAATGAAATCCCGAATTACTGGATTTTCATGCATTATATTTCTCTGTTTAAGTATCCCTTCGAAGGGTTTCTGATAAATGAGTTCTCCAACTCAAGAAAGTGCTTGCAGTATATGTTTGGGGCATGTATGGTGACTGGGGAGAGTGTGCTCAAAGAAGAAGGATATGGGGAAGAAAGTAGTAGATGGAAGAATGTGGGGGTCATGGTGTGCTTCATCTTGGTTTACAGGTTCATTTCTTATGTAATTCTTAGATGTAGATGCTCACAGAGGGGAATAAAGAGTGTCATCATCTGAAGACGATGGTGAGTCTCTCCTCTCTCTCAAGAGGACTCACATATCTTGGATTTTACTTCAGAATTCAGATACCGTCCAAAGAAGATATATCATATCAATTTATATATATATATATATATGTATGTATAAAGAATTACAGGTTCGGTGCCAACAAATTGTACTAACATCATGTTATGTTCGTTTGCGTTTTCTATGATAACTTAATTCACATCACTGTCTCTCTCTTCTCCATCCAGATTCCTTCTTCCCTCATTTTTCCTTTTCAATACAAGCTTGTTGCCAACACGCTAATTCACCAGTATCTTTCTCACAATCACAAATAGTGAAAATAGGGTTATAACTAAAGTAAGAGCTTTCCACCAGACTTGTTCAGTTAGCCTAAATTCAATTACACCTCAATATTCTACGTTTGTGGTTAGTACACGTCCTGCTACTGACGGCAGATTGAAGTACCCTGGCATTTTACATTAAAACGCAGCAAATTAGAAACGTTTTATGACAAAGTCCCTCCACTGACATACACCGGTATTCCACTCTTTTAATTTTATTTTTTTTAAGGTTGGTTTGGTTGAATGGAAGGAATGGGAGAGGAAGATTTTTTTCGTTTGGTTTATCTTAAGAAGAAACAGAAGAAAAAATAATTTTTTTATTATTTAATTTATAAGAAAAAAATGAAAATAAAATAAAGTAAAATAATTATTACACTTTTATAATTTTAGACAAACATGCAATTATTTTTGTGAAAATATTTTTTATTTTTTTAATTATATATTTTTTTCAAATTTCTCATTTTGTCCTTTTATTTTTTTATTTTTTTACTGTTTAAACTATTATTTCAAACAAAAAAATTTAAAAAAATTATCTTCCCTCGCCACTCCTGCTCATCAAATCACTCAAACCAAACACATCTTTAAGATCACTGAATGGCAAGTGCCATGTACGGTACAGAGGATGCAGCTGTTCTGTACTAGTAGCCATTGACCTAGTTGGAGCTCATTGTTCTGGCAATCTAACTGAGAATATAATCATATCAATATATCACGTGTTTAAACGTAAAAAAAGTTGGCAGATTGAAAGCATCTACCTCTGTTCCTTTGAAGTCAGTGGTGCCACCAAAAGAGAAGAAAGGCCAGATATTCCAAATGACGGATGCCCATAAGCAGCATTAAGCATATGTATTAAGGATTTCATCCAATTGCAGCATCTTCTGGCATTTCCATTTCCTGATGTAAGAATAGAGTCACTTTCCTCCCTTGCAAAGCACTGGGAGCACTCCCAAAGGAATACTCAGTAACTGTAAAATTCTCACTGTGCATCTTAACAAAGAATTTCAAAGCTTTGTCAAAGTGATCATGTCGGGCAAAACCTGACACCATTACATTCCAAGAACAGTGGTCATGCTCCGGCATTGGCTTGAAGATTTTCCCAGCCTCATCAAGAATAAAGTCTTAATCAATACACTTAATATCGTGTTCCAACTAAAAGTGTTCCCTTGGGGCATATGATCAAACAATTTGCGTGCGTCGTCTACACAACAACATCTACCGTAAGCGACAATCAGCCAGTTCTGAATGAACTTTTCCAAGGAAGATTCAAGCATGGATACAATATTTGTCAAGTCCAGACTGTTTGACGAACCCATGTACACCCATTCCGTAATCTTGGAGCAACTAAGCTTCGTATGCTTGTCGATCCCAACCCCTTCTCTACAACTATAGGAAAGACAAACAGGAAGAAAAAAAAAATGATGAACAGAAAATTGGAGGGAAGTGGGACCCGTTCATTAAGTTAGAGTAGTGGGTCCCATTAACAGAACCTTTAATATTCAATAACAGAACTTTCACAAGCGAGAAATTCTTGTCCTTGTTGGTTCGCCAATTCATAGCTGTGACTTGATGTGTTTAACAAAACACTCTGGTCATGCTTCCTAATGATATCAGCTCCTCCGTTAAAAAGAATGCATTTCTCATTTCTGAATGCATTACAACCAGAAATCTGAAACTTGGCAAGGCCTTGCATTCTCGCCTTATCAAAACCGCACTTTTCTTCGACCCTTTCCTCACCAACCGTCTTATAGACATGTATTTTAAGTGCAGCTGTGTAGAAAGTGCTCAAAAGGCCTTTGAAGATCTCTCCCAGAAGACCACTCGTTCGTGGAATATGATGCTTTCTTTGTACTGTAAAAAGGGTGTAATCGGTAAAGCTTATATTCTGTTTGATAAAATGCCTGAACCAAACCTTATAAGCTATAATTCATTAATCTCTGGTCTGACACGTCATGGGTTTCACAAAGAATCAATGAAGCTTTTCGGGCAGATGCAAAAGTATTATGATTGTTTACTCTTAGACGAGTTCACGCTTGTTAGTATAGTTGGCAGTTGTGCCTGTTTAGCTGCCCTTAACTGGTTGCGCCAAGTCCATGGGGTCGCAGTTATAATTGGTTTGGAGGTGAACATGATCCTTAACAACGCTTTAATTGATGCTTATGGAAAATGTGGCCAACCCAACATCTCCAGTTCTATATTTGGTCGAATGCCTCAGAGAGATGTTGTGTCTTGGACTTCAATGATCGTAGCGTATACCCGGGCAGCTAGGTTGGATGATGCGTGTAGGATATTTAACGAAATGCCGATTAAAAATGCAGTGTCTTGGACTGCTTTGATCACGGGTTTTGCACAAAATGGGCGTTTTAATGAATCTTTGGATCTTTTTGAGCAAATGCTGGAGGAGGGGATATGGCCTAATGCTCCAACTTTTGTCACTGTCTTAGGTGTTTGTGCAGATATGGCCCTTATAGAAAGAGGTAAACAAATTCATGGTCTCGTTATCAGAAACAGCAATAGTGGCAACTTATTTAATGTGTATATATCTAATGCTTTGATTGATATGTACAGCAAGTGCGGAGACATGAAATCAGCCGAAAAATTGTTTGAGATGACTCCTTTGAGGGATATAGTCTCTTGGAATACATTAATAACTGGGTTTGCACAGAATGGCCTTGGGGAGGACTCACTAGCCGTCTTTAAAAGGATGATAGAAGCCAATATAAAGCCCAATCATGTGACATTTCTTGGTTTGCTATCCGCTTGTAGCCATGCAGGTCTAGATAATGAAGGGCTAGAGTTGCAAGACTTGATGGAAAAGCAGTATGGCGTCAGGCCTAGACTTGATCACTATGCTATATTAATTGATTTACTTGGGAGGAAAAACAGACTCAACGAGGCAATGAATTTAATTGAGAGAACACCTGATGGAACGGATCACGTCGCAATGTGGGGAGCACTATTGGGTGCTTGTCGAGTCCACGGGAATTTGGACCTTGCTAGGAGGGCTGCAGAAGCTCTGTTTGAGTTGGAACCTGAAAATACAGCAAGATATGTTATGCTGTCAAACATTTATGCTGCATCTGGAAGATGGAGTGATGCCAAAAGAATCAAAAGAATCATGGAGGAGAGAGGTTTAAAGAAAGAAGCAGGTTGTAGTTGGATTGAGGTCAGAAATACAAGACATGAATTTGTAGCCAAGGACAAGTTCCATAGCCAGATTGCAGGGATATATGAAGTAATCAGTAAATTAGTCCATCATTTAAAGGATGCAGGATACCAACCGTGTATGAATTGCCCTTTTCTTCCTGATGAGGATGACAATTCCTACTTCAATTAGGGAAGACTTCACAGTTGTCTCTGGAGGTCACTTCCATGTTCCTTCCTACTGCTGTTGTCTCCTCGAATCTGAGAATATATGCCACATTTGGCAATAACGAGTTTCTCACTTTCAATTGTATAACCAATTTGATCATGAAAGTCATTTAATCAATTATAATAATTGATTTGCATAGATCATGATTTTGAATAATCATTACATGCTACATCAGCGGACTGCTGCAATCAGCACGCAGTCAGCTCTGTTTAAGCTCTCAAATCTTCTCAAATCATATCTAATACTTCCACATTGGGATGCTACATGTATATATATGAATTACACAAATCATAAGAAGGAAGAAGGATAACATGAAAATTTTTGCAGGCAATATAAATTTCACAGTGATAGGAATTATATCTTGCAATTGGCACGAAAGACTCGGATATGCATAACAAAGATAAGAGTAACATAAGCAGTAGGAAAAACAGAGGATAACTAGAAGAACATAATCTTTTCAACAACGTGAAAAGGGAGAATATGCTATTATGTATGAGACAATTTCATCATTAAGACAGATAACGTGTATTATAGGTATTGTTATCTGAAAAATAACAATAATAGCATGTCCAGTGATCAAGATAATTTTCAATGACTAATCAACTAAATGCTATGTTACAAACCTTTTAAAAGGCACTGCACTTATCTGCTTCCACGGCCTCCAGAGGACCGAACCCGCTTGAATTAGAAGTGTCACTTGGCTTGGTAACACCACTTGGATCCTTTTGGAAGACGTGGAATGGAAGGACTCCGAAGATATATTTACTATGCTTTTCCGCTTCTATTTTCATCTCCATCTCCATCTCCATTTAAATATATATGCATCTCATGAACAACCAATTCCTTTCATTAGTTAAATACAAATAAAGAACTAGTGTAACCTATTATTAATGAGCTACTAATCATCTTTTAACCCTGCATGTTTTGTACGGGGGCTATTATTTATATAATCCTTGAAAGAGGGAAATTAATGTCAACTATGGAAACAAGTCCAGCAAATGAAATGGGTCAGTGTCATTGTACGAAAAGTGATGGACTTTATTGCCAAAGTCTCGAAGCAAATTCACGTGGAAAGGAGTGAAGAAAATGCCACTTTAATTATTGATGATGATCTCACCTTCTCAATATTTATATAATATTATAAACGCGTTTTTTAAATTAAATAAAACCACACCACCAATTGCTTCTCGGGTCCCAATTGGGATGAGTTTCGACTTCAAGTCAAGCTTTGCTTCTTCTTTTTTTTTTCCTCTTCCTTTGATGATAACAGAAATCGTGATTAATGGTAACTAATAAATTAAAGAGCACGAAAATAATAACGAATAATTAGAACATATTGCCATTAAAGTAGAACAAAACCTATGAACTATTATATACACACACACACACACACACACATATAGAAGCACAGAATCTACCTCATAACGGTAAAGAACTTAGAAATTCACCCACCTAAAGTAGCACTAAATGACTAATTATACAATAATGGTAACATGACTATAGATAATGCTTAAAGGGTTGGGGCACCAAGGGAAGAAGTAAAAGGCCTTTTGGAGGATAGCAGAAAATATGCGACGATTGATGCGGCCTCTCATACTCGTTCGCTATTCTTCGTCTTGTTCATTGTTTGCTGTAAATAATGGTAACATGACTATATATATAGGGCTAAATGCTTAAAGGGTTGGGACAGCAAGGGAAGAAGTAAAAGGCCTTTTGGAGGATAGCAGAAAATATGCGACGCTTGATGCGGCCTCTCATGGGTGGCAGGACTCGTTCACTATTCTTCTTCTTGTTCATTGTTTGCTCTGAATAACCTCTCAACTTGGGATCTGCCATTGCCTTCTGATAAACTATACTGAGATTGAATGTGAGGCTTGCTTGTGTTGTTATTCCATGGTATATATAGTGGGTGATGGGAGCAAGCTTCTTGTTATTTGAGCGTTTGACAAACGACAGAGGACCCCAGGTTGACAATTTGGTTGAGAACCTAGATAACGTTAATGCAAGTGGAAATGGAAAATGCATGGAATAAACGAAGCTGACTTTGCTGTCTTTGACATTTTTAGGGTTTGTCCGTTGGGTAACTCCTCTAAGCAATGACAAGGAAAGTAAACTAGGAATTTTAGGATACTCTTTTGTGTCGTTTATTTGGTTATGTATGTGAAATTTCATAATAATGACAAATAAATGCTAAATGGCCACACGTACTAAACAGTATGTGACAATCTGTGTAAGATTGTGAAATATTTTGTGATAGATTAATATGACGATTGAGTATAGCTTCCTTCACTCTTTGGTATTTAATTTTTTTTCTCTCCAACCAAACTGGGCCTACCAAAAATGGATAGCCGGCTGATATGACAATGAAGACGTCGTATCTATTAAAGCGTACGTGAAGAAGACACGTCGTGTTAACCTACTAGTGTCGTGAAAGCATCTGCGTGTCAAATTAGTGGAATTTTGCTTCATCTCAAGAATCTTCACCGAAATTTCATGTCTATTGTATTTAAGTCAAAATCGAATACAGATATATAAATTTAAAAGCACAATATATATATATATATATATAAGATAGAAAAGAATGTCAACCAGCTGCAAGTCAGATTTAATTAATTAGGACTTTGTTGTTTGCTTAAATTAATATAATTAAGCCACATAAAATTATTAAGAGTTAGTGTGAGATAAAAACGCATGTCAAGATGAACTTTAGTTTCATCTTCAGAAATTTCTCCGTAATGTCATCTTTATTTTTATAATGTTTTGTTACTACTTTAGTTGTTTTTTTTTCCCTTCTCGTGTACTAAATTACTTAAAATCATAGAACACGTACGAGAATGTCTACCGCGTGTGGGTTGGACCTTTGTTGGGCATTCATATATGTCAACGAACGCATGTCAAGATGAACTTTAGTTTCATCTTCAGAATTTTCTGCGTAATGTCATCTTTATTTTTATAATATTTTGCTGCTATTTTAGTTGTTTTTTTCCCCTTGTCATGTATTAAATTACTTAAAATCATATATAGAACACGTACGAGAATGTCTACCGCTTGTGGGTTGGACCTTTGTCGGGCATTCATATATGTCAACGATCAGCCACCGTAACCATATTAATTAGTCTGATCTACCCTTAAAGCTAAAATTAGAAAGATTTATAATTAAGAAGTAATAAATGTTAATTTGAAGGATTAAATCGATTATTTAGTTCAAATATGTTTATATTAATTGAAGGATTAATTTAAATAGCTGTAAAAATCTATAATTGTAACACGATAATCACATATTTGATCAATTTATTATTAATTAAATAAAGTGTAGTTATAGGATCTTGTTTTTCGTTTTCATTAAAGACAAATAGCACCTGTTTTGGTAAATTACGAAATCCAAATAGACATGGTTTTCTAAGAGTGACAAATTAATGCCTTTAATTATTTCTCAAATTTTTTTGGTATAATTCGCAGTCATTAATTTTAAATAGAAGAAAAAACCAAGAAAATGCAGATATCTTTTCAAAATGCTGCACTGCGTCAACGGTGACTCAAACCGAAGTGAAATTGATGGTGAGAGTTTTTGAATTTTAGCGGACAATTTTTTACAGCTGCAAAATAAGAGAAAATGAGAAAATTGAGTAAAGATATATCGTATCTAAGAAAAAGGCAATAGTATTTATAAGTAAATATCCAAAAAAATAATAATAATTTCGATTTTTCAATGTGACTCAATAATTAACAGAATTATAAAAAATAAAGTTGCTATCCTAGAAAAGATTATTAACCGGCTGCGTATAATAATTTATCTTAGAAGTGCAAAGCTTTAATTGGCCAATGGCCATTCAGGATAGGCACCTACTAATTCAACCAAGGTGGGACGACAATCAGACAAGCCACGTACGTAACCTCTACTTGTAAAATTGCTTGTCAATTTACCTTCTACCCCAATCGAGGAAGACATCGAGAGATCCAAAGTGGTATGCCGTTTAATGTTTTATTTTATATAAAATGTTATCGAACTTGATCCAGCTGCATGTTTTAAAAATTAGGATAAATTATAATTTATTCTCCACAATTTAATTCAAATTAAATTTAGTCTCTTGTAATTCCAAGTACATAATTTAATTTCTATGCTTTATTACTACCTATTTTTCATTTGACTCAAAATGTAATTTAAATTCAAATTTTTAATTTTAAAAATAATTCTGATATTACTAAGTTAATTGATTTATGGGTACAAAATTAGTTAACTTTTGTAGGTAAACATTAGGCAGACATGTAACACCTAATATAAGAGATACTACCCAGAGCACTTTTATGTTCATTATTCTAAACATCTAATCATGAAACTGAAAAATAAAACTCACGAGACTATGCAAGAGATGAAGAGAGGAAACGGCGCAATATAAAATGAAAAACTAAACGAATTTTAAAATGTTAATATTGGACTGTACATTCAGAACTAATAAGATAGGGTTTTGTTACGGTTTTTGCACCCAAATGAGCCATATGTAATTGACTCGCTGTCAACCACTATGCCTCGTGGTGTAAAAGAATTTTTAATCTATACAATCGCTGCTACATAGCAACAATGGTATTTTTTTTTATAGCTAATTTGCTACGTACCCAAGGTGGAGAATTACTAAGGGAATTCGCATGTTAGCTTCCTTTTTTCTTTCTTTTATAAATTTTTATTTTTCTTAAACACTTTGTTCTATGATATATGTTAGAAATTATAAAACATATTGATATACCATAATTTGTTAACTTAAACTTTTAAATTAAAATAATTTTAATATAATATTAAAGTCTGATACAAAAAATAATTTAACAATAATTTTAATAACCGTTTTAATCATCACTAAATTTTTTAACGACAATTGTATAAAATATAAACTATTATAAAATTATAATTTTAAAAATTATAAAAATTCAATTAGTTAACTGTGATTTAACAACAATTTTAAAATCGTTCCTAATTCATTTTTTTGTTTTTATTTCAAAATGGTATACATACAATCAAAAGTTTCAAAATAAAAATTTATTTAAATATAACTAAAAATAGTTTATTTATCATAAGACAATATTCACAAAATCATAAATAACTATTGTAAAAATATATCAAATTTTTTTGATGTATTGGATTCATCATGATTAAAAAATTTTACTCATCAATTATTACAACAAATTTTTTTTCTTTTTATATTCAAAATTTTTTTGTTATAAATTTTTATTTGTTAAAATTTCAAATACATTCAAATACAAAAATGTGAAGTTTCATTGTTATTGCAAGCACAAGAATATGAACAAAAATTATAAGAAACAATAAATAAAAATAAAATGTAAAAATATACTAAAATACAAAAAAAGAAACTTACCAGTTTGTAGAGAAAAGATGAGTAGAATTGAAACACTTTGATAGAGAATAAACATCAACAAAAAAAGTCAATTGATTGGTGGAGAGTTAGAAACCCGAGAGAGAAAGAAAATGATGAGAATGTAGAAAAAAATTATAAAAAAGAAAGAAAGAAAAAACCATAACTACGTGAAAAATAATGATATTTAACGATAAATTTTAAAAAATTATCGCTATTTATTGGTGATTTATGTAAACTGTCTCTAAGAACTAACAGTATAGTAAAACACACAAAAATAATATTTAATGACAATTTACAAAAAAATATTATTAAATAACTGCAATAAACTAAATTATTGTTATTTTGTATTTTAATAACAATATTTTTAACCTTTATTAGAATTTTATCGTTAAGTCACCATTTTTTTTGTAGTTATTTTTGTGTTTAAATGGTCAAAAATTTAAATCTTACCAACCCTCGTTCTTTTAAAAAAAACAAAGAACTCTCAAATAAATTTAAAAAAAAAGTAAAAGAAAATATGTTAAAAATTATAAAAACTATTGATATCATAAGTCATTAATTTAAATTTTTGAATTAAAATAATAATATAATCTAAATATTATATAAACTTTATCATTTATTTGAAATTTACATAATAAATTATTTAAAAATAAATAAATAAATTTTACATTTTGCTAATAGTGATGGAAAAAAAAACTATTAATAGTGACTATGTGTCATACCTTAGCTTTCATCTTTTCTGTTTATGATTTCCTCTTTTCGCTGGCTATTCGTTTTGTATTGTATTATAGTACTCCATTATTTTTTTTTTTTTTTGGTACATGAAGGAGTCAAAACCGACTACACAAACACCCAGCGTTGGTGTGATCGCCCTTCTCTATCCTCTCTCAAGATGCCTTCCACTCCTGCCGGTGGATTAAGAAGAATGTCTGTCTGTATTCTGTGTTCTCGTGCTTTCCTCGCTAGCCAGTCCGCCGCCCTATTATTTTCTCTGTATGTATGTTCAATGGATATCCTCCAATCCTTCTCCAGGCTCCCTCTGATCAGGTTTATTACCTTTGCAGCTGGGTGCAATCCACTGCAGCCCGCCAAACATAACTCTACAGCCTCCTTTGCATCTGATTCTATGGAAATTTCTTTGAAACCCCTGTCCCAAGCCAGTTCCAATGCTTTCCAAATACTCCATAATTCTGCCGTTAGACTATTTTCTGCTTCTATGCTCCACATGAACCCCATGATCCATTCTCCTAATGCATTCCTCAGGACTCCTCCACATGAAGCTTTTTGTTCATAGAAGGACCCGTCCACGTTAAATTTAACCATGTTATTTCTGGGAGGGACCCACCCAATCGAATTTAAACTTAAATTACGTCCCTGGATTGTAGCACTGTTAGTTACCCATTCCATGCATTCTCTAGCTCTGGCTACACAAGTAAAATAAATATCCCCCGTGTGGGAGTTCGACTGGTCAAACACATTACCACATCTGCGCACCCATATGTTCCAACATGTCATTCCAAACAGGATGTCCCATGGTATGTCTATAACTTCCAGATTGCCCATTTTCGCCGAGAGGTTCTGTTCTAGCCATTGTTCCAATTCCCAGGTAAAAAAATGGTGCCACTGAGAGCGCTTCACAAGTCTGAGCCACAGGTTTCTGACTGACTCACAATCTCTCAAGCAGTGCAGGATAGTTTCTTCCTCTCTGCCACATTTTCCACATATTCCATTATCATCTAGGTGCCGTTTATATCTAAATTCGTTCGTTAATATGCTGTTATTCCCCATTAACCAGAGAAACGTTCTGACCTTTTGTGGTCCCTTCCACTTCCAAATTTTCTTCCAGATCCGTGCCGGGGGATGCTGACTATTGTTCCTTGCTTCGTAAGCTGATCTTATCGAGAAACTTCCATCCTTGCTGTGTTTCCATATTACCTCGTCTTCCCCAGCATCCACCTTCGGGGTTGCAGTGTTGGCAAGGATCTCTAAGCATCTGTTCGGTAGCAGTCTTGTTAGTCTTCCCCAGTCCCAGCTCTCGTTTTCTAAGATCATGTCCCGGATACATAGCTTCTTCTCCTCTTCTTCAACTGCACTCAGTGCTGAGTTTTCCAAAACACCCAGCTCGCTGTGCCACTCATCAACCCAGAACCTTACTTTTCTTCCATTACCCACCCTCCATTTTATTCCATCTTCTACCCTTTTCCAGACCTTCTGTACCCCTCTCCACAGATTTGAGCTATCTGTGTACTTGACTTTGATTAGAGGAATCTTGCTATCACCACACTTGTATTTTGCTCTTAGCGTTTCCACCCATGGAGCCTTTGGGTATTGTATCATCTGCCACCCTACCTTGGTTAAGAAAACTTCATTCATCGTCCTCGTCTTCCTTAACCCAAGGCCTCCCGTACCCTTCGTTTCACAGATCTTGTCCCATTTAATCAGATGCACTTTCTTCTTCTCCTCCGTGTCCCCCCAAAGGAAGCCTCTATTTGCTTTTTCAATTTCATCACATAGGCTCAGCGGTAACAGTGAAGTTTGCATGGCATAATACGGTAAGGTATTAAGGACGCTAGAAGTAAGCGTGATTCTTCCAGCGAGAGTGAGGGTCTTTGCCTTCCATGCGCTTAGTTTTTTCTTCACCTTTTCCAGGATAAATCTATGTGTTCCTCTGTTCACTCTTTTATTTAGAAGTGGCATGCCCAGATAAGAGCCTAGATCTCCTGTGAAGTGAAAGCCTAAGGCCTGGCTGTATTGGACTGCTCTAGTGTGATTCACGTTTTTGGAGAACAGGCATTTGGATTTGTTTTCATTAACTAATTGTCCGGAACTCTTGCAAAAGAGGCTTAGCACGTCCTTGATGATTGAGCATTGATCCATCCCAGCTTCCGCAAATAAAAGCAAGTCATCCGCAAAGAATAAGTGCGAAATAAGAGGACCTTCTCTGCATAGCCTTATAGGTCTCCACCGCCTGTTCCTGACTACTAACTCAATCCCATGTACTCCATTATAAGATTCTTACAGGTGACTATACTGGAAGAATCGAACAGTGCAGTGTTATTTGTCTAGCAAACTACTGGTGGCGTTTATAAACATACTGCCCACAAGATGATCCTTGAATCTCATACGTAGTGTCATATTATGCATTGAATGCTGACGAGTCCCTGAACAGATCCTTCGATCCGAGCTTCTTTGTGTATATTTTTTGTGACCAATTGGCATTCAATGCAAAATACAACTCTACGTATCCAACACCATTGACAGTCTATTGGATACGGGAACGGATCATCTGCTATGCCTCATGGCACAGCACGCTTTGCTCTTCTCGATGCGCACCGTTTCAACGTTAGTAAAACAGTGCATTTTTTCATCACACGCATCTCACGTAAATTTCATCAGTCGATTAAATAAACGAATCACTTAAACTTATCAGTTGACTGATAATATTAATGAATAAAATTCACCACTATTCAAAAATCAATAAAATCCTCACAATTTTGCAAATAAGAAGAACAGGCGTCTGATACTTTAATCAGACGCATGTTCCCCTACGTAGGTGCTGGACCAGGCGCCTGGTCCAGCACCTATTAGTCCCTGAAAAATGCCTAGGGACCCTGCTGCAACGCCTGGTTTAGGTAGGCCGAAGCAGGCGCCTGATCAAGCGCCTGGTCCTGCTAAATAAGGGAATCAGGTGACTGATACTTTAATCAATTGCCTGATTCCCTTTGAAACTTGAAGATCAAGCGACTATCGAAAACGATAGTCGCCTGTTTTATATTTCATCCAAGATGAAGCGCCATTGGAAAGGAAAGGTCAAGTATTTTTTTATTATTTAAACTAAAAATACTTATCTTAAATAAAATTAAAAAATTTAGCTTATTATGTTAACATTCTGTATTTCTCGCTTTTTTTTTTCCAAAACACACCGTTTTCGTTGTTTTTATAGAAATAACGTATAACAAATGTGATAACAATAGAAGAGCGGGAAAACACAAGAGAGTTGGTAAAACATAGCGAGAGAAGAAGAGGAGAAAAATTTGGGTGAGACAAATGGAGATGCCGCAAGAATCAGAGTTACAGAAGAAAATATAGTTGGACAAAGAAATAGAGCAACAGAGTTTCGAGTTTCAGAATGAAGCAAATGCATAGAAAGAAACAGAGCCGCGAGATGAAGCAAATGCACAAAAGGAAACAGAGCCGTGGAATGAAGTAAATGCAAACGAGTTAGAAGCACTCTCTTCTCCGAAACTTGGTATGAAATTTTCTACTATTGAAGAAGCGTGAAAATTTTGGGTTGATTATGGTGGAAAAATAGGATTTGGGGTCAAAAAACACTATTTTAATAGAAGTAAAAAAGATGGAAACATAACGTCTTACAAATTTATTTGCTGTAAAGAAGGGAATCGAAAGGCTGACAAGAGAGATATAATGACGTTAAATCCTCACTTAGAGACTAGAACTGATTGTAAAGCTAGGATGGGAATTTCGCTGAAAAATGAAAAATATATTGTAAATGATTTTATTGGAGAACATAATCATCCCATGCATCTTCCTGAAACAGTTCATATGTTAGCCTCTCAGCGCAAATTGTCAGAAGTGCAAGCTTATGAGATTAATTTAGCTCAAGATTCTTGACTTCAACAAATAGCATCTTTTAACTTTATGAGTAGACAAGCAGGAAGAAGAAGTAATCTTGGTTTTACTAGATTAGATGCTAAAAATTATATTCGTTCGAAAAGACAAAGAAGCATGGCATATGGTGAGGTTGGTTGTTTGTTACAATATTTTCAGAGTCAATTATTAGAAAATCCATTATTTTTTCATACTTGTCAAATAGATGCAGAAGAACAAATAACTAATGTGTTTTGGGCTGATGTGAGAATGGTGATGGATTATAGCTATTTCGGTGATGTTGTATCTTTAGACACAACTTATAGTACAAATAAAGCAAATCGACCATTGGTTTTTTTGTGTGGCTTCAACCATTTCAAAGGAGCGGTGATTTTTGGAGCAGCTTTGATGTATGATGAGACAGCTGAGTCTTTTAAATGGCTATTTGAAACATTTTTGGAGGCCCATAGGAAAAAAATGCCTCTTACAATATTTACAGATCAAGACCAAGCAATAGCAAAAGCTTTGCGTGAAGTGATGCCAGAGGTTTCGCATGGTTTATGTACGTGGCATTTGATGCAAAATGGTATAAAACATTTAGGCAATTTAATGAAAGATGGCTCTCATTTTTTTACGAACTTTAAGAAGTGCATGTACGAATTCGAAGAGGAATTACAATTTGAGATGGCATGGAACAACTTGTTGTCAAAATATAACGTGCATGAGAATGCATGGCTTGGTTCTTTGTATAAGATAAAAGAGAAATGGGAGGCTTGTCACATGAAGAAAGCTTTTACAACTAGCATGCGAAGCACACAACTTAGTGAAAGCTTAAATTCTAACTTTAAGAGTTGTATGAAACCGAATCTAGACATTGTTCAATTTTTTAAGCAATTTGATAGGGTTGTAGGAGATAAGCGGTACAATGAGTTGAAGTGCGAATTCAAATCACGTCATAGAGTACCCAGACTGAAAATAGAGAATTCACTTATGTTGCAACAACTTGCTCAAATTTATACTTTTACTATATTTGATTTGTTTCAGAAGGAGTTTGATCTGTACGCAGCTGCATGCATAAAGTATAGAAATGAAAGTCAGTCAACTTTTGAATATATTGTCGGTATGGTTAACCAGGAAGGAGAATACCGAGTTTTGTTTGATCCCGTCAACAAGTTTATTACCTGTGGCTGTAGAAAATTTGAAACTTTTGGTATATTGTGTTGTCATGCATTGAAGATATTTGACGTGATGAATGTTAAAATACTGCCTGATCAATACATAGTAAAGAGATGGACAAAAGAAGCTAGGAGCGGTGTGATTCATGATATAATAGAAAATGAAATCGAGGAAGATCCTAGGCTTGGGAGTACCTTACGTTATAGACAACTATGTCCTAAACTAATAAGATTGGCAACTGAAGTGTCTGACTTACCAGAATTATATTTTATGGTGGATAAAGCTGTGGATAAGTTGACACGAGAAGTTATACAACTTCGTTTAAAACATAGAGGCCAAGACGATTCTAGCAGTACAACTACATTACCAGCTAATGAATGCGGTGTCAAGGTCAAGGGCTTAAAGAGAAAAATTGGGATAAAGAGCAAGAAACGATTGAAAAGTTGGGTTGATGTTCAAAGTAAAAGAAAAAGAAGAGTTATTAGAAATCACGATTCGCAGGTATGTCTATTTTTAGTTTTAAGAATTTTGTTGTTTTAATTGTATTTTTGCATTGGTTATATTTATCTTTATTTGCCTTAATCATATTTTTTATAGGACCGTGAGCCATAATTTCAAAATCAATCGAGAATATCTTCTACAGCTCAAGCACCTTCTGTATACACCCAATCATATAATGAAAGTAATTTTAGTTATAGTCAAATGTTGAAGGTGAGAGCATTTATTATGCATTAAAGTTATATTTGTTTTTATCATTTTATTTACAATTAATGTTAATTATTCTTATTCTTCTGAAATATAATATAGGCACCACTTGATCAACCTATGCAGTCGCTTGATGCATTAGAGTTCTTTAGAGCTATTTCTGATGCGCACAAATTTGTTGATTGAATTACTATGTTGTACTAGTGCAAAATTTATACAAGCCATTAATGTAATCTACTCATGCGAACGGATCCTCTGCTGTGCTTCATGGCACAGCACGCCGTGCTGTGCTCGATGCGCACCGTTTCAACGTTAGTAAAACGGTACGTTTTTTTATCACACGTATCTCACGTGAATTTCATCAGTCAACTGAGTAAACGAATCACTTAAACTTATCAGTCGACTGATAATGTTAACGAATAAAATTCACCACTCTTCAAAAATCAACAAAATTCTCACAATTTTGCAAATAAGAAGAACAGGCGCCTGATACTTTAATCAGGCGCCTGTTCCCCTGCGCAGGTGCTAGACCAGGCGCCTAGTCCAGCACCTGTTAGTCCCTGGAAAAATGCCTAGGGACCCTGCTGTAACGCCTGTTAGTCCCTGGGCATTTTTCCAGGGACCAACAGGTGCTGCAGCCGGTGCCTGTTGCAGCGCCTGCTCATCCCTGGGCATTCCTAGGACCACCAGGCGCCTGCTGCAGCGCCTGGTTTAGCTAGGCCTGATCAAGCGCCTGGCCATATTTTAAAGGGGGGAATATTTGGGGGGGTACACATGAAGCACGCAGGAGCTGGACCAGCGTCTGCACACTTCCTGCGAAATCCCGAAGGCGTAGGCGCAAGTCCAGCGCCTGCGCGCTTCGTGTGCATTCCCGAAGCGCGCAAGCGCGGGCCAGCCTGCGCGCTTCTTGTGAATTCCCGAAGCGCGCAAGTGCTGAACCAGGCGCTTGCGCGCTTCGGGATTCCATTGCTGAAGATCAGGCGCTGAACCAGGCCTGTGGTCCAGCGCCTGGTTAGACTAACAAAGCATCAGGCGACTGATGCTTTAATCAGTCGCCTGATGCTTTCATTACTTTTCTTTAAAACCCACTGTCCCCAAATTTTTCACACCATTTCTCTGTAACTCTCTTCGCAGAATTTTCATCTTCCCTTAATCTTTTGCCATTTTTTTGCAAATCTCACCAAAAGTAAACCGATTATTAGTGTTTAAACACCAAAAAATGCAAAACCTTCTCCTCAAAATCAATTTTTCTTCCCATTTGATCAGAGAAATCCACTATTTGCGCGCTTAGGGTTCGTTCTACCCCAAAAATACAAATTGAGTGTAATGCCACCTTCTAAGACTTCATTCAAGAGACTCAAGGTAGTAGGAGGTTCCACTACTCGGGTAGGAAGCTCTTCTTCTCAAACTACTCAGCCATTGCTCACCACAGTAGAGAAGCAATGTAGATTTCAGAAAACGTTAATAGATCGAACTGTGGTGCAGGGTATGTGTTTGAATCTAGAATTCTTAGCTAGAGAAAAGTTTGAATTGAGTCGTTTGATCAAAAATCAGAAAATGGAGCAATTTCTTATCTCTAACATTTCATATTCTCCCACGACCATAAGAGCTTTTTTCACGAATTTAACATACAATGAAGAGTCATTAGAATTTAGTTCTGTAGTAAGAGGAGTGAAATTTAGTTTTAATAAAGACTTATTTGGTAGAGTAGTTGGGCTTCCAGAACCAAGTGATGAGGCATGCCAATTTGATGAATCTTTGTCTGCTCTTGTCTGGTATAAGAGAGAAACTGTGGTGGAAAAGATTTTAGGATGTGCATGTTCTAGTAGAAAGATTTACACTAAAAATTTGAGTATAAATACTAATATAATTTACTATAGGGTTAGTCATATGTTGTTGCTCAAAGCTGGAAATTACTCTTACTTGAGTGAAATTGAACAAGCTTTGGTGTTCTGTTGGTTAAAGGGCAGAGAGATTGATTATCCTTATATGATGTTAAAGTTTATCATTATTGCTCATAAACAAGTTAACAAAGGTCTGCCATATGCCTCTGCAATCAGTAAACTGCCAAAATTTTCTGGAGTTGAACCTCTTGATGGTCAAATAATTGTACCTAAACCTTTTAATGAATATAACCTTAATCGAATGGGATATGTGAAGAGAAATAATCAGTGGTGGAGGAAAGATGAGGATGAAGAAATTCCCGAGATAGAAATTCCTGGATTTTCTGGGCATTCAACGGAACAACGATCTTCGTCAAGTATGTTGCAACATATAACCGAAATGCTTGAGACTACTAATAATATTTGGGGGGGTATACATGGAGCGCGCAGGCGCTGGACCAGCGTCTGCGTGTGCATTCCCGAAGCGCGCAGGCGCGAGCCAGCCTGCGCACTTCTTGTGGATTCCTGAAGCGCGCAAACGCTGGATCAGGCGCCTGCGCGCTTCGGGATTCCATTACTGAAGATCAGGCGCTGAATCAAGCCCGTGGTCTAGTACCTGGTTAGACTAAAAAAGTATCAGGCAACTGATACTTTAATCAGTCGCCTGATGTTTTCATTACTTTTTTTTAAAACCCAATTCTAATTTTTTTTATTCTAAAGAAAATTACCCCCTATTATCCTAGAAAAGACTAGACTGCCCCTCTTTTAGTTTTTTTTTCCCATTTGCTTCTCCTTCCCGTAGGCACACCAGCAGTAACATTAGCAGAGACAAAAAACGCATCCCCTTTTTCCTCATTTGAAAACTTTATTCCTTCTCTCATATGAGAGCTCTTCTTCCCCTAAAAATTTGTCCACTCAATTATACCATAGGAAGCAACAAAACCCCTCTTAAATTAGCTTTAATTATGACCCAGAGAGCTGCCAGAAAATTCAGCAAAAACAGAAGCGCGAAATCACTGTAGCAGAGGTAAAAGGTTGAAAATTTTCAATTCTTTTCTTGGTTTATGAAATTTCTGGGTATAGAATTATGTTAAGGACTTGTTGTACTAGTTCTATACCAATTTTTATAAGTAGAAAACATCATTTGATTACCTATATCATAGATTTTTGCTTCAGTGAGCAGTAATATGAATAGTAACCGCGCTTAAGAAATTTAATTTTAGATATTCTAGGTTTCTCCAAATTTTTCACGCCATTTCTCTGTAACTCTCTTCGCGGAATTTTCATCTTCCCTGAATCTTTTGCCATTTTTTTGCAAATCTCACCAAAAATAAACCGATTATTAGTGGTTAAACACCAAAAAAACAAAACCTTCTCAAAATCAATTTTTCTTCCCATTTGATTAGAGAAATCCACCATTTGCGCGCTTAGGGTTCATTCTACCCAAAAATACAAATTGAGTGTAATGGCACATCCTAAGACTTCGTTTAAGAGACCCAAGGTAGCAGGAGGCTTCACTACTTGGGTAGGAAGCTCTTCTTCTTCTCAAACTATTCAGCCATTGCTCACCACAATAGAGCAGCAATGCAGATTTCAGAAAACGTTCATGGATCGAACTATGGTGCAGGGTATGTGTTTGAATCTGGAATTCTTAACTAGAGAAAAGTTTGAATTGAGTCGTTTGATCAAAAATCAGAAAATGGAACAATTTCTTATCTCTAACACTCCATATTCTCCTACGACCATAAGAGTTTTTTTTCACGAATTTAACATACAATGAAGAGTCATTAGAATTCAGTTCTGTAGTAAGAGGAGTGAAATTTAGTTTTAATAAAGACTTATTTAGTAGAGTAGTTGGGCTTCCAGAACCAGGTGATGAGGCATGTCAACTTGATGAATCTTTGTCTGGTATAAGAGAGAAACTGTGGTGGAAAAGATTTTAGGATATGCATGTTCTAGTAGAAAGATTTACACCAAAAGTTTGAGTATAAACACTAATATAATTTACTATATGGTTAGTCATATGTTGTTGCCCAAAGCTGGAAATTACTCTTACTTGAGTGAAATTGAACAAGTTTTGGTGTTCTGTTGGTTAGAGGGCAGAGAGATTGATTATCTTTATATGATGTTAAAGTTTATCATTATTGCTCATAAACAAGTTAACAAAGGTCTGTCATATGCCTCTGCAATCAGTAAACTGGTGAAATTTTTTGGGGTTGAACCTCTTGATGGTCAAATAATTGTACTTAAACCTTTTAATGAATATAACCTTAATCGAATGGGATATGTGAAGAGAAATAATTAGTGGTGGAGGAAAGATGAGGATGAAGAAATTCCCGAGATAGAAATTCCTGGATCTTCTGGGCATTCAACGGAACAACGATCTTCGTCAAGTATGTTGCAACATATAACCGGAATGCTTGAGACTACCAATAATAGACTAACAATTATTGAACAATCTTTAGTTGGTATGAGCACTAGGGTATAGAGCTTTGAATGTAATATGGCTGAGTTTTTTGTGATATTGCACAAACTTGAGATGGCACAATTGAGGACCAGGTCAAATAAAGATCAAGCTGAACCTATGGAAGGAGAGCAGGATGAGGATGAAAATCAGCAGGCAGAGAATGAACCTACACATGCTTAGCTAGTTTATTACATCTGTAGTTTAATTTTATGTTATCTAGACATTGTAAAAAAATAATTTTTTGCTTAATGAAAGTTAATTTCACCAGTTTACTAATTGCAGAGGCATATGACAGACTTTTGTTAACTTGTTTATGAGCAATAATGATAAACTTTAACATCATATAAGGATAATCAATCTCTCTGCCCTCTAACCAACAGAACACCAAAACTTGTTCAATTTCACTCAAGTAAGAGTAATTTCTAGCTTTGAGCAACAACATATGACTAACCATATAGTAAATTATATTAGTGTTTATACTCAAACTTTTGGTGTAAATCTTTCTACTAAAACATGCACATCCTAAAATCTTTTCCACCACAGTTTCTCTCTTATACCAGACAAAGATTCATCAAGTTGACATGCCTCATCACTAGGTTCTGGAAGCCCAACTACTCTACTAAATAAGTCTTTATTAAAACTAAATTTCACTCCTCTTACTACAGAACTGAATTCTAATGACTCTTCATTGTATGTTAAATTCGTGAAAAAAGCTCTTATGGTCGTAGGAGAATATGGAGTGTTAGAGATAAGAAATTGCTCTATTTTTTTATTTTTGATCAAACGACTCAATTCAAACTTTTCTCTAGTTAAGAATTCCAGATTCAAACACATACCCTGCACCATAGTTCGATCCATGAACGTTTTCTGAAATCTGCGTTGCTGCTCTGTTGTGGTGAGCAATGGCTGAGTAGTTTGAGAAGAAGAAGAGCTTCCTACCCAAGTGGTGAAGCCTCCTGCTACCTTGGGTCTCTTGAATGAAGTCTTAGGAGGTGCCATTACACTCAATTTGTATTTTTGGGTAGAATGAACCCTAAGCGCGCAAATGGTGGATTTCTCTAATCAAATGGGAAAAAAAATTGATTTTGAGAAGGTTTTGCTTTTTTTGGTGTTTAAACACTAATAATCGGTTTATTTTTTGTGAGATTTGCAAAAAAATGGCAAAAGATTCAGGAAAGATGAAAAATCTGCAAAGAGACTTACAGAGAAATGGCGTGAAAAATTTGGAGAAACCTAGCATATCCAAAATTAAATTTCTTGAGCGCGGTTATTGTTCATATTACTGCTCACCGAAGAAAAATCTATGATCTAGATAATCAAATAATGTTTTCTACTTATAAAAATTGGTATAGAACTAGTACAAAAAGTCCTTAACATAATTCTATACTCAGAAATTTCATAAACCAAGAAAAGAATTGAAAATTTTCAACCTTTTACTTCTGCTACAGTGATTTCGTGCTTCTGTTTTTGCTGAATTTTCTGGCAGCTCTTTGGGTCACAATTAAAGCTAATTTAAGAGGGGCTTTGTTGCTTCCCATGGTATAATTGAGTGGACAAATTTTTAGGGGAAGAAGAGCTCTCATATGAGAGAAGGAAGAAAGTTTTCAAATGAGGAAAAAGGGGATGCATTTTTTGTCTCTGTTAATGTTGCTGCTAGTATGCCTACGGGAAGGAGAAGCAAATGGGAAAAAAAAAACTAAAAGAGGGGCAATCTAATCTTTTCTAGGATAATAGGGGGTAATTGGGTAATTTTCTTTATAATAAAAAAAATTAGAATTTGGTTTTAAAAAAAAAGTAATGAAAACATCAGGCGACTGATTAAAGTATCAGTCGCCTGATGTTTTTTTAGTCTAATCAAGTGCTAGACCACAGGCCTGATCCAGCGCCTGATCTTCAGTAATGGAATCCCGAAACGCACAGGCGCCTGGTCCAGCGTTTGTGCGCTTCAGGAATCCACAAGAAGCGTGTAGGCTGGCCCGCGCCTGCGCGCTTCGGGAATGCACACGAAGCACGCAGCCGCTGGTCCAGCGCCTGCGCGCTCCATGTGTACCCCCCCCCCAAATATTCCCCCCCTTAAAATATGGTCTGGCGACTGATTAAAGAATTAGTCGACTGCTTCGGCCTAGCTAAACCAGGCGCTGCAGCAGGCGCCTGGTGGTCCCTGGGAATGCCCAGGGACGAGCAAGCACTGCAACAAGCGCCGGCTGCAGTGCCTGTTGGTCCCTGGAAAAATGCCCAGGGACTAACAGGTGTTGCAGTAGGGTCCCTGGGTATTTTTCTAAGGACTAACAGGTGCTGGACCAGGCGCCTAGTCCAGCACCTACACAAGGGAACAGGCGCCTGATTAAAGTATCAGGCGCCTGTTCTTCTTATTTGTAAAATTGTGAAAATTTTGTTGATTTTTGAAGAATGGTAGATTTTATTCATTAACATTATCAGTCGACTGATAAGTTTAAGTAATTCGTTTACTCAATCGACTGATGAAATTCACGTGAGATGCGTGTGATGAAAAAACGCACCGTTTTACTAACGTTGAAACGATGCGCATCAAGCACAACACGACGTGCTGTGCCATGAAGCACAGCAGAGGATCCGTTCCCTATTGGATACATGACACTACACTGTTCGATTGTTTCAATACAGGTGGCCTATTGAAAATCTATAATGAAAGACTGATTCAAACAAAAACAACTGACAAAAAGAAAAATCTCAAATAGAAAAGACAAAGAACGTCGTATGAAAACGGCACTCAGTACTAGTAGCTCTTTTTTTTTATTACAATTAACAAAATATAAATTTTATTTATTCATTTCTAAATAATTTATTATGTAAAATATTTTTAACATAAATGATAAAATTTCTATAAAATTGAGACAGTATTACAAAATAGAGGTGTTTGGAAAAAATAGAAATTTATAAAACAAATTAAAAATAAAGCGCATGGCTAACATGCCAATTGCCTTCGGGGAATAGAGAAAAAAGTTAATTCTCTCCTCTGGGTGACAAATTACTTTTTTTAGAAAAAAAAAATGCTACCACTATTATGTGACAGCAACGGTATAGTTTGAAAAACAATTTCACACCTTGCCATGGTGGCTAATAGTGAGCCATTATGGCTGATTTGGGTGCAAAAGCCATTTTGTCACCGCATGGAATGTGTATTCTCCCCAAGTTACTATACAAATAAATGCAAACTTTTTGGGGAAGTCACAGTTTAATGCCAATTTTTAAAAGGTACCAATAAAAATTACAAATAAGAAAAAGGACTCAGTATGAAAGAGGTACATAACTTATGTCCATTGATACCCCTGCCGACGATGACTCCCAAGATAGGTAACGAAACTGAGATTTTGTCAACAATAGTACAAGAGGGAAGGCTTGTGGTTTTCTGGTTGGCTTCGAATGATTTCCAGGTAATTGAAAAAGTTCAAAAAGTCCTTAGATGTACGTGACATTTTGTGTATCACGATTCACAGCCCTATGATTGGGTTTGCAAATAAAGAGTACAAACATATCTTCAAAAGTGTTGAAAATTCCGAAACATTTATTAAAGGAAAGCTCTATCAATCTCCCAATAAACCAAAAATTAACTATAGTTCACTCCCTTGCCCCTTATAACTTCACCAATGCGGTAGACCTTGTTGGATTCCTCTCTATTCTCAAGTATACTATTTGATGTCTCTGGACTGACCACCAGGACCATCCCTATGCCCATATTAAAAGTTCGCCTCATCTCGGAGTCCTCTATCTTCCCCGCCTAATGTGAGAGATTATCAATATAGTGTTACAGATTTTACTCCAAAAATTTGGAAGATCAAATAAAATAAGCAATTAGTGATTGAAAAATAATTAAAAAGAACAAATTTTCTACTAAACTATTATTTATGGGAAAAATGTTATTGAGAGCATTATTACCTCCTGAAGCCATTTGAAAACCTTAGGCACTTCCCAGGCATCGTTGTATATGACAGCACCAAGGCCTTCTGGAAACACTCGGGGAATGTTATCAGTGAAACCACCACCTGTGACGTGCGCAATTCCCTTCACCCCTCCCTTGCTAACTAAGTCAAGTACCTATTTTGACAGGAAAGGAGAAGTGCTCCAGAGTAGGGGACAAAATAAGAACTGTATGTGCCACAAAAGAATGATGAATGACCTGTTTTACATAAATAACAGTTGGGGCCATCAAAGCTTCCGCTATGGTAACATCACCACAAGGAAGTTGATCTTTCAATGAAAGACCACTTTGAGCAAGCACTCTACAAAAACATATAATATCAGTAATGAAAAGCTACTTAATTGTAACTAATGGATTTGCAAAATCTAATGTATTCCCTTCTCAAAACTAACCTTCTTACAAGTGAGAAACCATTAGAGTGAACTCCACTAGAAGGTAGACCAATAAGAACATCACCAGCCACAATGTTCTTTCCATCAATTACGTCATCTTTTTTCACAATGCCAACAGCACAACCACTAAGATCATACTCGCCTTCTCTATAAAGACCCGGCATCTCTGCAGTCTGAGAAGTATAAAAAATTAATCAAAGTGCAACAGGAGAATTATATATAAAAATATAATAATAACTTGGGTATCTCCGCGTGCTGTGCCCCCTCCAGCAGAGGGACCAGGCGACTGGTTCCTCAACCAGTTGCCTGGTTAAAAAAAAATATCAGGCAACTCTCTGTTGGAGAGGATACAGCACCCCGTAGAGGATCCAGGTCCGGTATCTCCATGCTGTATTATGCTAGTTATACAACAAAAGAAACAAAAGCATAAAATTTATTTTAGACTGACTAAAATGTCAATCTCAACCGTGAGTCTAGGTTGCAGAATTCAGAATCCATCTAAACCTGCAAAAGATGACACCTGGCTAAAGGCATAAACTGGAGAATTCCAATACGTCAAAAAAAAAAAATCTATAACGCTTCATTATGTCATATGTTCTAATTATGTTTTTAAAATTTTATTAGATTATGACGATGCAAGATGGGCATCCAACTGGTTACCCAATAATAAGTAATAAAAAAAATCATACAATACAAAGTACCTCTCCCCCTAAAAGAACGCAATCAGATTGTTGGCAACCATCAACCATTCCTTTTATAACCTGAACAACAGAAAAATAATTTTTTTATTCAGTTAAGAAAAAAAATGGTAGCTGCTATTTGTCATACATGAATAATCTTCACTGCACATACAATTTAACCAGTTTATGCACATATATTACTACCTTTTCAGCAACATCAACATCAAGATGCCCTGTAGCAAAGTAATCTAGGAAAAATAATGGCTTTGCCCCTGAAGTAACAATGTCATTGACGCTCATTGCAACCTAGGGTGGAGAGAATAGTCAAAAACCAAGCATTGAATACCAGAAATGCAGATTTAATTAAAAATAATTTCCAAAAGCTTACCAGATCAATCCCAATAGTCTCATGAATTCCAGTTTCAAAGGCAAGCATTACTTTAGTTCCTACACCATCTGTACCCGCAACAAGGTATGAATCACCTATTACATGTAGTCGATTAGTCTTCTATTATTAAAAAATAGGAGAAGGAAAACAACTAATAATCAAAAGAGAACAAGAAAAAAATGCAGACAAAATCGCGTTATGGAAAAATTATGAAAATTATGCATACAGAAATTTTATAATTGCATCACCACTCAAAATGTACTTTAAAACATACACAACTTATGTCCAGGAAGAGGAATTAAAATTGCGACCAATAATATGCAAAAGTACTCATGAAGAGAAGAGAAAGGGAGAAGTAAGATTTGGCTACCAAAGTACAGCTTACCAAGAGGGAAGAATCCACCAAAACCTCCAATCCCAGGTGCCATCTTTGCTATTCTTCGAACAAGTTCTGACCCAGCATCAATATCAACACCAGCATCTTTATATGTAAGACCTTGGCTACTGCTCCTAGCACCTGCAATGACTCTGTCCCTAGACGTTGATAATATGGAGCTATATTTGGAAATTGAACTACAACGTACTTCTTTAAAAATTCTATGTAAGGGGAGAATTCTGTCACTTGGGCAGTTAAATGTGCATTGGGTGCTGCCACTGGACTTGTGAGCAGTGGGTCTAACGGAAACACGTGCAAAGCAAGGGGATAGCACTGTGCAAGCTCCGAAGCTCATAGTTAAGGCTGCTATTAACAGGACTTTGTGAGGTAAATTAGCGAAAATTCGTAAATGTAATTAAGTAAGTAAGCATTATATGAAACAGCCAATTTCAGATAAAAATAAATAATTCAAACTCTAATCAGGACCAGGCTACCCGCGCAACAGCTGATTAATAAACATAAGCTCTCAACATTAAAACCAGAGCGAGAGATGGAACTAATAGGGGTTTTCATTTGTTGGGTTTATTCTGTTTAATCTCTTTTTGTTTTTTCCCAAATGCAGCAAGCCAGCTACTAAGAAATTCAGAAATTGAGCTACTATTTACTTTTGATACAATAATTCATCAAACTATAAAAAAAATGACAATGCTGGAAAAAAAAGTAATCCAAGTACCCATTGAAGGTAGGAACTCTCAAGGAATTCGAGCAACTATCTCTCTAGAGTGAGAGAGACAATGAGGGAGGCGATGACCAGAGAGAGGTGTGAGGTTGGCGAGTGGCGACGGTGGCAGACGGCAGACAGGTTTAGAAGACGGAGGGAGACAGCGAGAACTGAGCCGTGAGGGGTTCGTACCTGGAAGAGAAATGTGTCTGAGGTAGACCCCGTGAGACTGAGATGCCTCCACCACTGGAAGCTGGGGCTTCCGCGGTTGCGTGTGTCTAACGAGACAGTATCAAACCGCTTTTTTATTTTTGTCTCTTTTTTTTTATAAAGAAAACCGCATCTTTTTTTTTTAATTTCAATTTTCGAGTTTGGGCCATTCTTGTGGGCTTCAATTGTCCCAAAGAGCACAAAAATCCCAGATAAATTTATGACGAGATGTTCTATGACCTAGCTGACCAAAAATTTGCCAGGTACCATCATCCAAGATCTAGATGCGTTCATGTCCAAAAAAAGAAGAAGATCTAGATGGGTTCCTGAAGCGAATGTAGGACAACAAACAAAGAAATGCAGAGGAAACTTTTTCTTTTCATATTGAAATCATAACAATACATTCAAAATTTCTTCAAACTAAGTTACTATATACTAATAAGCAGTGGGGGTTTTTATTAGTTTGAGTCTAAAGTGGAAAATTCCATGCCATCATTCTACCAAACAAAATGGCTCCAACTAGTTCAATAATGCTGATGCGAACTCCATCCACACATTTAGTATAGCTCATCTGCTCGTGGAATTCTGCTCTTTCTGCACTCTCGTTCAAAACACTGAACTTCGACGAACTGTTCATTTTGAAAATGAGAGCTCTACCTATATTCCTATCCAGCGAGAAAAGTATACATAAAATACATTACAGAAAAGAAACAATTGGTCTACATAAACGACGAAGAATAGATAGACATAATTACATTCTGCATGTGTCAGCCTCTTCTTCTGTAACTGTGACAGGCTATATCTGAGCAACAAGGAGCTCATTTCATGTATCTGGAATTCCGGAAAGGCACCAATGCAAGCAATCACTTGCATCAAAAGTTCTTTTAATAGCATACCGGGACACGTGAGCCTCATCCCTGAATTGTGAAAGAGCAGTTATATCCAGTATTTTAAACTTGGTACCCTTTAGTGCCGCCTCAATAGTTGGATCACTAGAACCATCTTGTACAACATCACTTCCTCCAGATAATGGGATGGTATTATCACAGCTACCTCCAGTGTTCCAATCCCCATTGGAGAAATGCCTTGGTGATATAATCCTAAAGAAAGCCGTGAGTCTGGGATGTGAGGGGAATTGTGAATCAAGCCATCTCACTGCACTAAAGATTGTGACGTTCTTGGGATTTCCCATTTCTGCACGCTTTCTGTCTTCATTTGGCTTTCCACCAACATACATGGCCCACCCGTTTGCATTCAGCTTCCTCCGGTTCCAGTGGTGCCCTGTATTAAGAATCAGAACATCAAAGCCATGGAGGAATCGTCTCATGAAGGCTGGTGGGCGGTCTAATTAAATGCACTGCGAAATCGGTGCGTGGGTCTCTGATGGGTGCTGCAGATCACAAAGGCTAGCTGACCAATAGTATAGAATTGTGGTATTAATCTTCATAAATCTGTAAGCCCAGCCATCAGGGAGAGTAGCTCCACGGCGTTTAACAAGACCATATTCCCTTCCTACGTTTTTAACTTCACGGATAGCTTTTCCACCAGAGGCCATGCACATCATAGATTGAAATGTTGCCCCCCCCCCCCCCCCAACTAATCTCCTATGAATGCAATTGTTTTTTCCTGCATTCTAGATTCCAAAACTAGCAGTAACTAGCATTCACCACTACAATTTTGATAATTAAAAATTGGTATTTATGGAGAAGTTTGTGTTTTCCCACCAAAATATAAACAAACGAAGTCCTTTTTAGCTGAAGCTTCTAAAGGAAACTTGCATGAGCCTCAGGGTTAAGTACTGAAAAATGATACTGAACAATCAAAAAGGAACTTGAGATAAAGATATATATGTTCACTGCACAATACGTAGTAAAGCAAGTTATTTACTCATGCAACTTGTTAACACCAGTATAGAGGCAAATTAACCTTTGAGTAAACAAAACCAGATAATAATGTTGCTAACCTACATACTTCAACTGCTAGATCAAGGAAAAAGAAAGAATTATACCTACCTTCTCAAGAATGCAGACCGGTCAAACTCTGGCATATCACAATTTTCTGGCCGCCAGCGGTATCCCTCAAATGAGAAATCTGGTCTGCGTGTCAGCCTACATGCCCACATTGAAGATAACCGCTGTTTACATCCAATCCCAGAATACAGTGGTATCCTGCTGTCTGCTACCCATCTACCCTTGGCATAATTACAAACTGCACAGGTGAATTCCATCAATAGTAGGATATATTGATGCAAGCTCCATTTACATGAAATCTGTGAATTAAATCTGGCCAGGGAACCACCTCTTTAAGGATAGAACCTTCAAGCATATGCAACCAAGGAAAAAAATTTTAAAACATATAATTGTGCAGAATATTTTGTTAATTTCTGGGTGTTTCAGCTTGGAGTTTTCTGACCAATTGGGTTGCTTGTTACTGTCATAGCCTAATAAAAATAAAATACATAGAGGCCAGCTAGATGATAGTAGTAAAGAACATGTTTCTACAAAGGGATGATTGAGAAAAAGATTCTCCACAAGAGATTTTCTAATTTTTTTTTTCTTTTCAAAATCTCAAAATACTTCCTCAAACTCAATAAAATTATATCACAAAAATATATTTTAAACAAGACTTCAACTACTAGGCTATGAGCTTGCAAAAAGTAAGCTCCCGACTAAAATTATTGGGGGTCATTTACAAAGATGTAACTATACATGACAGCGAAAGTGATATTTATTGCACAAAGAGTTAAGGCAATAAAAGGCTTCACGAGAAACCACCTAGTGTCGTTATTCCTTGCAACTTGATGTTCTATCTGAGCCAGTATTAATAATTAAATGGTCAAATAGGCACTTCCAACTTCATTGTTAGAAATAACTATATGAAGTATACAGGCAATATATTTATAAACAGAAATTCATTTATGCAGTGACACACTAATGTTTACTATAATAATCGAAAAAGGATACAAAGAATCTACCTTCATTTACTCGAAATATAATAATAACCTGTAATTAGTAGCCTCCTCTGGTCATTTCTTGCGTGGCTCAGTTGGGACGAATCTACTTTCACAATCGGGAAGAGAGTCAGCCAGAATGAGAAGAAGGAAATGCTCGTTGTTGGCTGGTTCACTTGTAACATCGGAATGTCTAGATTTACGAGGCAGCTAACGAGCCAATTTGAACGTCTTTATTACGTTAGGGATATTTTCGTCATATGTTGAAATGATAGAGGTTATTATCTGAATTTTGATCAGCTAAAATGTTCAATTTTCATCTCAGATTTTATCACGTGACAATTAATGCATGGAAAGTCAAAGAATTGCACTGCATGTTTCATTTCGCTAGATCCATGATGAAATCGAATTTTAACGTGCCTTTTGCATGTAAAATCGGACGCAAAATTATAATTTAGAGCGAAAATAGAATCCTCAAAAGAATATTTAGATGACACGATTAAAAAATGATATAAGCAACGTGCTAAAAACGTAGGAAATCCAATGTTCCTGCCTAACTTTTGTTGCAACGTGCCACTTTTTCTGCCTGGCGGTTGCATCCATCGTTTCCTCTCAGGCTGCGGGAGTCTCTGCTGGATCCTTGAGCTTCCAATTAACGGATGCATTATAATTAAATGAAAAGTGCAGAATACAGATCCGAACCATTCCACCCTAATTATTGATCGACGTTTTGCCACGTGGAAACCAACGCAAACGTTATAATTCCTTGAACGGCTAAGTTTTTCTGTCTTTTTCTTAGATAAGAAGCAGTTAGCAATGTCTCGATTTGTGGTCCCCCGGGGATGTGACGTTCTCATATGTTCGTTACTGGCTTAAAAATATCGGATTGAAATTATCTGTATTTTCTTAAAAAAAAAAATAGTAATATTAATTTAAAAAAAACATATAATAAAAAACGTAATAGTTAAATTTTAATTTATAAATTAATTAAAAATTTATAAATTATACATTTATTTAAAATAATACATAATTTATAAATTTTTAGTTAATTTAAATTATTTAAATAAATTTATTTATTAAATACTTCTAATTTAATTAAATAAATTTAAAAATTAATCAAATAAATTATAAATTAATTTATTAAATTTATCAAATACACTCTTAATTAATTAATAGGCCTCACTTAATTTTATATAAATTATGAATTCACACGAGTCTTGTTAATTAGTTTTTAAAAAAACACAAATTAAAGATCCCATGTTCCCGCCAATTATCATTTGCTTGCATTGGAAATTAGTCAATTACAGTCTTTCGTTTTTTCGAGAAAACCATTGAAACTCGTAGACATAATTGTTAAACTGCTTTTATACATATAAAAAAAAATTAAAATAAAGAATAATCTGATTTGCGCTTGAAAGATATTCATTTTGATATATTAACGAAGATGTAAACTTTAAGTTTAAATCTCCATTCTATCGTATAAAAATATATTTATCTTTTGATAATTACGCTGATATCCAACTTGCAACTAGATGTTGACTACCTTCAATGATTGTCCTGAAGGTATATATAAGCCTGTGAGGCTAACTTGAGGCAATAAAATATCTAGCATAACTTAGATGAAGTGGTAAAAGAGTGGCAGATGTAGGGGAGAAGGAGAAATAGTCTTCAATCTAGTTTAACTTTTATTGTTTTTACCATTAATTATTCTAAAAATAACTTGAAGCTTATTTATTGATGAAAGTGAAATTTATTTGGGTAGAAATTAAAATATCAATGAAAAAAGAGACTCAATTTGATTGATATAAAATTAAATTTTAATATAGTTCAAAAAGAACGTCATAGAAGTAAACAAAATGACATGAAGTGTTTTTACATGTCAAACACACGAGTATGGTTAATTATATATATGAGATTAAAAGATGCATATGATCATATAACTAAATTTATCTTTTGCGGGCTCCCAAAGTCATTCATTCTTAGGGTGTGTTTGCTTTTGCGTTTGCAAACGTGATTTTATTATAAAATCACGTTTTTGCAGAAGCTCTAAAGTGGAGTTTGACTGAAAATTACGTTCACAGTGCATGTGAACGGGCTTTTAAGGGAGGCTACCGCGAAACAAAAGACTTTTAATAGATAATTACACCAAAATACTGTAGGGTGTTTAGTATACCGTATAAAATTATATTTGATAAGATAAGAATAATGGAATAATATAGTATAAGTTATTCAAATAATAAATTTTTATATTATCATATATTTATCTTATAAATATATAATATCATATATTGTATAACATGATTCTATCTTATATTTGATAAACATAAAATAAAAATAAAATTATTTTAACAAAATTATTTTTATATAATAAGTATAATAAATAAATAAATAAATTATTATATTTTAAATAAAATTTTGATAAATTAAATTTAAAAATTAAATTTTAGAGTTGAGGTTTAAAATTTAGTGTTTTAAAAATTGAGATTTTAATTTTTAAAATTTGATATTTAAAATTTAAAGTATGAGATTTAAAGTTTTATTGTTTGAGTTTAAAATTTGATATTTTAGTATTTAAAATTTAAAAATTTATTTAAATATGAAAAAAAATAATAATTTTTGTGATTATTTATTAATATTTTTTATAGACTTTTATTTTTCACCTTTTAAATTATACATATAAAATTAATTTAACTGCATCGCAATAAACAATATACAAAAGTAAATTATATAAACCCACGGTGTCCGCGTCCTTTTATACCAGGCACAAAGGTAATCCTAGTGTCTTGCTTAGCACGTTTATCGTTAGATATATACCCACAACCCGTTTCACGGCCTTCCTTGGCCGCATCTCTCTCTGGTCCCTGTTTCAATCTCCCACAGTCACAGTCCCACCGTTATTTCTCTGTCCTCCATTTTACGCTAATATTTTATTTATTTCGTTACCCAAATCTAAAGCAAACTGCTTGTAATTATAATTCCATCTCTTCCGACCCATTTGTCTCCTCTCCCGTTCGCTAACTAACCTCTCGTTTCACATCCTTCTATCGTTTCATACTTGGCAATGGAGACATAACCGTCGCTCTTACCACTCAGATCTGTTTGCTACCCAAGAACCACAGGTATCTGGATTCCTTTTTCATTTTCAGCACATTTTCGTATCAAATCTTGCCTTTCTTTGCAAGGTCTATATTTTGATTCAAGCTTCTTGGTTTGTTGCTCTAAATTGGACTCGACTCTTTCCATTTTCCTTTTCTCTTTGGTATTCAACGTGCTTGTGCCTGGGTAAGCCATGGGGTTGTCTTTCATTACTCTGACATTTTGTCTATAGTAGTCGATGTTGGCGTAAGGTTAATGCCTCTGCTAAATTTTCTTTCTGGTAATGTAGATCTGCGCGAATGTCGTTGTTTCGTACCGGGGTTTCTTTTTCTATTCTCAACTTGTTTTTTCTGTACAATTTATCATGTTTCCGTGATACTGGTTCATATGTGCCTTTGGCTCAAGGTTCTTTATGGAATATCACTAATTTTCTAGTGTTAAGTCTGAAATGATGCGGCTTTTGGTTATGGTTCTTTTTCGCAATAAATTATGAAAGAATGTGTTTTATTTTATTTTCCAAATGTGCATTCTTCCTGTACTTAAAAAGCTAAATGTATAAGTACCTTGGGAATATATTTTAAATATGCCAAGACGAAGACGAACCAACTAGAATACCTTCAAATTCTCTTTAACTCTTTAAATTTTTTTTTTAAATCGTTTTCAAACTTGAAAACATCAATTTAATTTAATCTTATAATATTTATTTTAGTAGTTGTAGGGCGGTTTCAAACAATATTTATATTTACTAAATATTATTGGTAATCAAAACCACAAAATGCAGTTTGCTAACTTTCGTCACATTTTTACCTAGCAATATTCCGAATGTTCTTCCACAACAATTCCAAAGGAGAACAAATCATTCCAATCTACCTGATACGAGAAGATCAACTTTATTTTACATCTAAACGCAAGTAAAGGTCAACTCAGATTTGATAACATTAGTGTATATGTAATTTTGCAGTTTGTGTCTTGTACTTTTGCCAGCAAAGTGTGCAGATTTTGGCTACTTAAGTGTTTCCTACTACTAATCCTACAATGTGAGAGGTGTTTAATTGTTGTCTTGTTCATGGCCAGGTCTGAATTGTCTGTGAATAGCTGCACTCCAACATGGCTTTAGGAAGATATACTAGAATAGACAATAGAAAATCATCGCCGAGTTACGGTTCAACGGTGACTATAGCTGTGTTTGTGGCTCTATGCTTGGTTGGTATTTGGATGATGACATCATCCTCAGTAGTTCCTGTTCAAAATGCAGATGTGTCTCAGGAGACTAAGAATGAGGTGAAAAAAGAAGTGAGTGATAGCAACAATAGCATTACTCAGCAATTTGAAGATAATCAAGGTGATTTGCCTGAGGATGCAACCAAGGGGGACAGTACTGTTGCGTCTAAAAGCAACTATAATTTGCCCGAAAAGCAAGATGAGAGGCCTTCTGAAGATACTAAGCCAGGAGATGGAGATCCAAAAACAGAGGAAAGAGATTCTAACACAGAAAATACTGAATCAAACTCACAAGCCACAGAGAAAAATGAAGGTACTAATGAAACTTCTAATAAGGGGGAGTTTGAAGAGAATTCATCAGAAAATAAATCTGTTTCTGATGCAAGTGAGAAGAAATCTGATTCTGATGTGAATGAGAAGAAATCTGATTCTGATGTGAGTGAGAAGAAATCTGGTTCTGATGATAATAAGAAGTCTGATGAAAGCTATAGTGAGGCAACGGGTAGTAGGATAGAGGAAAAGGTGGAACAAAGTAATAAGTCTGATGAAAGCTCCAGTGAGAAGAAAACAGATAATAATGTCAAAAACCAGAGTTCAAATGAGATATATCCTTCTGGAGCCTTGTCGGAGCTTCTGAATGAAAGTACCACTCAAACTGGGTCTTGGTCAACTCAGGCAGCGGAGTCAAAGAATGAAAAGGAGTCTCAAAATTCATCTAAGCAGCCTACTGGATACAACTGGAAACTTTGCAATGTCACTGCTGGCCCGGATTTCATCCCATGCCTTGACAACTGGAAACTTGTTACGAGTCTCCGGTCTACTAAGCACTATGAACATCGAGAAAGGCACTGTCCTGAAGAACCTCCTACCTGCCTTGTACCTCTTCCTGAAGGATATAAACGGCCAGTTGCATGGCCTAAAAGCAGAGAGAAGGTGGAAATGAACTCAAGTGCTAGTTAATTATATTTTTCCATTTGACTGTTTGTTCTTCCATGTAATAATAAGTTGTTTTCCTGCAGATATGGTATCACAATGTTCCACACACTTCGCTTGCTGAATATAAGGGGCACCAGAATTGGGTGAAGGTTTCTGGCGAGTACCTTACTTTTCCTGGTGGTGGAACTCAGTTTCAGCATGGGGCACTTCATTACATTGACTTTATACAACAGGTAATAGATGTGTTCATATTTCTTTTCAACATTGTCATTGACTGTATTTGTCGCCGTTTAATGTTAGTATGTCCATAAATATAGATTTGTATAACTTTTGCTGTTTGTTCCATTAATTCATTTTACATGTTCATTAATAAATGGTGTATCCACTAATCTTATTTCCTTCACTCGCTCCCTCCAATCATCTTTTCCATTTTATCTTTGTTGTTTTCTTGCTTTCGACATCATTTTCTAAGTCAAATTTAGTTTTAAAAGAAAGAAAGGAAGAGAAAAAAAAAGAGGATTGAGATGCAAGTGCTATATATTTCCACAAATGTCCATGTAAATTGTATGTGATGTAATATTTATTTTGCATACAGACTTTATGGCCATTTATTTAAGAAATTTTTAGCCTAAACTATTCATCGACCTTAACAGAAAAATCATGTCATTATTATCGCCTCTTGAAATACTCTCCGAAGGCTTTTATTTAATAATAATAATAAAAAATCTCTGGCGGTGGTTCCCTCTTGTAAAAGACAAAATTTGTGGATTTCTATTTTTTCATATCATAGGAGCATCTCCTAGTCCTAGGTAACTGGTATGAGATTGAATTGTCTAACTTTTCACTCTAATACAAGTGCAAAGAAAACCTAAGATGCTATTCTGACATGAAATGTTTTCATGATTATGATTCTCTTTACAATTTTTAACCTTGGGGAAACCCAAATAGATGAGAATTGTAAAGGAGCACACTGGGAGACAAATCATAAAGTAAATGAGATACAGACTTGTATTTCAGCAATGAAATAGCAGGAATTATGCTACATGCGACGATAAAAATGACACTCTTAATGTCTTATGAGGGGAAAATTCAAGTAGGTAGGAACTATACCTATGTGGCACATTAGGAGACAACAATACAAAACAAAACATTGAAGTAGAAGCACCATTTGAAGTTCTACAAATAAACTTCCCGGCCAATAGGAAATGATATGCAACATGTTATGTGGAGAAATCTTTATATGCTTTCATCCTAGAATTGTTCTATGGGCATATGTAATTTCTTTTCTTGATGTTTTTGTGCACTTTGCTTAAAATAAAGAACTCTGATGATGCAGTCTGTACCTGATATTGCCTGGGGCAAACGCTCACGAGTAATATTAGATGTTGGATGTGGTGTTGCCAGCTTTGGGGGCTTTCTCTTTGAAAGAGACGTACTCACTATGTCATTTGCACCAAAAGATGAACATGAAGCTCAGGTACAATTTGCTCTTGAAAGGGGAATTCCTGCTATATCTGCTGTCATGGGCACAAAGAGGCTTCCCTTCCCTGGGAGAGTATTTGATGCTATCCATTGCGCACGTTGTAGAGTTCCATGGCATATAGAAGGTATTCCAATGAACTAAAGTTTATTGTAGATACAAGTTGGAGGTTTCTGTATAGATAGTTTTTTACCCCCTTCATATAGGAATTTATTCCAATGACCTAACTTTATTGTAGTGATCAGATGAATTTATGCTCATACGAGTCTGAGGTTTTAGCATAGCAATTCTTATTCATCCCCTTCATATAGGGATTTAGATTTTAAGACATCTTCCTTATATAGATAGTTACTTTGAGAGTCCACGCAAATGCAGCTGGCTTTTATTTTGAAAGCTTATTTTATGTACAACTGCAGGTGGTAAACTTCTTTTAGAGCTGAATCGAGTATTGCGACCTGGTGGTTTCTTTATATGGTCTGCTACTCCTGTTTATCAGAAGCTTGATGAAGATGTTGAAATATGGGAAGGTAGATAAAAACAAGACTCGTGTCTGCCTCCTTTAGCATGAAGGTATATTGACGTTTTTGTTATCTGGATTTATTTGTAGCCATGAAGGTGCTAACAAAAGGAATCTGCTGGGAACTTTTGTCGATCAGAAAGGATAGACTTAATGGAGTGGGTATAGCTATATACAAGAAGCCAGCATCTAATAAGTGCTATGAGAAACGTTCAAAGAATGAGCCTCCTATATGTCCAGACTCTGATGATCCTAATGCAGCATGGTATTTTTTCTTTAACTGAGATATTAGCAGTGTTCTGATTGGATAATTAAATGGAAAAAACGTAGGCTTTGACTCTGAGTTAACTGCTGATATTCATCTTCTTTTTTTAAATTAAAAAAAAAAGTAAGAACATGTATAGGACGCACATTACTTGTGTATAAAATTTAAAAAATGACAACTTGTACATTTGGAGGGATGTTAGTTGTTTCTTTCTGCTTAAATGAAAAATGTTTGCATTTCAAGATTTATCTGCTAAGGTTCTATAAACCAGTAGTATTATAACAACATATAGTTGCTGTCTTATTTTTTGGGTGTGACAGGAACGTTCCATTACAAGTTTGCATGCACAAAGTGCCAATGAATTCAAGTGAGCGTGGGTCACGATGGCCAGAGCAGTGGCCAGCGAGACTGACCAAACCACCGTACTGGTTGAGTTCCCAAGTTGGAGTTTATGGAAAGCCGGCCCCTGAAGGATTTACGGCTGATTATGAACACTGGAAACGTGTAGTGTTCAAGTCCTATCTAAATGGGATAGGAATTAATTGGTCAAATGTGAGGAATGTCATGGATATGAGATCTATTTATGGAGGGTGAGGCCGAGTCATTTTTTAAAATGTTACTGCTGAATTGTTATATCTTGATATTACAACCTGCCTTTGACTTTTTGCCTACCCCTTTTTCGGCGTGCAGTTTTGCTGCAGCTTTGAGGGATTTAAAATTTTGGGTCATGAATGTGGTTTCAATAGACTCCGCGGACACTCTTCCCCTGATTTACGAACGAGGCCTTTTTGGTATATATCATGATTGGTGCGAATCGTTTAGCACCTATCCTAGGTCCTACGATCTCCTTCATGCAGATAATCTGTTTTCGAAGCTTAAGTGAGTAGGAAGTAATTAATTTTCGTTCATCACATGCAAAATTTGTTAGAATAGTTTTGCTAATGTTTATTGGTGTGAGCCAGGTGCAATATGACAGCTGTAGTTGCTGAGATTGATCGGATTCTAAGGCCAGAAGGAAAGCTTATAGTCCGCGACACTGTTGAGATCGTTAACGAGCTTGAGAGGATGGTGAGGTCTATGCAGTGGGAGGTTCGCATGACTTACTCTACGGAAAAGGAGGGATTTTTATCTGCGCAGAAGTCCATGTGGCGGCCCAAGGAAATTGAGACACTCCAGTACGCTATTGCTCGCCCAAAAGAGTAGTTAGTTTAACTCATTCTTCGCTTGTGACTCCCCGTTAGTCTTGTATCATGTTAGTCAGGCATTTGTTTTCGTCCTCTTTCCTTTTGTTATCGATTTTGATCTTCTCAATTCAGAGGATCTTTCTCGCAAATGTAAAGGCCGCTTGGTTAAGAAGCCCAATAGTCCAGAATCTGTAATCTTACCTTGAGATGTCCGCCATAAGTGGTAGCATTTATGTTTTTAATTTTTGTAAGGATAATGATTTTTTTTTTAATTCAAATCTCAAACATGACCTAAATTTTTTTAAAAAAAAAATCTCAAAACACCGGTATCGGTATGCATTAACTTTACTTTTATTGGTGCCTTCTATATTCTTGATGTAAATTGGAGCATTTCATGTTTGTTTCAAATATTTTTTTGTTTTTTGATACTATTGCTATTATAGCTTCTTTAGCTATTGGGCTTCGAAGCTTTTCTGGTCACTCCGGGGGAATAAGGTTCAACGGAATCAAATCGTAAGATGAAAGGTGCATCACTCCTAATTGGAACAGGTAGATGATATCAATCAACTGTGTTTAATGGTCAAAGAAAAAGAAAAGAAAGTAGTATTGGCTGAACAAGAAGAAAAGAGAGTGACCTAGCTACAGTGCTTAGCAATACTTCAAATCTATATCTATATCATATTAATGATGGTCACCCACAAGTGGAGCCAACTACACACGAAGGGGAAAAATGATGTTTCAAAATAAGCGAAATTGTGACGCTTTCAGCAACACCATAAAGGCAACATGTACGAGATTCATTCGACAATCTTGCCAGTGTTACTCGTAGATATTTCTCTGCCAAAATGTGGAATACATATGCATCCACAAGAGCATGGTCAAAATAAATAACAGCAGTGATTCAACAAATGATATCAACTGATGACATTTCTGCACAATCTAAAGGAGCATCAAGTGGAAGTATATCTAATTTTGACTCCCAAAGGTGACCAAATAGACTTCTGTTTTGGTTATGCGGTCACCTTTCGTGAAACTGCCCACTAGTATCTAGGATTATCTCAGATTCTTAGCCTTATATGTACTTCTTGGCTTAAAACCCCCCCAACTCACAAGGAACACAAGAGACCCCGAAAAAACCCTCAAGAGAAGAGAGAAATGGTAACTTGTTTTTGGCTTTTTTCCATGGGCAGTCCCATTTTCATGTATAACTAACAATATACAAATGTATGCCCTTTTGATTGTGTTGACAACGGATAGATTTTGTTTTGAGCACCGAAATTCATACATTCTCTAATTTTAATTTGTTAAAAAACTTTCATTGCATTGGCATAGTGGTTAATAGAGTTTATACTCTCCTCACATTATAATTAACATACTTTCTTCCTAGGCTTTCTCAATGCAAAATAAATAATTAAAGTTTTATAAATTTTAAGAAGATTTTTAGTATAAATTAAACTTAACTAAATGTCATTAAAGTATGTTTTATAAAATATCGTCAGAAAAATAAATACAATTTGGAATGGAAAGATATAAAAGTGCGAGGTTCAAGGCCTCGAGAAGTGAAGTCCCCGAAACTGTTTCAATATTATTAAATAAAAATAAATAAAATTAGAAGAATATTGAAGCTTATCAATAGGTTGGCCAAAATAGTGGCTTGTATGTATCTATTGGTAGGATTGGGTCGTGGTAGTTAGATGATGTGATCCACATCAGGAGCGAGTCCTGGGGATTCCACTGGTGAAAATCAACCATACCTTATTGGCCTATTTTTATGCCCCTCTTTCAGTTTCTTGCTGGCCCTATACAATCTCTAATTTTTCTAAAGCTCATACCCGTTAGTCTCTCTAAGATGATGGAAGATGAGAGCCATAACAATTTGGCAAATGGGGTCAGCACTGGAAGCCCTGAAAGTCCTTGCTTAAAGACAAGCAACAATAACACCAGCAACAAAGAACAAGATCGCTTTCTCCCTATAGCCAATGTAGGTAGAATCATGAAGAAAGTCATCCCTGGCAATGGAAAAATCTCTAAGGATGCTAAAGAGACAGTTCAAGAATGTGTATCAGAGTTCATCAGCTTTGTCACTGGGGAAGCCTCTGACAAATGTCAAAGAGAAAAGAGGAAGACCATCAATGGGGACGATATCATTTGGGCTATCACAACCCTAGGCTTTGAGGATTACGTGGACCCTTTAAAATCCTACCTCCAAAAATATAGAGACATAGAAGGAGAAAAGCTTCATATTCCAAAACAACAACGTTCGGAACAAAGGCTACATCAACAGCAACATCACCATCACCACCAAGACCATAATAATCTACCTTTAAATAGTGTATATTCTTCAGCAAATCTCATTTCTCAGCCTCCTTTTGTGGCCACTGATCAGCCATATTCCCTGCCATTCTCTCCCAATTCAATTCAGAAACAGTTACAGACGCAAGACCAGATTGATTCTGTGGGGCATTGGTAAGACCCATATTTTTATTTTGGAGGAAACTTTCATTTGTAATTTTATATATAAATGTAACGTTCACATAAACTTACAACAGACAAAATCAGCCTTGCGCCATTTTTCACAATATAGAGAAAGCTTGAAGATTTTGATTTGTTATACAACATTAACTAATTCAGGGTGAGGCTATCTTTTCTTTTTCATCTTCGCCCCATGCTCTTTTGAATGCGCAGAGAAATTAAAGAATTTGTTCAAATCAATTTATTTTGTTCTTTTACATTTTCTTAATTAAGGAGGATATATATATATAGTGCTTCCACCTTTTTATATTATAAATTTAAATTTGTTCGGGAACAAGCCGGGCGGGTAATTGTGTCCTGAACTTCACATGGATACAGAAGGGTTTCGGCGCTGGTTAGAGTAGGGAAGAGAACGAGAGCAAGCATCGCCAACTAACGTCAGTGATTGGCATTTTGTCCCCAGAATATGCAATTTTATATGAGAAAAATATTAACATATGGGGTCAAACTGCCTTTGTGTTTGTGGCCCTAACTCCTGTGCAATTTATGAGTGGTAGACCCCTTAGGAGCTTCATAAGAAATGTACGACCAACATATATAATATATAAAGCCTTTTAAAAAGAGTACAATACTTATACAACAGCTGTTGAAGAGTGAAGAGGCTAGGCTATACCCTGCAGGTATCCACATGACATACACACTTAATTAACCACATTCACAGAGAGAGAAGAGAGTAATTAGAAGTGGGGCTCTTGATTTTCAAAGGCATCCAAAGTAAGTACTAAGTAGCTAGAAGTTGGAGATAGCAGGAGGCTTGGAAGACCGAAGCCAGTGAATGAAACTTTGGAGGGTAGCAGCATCAGCTCTGTAATGATTTTGTGTGAACTCAAATAAATCGGACCATGTGAAATCAGGGTACTTCCTTGGCTCTTTTCTGCCAAACAGATTTTCTGGGGGCTTCACTCTTTTGTCTTCTCTTGGGCACACAAAGTATACCAATGATCTCCTCTCCTTCTCCCTGTTCACCAATGCCCTATGCAGGCAACTCTTGTATCTCCCATTAGACAACGCCTGTAATACGCCAAAACCAAACCAATAATGTACTATATATACATGTGTACATATATATATATATATATATATATATATATGCCTGTTTCTTATTTTGTTTTGTTATTTTTCTTTCAAATCACATTATTATGTACATCATATTTATTCATTTTTGATAGATACATGTTTGGTACATGTCATATTTTTTAGGTCAATAATCACATCACCACCAGAGTTACCTAAAATAAGCAAAAATGTTTGATAAATTTAGTGGGAAATGCATGTTCCAAATTGCGGAAAATACTGTCGATCTCAGTTCATAAATATTAACTTAAGCTATTATTCATTATATATATATATATATATATATATATATATATATATATATATATATATATATAAATGTAATTACAAAAAAATGAATTTGGTCAAATCATATATAAACAAGACATCAGAGGACCATTAATATGTGGTTATCTGAATTTGCCACAGGACGCCCCCAAGAAAAGAATGAAAGCTGCTTTCAAACTACCTTGACATGGATTATCTCTTACTATCAGAAAAAGCTTGTTTATATTATTTTCAAGTCTTAAAATCATCTGTCTTTTACTGCATGTGCTATAAGTACTAATTGTGAGTTCTTTTCCTCGCACACCGTTAGCGTTGCGTATATAACATAGGGGGTGATGCCGCAATTCTAAATAAATTTAAGAAAAAAGAAGCTTGTGGAAACATAAGAAAACATATTGACTAGTGAACGTACGTACCATGAAAGTGTCTCCTAGGTTTATGACGAAGGCTTCGGGTCGAGGGCGAACAGCCAGCCATTTGTTATCTGAAAAAACTTCTAGACCTCCAACTTGATCTTGGTGAAGAATGGTTAATGAGGTTGGGTCACTGTGAGGGCCAGTGCCAAGGGTGAGGCTGCAGCTATTGCAAGGTGGATAATAGTTGCACCTCATTATTGACCCACCATCTTGGAAAAATTTCCTATAATGTAAACGATCCACACCCAAACTAATGGCCAGCAGCTCCATAATTACAAAAGATAATTCCTTCATTGCTTCACAGTACTTTTGATACACCCACCTTTTCCAAAAAAAGAAAAAAAAAAAAAAAAGAACAAACGTTCAAGAAGTTAAGTATATATAGTGGATTTGACTTTTCTTGCGAAAATATATATCAAATCTGAAAAAAGTGAAGTTGGTTTTCTCGTTCAAGCACTTCCTGTGGGCTCTGGTTGTTAAAGGGGGTTCTGAAGACAATAGGAAGCAGTGGGGTCCACTTAAACTCCATCTCCACTGAGCATGAGAGGAAACAGGAAGTAGGCTGCAGAAAATTTCCACGTAACAGTTCTTGTCTATTTCCTTTTCTAAAGGACGCGCGAATTAACGCAGGGAAGGTATGTAACAGTTTAACAAAATTTAATGTGACAAGAATGGACGTCATATATGATGTTAGATTCATTGAGCTTACCCAGTGTTTTCAAGGTCATCTCCTAAGACGGACTTGAAGTAGTCAACAATTTCGGAGTTGGAATCGTTGTTATCATATCGGAAAGAAAATGTCTCTTTCCATGGCAACTTGGATGAATAGCGATCTGCATGAGCGCCTGAGTAGCCGGTGACCCCACCAGGTTTCCTCGTAGCACTGAGCTTCCTGCTGACGGGGAGTTTGAAAATGGAGCCAACTTCATCTTGAGCCACGCGAATGAGATCTGGGTCGACCCCGTGGTTGGTCACTTGGAAGAAGCCATGCTTCAAACAGGCTGTCCTCACAAGCTCTGCGGCACTAGCAATAGCTGCCTCATCGCCTCTTGTGAACCCACCTAAGTCAATCAGGGGCTCATTGAGCTCTTCTTGGGTGGTGCCTACCAAGTCCCCAGATGGCCAAACGAACTCTCTGGGCATGTTTGGTTGCTTTTGCAGCAAGTTTGAGTCGAAAATCAGAAACCCATTCTCCTTCTTAGGTTCGTTTGACGGAGGGCAGAGTAAAAGAGTGGGAGCGCTTGAGTCCATGAGGAGAGACATTAATTCACGCACAAACATTTGGGCGACAAGGAGGCTATATATAGAGCTATAACAATAAAGCTACTCTCACCTACTCAATCTCTCCCCCTTTTTTAGTTTATTTTTTATTTTATTTTTTAAAAAAGGAATATATCTTCGCTCCTAAATTTATCGAAGAAATAATTAAACCTTTTCGATTTGTCTTTTTTAAAAATAAAGATTGATTGCGTATAAAAATTTTGGGTAATAATTGTTAGTTTTTCTTTTTTAAGGCTAAAAGAGATATTAATTAGTATGATGAAGATGGTGAAAAACTTAAAAAAAGGAGAGTAGTGAGTAGAGAAAGGTCAAGGCCGTCCATCGGAAAGGTCGAAGCAAATGAATTTTTAGAAGGAAGCCAACAGCTGGGACGAGTGGACGCCCATTAATTAGCCGCTTCGGTCAGTGTCATGTTTTGGTGAAAAATAAATTTTGAGGACAGAGATCATCATGCAGTAAACACTATTCTTTTTTCTCGATTTTTTTTTTCTTTCCTTTTTATATTGTCTCTTCTTTCCATAGATTACCAGCTGAAGTTGCTGATTCTCGAGGGCCCGGTAAGTATACTCCTCTTTTTCTTTGATTTCCTTTTAATGATTTCATAAACAAGTCATCAGTAGAATTAAAAGGAAAAAGAAATCTCATATGGCATTAACAAGAAAAAAAAAAAACATAGTATGCATACACTAGCTTTTTGGCTTTTGATTAAGAAGTAATAGATGGGTCTTGTTCTGGCATCAGATATCACCAGCATAGGATTCTTACTGTTAACTTATTAAAATACAAATCAAATCCATATATTTATTATGTCCGAATACACACAGTATCAAAGTTACATGCATATGTACAGCTTTTATTACACGACACATATCAATGATGTCACAGCCTCAATTTGTCTTTCTGGTCGCCTTTCATTTTAACTCCACTCTCTCCCTCACAGATGAAATTTACGACAAACTGTGTGCTGAAAACCATAGAAAAAATTAATATTATATTTAGTTCTAATACATGTTTCAAGCGTTGCTTCCTTGAGACAAAGAAACTTGGAAACGGACAAACATATATGCTTCCCGATGTCAAATATTAATGGTAGCAGATATTGAAGCCAAATTTGGATGAGAATCAATTTCCAAATTCCAAGATTCGTTTGTTCTTGTAAAAAATAAAGCACAAAACGACATGCGATTCTTCATCCTTCTCTACACAAGAATGTTTGTCAAGCAAACGTGTCAGCATCTTTTCTGTGCCATTTTACACTACTGATTCTTACCTTTTGAGTCTGGTCCCCTCTAAATCATTTTCCAAGTTAAATGGTAATTAAAAACATTTTCTAAAAAAGATCTTTTAACCCTGCTATATCTTACCTTTATCTAGGATTACCATCATTAAAGTAGATATTTTTTTCTTCTTTCGGAGCCAGTCAGTCGTCCATTTCCATCCTCATAATTCAACACACTATATATGACATCAGAGACACAAACTTTGACATTGCTTTCCCTTCTTAATTTGGCATCTAATCGACAACAGTTTGAGCATTAACTAATGCAATTTCTAGAATTGCTTTTTATGTGTTTGAAGAAACCAAAATTTCCTGGCCCTTGAATTCTGGAGTACTAACGAGTCATATCTTGTTCGGTGCAATTTATTGAAAGCCGAGTAAGTGAGTTGCTGTCTGTTATTTGTGAGACAACAAGGGGCCGATGCAACTTAAGATCTTTGAAAACAACAGCGGGAGAGACTGATCAGAAAGCAACCATTTGTCCATGGCCCCAAAACCCACTTCCACTTGGTAGCTCTTCTGGTACTTGCAGCTCATGTAATTTTATTCATTGTAACCCCAGCACCTTTTCTTGTGGATGTGGACCTGTGCTCTCATGCTACTATGTGTAGTGGCTCGTCCAATTCAAGAGATCGAGGAGGAGATGTTCACGCGGTTTCCCTAACTTTATATCTCTCCTTCGTGTCTATTGCCGCATAATGTCCTTTCCAACCTCCAAACTGCGTCATCTTCCCCACATATTGAGCTTTAGATCCATGGTATTTCATTGTGCCAAGCACGTGAATATGACCACGCTTGGCTGCTGTGGCATGATTTCATTGTTTGCTTTTAGGTTGTTACCGACAGATATGTCATTATCTCGGAACTGATTTTGATTGATATGGGACGATGATGAGGATAGCGATGCTTTTAGTTTCTGAGTGTCTTCATTCTCGCTCTTTCATAGGATTCATCGCTGAGTTGTGATCATCATCCACAGTTCCACCCCCTCCCCTCCTCACCGATCAATGCTATATGAATCTACCTTGATTGTACTATTAAAAATTAACATTACCAAAAATATTTTGAGTTCTGATTTTGAAAGTATCTCTATCTGTCTATCGTTTTTTAGTCTGGATTATATATGTCTGCAGCATGTTTGCTAGATGTTAAAAAGTACTATGTAATTGAATTGACTTCAAAGCAAAAGTAGGGTTAATATTAGGGCACTTTTTTCCAATCCTAAAGTGTGCTTTGATCAAGTTAATTTTCAGTTTCATTCTTGCGCAAATTGGACAGCGGAGGGATCTAAACAAATTACAGATGGAGCTATGCTTCTTCTTTTTTTAATTACAAAAATTATACACTTACTTGGGTTCATTTTCGTCCCCTGGCGCCTATGGAGAAGTACCTAGATCTTCATTCGCCATTTTTGAGAATTTTACCAGAAATATTTATTTCGAGTGCAATCCAATACATGATCAGGATTATTTGAAGTAAAAAGTAAAAACAAAGTGAGTAGGCTTGCAGGTGGTTGTTGAAATGGACCCCAGATGTGTGCTTTGTTTTTAACCCGTACGGCAAGTTTTCTTCTTCCCCTGCCAACACTAGGGTTATCTAAGTTTGATGGATATTATAAATGAGATGATTGCATATACAGCTCCAAATCTTTGTGGGATCCTCAATTATTCGTCCTTCGATTGCCTTTTGTAGAACATATCTCTTCCCGTTCCTCTGAATATAATTCCTTTTTGTTTAATTTCTCATCTATTTCGTTCTGAATGAGCAGCAACTACCGGAGGCATTTTTAATTCCTGCCGTCTATATATTTGACTTTCCTCCCCCCTCGGGACTTTGATTTGTTCTAGATGGCTGATGACAAAGTTAGACTCATGTCAAATCAATATTTAAGAGTTAATATTTAATTTATTAATAATAAATAAAATTTTATCTATCAATTATATTTAAATTATAATATATAACAAAAATAATTTAAAAATATATTATTTTTATTACATATCAAAATTTAAAAATTATATAATAAATTAAATTAATTTTTTATGAAAAAAAAAGTGATTAAAATATATGTGAATTTTTTTTATTAACCTAACAAAAGAATTCAATTATTTTATATAAAAATTTATCGAATTTCAATGACGTTGATGTGAAAATGAGTTTATATTTAAGTTAACCCATTTGTACTAAATACATGTTATTTATCTAACTCCCGTAAGAATTTTTCGGAGCTTTGAGCCAATGTAATTTGACTGTTACATTATTTTTTTGCGCCACAATGACTTTGACCCGTTCTTGAGCTAACGTCAAAGTTCGGCCCATGTCCAAATTTGAACGGAGCAGCTCTTTGTCTAACTCGTGAGGCCCACATTAAGTATTATTGACGAGTTTTCTCATTCCCATTTTTTAATGTATCCTTCACGTGCCTCAAATAAAATTCCAAAATCATGAGTTGAATCGTGCATTCCTACCGGATGATACAATATCGTAAAATGAAAATAATTTTCAATAGAAAAACTCACGACTTAGCACGCATATTCATCGTTGAGCCCAAGTCATGGTGAACCGTTCACGAGGGCAAAATACAGGTTCATTAAAACTTTAATGATGTATCAATATTTTCACATAAATATGCTTTTAAATCAAAATATAGATTAAGCACATATTTAAAAGAATGCCCATAATTTTTTTTAGTTTGTTAAATTAATACTTTAACTAATAATAAAAGTATATGCTGTTAGAATTGGGTGGGTTTTAGAACAATTGAGAGTGAAAGTGGTTTTCTAAAAGAATAATTCAAAAAAAAAAATCTAAAATGATTTTGCAGCGATGATGGTAAAAGAGCAAGCTAAGCCATATCATTTTCTCTCCCCTGAAAAAAAAAAAACTCCAATCATCATTTATTTGTTTGTTTATTGGCTCAAAGAATCATAAACAGGGATAATAACCTTTATGTAGTAATAGTGGGAATTTTGTTGGTAGGATTTAAATGGACACTAACATTTTTTTTTTAAAATAAAATAAATTCTTTATAGATAATATTCAACGCAAAGTTCCACAATACTTTTCTTGATTCTACTCTAATCATATAATTTAATCATTACTCGCATCAAACCAGCTAGTTCCAGCTGGGCATAGTTTCAACTTCGATGATTTGCCCAAATGTATTATTGTCAGACATTTTCTCAACTTCGATGATTTGCTCCCTCTTTTAATTTTGCTTGGAAAAAAAAATTACAAATACAATTCACCAATCAAAACTTTTTACACACGGTAATTATTTATTTTTTAAATATTAAAAAGCTACTATCGGTCTTTATTTGTAACTTTTATTTTGCTTTTATATTAATGATATGGGATTGCAATAATTCTACATCAACAGTAGATAAGTAGGCAATTTCTTAGAAGGAAAGAAATTCGGAAAAGCAAGAAAGCTCTGATCCAAAATGGATAACGCACCTTTTGCTCCATCAACATGGGCATGTGAAGCGTTCTGACAAATGTAACGAGATCAACGAGTGCACGCATCAAAAAGGTCAATAAACAATGTAAGTATTGCATTATTACAACTAGTCAGTCGTAGAAAAATGGCCATCGTCTAACTTTTGTCTCCGAAACTCAGCAAAGGCCAAAAGCAGAACATAGCGACAAACAATTCGTTCCTCTCTTCCATCCATTTACAGGTGAGATTACTCTCTCTCTCTCCTCGCTATCTACTTCCTGTGATTGAATAATGGAACTGATGCATACCACTATCATCGCCGATGCATGTGAATCAGATTTTGCCGTCACAGTAGTTTCGATGTAATTTTGAAGTTGTGATTTACGATATCTTTCTCTGAGCAACTTGTGCGAGTTTGAATTGGCGTCATAGTAGTTTCGATCAAGTTTTAATGTGATTTATAACATCTTGCTCTGAGCTGGTGATTTACGATATTTTGCTCTGAGCAGCCTGTGTGATTTTGAATTGGATACAATTGCGATGCGGACAGAATTCACTGTACCTGTATGCTTGTTGAATCTCAGTGTTTCGCTTGTATCTTAGGGGGAAAAAAATCAGTTGTTCAGAAAGGTTTTTCTGATCAGTTCGAAAATCAAACGTTGGACATGAAACTTCATCTCCTTTAACATACCTAAGCTCAGACAAGTAATGTTCGATACATATTTTATAGCCATTGACCTGTTATGGACTTCTAAACGTTTTTTTTTCTTTAAATGCTTTTCTTCGTCGTTCTGCCTGCTATGGAAGCCGGCTTAAAGAGAATATGCCGGAAGAACTACGTAGTTTTGCGTTATAATTTCAATTCTGAAACGAATTATTTCATAGTACATATTACATGGTCGGCATGGTTGTTCAGAAACGTTTATTGGTCTCTCTGAGAAGAAATGAATCGTCATATAGAATTTTGGGACTGAATGTGGTATTGCGTTATTTACTCTTTTTTGTTTAATCCTTTCTTCTCTCCTCTGTTTTTTTTTTAATTTAATATAGGTAAAAGAAGGGCTCTAGCTATGGGGAATGCAGAGTCAATGCAAGAAGATTCTTATGATTCTGTTTTCCATAATCAACCAACTTCATATGCTGGAAGTTCAATGAATACTAGCGACGAGTATCAAAGAACTCCTTCTTATGTTGGGACTAGTAGTTCAATGAATGCTAGCCATCGACATAGGCAGCAACCAACATACATAGCTGATAATTTCAGCTCGTTGGATCAGGTTTTTGCTGTTTCTTTCTGTCACTGATAGGGAGAAGATAGCCAGTATTAAAATTTTCCGTTACTTGGAAAACTTATGCATGTATAAGAAGTCTACAGATCAATCAGTTTAACTCCGTTGGCATTTGTAAATCCCTTGATAGTTTCTTGATTAAATCTGGACTACATAGTAATAGATATAAAAATAATACGTGCAAGTTATAATTATAATTAATAGATAAGCTGCTTTAGTTTGAGAAGTAGTATAAAATTACATGATTCAACATGGATAAACTTACCTAGATCTAAAATTTTGACAAGAAGTATACCTATTGGTACTATAATACTGCATCTGTGCAAATGTTTTGAATATACTTGGCATGTTAATTATAATTATCTGTAGAATCTGCTAGCTACAAAAAGATATGACACTCATATTTCAGGTTGTTGCTGCTCTAAGGGAAGCTGGTTTGGAATCTTCAAATTTAATTATTGGTATTGACTTCACCAAAAGCAATGAGTGGACAGGTTTTTCCTTCTATTTGTGAACCTAATATTGTATATAAATTTACATATAGTGAACGGAGAGAAGTCACACCTTGATAATTGCAGGAAAGTACTCATATAACCGGAAAAGTCTTCATTCTCTTGGAAATACTCCTAATCCATATGAGCAAGCAATCTCTATCATTGGCCGTACTCTGTCTTCTTTTGATGAAGATAATATCATACCTTGTTTTGGATTTGGTGATGGTGAGTAGCTGTTCATAACTTACTTTTCAAGAAATGTCATATGTTTTCTGTCCATTGATTTCTATCAGTATACTTCTGTAGCTTCTACACATGATCAGTATGTGTTCAACTTCTATCCCAATCATCGCGATTGTCATGGTTTTGAGGAAGTACTTGCACGCTATAGAGAGATTGTTCCACACTTAAAATTGTCAGGTAAATTCTGTGATAAAATCTTCCTGACTGATTATACTATACAATTTTTTTATAGGTGTTTGTATTAAGTTTTTTTTTTTTTTTTTTTTACTTCTTTGGACAGAAAAGGTTACTATAGTTATGCCTCGAGATACTTGTAGAGAGAAAGGTTAAGGAAATTGCAGTATCAAGAAAATTATGAGTTTTTAAATTAAATATCCTCGAAACTTAGAGGAACACAGGTCAAGGTTGAGAGAATGGTTCTAAATTTGTTTGAAGCTATACTAATTTTATACTACACATATGTTTTAACATAAAACTGGAAGAGCTCATGAACTGTAGACACTTCAAGATCTTTCACTTGTAAATATCTTGCGTAATTTCTAATCTTTTTTTAACCATTCTCTAAATTCATCATTGACAACTTTCTAAATAGCCAAAGCTCCTTCTAAGTTTAAAATACTTGTTTGGTCTGTGGTACTTAGTAGGAATTAGGATTAACTTTGATAATTTGTTACAGGTACGTAGGTCTAATAATGCTCTTGCCCCTAATCTTTGTGTTGTGTCCCACAAGAATTCTGAAGCAAATAGCAATATTTATTAAGTTAGTTGTTTGGGCTGTTTGGAAGGATTGGATCTGTCTAACTAATTTGGATGTCTTTGTTTCTATATGTATACGGGGTTTTGGGAGTAAAAAGAAGTGTAAGGTGATTCGGCATTGTGCTATTTTTATTTTAATTTGTGCCTTTGGCTGGAACGTAATTTGAGAATCTCTAGCCAGAGATCTATCTTTCTACTCATCTTTTGCGGGACAGGGTTGTTATCTTATCTCCTTGTGGGGGTTCAGCTCGTGGCTCCTTTGTGGCAGTTTCCTTGTTTTATATGCTAAGGGACTAGATTGATCTTTTGAGCTTATGGATCTTATTTGTTTTTCTTTCTTTGCTGTTTTCTTCTCTGATTAAGGAGGATTCCTTATCCTGCTGCATTCTATTTTTTTCTCTCTCCTAAAGAATTCTTCTTTATCAAATAAAAAAGGGTGAGGGAGAGGCCCTAAATATAAAGGCATTGATGTCAGGAATTAATTATGAAAGTTCCCTGCCTTATCCATAGGTCCAACATCGTTTGCCCCAGTAATTGATGCAGCAGTTGACATCGTGGAGAGAAACAATGGTCAATATCACGTTCTTCTCATTATTGCTGATGGACAGGTTTTTTCCCCACACTTTTCTTTTTATGTTACGATTTAGTTGACCTTTTCTTAATTAGCTTGTGTTTCTGGAATTTTTTTTTGTAGGTTACCAGAAATCCTGATACACCACGGGGAAAGCTTAGTCCACAAGAACAAGCAACTATTGATTCTATTGTTGCGGCAAGGTAAAGTAATTTCATTTGTAGTTTTTTCTTTTGCTGTTGATCTTAGTAACTCTCTTTGATGTGGAGCTTTTCTGATTTTCCAGTCACTATCCTCTCTCAATTATTTTGGTCGGAGTTGGAGATGGACCTTGGGATGAAATGCAGCACTTTGATGATAACATTACTCAGCGCGTATTTGACAACTTCCAGGTACTTAATAGATTTATAGGCAAACAAATGTACCGTGGCGTGGCAAAGAAAATAGGAGATACATGAGAGTTAGACACACAAGCTTTTCTCCTGGGCAACACACTCAACTAATATAGACAAAAAAATTAACTACAGATATAACTAGATTTACAACTCACAGAAAATAGACAGAAAGAAACTCGTGAAATATTCCATAGAAAAACAGCCCACCTCTCGACCGATCTCTTAGAAACCTTCCATTGATAAGTTCAATGTTGTTCACTTTGTGCTATAACGTACCAAAAAAGCTTCATGTCTTGAGTTGGGTACATTGACAGAGTGAAATTTACTGAATCGATTAGCTCTACTTTGTTTCCTTTATAACTCAAGCATCAATTTACCTTAAATTAAGACTAATGATCATACATTCTTGCAATTTAGTTTTTTCTGGTTTCTGTCTCGCGACTTTTCTTTATATAAGTCCATCACTGGGTTCAGGACTCAATAATCAGCTAAAGAAACAGAACGCATTGAAAGTTTGATCTGTAGGTTTCTATGCACAAAAGAATTGGGGGTCAGGAGTTGGTAGACTGTGCCTATCGCTATGGTAATATACTATTATTCAGCACGACCCCCGCCTTTCTGATAATTGAAAAGGACAATAGTCCACTCAGTAGATCCTTTAAACCTGTTATATACATTTTCGAAAAGGATCTGTCTGTCTTTGCTGGAAACTCTGATTTCATACTAGACACATGGAGCAAAATCCACTTTCCTCACGGTTCATGCCTTCATGGATGGACTTTTCAAAGGATGGAGAAGGCAACTCTGATGTTTCCCTCCGTAGCTTTCAGATGAACATCCAGTTAAAAACCATTTAATAGTAAATTAATCAATGAAGTTTGAGATTTAATATCAATGACCATGAGCCATGAGGCATTGCAAATATATGGTTCTATACTTCTTAATTCTGAGAGCCTTGATCTGCCTTTTACTTTACAATTTTAAGGTGCACTACTCGAAGCAAAAATTAGGTAGAGCCAAAACTTTGATTTTCGAGTGTTAAATTTGTTCACCCAAAAAGTCAAATGGGTCTATTGTTCGGTGTCTATGTTTGAGTTGCAGGTTTACCCAATTCCTTGACTTCCTAATGTGGTTCAGGGAGGACCTTGGATCAAAGTTAGAGATCAACCATTTTTAAATTTATTTAATACCTTAGAGTCGTCCCCGACTTTCACTAAAAGTTGTTTCAGATAATTAAGCATTGCTTTGGTACGTTCGTTGGTTGTTATCAAATTTGAAAAATGACTGATCTCAACAACAGCTGGGAATATTTCATTGAGAAATATTTAAGAATAACATTTTTATTTGTGCTGTTAAGATTTTTTTTTTCTTTTATTGTTGAAAATGATATATTAATAACTTAGTATTCCTTTTGATCCATCAGTTTGTGAATTTCACAAAGATAATGTCCGAGAACAACGAGGCTTCAAAGAAGGCGGCAGATTTCGCACTTGCTGCCCTAATGGAAATTCCGATACAGTACAAGGCAACCCTAAACTTACAAGCTGACAAGTAAGCCGAGGATTACAGTTTTGATGAATCTCAAAACTTATATTTAAGGATGACTGAGCATCAAATTCTTCTGATACAGTGGAGAAACCGTAGGTTATCAACGTAGGCGGCCTCTCCCTCCACCTAAAGAAGTAATAGATCATGATAATGCAGTCATGGCAGCGCCGCATGTAACAAACTTTGAATCAGTTGAGCCGACAGCTACATCTGCAGCGGAATCAGTATGTATACCCCGTGCTCCTTTATCCTGCTTAGATTCATGTTAGATCAGATGCTGAGATAAATGTCTATATTGTTCAAGGTATGCCCGGTTTGCCTAACCAATCCCAAGGACATGGCTTTTGGATGTGGTCATACGGTAAGTCTGTTTAATGATCTCGCTCTTGTTTAATGCTCAATATTGCTAATGCTAATGTGTCTTAAGAGGTTATAAATTTTGTTTGTATTCAAGATAAATAGATAGAGGAATTGGCATTATAATTTTTCTCACTTTTATCACTGACTAGAATTCAAAGTAAAATGAAAAAAAGACAGTTATCCCTAAATCCTAGTCAGAAAGTCATGCAACATATGGAGACCTGCCATGTAATATCCTAGGATAATTAACACCTAAATTTAAATTTCTTACAATTTAAAAAGAAAAAGAGGAGAGCTGTCAACTGTCACCTGCCATGCAAAATAAAATGAAATGCTGTATAAAGGGTAACGGATCCTTGCCTCATATGCTAAGCATGAATTGCATGAAAATATGTCTAATATTTATCTACCCTTTCTTTTGAAAACAAGACTTGCAAGGAGTGTGGTGTAACGCTATCCTCGTGTCCGATGTGCCGGCAGCAGATTACAACTCGCCTGAGGCTATACACTTGAATTGGTTATTTCTTCCCTGTTAATTTATTCGATAATTTTATCTTTTAGACCGCAGCTACGAATTATTGGTTTATAAGTTACAAGGTTAAATGTACATATATATGGAGGCGTAAAATTTACGTACTTTGACAAAATGACTGTTGAGAACAAAGTGTACGAGAGTTTAGAGGGCTTTGTTGTCAAGTGTGAATGCGGAAATCAAATTTATATAGGTTTCTTTTATCTTTAATACAAGTTGGCTACTAAATTAAATTAAGTTTCATTTTCATATATGAAAAACGCTTTTTTTCTTGTAAAATATATTAAATTCACATTTATGAATTCCTAGAATTGTATTCTATTTGTAGCATGAGCATTTCATTCATTCTGAACGAGGGATTAAATCTTACCAAAAATTTCGTGCGATACTTCAACGCTTCAATTAAGTTATGGGTGACATTAAAAATCCAATAACCCATCACTTTCTTTTTTTTTGGACAAGAATAACCCATCACTTGATTATTATTATTTTTCATTTTTCTACTTATATCCAGAGATGAAAAGAATACCCATGTTCTGATTCTATTGAACTGCGATTCTTGAACATAGTGGGGCAAAATTGTGGGGAATCGGTGACTAGACCGACAATGATTCCATGCACACAATATATAGCAACAGAGAATTAAGAACAAAATTTAAAAGTACGCAAATTCAGACCTTGATAAAATTCTAGAAGTTCCATCGGTCCAATTGCAACTTTGCTTCAGCCATATCTTTCTGTGCCTTTTTTCGTCGATAAAAAATTGGACAATCTCGACTGAAACATAATGGTGCAGTATTGATCATTTGAGATGATAAGTAACAGCATATACATTACATATTCTTGGATGAATTATGCAAATGGAAAGACACAAGTAAGAAGTAACCGAGGCATCACAAATTCATAATATTTGATGAATGTTATGTCAGGACAGCTTAATTAACAACCACCATGGGGAGCGGGAAAAATCACTTATTCCAGGACACGATTAAGTAAATGGTACTTTAGTCTGGCTTAAACAAAAAATTTACGATTATGTCAACTCATGCCATCCAAGCAATCAGCCAAGTATATATTAATTAACAGCAATACGAAGTTTATAAACCATTTTAATGATGTAAATACCTTGTGCAGAGAACATCCTGATGCAGTGAACCTTGGCACTCTTGACACTGAGTCCACAGCCTCCCAAAAAGCATCTCTAGATCAGAAACTGCAGCCACACCATTATTTATATTGTCCAATTACAAACAGCTTGAACCATCCAGCACAACAAAATCCTTTGAAATTGAACACAAGGGACTCGAAATAGATGCCTACCTTGAGCCACTGTTTTGCAGTACAGCTCAGCTTCCCTTCCCTTGCAATGTGAACAGAGAGTGCGATCTCCATTGCTGAACCAGAATGCAACAAAAAAGTATTATTGGGCCACTAGGATAACTAGCATATACATACAAATACGTAGGAACGTTGAAATACTCAGAAGAATACAAATCTCCATATTACATCTCTTAATACAAAGAAGGAAAATACATAATAAATATTATAATATAGTACTTCTGAAAAAAAAAAACCTTGACAATTAAATGTGCAAAATCTTTCAACTCAATCACTAAACACTTCTGACCAGAATAATGGCAATTATCAAGGCAGCATGATGCAGAAGGCAAACAACCACAAAACTCTCTAAAACAACTAAATAATTTGTATATTAATTTGTCAATAATAATACAGTAACTATTTTATTCTCCTAAAGCTATGTATATAAGCAATTGAAAAAAGAAATCGTAATCCTAAATACTAAAATTTAAATCCTAATATGTAATATCTCGTAATTTTATTTTTAAATGATAATGTTTTGTTATGAACAAATATATTTTTATTTGTTTAAAAATGATTATGTTTTGCTAAAAGCAAGTATATTTTTTATTAAAATGATTTATATTTTGATTACAATAATTATATTGGCCTCTAATAAATTTTTGTTGTATTTTTAAAAATATTCTTTCTTTTAATATGTATAAAGATATTTATTTTGAGATTTGTTTTATTATGATTTTTATAAAAAAAAATCATAATTTAAGAGTTTAACTAAAGGTTTATGAGAATGTAAATTTTTAGAAATTTTTGAAATATTTTAAGATGAAAAACGAAATTTATATAAAAAAAAATCCTATTATTTAATTATTAAATTATTATTATTATTATAAAAAAAAAACAAACAGAACAATGAAAATGGGGTGATATGAATCGGGACACAGATGGAGGCAGAATTTCAAAAAAAAAAAGTGAAACGATGAATAGTTAGTGAATAGTAATTTTCAACTTTCTCTCTAGATCTGGAGTGTCTATTGGCTTCCGATCTCAAAACTGAGGATTCTATTAGATTCAAGACGAAGAATACTACGGTTTTGATCGATCAATTTTTTAAATCGACCGTTGAATCGCCGTAGATTTGAAGTAGAAAATCTCAAAAATAGATAAATTCTGAAACTTTTCCTTAGAGATTTCTAATTGAAAAATTTATTTATATGTATAAAGAAAGAGGCTTACGAGATGAGATTATTCTCAATACCCGTGCCGGTTACGTACTCCTAACTTGGGGTCGTAACATAATCCTAATAAAATAAAGCTGAAGGTTAACAATTTTCTGGACTCCCAATAATAATTACATCAATCTTAAATAATAAAATAAGCTTTAACTCTATCTTCTTATCCTAGCAACTTAAACCCACTCAGTTTCTAACCTGCTTAAAATCACAACTCCACCAAAAAAACCAATACTCCAGGAAACTGGCGTCAAGAAGAATATAAGCAGCCAAACATGAAAATCTCATGATAACATGTCTATATATATATATGTATAAGTGGGGGGTGAGAGAGAATAGACTTAAAATAACCATCTAATTCCTTGTGAACCCACTGAGACATAAGAAAGCTCCAAATGCATTGCTATCTGCATTGGGTCATGGCAGCCCCTCTGCCCACTGGAATCTCACTGGTGAAAACTAGTAAGAGAATACTGTATACGAGATATGATACTCATGATTAACTATTCTTTGTTCATTTTCCCCAAACTTTACCAATATGATGTCTTCCTCAATGTTCGTAGGTCTCCACATCTATCACACCGTATGTGGGGATAGAAGAACGAACGTGAAAAATAAAAATAAAAACAAAAACCTATGGTCACTTCCATAAAGCACAATTCTCCTTGTGTCAATAACAGTCAATTTACATAGATAGTTCATAACTAGTCCAAAATATAGCGCTGAACAATGTTTTTGACATTTTAATTCAGTTGAGAATCTCTCAGAAATGCAGCCCAGCCAATAAAAAAATTAGCATGTGCATACGGAAGGTAATTCTTAGTAGCTCCTAACCACTAGAATTAGGAATATCTAAAATTAAAAATAAAGCAGTAAAACATTATGAGCCTGAAGATAAACGATATGTTGTAAGCACAAATAAGATACCTAAGTAAAGCTTTGCAGCCGATGCATGTAAGCTGTTTCTTAGCAAATTTCATTATGCCACTGTTTGATGGGGTAGAAATAGAAATAGATCTTGTGTGGCTTCCATGAAGAAGTTCCTTGCTAGCATTCTTCAAAATCGGCTCAAAAATCCTCAGAATTGGCTGTAACATGAATGATTTGCTTAGGTAATTAAAAAAATAAAAACATTACAGAAAATCTGAAATAAGCATAAAACCAACCTTGCTAATTTGATTCTCAAGATAGTATTGAGGATCTATTGGTATGTTGTTCTCTAGCACATAGATAGGATCCTCTGACCTCTCATAAGCCTGACGTTTTTAAAATGGTTAGTCTAGATAAATCCTCAAAATCCTCCACAAACTTTCAAAAATGAGAGGAGGGAGAATAAGATATTACCTTGGCACCTTTTGCAGCTTTAATAATGACATAAGGCACTCTATCACCAACATTTGGAGCAGTAGCAGCATCTCGCTGTCAATAACAAAATGAAGTAGAATATATTTATGGCCCAGAAAACAAAAACATCACAATCTCAATATGCCTAAAATGACAAACATTGATAAATATAGATGCTATTGCTTTAATAAACAATGCATGGTTCCACAAATAGTTTACCTAAGATTTGGAACACATCTTACAGGATCTGAGCAATGAGAACATGAAATACATATTTGCATGTTTCACTTTCATACATGACACATATTGTGCATATAATTTATAAAATATTACACTATGATTATTTTTATCTTCATCAAGAGTAGGATGCTTTGCCTTTTTTTTTTCTTGTTATAGATTTCAAAAAGAAGGAAAAAAAAATCAAAGCAAAAAGGAAAATTCATCAGCCAATGCATTCAATTATCACAGCTAACCTTACGCATTCTTTCAGCAAGTTCAACATGAGCTGCCTTTACTTCATAATCATCTCCTGTCTTGGTCAAACCCTGCTAAGGCAACCCCATTAATGCAAGTTTATAAGATTTATGCTTGCATTGCACTCAGATGTAATCTTGGGATTTTTCACAAGATGCAATTAGCAATATAGATAAGATCATTTCCAGCACCAGTCACCAAAAAGATTTCCCACCTTCGTAATAACCAAAAGTGACAAATCCATGCGATTCATGAGAAGATCTGAAATTGCATTCTTGACATACTGAACCGCCCCAGGGATGTCCCTTTCAATAAGTATTTTGTGAAGGCAATTGTTGACTAGGTTTTTGACCAATAAACAATTGTCTCTTCGAACTGTTTCAATTCCTGTCATTGTCAAATATAAATGAATTCCAAGAGGTATGTTAAAAAAGTAGGAGGAGTACCTAGTTGATAAAGTTCAATATTCACCTTTAGTGTCCATCTTGTCAAAATGGTCTGGTTTTGTCCAAAATAAACCAGCATATCTCTTCTTGCTAATCAGAAGATATGGATAGTAAACCTTCTCAAACTCTAGTTTGATGGGCTTCAAAATAAAAATATACCATGTACAAAAGAAAATGGAAAGTGAGGAATAAATGAATCAATTGATTCCATACATTTTAAAACAAGAACAAAGTCTCCAGAAAAATCACGTTTAGGTATTTATTTTTTTTGTAGATAGAATTGAGTCAAACTGTTGAGGCGGAAATTTAAGAATCCAGTAGACCAGCTAAGATCAATATTGCTTGAACATCTAAAATCACAAAGCTTTTGATGCAAGACCATGAGTCACTGTGTTGTTACTCATATAAAATACCACTTGCCCAAGGCAAGGGCTTATCTTCATTGTTGTGTTGTGCTAAAAGCAAGAGATTTTCAGAACCAATAAGTACTTAATCATTGTTTGGAAAAACCAAAGAAGGTAGCCCAATTATGAATTAACAGCAATTTGAAGGAGGGGGGGGGGGGATAGGAATTTTCAAGAAAAATTTCATAAAAAGAGTTTTCAAGATAATAAACTGATCTAATTCAAGGGCTGTCTGAAAAGCGCTTCAAACATACAAGGAACTAAAGAAAAACGTTTGAATTAATTTTAAATTTCACTTCATTAGAGGGCAAAAACTTACTTTTGTGAAAGTTCCACTTATGTATTCAGCGGCTTCTCTGCCCAAGTTCATAGCCTCTTCTACAGAGGAAACACCAAATTGTACCATAACTGAATCTGTGTCCCCATATATGACCTAATAGAATTGCATTTTGGTTATAATTAATCTGACATTAAAATCAAACAAATCCTTTATAGTAGTAAAATATGAAGAAAAGCTATGTTTAAGAGAACATATGTGTGACTGGAAATATACAATTTATTGGCACAGGTGGAGCAAGTTTCAGGCTGTTAGTGTAATGTTACATTTTCCATACCAAAATGCAGCATTCCAGAACTAGAAAGGATAATCTATGTTGGCAATATACAAAATCCAGCCAATTAGATATCAAAATCTTCTATTCAAATTCATGCAATGTAGGTAAGAGAAAGCTCATTCAGATGACCAATGGGGCACCTTCATTCTGCAACAATATTCAGTAAGGATGCAGATCTAGGTGTGGCACACACAAGCTGGATAAAGAGTTCATTAATCATTTGCTATAGAATTGTTTTAAGGCTATGGGAGCTTTGGTGCACAACTTCGCTTCAAAGATATCTTCAGTTGCTTATATACTGACCTGGTAGGGTTGAAAACTGAAAAATTGCTAGAACTTCTACTTTCAAGTCTCAATAGTATCAGTACTATATTTATTATAAGTAAGAGGCTGGAAAGAAATAATTAAAAATTCAAAAAGAAAAATCCAAGTTCAGGCTGCCTCAAATAAATAGCAAAATAGGTCAGAAAAGTGAGACTGAACCAAAATAAATATAGAAATGAAGGGCCTCAAGGCGATCCCAAGATTTGGAATGGTCTTGGTGGCCACTAGAAAAGTATTTATAAGAAGATTATTTCATAACAATCACTACTAGCATCAAAATCTCAAACATAAATCTCATTTAATCATGGATAGAAGAGAAAAACTAATATTTCAGTCTCCAAAAGATACAAATTTCTCACTTCAGTCCCTGTACATTTAATTTTCTCAATTGAATCATCGTATATTTAAACCTTCTCATTTTAGTCCTTCCATACAACTTAGATGCTTCAAATCCAAGATTACATGATGGACCAAATTAAAGAAAAATCAAAATATGCAAGAACCAAATTGAGAATTGTTGAATCTTTCAAAAACAAAATATTAGTTTTCTATTGATAGAAGGCTAAACATGACAAATAACTGGAAAAAATCATCTTAGGTAAGAAGGTTGAATTATGGCCCAATAGAGACACCTAGATATCTTCACCAACCAATTCACACTTGAAAAACTTTCCATGGCATTTTACAAGCTGCAAAACCCAAAAAAGTTTCTAGAAGTCATACCTCAGCTTTGTGTTCATAACCATTAAGTGTCGTAAATTTATCTTCCACGAGTTTTTTTGTGTGCTCAATCATTTGCCGACCTTTACAAGACATCCAATTCATGCAATTGTCAGAACTCAAAATAGATGTTATTTCAATTCATTAAATAGATAATTTTCACACAGCACAGCATCATACACAAATAGGCCAAAGTAATACCGTAGCTTGTTACACTTGAAGATATCTCTAGGCATGGTAACTGACCAACAGTAGCCCCTGTAAACCCATATACAGAATTTGCACTAATCTGAAAAGAAATACAAGATAAGAGTTAAAAAATGTAAGTTATAAGTATTGAACTAGAGAATACTGAGCTATCACCCATGGTAAGAAGACAAAGAAAAACATAAAACAAATATGCACAGGTAACCTTTAGGGCCAGCTGTCGACCATCTAGCACAGCCTTCTCAAGGGGATCCGTTGCCTCCTACAGTAGATAAAAGATAGATAATTTCCAAGCAAAAATAATATATAGAATCTCATAGCAACAAAACTATAAGTTTACAGTCAGTATTCACAATAACTTCAGAAGGGATACCTTTAAATCTGCTTTTGCCCTTTTCCGGGCTGCTAATAACTCTTCAAGAATTTCAGGAAGTATTCCCTAAAAGTAGGCAGAGATATATTCTCATTATGTCAGCGCCTCAACATCATATAAGCAAAAGAACTTTTAAAATGTAATTGCCTTTTGAACTTGGAGGAAGATGAGAATTAGTACAGTCAATTACAGTTTATGACTGACTGACCTTCTGTAAATTTGATTTAACAAATGTTTCACCAGATGGAGTTTTGTTCACAGACTCCGGAGGGAGGTTGAGCTTGTGAACATCTTCGGGAGTCACCTTCAAGAAGTAGGGTAAACATAAAAATTTCTCCCCCACAGGAATCAAACTAAGTTAAAGAATAAAATTACATTTAATAAAAACAAAACAAGAAGTCAGATGCTTAAGGCAGGAACTAGAAACAGAGGCAAAATTTACCAGAGAGCAGTAGCATAAGTTATATGCCATCATAATAGATGGATACAAGGATGCAAAATCTAAAGTAGCAATTGGCTTTTCATAGAACCCAGCCCTTGCCTCCAAAACCTGCAAGTTGTAAAGTTCAAAAATCATGTGTATCCTTGTGGCTGACAAGCAAAAATGTGACAAGACATCCCAAATGCAAATAGGAAATAGATATAGCATCATAATTTTCTCTCAAAACTTTTGTACATGCATACATATGATATTCAAATTTTAACCCTGCTTCTTCAATTTTTTATATTAGAAGTAATAATAAACATTCAATGCAGAGCAAATACATAATATGCCTCCTTACAAGTCTCACAAGGACAGTGCATGAAATAACTAATAAGAAAGAGATTATACATGGACGAATCATATTGACTCCTAGAATATAGGAGAGACAAATAAGTAATGCAATCTTAGGTCAAGATAGACATCAGCCTTTGAACTAACTTATAAGTCCCTTTACAATCATGTATCACTTCTTTATATAATCTAATTTGTGGTGACAGAAATGTAATGAAATTTCTCGGAAAACATAAAACACGAAATAATTCACCATTGGATAACCAATGCAGCATGCACATTCTCATTCAAATTGAAGACATTACCCATAGACATGCTCACATGTAGGGGAGACAAATCATATTGACTCCTAGAATATAGGAGAGCCAAATAAGTAATGCAATCTTAAGTCAAGATGGATATCAGCCTTTAAACTAACTTATAAGTCCCTTTACAATCATGTATCACTTCATTATATTATCTAATTTGCGGTTACAGAAATTTAATGAAATTTCTCGGAAAACATAAAACATGAAATAATTCACCATTGGATAACTAAGGCAGCATGCACATTCTCATTCAAATTGAAGACATTACCCATAGACATGCTCACATGTAGGAGAGACAAATCATATTGACTTCTAGAATATCGGAGAGACAAATAAGTAATGCAATCTTAAGTAAAGATGGATATCTGTCTTTGAACTAACTTATAAGTCCCTTTACAATCATGTATCACTTCATTATATTATCTAATTTGTGGTGACAGAAATGTAATGAAATTTCTCGGAAAACATAAAACATGAAATAATTCACCATTGGATAACTAATGCAGCATGCACATTCTCATTCAAAGTGAAGACATTACACAGACATGCTCACATGTATTTATCTACATTGATGAAGGAAAGAGTACTTATGAATAATCACATTATCACAATTAAAAAGAAACAAACTTACAGTGGCACCTTCAAATGTTCCTTGGTCTGAGCCAGCATGTTTGACATTAGGAATAACCAGGTTCTTCTGTTTTGCTTTCCTAAGAAGTTGAGAAAGTACCTGGAAGGGAAGGAAAAAGAAGTGATTACTTTCCCAAATTCAACTTGTGATTGTTCTGCATATTTCCAACAATTGAGAAAAGGGGGGAGGGGGATTCTAATACTAACCTTAATGCTTTGCCCTCTGGAAAGTAAAAAAGAAATTGGAACACCTGTTACTCGAGCCATCTCCACATAATTGTAAATGAACATCAATTTGTCCAAAAGTCGCTGAGGGAGATATGCATCCTGCAAGCGGAAGAGCAAAATATGAAATTAGTCTATCATTCATTTTTCATTCAATCTTTTAACTTTCATTGTCTTTTGCATACATAATCCACAAAATACGAAATCATGTGAAATATACCCCACAAAGGATTCAATAGGAATTGCTTCACTAAATTTGGTTCACATAACTTTTGTTGATACAAGAACCAAAAGTATGATAACTTGTCTAAAATGCACTGTTAAGGATTTTAAAGATATAATCCATTCACACATTTTGAAGACAAAGTAATATAAACGTTTGATTTCTTCAGACCCTAGGTATTTCCACTTATTCACACCATGCAACAAAGTTAGATCCTGTTTGATTCACTGAAAATCACCATTGTGGAAAAGAAAAGGTTCAAAATTGAATTTAAGTTTCATATCTATAGCAATGATTCTATTGGAACTGATTTGAGAAAATTTTGTCAAATTGCAAAAAGGGAGGTGATCATATGCCAGATTATCTGGTTGTGGCAGTAATGGTATCATGATGTCACAATGACAGTAGTGATGGCATGCACCCAATGGTGGAGACAATGGTGTATTGGTGCCAAAAGCAGCATGATGATAACCGTATTGATCAAGGGGTGAAGGAGAGGGGTGCAGATGGACAGATCATGGTGTCAGAGGTGGAAGAGTCACAGTGAGGAGGGACGAAGAGCTAGTTAATGAGGAGGTAAATAGAACTAAACACTGGAGGTAAATAGAACTAAACACTGAAAAAGAAAAGCAAGTGGCAAGACCTATATAAATAGGAAAAGCATACAAACCTTCAAACAATACACAGCAAGGCGTCTCCTAGTTTCTGCGTTTCCATTCTGAAGATCAGATATAATTGAATGGTGAACATCCTCTTTCTGCAGCACATTAACGTGCAGTGGTCAAAGTTAATAATTTATGTATACTATAAATTTAAAGAAGAAAAAATCCAGCGGCTTGTTGGAAGTGGCAAGTGGAGATAATTCACATATTTCAATGGCTGGTACAAGGAAAAAATTTAAAACAAAGAAAAAGTACATCGACATACACACAAAGAAACAATACACGAGATAAAATATGGCTATCAATTGCTCCTTAAATAACAATCCCATTCCAATCCACGTCTTCACTGCCACATCAAATTAAACAAAATCACTAGCAAGAAACCAAGGCAAAATAAGAGACAAAAGCTTTACAAGCTACTGCATTAGGTTAACAGTACATCAATAGCATATGTGCTAAAATCTGCAACTTTATGAAGGACTATGAAAAAAAAAGAGCAAATTGCTGCTTCCACCAACAAAATCAATCAAGTCCTTTAAACAGTTTCCAAGAACCCAGATGTCAGAAAATCATAACCTAAAGAAAAAAAGTTACTAGATATGTTGTCAAAAGCAGAACCTTACCTGCTCAGAAAGGAAGTGTGCCGACACAGAATTCAATGAATAAGAACTTAGTTTGTAATCGCGTTGCATAACCTACAAATATATAGACAACCAATAAACTTAAGTGGCAAATTGGACAGGGCAAGCACAAGGTAACCAAAGCAAAATGCTGTATTGAGAGAACCTGGAGCAAGTCAAACTGAACTCTCCCTTCTATTGTAACCTCTTTACTCTCCCTGGTCCCAAGCTGCCTACAACACCATCAAGTATCACTAAGGTAGATGTTTGAAATAATTGAAAAGTTAAAATATAAAAAGAGTTATATCAAAATTCCAAAACAAAAAGGAAACACAAAGCGAATCCAAAATTTATACACAATGTAAAAAATATAGTTGAGATGCACCTACTCCCTATTAGTTATTTAGGCTGTACTCATTTCTGCAACAGAGTCTCTATTTTCATAGAAGTTGATCTAACTGTAATATTTTCATTCACCAACCACAAAAGCAGAGTTGCAACAACTTTCACCAGAAAAAAAAAATACACAAATAGACAAAAGGAAAAATCTACAGAATTGAAGCAGTAGCTTTTTATGTACAAGCATTAGCAGTAAAAATAAGAAAAATTGGTTAACTTGTTTCATGTGATACGAATCTGTTATGCCCCTTAGGAATCTGATAGCATCACAAGTTCAAAATTGTTTACTATTCTATGCAATACAAGCAAGACTAGCAAAAACAAAACCTCTAGCTATGCAGCATAAATTACATTTACAAGACTAAATTTATCAGGAAAAAAATTCATACTAAACTTGACCATACTATATAAATATTTGCAAGTACATGAATAACAGATGATTATATCTCTTTACCTTGATGAGAAAGTTGTATCTTTTACTCGAACCCTACTGCTCCTTATGCGGCCCAGAATTGGAAATTCTGCTATTTTCAGGACCTCAGCTCTCTGGAAAAAAGAGAACAAATTATATTTTAACAAAACTGTAAGAATAACCGATGCACAGGACACTCCCATATTTCACTCTAAATGCATTTTTTTAATCTCAAAAATAAATAAGTCAATCACCTCAATAAGATATGGCAGGTCAAATTTGCAAATGTTATATCCAATTATAATATCAGGGTCCACTTCACGTATAAAATCCTGCAAGAAAAATATATCCAGACAATTAGCATGCAATAGGGAAAGGATTGTAGTCCATTCAATAGTTGCACAATGTCAAATAGACTTCTAATGTACGAGTTCCAGACAAAAGCAATAGTATTTTATAACATTACCAATAAATAAAGTTAAAAGCATTACAAATCTTCATACCATACGATATTACCATTCGGATGTCTGATAGTAAATTGGCAGATCTCAATGACTTAATGCAGAGAAAATTAGAGATATGGATATAAACAACTCAATCCACATCCTATTCTTACACATAATTTCCCAGATGCGGGCACCATGTTAAATCAAATCTAGGGGTATTGTTATTTTTATTCATAATCTTACTAACTAAGCAACAGGCCTAATACAATGAAAAAGAAAAAATAATGCATCTAAATACAGAAAGATACCCTCCAAGCTAGCAGGACTTCTCTTTCTGTATCAAATGACATTACATCAGCGCCAACTATAGGAGAACATGATTTAAGAGTCATCACATTTCGGATAACTGGCTGGTCTTCTCCTTGCAAAGTGACCAGATTGGCAATCTAAAAAAAAAAAAGAAAATATCAGTTCAGGAACAGTAAACTTATAGGAACTAGACTGAATTCTTTTAGGGATTGAAGGGGGAGTAGGAGATGGACCTGGATAACAGGATCATGAGTAGGCTCAGGAAAATGACCTTTACGACCAGCACATTCAATGTCAAAACTCAATATGCGAAATGGAGCCATCTTTGAAAATTCCCCTTCTGGAGCATGACTAATCAATTCTGAATACCTACAACATTGTTAAGGGAGAAAAAAATAAAATCTAGAAGTTTGGTACAAAAGATATGATGTCACACTTATGGGTAGAACAAATAAAAGTGTCTCTAAATGAGGATACAAGCAATCAAATTCCAATTGGCAGTAAGACAAGCTTCTTGCTGTCTTCTTATATTTTCCAGTGGGTACTTCAATCCAGTTTCCACCAACTATGTTGCAATCAATCATGAAACGAAGGGCAAACAGTACATTGCTTTCATAAGTCATGAAGCTCTTCATGCCAAGACCATCAATCTGAATACCTCTGTCAAGAATACCTGCCAAAATTTGAAAATTTGACAATAAACAAATAATATCATGAGTAAACTCTTATTCAGAAAGATGACAACTGACAAAACACAAAAGCCAATAAATTTGTGTCTAGATGCAAGAAACTAATCTGAGACTCATTCTAATACATAGACCATAGTCATAGCATGAGAAGCATAATATTGCATAAACATATGACCTATGAGAAGTAAGAATGCCACATAAGCACCTATCAGGTAATAACCCACTATATTGGACTCCTGTGAATTTAGGTATGATTAATATATTAAACATAAAATGCCTACTGACGATAACTTTACCACGGCAGCTGGCAACCATTGTTGGCAGTGCGACTACAATTTTCAGAAAGGGATGAGAGTTCTGCTGTTGATAGTACATAATACTCCTTCTCTGCACCATTTCTATACGACGAACCAATTTTGGCACATTACTATTTCTATTGGACTCTCTCATCCTCCCCTGAAGCATCCCAAACACACATATTAGTAAATGAAGGCAATTTTTGAAAAATGATCTTTCTCTTCACGTGCTAACCCAAATACCTCAAGGACTTGATGAAAACGAGAGATATCATCCGGACCCATTCCAGGAGGGCAGCTGATGTAGAAATATGGCTCAAATCCATGAACTTTGCAGCAAACACTATGTCCTAACAAACAAAAAACATAAAAGTTTGTTTCCATACAGCATAATTGAGGATCACACTCATTCATTATGATGATCAAATTCTGAAGCCACGACAACTTTACAGTTTACACCAACTATTTCAAATAAGTACCTAACTAATTTGAGAGAACACAGCAGAACTACAACTGATTCATACTTTCTTAGATGATTCCTGGGCACTTATGTTGATACATGTAATTGGCAGTTTATCATACTAAGTATGTCATAAGACATCAAATTATACAAGAGTCTAAACTCTTTCCAAGGTTCTATATTCAATAATAGGTTAGCATGTAAACTTTCATGCAAAATTGATCAACGAATCTTCAAATAATAGAATTAGGAATGCACAATTCCTATTAGCTTTCACACTGTTAGAGTCATTTTGTTAAACATTACTTGTAAAGTGTGAAATTGGATGCAATTTCAGGTATATAGAAAAATATTCCGTACAAGTTTGCGAAATCATCAATATGCGTTCTGATGTATTGACCGCAGTATATCTAGACTTCAATATTACAGATAATGAAAATAAACTAAAAAGGTAATTACACTTGTTGGTTTCTAAGTCCGGATTTGGCACATAAAAGTTTGAGTTTAATTTCTAGCGCATAAAAATATAATTGATACACTTTTATACGTTAGAAGATATGACAAAAGGTAACCTTAATTACTACTCTTCTCTTTAATACGTCTAAATTGAATAACCATTCTGTTGTTAGGTTAGAAATTCAAAGTTCATTTGACAGAAGCAATGACAAAATCACGTCAAGCACAAACAGATAAATCTCCAATTGTTGTTTTTCGATTCTCTAATCAACCTAACATTTTGCAGAATTGAAGAAAATATGATAGAATGAGCTAACCTTCCTTTGTAACCCCAAATATTCTAATAATGGCAGCCGGTCCAGAAGAATTTGGCAGCAATTCTTTATGACTCTCTCCTATTACATAATCAATCTCCAGCTGCTGAAAACCTAAAACCGGGAAAGAAGAAAAGATCAAACTCCACTAAGACAGACTCAAACCCTAATAACACAGCACGGGAGAGTTCACATAAATTGTGATATTGCAATGACTCACTGATGCTACAAGATTGTGAAAGGTACTCAGAGGAGAGATGCGGACGGATCCACTTGGCAAGGCGAGAGGCGAGAGCCTGGCGTTGCTCAATGTCGCGGAGGATGAGGGACTCTTCGTCTTCAGAAATAAGGTTCTCGTCAAGGAAGACGTCCTCGTCGACGAACTCTTCTTCCTGGGAGAATGCTTGGCTCTTAGACTGGTTGGCCGGTGAAGGTTGCGACGGTGGTGGGGGGCGTTTTCGGGTGCCGTTGCTCATGGCTGTGTTCGGAGACTTGAGAGAAGTCAGTGTGACAGTGGCAGGGTGGGAGGGAGGGGCAATGAGATTCCCGCCAGTTTTTGTTGGGAAATTTACGCAATTACACTGTAGTTTTCCCGCGTGCGGTGCACCAGATTAGGACCGCAAAATGCCCAATCTCGAAGGATTGACATTGGCCAGCGTCGGCCGTGGTTATTTTTTACCATTTTTTTAAAAAAGAATAAAATTAACCGTATTTTAATGGGTTTAATAGAAGAATTCATTTTCATTCCTGCCAACCAAACGCGCTCTGAGGGAACGGCACTTCTTAAAAATACCACTCCAAGAATATCAAGTTTATTCAATTATTTCATTTTACCTTATTTTTTTAAAATTAAAATATTTTAATTATCTTAAGTATTCAGATTAGTATATATCGTGTAATAATGTAAATGAACTGTTTGAGATAAGATAAACATTTACGTATGTAATCACACCAAAAAAAAAAGTGAGAGAAGAATTAAAAAATTGTAAAGCAGACGACACAAAGTCGGAAATAAATAAAACATCATGCCATCATTAGCTTAAATATCAAGTGTATTGATATTAAGTTATTACATCTATCTAATTGTTAAAAATAATAAGTAGAAATTAAATATCAATGAATTAATGGTGGTCTCTAAATAAAAGTAATTAAAAAATACAAGAAAGAATTATATTCAGGTGAAAAAATAATATGCTACTAGTCACATATACAAGACTATAATTAAACAAAACACTTAATAGTCATCGTAATTAACTAAACCTCGCATTTTCAGTATTTTCCTATGGTAATTAGAATGCCTAAAGCCGTCAAAAGTTGGACTCGAGGCGGGGCGATATTCCGGCACCAACCTTCCGGACTTGAACCGCACCCCACAGGCATTGCACAGCGTCTTCGGTCCCAGAGGCCCAACCCTCCATTGCGGTGTCTCTTCCGTCTGGCAATGGCTGCATCTCTTTCTCACCCATTTCTCCGCTAAACCCCGTTTTCGCTTTTGATCTTCCAATTTATTACCCCTCTTTCTCGTCCTAGCTTTCTTATTTATAAACCCAGCAAACTCCGCCTCCGATATTTCGACCCGAACTTTTTCCATTCCACTGCCATTCTGACGTTTCACTGTCTTGGGTAGTGGCTTTGTTTTTCCATGATCTAGCTGCTCCGGAGTCACTGGAAAGTTGCAGACCGTGAGTTTGTCTGGAGGTTGGTAATGTCTGGGCTTGGCACTGGCAAAAAAATTAGAGCTGATTTCGTGCTCTGGCATCAATCCCACACCGCTCAAAGATATAAAATCATCAGAGAAGCTTGGGAACCATTCCAAGTCCTCTATTGGGTCAGGTGGCACACAGAGCTGGCTCTCTGGGAATTCATGGAAGCTTGGCCTTTTGTCTATGTCATCTAAAATAAGGTCTTCAATGTCCATAATATCGAAGTTACCATCATCAACAACCATTGGTAATGATCAGAAAATGGTAATGCTACAGAACTTAAAGAATGTATATATATATATATATATATAGAGAGAGAGAGAGAGAGAGAGAGAGAGAGAGAGACAAAGCGACGAAGGGAATCACCAAATTAAATTGACGAGTTACCCATTTGCTTCTTTAATAAGTTTATCATAATATGAAACCGACGTAAACATGATTCCGAGAAAGTCTATATGCGCTTTTACCAAGTTAACGCGTAGCTCGCGTGGCAAACTGGGCCTTTATTCGTATTTATGAGGGATCTTTCTAGAACAGCGGGGGTCTAGATTTGCGTACATATCTAAGACCATACACGTCAGCACTTTAAACTGAGGTGGCATGTGACCCATCATCGCAAATTTTGTTTAGCATTTCTTACCGTTTCTACGTCGTTGAAGAAAAAGATATTCTGTTTACTCTAGCTAGTTTTTGTTTTTATGGCTCGGCTTCTAAATATATTATTTTTCATTTAATTTTTGTTTGGGTGCTATATTTTTCTTTTATAGGATGGGGCTATACTGTTCTTAAAGTTCGTGGTTATTATATTGTTATACATCATGAGCTGTTAGCTAGAAGACTTCTGCTATTTAACTTTGATTCATTTTGAGCCAACCCGAAAGCACCTCTTGCTTAACATCGAAGCAAACTCATTATGCATGCCGAAGCGCGTGTGTCCCATTTAATTTCAACAGATTGACAGAAAGAGTGGGGATGATCTCAATGTGAATCTTCTTTCAGCCGCTTAGCGTTTGTAACGACGCTTATTTTCATAAAACAATTAATATATACAGACAATATTTTTTTTTGTCAATTAAGCATTGAAAGAACAAGCGAGTCTAGTCTTTGTCTTGTATATGAACACAACATGCAAAAGCATGTTTTTTCACCCATTTTGGACAAAATTTCGAATTAATATTCGTCTTTAAATGTTTTGTAAAGCCACGTATGAGTTCTTAATGAAGTTAGTCCATCTTCTAGTACTAATCCGTGGTTTATAAATCAATTTCTATAGTGTCTAATTATTAAAATAGGTGATACTACTTAATTTATTTTTCCTATTTCTCATAATCAGGAGAAAATGTGTAAAAAGGTTGAATGACTGAAAATTAATTCTTATATTTTCATAAAAAAGTAAGTTTTGTTTAAAATACAATCGATGAGATAAATGGAACTTGCTATATAGAAAATGACAAAATGTTTGCAGCATGAGCTAATTCATATTCAATGACGACTTGTTCACACACATTAGCCACGTTGGAGGTAAAGGAACTTTTGAACTTCTCCGCCATTTATTAATTGAGCTGGTATTTAATTTATTGTATAATTTTTTATTTATCAAAATATTTAAATTATAATATATTATATTTAAAAAAAAAACGTTATTTTTGTTATACATTATCATTTGAACACTGAAATCAAAATATTGTCGTGAAATCATTTTACTTATTAATTTTCACATTTTCAGGCTTAAATGCAACCACAACGGAAGAAAACTTGGAAACAACCTCTGATCCGCGGAACATTCTTCTCACCCCTCGCCAGGCCAATCCTCCTTCCTCAAAAACTAATCCCCAATTAATGATTAAAAATGGATGATGATATAAATACGAATGCTTGATCTGCGCTTCGCATAATATTTGAGCTTTCTTCGTTTTCCCTGATCCATGCCTGGATTGGATCCCAGTTCTGGGCCCACGTTCGTATGGCTTATCGCTTGTGTTTTGTTCATCTCTGTCGTCGCCGGAGGCGGGTGCCTCGTAGCATACATGTTCCTTCCCGATCAAAGAGAAACTCCGTCTTGGTTACCGATTGTTGGTGTAATATTGGTTTGCCTTCCGTGGGCGTTTTGGATATTCACCTTCTTGTACAGTGTCTTTTCACGGGCTTCTGGATATAGAATTGGAGTTGCAGCTGCTAATGGTGGAGGTGGAAGAGGAAGAGGAGGAGGGGGTGCTTCAAATTTCACGAATGCCTCTGGGAATGTAGATGTAGAGGGTGCAGTTCTGGAAGAAATGGTGAGAAGGAAATGGCGGCGTGCGAGCAAGATAGTGGGTTAAAAAGGACATTATCTGTTGCTTCGCATGAGAGTGAAGTGCCATTGGCAAACTCCATGGCCTCGTGATTCATGCGAGGTGTTGCTTCGCATAAGCAGGATCAATTACTCCTCTCTCTGTTATTATCATCCATGACAGAAGGAATTCCAACTCGAGTTGTTAATGCAACACCTCACATGAAGCCTGGGACCGAATTCTAACTTCTTTTGCCTGCTAAGGCAAACAATTCAAGTTGCGGTTAAGAAATACAAAGAATGATAATATGTTAATTACTGAATACTAGTTGAAAACTAAAAATGTTGTGGATTCATTGATCTTATTAAGCTGTCCTATAACTGCTATAGTGATCACATCGATGCAATATGTGAAGGTCTACTAGATGATTATGATCCATTCATAACATCTATCACTATTAGGGTTGATCCATATATATTGTGAATGAGCTAGAATCTCTTCTACTTGAGTTTACAATGGTTCTGGAATTAACAGAGGTCGAAATTCCTATTAGTTTACTCATCGAGGCAGAGGCAGATTCCATAATAGCAACATATCTCAACAACCTGTCAGGTGCGTGACAAGCTTGTCCGTGAAACCTGGTACCACCGATATGACCAAAATTATCACAATTATCAACAAAATTCTCATAGCTACCAACAGAGTGATAAGAACAATTATTCACTACAAGAAAACTTCAGATTTCAGACCAACAAGTACAAAATGGCTTACAAGTCCACCGAGTACATTTTCTTAGGCTATACTGACTTATACAAAGGCTATACGTGTTTATCTTCTAGTGGAAAACTTTATACGTCTAGAAATGTAATTTTTCATAAAAATTATTTTCCTTATCTTTCCATGTTTTCTAAACCCTCAGTTCCTTCTCAGTCACATTATTTTCCTTCAACTACTACTCTCATTCCTTCTTCTAGTTCCATGCCTTCTTCCCCATGTCAAATGCCAACTGCTGCAAATAATCCTGTGCATCCTGCTACTGATAATCAAGTTACTGCTACTGTGCATGAAAATTATGTTGATTATGCTAATCAAGCTACTGATGTGGCTGGAGTTGAATTCTCATATAGGGGTGCTACTGACAGTTTTTATGACAGAATCAATAATGTTACAGAAGCTGCACCTGTGCCAATTCCATCTCACCCCATGTTCACTCGAGGGAAGGATGAGATGTTTAAACCCAAAGTCTTTCTCACTGAAACAGAATCTGCTTCAGTAGCAGAGGCTTTTCAGTCTCCTCAATGGAATGGCCATGGAAGAAGAATATAAGGCTTTGATGAAAAATCACACGTGGAAACTTGTCACTGTTCCTGCCAATAGGTCCGCCATAGGATGCAAGTGGACTTTTCAAATTAAGAGGCATGTTGATGGTAGTATTTAGAAACACAAGGCCATGCTTGTTGCCAAAGGCTTCCATCGAAGGGAAGGATTTAACTTTAAGAAGAACTTTAGTCTGGTGATCAAGCCTACCACTATTAGGGTAGTTGTCACCCTTGCTTTGGCACAAGGTTGGAATGTACATCGACTATAGTTTAACAGTGCTTTTCTTAATGGTGATCTCCAAGAGGAAGTATATATGTCCTAACCACCTGGATTTGAGGGAGAAAATAAGCAGTTGGTTTGTAAATTGCAAAGATCCCTTTATGGTCACAAGCAAGCCCCAAGGCATTTTCCAAAAGTTGGCTGCCACACTTAGAAGTTTAGGTTTATCTAAAGCAAGTGTGACCATTCCTTATTCATTCATATCACTCCAACTCACACCACCTATATCCTAACATATGTTGATGATATACTGGTAACAGGAAACTTTGCAAGTGTTATTTCAAAATTGATTTATGATCTTAATTCTAAATTCTCATTAAAATACTTTAGCTTGCTGAACTATTTATTGGGTATAAAGGTTCATACACTTCTAGATGGGTCTCTTCATTTGTCTTCAGGAAAATACATCAGGGGACTCTTGTGCAAGGCTCACATGGACAAAGCTAAAGGCAGCAAGACATCTGTGACTGCTGAGCCCGAATTATCTTCTCATGGTAGTGATGGAAGAGCCGCAATTATACAGGTCAGTAGTTGGTGCTCTTCAGTATGCTCCAATCACTTGACCAAAAATATCATTTTGTGTCGATAAGGTTGGCAATTTATGCAAACTCCTATTGTCTCTAATTGAAAAGTTGTAAAGCGAATTCTCAGATATTTGAAGGACACCATCAATTTGGCCTACAGTTGAGAAAATTATGAGATTTAGGGTTGCTTGGTATGCGTGATGCTGACTGGGGTGTTAACCCAGACGATCGTAAATCTACTTCTGGGTATTGCATCAATAGAGGTGCAAATCTTGTCTCCTAGATATCAAAGATACAGGTTGTGGTATCTAGATCAAGTTGTGAAGCAGAATATCGAAGTCTTGCAGAATCTGTGATGCAATACTCAGAATATCGAAGTCTTACATGGATCAAGTCATTGCTTAAGGAGCTAAATGTTACACTGCCTACTAGTCTAATCCTCTATTGTGACAATCTTAGGGATGTGTTGATATAGTGAATCGTATTCTCCATGCGAATACCAAGCATATAGAAATAGACCTGCACTTCGTAAGGGAAAAAGGGCTAAGTAAGGAGATAAGTGTAGTTCATATCCCTTCTCATGAACAAACAACTGACTCACTCACAAAAGTTTTTTCCAGCTCCAAATTTGATGTGTTTAGGAGCAAAGTCAGGGTAGATGATATCTATATATATATATACATATCAATACGCTTCTCCATCGACATCTATATATATGATTGTTTCCTTTCATTATTATTATTATTATTTCTAGATGAAGTTATTTGTTTGTTATGTTGTACGTTTGATCAAACGACAGATTCTATATATCTCTTCTCTTTTCTTGTTTTGTACTAATCACAAAATGAGATTTAACATATCATTGCGTGTACATGGATGCACTTAGGTTATTGACTTTTGAAATCCCCTTATCTGCTAACAAAAAGTATTTGGTTTAATTCTGTTTGTTGTTTAATTTATTTAATGGGTTTATGATTTCATAGTCAGAGACCTGCATGTACCTGCAGATGTCGCCCTGGCTTGGGGGCGTGTGATTATCGTATGCAATTACTGTTACCTTTGCATTTTATTGTATCTTCTTATCATCACTTGAAAATTTTTTCTTCTCCCTTTTAAAATTTATGATACTGGTTTTCAAAATTATCTTTCCAGCCAACAGCAGAAGGGTTTTTTGTTGCCTGATCCTCCTCATTATTCCTGGTAGCCATGGAACTTGTAGCTTACTTATATTCTTCTTTTGGCTGAGTTGCTTCGTCCCCCTTTTATAAGTTCCCGAGATTAATAATCTAAGAAAATTGCACAAACAAAGATACTTAAGTATTGGCCCAAAAACTCTTCCAAGTGTCCTCTATTGGGGGGGGGGGGGGCGGAAAAGAAAAAAACTAAAGACATCAATTGAGGGTCTAAATCATGATATATTCATATTTAAATAATAAATTATATATCATTATTAAAAAAAATTTAAAATTTTAGGGGGCTAAAGCCCCCTCAACACATAACTACGCTCCGCCCCTGCTCATAAGTTGTCACAGTATCATCACTGCAAAAGCATGCAGGCGCACGGGATTTTATTCTACACCACTTTACAGAACTCAATTAAAAATATATCACATGCATCAAGAAAAAGAAAATTAAAGCACCCCCATACCAAATCCCTGTTAAGGAAACATATGAAGTAATTGCTAAACTCTTCCAGGTTACGAAACTCTGAGCCGAGATGGAACAACAACGGATTCACAAATTACTACATTTTCTGCTGAACAGGTCGAAATTAAGACAATCCCTCCGAAAATCTACTGAAGCATGGTTACAAAGTCAAGGAGGAGGCTAAAACTTTTAAGACCTCTCTTCCAACCCCATCTGCGTTATCGCAAAATTTCTGAAATCTAACCTATATATGTGTGTGTGTGTGTGTGTAGACAAATTGAAAGAAACGTTCCCTTCCAGGATAGTGCCATGATGAAATGCCTAGTCAAGACTTGACGAGCGACTCATCTTCCTCGCAAATGGTCCTCAATCGAGACACCTTGCTCAGTGCTACTGACAGAAATGTATCATCCTCCAAGTTCAGCAAAGCCAGTTTCAGATGAGAGCATGAGACTGACTATTATTCGGGACTGGATCCCCATCAAAGCTATCAAGGTTATATAAGGCACTAAATTCTTGTTGTGTCCATCTCGTTACTTCTTCATCACCATACAGAAGTTTCAATATCTGCAACGAAAAAACATGACCAATATTTAAAGAACATACAAGGCAAGACAAAACAGAATGGGGGTAACTATTTGCACAGAAAAAGACCCACAGGGTTAATTTGAGGTCGAAATCTTGGTTCTCGTCTAACTCAAAAAGTAGCAGCCAAAACCATTCTTCCAATCTGGCATTGATCGTTATCACTGCCTAAGCTTGGATCAAGCAATTGGGATAGCTTCCCACCCTTGAAAATGTGCCCGAACATTGTCATCAACCACATCAACTTCCAACTTAGGATACACATCAATTTATATATTGGTAAATGTTTCATCTATTTTTAATGTTAGCGCAACAATCTTAGAAGCCAAGTTTAAAGCCCAAGAGGGGAAAAACAGACACACACACACACACGCCCTTACTCATATAACAAGGCTCTCCCGGTCTTTGGACATCCATTGTTAATCGGCTTCCTACTTGATAGAAGCTCAAGGAGTACAACACCAAAAGCATAGTCAGTCACTCTACCATGCATAATCTGCCGGAAAAAAGAAAGCAAATCGGTGAGCCATTCAAAAATAAAAGCAGACAAGTCAAAAGAGGAATAAGAGGACAATTTACACACCCAAAGGTTCTAGCCATATCAGTACAAATAGTATGGGATGAATAACCAAGACTGGCCAGTCCAAAATCCGAGAGCTCAAAGAAAAAAAAAAGAATACATGGCTCACAGCATAGGGATATTTAAATCAAGTGGAAGAAAGTTCAAAAAGTAATAGGGCCTAATTGTAAGTAAATTGTTGCCCTCGAAACAATACCCAGATAGGAATGTTATCTTCTTGTGACGCAAAGTTGTAATGATCTCAATTTCCTGAACAAACTCTTTTAGCACATCTTTGGATGGCCTTAAAATTTTCCCTGCCAATTCTTTGCCATCAGGAAGACATCCTCTGTAAACATTACTGCCAATTCTCTCACTTTCCCTGCCAGTCGCTATGTTCTTTTTTTCCCGATTTTCGGTGATGGGTTTCAATTTGCAATTTCAAACCCTATTTTTTATTTTGGATGCTTTTAGCAATTATTTTGTCGTTACATTGTTTGGATGCTGAAAAAACGGAATGAGAGGTATCTGCGACGCTAAACGGGGAGATAGAAGAGAAAAACCAGATTTGGTAAACTCCCATTTCCGCCGTTTTTCCACTGAAACCTTTTTTGGGAATTGTGTTGCCGCATGGTTCTTATTTGTGGTCATGAAAAATTTTATTCTAAAAAATGTTACGTTTTTTGGAATAAGATTCTTATAAATATATGAAAAAATTTAAAAATATATTTAATTATTACATTAATTTTTTTAAAATAATTAATTAAATTCTCATTAAATTTTATTTTTATATTTAGTTTATATAAATATTTTTTTAAAATAATTTATTTTTAAAAAAATACTCTTATAAAAATATTTTCGACATAAAAATAATGATAAAAAAAACAAAGGAACTATTGTAAATTCCGAAACTGGTCTTTGTTTAGAATCAACAGTTAAATAGTTTGTTTAATAATTGTTTTTAAAAGTAATTTTTTGTTTTTAATTTTTTTTAAATTTAAAAAATTTGTTTGAAAATTATTTTCATTTTTATTTTAAAAATAAAATATTAAAAAACTTATTTTAAAAATAATAAAACAAAAATAAAATGGTTATTTTTATTTTTAAACCACAAATAACATATTTTTAAAATAATTTATTAAATAAATAATTTTATTTTGTAGAAAAATTTTAAATATAAATTTTTAAAAATAAAAATAAAATTAATTTTTTTTAATTTTTGTAAATAACGCTTTAAATAAAGAAGGAAAAAAGAGAAAAAAGAAAAGAATAAAAACAAAGAAAATTTTTTTGATTACAATCATGTACGTAAAATTCTGTATTTGATTTAAAAAAAAAAGGGGATAAATTTTAATGGAGGAAAAAGAAAAAAAAATTTTTTGTTTGATTTAATTTAAGATAAGAAAAGAAGAGGAAAAATAATCTTTTTTATTTAGTTAATAAAAAAAATAATTATTATATTTTTTAAATTTTAAATAAATATACAGTAAAATAAAATAAAATAATTTTAGTAAGAATAATTTGTATTTGTATTTTATTTTACATATTTTCCTCTAACTTTTTTTATTTTTGGAAAAAAAATATGAGAAAGATTTTACTCCTCTATTTTTTTTCTTATTTAAATTCTTCAAACCAAACATTAATAAATTAATAAAGAATACAAACAACAATAAATAAGATAATAATTTAAAATTAAAATTTAAAGACTTTTTTTTTGTTTAAATTGAAAGTAGCACTGCCCTTGAATCATTAGAATTATGAATGTGTATATAAATTGCATTTCAGTAAGCCGTGCCCTAATTTTGAAACAATCGCAGATATGTATTTTAGTGATCCATTATATATATATATATATATAGAAAATGATTTTTTATTAAAAAATAAAATATTAATAAATCAAACTGCTACGATGCTAATCGAAAAAGCTTCATTACACAGGAAAAAGTCAGGAATTGTATTTATCAAATGCCAGAAGGCGTGAACAGTTAGATACCGTCAACATTTGAATTTTCGGTTGTTACTATGAAGAAAAATGAGTTTTGTAGTTCTGTGGTGTAATTAAAATCAGATTTGCATCAGAATTTTCTGCAAAATGGTACATCCCAGATACCTATCATCTTAAAATTTGCCAATGTTCATAGTGAGACCCGTATAAGCGGAAAATCCCCGATTTTGATCACTTAATATTTAATATAGGGGTTCCTATTGAGTTGTTAGTGTGGATTCTCCGCATTCGAACTCGTTGGGTTTGCCCTGGGGCACAGGGCCCTGCAGATTTAGCAAATGGACAATTTCTCGAAGGCCGATCCACCACGGGCTCCAGAAGCGGACAGTGTAACTACATTTTCCGAATTTGGAAGCTTAGACACCTAAGCATTACAAAATACTTACACTACAGAGTGATGCAAATCAAAGAAGATACGTGCCTCTCATTGAAATCATTGTGATGAATCTGCAACAAATAAAAGAAAAACGATTTATGAAATTAATTTAAGCTAACTATAGTGTAAACTTTTACTGTTCCCCATCTTCACTCAGTGATAACCTATTTCTGGTTTTATTGTTATCAAATCTGGAGGGTCTCTAGATCTCAAAAAAAAATTTAGACTAATAATTTTATTATTTGCCAAAAAGTTATGCAACGTCAACAATATATGACTTCCAACAATCAATATGGTTGTCCTAAATTAAACTAATTATCTACTAATCAAATCATTTACAAGGTCAATACCTAATCATGAGACAGCACTAATGAGAAAATAATAGACATATATTGTAAGACATAACAAATATGTGATAGAAGAGATGATTACTTGGACGGTGTCTAGACCTCGAAAAAGTTTTAGGCTAATAATTTTATTATTTGCCAAAAAGTCATACAACATCTACAATATAAGACTCTTCAAAGACTTGTTAACCAAGTTCAACAATCAACATGATTGCTTCAAATTAAACTAATAATCTAATAATCAGGTCAATTACAAGGTCAACACCTAATCATCAGAAACCAGTAATCAAAAAATAATAAATATATAAATAAAGTCAGGCAACAAATCAGTAAAATAATTAAGGCAATAACATCTAAATTGTATCAATATGTGGTTTTTTACAGTGACTTTTAGAGTTAAATGAAAATTTAAAAAATTTAATGTGGCTGAGCATTATGATATACAATAAAGGATGCCAAGTATAACATAACAATTCAACTAATACTTGCCCATAAAATAAGCCGGAGACGACAAAGGGATTTCCTGGCAGAGCCAAGATCAAAAAGCATTTCACTAAACAACCGAAAAAATGGAGTGAAGATCAGGTGTAAAGCTACGTGGGAAGCTTGTGCGGTCAATTGACTCTGGCTTTTGGAAGCATCGTTATTTAACCTATTTTTGTGTTAAGTTCTAATTTGCAAGAAAACTAAGATTGAATTGATGCTACATGCATGTAGTATCTGACAGGTATGAATCTCTCACTTTTGACCTAAGTTGATCTATATTTGTAAAGGAGACTTATTAGTTCGGTTCTGAGCTCCAAAAGTTGCTTGGAGTACTGCTTTGATTGCTCTGATGATTATACACACTGTTTTCCATGCTCGATGTCTTCTTTTCTATTTTTCAGTAGAATTCCTCACCCTTCTGTTATGTACTTCTCTTTTTCTTAATATATTCTTCGATACAAAAAAAGAAAAAGACAACAGCTACATCAAATTAAAAGACCAAGTTTTATCTTCGTTTGCATTCAAGAAACTCAACTGAACGGTAGAAAGCATTTCTTTTCATTTTTGTTTCACCTTTTCCCCCTCTTCATTTCAGACTGCTAATGGATTCCTATACGCTAGCGTCCTTTATGGTTATCATCTCTTGGCGTTTATCTACTAAATTTTATTAATCTAAAAGGCAGAGGACAACCCAACCTTAATGCATGCTAAAAATATTTGACATAACTACTTTAATAAGGCTTTATTAAGTACAGATAAATAGCATAAAAAGATAATAGGTGTGCATGATAAACCTACTTTCCTTGTACATTGGTGATGTAATCACGGAGACATCACACTCCACGGTTGGGGCAGACATTAGCAAAGTGAGACGGATCACCACACACAAAGCACCTTCTACCGGAAATAGGATCACCAGTTGCTGACACAAAAGTCATGGTAGCAGCATGAGGTGCATTCTGGCTACCTCTACCTCGACCACCATTTCTGCCACGACTAGATGCTGGAATACTATGTGAACGTCTCATACTTCCTCCTCCAGTGCCATTGTTCAAGCTATCCTCCCATCTGTAATAAAGGTAACAGAACTTACATAAACTGTAAAAAAGATTGCCATCTAAAAAATGTAAAATTTCTCATTTCTATAAACTTGTTCTGACATCATCCATCACATAACTGAAGACAAATTTAGTTGATGCTCTTAAAAAATAGATTCTCAGTTTACAACTTTACACAATGGTCATAATTAAACTCAACTTCTACAATTATGTCCGCTTGAGCTATTTGTTGATGTAAAGCAACCAAGGGGAACAATCATTTCCTACTCTAGACATTATTGAGTGAATAATATAACTTGGACAATAAGTTTGGCATAAATAATCACTGCCAAACCCCCCCCCCCTCCTCCCAAACAAACACAAAAGGAGTTAGGAACACACTAGAGAACAAAGTCCAGTGAATTTCTATCATTGAAACTCTTTTCAGATATCCAACTGAGTAATTCTATCACAAAAAGCTAACATATAATTGAATGTACTAAAGATCATGAATTCACATACACAAAAAAGTTGCAATCCTGAGACGGACATGAGTAGAACTTCCTTCCCCTGTTATTTGATGTATTTGCAGTTCGCAATATACATGGTGTTCCACATGTATTGCATGAAATAGAAGCTTCCCCTGCATCATTAAAAGGTTTATAAGTAGCCATGCTTAAAAATTCATCCTTTAAAGCTGCTAAATTGAAAATAAGAGATGATAAAATTTAATAAGCTTCCCCTTTATGCACACTGAGTCAGTTCTCACTTTTGACATCCCAATAAAATATATATACATATATGGACATAAATCATAACATAAGCAGCAGTAATTTCATAAGAATTCAACGCTTTGCGCAACATGGTTATATTTATCAGCTTATCATCTATAGCATAGGTTGACTTGGACCAGACAGATTTTTTTTCCTGGGCAGGCATATGAGTACAGTTGCAAAAGTTGGTACAAGTTTCTGAAGTACAAAAAGGGAAAAAGGAAAAAAAAAGACTAAAAAATGGGAAAAGAAAGAATGAAAACTTTTGAATTTCCAGAAACTTCATATAGCCATCATAGCTTCCCACTCCTTTTATGTCTAAAACAGCTTGGGTCTCCACACTGTCAATCAAAGTAGATTTCATACCTTGCAGTAAACCAAAAGACCTACTAAATCTTCCTAACTAAACCAGCCACAGCTTCCAAAATCACCATTTGGACATTCAAAAATTACAGAAATCAGCATCTCCATAAGTGAGCACTCCCATTTGTTCATACCCCCTATGTTGTCACTAAAATGTCTAAATTTATTTCTTTGGACTGCTGAGAGGCCGGTAAAGAATTTACAAAGTCCTGAGATCATTACCACTATGCTGGTTCATTCCATGACGTCTAGCATTCCTGGAGCCTGAAATTTGTGAAGGACAATCATTTGAATGATGCCCTGTTTCTTGACAGTACATACAAACTCCTTGCCTTGTGTTAGTTTGGTGGGCATTGCTGGGTGGTGCGGTTGGTCCTCTCCCTCTAGCTGGAGAACATGTTAAGGTACAATGAAAGGATTCTTATATTTCTTTTTTTTTCATCAAAATAATGGAAATGGAAGCAAAAGAGGATTGAAACATGTATTTTTTCACTGACTTGTGACCACAATATTTTCTGAAACTGGTTTTATGTTGAAACTGCCATATACACATTAATTATCTGATAGGAGTTTCTTGCATGAAATGCATACAAATATTATGCGCACATTGGTTACATAAAACCAGTAGTACATATGAAACAAAAAGTACCATCCAGCAATTTTTTTAATAGAGTTTCTAGCAACTAACTTAGTTGTTCATACAGACCTGGTATGCGAGGGCCAGTGCCACAGATTTCGGTTAACTGTGTAAGAATCTCATCGCAGCCACCTATGCAACCTATCATATTCATAACAAATGTATTTATGAAAAATAAGTGCTTCATATAAAAGATTCATCAGTCATCACATCTTCATAAGTGAACTATGTTAAACAAGAATAATATTAGGGGGTGTTTGGTAGGGAGAATTTTTTTGAATTCCTGAAAAACTTAACTTGAGAAAGCTAAATTCTCATGTTTGGTTTCTAAATTTTAAAACAGGATTCTCAGGAAATATAAATTCCTGAGAATGATTTTTAAGATAGATTCCCACTAAAAATTTCTCATGTAAGGGGGTGGGAATCCAAGTTTTCCATGAAGGTGAGAATCTTGCTAAAAAATAAAAAGACAATTTTATCCTTTATTTTTACCCTTCATCTTTATCCATTTTTATACATTTTCAACTATCCATTTTGTGTATAAGTATTTTGCATAAATTATTATACTTAAGATATTAACATCATACTATGTATATACTATTTTTCATTTTGTAATATAGTACTATCATATAATTATATATATAACATTATATATTTTTTAAACTTTATACATCTTTTGTCATAGAAGAAGCACTCTTATTATTTTGAGATGACAACTATAGCTATTTTTTAATTTAATTTATTTTTTTAATATTTAAATTTTTATAAAAAAAACAGATAAGAGAATTTTTTTAAAAAAGTTAAGGGGCATTTTTGAAAAATTACTAAAGATTTCCAGAAAATTTAAGTATAACCAAACAGAAAAATAGAAGTTTATCAGAAAATATTATTTCAAAATTTCCGTCAATCTTAAAGTCTAACCAAACATATTTTGCATATTCCTGAGAATTATAATTCCCATCAATCATGTTTCTTAAGAAAGATAATTCTCAAAAACAAAAAAATTTGCCTTATACCAAACGCCTCCTTAAGAGAATCTCCGTTCATATTTTCATTTTCTTTTGTTATTTGGACTTTGGATTAATAAGAGTTTTTCTTGGTGGAAAAAAAATCTTGCAGACATTAAGCAGACTTAGAGAAGAAAAAGAACTGTTAGCACCTAAAAGGAGCTCAACACAAAACTTCATGCATACATCAAAAGAGTGGTAAGATGAGGTAGTTGGAGAACTAATAATAACAATGCAATTCATCAGAACAATGGAGGTGTACCCACCCAAATGGTTGACATTGTAGTTTGGTGGTATTTCAAGCTGGCGAAACTTGAATTGAATCAGATAGACAGGGCCTATAAATAGTATATTATACCATCAGTTAAGAAAATAATAACTGAAACAAAAACAAGAATCAAGTTCACTAATCACAGTAAACCCTACACAGATAAACTATAGCATATTTCACCAGCTGCCTAAACATACAGACAACTGACAAGTATTCCTCCCCAATCAGATACAGCCATGTATAATAATATAGGAGTAAGCTGATAAGGACACCAAAATCCCCACTACTAGCATTTCTAAGACAAATTTTCAACACTTCTCATTCTATAGGAAAGGTTAACAAGGAAAAGAAATTTCATAAAGATGTTCTAGAATTTCTGTTAGCAGGACCAAGAATAAAAATCTTTTATTTGTTTTGTGTGTACACAATGGAGAAAATTTAAGATAATAGAGCTGGGACCCCTTAATTTTTCATAGCATTGAATTCTAGGTTTGTTTTTGTAAAGAAAGAAAGAACATTTGCCTCATTTGATTATCAATGTAAACAAGTTCCTGAATTAGCACGCAAGTAACTGATGTTGACATCGTATTGCAAGTCACAAACCAGGAGTACAAAAGTTGCAAATGTTGGTGGTCACAGCTGCTTCTGATACTGATCCTGGAAGCCAGATAGCATTCCTACACTATTCATCCAAAGAGCCAATTTAATTTTGCCATCAATCGAGAGAGGGGGGGGGGGGAGAAAAAGCCAAAGTGAGCTTTCAAAATTCAATTTCACTATAAATTCAGGAAGAAAAAACCAAAAAAAAGAAAGAAATACTTGTCTATCAAAATGAAAAGGGTTAGGGGTTACTGCAGCATATCTCAATTTTAATTGCTGGTGAGTGATGACTATGGAATAGGAACAGATATTCAGAATACACAAAAAAAAGAAGAGAAGATACTTGGTTCATGGGACCATATAAATCAAGTAAAATCAGGTCAAAGTTCACGAGTACATCGTAAGACAGTCCAACTGCAATATACTGTCTATAATCTGAAGTATCAAACTTCATTTCACCATGATTATTTCTTTCTTTAAAGGAACAGTGTCTCCAATCTATAGATTCATAAGATACAGCAAGCAATTACAAGTATTAAATACCAGCAACTACAATCAAAGGTTACATGAACTTCTTTATGAAAAAGAAATTTTACAGGGAATTGAAAGAACAAGAAAACCAACCTGAGGGAAACCCAAACATCCAACCATAAAATTGCCATCCTGGTAAATGGTAATATAAAATTTCCATCAGATAAAAGGTTAAGCCTAAATTCATTACAAAATTGTCAGTTACACAACCAAACAGCAACAACAAGATTTTAGTTAACCCTGCTCTCATATACAAGTCTCTCTATATTCTTAAAATTAACAGTACAGACAATATGCGAGAATTGTAAATATGTAGAGATATAAACCTGTAATTTAGGGAGATATGATCAACTACTTGAGTCTTATGCCAACCAAACGAAATCAACATTTTTTTTCCTTTTATGTACTAAACCATAAAATCATTCACCATCAACTACCTAACTTCCACAACTAATTCCTTGTCCCATGGTCATATTGTAATTAATTAATTGTAGTTTGCATTGATGCAGAAAGAATTTTTATGGCACATAATTGATTCCCAAGTATATAATTGGTCCCTATTAACATGTGTTTGAATTAATGTAAATAGATTATGCGCGATTAAGAAGTATCGGTTCTATCCCTTGATTTAAAAGATTATACTTACCATCTTATTCCTTGATTTAAGAGATCATAATATCCTTTTGATTTAGAGGATCGTAATCATTTTTTGTAATTATGAACTTATCTATATTTTTGCCTCTAATATGACTGATTTAGGCCTTTCTCGTGACCTACATTTTACAATTATATTTCTCTCATATTTTTCTAACTTAACATGGGATCTGAGGCCCGAGAAAAACACAAATTAATAGTCTCTTTTTTCTTCCAAAAAAAATGGAAAAAAAATCATCTTGAGCATCGCACTGCAAAAGCTGTGAAGCTTTTGCCAAAGGCACTGATGCCCAAGCCAAGGAACCATACCACCACAAACAGGTGCGTCTGGCCATCCTCCACCGTCGGTAGTGTAACATTCCTAATTTCGTTTCTTTTATTGATAAAAGTACAAAAATATTTAATTAAAGAAATAAAATTTATTAGACAATATTTTAAATATCTAAAGAAATATAATCTTTAAATATTCTTCACCTTATGTATATGCATAGAAAATGTTTCTAACATTAAGAGAACAAATAAAGAGGGAAAACCTAATAGGAAAGAAATTAGAAATAACATACTAAAGAGATGCAAAATTTTTGGATAAGGAAGATAAATTTTTAGAAACAAGTAAAGATCTTAAAATTTCAAAAATATTAAATTAGGGTAATTTTTCCTAATTCAAGAACTAGAGTTACTAAGTTTAAAATCTTTACCCATACATTGGGTTTTTACCTATGGACACTTCATATAGAGTTTTTTTACTTCACATAAGTTTTTAGCAAGCCCATTGGATAACCTAAGCAAGAAATAAAACATAGACTTGAACTAGGATATAGTAATTGGACCAATAGCCCAAAAATTATGAAAATGTGACCAAACTCTCCAAGAAAGGTAGAATTTTATCCAAAGCAAAGAAAATGGATAGGAATAAGCCCATAATGGGTAGGAATAAGCCGAAATCCAAGAGGAAAAATAAAATAAAATAAATTAGGTGATGATATAATAATGTAATAATAATAAAGATTAGGTTACATGGCATTAAGACAAAAATTTAACAAGTGGTGTGATTCTACATTCATCATTTTGGCAAGTGGCATGATAATACAAGGCTTTAGGACAAAAACATCTATATCCTACACTCATAATTTTAGCAAGTGGTATGATAATACATGGCATTAGGACAAAACATTCCTATCCCACACAAATAATATTAACCAAATAATGGAGATTCAAGGGCTAGAAATTTGCCACCTAAAAAGACAAACCTATCATACTTGTTTAAGACAAAAAAAGAAGAAAGAAATGAATCCTTAAATCAAAGGGACCTTGTCCCTTATCTTAAGAACACATCATCATAATTTTTAAAATACAAATCTCCTTTTCCTATGCATATCTTGACTAAGGAAGAGGAAGACAAGAACATAAGTTGTTTGTTTTCCAAAAATTCAACAAAGTGTATTCTAATTGTGATAAGGTAGACCCAAAATCATGAAAGGTGTATTATTTGGTGGTCTATTTAAGCAAAACCCACCCCTACAACATTTTAATTCCGTCTAAGCAAGGAAGAGAGAGAAATAAAAGCAAGGTAGAGTAAGAAAAGGAGAGAAAGAGAGAAGAAAGGAAGGAAGAAGAAGGAGAAGTTTAGAAGGCTAAATACTCAAGGTAAGTTACCTTAATCTCCATTTGAGTCCATTTTTCTTCTTCATCCTTGAGGTTCAAAAATTCACCCTCCTTCTCTTACCTAAGCTGCTAGAAAAGCTAAGTGAAAGGAGAAATCTTGCTACTTCTTTCAAGAGGAAACAAGAAAATCAATTCACTAAGTAAGTTAGGAAGATTTTTAAGTAAGTTTAACAATATTTCTTTTTGAAGAAAACATTTGAAATTTATAATATTTATATGAGATTTTGATCTAAGAACTTTGATGATTGGTCATGAATGTTGCTATATCATGTTACATATTAATCTTGCATGTGATGTATGTTTGAATACTTAGGTTGGTGTAGATAGTTTTGCATGGGTATGGCTATGGGTGACAGAATTTTAAGTTTCGGTGTTTTAATTTCTGGAAACAATCTATAAGGAATTAAAATAAATTGTTAACATAAGAATTAAAGATATATGTGTCATGGATGTTTAGCCACTAGAATCATTCAATTTGGAGTCCATATGAAGTAGATATGGTCCGATTGGTAATCAAAGGTTAGAAAATGGTTCATCAGGGAAGAATATGTTAGGATAGCTTATGTATTTTAATTTTTGGGAATTATCTGTAGGGAATTAAAATAAATGGTTAACATAAGAATTAAAGATATATGTGTCACGGATTTTTAGCCACTGGAATCATTCAATTTAGAGTTCATATGAGGTAAATATGTTCCGATTAGTAAACAAAGGTCAGAAAATGGTTAATCAGGGAAGAATATGTTAGGATAGTTTCAGTGTTTTAATTTCTGGGAACATTCTATAAGGAATTAAAATAAATGTTAACATATGAATTATATATTTATGTGTCATGGAAGTTTAGCCACTGGAATCACTTAATTTGGAATTTTTATGTGGGAGATATAGTCAGATTAGTAAGTAAAGGTTAGAACCTACCCGAGAAAAAGTAATATTGAATTTAAGGGAGTAATAACACCACAATTTATTACTATTTTGCTGATATGATTAACATAATAGTTTTAGATAATTGTTTTAACTTTCCATAGACATCAAGATCACCTCAATCAGAGTTAAAATGAGGGAGTTATGCTCTGATTAGTGAGCAAAGGTCACAGAACACGGCCAGACCGTATTCTGGGTGCTTCAAGCACGGGTTAGCCGTGTTCGGGGCTGTTTTTGAGTACATTTGAAGTATTTTTAAAGTATGGCCGTGTCTTGGAACATGGCCAGACCGTGTTGAAAGCTGGTGAAGCCTATTTTCAACATTTTTCTACCCTAGATGAACCTCTTTAACTATAGAGTAATAGTAGAAATCAAATTGGAGGAAAATGCTCTATAAATTTGTAAGAACATGTGTTAGAAATGATATAAATAAGAAGAAATTGACTAAAGGTCAAGCATAAAGAAAATGAAGAGATGAAATTAATATTTAAAAAAGAAAATGAATCTTATAAATGAAAATAATAAATGACTAATATATACCATAGCCATTGCCATTGTATGAACTTCTGACCATCTTAAGTGTGAAATTTTGACATGGAAATATTTTATAAAGTGATATTTGAAATAGTTATATTCATGGCATGATTACCAATGATTTATGGTAATAATTATATTTTGATAAACATACTTGTTATTGAAAGCATATTTTTTGCTATCATTGTGAAAAGAAAAGAAATGAGCACGGTCACATGGCAATCCGTGTGGTGCACCAGTAGGGGACGCCCTACCAACGGTTATGATCATGTTAATGAGAAAAGAAAGAGAAAGTGGGTCATGTCAGACGGAGCGAGAAAAGCCCATACCGGAGAGTAGATGATACTCACCCTGACCGGGGTAACTTGAAATGAGAATAAGTTAATGGCCCTGAAAATAGTTAATCTTGTCATACATATCATTACTGTATGATTCTTATGTGCATAGATATAATGCATTCATGTGACCAAAGATATTTTCTGTAGTTTATACAGCTGAACATGACGTGATGAACTATATTGATGATGATTTATTGTTGAACTTACTGAAATTTAATTCTCACTATATTTCCATATCATGTTCAGAAAATTAGTTATACAGATTTTCTATAACTTTGGCTTTTAGTGCACGTTGGATCTAGTTATTCTATGATGGGCGGATCTTAAATAAAATGTTTGTGGGCGAGTTGGAACAGATCCCGGTGAAGGTGCAATCACCCGCACTCGAATCTCCGAAATTGATCAACCAGAATCAATAAGATGTAGATATTTATGTGTTTGAAATGTTGTACGTACGTTTTGATTAATGATGTGTATGTGAATTTTATTTTGTATAATAATAAATAAATAAATAAAAAGTTGTTACAGGTAGTCCTTCGGCGTCCCTCCAGCCATTGCAGGTTGAGCATTTTCCTTTGTCTTGCTGTGCAACTGCCTCTCAATCTCCAAGAAGTACTAAAAACTATCTTGAGCATCGCATTGCAAAAGCTGCAAAGCCTTTGCCAAAGACACTGATGTCCAAGCCAAGGAACCGTACCACCACAGACAGGTGCGTCTGGCCATCCTCCATCGTCGGTAGTCCTTCAACGTCTCTCCAACCACTGCAAGTTGAGCGTTTTCTTTTGTCTTGCTGCGCAACTGCCTCTCAATCACCCAAGAAGTACTAAAAACCATCTTGAGCATTGCACTGCAAAAGCTGCGAAGCCTTTGCCAAAGACACTGTTGTCCAAGCCAAGGAACCATACCACCACAAACAGGTGCGTCTGGCCATCCTCCACCGTCGGTAGTCCTTCGGCATCCCTCCAGCCATTGCAGGTTGAGCGTTTTCTTTTGTCTTGCTGCGCAACTGCCTCTCAATCACCCAAGAAGTACTAAAAACCATCTTGAGCATCGCACTGCAAAAGCTGCGAAGCCTTTGCCAAAGACACTGTTGTCCAAGCCAAGGAACCATACCACCACAGACAGGTGCATCTGGCCATCCTCCACCGTCAGTAATCCTTCAACGTCCCTCCAACCACTGCAAGTTGAGAGTTTTCTTTTGTCTTGCTGCGCAACTGCCTCTCAATCACCCAGGAAGTACTAACAACCATCCCACCCTTTATAAATTGTAACAAATGGTACCTCATTTTTTCTCCTCTTTAGCCTTTAGAATTTGGGACAAACATATTTATATATCTTTCCTAAGCCCAATCAAAGTAAAATAAAGTTGAGTCTTTTTTTCTTTAGTTCGTGCTTATGTTTAGAGATCTAGATGTTATCCTTCAGTTTAAGTATTTTTGTCATTTTTATTAATAATTATTCTTGGTATACCAGTTATTTTTAATGAATGATATATATGAACTATTTTTTATTTTAAAATTTTTTTTACATTTAGATTCGTATTTAATTTAATAAATATGTTAAAATTTTGTAAAGTAATAATATACATGAATAAATTTTTTATCTTTTTTTTAAAATTTTATGACTATGCGTATGCTTCATCAATCTTCTTGCGCTCCCACACCATAACAAAATGGAATGGTTGAATGTAAAAATTATCATTTAATTAAGATAGGTCGCACTTTATTATTTCATCACAATATTTCTCTTTTATTTTTTAGAGTGATACGGTTCTTACAACCTGTTACTTAATCAACTGTATACCTTTCTTAATACTCAAAGGTCAAATCCTTCATTCTCTCCTATTTTCCAGGACACAATTGTATCATCTCCCTCTTCGTGTCTTGTCTTTAGATGTATTTGTTTTATTCATAATAATATCTCAGATCGTGATAAGCTTGCTATACAGTTTTTTAAATGTATTTTCTTAAGTTATTTTAGATTGCAAAAAGGCTACCAGTGTTACTTTTTCTTAACTCGTCAATTTTTTGTAAATATTAATGTTACTTTTTTTTAGCAATTTTTTTATTACTTACTATCTCTTTCTATTGATCAATCTATTGTTACTGATGTTCTTCTTTTTCTCTATTTTGATTCTTCTATTGTTCATTTGATAGACACTTTAATTTTACCTTTAGAGTCTGTTCCACCCCTCTAAGTTTATCGTCGATCATGTACCCAGCTTTACTTCTGTAGACCCTATGAATGTTCTTGATAATTCACGACAAGATCCAACTTCAAAACCTACTTCAACCCACTCTCTTACTATGTTTTTCCTATTTCCATTAGAAAAAGTATTCACTCTTCTCGTAACCTCCGTCTTGTCTACAATTTTTAAAGTTATCATTGGTTATTCTCTCCATATCATGCTTTTATCTCGTCTTTGTCTTATATTTCTATTCCTCAAATAACACAGAAAGTTTTATCTCACCATAAATGATAGAAAGTAATGGTTAACGAAATGATTGTACTACAATCATGTAGCACTTAAGAATTGACACATCTCCCTCCTGGTAAGTCTATTGATTGTTGTTGGGTTTATACACTAACGTTAGACCTAATAGTACTATTGATCATCTTAAGGTTCATTTGATTGCCAAAGGTTATATGCAAATTTTCAAGTTGGATCATGGTGATACTTTCTCTCCAGTTGCAAAAATGACTTCCATTTAGCTTATGTTGTCCATTGCTACTATGCAACATCAGCCTCTCTATCAATTGGATATTAAAAATGTCTTCCTTCATGGTGATCTTCAGGAGAAAGTGTATATGGAGCAACCACCTGATTTTGTTGCTTAGAGAAAATCTAGACTAATACGTTGACTACAACATTTATATGCAATTTAAAACAATCTTCTCGAACTTAGTTCAGCGATTTAGTAGTGTGGTTCAACAATTTGGGATGATTTGAAGTGAGGCCGATCACTCATTTTTTATACACACAATTGATTATTGCATTTATTTAATTGTTTATGTGAATGACATCATCGTTACAAGGAATGATCAAGAATTTTTTTTTTTCAATTTAAACAACATTTTCTTAAGAAATTTTAGACGAAAAACCTAGAGAAGTTAAAATATTTTCTAAAGATTGAAGTGACATAGTCCAATACTAGTATTGTAATCTCTTAGAGAAAATATGTTTTAGATCTTCTTAAATAAATAAATATGCTAAACTGTAAATCAATTGAAAGTTTGATAGATCTAAATGCTAAACGCATACCTAAATAGTGGAAGCCTTTATCAGATCTTAGTAGATATAAGAGACTTGTGAAAAAATTGAACTATGTCATGATTACTTGGCCCGATATCTCTTTCGTATTAAGTATTGTAAGTCAATTTCTACAATCTCAATGCACAATTTATTGGGATGTGGTTATACGTATTTTAAGATATATCAAGGGTGACAAAGATTATTGTATGAGAATTATCAACATGCTTAAATAATTGGATATGCAGATGCAGATTGGACAGGATTGCCCTTAGATCGACGATCCACTACATGCTATTGTATATTTATTAGAAGAAACCTGATATATTAGAAAAATAAAAAACAAGAAGTGGTGGTTAGATTTAATACAAAGGCTGAGTATGGGGCAATGGCCTTGGCTATGTGCAAACTAGTATGAATTAAACAATTGTTTTAAGAGTTGCAGTTTGAAGAACTTTGACAAAATAGAACTCATTTGTGACAATCACGTTATTTTACATAGTCTCTAGTCATGTATTTCATGAACAGATTAAGCATATAAGAGTTGATTGTTACTTTATCAGAGAGAAGATCAAGGACCCTTACCACAAGTTTTTTCAATTCTAATGATCAATTAGCTTACATTTTCACCAAATTTTTAAGAAATCCACAAATAAAATATATTTGTAATAAACTTGGCGCATATGACCTATATGCTTTAGTTCGAGGGAAAATGTAAGAATTAATGTAAATAGATTATGTGTGATTAAAAAGTGTCGGTTATATCCCTTAATTTAAGGGATTATAGTAACTGTCTTATCCCTTAATTTAATAGATCGTAATATCCCTTATTCTAGGAGACCATAATCATGTTTTGTAATTATTAATTTATCTATATTTTTTTCTATGAATATTAGGGACTAATGTAGACCTTTCTCTTAGACTACATTTTATAATTATGCTTTTCTCCTATTTTTTTAACTTTACAACATGAAAAAGAAGCATAGCAAAATCATCGCTAAAAAACCCTCGACATTTGACCAAACTATCGTTAACTTGTGATAAAAGCTGTAAGATCAAATAGGCATAACTAAGGAAATTTTATTATTGAAAGAATCGGTGCAAGAATCTTAACACAAATTCTCCAATAATAGTGTACATATGGAGAGGGCAATTCTCATGATGATAACTTATAATGGTCAAAAGCATAAAAATGAAACTAAGCCTAAATGGATATAAATAAAGCTTAAACTAAGGAAACTTAATGATTGCTTTCGGAATAACAACTCTAGAAACATGTGTAGCTACTTTTAAGGGGATATTGGGTATGTTGGCTCAATAACTTTTTTCCACTCTACAGTATTCTTGTCGACTTGGTTCAAAGTGGCAGAGTCACGTGGCTTTCTTTTGGTGTAAGTGTGTATAATAGGTGATCTTGTATCATTGCCCCCCTCTTGAAAAAATGCCTTGTTCTCAAGGCAAAAAGATGAAAATTATTCAGTTAAAAGGTCATAGTTTTCCCAACTTGCTTCTTCCAAGGTTTGCCAGTCCATTGTATCAATAGTTCTAGTGTAGATATTCCTCCATCAATAACCCATCAATGACCCAAGACTTGAGCTGGTGTTAAAATGAGTTCCCATTTTGAGTTGATAGGAAGTATTGGAGGAGATGTGACTGGTTGTTGCCCATAAACAGGACATAGTAATGAAACATGGAAGATGGGATGGACTATCCACATAGCAGATCACTTGGTAAGGGCCAAAAAATCTAGGAGACAATTTCTCATACTTATGTTTAGCAAGAGAACGTTGGCAATAAGGTTGAATTCTTAAGAAAATTGGATCTCCAATATTAAATTGTAAATCCCTTTGCTTAGAGTCAGTTTGAGCCTTCATTCGTGATTGAGCCTTAAGTAAATTGACTTTCAACAACTAGAGCATCTCATCTCGAGTAACTAGTTGCTTTTCAAGATTAGCAATGTGAGTTTCACCTTTAACATAAGGGTGAATTATAGGTGGCTCTCTGCCATAAATAATGCGAAAAGGTATTGTTCCTATGAAAGAATGGAAACATGTTTTGTAAGAGTATTTTGCCAAGAGAAGAAATTTGCGCCAAGTGTGGAGTTGTTCTTGAGCAAAACACCTTAGATAAATCTCCAAACATCAGTTGACCACTTCTGTTTGTCCATTAGATAGGGATGCTCTCTTTTTAAGTGTATTGTAACTAGACTCTGATACCAAAATGATAAAAACAATAGAATGGAATAAGAACTAAGGACAATTTATTATTGGAAGAACCAGTGCAAGAATCTTAACACAATTTCTCTAATATTAGTGTCCGTATAGAGAGGACAATTTTCCTGCTAACAATTTATAATGGTCAAAAGCATAAAAATGAAATAGCCTAAAAGGATATAAATAAAGCTTAAACTGATGAAACTTAATAACTGCTTTAGAAATATCTGCTATGGAAACATGTGTAGCTACTTTTAAGGGGATACTGGGTATGTTGGCTCAGTAACTTCTTCCCACTTTGCATTATTCTTATTAACTTGGTTTAAAGTGGTAGAGTCACATGGCTTTCTTCTAGAGCAAGTGTGTATAATGGCTGGTCTTGTATCAACTTGTTACAGATATCATAGCTATCTTTATCTGGGTTGACAAACCCCACCACTAAGTAATTAAGATTGAATTTATAAAAACGGAACCTTGTGATACTAAAACATAACATTTATGTTAAAAAGTCAGACTACTGAATTGCAACCCTGTTATCATATAAACTGCCAGAATGCATAGAAATAATTGACATGGAGTGTAGTAATGCTCAAGAAGAATGAACCCCAAAAACAGTAATGCTCAAGAAGGATGCATATGATCTGACATATCATTTAGGGGTGAACAAAAACCGAACCGGACCGAACTAAACCGAAAAAACCGAACCGAACCGACCAAAAACCGAACCAAACCGATTAAAATCGGTTTAGTTCGGTTTTTTTTTTTGAAAAACCGACCGGTTCGGTTCGGTTTGGTTCGGTTGGGACGGTCCAACCGAACCAAACCGAACCGAACCAAATTTTTTTTAATATATTTAATTAATATTATTAAATTTATTTTTTATTATATTTTAAAAATATTTTACATAATTTTTTTAAAATTTTTTAAAATGGGCCCAAAGAATTCGAAATAAGCCCAAAAATTAAAAAAAAATTAGGCCCAAAAAAATTTAAATGGGCCAAAAATTAAAAAAATTTGGCAAAAAAAAATTTTTTTTTTTTTTTAAAAGAACCGAACCAACCGAACCAACCGAACCAAACCGAACCGCCTTTTGGCGGTTCGGTTCGGTTGGTTGGACCCCAACCGAACCGAATGGGTCCAAATTTTTTTTTTTTTTTTATGGTCGGTTCGGTTTGGTTGAGGTCCAAAACCGAACCGAACCGAACATTTGAACACCCCTAATATCATTACAATTCAAAGATGATGTGATAGATATGTTAACATAAAATTGAATAGATAGGTATCATATTATAGCAAAACTGATAGAGGCAAACATTTCCATGGTTGATATTATCTGCAAAGTAAACAATTAAAATACATACTCGGTTTTTCTTTAGCACCATGTCTGATTCTTGGCAAAGTACACATCGCCGTACAATTTCTCCAGCTGCATGCAGCTCATTGCTGCCAGATCTATTAGATCTGCGAGGTTAGTTGAAGAGGAATTAACATATTGGCATAAAATGTCCGTGAGACTATAGGTAGGTGAGGTTATCACCTCTCAAAAAATATTTCCATGGCTTCTAATAGTTTCACTTTATTCAACCTTGCCTGCATATGTTACAGGTTATCAGTTATTGAAGTTCTCAATCTCTGTAAGAAAATAAATTTTCAGGTATATTACATGCAACCAAAACTGAAGATGGTATGGTAACCCACTTGTAGAGAGAAATAAGCTTTACAAAACATAATGGCAGGAAGAAAAAGGAGGGAATTCAACAGCAATAATGGCAGGATTAGGAAGAAAAAAGGAGGATATCTAACAAATTTCACTTGTAAAGAGAAATAAGATTTATGAAAAAACAATAGCAGGAAGAAAAAGTAGGATATCTAACAACAATAGAAAGAAGCATACTTACCTTTGCAAAACTTGAAAAGTCAAACTTTGGTAGATTTAGACATTCTCAAGAACAGGAGAAGAAATATAACTTGAAGTAGAAACAAAACATATAAGATAATGAGCAATTCTTATTGCCATTACATGTCATTCCTACAGTGGCAAGAAAACTATCTCAATAAATAACGATTGCTAAAAAATACTGTCCTTCTAAATGTTTTCCAGTCCAATGTTAAAATAGATAGAATGCTTAAGAGTTTGAAAAATCTGAGGATTAACTGCATGACACTGCAGATTCCCTAAATCATGGAAATAACAAACAAGAGCCAAATAACAGCTTACATCTAGGAAGCAAGCGTTCATCTGCTGCAAGCTACTAGCCAAAACTTCAGCTTTACTTTTAATACCTTCACTGACTGCTTTCATGTCACGTTCCATAACTGCTCTGAGATATGGTTTCCAGAGCTTATACCTGAAAATTAGGAGGTTTTCCATAAATCATTACCTTCTCTAAATGAGAAAAGTGCATCACTAAAACCTTAGTTGGGGAAAAATGCTGAAAAGGTGATGAAAAAAGAACCAAACTTAAGATTCAAACATAAGCCAAATAGCATTTTTTCCCTAAAGTCCCTGAGTAACCAAGCATCGTACAACATGAGTGATAAATGATAACAATGTGACAATATTGATCGGGTTTCCATACTCAACCTTTTAATGGTTTACTAACTATACCTTTGCAGGTTCTTAGAAAGACCCAAAGTTAACACATTGCAATGAGAAATGTGGCATACTATTCAAAGAAGACTCCTTGTGTCCAAAATTCCAGCTAATTTGGGAAGGTACCAGATGGGTCAACTAAAAGAGTTTCTAGGCACAGTGAGCTAGGACCTAACTTTGAATCTTGCCTCCATCAGGACAATCTATTTCATGGAAGTCTTGTAATGTTAATAACTCTGATGGGCCCCTATTGATCCCCTTCCAAAGAAGAAAAAAACATTGGGTCCACAGTATGTAATGAACCTAAAACTCTACATAATCTTCTAAGTCTAACTAAAGAATTTTTGCATAATTTCATACATGTTTTGACAATATAACAAAGTCAACTTATACCAGCTGCATGGTTGAAAACTTTATTGCATCTAATGGTGAATTTTATCATGAAGAGTTCATAACAAACTGACTCCACTAAAATGAAACAAAGAATATCCTGAGATTAAATATGACACTTCAACAGTAAAGTTTATTACTTACCCCATGTCATCATATCCCATAACAAGTGCCTCACCCTGCAATCATATTGAGCTCATGATCATTGACAACATATATTACTGGGGAAAATAATGACATGCTTCATTATCTTGTTTAGATTGATTATGCCAAAAAGTACAACTATGCCTTTGAGAATTAATAACATTAAAAACAAGCAATTAAAGAAAAGACTCTTGAACTATTAACTTCTTGAAAACCTCATGAATAGAGAGTTTTCTTCTTTTTGTTGTATTGACCTGCTTCAGTTTCTATGTATGTAAAAGAGCATTAGCATAAATTAATTTTTTTTTGGGACTAATTATTAGGACACAGCTATCATTTGTCTGCATTTCATCACCATGTACATGCCACTCTGTTGCACAACCCTATAAAAAATAAAATGAACAAGGGCAGACAAAAAAATGACTTGATGCCATGCCATGATGAACAAATGCCATTTGGCCATCAATGATAATTATAGAATATATCCAATTTTTTTGGTATACATATAGTTTTGGTCAATATTTAATGCAGGTCGCATATCATATTCTAACAGCTGAAAGTTTAAAATGTGAAAATTTATTCTCCCCGCCCGGGGGGGGGGGGGGGTTCATTGTCCTTTACATATTCTAAGAAATGCAGCTATTTTCTGTTATACAGACACCAAGCTATAAAATTTCTCACAATGTCAACAGTCACTCTCCCAGTCAACTAAATCAATTGGTTGACATGCACATGCAGTGGCTATAACCTTCAATTTGTACAACAATGCTTCGACAGCAGAATCAATCACCTTTTCCATTACATTAACAAATCACTTGTCTTGTATAGAATTCTTCACAACAAATGTTGTTCACCACATCTTATTCTAACCTTACATAGTAACTCTTCTCAACAGCAGTAAAATATGAATCAAGACAACCCATGAAAATTATTGTAAGAAACGGATATCAGATAAGAAGAGAGAATATATGTTTCTTGAAAATTAACATGAGCTTACAAGATTAGTTGGTGTGAAACGAGTATTTGAGTCCTTGGTTGCATAAAACCGATCTAGCAGCTTCTTGATATGATCATGCATTGTAGCATCTGTACCAATACCCTCCTGTTGAAAAGAAATAGAAAAAAGACAAAACAAAAATAAATTTTCAATCTTTGAGGACACATAATTTGACTTACAGACAACAAACTATCAAAGTTTTTCATCACATGATGTCATGATCCAGTCTACATTAGATTTTACATCTTTCTCACCTTGTCCATACAACTCAGTAGGTCAGCTTCACTCAGAAGTGGTGGGGGCCTGGTCACTCCTGAATCAAGGGTCAATGTGGTTGGAATAAACTGTAATATCAATAGCTCTTTAATGAATATTTATTCCTCTGACTCAAAGGTGAAATTTGCATATAATGCAAACTTAAAACCTCAATAATAATAATAACACCAATACGAAAGAAGAGTGTCTAAAAACTCATGGTGATAAATTGGAACTTATGCTTCATATCTTCCCAAATCCCAACCCTCTCTCATCCTCCAGAACTAAAAATAACTGCAACTTGTCCATGTACCGGATTGATGGGTGACATTTACAAAAAAAAAAATGCCTAATTATAATGTCCTTATAATTATTGAAGATTGTCCTTTCTTTGGCAGCATTCATTTAAATTTAATAAATAAGAAGCAAGTAGAAAACATGGATTGAATTCCAGAGCCATAAGGCATCCTTCAGTCAAATTGATGCGCAAAAAGGACACCAATAAAGGAAGGAGGTTCAAATATTAGCTTTGTCAAATTTATTGGCATAGTAAAATGTACTTAGGGTAATTAATCGCAAAATGTTGTATACAAGCTGATATTACAATTAAAGCAAACCTCTTGACCAACAGTATATGTTGGAATCATTGATCCGCCCCAAGATTCGAAGCGATAAACATCCAAGTAGTTCTTCTGATCAAATAAAAACCAATCAATTACAATAATCAGAACCTTTGTGACTCACCATTAAAACAGTTAGGAAAAACAAACTATAACTAGAAAATTCAGACATATATTCACATGTCCTATGTAATGATTGAAAAATACATATAGTTTTAGCATGAAAGAGAAATCTCACCGCCAGTATCACCCTCCCAGATGCAGAAAACATTTCACCAGCTATGTCAATTTCAACAGTGGTTTCAGCTCCTACAGCAGGTTGTGAGACACATGCTAGAAAATGGCGAACAACTAACTCATACAATTTCTGTGGCAGTTAGAGAAATAATATGAATATCAAGGAGAAATGCAAGGTCTTAACTCAAATGAGTGGTAGACAGTCATATCTTACACGGTGATCTTGGCTCCACCCAGGTTCTCCGTTAGAAAATTTTGTGGGGTGAATAGGTGGATGGGCCTTGTCATCATGCCCACCATTGCCAGGGTTTCTCCAAAGTCCTGCCCCTGGATCCAACAACCGCTGTGCATACGATCCCCACTCAGGATGCCTTTGTTGTTCTTGTACAATTGTCTACAAATAGAAAAGAAACAACCATAAAAGCCTATTCACTAAGAAAAAGAACATGGGTGAAAAAGATATTGTTAAGAATCAAGACAGTACAAGTTGAATTATCCAGGTGAGAAAAGCTTAAAGTAACTAAGCATTAATGCTTTAAAAGTCAGATCTTCACTTGCTTAAAACTATATATTCTATTCGGCATATAAATGTATATTACAAAAAAAAACCATATTTATAAAATAGAACATATAGTCTTTATCGTATGAGAACATATAAGCTTGATAACATGCATCTATGAGTACCAACGTAATGTTTGCATATAACTGCCCTGTAAAGTTCAAACAAGTTCCAGAATATCCATGTCAAATAGCATGTTCCTGCATAGTCAGGAAATGGGGTTGCATCCCCTTTCCCAAATTGGAGTTTATTTTTTCCTTTCACATGCATCATAGCAATAATTCTAGCCCTTTCCTGTATCTTGAAAGTCCAAACCTATCTTGGACCCACAACTGCAATAACTATTCGCGCTTGGACAGGATACAAAAGTTACCCACATGCAATTCAGTCCTCGAAGAAAAGCTATCAGTTTCTGTACGAGGATAACTGATGAAACCAGCTTGGTACAGTTCTTCTGCCACCTATAAATAATTAAATAAGGTGTAAGCTGGAGATGCACATACAAAAAATCAGACCTTTGAACCATGAAATGAATATGTCAAAACTTGAAGTTAAAACTTAATACACAGATACAGGGAATGAGAAGGCTTAACCACTTGCACACTTAAATTCACAGTGGCAGCCCTCTCCACTGTCACATTTATACTAAAATATAAACTCCTAACTTATAGGTAAAGGAAAAGAGATAGTTTTTAAACATTATTTTTAATCATTAACTCTCCCTCTTAATTTGTAAAACTTATCCTCCAAAAGTTGATAGGCTTTTCAACAGAAAAGAAAATCAAAATCAATAAAATGGAGGAAAACTCTGTTGCACCCTTTGTCATCAACAATTTCAGAAAGCATGTAAAGAGCTGTCAGAAAAACTGTGTTCATTCAACATAGCTACCAAAGTTTGGAAGTCACAGATACATACAAACAGTTGTCCAAAAAAGTAAAGACACTAGCAGAAGAGCTTTAGAAATACTATTGAACTAAGGCCTGCCTCTCTTACAGGGTACGTATGCAAGAACACACAGCTCTTAAATATAACATATACATGGAGAACCAAGGATCAAAAGTTTGATCATAAAATTTAATGTGCTTTGAGCATAGATTTTTTTCAGTTTTCTATTTGTTAAATTGGGACCATCTTGCCCATTCTTTCCTTCCATATATCATCAAAGTTAGTACTCTAAAGAAAGTAAAATCATATGGAATGTAGCTACTAACTCCAATTAGTCATCACTCATCAATACAAAGAAAATTAAAACAAATGGGTTCCCAACATCTTACTCGCCTTCATTGTGTGTTCAGAACTCATCCGAAAGTATCGTGAAGCACGTTTCTCAAGCTCAATGGTATTCAAAGGATGTGGAGGATACTTCAGCTTCTCCTGTTGTCTAACGTTTGTGACCTGAATGTTAATTACTAATTAATATTTATAACAAAACAATACTATGAATCCAGCACATGCCTAATAACAAGCTTAAAGTATGACTCACAGTTGCAGTTGGTTCCTGAACACACATCTCATATATTATAACCGCACAAGTATAATCAAACAGGTGGCCCCGCCTGCCAAAGTAATTCAAGTTATATCCTAAGCCCGCAGTTAGAAAAACTCATTAGGAGATGAATGCACTGAAAACTTTATAGCTTACATCCAGCTGAAACTAGCAATGCCTTCATCTGATTTATGAGAACAATTAATTGACCAAAACTCTTCTGGTTCATGTGCTTGTATCTCCCAGTATCGCTCCACAATAAATCCAAGTGTTGGGAACTGTAGTCAAAATGAAGGTAAAATGAAAAATCTAAAGTATAAAATATCCGCTTAAGCATAAACCTCAGAAACTTTTTATACATATCTGTGTTTTCAACTGTAGCAAACCTGACAAGGGCCATAACTTAAGACAAGATTTCTATCATCTGTAGCAGATTCAATAATAAAAGCATCTTTCATTAACATGGTCTGGAACCTGGTGAAAGAAGCACCAATACGAAGATCTATTTCCTGAATATTATTACATAAAGAAACAGTATGTTAGGATAGAAAGATATGCAATTAAAATTAACTATGGACTTCCTATACAGCAGGATATGGTGGATGACATTGACAAGGTCCAACAGTAAATATTGGTTAATCAAACACAAAAAAAAAGCATGAACATCCAACTACTATTCCAATTGCTACTATTAAACAGACAAATCGAAACATGAAAGCCAGCAAAATCTAGGTTAGAACAGGTGACTCACTTGCCTAGCGTCCACAGCATCAGCAAACCACTTATTAGGTTCAACGAGATTCTGTACTGCTTGATGTATTTCCCTGTCATTGTGCAGATCAAGCATTGTGACAATCAAACTCTAAAAAGATTAATTAAAAAGAAACTACATTAACTATAATTAGTGACCGCTACACTATAGAACCTGTCAATCAACGCAGAAAAACGAGCCCGCTTTAAAGTGAGATGGCGATTTGCTGCAGTGCAGACTTCTATCACTTCATATGCAATGTTTTCACCTTCTCTATCACAATCAAGCCACAAAACAAGCCACTGGCACCTCCTTGCTTCCTCCTCCAGTGTCCTCTTGATATCCTTTTTATCCTAGATTAACAGAAGCCACAGAGAAAATCTGTTTAGTAAATTATTCCCTACAAATCATAACAATATAAATTACTTACAGTAAATCATCAAAATCAAAACTATCACTAAAACCAATGGGAAGATAGAATAACAAGAACAGAATAGCGTATATTAAAGACCTCGGGAACATATTTATGGACGGAGACATGGTAGAGATCGGCCGGGTCGCATGAGTGCCACTTGCGGTAACGCTCTTCGAACTCGAGCTCCATGAGGTGGCCAGTGACGGATGTGAAGAGCATGTGGCAGGGATGCCCACGAATCGCGTAGTTGAACTCGAAGATCTTGTTGTAGCGCGAACGACCTTCCCTTACTCGCAGGCCCTGGTTCCTCGATAGTATGGTGGCGACGGACTTTGCCACCGACGGCTTCTCCGCCACGTTCAGAACATTGATGGTGCGCTCACTCATCGATTCGATTAGGGACTGAGATTACAGGATCATAGGGTTTACAGCTTTGCAATTGATCGATTGGGGGAAAATGGGTTCGTGAGAGCGGAATTTCCCGCCGAAAATTTTCCGCCTTCTGGGTGTTGGCACGGTTTTCAAATTCGATTAACGGTACATAATTTATATATGCAATTAATCATTTATATTAGATTACGGTTGTTACAGTACTCCGTTTTGGTGTTTTTTTCCTTCGACAAATTAAAAATGTCAAATCCAAAAAAAAAAAAGCATCTTCTATATATGTCAATTTTTTAAAAACGGGAAAATTTGTAAGATAGTCATTTATCTTTTATTTTTATTTTTTGTTTCATTTTTTATTTTACTATTTTCTCTTTTTTTTTCTACCTCTACTGTTTTATTTTTAAAATTTTAAAATAATCTCTTTTCTTTTCTCCATTCTAACGCATCGATTTGTCCATTACTTTAATGATTGGTGCAATTATATTGCGCTATGTTCTAAAATAATGGTTAAGTCATTTAAGCTTAACAGAAGTAGTAAAGATCGATAAAACAGAAAGTTGAGTCAACTGATTAAGTCTTGAGCTTAATACAGAGTGATATATTTACCATGCTCTTTTGTTGCAATCATTCTATTTGTCACACCTTATGAATTATAATCCCGTTATTTCACCCTCTGAAGGTGTAAGCGAAGTCTTCAAGATATTCCTCCAAGTTATATTCATTGCACTTTTCTTATCATTCTAAGCATTCATTTTGAAAGGAAATTTGATTATTTGAAGGAAGACGTGTGGTGGTGTTGGCATCAACACGAGTTATGTTAGCTTAATGCTACGGCATTTCTTAAAATAAAATAATTGAATTATCCCATGGGGAATAACGTGGTGATTTTGGATATTTGGGGCCTGTCTCCTTTGACGAGTGGGGTGTCGACTCAGAGTTTATATTGAAGTTCATTTGATACGTTGAAATAAATTTTAGTAAAATAAAAATAAAAATATTATTATTTTATTTGATATACAATAAAAAAAATTAAATAATATAATATTTTATTATTTGATTAATAAAAATAAAAAAATAAACAAAATAAAATAAACAAAATAATTAAATTAATTTTAATATAAAATATTTAAATTATTTTTTTAAAATAAAAAAATAAAAAAAAATTTTAAAATTTTTTTACAAATTAATTTTTTTAATAATTAAATTAAATTATTTTAATATAAAAAATTTGAAATTAATCATAAATTTTATCTATTATTAAAAAAAATTATTTTTTATTATATAATAGAATAAAATATTTTATAAAATATTTTATTTTATTAAATTAAAGGGTAAAATTTTATTTTTTATTTTAAATTTTTTTCTATTCCAGCGTAACAACGAGCACTTGAATTTTTGGGGTTTGGCTTGTACTTTAAGCTGTATTCAGTATTGGTTGGCTGGCAAATAGGAGAGAGAACCCGGAATAGACAACGATGAAATCAACGCTCGCCCGCCTTGGACTCATCTCACTATTACATTCTCCATATTATAGAATGCAAAAGAGGAGGAATTCCTGTTTCAGTGGGCAGTGGCGATGACTTGACCTCTTTTTATTCTTTGTTCCCATCTACAATTTTTCACTCTTGCTTAGTACCCTTTGAACTGGGATTTCTCCTTTGAGAAACCGAGAAGGAACGTATTTGAAGTAAGAACAACTCAAATTCAATTTCATATTTTCTGAGACAACCCAGTTCATCTTTTGGTATGTGTCTCTGTCATTCATGCTTTTTAGATGCAATAATTGAAGTTAGCGCACCCGTACCTGTTCCAGGATAGCAGTTTTCACTTTACTCCTATGAAGTGCAGGGTCTTTCAAGAAGTATTTGATCTTTCAGGGTGAAAATTTCCAGGATTTATTATTAATTCAGGTGACTGTTCATTTTGCTTTTTTTGAAAATTTCGCAATTTTGTGTATGCAAAGAATCGTGCTATTTATGCATAATAAGCAAAAATTTGGATCTCAATTTTTTACTATCGATTGTTAGTTGGATCATTATGTTTCCTGAACCCTGTGATTCAAGCTTGCTTCCATCTCTGCCTGATGATGTGTTTGCCATCGTCTCCCGGTTCCTCTTGCTGAGGGATGTATGTAATCTCAGTCTGTGCTGCAAAAGTTTATACTCTCTTGTGGCCTCTGAAAAAGTCTGGCTCACTCAATGTGACTTGGTGGGCATAGTGCCCCATAAAGACTTGATTGAGTGGCGAAAGGGCGTGTCATCTTACAAGGCACTTTGCCGTTTTCTTGTCGCCATTCAACCATTAATTGGAATATGGGTTCATCAGAATCCCGAGCTTGGTAACGTTGTCTACGTCATGCCTGGTTTTGTCTCCGTTGTTGGTTGCCGTGTAATTCCTCAGGAGCTTGGCCCACTGGGCATTGAAGATGGCCCCATCCTTTGGGCTCCGGTCTTTGAAGTTATAGGCGATTTTGATGGTTCAACTAAATTCTTTTTACACGGAACAGAGAAGGGAAATAACTATATTTACCCTGGCACAGTCAAGCCCATAGACAGAGCTTGCAATATGCTATTGCTTGAGGTTGAAACCAGGGACCGAAAATATGGTAGTACTGTGTTTCAAAGTAAAAGCTCTGTACAAAAATCAGATGTGGAGTTAACAAGAAAAGTTTGTAGTTCAAACAGTGGACTTTCTAGGTCACATATGGTTATTGGAAATAATGAGGTAATGGTTCCCTTCAGCAAACTAGCTTTTAGTGATAGAAGAAAGTTGCTTGAGGTTGCTACTGACCATATTCAACAAAAGGTTCCATACACGGCACTTGGACCATTATTTCCTAGGTTAAGGGATGATGAGGACAACTTTCAAAAAGATTTGGTACTCTTGAGGGAAAGAAGATCTCTCCTTACTCAAATGTACAAATTTGGTAATAGTCAAATTGATTATGAGGTAAGTTCCCAACAGCTAGTTGGTCCTATGCAACTAGAGGTGGAGGACATCCATAAGAGTCTTAACTGTTCAAGGGCTTTACATAATCCTGTCCATGAGGAGGATGGTCGCTCACAATGCATAAAGAAAAAAGGTCTTGGTGGATATATCTGGAATAGCTTTAAACATATCCTTGGAAGATCTAGTTCAATTAATGGCAGTCATGCAATTTCAAAGAAGCTTACTTCAAGAAGTGAGAATAAGCATGCACGTCTTCATGGATTTCTTGGATCAAGTGACACAATAAGACTAACATTACGTGCTTCAACTGTAAAATTATCTTCTTATCGAGCATGGCCAAATATGCATAACAGTCAGTTTGCACTTTACAAGCTGCCTATGCAAGTTCCTAAAGCTGACCAAGAATATGCTGGTCTATGGGGAGGGACTTTTGGTTGGCCCCCAGGAAAGCCTACTGAAGACAAGCCTGGAAAAGCTTTATTCTTTCTTCTGGTCTCTTATGAGGAGTCCCAGGGAGAACAGGTTCTCATTGCAACCAAAATTTTGGAAGGCACTCACTATGTATTGCATCCTAATGGCTCAGCGATGTTTACAGCAAATATCAACGAGCCTTCATCTGACCCTTTTCCTTGGGAGACCGATTTGGACTCCTTTCCCATGAATATCAAGTATGCTTTCAAGGGAGAGGGTATTGCAAATGGTTATGGGTTCAGATACCCTGGATCAAAGCCTGGTTCCCTCTTTATATTCCATAATGGTATCCTTGCCTTCATTTGGAAGGAGTCAAGGGCTGTTCTGACTTTGCAAAGACTTAACTTGCAGAAACTTTTAAAGAAAGGTGAAAGGGTACCTGCTCTGCCTCCCATTGCCAATTTTTCATATCTAACAAAGTCATACTCAAATGTGTTCACTGGGTTTCCAAACAGTTCCACTTTTTTGTCTTCACCAAGGTTTGCCCTAACCCTGACATGTCAGATTCTTTTACATTTCAGAGTTTGCCGTCAGTCTTGGCATTTCCACCTTGCTTTATAGTTTGATTCAACGATCTTTGTTAACTCTAAAAAGTGATATATTGTGTTAAATGATATGCTCTTCTTTTATTCTCGTGATTATTCTAATCTATTTTGGCTTCATAGTAATGTATCTAATTATGGAGAGAAGTATTTTGAATTGCAGGTTACAGGTATAATAATGTAGATACTGATACACAGCGAACTTCAATTACTGGAATTTGGGACTTATGTTGCTATTGTTTGGAAGGCTGACAGAAAATTACAATAATATTTTCTAAAACATACTAGTTTGGAGGACAAACCAACTACTTGTTAGTAGATTGAAGAGATAGTAGGTATGATAACATATGCCTCAACAAGTAATTCTTAACTCATTTTATTTTTTTATTTTTTTATTTTTTGGGTTCTGAAGCTTGTGAGAAAAACTCATATTTATTCTGGTTTATGAGAAAATAACTAAGGAAAGTGGCCACCACGAGAACTGTCCTTTATTGGTTTTTTCTAAACTAAATCTTTTTATGAGAAATGGGCATTCTTTTTTATTCAAAAGGCAAACAATACTCCATATAAGAACTTGTATATTTTTTAAGACTCCTTAGTTCTTTATACGCCTATAGAAATATCATGCCCATTAGAATGTGCAGCATTTCAAATGTATGATACTGAGAATTGCAGATGAAATGTCAGCTTCTAAGTTAATCTCACACTACCTGGCCTTTTTTTGTTTTAGGAATGTGTTGATGACATTCGATGTTCCATGGGGGAGGGGGATGTAATGGGGGAGTTTAGATTTAGTACCAGAGGGAAATATAGAATAATGAAATGGCTGGAAGATAGAGAATGTATCCATGTGGATTTTTATTTTATACACACACACACACACATACATATATCAGAGACGTGGGAAGGGAAGGATTTACATAAAACTGCCAGCACCAATGCACCATTTTGTCAGTTAACTTTATGAAATATATCAGCAAGAACATTTAGATATTTATGAGCTTCTTTTGTTAAAAAAGTTGCGCTTGTTTGAATTTTTTTTCGTTGTCTATGAAAATGTATAATGGTAGAAGACTTGAATTTTTTTTTTCTTTTTGATAAAAGAAGATTTGATGACTGGAAATGTATGTCCCACTGTACTAAATGGAGGAAATCCTAAGCTGGAGTTGCATGTTTCTCTTGACAGGCAAAGACAGCACTAGTATCTTAGTGCCTTTGGGGTTCGATGGTTTTTGGGCCCGCTATAAGCATTTTGGCAGCTGTTGGTTGCTATAGTTGGATTGCTTCTGGTTTACGTGGTGCTGCCTGATTGAGATCGAAGAGGGGAGCGATCTTTGTGTAATGATGTATTACGAATTTCCTTTTTAGATAAAATATTAGTTTCTCTACTACAGGTATATCACTGTGTTTGTTATTGTTGTATAAACGGGAGAAGCTATCCATTAAGGATCCTCATCAAGTTTTTCTCTACATTTGGATTTCATGTCATTGATGCCTTTGTGTTCCAGGCGAAATGCATTCCTAAACGTTGAAGCACATACATAATATGTAAACAAGAGTAATGCAACTTCCCTAGATTTACTTACACAAACATTGGCTCACAATATTTTAAAGCTGGAGTCGATAAAATAATGTATAACTGGGTTTATGTGAAGCTTGTATAAGTACCATTACTCTTGCTCATGACTCGTGCACAATCCCTCCTCCCGTGGTTGAACTGCTGGCATCAGAGAGAGTTATTCCTAGTTTATTTTAATGAATCATTGGGTCAGGGGCCTGAACATAGACCTGATGTTGGGTTATCTTGCGAATTTGATATTTGTCAATTTTTATATAAAAAGAATTTTAAAATTCGACCGAATTTCATGTCTACCTACAATGAAGAAGCATACATTCTAGCAACACGGAGGCATTGAGACTCCTAAAATATAACCAATCAAGGGGTTATTCCAAGAAGAGGTTGCTGGAAAACCCCAAAACCAGGCTCATGATTCATGAGAGGAGGTTTAAAAGATTAAAAATTGCCATTTTCAGAAGTTTGGATTAACTAGGCTGGGGGTAGTGAACAATCTTGCAGATTTTGGGAAGTTTATAATATCAGGGTGCGAAGAGAAAACGAAAGGAAAGAAAATACAAGAATAGAAGATATGGAGAATAGGAAATGGATTAGAAGAAAGAAAAGATCGAGAATGTGATTTTTTTTTTTTTTTTATGAAATACCAATTACAAATAAATGGAATAGGCAAAATCATGCTAGTGAGTTTGTGGAAATGACTGAATGATTTATCACAGCATCTTTTAAGAGAAAAATTATATCTGTTTAGTAGGTTATAGATAAAAGTGTTTAACACTAAGAATCAATTTAATTGAAAAACTAACAATTTTATTTATAAATGTCATGAAAAATATAAATATCAATTTATATATTAATTTAAATAAATATAAAATAATATAATTTTAGACGTTAAGTTTTAAATTATGATTAATTAATTGTAACTATTTTTTTAAAAAGATTAAATTAAAAAATTTAATCTGTAAAAAATTAAATTAAAAATTTACTTATACCCCTTCTCCCCAATTTATTGCAAAAAGTGTAGGGAGGCTCTAATATTTTATCATCAACTTTCCTTGTCCACCCAGTCTTCCTAGAATATAACGCTTAAACTTTTTTTTTTTTTCCTCTCTCCTTCCTTGTATCTCCCAAACATACTCATGTAATTAGAAATCACGATTCACGATTGAAGGATGAAAGGCGAAAATTGGGTTGTACAGAAAAAGAAAAAGTGAAAATTGGAGAAAAAACAGAAAATGACAACAGTTGACTATAAACATATATTTGACTAGATCAGGGTAGACGGAGGAGCCAAAAACCCACAAGCCTGATGTACCCAATGGCGATGATCCTGCCGCTGTTGACCTTTCTTGCCATCTCTCAAGCTCAACACTCCTCAGATGCTGCACCCACCGCCTGCATCATCGGCAGCGGCATCGGTGGCTCCTCAGTCGTCCATTTCCTCCGTCACTACTCAGCTAATTCCTCGCCTGATATCAAAATTCGAATGTTCGAGCGTAACGGAGTCGTTGGGGGTCGCATGGCTACTGTGACCGTTGCAGGCAACACCTTCGAAGCTGGAGCTTCCATTCTTCATACCAAAAACCTCCACGCCTTGAACTACACAAAACTTTTGAATCTCAAGTTCAAGAAGTCATCTTCTGGTTCCTTGTCTCTGGGCATTTGGGATGGGAAGAAGTTTGTTATTAAAACGCTAAAAGTTAATTCCAATTTTCCCTTTATCGATAAGATCGTCTCGCTTGTTAATTCGGTACACCTGTTCATCCGTTACGGCTTATCACTTCTTAAAATGGAGAGTTTTGTTGAGGTCTTTCGTCTTTTCTTTTTCTCTGGTTTTCCTTTTATTTGCTTAAATAGAGCTTCTCTTCTTCTCGTAAAATTTCTATTCTATGTGTAGCTATATGTTTTTCTTTTTCTAATAGATTTGTAATTTAGAGTACTGTGGACCGATTCTTAAAGTACTATGACGAACCTGCATCGAGACCCATTTTCGAGACTGTGGATCAGATGCTGAAGTGGGCTGGTCTGTATAATCTGACAACCAGGACATTGCAAGAAGAATTGGTCGATGCTGGATTGTCCCCTTTGTTGATAGAAGAACTTGTCACTGTAAGAGTTCTGATAACACTCTTCTTATTTCTCACATTTAATCTTTCAACGAGTCCGTTGAGTGCATTGCTCACACATTTTTGGATATTATTGATAGTAGTAATGATGTTGGTTGTGGTGGGAGTGAAGTAGGGGATTGTTTCACCAATTCAGAACTACAAACCTGCTTCTTCTTTTTTTAATTCTGTAAATTTGTGAGACGTTCACAAAGAAGGAAAACAACTATAAAAATGGTGGACAATTTATTTCTATAAGAAAATACAATCTGGGGAGCCAATACCAGTTATATAGTTCTTTGAACGTCAGATTAACTTTTATGACATCCTTCAGATCATCCATGTATGACATGCAATTGCATGGGTGGTGAAAAGCAATGAGTTTATCAGGATTGTGGTACCTGATTTGTGTGTGTCTCGCTGTGTTTGATTATGTTTCAATTATTCACCAAAACCAATTTGTTGGTGGTAGGGTTCTATGGAAGTATTATGCTACTATAGAACAATCAATCTGAGACTTTAAAGTCTCAAGGCTCATGAAAGAGTGGGCATCAGTTTGCTCTTTAGAAATGGCCTAGCTCCTTCATGGGAAATTACTGCCAGTGCAGCTTATATCTTGAATCTTTCAAGTCCCTTGTGAGTGTACAAAAGTGTCTGTTCATCAATTCAGAGGCTTAGAGGTAGGCAGGCCTATTAATTTGTAGCTCATGTCCCAACAACTTGTTGCAAGTTTGAGGTCAGTTACAATTTTCTGATCCTGTGGCATCTAATGGTTTAATTGACAAGACAGCCAATTACCATAATTTTCAAAAACATACAACTCTGTTTCAGTTGAAGTAAGATGGGGGCACGATGCCTCTCATGCGTATATTAAGTTGTACAAGTAAGCAGCTGGGTATGAGATTTGCATAAACTCATCAAAACATAGACTTCTGTTTATCTATACAGGTCATCACTCGAATTAATTATGGCCAAGGTGTACACATCAGTGGGCTTGCTGGTGCAGTTTCCTTGGCAGGATCAGGTGGAGGATTATGGTCTATTGAAGGAGGCAACTGGCAAATGGCTGCTGGACTGATTAATCAGTCAGATGTTGCATTGCACCTGCATGAAGAAATAGAAACCGTTGCTGACCTTGGAGATTATTATGAACTCAACTCTACAAAAGGAAGCAGTTATACATGTGAAGTTGCAGTTGTTGCTACACCTCTGGACGAGTTAAATATTCAATTTATTCCTCCAATTTCAATTCCTAATAGAAAATTACAACACACCCATGCAACTTTTGTTAGGGGCCTTTTAAACCCTGTAAGTATCCTGGGAGTCAGAAACTTACTGATGTTATATAGTAGTGATTTTCGTCCTTGTCAGTGTGATACCTTTTATCTTTAAATTTTAATGCTCCAACTCCTAATAGTGATGTTTTGCTGCACGTTAGGTGTATTTTGGCCTCAACACTTTGACAGAAATTCCAGAGCTTGTGGGCACAACAGAGGATCCTGACCTTCCATTCTCAAGCATTTCAGTTCTCAAGAAGCATGATCAAAATGATGCAACTTATAAGATGTTTTCTCGTCAACCAATGCCAGACACATTGCTGGATAGCATCTTTAGGTAAGTAATATTAGCTAGTTGCTTAATTTAATTTGTCTTTGCTGGAAAACTCAAGTCGTGCTGCTGATTTATGCAACAATTTCCTTTGTCTAAAACTGCACACTGCCGATGAGAAAAGTGGCCTGGTCCACAATTTTGGTAAGCAATGAGCTCACACATCAGACCTAATAACAATTTTTACTGTGATTAATTATCTGTCCCTAAGGTGCAAATAGGATGTGTTGTTACAAAGTCGAACCAAGAACCAGAAAATTCTAACCAGAAACAAGATAACCAAAACTGAATAGAAGAAGCAAAATCAAACTCACACATTCAGCAAGCAAGACATCAGAAACAAGGAACAAAGAACACCAAGATTTAGAGTGGTTTGGGAATGTAGCCTACATCCATCATAGTGCAGCTTGTATTGATAAATGTGCAGAATTACAAGACCCTTAGGCCAGTAAAACCAGTTTGGAAGAATTGCAGCCACTCTCTCTCTCTCTGGTGTTTTCTCTCACACAGAGTCACACAAGTGCCAATTCTCCTTTTACACCGTTGCCCCCTTTCACAAGTCTGTCTTTGTTCTCTCACCAATAATGCCTTCTCATCCCTCCTTCTGTTACTTCCTAGACCCTTACATATATTTTAAGTGTCTATCCTCAAGTAAATGATGAATTGAACCGAGATTAGCTACAAAAAAGCCAGTTTTGCTGCTGCTGCCGGTTTGTTAGGTAAATCAGTTATTTTCCAACAAATAACTACCAGCTTAGTGTTTTAGTGGATGAGTAATTTTAGGGACACTTTTAACAGGATGGAACATAATGTTGACATTTTCTCAGATTTTGTTTGTTGAGCTTTGGATTGAAGTGCTCCCCCTTCCCTACCCCACAAATATGAGAATATAAAGGCTTGAATCAGATTGTAACTATTGTTGATTACTGCTACTGGCAGTGTGAGGAAAGAGACTATTCGTATTGACTGGGCTGCTTATCCACACTACCATGCCCCCGAAATATTTGCACCATTTATATTGGATGGTCGGCATTTGTACTACGTCAATGCATTTGAGAATGCAGCTAGCACCATGGAGACAAGCGCTGTAGCAGCTGAGAATATCGTCCGACTCATACTGTCAAGATATTTTGGCAAAATAGTTGTGCATTCATCTAAGGTGTCTGCTAGTTCTCGTAGAGAGGAAACCCATTTAGATTTGTGAATTAAAGTGGCTGTGAGATATTCTCAAGTAGTTAAAACGTCATTAAGTTTGGGTTATGTTAGAAAGCTTTTGTTTAATTGGATTCTGATGAAAGTAAATTAAGCTACGTTAAATAATACACAATTATTCTCACAACACCCCCTTCCTTTTGTTCTTCTTTTAATTGTTCAGTTGATGGTACGTGTGGTTATTGTATAGAATCTGAATCTGATCAGATTTCATATCTTAACATAACATACGTGCTGATTAAGTGCGTCTGATATAAAACTAATGAAGTTCAGGTTAAAAAACTATTTTAATCGTTATATTTTGAAGGTTTTTAAAATTTTATCAAGTGCTGATAGCTTCTTTAAAAAAATTATTGTTTGATTCAAATAATTATCAGTTATTATTTTCTTTAATAAGATCAAACTGCAGGCTTTGTTTTTAGACGAAATCAACTTTTTTCAATCTTACCTCAAACCAAACATAAGAACAAAACACAAATTCATTACATCACTCGTTTTCTCTCTGGATGAACATTCGCCAAAAGCATCACTTTCATCTCTCTTGATTCATACGGGTATTCGGCCTAGTTTGGATTGGAATTTGAATCTTTCAAGGCAGAGCGTGGGAACTACAGCAGGCTTTGAACTTTGATTTATCTTTGGTGATGGAACATAGGTAAGTTGTCAAAGATGAGAAGAACAATCTGTTTGGGAAAAAAGAAGCTGAAATATTATTTTAAATATCATATACTTAAAATCATCTTCTTTCTTCGTATCTGGTTGATTAACATCATATATTTAGAACATTAAGTATCTCTTCTTCCAGTGAAAGAGAAATAAGAAAAGTGGCAAATTGACCAATCAGGTGATTCACATGTTGGTTATTTTTATTATAGTTTAAATTTTACACAAAAAAAATATTTTACGTTACACAATATGAGAATTTTTAATAACATTGTAATTAATAGAGATAACAAAAAATCAAATTAAATAGTGTTATCTGTATATTATTCTGGTTAAAATTAATATATCATATATACATTTTTATACAAATTGTCACTCGAAATTTTAAGTCAAAATACAATCTCAATTCCATTAATGGCATAAAATTTAGGATAGATTTTCCAACGAAACAGGCAGATACGAAGGCCAGCTGCTCCGCCAAGGTTTCCATAATAGTCAACGAGTTTGAGTCACATGGTTCTTCAGGCTAGCCATGGTTCCTCCATAGCTGTTACACCATAAAATCATAAGCAGGTCCACCAATTTTTTTCTTTTCATTCTTCTTTGCTTTTGTGGGATGGGTGGGAGGACAGACGAGAGAGGGAGAGATACCATTTCTTCTTGTACAAATTTCAGCATCATCTGCAAGCGGTGCTTTTGTGGGGACATCAGGAAGGTCCAATTTTTCATTGATTTCTTCAGCCACTGATGTAGGGACTTCTGGAAGATCTTGAACGGTGAGCTGAAGACAATAATAGGAACTCTTCTGAATGAAAAGAATAAGTGCATGTAATTGTTGTAAGTGTAGAACCAAGTTAAACAAAATCAACCTTACTTGATGCACAGCAACAACCAAGAGTAAGTATTTGAGACAATAACTACATAACATGTTATCACTTAAAAAATGGTGAATGATATGACAGAGAATAATGAATTGAATATTAAAATATTAATTGTTGCTCAACATTTATAAGCCAGGCGTCAACTTGCTTCAGCAATTCTTCTTGTGCCTTTTTCTTCTTTAATGCTAACAAGGCCCCCTCCTTTTTCTTTCACGAATCAGGTCTCTTGCAGCTTGCGTCTCTGCTTCAATAACAGCATTGAGCTGGACAAAAAGGAAGAGCAAGAATTTTTATTTGATTCGGAATGCTAAGGGCACAAATATTTGCATGCAGACGAAGAATCATTACCTTCTTCGCAGTCCTTTCACAGTCCTACATCTAACCAATCTAACAGCATATTCATTTAAGCTATATCTGGGATTCTCTCAAAGGATTCCGAAAACCCCACGGTCTTTTCTTGGTAACTAAATCAACATTTCGGGTAGAACGGGCATTTAAGACTCTTAATCATATCTGCCTTGCTGCCTCAAGAGCCAAAGCCTATCCAAGTCATTTCCAAAACAGCCCAAATGCCAATCCATCCACTGATGGATTGGCATTTCAGCACCATTAAGCCAATGTACTGCATCTTTTCAATCATTAGGATTCACAATTAATTCCCATCATAAAGAACAGTTAAATACCTTGGGTCTCCCACTAAAATCCAACTGAGAAAATGAGACAATTTAAAAACGAAAATTTTCAATATAGAAGTTCCATCGACCATCAATGTGTACTCACTACATTTACAAACTGGTTTAAATGAATATAATTAAATATATTTTAAAAATAATAATAATATAAAATTTATGACAGTTCAATCCTATAAATATTAAGTAAATTAACAATTCAAAATTAGTATAACATTAATCACTTATTATATTTTAAAAAATATGAAATTCATTCCATATTAATTTTAAAATAAAAAAATTAACGTGTAATAAATATAATATTTTTAAAAATTAAGACGTACATATTTTAAAAATTTTAAAATTAAAATTAATTTTTTCAATTAATTTTATAAAACTCTCTATTATCGACTCAATTAATGATAATTCTGTAAAATTATAAAAATAATTTTTTTTATTTGATACTCCATTTTATTTTGAAAAGACATTTTATTATTTTTATATAATTAATATCGTTGGAGTTAATTAAAAATTAATTTAAATAATAAAAAATAATTGCAATGAAATAAATAAATTAAGAATCTAATTGTAAAACTTAATTGACAAAGAAGAAGTCACATTTGGAGACAAGGATCAAAGTGAAAAAATGTTAAGATAATATTGCTTTAAGTGATGCTTTGCCAAGGGTTTCCCTCTCCTTTTAGTAGCTTCACCTCTTTTACTATTCTTTTAATTTGTTTGTTATTTTTTTTGGTGATTTTGTTTTGTTTCTTAAATTTTTTTGTTTGTTTGGATTATTCGTGGTAAAAAGAAATTAAATTTCAAGTTAAACCCAAACATCGGTTTAAATGTAAATGCCAGTACGTGAAGTCTTTATGTTGAAACTCTACTTTTTCTTTTGTAATAAATTACATTCATTTTTTTAAATCTATGTTTACATCACCCTATAATTATAATTTATCAAAAAATTCGTCTTTATTTACAAAATTACTAATAAAATTTATGTTTTATACATCTTTTAATAAAAAAAAAACTCATAATATCTTCAATTCAATGCAATATAAATTATATAAGAGTCAAATTAATATTTATAGAAACTTAAATAAATAAAAATTAGTGTATTTTTTTCAAATTTTTTAAAAAAATGTGTGTTGATTTTGAAAATTTCAAAAAATATATTTGTCAAAATTTGAAACTAAAAATCCTACAAGTATAATTTTTACAAATTCAAAAATACTTATATAATTTAGTCTTCTTTTTATTTAGTAAATTATATATTTGAATAATTTGCTTTAAACAATACTGAAAAATAAATAATTGATGTATTCTAAGGATTATTTTATGTGTCTCTATGTATATATGGCAACGATTATTTTTTCCATAACAACTAAATTTAATATCAATCAATGCAAGATATGACAAAAAAAAAAGAAGAAGATCCAAGTAGCCAAACTCCTCCCTCCAACGGCTAGTTGTTTACTTAATTTAAAGCTATCTAATCTAACATAACCCACAACGCCAACTTTTTCCTTCGTATTTCCTTGGGAAGCTACGATGGTCTCCCTCTTCGTTATTGTGTTTCGTCCGCAGAGCTCAGAACAGTGAATTATCTTCAACAACTCACCCAAGAAATTAGATATTCGATCTCCTACATAAGGCTGCATCCAGAATTCCAAGCTTTTAGTTCTTAGATAACAAACAAGGGGATGATGAAGGTTGATAACAACTACCGTTTTTTTCTAAGTTCTGATCTTTTTCGAATTTGATGCAACTGGGTTCTTAAATTTTCTCCCTATTTTATGTATTCTTCAGATTTCTACAAGTTGACTTTCTCTGTCTCAATCTGCCCTGTTTTCCAGCTCTAGCATAAGTTTCTAAAATCCCAACTCCACCATTTGTTTCTGCTTATTCCACACATTTTTTCAATTTTTTATATTTTCTCGCTGTTGGGTTCTCGAATGAAACTCTCAATTCTTCATATTTCTACGAGCTAACTTTCTCTCTCTCAATTTCCCCTATTTTCTCTGTCTCAATCTGCCCTGTTTTCCAGCTCTAGGATAAATTTCTAAAATCCCAACTCCACCATTTGTTTCTGCTTATTCCACACAGTTTTTCAATTTTTGATACTTTCTCGCTGTTGGGTTCTCGAATGAAACTCTCAATTCTTCATATTTCTACGAGCTAACTTTTTCTCTCTCAATTTCCCCTATTTTCAAGTTCTGAACTCTTCTTTGCGTCTTGATAAAATTTCTAAAACCCCAATTCCACCTCTTTCTTCCTATTTTCGAATGCAAATCTTCAATTCTCGTTTTTATTTCTCTTATAAATCATTCTGAGTTTGCTCATACGTAAACGATTAACCCTCTGTGTTTTCCATTCCCACAATGGTCTCTCTCCTTGTCAGTGTTTGATGCCCCTAGCTCAGAAGCTGGACGCTCCTATAGTGGTTTCTGTACAGTGACAATTATCTTCATCTGAGCCAAGATTCGATCCCCCACATGAGGCTGCATCAAGAATTCGAAGCTTTTGGGTCCAGGTGGATTATTGCATTTATACTAATTCTGCCTTAAAGAGATTGTTGTTGTTTCTCAAAGTTTCTCACTTTTGATTATCAGTTTCTGAATCATGTGTAGATTTTCAGTGAAAGTGCTAGTTACTTGCTTGTATTTCCATCACGTAGTTGTCTCTTCACCTTAGGAGGTTTTTATTCTTGTGGCATGCTTATCATATTTGAGCGATTGTTAAGCACTCACAGAGTTAAAGCTGTTTATTTTTTATTTTTGGTCTCACCTTGATGCATGAAGTTGGGGTTGTTTTCCTGCTGTTAGTGTCCACATATTTTTACCTTGTCTCACTCAATATTTCGGCATTAAATTTTAGTTTTGGAGTGGCTGCATTACCAATGGATGAAAGTGTGTCATTCCACTGGTTCCATGAAGTTTGACAAAGAAGGATACGTAATTGAATTGAAGCCAAAAGTAGAACCACTTAAGATATGTTTTTCTCACAAGTTTGATAGTTTGTTTGATTAAAAAAATGTTTAATTTAGTTAAAGTTTAGTTATCATATTTATACAACTGAAAAATACATTTACATAAAGTTTCTAAAAAATAAAAAATAAATTTACGCAAAGTTTAATTATCATATTTATACAATTCCAAGAACGATTCAAGGTCTCAGGTCAAGTCCTTGTATGGACTTTCCCAAGGCCTAAAGTTGGGCAGAAGGCCTAGTGGGCCTAATGTTTGACGGGTGACAAAATTTTCTTTTTCTTTCTTTGTCTCATCTTGGTCCATGAAGTTGGGGTTGATTTTTTGTTATTAGTGTCCACATATTTTTACCTTGTCTCACTCAATATTTTGGCATTAAATTTTATTTTAGGAGTGGCTACATTACCAATGGATGAAAGGGTGTCATTTCACTAGTCCCGTGAAGATTGACAAAGAAGGACACATAATTGAATTTGATGAGAAGCTAAGGTATGTTTTTCTCACAAGTTTGATAGTCATATGATTGAAAATGTTTAATTTAGTCAAAGTAGTTTAATTATCATGTTTATGCAATTGAAAAATACATTTACATAAAGTTTGATAGTCATGGGGGTGACTCATCAAGAGTTAACCCCTTAACCCTCTTAAGGGAAGGGTTAAACATTAGGCCCTTGGGGGGAAGGGGTTGATCCCCTTCCCTTAAGAGGGTTAGGATTAACCCTCTTAAGGGAAGGGTTACACACTAACTCCTTAGGCAGAAATGATTGATCCCTCTAAAGGAAAGGGTCTAATCACCTTATTGTATAGAGGAACCCCCAAAGGAAAGGAGTGATCCCTCAGCATTATAAAGGGAGGGTAACCTATCAAGAGTTAATCCTCCAACCCTCTTAGGGGAAGGGTTAACCATTAGCCCCTTGTGGGGAATGGGTTAATCCCTAGGGAAAGGGTGACCCTTTAGTCCCCTCTTAGGGGAAGGGTTAACCACTAGCCCCTTGGAGGGAATGGGTTAATCCTCTAATCGCCTAAGGGAAAGGGTGACCTTTCAATCCCCTTGGGGTTAACCAACATCAATAATCCACTAACCTCTTGGGGGGAAGGGATTGATCTCTTAATTGCCCAAGGGAAAGGGTGACCCTTTAGTTCCCTGAGAGAAAGGGGTGACTTACTGGCCCTTTGGAGAGAATGGTTTGATCCCCTTATTGTTTAAGGGGAAGTGGTGGCCCTTCAACATTATGGAGGGAGGGTGACTTATCAAGTGACCTATCAAGGGTTAAGCCCCAACCCTTTTAGGGGTTGATTCCATAAGGGAAAAGGTGACCCTTCAATCCTTTTGAGGTTAACCACTATCAAGGGTTAACCCTATAACCTTCTAAAGGGAAAGATTACCCACATGCCCTTTCATAGCCATAATCATTATTGTAATGCAAGGTCATAATTATGGCAAAGTAGATTTAAAGCAAATAGATTCTCAACAAATATTTCTTTCCTTGTTAGCACAGTAATTCTTTCTTTTAATCTCCATATTTGGGTTTAAAGCATTATAATTTGGAGATTACTTTAGTTTCTTTTTTTTCATCGTCAGCCTTTTTTCTTCTTAATGGAAGTAGGCTAGGTAGATTCTACTTGCAATCTCTCACTGTAAGAATGAGAAATGAGATACATCAATTTGCTCAGAAGGACACTAACAGGACACTAAAAAAGTACAAGATGCCTGGCTTAGACTCAGAAGTTTACTTAGGAAGTGCCCTCGCCACAATATTCAGGAATATATGCTCATGCACAAATCTTTTATGGTGGGCTTAATAAGCAAGACATTGTTGGATGCTACTGCTAGTGGATGCTTAATAAGCAAGGCATTGTTGGATGCTACTACCAGTGGATATTTTATAAAAAAGAATAAGGATGAGGCCATGACTATGCTTGATGACATGGCTCAAAATTTGTGCCAACAGCATTCTAAGAAAGGACCAGAAAAGAAGACACATGGATTATATGTGGTACACCCAATAACTGCCATCTCTGCCACATTGGATTGATTAGAGAGGAAGATGAGCATTTTGACATTTGGTATTAATGTTATTCATTCATTTGCAAATTACGAGTTCTGCCAAGGAGAGCATAGTTCATTTGATTACCCTGTAGTGAATAAGGCAAGATAATCTTTACTCGAATACGTACAATCTTGGTTCGAGAAACCACCCCAATTTTTCTTGAAAAAATTCTCAAAATATAGAGAACCCACCGAGGTACCAATAATAGCTATATCAACAAAGAATTCCATTAATGATGTTCTTACCCAGTTCATGACAAGAACAGACACATTATTTTAGAATTGGACAACTTCCATTAAAAATTTAGAGGTTTAAGTGAGGCAAATCTCTAATATGTTGAGCTCAAGAAAAGATGGTGTTTTACCGAGCAATACAGATACTAAACATAAGGAATAAGTTAAAGTCATTCATTTGAGGAATGCCAAAGTAATAGAAGAACATGAAAGGAATAGAAGGTGGAGAAGAGTAAAGAGGCAAGATCTTCTGAAGAGCCAGTTGAGCTTACTAAGAAGAAAGCTAGAGGAAACAAAAAAAACCTAGGAGTAAGTTGTTTCTTAATAATCTACCCCTATACAAGCCGCAACATCCATTCCCTTAGGCACTATAAAAGCAAAAATTGGACAAACAATTTTTCAAATTTTCAAATTTTTGGGGGAATTCAAGAAACTACACATTAACATACTATTTATAGATGCCTTAGCTCAAATGGCCAGTTATGTAAAATTCATAAAAGACATTCTATCCAATAAAAGGAAACTCAAAAACTTTGAGATTGTGGTACACATTGAGGAATGTAGTGCAATTATGTAAAAGAAACTACCCCTTGAGATAAAGATCTAGGGAGTTTTACTAGACCTTACATTATAAGAGAATCTTTTATAGGTAAAGCTTTTTGTGATTTGGGTGCTTCGATTGATCTAATGCTTCTTTCTATTTTCATGACTCATGGGCTTGGTTAAGCCAAACCTACATCTATCTCCCTACATATGGTTCACAGATCCATTAAACACATGCTTGGAATTATTGAAGACATTCGGGTAAAAGTTGATAAATTTATATTTCTAGTAGATTTTATTGTTCTTGATAGATCCATTAAACATCTGCTTGAAATTGTTGAAGATATTTTGGTAAAAGTTGATAAATTTATATTCTTAGTAGATTTTATTGTTCTTGATATTGAGAAAAATCAAGAACCAAGAACCAAAAAATTTCTATTATTCTTGGTTGACCATTTTTAGCTGCAAGACAAGCAATAATTGATGTGTAAAAAGGAGAGTTCAATTTGGGAGTGCAAGGAGACCATGTAACATTTAAGGTTTTTAAAACTATAAATTATCCTACTAATATGAAAAATTGCCTATTGATAGATAGTGCAGCAAAGAAAGAAAGTCATTTAGAATCCAAATTGCCTGTAGTTACAAAAATGCCTCCTAAAAGGTTGGAAGAAAAAAAGCTTAAGCTTGTCCCACTAAAGAAAAAATCCTTACTAGTTTTGATGTAAAATGAAGTAGCTCCACAAAAAGTTCAAATTATGATAAACACACAAATAAGAGCTGTAAATCATCTATGAAAAATAAAACTAGGTAGAAATTCAAAATGAAGGTGAAAGATGCAGGAATACTAAAGCTTCTTAAAGAAGATATAAATTATTTTGACCTTACTTGAATCTCTCCTCATAATGATGGGAAGATCTAAAGTAAGAATAGGCACATTAAGGTCAACTGACAACACCTAAGACAATATTTGGAATATTTAGGAAAAGAATTTCAAATTTTTTTTATTACTGTCAACAAGGTTATGTGAATAATCATTTAGCAAAAATACATTAAAGACAACATTCCAAAAAGAAAGAAAGAAGAGACTTACAAATCAACCACCCATGAGCAACAAATAGGAAAGTCTTATATACATAATTTTTCTTATATTTTAACATTGATGACAATGTAAAATTTGTATTAGGGGTGAATTTTATGAATGCTTGAAGGATTGATCTTTATATTAATTATTTTGAATCTTCTCAATGCATGCACCATTTATTGCATTCTAGCAAGTTGTACGATTTTTGTGATTTTTTGTTTTAATTTAATGTTTTGAGTGACTTCTTGTAGTAGATAACACTAAAAGCCAATATTTTGATTGTTTTTAAAATTTTCTTTTAGCTTGCAAAAAATGGATGAAATTATAGTTATGAGTGAATTTAACTTTTATTGGAATTTATATTTATACTGGAGGATTCTGAAAATTTTGAGTACCAAAACCTTGAGTATTTGATTGATTAATTCTTAAAAAATGTTTATGTGATTCAAATATGTTTATGATCTCATAAGACTCTAGAACTTGATTGTTACTTGGGATAAAATTTTAGATTAATACCTCGTTTATGAGATAACTTAAGAATTTTGGGATCGTTTGAGCCTTTCAAAATTTCCTATAAACTATTATGTCTATAGCCCCCATATTTTAAGCATAATTTAATCTTTTCTCTGGTACCCTTAGTATAAAGTGAGCCAAAAAAATAAAATATCCTTAGTTTTACCCTTTTCACTCATATGCATGATCATTATTGAAATATTTTATTAAGAGTTATATTGTTAAAATGGGGAAAGAGTGGAGCATAGAATTAGAATAAGAAGAAAGTCAAAAATAAAAAGCAATTGCAAAAAAGAAAATTTATATGAAGAGAATTATGTGAATGAGAAGAAAAGGAGAAAGAAAAAAGAAAAGATATATATGAATGGAAAAAAAGTGATCAAGGAAAATATGAATAAAATAGTTGATAGAAGAGAAGAAGAAATTAAGTTTAGGAGAAAATTGTCTGTTGAAGGATCTATCAAAGAACTTAGAATAATCATGTGTATTGGGTGAAGAGTTTAATATGATATCCTTTATCCTACCTCAAACCTAAGTCACATTATAAATTTATCCTTATTGATGCTAGGTGTAATGCCTAAATTAGTAGAGAGTGATATAAAAAAAATAAGTTTATGGAGATCTTAGACACACTTAGAGTTTGGAGTTTAACATTTAAGACAAACGGTGACCATCTAACCTTCTTAAGGGAAGGAGTGTTTGGCTCGACTATTATGCTTATGGCAGTAAATTTTCATATAACTTCAAAATTGCTGCTAAATGCCTTACAAATCGTTGCTATTATGCTTGTTATTGTAAATTTTAATGTAGCAGGAAAAACAACTAAAGAATATTTAGCAGCTCTTAAAAATCACTGTTATAATTATTTTAAAAATCACAACTACAATTATTTTGAAATTTTCAAACTGTCGATAGCCATGATTTCATTAATGATTGTTTATATGTTAATTTCATAATCTAATATTTGGAATACCTTTTAAGCATCTCAGAATTATTTTGTTAATTTATTTAAATAAAATTTTAAAAATTATTCTACATATTTAGGGTGGTTACAATTAGTGTAATACTTGTTATAAAATTGTACCAAAAAAAAATAATTGTTATAAAATTTTAAAATAATTTACGGCAGCCTTGACCATTGTTAAATTTTTTAAAAAAATAGTGGGGGCTAAAATTTGTTGTTATTATGCTTTTGGCTGTAAATTTTAATTAGAGGTGAACATAACCTATTGAAACCCATAAAAAAACAGTTTAGACAGGTTAGGTCTATGCAAGTTAATTTTTTTTAAAATTTTGAATTTAAACGAGTGGATCGAATCAAATCAACTTTTTTCCATCTTACCACATACCAAACATAAGAACAAAATGCAAATTCATTACATCACCTGTTTTCTCTATGGACAAATATTCACCAAAAGCATCACTTTCATCTTTCTTGATTTAGACAAGTATTCAGCTTAGTTTGTATTAGAATTTGAATCTTTCAAGGCAGAGCATATGAACTACAACAATCTTGTTACAAGTAGTGCATGATTGCTAAGATAGTCGTTGGAGTAGTTGAAGATTGACAACTTGATTTACTGCTTTCCTTATTTTTAGTTTCTTAGTTCCTATGTTTATGTAGACTAAGTCAGCAACATATTAGATATTTTGTTAGCATGATCTGGCAAATAAAGTAGTGGCTGTCTTAGATAAAGCTTCATTAGTGGATAGTTTTTTTAAGAAATTTGTTTCTTTTATTAGTCTATAAATTTGGAGTAAATCTGATGTAATATCATTCCAGTTTTTGCTCATTCAATAATACATCAATTGATTGCTCCTTCAAATTTCTTTTATCAGTTAATCATTTTTGTTTTATGGTATCAGAGCATGGTTCAAATACTATCAATTGTTTTCTTTTCTTAATTGTCAAAGTTGAAGGCAACTATTACTTGAGAAATGGAATCAGGAAATGGGAGCAGTAATGCCAACACTCAATATGGAGTTGAGAAGCTGGTGGGCATAATTATAACTATTGGAGAATGTGCATGGAGGCATTTCTTCAAGGGCAGGATCTTTGGGAACTAGTTGCTGATACAGATGTAGAAATTCCACTTGATACTGCTGAGAATACAAAAGCAAGGAGAAGATGGAAAGTCAAGTATGGCAAGGCTTTGTTTGCATTGAGAACCTCCATTAGCAAAGAATTAATTGATCACGTTCATGATGTCAGTTCACCAAAGGAAATGTGTGATACACTTGAACGATTGTTCTCCAAGAAAAATACTGCTAGGTTGTAGTTTTTGGAAAACGAATTGGCAATGACCACTCAAGGAGGGATGACAGTCTTAGAAAACTTCCTTCGAGTCAAGAACCTTTATTCAGAAATTTCAGAATTAGACACAACTAAGAAGATTAGTGATGCTCGTCTAAGACGTTTCCTCATTTATGGCTTGAAGAAGGAGTACTTACGATTTGTAACCTCCATCCAAGGTTGGGCAACACAACCTTTAGTGGAGGAATTAGAAAATTTGCTTTCAAACCAGGAAGCCTTAGCCAAACAAATGGTCAAGAACCATGATCCTGAACCTAATGCTATTTTGCTCTCAAAAGGAAAAGCTGTTGACAATGATTCTGAAGAAGATAATTTAAAGAGGAGATCTTGGGATTATTCACAATCACAAAGTAGAGGACCTGTGAAATGCTACAGATGTGGAATGATTGGGCATATCAAGAGAAACTACCATGTCAAGCTCTCTAAAGCAAACACTGCCCATGAAGTTGAAGAGAATGATGAGCATAAATGGGAACAATGTTTTACTACTGAAGTGATCAAGAAGAATGATATTGTTGAATCAAATTCTGTACAAGCAAAGTTGATTGACTACAAAACCGAATGGACCATTGATTCAGGCTGCTCACATCATGTGACTGGAAATGATTCTCTCTTATCCAAGTTACATCATCATGATGGAGATTGTATTATCATCACAGCAGACAACACAATTTACCCAGTAATGAAGGAAGGAGTAGCAGAGATTGGAGCCGATAAAATAAATATCAAGCTGCAAGATGTGTATCATGTACCAGGTTTGAAAAAGAATTTAGTTTCAATTTCTCAAATTACAAATTCTGGTAAATATGTCTTGTTTGGACCAAAGGATGTCAAAATCCTAGATAATTTACAAAATGTGATGGCTGATGTAGTTCAAGTTGGTGAAAAGAAAGATTCTTTGTTTGTTATGACAGTAGGAGAAGCCTATGTAAAAAGAACCAGTCAAGTTGATAATGCAGCAATCTAGCATGCAAGATTGGGTCACTTAGGCTATCAAATATTACAAGAAGTTTTTTCAAAAAAATTGCTAGATGGCCTACCCATGATCAAGAACATCAAAGAGGACCTAATATGCCAAGGGTGTCAATTTGGCATGTCACATCACCTACCTTATCAGAGTTCAAAAAACCGAAGGGAAGAGCAGTTTGAACTAGTTCACACAGATTTGATGGGGCCAACAAAAACCTTGAGCTACTCTAGGTATCAATATGCCATGATCCTAGTGGATGATCACTTAAGATACACTTGGGTGTATTTCTTAAAAGAAAAACATGAAGCATTACTCAAGTTCGTTGAGTTTCATAGTATGGTGCAGCATGAATTTGGAAAGAAGATTAAGTGCTTAAGGAGTTATAATGGAGGAGAGTTTATATCAGGTGAATTTTTTAACTAATGCCCAAACACACCTCAACAAAATGGTGTTTCAGAAAGGAAATTGACTCACCTTGCTTCAACAAGTCTTTCTTGGATACATGGCAAAAATCTCGCTCGAGAGCTATAGGTAGAAGCATTGCAGTGTGCCTGTCATGTGATTAACAGACTACCTCTTTGGCCAGGTAAAGAGAAAGCACCTTTTGAAATTCTATATAATGTAAAGCCTATTGTAAATTATTTTTGTATATTTGGTTCTATATGCTACACTCATATTCCTAAGACAAATAGAACCAAGTTGGATCCAAAAGCCAAAAAATGGACCTTTTGAAATTCTATATAATGTAAAGCCTATTGTAAATTATTTTTGTATATTTGGTTCTATATGCTACACTCATATTCCTAAGACAAATAGAACCAAGTTGGATCCAAAAGCCAAAAAATGCATCTTTGTTGGCTATGATTCATACAGAAAAGGGTGGAAGTGTATAGATCCAAACACCAAGAAGTTCATCACATCAAGAGATGTGATGTTTGATGAAGTTTCTTCATGGCATACTGCACAAGAAACTGTAATAAAAAATGCAGCCTTGAATGATGAAAGCAACACAGAGTCAAATTCTCAGTCAAATACACAAGAAGAAAGAGAAGAACAGAACTGGAAAACATAAGTAGAAGAAGATAGTGAGCAACTGGTGAGGAGGTCATCTAGAAGGAAAAATCAACCTAACTATCTTAAAGATTATGAGGTACAACTAAACCCATGTACAATTACTCATGCATTCTTTACTGGAGAATATAATGAAGGAGAGCCAAATAACTATGAAGAAGCAAAAGAAAATTTTGAGTGGAGAAGAGTTATGACTGAAGAAGTTGAAGCTCTTCAAAAGAATGAGATGTGGGAGCTTGTGTCTAAACCTGAAAACAGCAAGCCTATTACTTGTAAATGGGTCTATAAACTAAAGAAAAGGCTAGATGGTACAATTTATAAGTATAAGGCACGTTTAATTGCTCGAGGATTCTCACAACACTATGGATTGGACTATGAAGAAACATTTAGTCCAGTGGTCAAAATGGTAGTAGTAAGAACACTTCTCTCACTTGCTGCACATCAAAACTAGAAATTATAGTAGTTAGATATGAAAAATGCATTTCTTTATGGTGAATTAGATCGTGATGTCTTTATGGAACAACCAGAAGATTTTGTCTCAAAACAGTTTCCACATAACGTGTGCAAGTTTAGAAAAGCACTATATGGCCTTAAGCAAGCACCACATGCTTGGTATGGTAACTTTGCTCAATACTTCATCTTTTGTGGTTTGAAGGTTTCTAATTCAGATTCTAGCTTGTTTGTGAAATTAGAGTCAAATATGAATTTTTTGGCTTTACTATATGTTGATGACATAATACTTACTGGAAACAATGAATTAGAGATATCTCATTTAAGAAATGAGCTGTCTATTCGTTTTGAGATGAAAAATTTAGGTGAAGTTGGCTGCTTTCTTAGTCTAGAAATTGAAAATTCAGAATTTGGTTACTTTGTGTCTCAAAGTAGATATGCAAAGAATTTGCTATAGTGATTTAATATGGAGGGATCAAAGGAAATGGCAACTCCCATGGAAATGAATTTCAAGTTTGAAAAGGAAGGAGGTAAGCTCTTACAGGATGCAAGAAAGTACATACAACTAGTTGATAGTGTCATTTATTTAACAATTACAAGGCTTGACATTACATATTCAGTTGGCATTATCTCTCAATTCATGCAAAATCCTAGGTCCCCAAATCTAGATGCTGCAAAAAGAATCCTGTGATATGTAAAAAGTTCCCTCATTTTTGGGCTCACGTATAAAAGAACAAGTGAATTTATGTTGAGGGGTTTTACTGATGTTGATTGGGTAGGGAACCCTGTGGATCAACATTCAACCTCAGGCTATTGTTTTAACTTTGGTTCAGCAACTGTTTCATGGTGTAGTAAGAAGCAGGTCACAATGGCTTTATCTAGCACTGAAGCCGAGTATATGGCTGCTACATTAGCAGCTCAAGAGTGCATTTGGTTGAAATGTCTAGTGGAGGATGTATTGTCTAAAATAAACTACATAGTGCAACTATATTGTGATAATGAAAGCACCATCAAACTTGCTTCAAATCCAGTTTTTCACATGCGCACTAAACATATTGAAGTTTAGTACCATTTCATCAGGGAGAAGGTTTTGAATCAAGAGATTGAGTTAAAAGGGTGCCACACAAATGATCAAGTTGCTGATATATTTACAAAATCTCTGGCAAGCCTAAATTTGAAGTCTTTCGTGCTGCTCTTGGAGTAATTGATAGGGAGCATGCACTAAAGGGGGGGGGGTGTTACAAGTAGTGCATGATTGCTAAGATAGTCATTGGAGTTGTCGAAAATTGACAACTTGATTTACCGCTTTCCTTATTTTTAGTTTCTTAGTTCCTATTTTTATGTAGACTAAGTCAGCAACATATTAGATATTCTGTTAGCATGATTTTCTTAGATAAACCTTCGTGCTAATAGTGGATAGTTTTTTTAAGAAATCTATTTCTTTTATTTGTCTATAAATTTGGAGTAAATTTGATGTAATATCATTCCAGTTTTTGCTCATTCAATAATACATCAATTGATTGCTCCTTCAAAGTTCTTTTATGAGTTAATTATTTTTGTTTTAAGTCTTTGAATAATCAAAGGAGCATTATTTTTGGAGATGGAATATAGATAAGTCGTTGAAGATGATAAGAACAAGCTCTTTGAAAAAAAAAGAAGATAAAATATTATTTTAAACATCATATGCTTAAAATCATCTTATTTCTTCGTATCTGGTTGATTAACATCATGTAATTAAAATATTAAGTATCTCTTCTTCTAATGGAAGGGAAATAAGAAAAGTAACAAGCTGACCAACTAGGTGTTCCACATGTTGTTCGTTATTTTTATTATAGTCTAAATTTTACACGAACCTTACACAACATGAGAGAATTTTTAATAACATTGTAATTAGTAGATGTCACGGAAAATCAAATTAAATGGTGTTATCTGTATATTATTCAGGTTAAAATTGATATATCATATATACATCTTTGTACAAATTGTCACACGAAATTTTAAGTCAAAATTCGATCTAAATTCCATTAATGGCATAAAATTTAGTATAGATTTTCCAACGATACAGGCAGATATGAAGGCCAGCTGCTCCGCTAAGGTTTCCATACTAGTCGACGAGTTTGAGTTACAAGGTTGTTCAGGCTGGCAATGGTTCCTCCATAGCTGTTACGCCATAAAATCATAAGCAGTCCACCAATTTTTTTCTTTTCATTCTTCTTTGCTTTTGTGGGATGGGTGGGAGGACAGACGAGAGAGGGAGAGATACCATTTCTTTTTGTACAAATTTCAGCATCATCTGCAAGCGGTGCTTTTGTGGGGACATCAAGAAGGTCCAATTTTTCATTGATTTCTTCAGGCACGCTGATGTAGGGACTTCTGGAAGATCTTGAACGGTAAGCTGAAGACAATAATAGGAACTCTTCTGAAAGAAAAGAATAAGTGCATGTAATTGTTGTAAGTGTAGCCAATGTACCGCATCTTCTAATCATTAGGTTTCATAATTACTTCCCATTATAAAGAACAGTTAAACACTTTGTGCCTCCTACTAAAATCCTGAACTGCTACTCTCACTCAATCATACTCGCATACAGGAGCCCGTGGCAAATTTTAACCTGTTTAAAGCCAGTTACAGGATGACCGTATGAGCTGCACCTAATATAACCTCAGCAGCGAAGAAGATTCATAATAATTTTTTAAACCTTAACTCTTTAATTCATCATTACTGTTACAATCAACTTGCTGTAACAAAAATGCTTTAATCATCGACAGAAAGCGTTCTTCTGAAAGTCAAGTTGGAAAGTTATTCATAATCAAATCTGAATGTAGATAAAATTGATTCTTTCTCAAACTCTGCGTAGAGACTGATTATATGCCAATATAGTCCAAAAAACATTTCGTCCTGCAACTTACATAGTGAAGATCAGATAGAAGGGCATTGAAAATTAGACACAAACACAAATATTTTTTTTCTATAGTTAGCTTTGACCAAACAATAAAATCTTGCTTAACACGGGAAAATGTTGGCAAGAACTCCTAATATCTTCCATTTAAGGAATTTCACCTCTTTTTTTTTTTTTTTCTAAATAGAACTTGAAATGAAAAAAATTTCGTCTTTAGATGTGATAAAAATGTTTAACATTTTTATTGATGAAAATTCTCTCAAATGAAACTAAGAATTTTCATCCAAAAAAGGATAAGACTGAGAAAATGAGACAAAATTTAAAAACGAAAATTTTCAATATATAAGTTCAATGAAGGTGTACTCGCTATATTATACAAACTGGTCAAAATAAATATAATATATATATATATATATATATATATATAAATAATACAAAATTTATAACAGTTTAATGCTATAAATATTGAGTAAACTAACCATTCGAAATTAGTATCACATTAATCATTTATTTCTTTTATAAAAATATCAAATTTATTGTATGTTATTAGTCTTAAATGAAAAAAAATATTAAATTTATTGTATATTATTAGTCTTAAATGAAAAAATTAACGTGTAACAAATGTAATATTTTCAAAAATTAAGAAGTACATATTAAAAAAATTGAGAGATTAAAATTAATTTTTGCAATTAACTCTATAATTAATTTATATATATAATTGCATTTAACTATGTATTATTGATTCAATTAGATGTAAATGTTAATGATAGCTTTATAAAATTATTAAAATTATTTTCTCTTTATTTGATACTCCATGTTGTCCTTTTCATAGAAGGGCATTTTAATACTTTCATATAATTAATATTGTTTGAGTTAATTAACATTTAGTTTAGATTATAAAAAATAAATACAATGAAACAAATAAATTAAGAATTTAATTGTAAGAATTAATTGACTAAGAAGTTAAGACAAGGATCAACGTGAAAAAATACAATTTCTCCAAGATAATATTGCTCTACGCGATCTTTTTCTAAGGGTTTCACTCTCCCTTTCGTAGCTTCACCTCCATTTTCTTTAGCAGTTATTTTGGCTTAGCTAGAATGCTCATTAATATAGTAGAAAAGGAGTAGGTCAATGGTGTCCTGACTGTATTTTGTTTCTACTATTCTTCTAAGTTGTTTGTTATTTTTTTGGGTGAGTTTGTTTTGTTTCTTAATTTTTTTTTTTGGGTTTATCGTGGCTAAAAGAAATTAAATTTCAAATTAACCCTAAACATTGGTTTAGAAAAAAATGCCATCAATATGTGATGTCATTGTGTTGGAATTCTAATTTTTTTAAAAAATAATTGCATTCATTTTTTTAAAAATCTATATTTACATCCTCTTTAATTCTTTAATTATAGTTTATGAAATTTTTTTTCTCAATCTATAAAATTGTTAATAAAATTTAAATTGTATATATTTTTTACTTAAAAATTCATAATATGCTCTATTCAATACAATACAAATAATCAAAAAGTTAAATTAATACTTATAAAAATTTAATATATTCTTTTAAATTTGAAAAAAATATAAATGCCGATTTTATAAATTTTAAAAAATATTTTTGTCTATATTTGAAACTAAAAGACCTACAAGTATAGTTTTTACAAATTCAAAAAAGCTTAATATAATTTACTCCTCTTTTTATTTAATAAATTCTATCATCATGTTTTGAATAATTTGCCTTAAATAATACTGAAAATAAATAAATAATTTATGTATAAGTCGAATGGGATATCATATGACATATTCTAACAGCTATTTTACTGTAACGACTAAATTTAATATTAATCAATGTTAGATATGGCTGAAAAAAAAAATCTGAAGTAGTAGCCAAGCTCCTCCCTCCAACGGCTAATTATTTACTTGATTTAAAGTTATCAAACATAACCTACAAGGGCTATTACACACACACATATATTTTAACAGCTATTTTATTTTAACGACTAAAGGCTGAAAAAAAAATCCAAAGTAATAATAGCCAATCTCCTCCCTCCAACGGCTAGTTATTTGCTTTAATTTAAGCTATCGAACATAAACGACGACAGGCAACTTTTTCCTTCATATTATTTACCTTGGGAAGCTACAATGGTCTCCCTCTTCGTTATTGTGTTTCGTCCGCATAGCTCAGAACAGGGAATTATCTTCAACAACCGACCCAAGAAATTAGATATTCGATCTCCCACATGAGGCTACATCCAGAATTCCAAGGTCTAGTGGTGAGGGGGTTGGGTAGTTCAGCAAAGGATCCTAGGTTCAAACCCTTGCTCTTGCAAACAAGGGGATGACGGAGGTTGATAACAACTACCTTTTTTTTTTCTTTCTAATTTCTGATCTTTTTGAATTTTATGCAACTGGGTTCTTAACTTTTCTCTCTATGTTATGTATTCTTCAGATTTCTACAAGTTAACTGTCTCTGTCTCAATCTGCCCTGTTTTCCAGCTCTAGGATAAGTTTCTAAAATCCCAATTCCATCATTTGTTTCTGCTTATTCCACACAGTTTTTCAATTTCTGATATTTTCTCGCTGTTCGGTTCTTGAATGAAACTCTCAATTCTTCATATTTCTATGAGCTAACTTTTTCTCTCTCAATTTCCCCTATTTTCAAGTTCTGAACTCTTCTTTGAGTCTTGATAAAGTTTCTAACACCCCAATTCCACCTCTTTCTTCCTATTTTCGAACACAGATTTTCAATTATCGTTCTTATTTCTCTTATAAATCATTCTGGGTTTGCTCATACGTAAACAATTAACCCTCTATATTTTTCATTCCCACAATGCTTTCTCTCCTCGTCATTGTGTTTTATGCCCTTAGCACAGAAGCTGGACGCTACTATAGTGGTTTCTGTACAGTGAAAATTATCTTCATCTAAGCCAAGATATTACATATTCGATCCCCCACATGAGGCTGCATCAAGAGTTCAAAGCTTTTGGGTCCAGGTGGATTATTGCATTTATACTAATTATGCCTTAAAGAGATTTGTTGTTGTTTCTCAAAGTTTCTCACCTTTGATTATCAGTTTCTGAATCATGTGTAGATTTTCAGTGAAAGTGCTAGTTACTTGCTTGTATTTCCATCACGTAAAGGTTTCTGAAATGTTGTCTCTTCACCTTACAAGGTTTTTATTCTTTTGTGGCATGCTAATTGATTTCATAAGCTCGGAGTACTTCCTCAAGTTTCCTGCCGTATTGCTATCTTTGAACTGATAATATGTTATTTCTCTTTCTTCTCTTAATTTTAGTTTCTGTATTTGAACTTAGTAGGACAATACGTGGTTAGGCGACCATTTTCTGTTGTTAAGCATAAGTTTCCTTGAATGTGATTACCGTATGTATTGTTCCTGCTCAACTTCTTGCATGCTTACGTTTTTCTGTTCCCTTAATAATTTTAGTCCATGTTAGCTGTTTAAACGAGTGAAAGAGCCTTTTTTTTTGTGTGGTTATTAATTGCATCTATATATGAATCCTTCTTCAGCAATCTATATCTTGCAGGATTCCTTATTTGATACCCAATTTCAGCCAGACATAACTAGGAAATCTACAAGCACATCTTCAAGCATGAAGAAAGAATCATCATCCACTAATATCGTTGATGTTCTTTCCTCAATTTTTGGAGGCAGCTTTTCATGTTTAATATAGTGTTTATTAAAGCAACAGTGGTTTGTATTCTTTGTTCCCATATTGCTTACTCGACTCTTTTTATTCCCTATGGTTTGAAGCTGCTCCATCATCTGGAGAATTTCCGAAGTTGAAGGGGAAAGTGAAGAAAGACGAAGAGCCAGGTTGGAACGTCACCAGAGGTCTCAGGAGCGTGCGGCATTTATTATTTTATTATGGTCCCTAATTAGGTTACTACATTGGTCTCGAAATGAATGGATATGGATCCTCTTCTGCGCTTTTGGCGCAGCGAAGAATGCTGCGCGTCCAAAATGCGACTTTTTTGCCGCGTTTTAATTTTTAATCTTTTTTTTTAAAAAATTATTTTAATAATAATATATTTATTTTAATTAAATTAAATCATTAAAAAATTTTAAAATTTAAAAGTAAAGAGTCAAATTTTATTTTGATATTTTAAAAATATGTGTTTTAATTTAATTGTTCATTTTATTTAAAATAACAATGAATTTTTTTTATTTTAAAATATATATATTTTTATTATTTTTTAAAGACATACAATTTTAATTTAATTTTTTAATTAACTTTATCAATTTAATCTTTTAAATATTAACTTATTTTAAAAAAATACTTTTAAATTTATTCTATTAATAAATATTTAACACATTTGTTATTTGTTATAATTACACAGTTAATGTAAAAATATAATTTTTTAAAATAATAATTTTAATTAATAAAAATGTAATTTAATTTATTTTGGTGATTTAATTAAATTAAAATAAATTTATTATTATTAAAATAAATTAAAAATAATAAAATAGAAAAAATTTTAAAATGCCATAAAACATTGTGTTAAATATATGTTCATATATATTATAATTAAAAATTTATATAATTTAAATAAAAATATAATTTAAATAAATTCTTATTTTAATTAGTTAAACAAATTTATTAAGTTTTTATTTATAAAATCAAGATAAAAATATTTTTAAAGAAAATTAATTTTTTAAGTAAGATTTTTTAAAAATTAATTTTAGTAAAATAAATTTAGTGATTTAATTAAATTAAAATAAATATATTGTATTAAAATAAATTAATAAATATAAAATAAAGCGAAAACGCGGCATAAAGCCGCGTTTTGACAGCGCAGCATCCTCTGCTGCGTCTTTGAAGCAGCAAATGATCCATATCCGAAATGAATAGACGTAGAATATGCTCTTTTTTAACTAACTTGACGTTAGATATATGTGGAAGTATGTGTATTCATATACAAATTTTGTCTATTTGTGACTATTGACACTTTATACAAGTGAAGAAAGACGAAGAGCCAGGTTGGAACATCACCAGAGGTCTCAGGAGCGTGCGGCATGTGTTATTTTATTATGGTCCCTAATTAGATTACTACATTGGTCTCGAAATGAATAGGTGTAGAATATGCTCTTTTTTAACTAACTTGACATTAGATATATGTGGAAGTATCTGTAATATATACAAATTTTGTCTATTTGTGACTGTTGACACTTTATAGAAGGCAAAAGCACTGGCTAAGAAGAATCAGCAGGACCTACAATCTCAAAGAGAGCAGGCTGAAAGACGTGAGTTTAGTTTTATTTTCATTGCTATTTTACGAGTTTTGTAATGAAAGGACACATTCTATTTATGTATTCATCTATAAAAGTTAGCAAGTTTGTGATTGTGACATTTTATTTATTTATTATGTAATTTAATTTTTGCATTGATTTCAGAGGCTTGCTGAAATGTTGGATTTTGAAATTAAGCGTTGGGCTGCAGGAGAAGAGGGGGAACTTGCTTGCTTTGCTCTCAACCTTACAAAATGTATGTACTTAGTGTGTATTCGCTTTGGACAACCTGTAAAATTTCTCTATTCCTGAACCATATAATGCCCAGAAGTTTGTAGGCTTACATTCTTTCGTCTTTCATTCATTCATTTTTTTTTTTTTACTTTTAATTCTTTGGTGCAAAGTTTAAGATATGCCCGAGAAGTGTGCTGGAATGTCTATGTATTTTGTTTATTTTCATGCTTCTCATCTAACAATTAATTTACCACCTACAAATAGATAGGCTTGCATTTTCTTAATTTTCTTCCTTTCCTAGTTCACTGTTTGTCCTCCACATGTGGAGCGTACGCACATATGTGCTAACTCTAATCTTGTAAAACTGATTTTATTTGATTGAGTTGATCATTAGAGTGGCATCCAGTATTTTAATTTTTTTTCAATGAGTGTTATTCACATTAACAATTTCCAATCAGATATTCGCTAGCACAATACACTTCTTAAAGAAACAAGCTTGATTTTGGAAAACATCTTAAATGTCCTGAATTTTTTTAATTTTGGAAGCAGCCTAAGTAGCTCTTTTAATTTACAGTGAATTTTGAATCTCTTATATCAATATATTTCTTTCTTGAATCACGATTATCAGGTACTGTGGTCTAAATGTGGTTGGCAGCCAGTTTCTTAAACTTGATTTTGGAAAACATCTTAAATGTCCTGAATTTTTTTAATTTTGGAAGCAGCCTAAGCAGCTCTTTTAATTTACCGTGAGTATTGAACTCTTATATCAATATATTTCTTTCTTGAATGATGGATTATCAGGTACTGTGGCCTGAATGTGGTTGGCAGCCAGTTTCTTTAACTGATTTGATTATAGCGGCATCAGTTAAGAAAGTTTATAGGAAAGCTACACTGTGCATCCATCCTGATAAGGTGCAGCAAAAAGGTGCCAATCTTCAAGAAATATATTGCGGAGAAGGTGTTCGATCTACTCTAGGTATTGGCAGATGCTTCTAAACCATTATGTTTACCTTTTTTGATTGATCACTGCTTCCTAAAAGAAAGACTGGTTTTAGCCGGATTATCAGAATTGATCTTATACAACTGTTATTTATTTCTAATCACCTTCTAAAAAAATTGGTTCGTACACAACAGTTTTGCGATCATGCTGAGTACGTCAAGACAGGACATTCGAATATATCATTTCTTATTCTTGTATCCTTCCAAATTAGGATTAGCTGGGTGGGGTCTTTCATGATGTGCTGCCTGTGTAGCTCCTCATTTGAGTAATTGTCAAGCACTGACAGAGTTAAAGCTGTTTCCTTTTGATTTTTTTTTGGTCTCACCTTGATCCAAAAAGTTGGGGTTGTTTTCCCACTGAAAGTGTCCACATAATTTTACCTTGTCTCATTCAATATTTTGGCATTATAATTTACTTTCGGAGTGACTACACTATCAATGGACGAAAAGTATGCCATTTCATTGGTCCGATGAAGATTGACAAATGGAGAACAACTGAAGGTATGTTTTTCTCAACAATCTTGATAGTCTATTTGATTAAAAAATATTTAATTATTATGTCTCTGCAACTGAAAAATACATTTACATAATGTTTTAAAAGACAAAAAAATAAATATACACAGTTTAATTATCATGTTTATGCAACTTCAAGATCCAAGGTTAGGGTCTCCTTTAACAAGGTCTCAGACCTGGTATGGGCAGTCCTAAGGCCTAAGGTTAGCTAGAAAAGTGTGCCATTTCATTGCTCCGATAAAGAGTGACAAATGGAGAACAATTGGAGGTATGTTTTTCTCAACAATCTTGATAGTCTAGTTGATTAAAAAATGTTTAATTGTGTCTATGCAGCTGAAAAATACATTTACATAAAGTTTCTAAAAGACAAAAAAATAAATATACATAGTTTAATTATATGTTTATGCAACTTCAAGACCTAAGGTTAGGGTCACCTCTAACATGGTCTCCGGGTCCAAGACTTGGTATGAGCAATCTTAAGGCCGAAGGTTGGCTAGAAAAGTGTGCCATTTTATTGGTCCGATGAAGATTGACAAATGGAGAACAATTGAAGGTATGTTTTTCTCAACAATCTTGATAGTCTATTTGATTAAAAAATGTTTAATTATTGTGTCTATGCAACTGAAAAATATATTTACATAAAGTTTTTAAAGACAAAAAAATAAATATACACAGTTTAATTATCATGTTTGTGCAACTTCAAGACCCAAGGTCTCAGGGTCTAGGAGTTGGTATGGGCAGTCCTAAGGCCTAAAGTTGGCAAGCAGGCCTAATGCTCGAGGGTTGATAAAAGGTGCTAGGCCCTAAGTATCAGACTTCGCTTGTAGGGCAAGTAGTTCGAGACCCTTAAATGAGCATGGGATAGGTCATAACGCTTGAGGCCATAGTCCAAAAAGGGTTGATAAAAGGTACTAGGCTTTTTTAAGGGTATATATGGGAGTGCCCAAGTTTTGGCCAAAAGTATTAGACATCGCTTCTAGGGTAAGCAGTTTGAGACCCTCAAATGAGCATGGCGGAGGTCACAACTCATGGGCAGAGCTGAGAAGGGATGGGGTAACCTTGGGGAGAGAAAGGGGTGGAACCCCCCTAAGGGAAAGGGTGACTAGCCCCACGGGGGGAAATAACAACAAGGGGGCGACCCATTATAGGTTAACCTGTTGACCCTTTTAGGGGAGGGGTGATTCGTTAGCCCCTTGTGGGGAAAGGGTTAATCCCTTAATCCATTCGGGGAAGGGGTGACCCCCAACAACCTGGTGAGAAAAGGTCTCCCTAGGTGAACTTTTCAATCTCTTATGGAAAGGGTGATTGGCCCCTTAGGTGGAAAGAGCAACAAGGGAAGGACCCATCAGGAGTTAACCTGTCGACCATTTTAAGGGAGGGGTGACTCGCTAGCCCCTTGTGGAGAAGTGGTTGATCTCTTATCCCTTAAGAGAAGGGGTGAACCCCCAGCACCTTGGTGGGAAAGGGTTCCCTTAGGTGAACCCTTCAATCTCTTATGGAAAGGGTGACCCATCAGGAGTTAACTTGTCGACCATTTTAGGAAAGGGGTGACTTGCTAGCCCTTTGTGGGGAAGGGGTTAATCCCTTAAGGGAAGGGGTGACCCCCTAGCACCTTAGTGGGAAAGGGTCCCATTAGGTGAACCCTTTAGTCTCTTATAGAAAGGGTAACTAGCCTCTTAGAGGGAAAGAGCAACATAGAAGGGACCCATGTCGACCCTTTTAGAGGAGGGGTGATAGCCCCTTATAAGAAAGTGGTTGATCCCTTAAAGGAAGGGTTGACCCCCTAGCACCCTGGTGGGAAAGGGTCCCCTTAGGTGTGAACTCTTATTCTCTTATGGAAAGGGTAACTAGCCTCTTAGGGGGAAAGAACAATATGGGGTTGACCCATGTCGACCCTTTTAGGGAAGGGGTTGGCCTTAACCTTCAGTACCTTGGTAGGAAAGGGTCCCCTTAGGTCAACTTTTTAGTCTCTTATGGAAAGGATAATTAGCCTCTTAGGGGGAAAGAGCAGCATGGGGGCGACCCATGTCGACCCTTTTAGTGGAGATGTGACTCGTTAGCCTCTTGTGGGGAAGGGGTTGACCCCTCAGCACCCTGGTAGGAAAGGCTCCCCTTAGGTGAACCCTTTAGTCTCTTATGGAAAGGGTAACTAGCCTCTTAGGGGGAAAGAGCAACATGGGGGTGACCCATGTCGACCTTTTTAGGGGGGTGACTCGTTAGTCCTTTGTGGGGATGAGGTTGATCCCTTAATCCCTTAAAGGAAGGGTTGACCCCCCAACACCCTGGTGGGAAAGGGTCCTGTTAGGTGAACCCTTTAGTCTCTTATAGAAAGGGTAACTAGCCTCTTAAGGGGGAAGAGCAACATAGGGGTGACCCATGTCGACCCTTTTAGGGAAGGGGTTGACCCTCAACACCCTAGTAGGAAATGGTCCCCTTAGGTGAACCCTTTAGTCGGGTTGACCCCCAACACCTTGGTAGGAAATGGTCCCCTTAGGTGAACCCTTAGTCTTTTATGGAAAGGGTAACTAGCCTCTTAAAGGGGAAGAGCAACATGGGGGTGACCCATGTCGACCTTTTTAGGGAAGGGTTGACCCCCCAACACCCTGGTGGGAAAGGGTCCTGTTAGGTGAACCCTTTAGTCTCTTATGGAAAGGGTGACTAGCCTCTTAAGGGGGAAGAGCAACATAGGGGTGACCCATGTCGACCTTTTTAGGGAAGGGGTTGGGCCCCAACACCCTGGTAGGAAAGGGCACATTCTTTTCATGTAGCATGCTCCGAAAAATTTCTGCAAGATGTCGGTTCTTTCTCTTTGCTACGTCATTCTGTTGTGGCGTGTTGGCACATATGTATTGATGACGTATTCGACACTCCCTTAGATATTGAGAGAACTGAGCTATATTCTCCCCCATTGTCTGTGCGTATAATGTGTTAGATTTTTTTTTCATAAAGAAAACCCACACACCTTGAGAAGTCATCAATGAATGTCACCATGTATCGCATACCGCCAATTGATTGTTGTTTAACTGGTCCGAACATATCAGAGTGAACTAACTCTAACAGTTCTTTCACTTTAAACTTTGATTCCTGGTATGGCAGTTGGTGTGCTTTACCATACTGGCATTGTGCACATACTGTGTCTTTTCGCACTTCAAGTTGAGGAAGCCCTTTAAGCATCGACTTCTTCATCATCACACTTAGCGTGGAATAGCTAACATGACCTAACCGCATGTGCCATAATCTGCTGTCTCATTTTTTATTGTCTTATCTACATATGCAGATTCTGCTGACATTACGTAGACTGATTCCAATCGTCGCCCTTCCATTGTAGGTGTTTCAGAGATTTTGAGGTCACGATACGATACACCTTCACATCTTGGGGACCGAACAGGACATAGTGGCCCGATGATGTCAATTGAGCCACAGATAGCAAATTTTTCTTTATTCCTGAGACAAGATAAACATCTTGAAGTAGTGCCAGGTTAGAATTATACCAAGGTGTAACTATCTTCTTACCTATGTGGGATATCAGTAACCTTGAGTTATCGATTGTCACCACTACACGACCTCTTTTATACTCAGATAGGTTTTGTATCTTCTGTTTACTGTCATATGATTTGAGCAGCCTGAATCTATGATTCAGTCATTCTTGTAATCAATCTGTTTTGGTGCTGTTACTGTGAGAGCTAATTCTTCTTCCTCTGTAGTGAATAATGCTTTGGCATCTCAACCATCTTCGCTATTCTCTTTAGAATTGAAAGTAACAGTATTACTTTTGACAAGCTTTTTCTTGGTCCAGTAATCTTTTGCCATGTGGCCTATCTTCCTGTATTTGTAACACTCACCATCGAATCTTTTACTATTACCGCGATTCTTTGGAGCTCCCCTTGGACGAGAGCCTCCCTTTCCTTAATAAAATTTCACCTTGTCACCATACCATCCTTTTTAGATCCACCTACAGTGTGCCGATTGAAGTTGCCTTTGCTTTTATTAGTGTAGAGCGCTTCCTCTTCACCCTTTAGCGAGACTCCTCCCATTTGCTTGGCCATAGCTTCTTGACCTACAAATTTTCAAACTCAAAAGCGATAGTTGTGTCTACCATCCTTGTATAGTAGCAACGAACCCTCGATATTCAGGCCTTAAACCATGGATAATTATTCTCTTTATCCTAGTTTCCCCAATAGGAGCTTTTGGATCTAACTCTGAAATTTCGCATCATATCGACTTTACCTTATGAAAATACTGGGCAATCGTCATGTTCTGTTAAACCATTGATAGAAGCTCGTTCTCGAGAAGTTGCAGTCTTGTATCATTCTTTTTTGAAAAGAGTGTAACAAAGGTGTCCCATGCTTCATTTGGTATTTTGGCATCCCGAATATGCTCTAACATTTCGCTGGTTGTGTAACTTCACCACCACCGACGACCTCTCAAAGGTCCCGACCTTGTAGGTAAGATTCTGTACATGCCCACGTGTTGTAGTTTTTGTTGCTGAGCTACTTGATTCCTCCAACAACTTGAAGATCACCCATCGTGTCGACAAGACTTCGACTATACTGAACAAGCTTGACTAACAAACTTGTAGAGTACTAAACTCCTCACGACTCAAGATAGCTCCACCAAGAACGATCCTTGACCATTCCACTCTGATACCAATTGTTGAGAAAAATTAGATCCAAAGACCACTCGCAGTTTGAAGAATAATTCAAACACTCAAAGGAAAGCTCACAACTCACACTTGAAGACACCACACTCTCACTAAGAATACAAAGACTTGTATTTTTGGATGATGCCTAATCCAAATGCAAGGGAGGTTATTTATAGTCCTCACCATGCAATCTACACCACACAAATATAAAATTAAGAAATAATGCTAACCACACATCATTACCACATTCTACACACTTCTCCTAAAAATATCTCCTTAAAATATTTTCTTCTACATTTATGGAGAATCTTCCATTGTCTTGGGCTTAAAAATGAATTGGGCTTGGGCTTGTGTTGATCTTCAACACTCCCCCTTAACACCAGCTCTCATTCTGTTTACTGTGCCAAGTTGATAGCGAAACATGTCGAACTTGCCAGTACTCAAACCTTTTGTGAACAAGTCCACAACTTAATCATCTGTTCTGATTTGTCTCATCTCAATTTCTTCTTGCAGAACCTTTTCTATAATAAAATGATAGTGTACTTCAACATGTTTAGTTCTTGCATGAAAGACTAGATTCTTCGCTAAATGAATTGTCGACTGGTTGTCACAATATAACGGCATTGCATAATCTACTAGTTGATGTAGATTTTTCATTAGTTGTATCAACCATGTACTCTCTTGAGCTGCCATTGCTGTTGCTCTATACTCAGCTTCAGTGGTTGATAATGACACAGTCGGCTGTCTCTTGCTGCACCAAAAAATTATTTCAGAACCAAGCTTGAACACATATCCAATCGTTGATCTCCTGCATAGTCAGCATCGCAGTAACCAACTAACTTGCATTCTCCCTCTTTCTTGTACAAAAAACCATAGTCAATTGTATTCTTTCACATATCTCAGTATTCGTCGAACTGCTTCCAAATGATGCTTCTTTGGATTTTGCATGTACTGACTCATCACACTTACTGCATAAGAAATGTTAGGTCGAGTCAAGATTAAATAGATCAGGCTGCCTACCAATTTTTGATACATTGTAGCATCTTCCAAGTCTTTTCTTTCATGTGCACACATTTTGGCATTTGGTTCCATCAGCGTTAAAATCGGCTTGCATTCTAGCATTCTGAACCTATTCAACAAATCTTTGGAATATTTTTGTTGCACAGAAATATTCCTTCTTATGTGCGATCAATCTCTAGACCAAGGAAGTGCTTGAGTTATCCAAGTTCTTTCATTTAGAGAATTTCTTCCTCATCATCACCGGTTATGATTAAATCGTCCACGTACACTAACACAATAGCTAGATTTCCTTCATTGGCTTTGACAAATAAGCTAGAATTTGCAGGTGCTATTGAATAACCACTTTGTGTTAGAAATTCAGCAATCTTACCATACCACGCCCTGGGTGCTTGTTTCAATCTGTAAATTGCTTTCCGTAGCTTACACACATATTCAGGATGATCTTGGTTCTAAAAACCCATTGGTTGGATCATGTAAATTTTGCGATCCAGCTCTCCATGAAGAAAAAAAATTCTTCACATCCATTTGCCACAAGTTCTAGTCTTTGTTGGCTACAAGTGCAAGTAGAACTCGTACAGTTGTGAGTTTCGCTATTAAATTAAACGTTTCATCATAGTCTAGTTCGTACTATTGAGAGAAACCAAGAGCTATCAATCGTGACTTATACCTCTCGATTGACCCATCAGGACGACGCTTGATCTTGTAAACCTACTTGCAAGATATGGGTTTTACATCTCTTGGCTTTGGCACGAGATCCCAAGTATGATTTTGTTGGAGTGCATCAATCTCTTCTTTTACAGCAGTCATCCATTTAGAACTCTGCGACACTTCTTTGAATATCTCAAGCTCTATTACTTCTTTAACTATGGTTGCATTGGCGTATTTAGGATTTGATCTTCGAGTTCTTGTTGACCTTCGGAGTTGAGACTGTGGGGTTGATTCTCTTGTTTCACTCGGCCCACCTTCTTCGTTTTGTTGCTGACACATGCCTATTTGCCAAGGATTTTGCGTCACTGTTTGTTTAACATCATTGTCGTTTAGATCTCTTAATTCTTTTGAACTTGATTGAACCTGAATAGTATGCTCCCCTATCCTTTGTTGTAACTTGTCTCCAAATTCTTTAGAATATGACAATACCTCCTTCTCTGAGGACCACCAAGAAGACGCTTCATCAAACACCACATCTCGTGAAGTGTAGCATCTTTCACTCGTTGGATTGCAACATTTCCACCCCTTTCTCTGGCTGTCATATCCCACGAAGATACATCTAACAACTTTCTTGTCAAACTTGCTTCGTAAATGATCAGGAACAAATAAATAACATATACAGCCAAATACTCGAAAGTAGCTAACTGTAGGTTTCATATTCCATAATTTCTCAAAGGGTGAAAGAAATCCTAACCTTGGTTGAGGAAGTCTGTTGATCACGAAAGCTGCAGTTCTCATTGCTTCAACCCAGAACCTTTCAGGTACTGAACTAAACGTTTCATCATAGTGCAAGTAGAACTCGTATAGTTGTGAGTTTCGCTATTGAACTAAACGTTTCATCATAGTGTAGTCTGTACTGTTGAGAGAAACCAAGAGCTATCAATCGTGCATTATACCTCTCGATTGACCCATCAGGACGACGCTTGATCTTGTAAACCCACTTGCAGGATATGGGTTTCACATCTCTTGGCTTTGGCACGAGATCCTAAGTTTGATTTTGTTGGAGTGCATCGATTTCTTCTTTCATAGATGTCATCCATTTAGAACTCTGCGACTCTTCTTTGAACATCTCTAGCTCTATTGCTTCTTTAACTATGGCTGCATTGGCGAATTTAGGATTTGGTCTTTGAGTTCTTGTTGACCTTCATAGTTTAGACTGTGGGGTTGATTCTCTTGTTTCACTCGCCCACCTTCTTCATTTTATTGCTAATACATGCCTATCTGCCAAGAATTCTGCGTCACTATTTGTTTAACATCATCGTCGTTTAGATCTCTTAATTCTTTTGAACTTGATTGAAGCTGAATAGTATGCTCCCCTATCCTTTGTTTTAACTTGTCACCAAATTCTTTAGAATATGACAATACCTCCTTCTCTGAGGACCACTAAGAAGACGCTTCATCAAACACCACATCTCGTGAAGTGTAGCATCTTCCACTCGTTGGATTGCAACATTTTCAGCCCTTTCTCTGGCTGTCGTATCCCACCAAGATACATCTAACATCTTTCTTGTCAAACTTGGTCTGTAAATGATCAGGAACAAATACATAACATACACAGCCAAATACTTGAAAGTAGCTGACTGTAGGTTTCATATTCTATAATTTCTCAAAGGGTGAAAGAAATCCTAACCTTGGTTGAGGAAGTTTGTTGATCACGAAAGCTACAGTTCTCATTGCTTCAGCCCAAAACCTTTCAGGTACATTCTTTTCATGTAGCATGCTTTAACAAATTTTTGCAAGATGCCGGTTCTTTCTCTCTGCTACACCATTCTGTTGTGGCATGTTAGCACATGTGTATTGATGACATATTCGACAATCCCTTAGATATTGAGAGAACTCACTTGAGCTATATTCTCCCCCGTTGTCTGTGCGTAGACAACAGATCTTATTTCCTACTTCTTCTTCAGCTGACTCTTAGTCTTTAAACTTTAAGAATGTGTCAGATTTTTCTTTCATAAAGAAAACCCACACATACCTTGAGAAGTCATCAATGAATGTCACCATGTACCGTATACCATCAATTGATTGTTGTTTAACTAGTTCGAACACATTAGAGTGAACTAACTCTAACAGTTCTTTTACTTTAAACTTTGATTCCTCGTATGGCAGTTGGTGTGCTTTATCATACTGGCATCCTGCACATATTGTGTCTTTTCGCACTTCAAGTTGAGGAAGCCCTTTAAGCGTCAACTTCTTCATCATCACACTTAGCTTGAAATAGCTAACGTGACCTAACCGCATGTGCCATAGATCTGCTGTCTCATTTTTTCTTGTCTTATTTACGTATGTAGATTCTGCTGACATTACGTAAATTGATTCCAATCGCCGTCCTTCCATTGTTGGTGTTTCAGAGATTTTGAGGTCATAATACACCTTCACATCTTGGGGATTGAACATGATATAGTGGCCTGATGATGTCAATTGAGCCATAAATAGCAAGTTTTTCTTTATTCCTGGGACATGATAAACATCTTGAAGTAGTACCTGGTTGGAATTATACCGAGGTGTAACTATCGTCTTACCGATGTAGGATATCGATAACCTTGAGTTGTCGGCTGTCACCACTACACAGCCTCCTTTATACTCAGATAGGTTTTGCAACTTTTGTTTGTCTCCTGTCATAATATTAGAGCAGCCTGAATCTATGATCCAGTCATTCTTGTAACCCAAAGAAGCATCATTTGGAAGCAGTTTGACGAATATTGAGATATGTGAAGAGTACAATTGACTATGATCTTTTGTACAAGAAAGAGGGAGTAGTTGGTTACTGTGATGCTGACTATGCAGGAGATCATGACACCAGGAGATCAATGACTGTATATGTATTCAAGCTTGGTTTTAGAATAATTTCTTGGTGCAGCAAGAGACAACTGACTGTGTCATTATCAACCACTAAAGCTGAGTATCAAGCAGCAGTAATGGCAGCTCAAGAGAGAACATAGTTGATATAGCTAATGAAAAATCTACATCAACCAGTAGATTATGCAGTGCCGTTATAATGTGACAACTAGTCGACAATTTGTTTGGCGGAGAATCCAGTCTTTCATGTAAGAACTAAACATGTTGAAGTACACTATCATTTTATTAGAGAAAAGGTTCTGCAAGAAGAAATTGAGATGAGGCAAATCAAAACAGATGATCAAGTTGCAGACTTGTTCACAAAATGTTTGAGTACTGAAAAGTTTGACATATTTCACTATCAGCTTGGCACAATAAACATAATGAGAGCTGGTGTTGAGGGGGAGTGTTGAAGATCAACACTAGCCCAAGCCCAATTCATTTTTAAGCCCAAGACAATGGAAGCTTCTTTAAAAATGTAGAAGAAAATATTTTAAAGAGATATTTTTAGAAGAAGTGTGTAGAATAATATAGAAAGATATTTTAGGAGAAGTGTATAGAATGAAGATTTTTTAGGAGAAGTGTGTAGAATGTGGTAATGATGTGTGGTTAGGATTATTTCTTAATTTTATAGTCGTCTGGCACCGTTTTAGGTGGAACCGGGCGTAGTTCTTGCCGGGTGTCTTAGCCGTGCTTGGATATTACCGATTCAAATTTTTGGTTTGGCCATAGCCACCTCATGCGTGTGGGGAGTGTTCCAAATACGCCCTTAGCTTGTGAGCAAGAATTCTAATAATGATGGAGAGGGCCGATTCTGGGTAGAAGCTGTAGACATGTTTGTAACTTTGGGAGTTTCCGGATCAGTATGTCATTGAGCCGACTAATGGTTCTTCTTTGTCAGTGAGTCGAGTGGATGGATCGCTGAAGCTCATTGATGAAATTCCAGAATGTAACTCCATTCGAGTTCCTAAGATTTGGACAATTTTCGGTGTGATTAGGATGTTAAGGATTTTGGCTGGATCATATTTGCTGGTTATAACTAAGCGTGAATGTGTCGGATCTTACTTGGGGCATTCTATTTACAAAATTTCATCTATGAAGATTTTTTCATGCGATCATTCTCTTAATAATTCCACTACTGAACAGAAGAAGACAGAGGTGGATTTTTCCAGGCTGCTAAATATTGCAGAGAGGACTTCTGGTCTGTTCTTCTCGTATGGCACCAATTTAACACTTAGGTCCCGTTTGGTATATGGAAATAAGGGCATAGGAATTTAATGGAATGGAATAGGTATTCCATTCCTTGGTTTGGTAGGTGGAAATGGTGAAAATTGTGGGTCCTACAGAATATTGATTACCTCCTCCAAGGTAATCAGCATTACCTCCGAAAACAGGTGGAAAGTGAACAGTGTGATAGAATGAAAAGCAAAAAGACTGAAATACCCTTCATTATTTTATTTATTTATAAAATTTTCTATAATTAAATATATATAAACAAAATTTAATTCAAAATTTTATATTAATAATAATTTATTTTATTTTTTATTTATAATATTTAAAATAATTTTTTAAGTTAAAATAATATTACTATAATAATTTTATTTTCCAAGGGTATTTTTGGTTTTTTGACAATTTTTATTCCATTCCATTCCATTGACCTGCCAAACACAATTTTAATTACAACATTCCATTCCATTCCATTTGAATCCATTCATTTTCATTCCATTCTCAATTCCTATTCCCATTCCCTCCGTTGCTACCAACCAAACGGGACCTTAGTGTCCAACGATTGAATGTCCTGGGCGATGAATCTAGATTGCTTCCTCTTTAAAGATAGGCAGAGCCACGATTTTTATGGAACAATTATATGTTAGAAGTTCTCATAGATAACAAGCTTGACCCATACTTACTTCCTGTAGTCTAAGGCAGTTTTCATTACTTTCAAGCTGCCATTGGGAAGGATATTGTTGATGTCACTTTGATTGCTAGGAGATGCACGAGAAGAAATGGAACTTAGATGTGGATAATAGAAGCTGACCCTGATGGCTATGTCGTTAATTTTGTGGAAACTGAGCAAATTATGCATTTCAATGGGTATACAGCATCATTTGTTTAGGACCGTGGCTCAATCCCATTGCTCTAGGATCAAATTGTTGACCTCACATATAAACCTAAGTTTGAGTTAGTGAAACTTGAGGAAGCTCCTTGAGTCATGGAGTGGCACTTCCTAGATTTAAGAAAAAAATATGGGGATGTCTTAGCTGTCGATCTTGTGAACAAGCATGGAGGAGAGGGGCGGCTGAGTGAAAAATTTGGAAGTACAATGTAGCATGTGGCTAGTGATGATGTAAGATATCTGCACTTTGATTTTCATATCTGTGGGCATATTCATTTTGAACGCCTCTCTGTCCTTTATGACCAAATTGTAGATTTTCTTGAGAGAAATGGATATCTACTTTTGAATGAAAAGGGAGAGAAAATGAAGGAGCAACTTGGAGTTGTGAGGACCAATTGTATTGATTGTCTAGATCGTACAAATGTAACTCAGAGCATGATAGCCTAAAATAAGTTGGAATACCAACTTAGAAGGCTTGGTGTATTTGGTGCTGAAGAAACAATTAATTCACATCCAAATCTAGATGGAAGTTTTAAGATCTTGTGGGCTAATCATGGGGACAATATAAGTATCCAATATTCAGGCACGCCTACCCTTAAAGGAAATTTTGTCAGATACGGGCACCGTACAGTACATGGAATACTAAAAGATTGATGGAATACTCTTCACATATCTCAGTATTCGTCAATCTACACTCTTTTCAAAGAAAAATGATACAAGACGGCAACTTCTCGAGAATGAGCTGCTATCAATGGTGCTATGTGACATGACGATCGTCCAGTATTTTCACAAGATAAAGTCAATATGCCGCGAAATTTTAGAGTTAGATCCAATAGCTCCTATTGGAGAAACTAGGATAAAGAGAATAATTATCCATGGTTTAAGACTTGAATATCGAGGGTTCGTTGCTGCTGTACAAGGATGGCTGACACAACCATCGCTTTTTGAGTTTGAAAATTTACTTGCAGGTCAAGAAGCTATGGCCAAGCAAATGGGAGGAGTCTAGCTAAAGGGTGAAGAGGAAGTGCTCTACACTAACAAAAGCAAAGGCAGTTTCAAGCAGCACACTGTAGGTTGACCTACTAAAAGATGGATGGAATACTCTTCACATATCTTAGTATTCATCAATCTACACTCTTTTCAAAGAAAAATGATACAAGACTACAACTTCTCGAGAATGAGCTGCTATCAATGGCGCTACATGACATGACGATCGCCTAGTATTTTCAGAAGATAAAGTCAATATGCCGCAAAATTTCATAGTTAGATCCAACAGCTCCTATTGGAGAAACTAGGATAAAGAGAATAATTATCCATGGTTTAAGACTTTGAATATCGAGGGTTCGTTGCTGCTGTACAAGGATGGCCGACACAACCATTGCTTGTTGAGTTTGAAAATTTACTTGCAGGTCAAGAAGCTATAGCCAAGCAAATGGGAGGAGTCTAGTTAAAAGGTGAAGAGGAAGCGCTCTACACTAACAAAAACAAAGGCAGTTTCAAGTGGCACACTGTAGGTAGACCTAAAAAAGATGGTGACAAGGTGAAATTTTATCAAGGAAAGAGAGGCTCTCGTCCAGGGAGAGCTCCAAAGAATTGCGATAATAGTATAAGGTTTGATGGTGAGTGTTACAACTGTCGAAAGTAATACTGCTACTTCCAATTCTAAAGAGAATAACGAAGATGGTTGGGATGCCAAAACATTATTCACTACGGAGGAAGAAGAATTAGCTCTCACAGTAACAGCACCAGAACAATTGATTACAAGAATGAATGGATCATAGATTTAGGCTGCTCAAATCATATGACAGGAGACAAATAGAAGTTGTAAAACCTATCTGAGTATAAAGGAGGTCGTGTAGTGGTGACAACCGACAACTCAAGGTTACCGATATCCCACATCAGTAAGACGATAGTTATACCTTGGCATAATTCTAACCAGGTACTACTTCAAGATGTTATCATGTCCTAGGAATGAAGAAAAATTTGCTATTTGTGGCTCAATTGACATTATTAGGCCATTATGTCCTGTTCGGTCTCCAAGATGTGAAGGTGTATCTTGACCTCAAAATCTTTGAAACACCGACAATGGAAGGGCGACAATTGGAATCAGTCTACGTAATATCAGCAAAATCTGCATACATAGATAAGACAAGAAAAAAATGAGACAGCAGATCTATGGCACATGCGGTTAGGTCACGTTAGCTATTCCAAGCTAAGTGTAATGATGAAGAAGTCGATGCTTAAAGGGCTTTCTTAACTTGAAGTACGAAAAGACACAGTATGTGCAGGATGCCAGTATGGTAAAGCACACCAACTGCCATACGAAGAATCAAAGTTTAAAGCAAAAGAACTTGTAGAATTAGTTCACTCTGATGTGTTTGGACTAATTAAACAACAATCAATGGGCGGTATATGGTACATGGTGACATTCATTGATGACTTCTCAAGGTATGTGTGGGTTTTCTTTATGAAAGAAAAATCTGACACATTCTTAAAGTTTAAAAACTTTAAAAAGTCAGCTGAAGGAGAAGTAGGAAAGAAGATTCGTTGCCTACGCACAAACAACGGGGGAGAATATAGCTTAAGTGAGTTCTCTCAATATCTAAGGGAGTGTCGAATACGTCATCAATACACATGTGCCAACACGCCACAACAGAATGGTGTAGCAGAGAGAAAGAACCGGCATCTTGTAGAAATTTATCGGAGCATGCTACATGAAAAGAGTGCACCTGGAAGGTTTTGGGCTGAAGCAATGAGAACTGCAGCCTTCGTGATCAATAGACTTCCTCAACCAAAGTTAGGATTTCTTTCACCCTTTGAGAGATTATGGAATATGAAACCTTCAGTCAGCTACTTTCGAGTATTTAGCGTATTTGTTCCTGATCATTTACGGAGCAAGTTTGACAAGAAAGCTGCTAGATGTATCTTCGTGGGTTACGACAGCCAGAGAAAGGGGTGAAAATGTTGCAATCCAATGAGTGGAAGATGCTACACTTCACAAGATGCGGTGTTTGACGAAGCGTTTTCTTGGTGGTCCTCAGAGAAGAAGGTATTGTTAGATTCTAAAGAGATAGCCGACTGTATCATTATCAACCACTGAAGCTGAGTATCGAGCAGCAGCAATGACAGTTAAGAGAGTACATGGTTGATACTTCTAATGAAAAATCTACATCAACTAGTAGATTATGCAGTGCTGCTATACTGTGACAATCAGTCGGCAATTCGTTTGGCGGAGAATCTAGTATTTCATGCAAGAACTAAACATGTTGAAATACACTATCATTTTATTAGAGAAAAGGTTCTGCAAGAAGAAATTGAGATGAGGCAAATCAAAATAGATGATCAAGTTGTGGACTTGTTCATAAAAGGTTTGAGTACTGGCAAGTTCCAAGTGTTTCGCTATCAGCTTGGCACGGTAAATAGAATGAGAGCTGGTGTTGAGGGGGAGTGTTGAAGATCAACACCAGCCCAAGCCTAATTCATTTTTAAGCCCAAGACAATGGAAGCTTCTCCATAAATGTAGAGGAAAATATTTTAAGGAGATATTTTTAGAAGAAGTGTGTAGAATAATATAGAAAGAAGATATTTTAGGAGAAGTGTGTAGAATGGAGATTGTTTAGGAGAAGTGTGTAGAATGGAGATTGTTTAGGAGAAGTGTGTAGAATGTGGTAATGATGTGTGGTTAGAATTATTTCTTAATTTTATATTTGTGTGGTGTAGATTGCATAGTGAGGACTATAAATAACCTCCCTTGATATATGAATAAATTAATAGTCATCATATGATATTCTAAAAATAGTTAATCCTGTCATACATGTCATTATTGTATGATTTTCATGTGCATAGATAAAGTGCATTCAAGTGACCAAAGATATTTGCTGTAGTTTATACAGATGAACATGACGTGTTGAACTATATTGATGATGATTTATTGTTGAACTTACTGGGATTTAATTCTCACTATATTTCCATGTCATGTTCAGAAAATTAGTTATGTAGATTTTTCTATGGCTCTGACTTTTAGTGCACGTTGAATCGAGTTACTTTATGATGGGCAGATCCCAGAAACAAATAAAATGTTTGTGGTTGAGTTGGTTCAAATCCCGGTGAAGGTGCAACCACCTGCACCTGTATCTCCAAAATTGATCAACCATAATAAATAAGCTGTAGATATTTGTGTGTTTGATATGTTGTACGTATGTTTTGGATTAGGGTATTTTTCCTAATTTAAGAGTTAAAGTTACTAAGTTTAGTATCTCCACCTATAAATTGGGCTTTCACCTATGGACACTTCATATAGAGTTTTTTTTACTTCACATGAATTTTTAGCAAGCCAATAGGATAGCCCAAGGAAGAAATAAAACATAGACTTGGACTAGGATATAGAAATTGGACCGGTAGCCCAAAAATCATGAAAATGTGATCAAACCCATTATGAAAAGTAGAATTTTAACCAAAGTAAAGAAAATGGGCAAGAATGAGCCCAAACCTAAGATGAAAAATAAAAATAAAAATAAAGTGATAAAATAATAGTGTAATCAAGATTAGTTGACATGGCATTAAGACAAAAATTTAGCAAGTGGTGTGATATCCTACATTCATAATTTTAGCATGTGGTATGATAATATATGGTATTAGGAAAAAATATCTATATCATACACTCATAATTTTAGCAAGTGGTTAATAATACATAGCATTATGACAAAACATCCTTATCCTACACAAATAATTTTAGCTAAGCAAGGAAGATTCAAGGGTTAGAAATTTGTCACCTAAAAAGGCAAACTTATCATACTTGATTAAGACAAAAGAAAAAGGAAATGAATCGCTAAATCAAAGGGACCTTGTCCCTTATCTTAAGAACATATTATCATAATTTTCAAAATACAAATCTCCTTTTCGTATGCATATCTTGACTAAGGAAGAGGAAGACAAGAACATGAGTTGTTTGTTTTCCAAAAAATCAACCAAGTGCATCCTAATTATGATAAGGTAGACCCATGATCATGAAAGGTGAATTATTTGATAGTCTATTTAAGCAAAACCCACCCTTATAACATTAGAATTTCGTCCAAGTGAGGGAGAGGAAAAAATAGAAGCAAGGTAGAGTGAGGAAAAGAGAGGAAGAAAGGGGAAGGAGAAGTCTAGAGGATTAAGTGCTCAAGGTAAGTTTAACAATATTTCTTTTTGAAGAAAAGTTTTGAAATTTGCAACATCTTTATGGGATTTTGACCTTAGAACTTTGATGATTGGTCATGGTTGTTGTTTTATCATGTTACATATTATATATGTTTGAATACTTGGGCTGGTGTAGATAGTTCTGCATAGGTATGGCTATGGGTGGAAAAATTTTAAACTTCTATTTTTAAAATTCTGGGAAGAATTGGAAAGGAATTTAAATAAATAGTTAACATGAAAAATGTAGATCTATGTCTCACGGATATTTAGCCACTGGAATCACTCAATTTGAAGTCCATATAAGGAAGATATGGTCCGATTAGTAAGCAATGGTCAGAAAATAGTTAATCAGGGAAGAATATGTTAGGATAGCTTCTGTGTTTTAATTTCTGGGAACATTCTGTAGGGAATTAAAATAAATGGTTAACAAAACGAAGAGGATTAAAGGCTTCTGTGATGAAAGAACCAGTATTAGTTTTTTCGAATCACTCAAAATTGTTCAAAGTACACATTGATGCCTCTGACTTTGCCATATGAGGGGTTCTAATGCAAGAAGGGCATCCAATAACCTATGAAAGCCGTAAGCTGAATGAGATAGAGTAGCAATACACAGTCCAAGAGAAGGAGATGACAGCTGTGGTACATTGCCTAAGGACCTGGCATCATTATTTGCTAGGGTCACACTTTGTTATCAAGACAGACAATATGACTACTAGATACTTTCAAACTCAAAAGAAATTGACTCCGAAGCAAACAAGGTGGCAATATTTCTTAGCCGAGTTTGACTTCACTATGGAGTACAAGCCAGGGAAGGCTAATGTTGTAGCAAATGCACTAAGTCAAAAAGCTAAATTAGCTACCATCTCGCAAGCCCAAGGGAACATCATAGAGCTGATCAAGGAAGGGATAAGCCATGATCCCTTGGCAAAACAATTAATGGAGCTTGTAAGAGAAGGCAAAACCAGAAGATTCTGGGTGAAGGATAGCCTTCTCTACACCAGAGGGAGGAAACTCTATATTTCAAAATGGAATAACTTAAGGAGGGACCTCATCAAAGAGTGCCATGACACAAAGTGGGCTGGTCATCCGGGACAAAGAATGACACTAGCATTATTGGACACAGCCTACTATTGGCCTTAAATGTGAGATAAAGTTAAGAGCTATGTAAAGACTTGTCTTGTATTCTAACAAGACAAGGTGGAGAACAGATCTCTGAGTGGGTTGTTGGAGCCATTACCAACACCAAAGCAACCATGGAAAAGCATCTCAATGGACTTCATCTCTGCACTGTCCAAGTTTGAGGGATTTGGCTCCGTCATGGTGGTGGTAGACAGATTTTCAAAGTATGCTACATTCATATCTGCCCCTACAAACTGTACAGCCGAGGAAGCTGCCTGTTTATTCTTCAAGAATGTGATTAAGTATTGGAATTACCTAAGACAATCATAAGTGATAGGAATCCCCGCTTCACTGACCGGCTATGGACTGAGGTGTTCAAACTCTTAGGTTTAGAGCTACACTTTTCCACAAGCTTTCATCCACAGATAGATGGACGGACTGAGAGGGTGAATGCTTTATTGGAATGTTATCTAAGACATTTTGTGAGTGCAAACCAGAAGGACTGGGCAAAGCTCTTGGACGTGGCATAATTTTCTCATAACCTTCAGAGAAGCGAGTCCATGGGGAAAAGTCATTTTGAAATTGTGACCGGGCAACAACCACTCACACCCCATACCCTTTCAAACTCTTATTAGGGGAGGAGCCCAGGAGCGTACCATATGGTGAACTCTTGGCAAGAAAGCCGATGTTGCACGCTCTTATCTGAGTAAAGTGGCAAAGAGGATGAAGAAGTGGGCAGATAAAAAGAGGCGGGCTATGGAATATCAAGTGGGAGACATGGTCATGGTGAAACTTCTCCCACAACAATTCAAGGCCTTTAGAAAGGTGCACAAGGGTCTAATTCACAAATACGAGGGCCCATTCGAGGTTGTTGGGCGAGTAGGAAAGGTTTCTTACAAGCTCAATCTTTCTCCCAGCATAAGATACATCCGGTCTTCCATGCCAGTATGCTCAAGCCCTACCATAAGGATAAGGAAGACCAAGGAAGGAGTGACTCCAGGCGAGCGCCTCCTATTGTTATCAAGTCTTTTGATCGAGAAGTGGAGGAAGTCTTGGCCAGCCGAGTCTAGAGAAGGAAAGGGGTACCACCAAGTACCCAATATCTTATCAAATGGAAAAGATTGCCAGAGAGTGAGACTAGCTGGGAAGCAGAAGAAGATCTTTGGAAATTTCAAGACCACCTAAAGTGCTTTCAACAGATGAGCGCGACGAGAACGTCTGTACTATAGGTGGGGGAGAGTGTCACACCCTGACACATTAGCGCCACGTAGGCATGACGTGGATATGATTTGGTATCCACTAAGCAGCTGTGCCATGCAAGCATTTAGAAGGTTCTAGAATGTTCTAGAACATTCTAGATAATTCTTGTACATTCTAGAAGTCTCTAGAATCTAGTGGAAGTCTCTAGAACATAGTAGAATACCCTAGAATGTAGTAGAAACATCTTGTAGGTCCTAGAATACTTTAGAACAATATGGAGACTTCATGTAAATACAAGTAGGTCTAAAATTCTCTAGAAGTTTAATGTAGACCGTTGGATCAAATTGATCCTAGCCATTGATGTAAAGGGAGGTCGCCTATATAAACCCCTCACCCCCTTATTTGTAAAGGGAGGTGCTCTCTTTAGTCACTTTGCCTCTGGGAGAGGTGTCTTGAGGAAGGCTGACTTAATTAAGCATTAAGAGGAGTGTCTTAGCTAAGTGCCGCACGGTTCTTACTAGGGGAGAAAGAGTAAGTCTGTGACAAGAGGTAAAGTGATCAAAAAGAGCAAGAGCAAAAGTAAGAGAACTTGGAGAATACTAGAGGACTTCTATTGATGAGAACTTCTTGGATGGTTTACAAATGAGGCGGTGATGGGTTTATATAGGCCACCTCCCTTTACATCAATGGTTAGGATCAATTTGATCCAACAGTCTACATTAAGCTTCTAGAGAATTCTATGCCTACTTGTATTTACATGAAGTCTCCACATTGTTCTAGAGTATTCTAGAACCTATAAGATATTTCTACTACATTCTAGAGTATTCTACTATATTCTAGAATATTTTAATATATTCTAGAGAATTTTAGAATGTACAAGAATTATCTAGAATGTTCTAGAACATTCTAGAACCTTCTAAATGCTTGCATGGCACAGCTGCTTACTGGGCACCAAATCATGTCCACATCGTGCCTACGTGGCGCTGATGTGTCAGTGTATGACATTCTCCCCCACCTATAGCGCAGATGTCCTTATTGCACTCATCTCGTGAAAGCGCTGGTCTTGATCTTCTTCTGCTTCCCAGATAGTCTCACTCTTTGGCAATCCCTTCCATTTGATGAGATATTGGGTACTTGGTGGTACCCCTATCCTTCTCTGGACTCAACTGGCCAAGACTTCCTCCACTTCTCGATCAAAAGACTTGATAACAATGGGAGGTGCTCGTCTGGAGTCACTCCTTCCTTGATCTTCCTTATCCTTATGGTAAGCCTTAAGTATACTAACATGGAAGACCGGATGTATCTTCATGCTTGGAGGAAGATTGAGCTTGTAAGAAACTTTTTCTACTCGCCCAACAACCTCAAACAGACCTTCGCATTTGTGAATTAGGCCTTTATGCACATTTCTGAAGGCCTTGAACTGTTGTGGGAGAAACTTCACCATGACCATGTCTCCCACCTGATATTCCATGTCCTGCCTCTTTTTATCTGCCCACTTCTTCATCCTCTTCCCCGCTTTATTTATCAGCTTGCTCTTGCCAAGACTTCACCATATGGTACGCTCTTGGGCTCTTCCTAAACCCTGATAAGAGTTTGAAAGAGTGTGGGGTGTAAGTGGTTGTTGCCCAGTCACAATTTCAAAATGACTTTTCCTTGTGGACTCGCTCTTCTAAAGGTTGTAGGAAAATTGTGCCACATCCAAGAGCTTGGCCCAGTCCTTTTGGTTTGCACTCACAAAATGTCTTAAATAACATTCCAACAAGGCATTCACCCTCTCGGTCTGCCCATCAGTCTGTGGATGAAAGCTTGTCGAAAAGTGTAGCTCCGAACCCAAAAGTTTGAATAGCTCGGTCCATAGGCGGCCGATAAAGCGGGGATCCCTATCACTTATGATTGTCTTAGGCAATCCCCAATACTTAACCACATTTTTGAAGAATAAGCGGGCAGCTTCCTCAGTTGTACAATCTGTAGGGACAGGTATGAATGTAGCATATTTTGAGAACCTGTCCACCACCACCATGATGGAACCAAACCACTCAGACTTAGATAATGTAGAGATGAAGTCCATTGAGATGCTTTCCCATGGTTGCTTCGGTGTTAGTAATGGCTCCAACAACCTACTCGGAGATCTGTTCTCCACCTTGTCTTGTTGGCATACAAGACAAGTCTTCACATAGCTCTTCACTTCATCTCGCATTTGAGGCCAGTAGTAGGCTGAATCTAGTAGTAACAAGGTCCTTCTTTGTCCTAGATGACCAGCTCACTTTTTGTCATAACACTCTCGAATGAGACTCCTTCTCAAATTGTTCCATTTTGGAACATAGAGTCTCCTCCCTTTGGTGTAAAGAAGGCCATCCTTCAACCAGAACCTCTTGATTTTTCCTTCTCTTACAAGCTCCACTAGTTGTTTTGCCAGGAGATCATGACTCATCCTCCTAACTCACACTTTGAATACACCACACTCTTACTAAGAATACAAAGACTTGTGACTTGTGTTTTTGGATGATACCTAATCCAAATAAAAGGGAGGCTATTTATAGTTTTCACCATGCAATTTACACCATACAAATATAAAATTAAGAAATAATCCTAACCACACATTATTACTACATTCTACACACTTCTCCTAAAATATCTTCTTTATATATTATTCTACACACTTCTCCAAAAATATCTCCTTAAAATATTTTCTTCTACACTTGTTGAGAAGCTTCCATTGTCTTGGGCTTAAAGATGGATTGAGCTTTATAATGGGCTCGTGTTGATCTTCAACACTCCCCTTCAACACCAGCTCTCATTTTGTTTACTGTACCGAGCTGATAGCGAAACATTTGGAACTTGCCAGTACTCAAACCTTTTGTGAACAAGTCTGCAACTTGATCATCTATTTTGATTTGCCTAATCTCAATTTCTTCTTGTAGAACCTTTTCTCTAATAAAATGATAATGCACTTCAATATCCTTAGTTCTTGCATGAAAGACTGGATTTTCTGCCAAACAAATTGCTGATTGGTTGTCACAGTATAATGGCACTGCATAATCTACTGGTTGATGTAAATTTTTCATTAGCTGTATTAACTATGTACTCTCTTGAGCTGCAGTGGTTGATAATGATACAGTCGGCTGTCTCTTGCTGCACCAAGAAATTGTTCCAGAACCAAGTGGGAACACATATTCAGTTATTGATCTCCTGGTGTCATGATCTCCTGCACAGTCAGTATCGCAATAACCAACTAACTTGTATTCTCCCTCTTTCTTGTACAAAAGACCATAGTCAATTGTACTCTTCACATATCTCAGTATTCGTCGAACTGCTTCCAAATGATGCATATTTGGGTTTTGCATGTACCGACTCATCACACTTACTGCATAAGAAATGTCAGGTCGAGTCAAGGTTAAATATATTAGACTGCCTACCAATTTTCGATACATTGTAGCATCTTCCAAGTTTTTTCCTTCATGTTCACACATTTTGGCATTTGGTTCCATCGACGTTGAAATCGGCTAGCATTCTAGCATTTTGAACCTATTCAACAAATCTTTGGAATATTTTTGCTGACACAGAAATATTCCTTCTTGTGTGCGATCAACCTTTATACCAAGGAAGTGCTTGAGTTGTCCAAGTTCCTTCATCTAAAAACAGACTGATAAATTCTCCTTTGTTTGTAGAATTTTTTCCTCATCATCGTCAGTTATGATTAAATCGTCCACGTACACTAGCACAATAGCTAGCTTTCCTTCATTGGCTTTAACAAATAAGCTAGAGTCTGCAGGTGTTACTGAATAACCACTTTGTGTTAGAAATTCAACAATCTTACCATACCACGCCCTGGGTGCTTGTTTCAATCTGTAAATTACTTTTCGTAGCTTACACATATATTCGGGATGATCTTGGTTCTGAAAACCCATTGGTTGGATCATGTAAATTTCCCGGTTCGGCTCTCCATGAAGAAAAGCATTCTTCACTTCTATTTACCACAAGTTCCAGTCTTTGTTAGCTGCAAGTGCAAGTAGAACTTGTACAGTTGTGAGTTTTGCTACTGGACTAAACATTTCATCATAGTCTAGTTCGTACTGTTGAGAGAAACCACGAGCTACCAATCATGCCTTATACCTCTTAATTGACCCATCTGGACGACGGTTTATCTTGTAAACCGACTTATAGGATATAGGTTTCACATCTCTTTGCTTTGGCACGAGATCCCATGTCTGATTTTGCTGGAGTGCCTCGATCTCTTCTTTCATAGCTGCCATCCATTCAGAACTCTATGACGCTTCTTCGAACATCTCAGGCTCTATTGCTTCTTCAACTATGGCTACATTGGCGTATTTAGGATTTGGTCTTTGAGTTCTTATTAACCTTCGGAGTTGAGACTGTGGGGTTGATTCTCCTGTTTCACTCGGCCCACCTTCTTCATTTTGTTGCTGATACATGCCTATCTACCAAGGATTATGCGTCACTGTTTGTTTAACATTATCGTCGTTTAGATCTCTTAATTCTTCTGAATTTGATTGAAGTTGAATAGTATGCTCCCCCATCCTTTGTTGTAACTTGTCTCCAAATTCTTTAGAATCTGACAATACCTCCTTCTCTGAGGACCACCAAGAAGACGCTTCATCAAACACTACATCTCATGAAGTGTACCATCTTCCACTCGTTGGATCGTAACATTTCCACCCCTTTCTCTGGCTGTCATATCCCACGAAGATACATCTAACAACTTTCTTGTTAAACTTATTTCGTAAATGATCAGGAACAAATACATAACATACACAGCCAAATACTCGAAAGTAGCTGATTGTAGGTTTCATATTCCATAATTTCTCAAAGGGTGAAAGAAATTATAACCTTAGTTGAGGAAGTCTGTTGATCACAAAGGCTACAGTTTTCATTTCATGTAGCATGCTCCGGCAAATTTCTACAAGATGCCGGTTGTTTCTCTTTGTTACACCATTCTGTTGTGGTGTGTTGGAACATGTGTATTAATGATGTATTCGACAATCCCTTAGATATTCTCCCCCGTTGTCTGTGCGTAGGCAACAGACAACGGGGGAGAATGTGTTAGATTTTTTTTTCATAAAAAAAACCCACACATACCTTGAGAAGTCATCAATGAATGTCACCATGTACCACATATCGCCAATTGATTTTTATTTAACTGGTCCGAACACATTAGAGTGAACTAACTCTAATGGTTCTTTTGCTTTAAACTTTGATTCCTCGTATGGTAGTTGTGCTTTACCAAATTGGCATCCAGTACATACCGTGTCTCTTTGCACCTCAAGTTGAGGAAGCCCCTTAAGCATCAATTTCTTCATCATCACATTTAGCTTGGAATAGCTAACGTGACCTAACCGCATGTGCCATAGATCTGCTGTCTCATTTTTTCTTGTCTTATCTATGTATGCAAATTCTGCTGACATTACGTAGACTGATTCCAATCGTCACCCTTCCATTGTCGGTGTTTTAGAGATTTTGAGGTCACGATACACCTTCACATCTTGGGGATCGAACAGGACATAGTGGCCTGATGATGTCAATTGAGCCACAAATAGTAAGTTTTTCTTAATTTTGGGACATGATAAACATCTTGAAGTAGTACCTGGTTAGAATTATACTGAGGTGTAACTTTGTCTTACCAATGTGGGATATCAGTAACCTTGAGTTGTCAATTGTCACCACTACACGACCTCTTTTATATTCAGATAGGTTTTACAACTTCTGTTTGTCTCTTGTCATATGATTTGAGCAGCCCAAATCTATGATCCAATCATTCTTGTAATCAATATGTTCTGGTACTGTTACTGTGAGAGCTAATTCTCTTTAGAACTGGAAGTAGTAGTATTACTTTCGATAGGCTTTTTCTTGGTCCAGCAATCTTTTGCCATGTGGCCCATCTTCTCGCAGTTGTAACACTCACCATCAAACCTTCTACTATTATAGCGATTCTTCAGAGCTCCCCCTAGACGAGAGCCTCTTTTTCCTTGATAAAATTTCACCTTGTCACCATCTTTTTTAGGTCCACCTACAGTGTGCTACTTGAAACTGCCTTTGATTTTGTTAGTGTAGAGCGTTTCCTCTTCACCCTTTAGTGAGACTCCTCCCATTTGCTTGGCTATAGCTTCTTGACCTGCAAGTAAATTTTTAAACTCAACAAGCGATGGTTGTGTCGTCCATCCTTGTACAGTGACAACGAACCCTCGATATTCAGGTCTTAAGCCATGGATAATTATTCTTTTTGTCCTGGTTTCCCCAATAGGAGCTGTTGGATCTAACTCTGAAATTTTGCGGCATATCGACTTTATCTTGTGAAAATACTGGGCAGTCTTCATGTCACGTTGCGCCATTGATAGCAGCTCGTTCTCAAGAAGTTGCAGTCTTGTATCATTCTTCTTTGAAAAGAGTGTAACAAAGTTGTCCCATGCTTTCTTTGGTGTTTTGGCATCCCAAATATGCTTTAACAATTCTTCTTCAACTGTAGTTTTTAAAGCAAACATTGCTTTACCTGCTTTGATTTTCCACTTTCGCAAGGCCTCTTCTCCTGCTAGTTGTGTAACTTCAGCACCACCGACGACTTCCTAAAGGTCTTGACCTTATAGCTAAGACACCATATATGTTGCCCACGTTTTGTAGTTTTTGTTGTTGAGCTTCTTGATTCCTCTAACTACTTGAAGGTCACCCATCGTGTTGACAATACTTCGACTATACCGAACAAAAGGCAAAGTGACTAAAGAGAGCAAGAGTGAAAATAAGAAAACTTAGAGAACTTGGGGAATGCTAGAGAACTTCTATTGAGGGGTTTATATAGGCCACCTCCCCTTGAATGAATGGTTAGGATCAATTTGATCCAATGGTCCATATTGCGCATTTAGATAGTTCTAGTCCTACTTGTATTTACATGATGTCTCCATATTGTTCTAGAGTATTCTAAAGCCTACAAGGTGTTTCTACTACGTTCTAAAGTATTCTACTTTATTCTAGAGTATTCTAATATATTCTAGAGTCTTCTACTAGATTCTAGATACTTCTAGAATGTACAAGAATTATCTAGAATGTACAAGAATTATCTAGAATGTTCTAGAATATTCTAGAACCTTCTAGATGCTCGCATAGCACGACTACTTATTGGGCGCCAAATCATGTCCACGTCGTGCCTGTGTGGCGCTGATGTGTCAGGTTGTGACACTCTCTCCCACTTATAGCGCAGACATCCTCGTCGCGTTCTTCTTGTGAAAGCACTTTAGGTGGTCTTGAAACTGCCAAAGATCTTCTTCTGCTTCCCAACTAGCCTCACTCTCTCGCAATCCCTTCTATTTGATGAGATATTGGGTACTTGGTGGTACCCTTCTCCTTGTTTGGATTCGACTGGCCAAAACTTCCTCCACTTCTCGATCAAAAGACTTGATAACAATGGGAGGCGCTTGCCTAGAGTCACTCTTTCTTTTGGTGTAGAGAAGGCCATCCTCCAACCAGAACCTTTTAGTTTTGCCTTTTCTTACAAGCTCCACTAATTGTTTTTCCAGGGGGTCATGACTTATTCCCTCCTTAATGAGCTTTATAATGTCTCCCTAGACTTGAGAGATGCAGCTAACTCAGCTTTTCTGCTCAGTGCATCTATTACCACGTTTGCTTTCCCTGGCTTGTACTTCATTGTATAGTCAAACTCAGCCAAGAAGTCTTGCCACCTTGCCTGCTTTGGTGTCAACTTCTTCTGAGTCTGGAAATAACTAGTAGCCACATTGTCTGTCTTGATGACAAAGTGTGACCTTAGTAGATAATGTCGCCAGATTCTCAAGCAATGCACCACCGCTGTCATCTCCTTCTCTTGCACCGTACAGCACTGCTCTACATCATTCAACTTGCAGCTTTCATATGCTATAGGATGCCCCTCTTGCATTAGGACCCCTCCTATGGCAAAGTCAGTGGCATCAGTGTGTACTTCGAACATCTTCGAGTGATCTGGGAGAGCTAACACTGGTTCATTCGTCACTGCAGCCTTTAACTCCTCAAAGGCTTGTTGGCATCGCTCACTCCATTTCCATGGTTGGTGAGGGATACAACTATGACAGAATAGCCTTGAATGAACCGTCTGTAGTAATTTGCCAACCCGAGAAAAGATCTCAACTCTGAGACTTTGGTTGGTGGCTCCCATTCTTGGATAGCTTTCACCTTGGCCTGGTCCATCATTAGGGTCCCCTCCTTAATAATGTGCCCCAAGAAGTGCACTTCAATTTTCGCAAAATAGTACTTCTCCTTCTTCACATATAGGGAGTTTTCCCTCAACACCTTGAATACAATTTGGAGGTGTTCAAGATGTTCCTCCAAGTTGTTGTTGTAGATGACAATATCATCTAAGTACACCACCATGAACCGATCAAGGTATGGATGGAAGATCTCGTTCCTTAAAGTGCAGAAAGTGGCTGGTGCGTTTGTTAGCCCAAAAGGCATCATCAACCATTCATAGGACCCATATCGTGTGACACAAGTGGTCTTGGGTTCATTACCATCGGCAATCCTAACTTGGCGATAACCCGATCTCAAATCTAACTTCGTGAACCACTTGGCTCTCCCAAGTCTATCAAATAGATCAGCTATCAAAGGAATAAGGTATTTATTTTTGATAGTTACCATGTTTAAAGTTCGGTAGTCAATGCACATCCTCAGTGACCCATCGTGATTCGGTACATGCAAAACCCAAAGAAGTATCATTTGAAAGCAGTTCGACAAATACTGAGATATGTGAAGAGTATAATTGACTATGGTCTTTTGTACAAGAAAGAGGGAGAAAGCAACTTAGTTGGTTACTGCGATGCTGACTATGCAGAAGATCATGACACCAGGAGATCAACAATTGGATATGTGTTCAAGCTTGGTTCTGAAACAATTTCTTGGTGCAGTAAGACACAGCTAACTGTGTCATTATCAACCACTGAAGTTGAGTATCGTGTAGCAGTAATGGCAGCTCAAGAGAGTACATGGTTGATATAGCTAATGAAAAATCTACATTAACCAGTAGATTATGCAGCGCCATTATACTGTGACAACTAGTCGGCAATTCATTTGGCGGAGAATCCAGTCTTTCATGCAAGAACTAAACATGTTGAAGTACACTATCATTTTATTAGAGAAAAGGTTCTGCAAGAAGAAATTGGGATGAGGCAAATCAAAACAGATGATTAAGTTGCAGACTTGTTCACAAAAGGTTTGAGTACTGGCAAGTTCGAAATGTTTCGCTATCAGCTTGGCACAGTAAACAGAATGAGAGCTGGTGTTGAGGGGAAGTATTGAAGATCAACACTAGCCCAAGCCCAATTCATTTTCAAGCCCAAGACAATAGAAGTTTCTCCATAAATGTAGAAGAAAATATTTTAAGGAGATATGTTTAGAAGGAGTGTGTAGAATAATATAGAAAGAAGATATTTTAGGAGAATTGTGTAGAATGGATATTTTTTAAGAGAAGTGTGTAGAATGTGGTAATGATGTGTGGTTAGGATTATTTCTTAATTTTATATTTGTGTGGTGTAGATTGCATGGTGAGAACTATAAATAACCTCCCTTGCATTTGGATTAGGCATCATCCAAAAAACACAAGTCTTTGTATTCTTAGTGAGAGTGTGGTGTCTTCAAAGTGTGAGTTGAGAGCTTTCCTTTGAGTGCTTGAATTACTCTTCAAATTGTGAGTGATCATTAAAAAGTGTTGTAGTGTCTTTTATTGTGGGTATAATACAAGTAATTCGTTCACCCTTTAGTCGTTTATAGAAAGGGTAACTAGCATCTCAGGGGGAAAGAGCAACATAGGGTTGACCCATGTTGACCTTTTTAGAGGAAAGGTGACTCGCTAGCCCCTTGTAGGGAAGGGGTTGATCCCTTAATCCCTTAAAGGAAGGGTTGACTCCCCAGCACCCTAGTGGGAAAAGAGCAACATAGGGGTGACCCATGTCGACCCTTTTAGGGGAGGGGTGACTAGCTAGCCCCTTGTAGGGAAGGTGTTAATCCCTTAATCCCTTAAATGAAGGGTTGACCCCCCAGCACCCTGGTAGGAAAGGGTCTTATTAGGCGAACCCTTTAGTCTCTTATGGAAAGGGTAACTAGCCTCTTAAGGGGGAAGAACAACATGGGGGTGACCCATGTCGTCCCTTTTAGGGAAGGGGTTAACCCCTAGCACCCTAGTAGGAAAGAGTCCTCTTAGGTGAACCATTTAGTCTCTTATGGGTAACTAGCATCTTAGGGGGAAAGAGCAACATAGGGGTGACCCATGTCGACCCTTTTAGGAGGGTGACTCACTAGCCGTTTGTACGAAAATGGGTTGATCCCTTAATCCCTTAAAGGAAGGGTTGAACCCCCAGCACCCTAGTGGGAAAAGGGTCCATTTAGGTGAACCCTTTAGGGGAAGGTTGACTCGCTAGCCCCTTGTAGGGAAGGGGTTGATCCCTTAATCCCTTAAAAGAAGGGTTGACCCCCCAACACCCTGGTGGGAAAGGGTCCTATTAGGTGAAACCTTTAGTCTCTTATGGAAAGGGTAACTAGCCTTTTAGGGGGGAAGAGCAACATGGGGGTGACCTATGTCAACCCTTTTAGGGAAGGGTTTGACCCGCAACACCCTGGTAGGAAAGGGTCCCCTTAGGTGAACCCTTTAGTCTCTTATGGAAAGGATAAGTAGCCTCTTAGAGGGGAAGCGCAACATAAGGTTGACCCATGTCGACCCTTTTAGGGAAGGGGTTAACCCCCAACACCCTGGTAGGAAAGAGTCCCCTGAGGTGAACCCTTTAGTCTCTTATGGAAAGGGTAACTAGCCTCTTAGAGGGAAAGAGCAACATGGGGGTGACCCATGTTAACCCTTTTAGGGGAGGGGTGACTCGCTAGCCCTTTATAGGGAAAGGGTTGATCTCTTAATCCTTTAAAGGAAGGGTTGACCCCCAACACCCTAGTGGGAAAGGGTCCTGTTAGGTGAACCCTTTAGTCTCTTATGGAAAGGGTAACTAGCCTCTTAGGGGGAAAGAGCAACATGGGGGTGATCATTGTTGACCCTTTTAGGGAAGGGGTTGACCCCTAACACCCTGGTTGGAAAGGGTCCTCATAGGTGAACCCTTTAGTCTCTGATGAAAAGGGTAACTAGCCTCTTAGCAGCGAAGAGCAACATGGTGGTGACCCATGTCGACCCTTTTAGGGAAGGGGTTGACCCTCAACACCCTGGTAGGAAAGAGTCCTCTTAGGTGAACCCTTTAGTCTCTTATGGAAAGGGTAACTAGCCTCTTTGGGGGAAGGAGCAACATGGGGGTGACCCATGTCGACCCTTTTGGGGGAGGGGTGACTCGCTAGCCCCTTGTGGGGAAGGGGTTAATCACTTAATCCCTTAAAGGAAGGGTTGACCCCCCCAGCACCCTAGTGGGAAAGGGTAACTAGACTTTTAGGGGAAAAGGGCAACATGGGGGAAACCTATGTCGACCCTTTTAGGGGAGGGGTGACTCGCTAACCCCTTATAGGGAAGGGGTTGATCGCTTAATTCGTTAATGGAAGGGTTGACCCCCAACACCCTGGTGGGAAAGGGTCCTGTTAGGCGAACCCTTTAGTCTCTTATGGAAAGGGTTACTTGCCTCTTAGAGGGGAAGAACAACATGGGGGTGACCTATGTCGACCCTTTTAGGGAAGGGGTTGACCCCCGCACCCTAGTAGGAAAGGGTCCCCTTAGTTGAACCATTTAGTCTCTTATGGAAAGGGTAACTAGTCTCTTAAGGGGAAAGAGCAACATGGGGGTGACCCATGTCGACCTTTTTAGTGGAGGGGTGACCCGTTAGCCCCTTGTGGGGAAGGGGTTGACCCTTTCGCACCCTGGTGGGAAGGGTCTTATTAGGTGAAACCTTTAGTCTTTTATAGAAAAGGTAACTAGCCCCTTAGGGGAAAAGAGCAACATGGGAGGGGTGACTCACCAACCCTTTGTAGGGAAGGGCTTAATCCCTTAATCCCCTAACGGAAGTGTTGACCCCCAGCACCCTAGACCCATGTCAACCTTTTTAGGGGAGGGGTGACTCGCTTGCCCTTTGTAGGGAAGGGGTTAATCCCTTAATCCCTTAAAGGAAGTGGTGACCCCCAGCACCTTGTTGGGAAAGGGTCCTCTTAGTTGAACCCTTTAGTCTCTTATAGAAAGGGTAACTAGCCTCTTAAAGGGAAAGAGCAACATGGGGGTGACCCATGTTGACCCTTTTAGGAGAGGGGTGACTTGTTAGCCCTTTGTAGGGAAGGGGTTGATCCCTTATTCCCTTAAAGGAAGGGTTGACCCCTCTGCACCCTGGTGGGAAAAGGTCTTGTTAGGTGAACCCTTTAGTCTTTTATGGAAAGGGTAACTGGCCTTTTAGGTGGGAAAGAGCAACATAAGGGTGAACCATGTCGACCCTTTTGAGGGGGTGACTCGCTAGCCCTTAGTGGGGAAGGGGTTGATCCCATAATCCCCTAAGGGAAGGGGTGACCCCCTAGCACCCTAGTGGAAAAAGGTCCCCCTAGGTGAATCCTTTAGTTTCTAATGGAAAGGGTGACTAGCCCGATAGCAGGAAAGAGCAACAAAGGGGTGGTGACCCATTAGGAGTTAACCTATCGACCCTTTAGTCCCTTAGGGAAAAATGGTGACCCATCAGCACCTTGGTATGAAAGGGTGTCCCTAGGAATCCCTTCAATCCTCTAGCGAAAAATCCCTCAGTATTATAGAGGAAGAGTGACATGGGGGTGACCCATGTCGACCCTTTTAGGGGAGGTTGACTCGCTAGCCCTTCGTGGGGAAGGGGTTGATCCCATAATCCCGTAGTGGAAGGGGTGGCCCCCCAGCACCCTGGCGTTAAAGGGTCCGCCCTAGGTGAACCCTTTAGTTTCTAATGGAAAGGGTGAACCCCTACGCGAGCTAATGCCTACGGGATGCCTATGATAAGCGACAGCGTGCCGACGTCGCACGGCTTGAACAGTCCCTCCTCAACGTGGTCCCTCCCTATATTTACCATAAAGTTCAACTTGAGATTGAATTTACTAGGTGCCCAAGTGTGCTACCCATCGCGAATGACAACGTGCCAGCCATGCCTACGAGATTCCCAAGTACTGGCATCGCCCGGCTTGATCAGTCCCTCCCCATATTCATCATAAAGTTCTACTTGAGGTTGAATTTATGAGGTGCCCAAGTGTGCTGCCCATGGCATGTCCGCAAACTCCCCATGGGTCTCGGTAGGGTGCCATGGCATGTCAACGAACTTCCCATGGTGCCTAACGGGGTGCCAAGGCATGTCAACGGGGTGCCCATGGGTCCTGGAGGGCTCCCATGGCATGTTAGCAGACTTCCCATAGCATGTCAGTGGAGTGCCCATGGGTCTTGAAGGGCTCCCCTGGCATGTCAGCAGGCTTCCTTTGGCATGTTAGCGAACTTCTAGTGGCATATCAGTGGGGTGCCCATGGGTCCTAGGGGGTGCCATGGCATGTTAGCGGGGTGCCTATGGATCCTAGAGAGCTCCCATGGCATGTCAACGGACTTCTGGTGGCATGTCAGTGGGGTACCCATGGGTCCTAGAGGGTGCCATGGCATGTCTGCGGGGTGCCCATGTGTCCTGAAAGGCTCCCTTGGCATGTCAGCAGACTTCCAGTGGCATGTCAGCAGGGTGCCTATGGGTCCTGGAGGGCTCCCATGGCATGTCAGCGGACTTCCGATGGCATGTTAGCGGGGTGCCCATGGTCCCCAGTAGGGTGCCATGGCATGTCAACGAGCTGCCCATGGTGCTTGGCGGGGTGCTTGAGCATGTCAGCGGGGGTGCCAAGGCATGTCATCGGGGTACCAGAGCATGTCAGCGAGGTGACCCACCAGCACCTTGTTACGAAAGGGTCTCCCTAGGAATCCCTTCAATCCACTAGCGAAAAATCACTCAATATTATAGAGGAAGAGTGACATAGGGGTGACCTATGTCGACCCTTTTAGGGGAGGGTGACTCGCTAACCCTTAGTGGGGAAGGGGTGACCCCCTAACACCCTGGTGGGAAAGGGTCCCCCTAGGTGAACCCTTTAGTTTCTAATGGAAAGGGTGACTAGCCTTAAACCTATAAGGGGTCAACTTGTCGACCTTTTTAGGGGAGGGTTGATCCCTTAGCACCCTGTTGGGAAAAGGGTCTCCCTAGGTGAACCTTCAGTCCCTTATGGAAAGGGTGACTCCTCAAAAGGAAAAAGCAACAAGGGGGTAACCTATCAGGGGTTAACTTGTCGACCTTTTTAGTGGAAGGTTGACTCATTAGCCCTTTTGTGGAAAAAAGGTCCCCTTAGGTGACATTCCCTAAGGGAAAGGGTGACCTTTTAGTCTCCTAGGAAAAAATGGTGACCCCCTAAGTGACCCTTCAATCCCCTAAGGAAAAATCCCTCAGCATTAAAGAGGAAAAGTGACCCTACCGCACCCTAGTGGGAAAGAGCAATAAGGGTCCCTCTAGGTGATTCTTTAGTCCAAAGGGGGAAAGAGCAACAAGAGGGGTGACACTTCTTGGGTTAACCTGTTGACCATTTTAAAAGAGGGGTGACTCGCTAGCCCCTTGTGGGGAATGGGTGACTTTTTAGTCTCATAGGGAAAAATGGTGACCCCCCAGCACCCTGGTAGGAAAAGGTCCATCTAGGTGACTTTTCAATCCCCTAGGGAAAAATCCCTCGGCATTCAAGAGGAAAAGTGACCCTACTGCACCCTGGTGGGAAAAAGCAACAAGGGTCCCCCTAGGTGACTCTTCAGTCCAAAGGGGGAAAGAGCAACAAGAGGGGTGACACATCTGGGGTTAACCCGTTGACCATTTTAGAAGAGTAGTGACTCGCTAGCCCCTTGTAGGGAATGGGTGACTTTTTAGTCTCCTAGGGAAAAATGGTGACCCCCTAGCACCCTGGTAAGAAAAGGTCCCCCTAGGTGACCTTTCATTCCCCTAGGGAAAAATCCTTCGACATTAAAGAGGAAAAGTGACCCTACTGCACCGTGGTGGGAAAGAGCAACAAGGGTCCCCCTAGGTGACTCTTCTGTCCAAAGAGGAAAAGAACAACAAGAGGGGTGACACATTTGGGGTTAACCTATTGACTATTTTAGAAGAGGGGTGACTCGCTAACCCCTTGTAGGGAATGGGTGACTTTTTAGTCTCCTAGGGAAAAATGGTGACCTCTTAGCACCCTGGTAGGAAAAGGTCCCCCTAGGTGACCCTTCAATCCCCTAGGGAAAAATCCCTCGGCATTAAAGGGGAAAAGTGACCTTACTGCACCCTGGTGGGAAAGAGCAACAAGGGTCCCTAGGTGACTCTTCAGTCCAAAGGGGGAATGAACAACAAGAAGAGGGGTGACACATCTGGGGTTAACCTGTCGACCATTTTAGAAGAGTGGTGACTCGCTAGTCCCTTATGGGGAATGGTTGATTTTTTAGTCTCCTAGGGAAAAATGGTAACCCCCCGCACCTTGGTAGGAAAAGGTCCTCCTAGGCGACCCTTCAATCCCCTAGGGAAAAATCTCTCAGCATTAAAGAGGAAGAAAAGCACCCTTGTAGGAAATGATCCCCTTAGGTGACCCTTTAATACCACATCTTGGTGGGAAATAGCAACAAGGGTCCCCTTAGGGGACTCTTTAGTCCAAAGGGGGAAAGAGCTACAAATGGGTCATTAAAGAGGAAGAGTGATCCCACCACACCCTGGTGAGAAAGAGCAACTAAGGTCTCCCTAAGTGACTCTTCAGTCTAAAGGGGGAAAGAGCAAGAAATGTCCTTTTAGGTGACTCTTCAATCTAAAGGGGAAAAGAACAACAAGGGAGTCAACATGGGTTGTCCTGTCAACCATTTTAGGAGAAGGGTGACTCACTAGCCCTTTGTGGGGAAGGGGATGATCTTTTAATGATCTCTTAATCCTCTAAAGGGTCAATTCTTCTCCTAGGGGAAAATGGTGACCCCCCAGCACCCCAGAAGGAAAGAGTCCCCCTAGGGAAAAATATTTCAGCATTATAGAGGAAGAGTAACACCCTGGGACGACCCTTCTTTTAAGGGGGTCATTAAAGAGGAAGAGTGACCTCATGACACGCTAGTGGGAAAGAGCAACAAGGGTCCCCCTAGGCGACTCTTTAGTCCAAAAGGGGAAAAAGCAACAAGGGTCCCCTTAGGTGACTCTTCAGTGTAAAGGGGGAAAAAGCAACAAGGGTCCCCTTAGGTGACTCTTCAATCCAAAAGGGGAAAGAACAACAAGGGGGTCATCAGGGGTTAACCTGTCGACAATTTTAGGAGAAAGGTGACTCGCTAGCCCTTTGTGGGGAAGGGGATGATCTCTTAATCCCCTAAAGGGTCACCCCTTCCCCTATGGGAAAATGGTGACCCTCTAGGGAAAAATCTTTCAGCATTATAGAGGAAGAGTAACACCCTAGGTTGACCCTTTTAAGGGAAGGGTTGATCCCTTAGCACCCTAGTAGGAAAGGGTCCCCCTAGGTTACCTTTCTATCCCTTATGGAATGGGTGACTAGCCCTTTAGGGGAAAGGAGTAACAAGGGGGTGCCTTAAACCCATCATGGGTTAACCTGTTGACCCTTTTAGGGGAGAGGTTGATCCCTTAGCACCCTAGTGGAAAGGGAGACCCTTCTATCCTTTATAGAAAGAGTAACTGGCCCCTCTGGGGGAAGGGGTGACCCTTTAGTCCCCTAGGGGAAAATAATGATCCCTCAACACCCTAGTGTTAAAGACTAACAAGGGGGTGACCCTTTAATCCCTTACGGAAAGGGTAACTGGCCCCTTAGGGGAAATAGCAACAAGGAGGCGCCCATCAGGGGTTAACTTGTTGACCCTTTTAGGGGAGGTGTTGATCCCTTAGCACCCTAGGGGAATGGGTGACCCTTTAATCTCTTAAGAACAAATAGTGATCCCTCAGCTAGCACCCTAGGGGAAGTGGTGACCCTTTAGTCTCCTACGGGAAAATAGTGATCCATCAACAATAAGGGGGTGACCCTTAAATCCATAAGGGGAACACCAGTTGACCCTTTTAGGAGAAGGGTTGATCCCTTAGCACCCTAGTGGGAAAGGGCCCCCATAACTAACCCTTCAGTCCCTTTATAGAAAGGGTGTTTGGCCCCTTAAGGGGAAAAAGCAACAAGGGGTGACCCTTAAACCCATTAGGGGTTAACCTGTTGACCCTTTTAGGGGAAGGGGTAACCCTAGTTGTAAAGACTAACAAGGTGGTGGTGACCTTTAAACCCAGCAAGGTTGAAACTATCGACCCTTTTAGGGGACCGGTTGATCCCTTAGCACCTTGGTGGGTAAAGGGTCCCCTTAGGTGACCATTCAATCCCTTAGGGAAAATTCTTTCAGCATACCTTCCAACACTCTGGTGGGAAAAAGTCCACTTAGGGGAAAGAAAAACAAAGGGGTAACCCATCAATGGTTAACCTATTGTTGACCCTTTTAGGGGAGGGGTTGATCCCGTTGATCCCTTAGCACCCTGGTGGGAAAGGGTGACTAGCCCTTTAGGGGATCCTTCAATCCCTTATGGAAAGAGTGACTAACCCCTTAGGGGAAAGAACAATGAGGGGGTGACTCATTAGTGGTTAACCTACTATTGACCCTTTTAAGGGAAGGGTTGATCCCTTAGCACCCTGGTAGGAAAGGATCCCCTAGTAATCCCCTTAGGGGACCCTTTAGTCTCTTATGGAAATAGTGACTGGCCCCTCAGGAGAAAAAGAACAATGAGGGGGTGACCCATTAGTGGTTAACCTGCTGTTGACCCTTTTAAGGGAGGGGTTAATCCATTAGCACCTTGGTGGGAAAGGATCCCCTACTGATCCCCCTAGGGGACCCTTTAATCCCTTAAGGAAAAAGTGACTGGCCTTTCAGGGGAAAGAACAACAAAGGGATGAAGGGTTGATCCCTTAACACCCTGGTGGGAAAGGATCCCCTAGTGATCCCCCTAGGGGACCCTTCAGTCCCTTATGGAAAAAGTGACTGGCCACTCGGGAGAAAAAGAACGAGGGGGTGACCCATTAGTGGTTAACCTGTTGTTGACCCTTTTAAGGGAGGGGTTAATCCCTTAGCACCCGAGTGGGAAAGGATCCCCTAGTGATCCCCTTAGGGGACCCTTCAGTCCCTTATGAAAAAATTAACTGGCCCCTCAGGGGAAAGAACAACAAAGGGGTGACCCATCAGTGGTTAACCTATTAACCCTTTTAGGAGAGGGGTGACTCACTAGCTCTTTATGGAAAAGGGGTTGATTCCTTAATTCCCTAGGCGAAGGGGAGACCCTTTAGTCCCCTAGGAGAAAACAGTGACCACCCAGCATCGTGGTAGGAAAGGGTCCCCTTAAGTGACCTTTCAATCCCTTAGGAAAAAGTTCCTCAACATTATGGTGGAAAATTGACCCCTAGCACCCTAATGGGAAAGAGCTACCTCGATTAAACCCATCAAGGGTTAACTTATTGACCCTTTTAGGGGAGAGGTGACCTTTTAGTCCCCTAAAGGAAAATGTTGACCCTTCAGCATTACAGAGGAAGGATATCCCTTAGCACCTTAGCAGAAAAAGGTAACCCTCTAGGTGACTTTCAGTCCCCTAGGAAAAAAGGGTGACCCCTCAGCATTATGGAGGAAGGGTGACCCATCGAGGGTTAACCTATTAACCCTTTTAGGGGAGGTGTGACTCGCTAGTCCCTTAAAGGGAAGGAGTGAGCTTTCAATCCCCTAGCGGAAAGGTGACCCTAGAGCATAGCACCCTAGTAGGAAAGGGTGACAAGGAGGTGATGCCATACCAGAGGGGATGGATGAGCATAATCTGTCCATTACGAAGGAAGGGTATCCCTTAGTACCTTAGTGGAAAAGGGTAACCCTCTAGGTGACTTTTCAGTCCCTTAGAAAAAAAGGGTGACCTCTCAGCATTATGGAGGAAGGGTGACCCATCGAAGGTTAATCTATCGACCCTTTTAGGGGAGGTGTGACTCGCTAGTCCCTTAGAAGGAAGGGTTGACCTTTCAATCCCCTAGTGAAAGGGTAACCCCCCAGCACAACACCCTGGTAGGAAAAGGTGACAAGGAGGTGATGCCATACCAGAGAGGAGGGGTGAGCATAATCTACCCAATCCAAATAAACCCATTTAACGTAATCAAATATTTTGAATAAAACAAATTAAGTTGTCAAGTTAAAACATATGAACCTGATATAACTCGTCCCGCTTGATGAAAGCATAAAGCATAGAAGTAACACATTGTTTGCCCTTAAACTTGATATAAAATAATATCTAAGGAGCCCTTGATATTTTGTAGAAATGGTGGTATTCTAAGAAAATGAGAAAGGATCATCATTCACTTTGTTCTAGACCTTCCTTCCTTCCATACTATCACATTGTTTACCCTTAACCAGGATGGTATGGCCCTTGAAGGTGAATTGGATAAAAGGCTATGCATCTCGCACCTTGCTACTTTTTGTCTGACTATTGATAGTGATGATCTACTGCACTCCCTGCTACCGACCTTCAAACAACTTGGAAATAAAGGGTGGTGCCCAAGCACATGTAAAAAGAGGGAGAAGGGTGGCATTGCACGAGAAGACATGTGTGAAGCACTAAGAAATGAGAGAGGGTCATCATTCACTTAGTTCTAGAGCCTTCCTTCCTTCCATACTAGCACATTGTTTACCCTTAAACCTTATATAAAATAACATGTAAGGAGCCCTTGATATTTTGTGGAGTAGAGGAAGGGTAGGCATTACATAAGAAGACATGTGTGAAGAACTAAGAAAATAAGAGAGGATCATTCCTTAATCGGGATGGTAAGGCCCTTGAAGCTAAATTAGATCAAAGGGTGTGCATCTCGCACCTTGCTACTTTTTGTCTGACTATTGATAGGAATTAAACTTTCCCAAGTTCAGTTTCCCAGGAATCCAAAAAAAATCCTTCTACCAAACACCCCCATAGTGATGACCTATTGCACTCCCTGCTACTGACCTTTAAACAACTTGGAAATAAAATAATGTAGCCACCACTACTGCTAAGAAAGAGCTACTATTTAACTCAAAATACAAATGTTCGTTCACTTAGTTCCAGAGCCTCCCATACTATCCTCTCTCTCCCCTTTCTCTTCCCCTTTTAGTTTACTATTTCACCCCTTTCGTGTTTCAACTTCTTAAATTTTCCTTCATAGCCATGATTAATTGCAACGCGAGGTCATAACCTTGTTTACACTATAAGATGCTATTTACAAAAACCATGGTAGAGCATAATTAAAACAAATATATTCTCTACAAATGTTTCTTTCCTTGTTAGCACTGTAGTTCTTTCTTCTAATCTCTACATCTAGGTTAAAAACATTTTAATTTAGAGATGATATTCAATACTCTGGTTTTTTTTCCTCTATCTACCTTTTCTCTTCTTAGTGGAAAAAGATTGGGAGCATTCAATCTTTACCTACACATGATCGACCTATTATTAAATTGACTAAATATGAAATTTTTTCATTCAATCTGAAAAATTGGTCAGGTGCAGGTGACCATTTTTTCACTTGAACAAGGTTTGGTTAGGTAATAAGTGAGATCTATACCACTTATGTAAGGCTTTTTTAAGTTTAGGTTTTTTTAATTCTTAGTAATTTTAAGTGATTAATGGATTATAATGTGTTTTATGCAAGAGAATAGAGAAAAGTATGTTTAAATAGGGTGAAAAAGGTAATTTTGTCCAAAAAAATGAACATGGGTCATGACCTAAGTGAATTACTTGAAAACGATACGTACACTTGCATGTTAACAAGTTTTTGGTGCCATGTTTGAGGATTGTAGTATTAATATCAATACCAGTTACATATTTTTAATCTAGTCGTTAGTTTAACAAAATATTCTTTTTTTGTCTCTTTAGGCGCTTGCCTTAGTGAATGACAAGTGTTGGTAGTGCGAATTTGAACCCTTTAGATCTTGAGATGGAAATAACTTGCAAAAGGAAACAAAAGGTAAAAGGCATACAAACATATCAGACTTTAACTATTATGGTTGAATTTGATGGAGATGGTAATTAAGGGATTACAGGAGGCGGATTAATGCATACCCTAAAACTACCCTTAAAAGCATTATGGAGTCCTCCAGAGACCAACTACAATTTATGAAATCGTCATGCCTAATGTACAAGAAAATAACTTTGAGGTTAAGTTGGCTATGATTCAGATGATACAAAACATTCAATTTGGGGGTGGTGTACGAGAATATGCCAACATGACTATCATAGTTTTCTTCATGTTGTATGACACTTTCAAGTATAATGGCGTTAATGAAGACGTTAAGCTAAAATTGTTCACATTCTCATTAAAGCTTGGTTGTATAACCTTGCTACAAGTTCAATTTCTACTTGGAACAATTTATGTGCGGCATCCCTAGATTGATTGTACCTGATATCTCTTATGGTAAGAATGAGAAATTAGATACATCAATTCACTTAGGAGACCATTGAATATTTAGGAATGGACGCTCATACAAATCTTCTATAGTGCGCTTAATGGCACTAGCAGGAAATTGTTATTTACTACTACTAGTGGATCTTTTATTAATAAAAATGAGGATGAGCCTATGGCTATGATTAATGACATGACTCAGAATCCATGCAAATAGCATTTTGAGAGATGACTAATAAGAAGATATATGAATTACATGAGGTAGATCTAATGACTACCATCTTTTCCAAATTGGATCAATTAGAGAAAAAGTTAAGTAGTTGGATAGTTGGTACTAATGCTATTCATTCATTTAAATATTACGATTTCTACCAAGGAGAGCATAGTTCATTTAATTGTCTTGTAGTGTGTTGCTAAAATTAGACAGACAATATAAAGACACAAGTGTTATTCATTCTCATTAAAGCTTGGCTGTATAACCTTGCTGCAAGTTCAATTTCTTCTGGGAACAAATAATGTGTGGTATTCCTAGATAGATTGTACCTACAATCTCTCACTTTTATAATGAGGAATTAGATACATCAATTCACTCAGAAGAACATGGAATATTTAGGAATGGATGCTCATGCAAATCTTCTATGGTGCGCTTAATGGCACTAGCAGGAGATTGTTAATTACTACTACTATTAGATCTTTTATTAACAAAAATGAGGATGAGGCCATGGATATGCTTAATGACATGACTCAGAATCCATGCTAATAGCATTTTGAGAGAGGACTAATAAAGAAGACATATGAATTATATGAGGTAGATCTAATGACTGTCATCTTTGCCAAATTGGATCAATTAGGGAAGAAGTTAAGTAGTTGGTACAAATGCTATTCATTCATTTACATATTACAAGTTTTGCCAAGGATAGCATTGTTCATTTGATTGCCTTGTAGTGTGTTGCTAAAATTATATATGCAATATAAACACACAAGTGCTATTCATTCTCATTAAAGCTTGGCTATATAACTTTGTTGTAAGTTCAATTTCTACTTGGAATAATTTATGTGCGTCATTCCCAGATAGATTGTACCTGTAGCATTCCTAGTTGGTTATTAATGTAATTCATTCATTTACATATTACGAGTTCTGCAAAGGAGAGCATAGTGCATTTGATTTCCTTGCAGTGTGTTACTAAAATTATATATGCAATATAAACAAACAAGTGCTATTCATTCTCATTAAAACTTGGTTGTTTAACCTTGTTGCAAGTTAAATTTCTACTAGGAACAATTTATGTGCGGCATTCTTAGATAGATTCTATCTAAAATCTCTCACTATAATAATGAGGAATTAGATACATCTATTCACTTAGAAGAACACTGAATATTTAGGAATGGAAGCTCATGCAAATCTTCTATGCTATGCTTAATGGCAATAGCAGGACATGAGGTAGATCTAATGACTGCCATCTTTGTCAAATTGGATTAATTAGGGAAGAAGATAAGTAGTTTGATAGTTGGGTTCTAATGCTATATTCATTCTTTTACATATTACGAGTTTTGCCAAGGAGAGCATAATTCATTTGACTGCCTTGTAGTGTGTTGCTAAAATTATATATGCAACATAAACACACAAGTTCTATTAATTCTTATTAAAGCTTGGATGTATAACCTTGCTGTAAGTTTAATTTCTACTTGGAACAATTTATGTGTGGCATTCCTAGATAGTTGTACCTTCAATCTCACTTTGTTAGAAAGAGGAATTATATACATCAATTCGCTCAAAAGGCCACTAAATATTTAGGAATGGATGCTCATGCAAATCTTCTATGGTGCGCTTAATGGCAATAGCAGGACATTTTTAGTTAATACTACTAGTGGATCTTTTATTAACAAAAATAAGGATGAGTCCATGGCTATGCTTAATGACATGACTTAGAATTCATGCCAATAGCATTTTGAGAGAGGACTAAAAAAGAAGATATATGAATTACATGAGGTAGATCTAATGACTGCCTTCTTTGCTAAATTGGATCAATTAGGGAAGAAGATAAGTAGTTTGATAGGTGGTACTAATGATATTCATTCATTTACATATTACGAGTTCTGCCAAGGATAGCATAGTTCATTTGATTGCCTTGTAGTGTGTGTCTAAAATTATATATGCAACATAAACACACAAGTGCTATTCATTCTAATTAAAGCTTGGCTGTATAACCTTGCTACAAGTTCAATTTCTACTTGGAAAAATTTATGTGCGGCATTCCTATATAGATAGTACTTGCAATCTCTCGTTGTAAGAATGAAGAATTAGATACATCAATTTGCTCAGAAGAACACTTAATATTTAGGAATGGATGCTCATGTAACTCTTCTATGGTGCGCTTAATGGCACTAGCAGGACATTGTTAGTTACTACTACTTATGGATCTTTTGTTAACAAAAATGAGGATGAGGCCATGGCTATGCTTAATGACATGACTCAGAATCCTTTCCAATAGCATTTTGAGGAAGGACTAACAAAGAAGATATATGAATTACATGAGGTAGATTTAATGACTACCATCTTTTCCAAATTGGATCAATTAGGGAAATAGATAAGTAGTTTGATAGTAGGTACTAATGCTATTCATTTATTTACATATTACGAGTTCTGCCAAGGAGAGCATAGTTCATTTGATTGCCTTGTAGTGTGTTGCTAAAAGTATATATGCAATATAAACACACAAGTGCTATTCATTCTCATTAAAGCTATGTTATTTAACCTTGCTGCAAGTTCAATTTCTACTTGGAACAATTTATGTGCAGTAATCCTAGATATATTGTTCCCACAATCTTTCACTGTAAGAATGAGGAATTTGATACATCTATTCGCTCAGAAGAACACTAAATATTTAAGAATGGATGCTTATGCGAATTTTCTATGGTGCACTTAATGGCAATAGCAGGACATTGTTAGTTACTACTACTAATGGATCTTTTATTAACAAAAATGTGGATGAGGCCTTGGCTATGCTAATTGACATGACTCAGTATCCAAGCCAATAGCATTTTGATAGAGGACTAATGTCACGGCCCCAAATGATAGAACACATGACCGGCACGATATAAGGGTTTCCCCCTAACCGTAAGCCTAACACATAGCATGCACAAATATCCAGTACACAATCCGGAGTACATAATAAATATAACTGGCCACATACGCCACATCCAATATAAGAAAATACTGTATATATATATATATATCTCATGAATCCAACATCCTTGATTCAACTTGGCCCATGGCCTCATAGTACAAACATTGTTGTAAAACTTAAAACCATTTTTCAAACAACACAAGAAGCGAGGATCCTGCCTGTATGTTCATGGAGATACACTAGACATAAACTTAAACTATACAACCAATACAATGGAGTCTTGCCCAAACTGGGGCTCACCAATGCTATAGTTAGCCTCCTATGGAGCTGTAGCTGGATCAGTGTTTCTTTGACTATCTGTGGGGAGAAAACAGAAGAGGGGTGAGATTACCACATCTCAGTGAATGGATAAATCATACTATAACAGAAACAGGGCAAACTAAGCACGAGTGTTTCGCAATGAATTAAATAATTGAAATCAAGGTATAGAAAACATTAAACATTTAACCGTAATTTATTGAAAGAATGCTAAACAGTTCAAATGATAAAACATGATTAAATCAATAACTGTAAGCAAATCAATTATGCATGGTAAGTAATAAATGAAGATACTTATACAATAACAATGATGAATGAGGTATTTTGGAAATATTTAATCCTTAAGAAAAATGCACTAGTTTATTGGAGGTCTTTCCTAACAGATCTATCATCTTCCCCAAGCACATAGCAATGGGTATGGCAATCACTGTAGACGTAGACATAAGTCCACCCTAAATTTTCCCCAAGCACATAGTAATGGGTATGGCAATCACTGTAGGCGTAGACATAAGTCCACCCTAAATTTTGTGTCTTAGGCAGTCATATGCCCGTCACAATATCCTAGGCCGAAACCTTAACATGATTATGGTGCACCAGGGCTAGCACTACCTGCGGCTAGCTAACAGTGATCTAAAAGGGTTCCTCCAATAGAAAACATTTGAAATATGCTATTCATAGAGTTTAAAGGAAAAACATTTCAATAAATTTACAATAAAGCTATAATTCTCCATCTAGCTCTTTTCATGCATAAAATTCTATTCTAAAATATATCTCATCCATGAATTCCCATGGAGACCTTTAAAATCATAAACTTTCCCTTTTTAAACATAGATCGTCCGTAGACGTTACATAGATACTTATCGTGCATCAAATCACTTCATGGCTAACTTAGTTCATTTCTATGACTAAGTTCGCATTTCTATAAATTTAGCTCAAATGGAGAATTAATAGTCTAGATGCTTGCCCTGCATACCTAAGGTTCAACTAGGATTGAAATTTACAATTTCTAACATGGTTGGAACATATTGATTTTCAAAGCGGTAAAACAATTTAACATACATTCCAACTAGTTAAAATCATACGAGAGAGTTATAAATCAAATTCCTAAAACATGCGCTATAGTATGAAAAACCCACTCACCTTACTAGGAGTCCAACAACGAGAATTTCACCTCGTGATGGCTCAACAACCTAGAAAACATAGACATAACATGAAAATTAGAAAACTCTAAAAGTCACTATTCACGCCGAAAAACACTATTCACTCGTCGGAACACTATTCATGCCGAAACCTAAAAACCCTATATTCTAGTATAGAAACTAATTCTAAGACTATCTATGGAAAGAAATTCGGTAAAACGAAGCCTAAAACGCGATTAAACAGAGTTTTACCTTTGGAGGTACTATTCACGCAATTTTCCGACGACCTTTCGGCGACTTTCCGGCGAAATTGATCGGTGGGATTTGTAGCTCTTCTTCCCACGAGTCCAACGATACCTTACTTGCTCAAATCGGACGTCCGGATGATGAGATATCTTAGAGAGAAGTTTGAGAGAAATTTTAGAGAGAGAGAGTTAGGGTTCAGATGAAAGAGAAATGAAGAAAAAAGGGGGGGTCCGCAAAAAAAAGCTATCAGACGAATCTCGCCGCCGGCGAACTAATTCTCGCCGCGATTTTCGCCGTGGCGAACATATTTTCCCCGCGGCTAGATTCGAAACCAGAAAACTCATGCTCTCGGGAAAAATACCGCATCATTCTCGCCGCGGTGAATTTAGTCTCGCCACGGTGAACTCCATTTCACCGAATTTGACAAAATGTCCAACATGAAAGTTGTAGCCCTTTCTCTTAGCTTTCCATAGCCACTTGAATCACCTAATTTGGAGTTCATATGAAGGAGTTATGCATAAAATAGTGAGCAAAGGTCCAGACCACACTACACTTCGGTGTTTGCCTCGTCTCACTATGATATTCACGGAATTTGCAAAAGTTCCCAACATCAAAGTTGTAGATATATGTCTTATCTTTCATTAGAAATTGGAATTACTTAATTTAGATTTCATATGAGAGAGTTATGATTATATGAGTGACGAAAGGTCAGAAAAAAAGGTCGAAAACGCTCTAAAATTTTACATTATTCTCAACTTTCTTTGTTTCAAATTATTTATACTTAACCTTCAAAGGTTTTATTAGTTGAGGGTTATTACAACTAATAATGAAGATATATGAATTACATAAGGTACATCTTATGACTGCCATATTTGCCAAATTGAACCAATTAGGGAAGAAGATAAGTAGTTTGATAGTTGGGTAATAATGCTATTCATTTATTTACATATTATGAGTTTTGCCAAGGAGAGCATAGTTCATTTGACTACCTTGTAGTGTGTTGCTAAAATTATATATTCAATATAAACACGCAAGTTCAATTAATTCTCATTAAAGCTTGGATGTATGACATTTCTGCATGTTCAATTTCTACTTGGAACAACTTATATGCAGCATTCTTAGATAGATTGTACCTGCAATCTCTCACTCTAAGAATGAGGAATTAGATACATCAATTCAATCAAAAGATCACTGAATATTTAGGAATGGATGCGAATGCATATCTTCTATGGTGCGCTTAATGGAATTAGCAGGACATTGTTAGTTACTACTATTAGTGGATCTTTTATTAACAAAAATGAGGATAGGGCTATGCTTAATGACATGACTCAAAATCCATGCCAATAGCATTTTGAGGGAGGATTAATAAAGAAGATATATTAATTACATGAGTTAGATCTAATGACTGCCATATTTGCTAAATTGGATCAATTTGGGAAGAAGATAAGTTGTTTGATAATTGGTACTAATGCTATTCATTCATTTACATATTACAAGTTCTGCCAAGGAGAGCACAATTCATTTGATTTCCTTGTAGTGTGTTGTTAAAATTATATATGCAATATAAACCCAAAAGTGCTATTCATTCTCATTAAAGGTTGGTTGTTTAACCTTGCCACATGTTCAATTTTTACTTGGAACAATTTATGTACGACATTCCTAGATAGATTGTACCTTCAATTTCTCACTGTAAGAATGAGGTATTAGATACATCTATTCACTCAAAAGAACACTGAATATTTAGGAATGGATGCTCATGTAAATCTTTTATGTTGCACTTAATGGCAATAGCAGGACATTGTTAGTTACTACTACTAGTGGATCTTTTATTAACAAAAATGAGGATGAGTCCATGGCTATGCTTAATGACATGACTTAGAATCCATGCAAATAGCATTTTGAGAGAAGACTAAAAAAGAAGATATATGAATTACATGAGGTAGATCTAATGACTGTCATCTTTGCCAAATTGGATCAATTAAGGAAGAAGATAAGTAGTTTGATAGTTGGTACTAATGCTATTCATTCATTTATATATTACGAGTTCTGCCAAGGAGAGCATAGTTCATTTGATTGCCTTGTAGTGTGTTGCTAAAATTATATATGCAATATAAACACACAAGTGCTATTCATTCTCATTAAAGCTTGGCTGTATATCCTTGTTGCAAGTTCAATTTTTACTTGGAATAATTTATGTGCGGCATTTCTAGATAGATAGTACCTGCAATCTCTCACTGTAAGAATGAGGAATTAGATACATCTATTCGGTTAGAAGAACACTAAATTTTTAGGAATGGATGCTCATGCAAATCTTCTATACTGTGCTTAATGGCACTAGCAAGACATTATTAGTTACTATACTACTAGTGGATCTTTTATTGACAAAAATGAGGATGAGCCCATGGCTATTCTTAATGACATGACTCAAAATCCCTACCAATAGCATTTTGATAGAGGACTAATAAAGAAGATATATTAATTACATGAGTTAGATCTAATGACTGTCATCTTTTCCAAATTGGATGAATTAGGGAAGAAGATAAGTAGTTTGATAGTTTGTACTATTGTTATTCATTCATTTACATATTACGAGTTATGCCAAGGAGATCATAGTTCATTTGATTGCCTTGTAGTGTGGTTCTAAAATTATATATGCAATATAAACACACAAGCGCACGTATTGCAAACAAGTAATAAAGTGATGAGAGAGTATCATCCCATATGGAGTTGTTAACTAGAAATTAATATAGAAATTAACCAGCAATTGCAGTAGCACACGTTGTTTGTGATTAAGAAAATTAAATTCAATTATAAACTAGGGAAATGAGCTATGTAAAGGAATAACTAAAATGATTACTTGCAACAATACTATATTAACAAAGTAAAATCTAATGATAGACAACTAGGATTGCTTCAGGATTGATATGAATTTCTGCACAAATTTTTCTCTGACTTTGCTACAGCAAACACTCCAGTAACTAGTTTAATATTCTAAATGGGTTCCTTCCAAAAGTACCATTCTCTGTCATTCTTAAGGTTTAGTTTCATATATTCTTATATGAATCTAACCTTAAGAACTACACTTAATGCTCTGAAACCATTAGGTCATATGTGACAATTATAAATTCCTATATTAGTTGCAAATTTAGCTTCCCTATATGTTTTACCAAACCCATAACATTCAAACTTAGTCTAACCTCCATTAACCCTTCCAAGTTCAATGTTAGTTTCTAGATCCTACGATTGGTGATCATCAATCAATGGTAGAAATCAAGAATTACAAAAATTAATTTGAATATCAAGAGCATTTACTTAAACAAAGTCGTTCATTCACTCAAGTGTGCTTAAAATCCATACCAATCCTTCTACAATCCTAGTTGAAAACTTAGTCCAGCAATATATCTAAGTTATTTACAAGTTTGAAAATAGAAAATACAGCCATAATCACATAGAGAAAGGAAGTTAAGTATAAGCAAAAATGAATGTAGACAAGTGAAGGAAGTCTATTGGTTGCCTCCTCAACTTATCCATGTTGTCCTCTTTTACTCCTTTCCTCCTAGACCAGCATTTAATTCTTTCTTTCTCTGTCCAAAAGTTTCCCAATGGAACAGTAGCTACTGACTTCCTGTGCATTTTGTCTATTTTCCAATGGAACAGTGGCTGCTCTAATTTTCTCTGTATATTCCATGTTGCCTTCTTTTCTTTGATCCTTTCCATGTATATGCTAGGGTTGTACCCTAGGTGAGGTGGCGTTCCTTTTTACATCTTCCAAGCTTGCCTTCCAACTGCTAGTGTCCTTCCCCTCTCCATGTTAAGGAATGGAGAAACACTCTGTAGCAGTCATCATGTGCTTCAGCCACCCTAGAATATAGTACAATATTCAGCCCCACTTTTTGTAATAAAATAACAATAGGCTGATATACACAGTATATGCCAATTTTGTGCATCATTTTTCATGCAAAACATACATAAGTTTATAGTTAATGCAGTAGATGCTCTTATACTTGAGAAACACAAAACCAAATATGTTTAGAGAGAATTATTAACTCAATCAATTTGCAGAATAATAAGTTGAGAAAAACATATAATAACTCTAATTTATTAGAGTTAACAGTGTGAATTATATTCCTTAATTTTACATGCAAGTAAATTTTGTGGGAAATACCAACATGCAAGTTAATTCTTACTCGAATATGTACAATCCTGGTTGGAGAAACTAGCCAAATTTTTCTTTAAAATTTTTTCAAAATATAGTGTACCCACTAAGGCACCAGTAACCACCTCTTCTTCCTCAACAACCACCTTAACCAAAGACTTCAATTAAGCATGTTGTTACCTAGTTCATGATAATAATAGACTCATTATTTCAAAATAAGTAACTATCATTAAAAATATGGAGGTTTAAGTGGAGAAAATCTATAATCTAATAAGCTCAAGGCAAGAGGGTGTCTTTATCGAGCAATACAAAGACTAAACCCCAGGAACATGTTAAAGCCATTCATTTGAGGAGTGGAAAACGAGTAGAAGAACAAGAAAGGAAGCAGAAGATGAAGAAGAGTAAAGAGGCAATATATTTCTAAAGAGCCAGTTGAGCTTACTAAAAAGAAAGTCATAGAGGAAATAAAGAAACCTATGAGTAAGTTGTTTTCTGATAATCCACCCCTAATATAAAGACTAAACCTAAAGATTTACCCTAAAAGTATTGGGTTGCATAAACTCATTTGAGGACTAAAAGTTAAGTGTCATAAAGTTAATCATACACACACTTAGAACTCAAAATGTTAAATATAAATTGCATTTGGATTAAGCTTATAGATAATTATAATTTTTAAATTTTTTTCTTAAGCTATAGATTCTTTGAAATTTGTAAGGCAAAAATTTAATAAATTAAAATAACTTGGCACTCAATGCATAATTTTAATTTTTTTTTTGTTTTTATTATTTACTTGAGGATAAGTAAATTTTTAAGTTTGGGGGAGTTTGACAAGTGGGATTTATACCCCTTATGTAAGGTTCTTTTATGCTTATGTTTTGTTAATTCTAAGTGATATTAGGTGATTAATGGGTTATAATGTGGTTTTATTTTGGAGAATGGAGAAAGGTATGCTTATGGGCAATTTTGGAAGAAATAGGGTGAAAAAGAGGCAATTTCGCTAAAAAAAAAGGACATGGGTCGTGTCCTAGAAAGATGCAAGTCATGACCCACTTGCCAGCAGTGTCATGTTGCGAGTTAAAGCATAGTGAGTTGCGACGCAAAGGAAGATGCGACTGCGTCCGACCTAGTTAAGGTAGGTCGTGGCATGTGATGAAGCATAAGCATGTCACGACCTAATTAACGTAGGTCACGATGAAGCAATGTGAATTCACTTTATTGCCCAACGTCTATAAGTTTCATTTCAATTAAGTGTATGATCCACTTGACTGTTATAAATAGGAGTTGTTTAGGTCTTTTGAAGGACTTTTTTTTGGTAAAGAGGCAAAGTAGAGGAAATGATCATTCATTGGCAACGATTCAATAAGATATTTATACCCAATCATTGTTCTTCTTCTCTCTTCTTTAGCCTAGTCACAATAGTTTCATAATTAATGTAACAAATTTTTGATTTCTTCTTTTCTTTTGCGTTTTCTTCTCAAATTTATGCTTCTAATTAACTGGTCACTAATTAGATGATGTACTAATCTTAATGAGACTAGGAGGTGACTTATGTATTTAGAGCAAGGAGATGAAAACCATAGATTGCATATGGATAGGAATATACCTCATGATTTTGTATAGCTATTAAAGAGAACTATAGATCTTAATGAATTTTTGATTGATTAATTCACAGAGGAATATAGTGAGTTCTTAATTAAAAAATATTCTTATCAATACTTAGGAGAGACTAGTAAGTAGTTTAGGGTTCTTGGTTAGTAAGAATAGTGTTAGTAATTACATAAGAACCAAATCAAAGTGACAATTTTTAAATCAGACTCCTAGAGCTTTTCTTTTTAATTATCTAGATAATTCTATTGTGGTTTAATTTTGAATTTTAGTACATAATACTCGTGGCACAATATTCTATACTTACCTTTATTACTTGAAAACGATATGTGCACCTACATGTTAACATTGGGATGAGTTTTAAACTAAATTTGATCAAACCTTACTCTTGCTTACCCCTACTATAAGCCACTTGGGCAGAAAGCCACTTAGGCAGAAAGGGTGATCTGCTAGCCCCTTTAAGAAGGTCATGAACATAAACTAGAAGTGTACATAGGTTTGCTTCAGTTTAGTTTTGAGTCACAACTGAACTGAACCGATTATAGGAAATTGTTAAAAAATTTGACATGTCAATTTGGTTTAATTTAGAGGAACTAAACCCAACCAAACCATTTGCCTCAGTTTAGTTTTGAGTCACAACTTAATGGAATCGATTACAGGAAATTGTCAAAAATTTTGACATGTCAATTTGGTTTAATTTAGAGGAACCAAAACCATTGCTAATCGGTTTGGTTCGGTTCGGTTAATCAATTTTTTTAAGGTCCAATTGAAGTATAATATTTTTTTAATGTCTAACTGTACAAATTTTAAAACTAATCAAAAAATAAAAAACAAAATTTAGTAATTAAACATACTTTAAAATACCACAAAATTAACAAATTCTTATCTTTTTGGAGGAAGAATAAATGGGCCCATAAAAGAGGAATGAATTAGAAATGAAGGAAGAAGAAAATGGTGCTTTTGGAGAAGGAAGAAGCAAATGACCAAATAGAAAAACATAGAGAAAAAAACAAAGAAAAAAAGGGAAAATAAAAGGACATGAGTGACGGGGGAAGAAGAAGAAAGGAGTTTTCTGTTTTCATACTAGCATTATCAATGTTCAACCATTATGTATGATCATTATTTGAATGCTTTGAATTCTTTTTTTTTGGGTACATGTCATCAAGCCATTTTCGAATGGTACACTTCATGCCATCATGCCATTTAATAAATAATATTAAATATATAATATATATTATATATAATTATTTGGTTTGATTTGGTTCAACTCAAACTTTTTCCTAATCGACTATTGAATCAAACCAATAAGTTTTTATTATCAAAAAATTGATCTAAACATTTTTTTAGTATTTTCTGGTTTTATATTATTTGATTTGGTTCAATCAGTTTTATTCATTTTATATCGATTTTATACACTTTTACCCCCGACGCCCTAGAGGTGAAGATGCGATAAACTTTGGGCCCTATTTAGAATTTAAAGTTTAAAATATAAAATAAGGTGTAACCACCCAACCCCCTTGAGGGGAGGAGTGATCCCCTCAAACTTTTTTCTAATCGATAATTAAATAAAACCAATTAGTTTTTATTAACAAAAAATTGATCTAAACATTTTTTTTAGTATTTTTTTATATTTTTGATTTATTTTAATTAGTTTTGTTCAGTTTATATCGATTTTATACATTTCTACCCACAACGCCCTAGAGGTGAAGATGAGATAAACTTTTGATTCTATTTAAAATTTAAAATAAGGGACGACCACCCAAGCCCCTTGAGAGTGGGAGTGACCCTCCCTCGCTCCATTATTATGAACCATTGCAAAATGCCTTACAAATCAATGCTATTATGCTTGTTATTGAAAATTTTAATGTAACCTCAAAACAGCTAAAGAATATTTACCAGCGCTTAGAAATCACTGCTATAATTGTTTTAAAAATTACAATTAGTTTAGAATTTGCAAACAATCAACAGCCGTGATTTCATTAATATGATTGTTTATATGTTAATTTTGTCAATTTTGTAATATTTAAGTACCTCTTAAGCATCTTAGAATTATTGTTAATCTATTAAAAAAATTATCTACATATTTGGGGAGGCTACAACTGCAGTAATAATTGTTATAAAATTTTCAAATAACATATATACAGCGTCCTTGACCATCACTAAATTTCTTTTTAAAAAAAATAGCGGGGGATAAAATCTATTGCTATTATGCTTCTAGCTGTAACTTTTAAGCAAAGTACTAAATTTCGTTTTGAGGTACCGTTTCGGTGATTTCAGAAACGAAAATATTTCGAAACGTTTCGAAAATTTTGAGGAAACAGAAGATTTTTTAAGAAATTTTTCAAATAATTTTTTTAAAAATTTTTAAAAGATTTTAACATAATATTAATGATATATATATATATATATATATATATATATATATATATATATATATAATTATATTAAAATTAATTGAAATTAATGTCTATAATTAAATAGTAAATAAATATACTACTATAGTAAGGACTCCGACTCAAATCCTAACAGCATTCAACAACAATATTTCTTTTGCATTTATCTCTCTATGTTCTTCTTAACTCTTTCGTGGCATCTATATTTAAATCTCACTCTGTCGACCATGATTTTGTCTCTATCTTTATGTATCTTCCTTTATCTTTGTCTTTCAATTTCTCTTTTCATCATTTTTGTAGTTTTCTCTTTAAAATAAAGATAACGAAAGAAAACAATGTCACGAGAATAAAGGGGAGAGTAGGAAGTTAATAAAGATGTTGTGACTTGTGAGAAAAAATAACTTAGTATTGAATGTGATTAATGTTACTTTTATCTACTTTTAGATTGTCAATTTTTTTATTTTTTAAATTAATTTAGTACTTTTCTATCGAAACAAGAGTATTTTCATTGAAATAATTCGAAATAAGAGTATTTCCATCGAAATAACTCGAAACAAGAGTATTTCTATCAAAAACAATTCGAAACAAGAGTATTTCTATCAAAACAACTTGAAACAATAATATTTTTATCGAAATAAGAGTATTTTCACTTAAATTTCTACTGAAATAAGAGTATTTCTATCGAAACATTTCGAAATATAGTAATTTCAATCGAAATAGTATATTTTTTTAACAAACACTTCGTTTCGTTTCTATAACTTTGTTTCGTGTCGGTGACTCAGGAAACGGAAACGTTTCGATCGTTTCAATGAAAAAGAAAAGAAATTTAGTTCCTTACTTTTAAGGGTGAGCAGGTCTGAACTCGATGAGAAAATCTCAGTTTGGGCTAGTTGAGTTTATGTGGGTCGGGTCAAATTACAAGCTTTACTTTTAGACGAAATCAACTTTTTCCCATTTTACCACGTACTAAACATAAGAACAAAACACAAATTCATTACATCACCTGTTTTCTCTCTGGATGAACATTCGCATTACATCACCCGTTTTCTCACTGGATGAGCATTCGTTAAAAGCATCACTTTCATCTCTCTTGATTCATACGTGTATTCAGCCTAGTTTGGATTAGAATTTGAATCTTTCAAGGCAGAGCATGTGAACTACAACAGGCTTTGAATAATCAAATGGAGCGTTATCTTTAGTGATGGAATATAGATAAGTTGTCAAAGATGAGAAGAACAAGCTCTTTGAAAAAAAAAGATGAAATATTATTTTAAACATCATACTTAAAATCATCTTCTTTCTTCTTATGTGGCTTATTAACATCATGTAATTAAAATATTAAGTATCTCTTCTTTCAATGGAAGAGAAATAAAAAAAGTGGCAAGCTGACCAACCCGGTGTTCCACATGTTGTTGGTTATTTTCATTATAGCCTAAATTTTACATGAACGTAATACAATATGAGAGAATTTTTAATAACATAAAATTAAATGGTATTGTCTGTATATTATTTAGGTTGAAATTGACATATCATATATACATCTTTGTACAAATTGTCTCTCAAAATACTAAGTCAAAATCTGATCTGAATTCTAGTAATGGCATAAATTTTAGAATAGATTTTGCAATGATACAGGAAAATATGAAGGCCAGCTGCTCCGCCAAGGTTTCCATAGTAATCAACGAGTCTGAGTCACAAGGTTGTTCAGGCTGGCAATGGTTCCTCCATAGCTGTTATACCATAAAATCATAAGCAGTCCGCCAATTATTTTCTTTCCATTCTTCTTTGCTTTTGTGGGATGGGTGGGAGGACAGACGAGAGAGGGAGAGATACCATTTCTTTTTGTACAAATTTCAGCATCATCTGCAAGTGGTGCTTTTGTGGGGACATCAGGAAGGTCCAATTTTTCACTGATTTCTTCAGGCACTGATGTAGGGACTTCTGGAAGATCTTGAACAGTCAGCTGAAGACAATAATAGGAACTCTTCTGAATGAAAAGAATAAGTGCATGTAATTGTTGCAAGTGTAGAACCAAGTTAAACAAAATCAACCTCCCTTGATGCACAGCAACAACCAAGAGTAAGTATTTGAGACAACAACTACATAACAGGTTATCACTTAAAAAATGGTGAATGATATGACAGAGAATAATGAATTGAATATTAAAATATTAATTGTTGCTCAACATTTATCAGCCAGGTGTCAACTCGCTTCAGAAATTCTTCTTGTGCCCTTTTCTTCTTTAATGCTAACAAGGCCCCATCCTTTTCCTTTCACGAATCAATTCTCTTGCAGCTTACGCCTCTGCTTCAATAACAGCATCGAGCTGGACAAAAAGGAAGAGCATGAATTTTTATTTGATTCGGAATACTAAGGGCAGGCACAAATATTTGCATGCAGACGAAGAATCATTGCCTTCTTCGCAGTCCTTTAACAGTCCTACATCTAACCAATCTAACAGCATATTCATTTAAGCTATACCTGGGATTCTCTCAAAGTATTCCAAAAACCCCACGGTCTTTTCTTGGTAACTAAATCAACATTTCGGGTAGAACTGGCATTTAGGACTCTTAATCATATCTGCCTTGCTGCCTCAAGAGCCAAAGCCTATCCAAGTCATTTCCAAAACAGCCCAAATGACAATCCATCCACTGATGGATTATTTCAGCATCATTAAGCCAATGTACCGCATCTTTTCAAGCATTAGGATTCACAATTAATTCCCATAATAAAGAACAGTTAAATACCTTGGGTCTCCGACTAAAATCCGACTGAGAAAATGAGACAATTTAGAAACGAAAATTTTCAATATAGAAGTTCCATCGACCATCAATGTATACTCACTACATTATACAAACTGGTTCAAATGAGTTTAATTAAATATTTTTTTTAAAAAAAATAATAATACAAGATTTATGACAGTTCAATATTATAAATATTAAGTAAATTAACAATTTGAAATTAGTATCACATTAATCACTTATTGCATTTATGAAAATATGAAATTCATTACATATTCATGTTTAAATAAAAAAATAAAGTGTAACAAATATAATATTTTTAAAAATTAACACGTACATATTTTTAAAATTTTAAAGATTAAAATTAACTTTTTCAATTAATTTTATGATTAATTTATATACATCATTGCATTTAACTCTCTATATCGACTTCAATTAATGATAATTTTGTAAAATTATTAAATTATTTTTTTTCTTTATTTGATACTCCATTTTGTTTTGAAAAGACATTTTAATACTTTCATATAATTAATATCGTTGGAGTTAATTAAAAATTAATTTAAATAACAAAAAATAAATGCAATGAAATAGATAAATTAAGAATCTAATTTTAAAACTTAATTGACTAAGAAGAAGTCACATTGGAGACAAGGATCAAAGTGGAAAAATACAATTTTTTAAAGATAATATTACTCTAAGTGATGCTTTGCCAAGGGTTTCACTTTCCTTTTATAACTTCGCTTCTTCTCTGACAGTTATTTTGACTTAAAATGTTCAACAATATAATAGAAAAAGAATGGGTTAACAGTGCCCTGACTGTGTTTTGTTCTTACTATTCTTTTAGTTAGTTTGTTATTTTTTTTGATAATTTTGTTTTGTTTCTTAAATCTAAGTTTACATTCATTTTGAGTTATTTTGACTGTGTCCTGACTGTGTTTTGTTCTTTTAGTTAGTTTGTTACTTTTTTTGGTAATTTTATTTTGAGTTATTTTGACTTAAATTACATTCATTTTTGTTAAAATCTAAGTTTACATCAACTTTAATTATAATTTTTTAAAAATTCCTCTTTATTTATAAAATTACTAATAAACTTTATGTTTTATACATTTTTTTTAATAAAAACACTCATAATATCTTCAATTCAATGCAATATAAATTATGTAAGAGTCAAATTAATATTTATAGAAACTTAAATTAAAAAAAATATGAGTGTTGATTTTGTAAATTTCAAAAATATATTTGTCAATATTTGAAACTAAAAAACCTACTAGTACAATTTTTACAAATTCAAAAATACTTAATATAATTTAGTCTTCTTTTTATTTAGTAAATTCTATCATCATGTTTTGAATAATTTGCTTTAAACAACACTGGAAAATAAATAATTGGCGTATTCTAATGGCTATTTTATGTGTCTCTGTATGTATATATATCAACGGTTATTTTATTGTAATAAATAAATTTAATATCAATCAATACAAGATATAACTGAAAAAAAAATCCAAAGTAGGAGCCAAGCTCCTCCCGCCAAAGGCTAGTTATTTCCTTCGTATTTCCTTGGGAAGCTACGATGGTCTCCCTCTTCGTTATTGTGTTTCGTCCGCAGAGCTCAGAACAGTGAATTATCTTCAACAACTGACCCAAGAAATTAGATATTCGATCTCCGATATGAGGCTGCATCCAGAATTCCTTGCTTTTAGTTCTTAGATAACAAACCAGTGGATGATGAAGGTTGATAACAACTACCGTTTTTTTATAATTTCTGATCTTTTTTGAATTTGATGCAACTGGGTTCTTAAATTTTCTCCCTATTTTATGTATTCTTCAGATTTCTCCAAGTTGACTTTCTCTGTCTCAATCTGCCCTGTTTTCCAGCTCTAGGATAAGTTTCTAAAATCCCAACTCCAGCATTTGTTTCTGCCTATTCCACACAGTTTTTCAATTTTTGATATTTTCTCGCTGTTGGGTTCTCGAATGAAACTCTCAATTCTTCATATTTCTACGAGCTAACTTTTTCTCTCTCAATTTCCCCTATTTTCAAGTTCTGAAGTCTTCTTTGCGTCTTCATAAAGTTTCTAAAACCCCAATTCCACCTCTTTCTTCCTATTTTCGAACGCAAATTTTCAATTCTCGTTCTTATTTTTCTTATAAATCATTCTGGGTTTGCTCATACGTAAACGATTAACCCTCTGTGTTTTCCATTCCCACAATGGTCTATCTCCTTGTCATTGTGTTTGATGCCCCTAGCTCAGAAGCTGGACGCTCCTATAGTGGTTTCTGTACAGTGACAATTATCTTCATCTGAGCCAAGATATTACATATTCGATGCCCCTAGCTCAGAAGCTGCATCAAGAATTCCAAGCTTTTGGGTCCAGGTGGATTATTGCATTTATACTAATTCTGCCTTAAAGAGATTGTTGTTATTTCTCAAAGTTTCTCACTTTTGATTATCAGTTTCTGAATCATGTGTAGATTTTCAGTGAAGGTGCTAGTTGCTTGCTTGTATATCCATCACGTAGTTGTCTCTTCACCGTAGGAGGTTTTTATTCTTGTGGCATGCTTATCATATTTTAGCGATTGTTAAGCACTCACAGAGTTAAAGCTGTTTCTTTTTTATTTTTTATTTTTGGTCTCACCTTGATCCATGAAGTTAGGGTTGTTTTCCTGCTGTTAATGTCCACATATTTTTACCTTGTCTCACTCAATATTTCGGCATCAAATTATTTTTTTTGGAGTGGCTGCATTACCGATGGATGAAAGTGTGCCATTCCACTGGTCCCATGAAGTTTGACAAAGAAGGACACATAATCGAATTTAAGCCGAAAGTAGAAACACTTAAGGTATGTTTTTCTCACAAGTTTGATAGTCTGTTTGATTAAAAATTGTTTAATTTAGTTAAAGTTTAATTATCATGTTTATGCAACTGAAAAATACATTTACATAAATTTTCTAAAAGATAAAAAATAAATTTATACAAAGTTTAATTATTATGTTTATGTAATTCCAAAAACAGTCTCACCTCCAAGCCCTTGTATAGACTTTCCCAAGGCTGGTTGGGCAGTGGGCCTAATGCTTGATGGGTGATAAAGTTTCCTCCTCCTTCTTTTTTCTCTCACCTTGATCTATGAAGTTGGGGTTGCTTTCCTACTATTAGTGTCGACATATTTTTATCTTGTCTCACTCAATATTTCGACATTAAATTTTATTTTTGGAGTGGCTACATTACCAATGGATGAAAGTGTGCCATTTCACTAGTCCCATGAAGATTGACAAAGAAGGACACATAATTGAGCTTGATGAGAAGCCAAAAGGAGAACCACTTAAAGGTATGTTTTTCTCATAAGTTTGATAGTCTATTTGATTAAAAAAAATTAATTTAGTCAAAGTTTAATTATCATGTTATGCAACTGAAAAATACATTTACATAAAGTTTCTAAAAGATAAAAAATAAACTTACAGAAAGTTTAATTATTATGTTTATACAACTCCAAGATCTTTAACAATAAGGGTACCTCTGTCAAGGTCTCAAATCTAAGCCTTCGTATCGGCAATCCCAAGGCCTAAGGTTGGGACTGATGCTTGAGGGGTGGGAGTGTTCAAGTTTTGGCCATAAGTTTCAGACTTTGCTTGTAGGATAAGCAATTCCCTCAAGTGAGCATGGGTGGGTCATAACTCATGGGAAAGGGGCATTTAAATCTTAAGTGTCATGGTCTCAAGGTCTGAACCCTAGTATGGGTAATCCTAAGGCCTAAGGTTGGGTGGTGGGCCAAATGCTGGAGGGTTGATAAAAGGCGATACTCCTTAAGGGTATATGTGGTAGTGTCTAAGTTTTGGCCACAAGTCTTATACTTCACTTGTAGGATAAGTAGTTCGAGGCCCTCAAGTGAGCGTGGGGGTAGGGGGTGCTTAAATCTTAAGTGTTTTGGCCTAAGGTTTAGAGTTTGAGGCCATAGTAAAAGAGGTCTACACCCAGGCAAAAGGGTAGAGGTGGAATAGAGTGATCTTGACCACTTTGGGGAAAGGTGATGAGGGGTTGACCCCTGGCCCCTTAGGAGGAAAAGGTGATGAGGGGTTGACCCCTGGCCCCTTAGGGGGTGACCCATCAAGGGTTAACCCTCCAACCCTCTAAAGGGAAGGGCTAACCATTAACCTTGGGGGGAAAAGGCTAATCCTCTAATCGCTTTAAGGGAGATTGTAACCTTTCAATCCCCTTAGCGTTAACCACCATCAAGGGTTAACCCCTAACCTTCTTAAGGGAAGGGTACCCACTAGCCCCATGGGGGGAAGTGGTTGATCGCCCTTAAGAGGGTTAGGGGATCAACCCCTTCCCCCCAAAGGGCTAGTAGGTACCCTTCCCAACCCTCTTAAGGGAAGGGTTACCCACTATCCTAATGTGTTTATAATTTAGTATGATTTTAATACCTTTAAACTTACTTTTTGTTTGATATAAGTAAAATATAAATAAGAATTAATTGAGAGTTAACCGCCCAACCTTCTTAAGAGAAGGGTTACCTACTAGCCTAATGTGTTTATAATTTAATATAATTTTAATACCTTTCGTCTTATTTTTTGTTTGATTTAAGTAAAATATAAATAGGAATTAATTGAGTTTTTTGTTTTATGTTTTAGGAAGAATAAAGAGGAAAAGAAGAGAAAATAATGAAAAATACTAATTTTTGACCATTTGTCACTAATTGAGGCATATCTCACTTATTTGAATTCTGATTGAAGTGATTCCAATGGCTATGGAAAGAAGAGACATAGATCTACAATTTGTGTTCAAAAATTTGGCGAATTCTAAATATTTTTGGGCACTGTGGCACTCACAATGGAGCACCGCGTCATTGAAGTTGGACCGTTACAGTGCCCAACCCAGCACGCCGCAATGTCCCATTGCCAAATTTTTGAAGTGCCACGATGCCTCGTCAGAGCAAATTTGTAGCACTGCAGTGCTCTAGTAGCATGCTATGGTGCCCACCGTCACGCTAGAATGCTTAAATTAGGATTTTTAGGTCTTTTTAACTTAAATTGAAGCATGATGGGTCGAATTTTGATCTAAATATAATTCTACTTCAATGTGGAGCATCTAATCTATAAAAAAGAGAAGAAATGAAGTATCAAGGCATCAATCAAGCTCTTAATTACTTTCTTCAATTCTTCTATAGATTTTCTTATGGCTTTGCACGGCTGATTTACTTTCAGTTGATAAAGGAAAATTGAAACCTCAAAGGATTTTCATACATTGTGAGATTTAGATTTGATTTTATTAGTTCAATCTTAATTAAGTATTGATTATTCATCTATTTTTTTCTTCTTAATAATTATTCATATGATTGCTAGGAGGCTTACTAGTATATTATTTGTTTTAATTTACTGATGAATTATATTTTGAACAAAGTTTTCATTACTGTATTCATGAGGCAAATAGGTTTAAGGATTTTTTTATTATAAATCATTGAGCCTATGATGAATAATTAAATGAATTAGATATAACTTATGTGTCTATATTTATTTAACTCTATTAGTTTCTCTAATTTTTTATGCGATTAATAAATTAAACTTTACCGATGTGTCAAAGTATTACTTATTAATTAAGGTTTAATTAAGACGATTATCATCAATTACTAGACTTAAGGAGGAACATGGTTAAAATCTCAATAATAGATGTTCACATTAAGATTGATTATGTTGTCAATTATCAATGCAATCCTTTGATAGTGGATATCAACCAAAGCCAACATCTTTATTATTAATAACTCTCTCTTAATTACTTTCATTCTTATTTACTTTACTTTATTTGCAATTATCAATCCCTTATTTCTCCTTCACAAATAGTAATTTTAGTCTTTGTGGGATCGACCCTTACTCCCAATACTATAAGTTAGTTGTGAGGTAATGTATTAATTTAGGTGTACTTGCGATAGTATGCACCATATCCCTTTGGGGGAAAGGGTTGATCCCCTAATCGCCCAAAGGAAAGGGTGACCACCTTTCCCCCTCTTAGGGGAAGGGTGATCTACTGGCCCTTTAAGGAGAAGGGTTTGATCCTCTTATTGTCTAAAGGAAAGGGGTAACCCCTCAACATTATGAAAGGAGTATGACCTATCAAGAGTTAATCCCCCAACCTTCTTAGGGGAAGGGTTAACCACTAGCCCCTTGGGAGGAAGGGGTTGATCCTCTAATCGCCTAGGGGAAAGGGTGACCAAGGGTTAACCACTAGCCCCTTGGGAGGAAGGGGATGATCCTTTAATCGCCTAGGGGAAAGGGTGACCCTTCAATCCCCTTGGTGTTAACCACTAGAAATGGTTAACCCCCTAACCATCTTAAGGGAAGGATTACCCCTACTTTCCCTAGCCCCTTGGGGGGAAGGGGTTGATCCCCTAATTGCCTAAGGGAAAGGGTGACCCTTTAGTCCCCTAGGAGAAAGGGGTGACTTACTAGCCCTTTGGGAAGAATGGTTTGATCCCTTTATTTTCTATAGGGAAGGGGTGACACCTCAACATTATGGAGAGAGGGTGAATTATCAAGGGTAACCCTCCAACCTTCTTAGGGGAATGGTTAATCGGGGGATAGGGCTGATCCCCCAATTCCCAGGGAAAAAGGTGACCCTTCAATCCTCTTAGGGTTAACCAGCCCCTTGGGGGAAGGGATTGATCCTTAATCACCCAAGGGAAAGAGTGACATTTTAGTCCCTTGGTGGAAAGGGTTGACCCATTGGCCCTTTGGGGGAAGGGTCTGATCCCCTAATCACCTAGGGGAAAGGGTGACCCTTCAGTCCCATGGGGAAAAGAGATAACCTTCAACATTATAAAAGGAGGGGTGACCTACTATCCCCTTGGAGAAAGGGTTTGATCCCATACTAATAACCGGGGGATGGGGTTGATCCCCTAATCCTCAAGGGAAAAGTTGACCCTTCAATCCTCTTGTGGTTAACCACCATCAAGGGTTAACCCCTCAACCTTTTAAAGGGAAGGGTTACCCACATGCCATTTGAGGGAAATGATTGATCCCCTAATAACCAAGGGAAAGGGTGACCTTTTAGTGCCCTGGTGGAAAGGGGGTCTCTTAAGGGAGGGTTGACCCATTGGCCCCTTAGGGGAAGGGTTTGATCCCCTAATCCCCAGGGAAAAAGGTGACTCTTCAATCCTCTTAGGGTTAACCACCATCAAGGGTTAACCCCTCAACCTTTTAAAGGGAAAGGTTACCCACATGCCCCTTGAGGGAAGGGATTAATCCCTTAATCACCAAGGGAAAGGGTGACCTTTTAGTCCCCTGGTGGAAAGGGGGGTCTCTTAAGGGAAGGATAACCCATTGGCCCCTTGGGGGAAGGGTCTGATCCCCTAATCACCTAGGGGAAAGGGTGACCCTTGAGTCCCATGAAGGAAAGAAATAACCCTTCATCATTGTAAAAGGAGAGGTAACCTACTAGCCTCTTGGGGGAAGGGATTGATCCCCTAATCACTAAGGAAAAGGGTGACCTTTTAGTCCCCTGGTGGAAAGGGGTGACCTTCTCTTAAGGGAGGGTTGACCCATTAGCCCCTTGAGGGAAGGGTCTGATCCCTTAATCACCTAGGGGAAAGGGTGACCCTTGAATCCCATAGGGGAAAGAAATAACCCATAAACATTATAGAAGGAGGGGTGACCTAATATCCCCTTATAGAAAGGGATTGATCCCATACTAATAGCCTAGGGGAAAATGTGACCAAAGAAGGGTGACCCACTAGCCCTTTGGGGGAGGAAAGGGCTAATCCTCACCTAGGCTATTAGCCACAAAAAAGGGTGACCACAAGTTAAAGGTGAGTTAAGGGTGAGCATAACCCACCTAATCCTCGCCTAGGGGAGAGGGTGACCCTTTAGTCCTCTACGAGAAAGGGGTGGTGGTGACCCCACTGCAGGAGGGTGACCACCTAGCACCTTGGTGGGAAAAGACGATAAGGGGGTGATGCCTTAGCCACCAAAAGGGGTGACCACAAGTTAAGGGTGAGCATACCCCGCCTAATCCAAATAAATCTATTTAAACTTAATCAAATATTTTGAATAGATTGAATTAAGTTGACAGGTTCAAATAAATGCTATTTTTTATTAGGTTTAAGGATAAACAATGTGTTTCTTCTGTGCTTTATGCTTTAATCAAGTGGTTCAAGTTATATTAGGTTCAAATTTCATGAACTTGACTCAACTAAAGCATAGAAGAAGCACATTGTTTACCCTTAAACCTAATATAAAATAGTATCTTAGGAGCTCTTGACATTTTATGGAGATGGTAGACGAAGAGTGAGGCCTAAGCATATGTAACAAGAGTGACATGGGTGGCACTACAATAGAAGACATATGTGAAGCAATAAGAAAATGAGAGAGGATCATCATTCACTTAGTTCTAGAGGCTTTCTTCCATACTAAATGCATTATTCCTCTCTTTCTCTCCCTTTATCTTCCCCTTTTCAGTTTTGCGTTTCAATTTTCCTTCATAGCCATTATCATAACTGTAATGTGAGGTCATAATCACAGCAAAGTAGATTTAAATCAAATAGATTCTCAACAAATGTTTCTTTCCTTGTTAGGACAATAATTCTTTCTTTCAATCTCCATATTTGGGTTTAAAACATTATAATTTAGAGATTACTCTAGTTTCTTTTTTTTCATCGTCTGTCTTTTTTCTTCTTAGTGGAAGTAGGCTAGATAGATTCTACCTGCAATCTCTCACTGTAAGAATGAGAAATGAGATACATCAATTCACTTAGAAGGACACTAAAAAAGTACAAGATGCCTGGCTTAGATTCATAAGTTTACTCAAGAAGTGCCCTCACCATAATATTCAAGAATGGATGCTCATACATAAATCTTTTATGGTGGGCTTAATAGCATAAGTAGGACATTGTTGGATGCTACTACCAGTGGATATTTTATATAAAAAAATGAGGATGGGGCTATGGCCATGCTTGATGACATGGCTCAAATTTTGTGCCAATGGCATTTTGAGAGAGGATTAGAAAAGAAGACAATATGGATTACATGTGGTAAACCCAATAACTGCCATTTCTACCACATTGGATTGATTAGAGAAGATGATAAGCAATTTGAAATTTGGTAGTAATGTTATTCATTCATTTGCAAATTATGAGTTTTTCCAAGGAAAGCATTGTTCATTTGATTGCCTTGTAGTGAATAATGCAAGATAATCTTTACTCGAATACGTACAATCTTGATTGGAGAAACCACCCCAATTTTTCTTGAAAAGATTCTTAAAATATGGGGAACCCACCAAGGTACCAATAATAGGCATATCAACAAAGACTTCCATTAAGGATGTTCTTACCTAGTTCATGGCAAGAACATACACATCATTTTAGAATCAGACAACTGCCATTAAAAATTTAGAGGTTTAAGTGGGAAAAATCTCTAATATGTTGAGCTTAAGGAAATAGGGTGTTTTACTGAGCAATACAGGTACTAAACCTAAGGAATAAGTTAAAAACATTCATTTGAGGAGTGCCAAAGTATTAGAAGAACATGAAAGGAAGCAGGAGGTAGGCAAGAGTAAAGAGATCTTTTGAAGAGCCAGTTCAGCTTACTAAGAGGAAAGCTAGAGGAAACAAAAAAAAATCTAGGAGTAAGCTGTTTCCTAATAAACTACCCCCATACTAGCCTCAACATCCATTCCCTAAGGCACTATAAAAGTAAAAATTGGACAAATAATTTTTCAAATTTTTAGGGGTATTCAAGAAGCTACACATTAACATACTATTTATAGATGCCCTTACTTAGATGCCCAGTTATGTAAAATTCACAAAAGACATTCTATACAATAAAAGGAAACTCAAAGACTTTGAGATTATGGTACACATTGAGGAATCTAGTGCAACTATGTAAAAGAAACTACCCCCCGAGCTAAAGATCTAAGGAGTTTTACTATACCTTACACTATAAGAGAATCTTTTATAGGTAAAGCTTTTTGTGATTTGGGTGTTTCGATTAATCTAATGCTTTTTTCTATTTTCAGGACTCATGGGCTTGGTGAAGCCAAACCTACATCTATCTCCCTACATATGGTTCATAGATCCATTAAACACATGCTTGGAATTATTGAAGATATTCTGGTAAAAGTTGATAAATTTATATTTCTAGTAGATTTTATTGTTTTTGACAGATCCATTAAACATCTACTTATAATTGTTGAAGATATTATGGTAAAAGTTGATAAAATTATTTTCCTAGTAGATTTTATTGTTCTTGATATTGAGAAAAACCAATAACTAAGAAATTTTTATTATTCTTGGTTGACCATTTTTAACTGCAAGACAAGCAATAATTGTTGTACAAAAAGGGGAGTTCAATTTGAGAGTGCAGGGAGAGCACGTAACATTTAAGATTTTTAAAAAAAATTTGACTACTGATAGATAGTGCAGCAAAGAAAGAAAATCATTTGGAATCCAAATTGCCTGCAATTAAAAAAAATGCCTACTGATAGATAGTGCAGAAAAGAAATAAAGTAAGCCAAAATCTAAATTGCCTGCAATTACAAAAATGCCTCTTGAAAGGTTGGAAGAAAAAATCCTTACTAGTTTTGAAGTAGAATGAAGTAGCTCCACAAAAAGTTCAAATTATGATAAACACACAAAAGAGAGCTGTAAATCATTTGTGAAAAATAAAACTGGGCAGAAATTCAAAATGATGGAAAGATCTAAAGTAAGAATAGGCACATTAAGGTCAACTAACAACACCTAAAAATATATTTGAAAGATTTAGGAAAAAAATTTCAAAAATTTTTTATTGCTGTCAGCAAGGTTATGTGAATAATCATTAAGCTAAAATACATTAAAGACGTTGCTAACTAGGAGGTAAGCCATCGTTTAAAAAAAAGAAGAGACTCAAAAATCAACCACCCTTAAACAACAAATTTAGGAAAGTCTTCGATACATAATTTTTCTTATACTTTTACATTGAGGACAATGTAAAATTTGTATTGGGGGTGAATTTTATGAATGCTTGAATGAATGTTCGTTATATTAATTATTTTGAATCTCCTCAATGCATGCACCATTTATTGTGTTTTAGCAAGTTGTGCGATTTTTGTGATTTGTTGTTTTAATTTTATGTTTTGAGTGACTTGTTGCAGTAGATAACACTAAAAGTCGATATTTTGATTGTTTTTAAAATTATATTTTAGCTTGCAAAAAATGGATGAAAATTATATTTATGTGTGAATTTAACTCTTATTGAAATTTATATTTGTACTTGAGGATTTTGAAAATTTTGAGTACTAAAACCTTGAGTATTTGATTGATTAAATTCTTAAAAATTGTTTATGTGATTCAAATATATTTATGATATTATAGAACTCTAGAACTTGATTATTACTTGAGGCAAAATTTTAGATTAACACCTCATTTTAGAAATAATTTAAGCATTTTTGGATCGTTTGAACCTTTCAAACTTTCTTATAAATTATTAAGTTTATAGCCCCAATATTTTAGGAAGAATTTAATCTTTTCTTTTGTACCCTTATTATAAAGTGAGCCAAAATAATAGAAATATCCTTAGTTTTACCCTTTTCGTCGAAGATGAGAAGAACAAGCTCTTCCGAAAAAAAAGAAGATAAAATAATATTTTAAACATATACTTAAAATCATCTTCTTTCTTCGTATCTAGTTGATTAACACGAACGTTACACAATATGAGAGAATTTTTACACAAATATTACACAATATGAGAGAATTTTTAATATCATTGTAACTAGCAGAGATCACGGAAAATTAAATTAAATGGTGTTATCCGTATATTATTCAGGTTGAAATTTATATATAATATATACATCTTTGTACAAATTGTCACTCGAAATTTTAAGTCAAAATCCTATCTGAATTTCAGTAATGGCATAAAAGTATAGATTTTGCAACGATACTAGCAGATACGAAGGCCAGTTGCTCCGCCAAGGTTTCCATAGTAGTCGACGAGTTTGAGTCACAAGGTTTTTCAGGCTGGCAGTGGTTCCTCCATAGATGTTACACCATAAAATCATAAGCAGTCCGCCAAATTTTTTTTGTTTTCATTCTTCTTTGCTTTTGTGGGATGGTTGGGAGGACAGACGAGAGAGGGAGAGATACCATTTCTTTTTGTACAAATTTCAGCATCATCTGCAAGCGGTGCTTTTCTGGGGACACCAGGAAGGTCCAATTTTTCATTGATTTCTCCAGGCACTGATGTAGGGACTTCTGGAAGATCTTGAACATTAAACTGAAGACAATAATAGGAACTCTTCTGAATGAAAGGAATAAGTGCATGTAATTGTTTTAAGTGTAGCCAATGTACCGCATCTTCCAATCATTAGGTTTCGCGATTACTTCCCATAATAAAGAACAGTTAAATACTTTGTGCCTCCTACTAAAATCCTGAACTGCTACTCTCACTCAATCAAACTCACATACAGGAGCACGTGGCAAATTTTAACCTCTTTAAAGCCAGTTACAGGATGACCGTATGAGCTGCACCTAATATAACCTCAGCAGCGAAGAAGATTCATAATAATTTTTTAAACCTTAACTCTTCAATTCATCATTACTGTTACAATCAACTTGCTGTAACAAAAATGCTTTAATCATTGATAGAAAGCATTTTTCTGAAAGTCAAATTAAAAAGTTATTCATAATCAAATCTGGTAAAATTGATTCTTTCTCAAACTCCGTGCAGAGATTGATTATATGCCAATATAGTCTAACAAACATTTCGTCCTACAACTTACAAAGTGAAGATCAGATAGATAGAAGGGCATTGAAAATTAGACACAAACATAAATGTATATTTTTTTATATTTAGCTTTGACCAAACAATAAAATCTTGCTTAACACGGCAAAATGTTGTTGGCAAGTACTCCTAGTATCTCCCATTTAAGGAATTTCACCTCTCTTTCTTTTATCTTTATTTAAATTGAATTAGAAATGAAAAACAAAAATCGTCTTTAATTAGATGTGATAAAAATGTTTAACATTTTTATTGGTGAAAATTCTCTCAAATAAAACTAAGAATTTTCATCCAAAAAAGGATAAGATTGAGAAAATGAGACAAAATTTAAAAACAAAAATTTTCAATATATAAGTTCAATGAAGGTGTACTCACTTTATTATACAAACTGGTCAAAATAAATATAATTAAATATTTTTTTAAAAAAAAATACAAAATTTATAACAGTTTAATGTTATAAATATTGAGTAAACTAAAAATTCGAAATTAATATCACATTAGTCATTTATGCCGTTTTTAAAAATATCAAATTTATTATATATTAGTCTTAAATAAAAAAATTAACTTGTAACAAATATAATATTTTCAAAAATTAAAAAGTACATATTAAAAAATTTGAGAGATTAAAATTAATTTTTTCAATTAACTCTATAATTAATTTATATATATAATTGCATTTAACTATATATTATTGATTCAATTAGATGTAAACGTTAATGATAGCTTTATAAAATTATTAAAATTCTTTTCTCTTTATTTGATACTCCATTTTATCCTCTTCATGGAAGGGCATTTTAGTACTTTCATATAATTAATATTGTTTGAGTTAATTAATATTTAGTTTAGATTGTAGAAAATAAATAGAATGAAACAAATAAATTAAGAATTTAATTGTAAGAATTAATTCATTAAGAAGTTACAGTTGGAGACAAAGATGAACGTGGAAAAATACAATTTCTCCAGGATAATATTGCTCTAAGCGGTCTCCAACTGTAGGTCAATGGTGATTGTGTGGCTTCTTTTCTATTATATTATTAGTAGCTTCACCTCCATTTTCTCTAGCAGTTATTTTGACTTAGCTAGAATGCTCATTAATATAATAGAAAAGCAGTAGGTCAATGGTGATTGTGTTTTGTTCCTACAATTCTTCTAGGTTGTTTGTTACTTTCTGTGATGATTTTGTTTGTTTCTTAGTTTTTTTTTAGTTTATCGTGGCTAAAAGAAATTAAATTTTAAATTAACCCTAAACATTGGTTTAGAAGAAAATGCCATCAGTATGTGATGTCATTGTGTTGGAATTCTAATTTTTTTTAAAAAAATAATTACATCCATTTTTAAAATCTATATTTACATCCCCTTTAATTCTTTAATTATAGTTTATGAAAAAAAATTTCTCAATCTATAAAATTGTTAATAAAATTTAAATTGTATATATTTTTTACTTAAAAACTCATAATATTCTCTATTCAATACAATACAAATAATAAAAAAAATAAAATTAATACATATAAAAACTTAAATAAAAAAATAATATATTCTTTTAAATTTGAAAAAATGTAAATGCCGATTTTATAAATTTTAAAAAATATTTTTTTTTCTATATTTGAAACTAAAAGACCTACAAGTTTAGTTTTTACAAATTTTAAAAAGCTTAATATAATTTACTCCTCTTTTTATTTAGTAAATTCTATCATCATGTTTTGAATAATTTGCCTTAAATAATATTGAAATTAGACAATTAATTTATGTATAAATTGAATGGGATATCATATGACATATTCTAACAGCTATTTTACTGTAACGACAAAATTTAATATCAATCAATGCTAGATATAGTTGAAAAAAAAATCCAAAGTAGTAGCCAAACTCCTCCCTCCAACGGCTAATTATTTACTTAGTTTAAAAATATCAAACGTAACTCACAACGACTATTATATACACACACATATATTTTAATGGCTATCTTACTGTAACGACTAAATTTAATATCAATCAATGCAAGATATGGCTGAAAAATAAAATCTAAAGTAATAGCCAATCTCCTCCCTCCAACGGCTAGTTATTGTGCTTCAAGGGTCTCCCTCTTCGTTATTGTGCTTCGTCCGCAGAGCTCAGAACAGGGAATTATCTTCAACAACCGATCCAAGAAATTAGATATTCGATCTCCCACATGAGGCTGCATCCAGAATTCCATGTTTTTAGTTCTTATATAACAAACAAGGGGATGACGAAGGTTGATAACAACTGCCTTTTTTTTCTTTCTAATTTCTGATCTTTTTTGAATTTGATGCAACTGGGTTCTTAAATTTTCTCTCTATGTTATGTATTCTTCAGATTTCTACAAGTCAACTGTCTCTGTCTCAATCTGCCCCCTGTTTTCCAGCTCTAGGATAAGTTTCTAAAATCCCAACTCCACCATTTGTTTCTGCTTATTCCACACAGTTTTTCAATTTCTGATATTTGCTCGCTGTTGGGTTCTCGAATGAAACTCTCAATTCTTCATATTTCTACGAGCTAACTTTTTATCTCTCAATTTCCCCTATTTTCAAGTTCTGAACTCTTCTTAGCGTCTTGATAAAGTTTCTAAAACCCCAATTCCACCTCTTTCTTCCTATTTTCGAACGCAAATTTTCAATTCTCGTTCTTATTTCTCTTATAAATCATTCTGGGTTTGCTCAATCCTAAACGATTAACCCTCTGTGTTCTCCGTTCCCACAATGGTCTCTCTTCTTGTCATTGTGTTTGATGGCCCTAGCTCAGAAGCTGGAGCCTATAGTGGTTTCTGTACAGTGACAATTATCTTCATCTGAGCCAAGATATTACATATTCGATCCCCCACATGAGGCTGCATGAAGAATTCGAAGCTTTTGGGTCCAGGTGGATTATTGCATTTATACTAATTCCGCCTTAAAGAGATTGTTGTTGTTTGTCAAAGTTTCTCACTTTTGATTATCAGTTTCTGAATCATGTGTAGATTTTCAGTGAAAGCGCTAGTTACTTGCTTGTATTTCCATCACGTAGTTGTCTCTTCACCTTAGGAGGGTTTTATTCTTGTGGCATGCTTTCAAATTTTTGCGATTGTTAAGCACTCACAGAGTTAAAGCTGTTTCCTTTTGAATTTTTTATTTTGGTCTCACCTTGATCCATGAAGTTGAGGTTGTTTTCCTGCTGTTAGTGTCCGCATATTTTTACCTTGTCTCACTCAATATTTCGGCATTAAATTTTATTTTTGGAGTGGCTGCATTACCAATGGATGAAAATGTGCCATTCCACTGGTCCCATGAAGTTTGACAATGGACACAAAATTGAATTTAAGCCAAAAGTAGAAACACTTTTAAGGTATGTTTTTCTCGCAAGTTTGATAGTCAATTTGATTAAAAAAATGTTTAAATATTTGGACATGTTTAATTATCATGTTTAAGCAACTGAAAAATACATTTACATAAAGTTTCTAAATATTTCGACATTAAATTTTATTTTTGGAGTGGCTGTATTACCAATGAATGAAAGTGTGCCATTCCAGTGGTCCCATGAAGTTTCACAAAGAATGACACATGATTGAATTTAAGCCAAAAGTAGAACCACTTTTAAGGTATGTTTTTCTCACAAGTTTGATAGTCTATTTGATAAAAAAAAATGTTTAATTTAGTTAAAGTTTAATTATCATGTTTATACAACTGAAAAATATATTTACATAAAATTTTTAAAAGATAAAAAATAAATTTACTCAAAGTTTAATTATATGTTTATGATTCCAAGAACCAGTCAAGGTCTCAGGTCAAAGCCTTTTTATGGACTTTCCCAATGCCTAAGGTTGGGTAATGGGCCTAATGCATGAGGGGTGTTAAAGTTTCCTTTTGATTTTTTTTTTTTTGTTTCCCCTTGGTTAGTGAAGTTGGGGTTGTTTTCATGCTGTTAGTAGTGTCCACCTATTTATACCTTGTCTCATTCAATATTTATACCAATGGATGAAAGTGTGCCATTTCATTGGTCCCATGAAGATCGACAAAGAAGGACACTTGATTGAAATTGATGAGAAGCCAAAAGGAGAACCACTTAAGGTATGCTTTTCTCACAAGTTTGATAGTCTATTTGATTAAAAAATGTTTAATTTAGTCAAAGTTTAATTATCATGTTTATGCAACTGAAAAATACATTTACATAAAGTTTCTAAAAGATAAAAAATAAATTTATATTGTTTAATTATCATGTTTATGCAACTCTAAGACCCAACAATAATGGTACCTCTATCAAGGTCTCAAGTCCAAGCATTCGTATCGGTAGTCCCAAGGCCTCAGGTTATAGTGGGACTAATACTTGAGGGGGTTCAAGTTTTGGCCATAAGTCTTAGACTTTGCTCACAGGATAAGAAGTTCCCTCAAGTGAGAATCGGGTAGGTCACAACTCATGGGTAAGGCGTTCAAATCTTAAGTGTTATGGTCTCAGGGTCTAAGCCCTTGTATGGGCAATCCCAAGGCCTAAGGTGGGGTAGTTGGCCTAATGCTGGAGGGTTGATAAAAGGCGATACTCCCTAAGGGTATATGTGGTAGTGTATAAGTTTTGGCCATAAGTCTCATACTTCGCTTGCAGGATAAGCAGTTCGAGACACTCAAGTGAGTGTGGGGTGGATCACAACTCATGGGCGGGGGGGGGGGGGGTTGCTCAAATCTCTGTTTTGTGCTAAGGTTTAGAGTTTGAGGCCACAGTCGAAGACGTCTACACCTAGAAAAAAGGGTAGAGGTGGAATAAAGTGACCTCAACCACTATAAGGATAAGTTCGAGACACTGAAGTGAGCGTGGGGTGGATCACAACTCATGGGTGGGGGCATTCAAATCTTAAGTGTTTTGGGCTAAGGTTTAGAGTTTGAGACCACAGTTGAAGACGTCTACACCCAGACAAAAGGGTAGATAAGGATACTATAAGGATAAGTTCGAGACACTCAAGTGAGCGTGGGGTGGATCACAACTCATGGGTGGGGGCGCTCAAATCTCAAGTGTTTTGGGCTAAGGTTTAGAGTTTAAGGCCACAATCGAAGATGTCTTCACCCAAGCAAAAGGGTATAGGTGGAATAAGGTGACCTCAACCACTATAAGGATAAGTGGTTAGTACTTAAGGGTTAACCCCCCATCCCTTGGGGAAAAAGGGCAACAAAGGGGTGACACATTAAGGGTTAACCATGACCCATTAAGGGTTAACCATAACCCCCTTGGGGGGAAGAGGTTGATCCCTTAATCGCTTAAGGGAAAGGGTGACCCTTTAGTCCCTTAGGGAAAATGGGTGACCTACTAGTCCTTTGGGGGGAAGAGTCTGATCCCCTTACTATTTAGGGTTTAGGGTGACCCTTTAGTCCCTTACTGTTTAGGGGAAAGTGACCCCTCAGCACTATGGAGGGTGAACTATCAAGGGTTAACTCTCCAACCCTCTTAGGATAAGGGTTAACCACAAACCCTTTAAAGGGGTGATCCATCAAGGGTTAACCCCTAACCCTTTTAAGAGAAGGGGCTGATCTCCTAATCGCGCTTAGGGGAAAGGCTGACCCTTCAATTCCCTCGGGGTTAACCACCATCAAGGGTTAACCCCCTAACCCTAATAAAGGAAGGGTTTACCACTATCCCTTTGGGAGGAAGGGATTGATCCTTGATAAGTGAGTTTTATACTCATAAATTAAATATTTTTGCTTTAATTAAGCATTTATCTCCTTTACATATGGAAAGAAGAATAAATAGTAAATGGATTCAATTAAAGGGGGGAAGAGTCTAATCTCCTTACTGTTTAGGGGAAAGTGACCCCTCAGCACTATGAAGGGTAAACTATCAAGGGTTAACCACAAACCCTTTTAAGAGAAGGGGCTGATCCCCTAATCGCGCTTAAGGGAAATGGTGACCCTTCAATTTCTTTGGGGTTAACCACCATCAAGGGTTAACCCCTTAACCCTACCAATATCCCTTTGGGAGGAAGGGGTTAATCCTTGATAAGTGAGTTTTATACTCATAAATTAAATATTTTTGCCTTAATTAAGCATTTATGTCCTTTACATATGGAAAAAAGAATAGCAAATGGATTCAATTGGAGGAATTAAAGCTAAATTATGGTTTTTTGAAAATTATGTCAATAAATCAAGCAGACAAAATAAATTCATTGAGGATGACAGAATAAGGAGCATTATCTTTTTTACTCTTGAGACACATCCTAATGAAAATATGCATCAATTCAATCTTGGTTTATGACCACATTTCTAAAAGAATTGAAACATAAAGATTCAAGACAGAATACCCAATGTTAAAAATCTGTTTGCTGTGTTTTTCAACTTGATTTTATTGTAGTATTTTGGCCATATCTTAGAAAATACATATATATTATGTACAAAATTTGGTAGATGAATATCTAACATAATTTTATAAAAATTTTATGTTTATTTGATTAGCAAATTTAGATATCTAAAGGGCCAAAATTGGGTTAGAATAGAATATGTTTACTGTTTTATACATATTCAATGTTAAAAATCTGTTTGCTGTGTTTTTCAACTTGATTTTACTGTAGTATTTTGGCCATATCTTAGAAAATACATATATATTATGTACAAAATTTGGTAGATGAATATCTAACATAATTTTATACAACTTTTATGTTTATTTGATTAGCAAATTTAGATATCTAAAGGGCCAAAATTAGGATAGAATAGAATATGTTTACTGTTGTAGTTCAACATAACCTTACTGCAGAAGTTGAGTCCTATTTCACAAATTACATATTCAATAGATACAAAATTTGGTAGGTGTATAACATACAATTTTCTTTAACTTTTATGTTTAAATGATCAGTCCTATTTATCTTCTTATTTATTTTCTTGTTATTTTTTTTTTTAGAGGATGGCTTTATTGGCCCTATATTAATTATTTTCTTGTTATTTAGTTTCTTAGAAGATGATTTTATTGCCCATCTATTATTTATTTTCTTGTTATTTACTCTCTTAGAGGATGATTTTGTTACCCCTCTATTATTTATTTTCTGTACCTCTGTTATTTACTTTTTTACAGGATGGCTTTGTTGTCCCTCTGTTATTTACTTTCTTAGAGGATGGTTTTGTTGTCCCTCTGTTATTTATTTTCTTGTTATTTTATTTTCTTAGAAAATGGTTTTGTTGCCCTTCTATTATTTTATTTCTTAATTGCTGGTTTTATCGATTACTTTATATTATTATTATTGACTCTGTCACTTATCTATTATTATTTTTTTCTTCCTTTTACATCTTTCATTTTTAAATTTATAAAGTACGAATCTTGATACATTATAGACAATTTTTGGCACAATAAATGCTTGATTTATTCTTGATTTATTATAGACAATATAATGATTGGCACGGTATATACTTGAATCTATTTTACAATAGTTATTTATTATTAGTAGTAGAATAAAAAGAAGGCAAATACATTTCATATGTAAACTAAAGTGAGTTTAATATAACATATCTTCCGAATATAACCTTATTTATGTGAGGATTCCATTTAAGTAATAAAAGAGTTAAAATTTATTTTTATTTGATATACCAAGAGTGGATCCCTTAGCCTTAGCATGTTTCTTTATTTTGAATATATTTATATTTAATTTCAATATTTTAGTTATTTTCATACTCTGTTCAGTACTCTTATTACAAAATAAACATTCTGGCAACTAAGTTAGAAATATTTATTTTGGATCTAAATTAAATTTTCTCTCAATTGGCAATCATCGTGGGATCGAACTTGTATACCACTAAATCTATACTCCAATAGATTTGTGCACTTGCGATTTTTAATTAAAACAACAACAATCCCCAAATCGCCTAAGGGAAAGGGGCGACCACCTCTTAGGGGAAGGTTGACCTACTGACCCTTTGGGGGGAAGGGTCTGATCCCCTTATTGTCTAAGGGAAAGAGGTGACCCCTAAGCATTATGGAGGAAGGGTGACCTATCAAGGGTTAACTCCATAACCTTTTAAGGGAAAGAGGTGACCCCTAGGAAAAAGAGGCAACCACCTCTTTGGTGAAAAATGTATGATCTCCTTATTCCTTATTATCTTAGGGAAAGGGGTGACCCCTCAGCTCAACATTATGGAGGGGAGGGTAACCTATCAAGGGTTAAACTCCCTAACCTTCTTAGGGGAACCATTAGCCCCTTGGGGGGAAAAGGCTGATCCCATAATCACTTAGGGGAAAAGGTGACCCTTCAGTCCTCTTGGGGTTAACCACCATCAAGGGTTAAGCCCTCAACAAGGGTTGATCCCCCAATCACCCAAGAGAAAGCGTGATCTTTCAGTCCCTTGAGGGAAAAGGGTGACCCCCTTATTGTCTAGGGGAAAGGAGTAAACCCTTTGGTATTATGGAGGGAGGATGACCTATCAAGGGTTAACCACTAGCTTCTTAGGGGGAAGGGGCTGATCCCTTAATCGCCTAAGGGAAAGGGTACCCTTCAATCCTCTTAGGGTTAACCAGTCAAGGGGTTAACCCCTCAACCCTCTTAAGGGAAGGGGTCAATCCCCTAATTGCCCATGGGAAAGGGGTGACTCTTAGGGGATATGTGACTTAATGGCCCTTTGAGGGGAAAGGTTTGATTCTCTTATTGTCTAGGAGAAAGGGGTGACCCTTCAGTCCTATGGGTGAAGGGTGTGATCCCTTAATTACCTAGGGGAAAGGGTGACCCTTCAGTCCTATGGGCAAAAGGGATAACCCCTCAACATTATGGAAGGAGGGGTGACCTACTTTCTCCTTTAGGGGAAGGATTTGATCCCCTACTAATAGCCTAAGGGAAAGGGTGACTAAGGAAGGTGACCCCTCAGCATTATGAAGAGAGGGTGACCACCTAGCACCCTGGTGGAAAAGGGCAACAAGAGGGTGATGCCTTAGCCACCAAAAGGGATGACCACAAGTTAAGGGCATAACCTGCCTAATCCAAATAAATATATTTAAACTAAATAAAATATTTTGAATAGATTGAATTAAGTTGACAAGTTCAAATAGATGCTATTTTATATTAGGTTTAAGGGTAAACAATATGCTTCTTCTGTGCTTTATGCTTTCATCAAGTGGTTTAAGTTATATCGGGTTCAAATGTCATGAACCTGACTCGACTAAAGCAAAGAAAAAGTACATTTTTTACCTTTAAACCTAATATAAAATAGCATCTAAGGAGCTCTTAACATTTTATGGAGCCTTAGCCACCAAAAGGGATGACCACAAGTTAAGGGCATAACCTGCCTAATCCAAATAAATATATTTAAATGAAATCAAATATTTTGAATAGATTGAATTAAGTTGACAAGGTCAAATAGATGCTATTTTATATTAGGTTTAAGGGTAAACAATGTGCTTCTTCTGTGCTTTATGCTTTCATTAAGTGGTTTAAGTTATATCGGGTTCAAATGTCATGAACCTGACTCGACTAAAGAAAAGAAAAAGTACATTGTTTACCTTTAAACCTAATGTAAAATAGCATCTAAGGAGCTCTTAACATTTTATGGAGATAGTAGAGGAAGAGTTGGGCCCAAGCATATGTAACAAGGGTGGCATTGCAATAGAAGACATGTGTGAATCACTAAGAATATGAGAGAGGATCATCATTCACTTATATCTAGAGGCTTCCTTCCATACTAAATGCATCATTCCTTTTTTTATCTCCCTTTCTCTTCTCTATTTTAGTTTCACATTTCAATTTTCCTTTATAGCCATGATCATAACTGTAACATGAGGTCATAACCATGACAAAGTAGATTTAAAGAAAATTCTTAAAAAATATTTATTTCCTTGTTAGCACAGTAATTCTTTCTTCCAATCTCCATAAATAGGTTTAAAATAGTATAATTTGGAGATTACTCTAGTTTCTGTTTTTCATCGTCTGTCTTTTTTCTTCTTAGTGGAAGAAGATTAGGCTAAATAGATTCTACCTACAATCAATTTGCTCAGAAGGACACTAAAAAAGTACAAGATGCCTGGCTTAAATTCAAAAGTTTACTTAGGAAGTGCCATTACCACAATATTCAAGAATAGATGCTCATGCATATGTAACAAGAGGGACAAGGGTGGCATTGCAATAGAAGACATGTGTGAATCACTAAGAATATAAGAGAGGATCATCATTCACTTAGTTATAGAGGCTTCCTTCCATACTAAATGCATCATTCCTCTCTTTCTCTCCCTTTCTCTTCCCTTTTTTAGTTCAATTTTCCTTCATAGCTATGATCATAACTGTAATGTGAGGTCATAACCATGGCAAAGTAGATTTAAAGCAAATTATCAAGAAATTGCACAGTAATTCTTTCTTCCAATCTCCATATATGGGTTTAAAATAGTATAATTTGGAGATTACTCTAGTTTCTTTTTTTTCATCGTATGCCTTGTTTCTTCTTAGTGGAAGAAGATTAGGCTAGATAGATCCTACCTATAATCTTTCATTGTAAGAATGAGGAATGAGATACATTAATTTGCTTAGAAGGATACTAAAAAAGTACAAGATGCCTGGCTTAGATTCAAAATTTTACTCAAGAAGTGCCATTACCACAATATTCAGGAATGGATGCTCATACACAAATCTTTTATGGTGGGTTTAATAGCATAAGCAGAACATTGTTGGATGCTACTACTAGTGGATATTTTATAAAAAGGAATAAGGATAAGGCTATGACCATGCTTGATGACATGGCTCAAAATTTGTGCCAATGGCATTATAAGAGAGGACCAGAAAAGAAGACATATGGATTACATGTGGTAAACCCAATAACTACCATCTTCGCCATATTGGATTGATTAGAGAAGAAGATGAGCAGTTTGACATTTGGTAGTATTGTTATTTATTCGTTTGTAAAATTAAGAGTTTTAGAAAGGAGAGCATAGTTCATTTGATTGCCCTATAATGAATAAGGCAAGATAATCTTTACTTGAATACGTATAATCTTGGTTGGAGAAACCACCCCCAATTTCAATTTTTCTTGAAAAAAGTTCTCAAAATATGGGAAACCCACCAAAGTACTAGTAATAGCCATATCAACAGAGACTTCCATTAAGGATGTTCTTACCCAATTTATAATAAGAATAGACACATTATTTTAGAATCAGACAACTGCCATTAAAAGTTTAGAGGTTTAAGTCGGGAAAATCTCTACTTTGTTGAGCTCAAGGTAAGAGGGTGTTCTACCGAACAATACTGGTACTAAACCTAAGGAATAAGTTAAAGCCATTCATCTGAGGAGTGCCAAAGTAGTAGAAGAACATGAAAGGAAGTAGGAGGTGGAATATTCTAAAGCATTCACTTCTGAAAGAATTTGAACTAATTGTGCCACAGTTGAGCATTTGTGTCCAATCACTACATAAACACAATACAATGTCTCACTCTCAGAGGTGGCCCTTGAGTTTAATTGCTTTTGGTTTAATATGGTATCAATAGGAATAGATATTTTTCCAGTTTATCGGTCCTCGATTATAAGTTCTCGTTGACCACGGCCTATAGAAACCAGGCTATCTACCACTTTTAACCCTGTTTGCATAGGGTGTTCTACCGAACAATACTGGTACTAAACCTAAGGAATAAGTTAAAGACATTCATCTGAGGAGTGCCAAAGTAGTAGAAGAACATGAAAGGAAGTAGGAGGTGGAAAAGAGTAAAGAGGCAGAATCTTTTGAAGAGTCAGTTAAGCTAACTAAGAAGAAAGCTAGAGGAAACAAAAAAACCTAGGAGTAAGCTGTTTCTTGATAACCTACACCTATAAAAGCCTCAACATCCATTCTTTAAGGCACTCTAGAAGCAAAAATTAGACAAAAAAAAATTTCAAATTTTTTGGAGTATTTAAGCTGTTACACATTAACATACTATTTATAGATGCCCTAGCTCAGATGCCCAGTTATGTAAAATTCATAAAATACATTCTATCCAATAAAAGGAAACTCAAAGACTTTGCGATTGTGGTACTCATTGAGGAATGTAGTGCAATTATGTAAAAGAAACTAACCTCTGAGCTAAAGATCTAGGGAATTTTACTATACCTTACACTAGAAGAGAATCTTTTACAAGTAAAAATTTTGGTGATTTGGGTGCTTTGATTAATCTAATGCTCATTTTTATTTTTAAAACGCATGGGCTTGGTGAAGCCAAACCTACATCTTTCTCCCTACAAATGGTTCACGGATCCATTAAACACCTACTTTGAATTGTTGAAGATATTCTGGTAAAAGTTGATAAATTTATATTCCTAGTAGATTTTATTGTTTTTGACATATCCATTAAACACCTGTTTGAAATTGTTGAAGATATTCTGGTAAAAGTTGATAAATTTATATTCCTAGTAGATTTTATTGTTTTTGATAGGTCCATTAAACACCTGTTTTGAATTGTTGAAGATATTCTGGTAAAAATTGATAAATTTATATTCCTAGTAGATATTATTGTTTTTGATATTGAGGAAAACCAAGAACCAAGAAATTTATATTATTCTTGGTTGACCATTTTTAGCCACAAGACAAGCAACAATTGATGTGCAAAAAGAGGAGTTCAGTTTGAGAGTGTAGGGAGAGCATGTAACATTTAAGATTTTAAAGCTATAAATTATTCTACTAATGTAAAAAATTGCCGACTGATAGTTTTTAAAGCTATAAATTATCTTACTAATGTGAAAAATTGCCTACTGATAGATAGTGCAGCAAAGAAAGTAATTTAGAATCCAAATTGCCTGCAATTAAAAAAATGCCTATTGATAGATAATGCAAAAAAGAAAGAAAGTCACACATAAGGAGAGCTGTAAATCATCTATAAAAATAAAATGTGGGTAGAAATTCAAAATGAAGAAGAAAGATGTAAGAATACTAAAGCCTCTTGAAGAAGATATAAATTATCTTGACCCTATTCGAATATCTCCTTATAATGATGAGATGATCTAAAGTAAGAATATGCATATTAACGTCAACTGGCAACACCTAAAACAATATTTGGAATATATAGGAAAAAATTTCAAAAATATTTTATTGCTTTCATTGATGCAAGCTCATGTGAATAGTCATTAAGCTAAAATATATTAAAGACAGCTCTAACTAGGAGGTAAGCCAGCATTCAAAAAAAAAAAAACAAGAAGAAACTTAGAAATCAAACCATCCATGAGCAACAAATTTAAGAAAGTCTATATACATAATTTTTCTTATACTTTTACATTAAAGACAACGTAAAATTTGTATTGGGGGTGAATTTTATGAATGCTTGAATGATTGATAGTTATATTAATTATTTTGAATCTCCTCAATACATACACCATTTATTGCATTCTAGCAAGTTGTGCGCTTTTTGTGATTTTTTGTTTTAATTTTATGTTTTGAGTGACTTATGCAGTAGATAACACTAAAAGCCGATATTTTGATTTTTTTTTTAAATTTTCTTTTAGCTTTTAGAAAATGGATGAAATTATATTTATGTGTAAATTTAACTCTTATTGGAATTTATATTTGTACTTGAGGATTCTGAAAATTTTGAGCATCAAAATCTTGAGTATTCGATTGATTAAATTCTTAAAAAAAAATTTATGTGATTCAAATATTATATTTATGATATCATAGAACTCTAGAACTTAATTGTTATTTGAGGCAAAATTTTAGGTTAACAATTCATTTAGGAGATAATTTAAACATTTTTGGATCGTTTAAACCTTTCAAACTTTCCTATAAATTATTATATACATAGTCCCCTTATTTTAAGCATAGTTTAATCTTTTCTTTGGTACCCTTATTATAAAGTGAGCAAAAAAAAAAATCCTTAGTTTTACCCTTTTCACTCATGCATGATCATTATTGAAATATTTTATTAAGAGTTATATTGTTAAAAGGGTGGAAGAGTAGAGCATGAAATTAGAATAAGAAAGAAGTCAAAAATAAAAAAGCAATTGCAAAAAAAAAATTATATGAAGAGAATTATGTGAATGAGGAGAAAAGGAGAAAGAAAAAGAAAAGATATATGTGAATGGAAAAAAAAGTGATGAAGAAAAATATGAATAAAATAGTTGATAGAAAGGGAGAAGAAATTAAGTTTAGGAGAAAATTCTTTGTTGAAGGATTTATCAAAGGAATTAAGTTTAAGAGAATTATGTGAATGAGGAGAAAAAGAGAAAAAGAGAAAGAGAAAGAAAAGATATATGTGAATGAAAAAAAAAAGTGATGAATGAAAATATGAATAAAATAGTTGATAGAAGGGGAGAAGAAATTAAGTTTAGGAGAAAATTCCCTATTGAAAGATTTATCAAAGAACTTAGAATGATCATTTGTATTGGGTGAATTGAGCTTAATAGATATCCTTTATCCTACCTTAAACCCAAGTCACATCACAAATTTATCCCTATTGATGTTAGGTGTAGTGTCTAAATTAATGGAGAGTAATATAAAAAATAAGTCTATGGAGATCTTAGTCACATTTAGTGTTTAGAGTTTAAAATTTAAGATAAGAAGTGACCATCTAACCTTCTTAAAGGGAAGAGTGTCTGGCCTGACTATTATGTTTATGGCAATAAATTTTTATATAGCTTCAAAATCACTTCTAAATGCCTTACAAATCGTTGCTATTATGCTTGTTATTGTAAATTTTAATGTAGCATCAAAATCCACTAAAGAACATTTAGCAGCTCTTAAAAATCGCTGCTATAGTTGTTTTTAAAATAACAACTACAATTATTTTGAAATTTTCAAACCATCGGTAGCCATGATTTCATTAATGATTGTTTATATGTTAATTTCATAATCTAATACTTGGAATACCTTTTAAGCATATCAGAATTTATTTTTTAATTTATTTAAATAAAATTTAAAAATTATTCTATATATTTAGGGCTGTTACAATTAGTGTAATAATTATTATAAAATTTTAAAATAATTTACACAACCTTGACCATTATTAATTTTTTTAAAAAAATATTGGTGACTAAAATTTGTTGCTATTATGCTTGTGGCTGTAAATTGTAATTACGGGTGAGCATAACATATTCATATGCTCGAACCCCATAAAAAAACAGTTCAAATAGGTTGGGTCTATGCAGATTAATTTTTTTAAAAAAATTTAAGTTTAAACGTGTGGGTCGAATCAAATCAATTTATTTTCATCTTACCACGTTCCAAATATAAGAACAAAAAGTAAATTTATTACGTCACCCGTTTTCTCTTTGGATGAACATTCACCAAAAGCATCACTTTCATCTCTCTTTATTCAAACAGGTATTCAACTTAGTTTGTATTAGAATTTTAATCTTTCAAGGCAAAGCATATGAACTACAGCAGTCTTTGAATAATCAGAGGAGCGTTATCTTTGGTGATGGAATATAGATTAGTAGTCAAAGATGAGAAAAACAAGCTATTCGGGAAAAATAAAGATAAAATATTATTTTAAACATCGTATACTTAAAACCATCTTATTTCTTCGTATCAGGTTGATTAACATCATGTAATTAAAATATTAAGTATCTCTTCTTCCAATGAAATGGAAATAAGAAAAGCGGCAAGCAGACCAACCGGGTGTTCCACATATTGTTGGTTATTTTCGTTATAGTCTAAATTTTACACAAAAAAATATCTTACGTTACACAATATGAAATTTTTTTTAATAACATTGTCATTAGCAAAGATCACGGAAAATCAAATTAAATGGTGTTATCTGTATATTGTTCAGGTTGAAATTGATATATCATATATAAATTTTGTACAATTTGTCACTCAAAATATTAAGTCAAAATCCGATCTGAATTCCAATATTGGCATAAAATTTAGAATAGATTTTGCAATGATACAGGCAGATGTGAAGGCCAGCTGCTCCGCCAAGGTTTCCATAGTAGTCGACGAGTTTTAGTCACAAGGCTCTTCAGGCTGGCAATGGTTCCTCCATAGCTGTTACACCATAAAATCATAAGCTGGCAATGGGTGAGAGGACAGACGAGAGAGGGAGAGATACCATTTCTTTTTGTACAAATTTCAGCATCATCTGCTTGTGTTGCTTTTGTGGGGACATCAGGAAGGTCCAATTTTTCATTGATTTCTTCAGGGACTGACGTAGGGACTTCTGGAAGATCTTGAACAGTAAACTGAAGACAATAATAGGAACTCTTCTGAATGAAAAGAATAAGTGCATGTAATTGTTGTAAGTGTAGCCAATGTACCGCATCTTCCAATCATTAGGTTCCGCGATTACTTCCCATCATAAAGAACAGTTAAATACTTCGTGCCTCCTACTAAAATCCTGAACTGCTACTCTCACTCAATCAAACTCGCGCATACAGGAGCACGTGGCAAATTTTAACCTCTTTAAAGCCAGTTACAGGATGACCGTATGAGCTGCACCTAATATAACCTCAGCAGCGAAGAAGATTCATAATAATTTTTTAAACCTTAACTCTTTAATTCATCATTACTGTTACAATTAACTTGCTGTAACAAAAATGCTTTAATCATCGACAGAAAACATTCTTCAAAAAAATTATTTATAATCAAATCTGAACGTAGATAAAATTGATTCTTTCTCAAACTCCGCGCAGAGACTGATTATATGCCAATATAGTTCAAAAAACATTTCGTCTTGCAACTTACATAGTGAAGATCAGATAGAAGGAAATTGAAAATTAGACACAAACACAAATATACTTTTTCTATAGTTAGCTTTGATCAAACAATAAAATCTTGCTTAACATGGCAAAATGTTGTTGGCAAGTACTCCTAATATCTCCCATTTAAGGAATTTCGCCTCTCTTTTTTTTCTTTTTTTTAAATAGAATTTGAAATGAAAAAAATTTCGTCTTTAGATGTGATAAAAACATTTTTATTGGTGAAAATTCTCTCAAATAAAACTAAGAATTTTCATCCAAAAAAGGATAAAACTGAGAAAATGAGACAAAATTTAAGAACGAAAATTTCAATATATAAGTTCAATGAGTTGTACTCACTATATTATACAAACCGGTCGAAATGAATATAATTAAATATATTTTTGATAAAAATAATAATACAAAATTTATAATAGTTCAATGCTATAAATATTGAATAAACTAACAATTAGAAATTAGCATCACATTAGTCACTTAATTCGTTTATGGAAATATTAAATTTATTATATATTAGTTTTAAATAAAAAAAACTAAAGTGTAACAAATGTAATATTTTCAAAAACTAAGAAGTACATGTTAAAAAAATTGAGAGATTAAAATTATTTTTTGCAATAACTCTATAATTAATTTATATATATCATTGCATTTAACTGTGTATTATTGATTCAATTAGATGTAAACGTTAATGATAGCTTTATAAAATTATTAAAATTCTTTTCTTTTTATTTGATACTCCATTTTGTCCTCTTCATGGGAAGGGCATTTTAGTACTTTCACATAATTAATATTGTTTGAGTTAATTAACATTTAGTTTAGATTGTAAAAAATAAATACAACGAAACAAATAAATTAAGAATTTAAGTATAAGAATTAATTGACTAAGAAGAAGTTACAGTTGGAGACAAGGATCTACGTAAAAAAATATAATTTCTCCAAGATAATATTGCTCTAAGGTAGCGTTTGGTTCAGAGGAAATTTTATTTTCAGGAAAGTTATATTCTCAGGAATCTCATTCTCAGAAATTTCATTTTCAAGAAAGTAAGATTTCCATGTTTGGTTGATACAATATTTTTAAGAATGTAATATAATTTTACAAAAATGTCTTTAAAAAATTTGACTACTTTAATTTACTACTATAATGAATTTCAAATAAGCCCATTGTGTCTATACTACTCAATTATGAATATTAATTAAAAAAAATTATATTAATTAAAATAAATTGCTACAAAGAAACTCATTCTAAATGTTTAATAACCAAAAATATCCTAATTATAAGTGCAAAGAGCTCCAGGGGGATTAGGTAGCATACAACAGAGCAACCATAAGGAGGGGTATACTGAGGCCTATGCATTTGTGCATAGTATCTGTCAGCTTATGCATTTTGCACCTACTAAATTAAATAAAGAAAAGTAAAGAAGTCATATCATACCAGGTGGAAAAGCATTGCATTTTTTACACTGAAAATGAATTCAAAATTGGATCAGAAAAATAATAAATACTTACACCCTTATATAATTTGACATCATTTAGAAGTAAAATGTAAGACAATACCTGTGAACGTGATGAATAATTATGGAAGCCACAATTACACATCCAGTCACCATGGCGCCATCCTTTTGGAACAGATAGGTTCTGATTGGTGGAATTTTCATAAGGAATTCCAGAACCATAGTTTCCTCCCGGTGGCCAAATGGAAAATGGCTGAACACCATACTTATCTGTCCCTGCAACAGGCCAATTGGAGTTTAAAGGAAGTGACTGGGTGTAGCACCATTGCCAATCAATCCAATATTCATTTTTTGTTCTGGTACTCCTGAAGCCCTGGAAAAATAATGTGAATAAGTTGGGAAAGATGCTCCTGTCATTGCAATTGCCGGCATGGCTGCTAACTCCTTTGGTTGTCCACACTTCTTGCACTTCTCTCTTGATGCATAATTGTTGTTAGTGCAACCTATAGTTCCATTGCATACAAACCCATCCCGAAAGCAGCCATAGGGAAAGGTAGCCAAGCATATGCAGTTACGCACACCAACACGTCCATCCCACACAAAATACACATACAAAAAGGACAAACATCTCAACCTATTTGATATGAAGTCATCTCAATTACAACAGAAGATTATAAGTCAAATGGCCATGCTAAAATTGAGCATAATTGTATTACTAATAGGAAAGGCCATGAGTATATGAAAGATTTACATCTCAATGCTTGGTGGCAGACATCACAATCTGTCCTTGAGAGTATTGAGGTTCTAAAACTAAATTACATATCGCAAGAATATCAATGAAAATACAAGAAACATACTGTCAGATATTAGTAATCATGTAGCGAAAAACATCCTTGCCAATTGTCTTAAGATGAGCTACCAAGACCATGCCAAGCATGCAAAGTCTTGTCTCAGAAGCATGCTAGTAACTAGCATATATCCATTTTGCAAAACGGCCCTCAGTTTCAAGCCTACGAGTGCTCCAAATAAGAGCCAAAATGAAAGAGGCCATACTCAGGTCGTGTGGGACCTGATAACTAAAGGCATATTCAATTTCATTTCCGTATTTCTTCCATAACAATATTGAAGAAACATATATAAACAAATTTTTATGTGCCCGAGCAACAGTCCATAAACCTCCACAAAGCAGAATGACAATTAAAATTTCAAAAGGACCTAAATTGGCTGTTATGAAAGCCACTCACAAGCAAGCTCTAAAACTTGATTCACAGGCCATAAGCATAACAAATAAAACTAAGGCTTAAGGTCACAAACACTGTATCTCATTACCTAAATCCACTCGAGAACCATGGATACCCACTGTCACTCTATTATGTCCCATATCTAAGCAGACGGACCATAAGCAAAGGACAAAATATTTCTTCGAACTAGAACACAAAATCACAATGAAAAAAAAAACCCGATAATTCATAAAACCAAAGACACACCGGAGTAAACAGAGAAAGAGGGGGGGGGAAGGAGCTAACCAGTGCAGATTCAATCGCCAATACGAGGAAGCCACTTAGAATTGGTGGGGGTTTTGTTGTCGACGAGACGACGGAGTTGCTTGCAACGATTGCAGAATGATCTGAAGGCGTAATTCTTGTTATTACATCCGCTGCACTCCCAATCGCCTTCTCTCCCTTCCCCCATTCTTCTTATTCTTCCTCTTCTCTCACTGGCTTATATCTATATCAAATGCGTATGTATGGATTTCAGAGTTAAACTAGTTGTACAGAACGCGAGAGAGAGAGGAGGGATGGAAAAGAGGGTTTTGTTCTGAGATAACACGGAGGGAGAATGGGAATTGAGCAGCACATGCATTCACGAAGACGAACGGTGGCCGGCAACAAATGCAATCTCACGGTCTCGCAGGGAGCTAAATCGCAGTGGAGCTGTCTCGCGGGAAGAAGCCAACAAAGTTTCCTGGGGGAAAGTTTTATTCCCACCCTCAAATAAAACTTTCCTCAATTATTTCTATATTTTTGAAAAATTTTGTTTCTTGAAAATAAATTCATTTACCGTGTAACAAACACGGTAATATTTTTTTTTAAAACTTTTTTAAGAAAATTTGAAAGATAACCTCAACCAAAGTGATCCTTTTTTAAGAGTTTCACTCTCCCTTTAGTAGCTTCACCTTCATTTTCTCTACAGTTATTTTGGCTTAGCTAGAATATTCATTAATATAATAAAAAAGGAGTAGGTCAATGGTATACTGACTGTGTTTTGTTTCTACTATTTTTTTAGGTTGTTTAATTTGTTTGGTTTATCGTGGCTAAAAGAAATTAAATTTCAAATTAACCCTAAACATTGGTTTAAAAGAAAATGCCATCAGTGTGTGATGTCATTGTGTTGGAATTCTAATTTTTTTAAAATCTATATTTACATCCTCTTAATTATAGTTTATGAAAAAAATTTCTCAATCTATAAAATTGTTAATAAAATTTATATTGTATATATTTGTTACTTAAGAACTCATAATATGTTATATTCAATACAATATAAATAATTAAACAATATAATACTTATAAAAATTTAAATAAAAAAATTAATATATTTTTTAAATTTTGAAAAAATGTGAATGCCGATTTTATAAATTTTAAAAAATATTTTTTATATATTTGAAACTAAAAGACCTACAAGTATAGTTTTTACAAATTCAAAAAAGCTTAATAGAATTTACTCCTCTTTTCATTTAATAAATTCTATCATCATGTTTTGAATAATTTGCCTTAAAAATACTGAAAATAGATAATTAATTTATGTATAAATTGAATGAGATATCATATGATATATTCTAACGGCTATTTATTTTACTGTAACGATTAAATTTAATATCAATCAATGCAAGATATGCTGGAAAAAAATTTAAAGCAGTAGCCAAACTCTTTTCTCCAACGGTTAATTATTTACTTAGTTTAAAACTATCGAACATAACCCACAACGACTATTATATATATATATATATACACGGTTATTTTACTGTAACGACTAAATTTAATATCAATCAATGCAAGATATGGCTGAAAAAACATCCAAAGCAGTAGTTATTCTAACGGCTAATTATTTATTTAATTTAAAGCTATTGAACATAATTCACAACAGCTATTATATATATATATATATATATATATATATATATATATATATATATATATATATATATATATACACTTTAACGACTAAATTTAATATCAATCAATGCAAGATATGGCCAATCTCCTCCCTCCAACGGATAGTTATTTGCTTAGTTTAAAGGTAACGAACATAACCCACAACGCCAACTTTTTCCTTCATATTATTTCCTTGGGAAGCTACAATGGTCTCCCTCTTCGTTATTGTGTTTCGTCCGCAGAGCTCAGAATAGGGAATAATCTTCAACAACCGACCCAATAAATTAGATATTTGATCTCCCACATGAGGCTGCATCCAGAATTCCAAGCTTTTAGTTCTTAGATAACAAACAAGGGGATGACGAAGGTTGATAACGACTATCTTTTGTTTTTTTTTTTCTATTTTCCGATCTTTTTTGAATTTGATGCAACTGGGTTCTTAATTGTTCTCTCTATTTTATGTAATCTTCAGATTTCTACAAGTTAACTTTCTCTGTCTCAATCTGCCCTGTTTTCCAGCTCTAGGATAATTTTCTAAATCCCAATTCCATCATTTGTTTCTGCTTATTCCACACAGTTTTTCAATTTCTGATATTTTCTCGCTGTTGGGTTCTTGAATGAAACTCTCAATGCTTCATATTTCTACGAGCTATCTTTTTCTCTCTCAATTTCCTCTATTTTCAAGTTCTGAACTCCTCTTCGAGTCTTGATAAAGTTTCTAAAACCCTAATTCCACCTCTTTCTTCCTATTTTCGACCACAGATTTTCCATTCCCACAATGTTCTATCTCCTCGTCATTGTGTTTGATGCCCTTACCTCAGAAGCTGGACGCTCCTATATTGGTTTCTGTACAGTGACAATTATCTTCATCTGAGCCATGATATTTCCATCACGTAAAGGTTTCTGAAATGTTGTCTCTTCACCTTAGGAGGTTTTTATTCTTTTGTGGCATGCTAATTGATTTCATAAGATCGGAGTACTTCCTCAAGTTCCCTGCCGTATTACTATCTTTGAACTGATATGTTATTTCTCTTTCTTCTCTTAATTTTAGTTTCTGTATTTGAACTTCGTAGGACAATACGTGGTTGGGTGACCATTTTCTGTTGTTAAGCATAAGTTTCCTTGAATGTGATTATCGTATGTATTGTTCCTGCTCAACTTCTTGCATGCTTACGTTTTTCTGTTCCCTTAATATTTTTATCAACTTCTTAGATAAACAAACAAGGTGATGGTGAAGGTTAGATAATTTTAGTCCATGTTAGCTGTCTAAACGAGTGAAAGAGCTTTTTTTTCTTTTTCTTTTGGTTATTAATTGCATCTATATATGAATCCTTCTTCAGCAATCTATATCTTGCAGGACTTCTTATTTGATACCCAATTTCAGCCAGACATAACTAGGAAATCTATAAGCACGTCTTCAAGCATGAAGAAAGAATCATCATCAACTAATATCGTTGATGATCTTTCCTCAATTTTTGGAAGCAACTTTTCATGTTTAATATAGTGTTTATTAAAGCAACAGTGGTTTGTATTCTTTGTTCCCATATTGCTTACTCGACTCTTTTTGTCCCTATCGTTTGAAGCTACTCCATCATCTGGAGAAATTCCGGAAGTTGAAGGGGAAAGCGAAGAAAGACGAAGAGCCAGGTTGGAACGTCACCAGAGGGCTCAGGAGTGTGCGGTATGTGTTATTTTATTATGGTCCCTAATTAGATTACTGCATTGATCTCGAAATGAACAGGTGTAGAATATGCTCTTTTTTAACTAACTTGACATTAGATATATGTGGAAGTATGTGTATTCATATACAAATTTTGTCTATTTGTGACTGTTGACACTTTATACAAGGCGAAAGCACTGGCTAAGAAGAATCAGCAGGACCTACAATCTCAAAGAGAGCAGGCTGAAAGACGTGAGTTTTGTTTTATTTTCGTTGCTATTTTACGAGTTTTGTGATGAAAGGGCACATTCTATTTATGTATTCATCTATAAAAGTTAGCAAGTTTGTGATTGTGACATTTTATTTATTTATTATCTAATTTAATTTTTGCATTGATTTCAGAGGCTTGCTGAAATGCTGGGTTTTGAAATTAAGCGTTGGGCTGCAGGAAAAGAGGGGGAACTTGCTTGATTTGCTCTCAACCTTACAAAATGTATGTACTTAGTGTGTATTCGCTTTGGACAACCTGTAAAATTTCTCTATTCCTGAACCATATAATGCCCAGAAGTTTGTAGGCTTACATTCTTTCGTCTTTCATTCATTCATTTTTTTTTTTTTTACTTTTAATTCTTTGGTGCAAAGTTTAAGATATGCCCGAGAAGTGTGCTGTCTACGTATTTTGTTTATTTTCATGCTTCTCAACTAACAATCATTTTGCCACCTACAAGTAGATAGGCTTGCATTTTCTTAATTTTTTTGCCTTTCCTAGTTCACTGTTTGCCCTCCACATGTGGAGCGTAGTGTCACACCCCGACACATCAGCGCCACGTAGGCACGACGTGGACATGATTTGGCGCCTAGTAAGCAGTTGTGCCATGTGAGCATCTAGAAGGTTCTAGAATCTTCTAGAACATTCTAGATAATTCCAGAACATTCTGGAAGTTTCTAGAAGCTAGTAGAAGACTCTAGAATATATTGGAACACTCTAGAATGTAGTAGAATACTCTAGAATATAGTAGAAACATCTTGTAGGTTCTAGAATACTCTAGAACCATGTAGAGACATCATGTAAATACTAGTAAGTCTAGAATCTTCTAGAAGCTTAATCTAGACCGTTGGATCAAAACGATCCTAACCATTGATTCAAGGGGAGATGGGCTATATAAACCCCTCACCCCCTCATTTGTAAACCATCCAAGAAACTTTCATCAATAGAAGTTCTCTAGCATTCTCCAAGTTCTCTTACTTTCTCTCTTGCTCTCTTTTAGTCACTTTGCCTCTGGGAGAGGTATCTTGAGGAAGGCTGACTTAGTTAAGCATCAGGAGGAGCGTCTTAGCTAAGTGCCGCACGGTTCTTACTAGGGAGAAAAGAGTAAGTCCGTGACAGTAGGCACATATGTACTAACTCTAATCTTGTAAAACTGATTTTATTTGTTTGAATTGGTCATTAAAGTGGCATCCAGTATTTTAATTTTTTTCCAATGAGTGTTATTCACATTAACAATTTCCAATCAGATATTCGCTAGCACAATACACTTCTTAAAGAAACAAGCTTGATTTTGGAAAACATCTTAAATGTCCTGATTTTTTTTAATTTTGGAAGCAGCCTAAGCAGCTCTTTTAATTTACGGTGAGTTTTGAATCTCTTATATCAATATATTTCTTTCTTGAAGATGGATTATCAGGTACTGTGGACTTAATGTGGTTGGCCGCCAGTTTCTTTAATTGATTTAATTATAGCGGCATCAGCTAAGAAAGTTTATAGGAAAGCTACACTGTGGATCCATGCCTCATAAGGTGCAGCAAAAAGGTGCAATCTTCAACAGAAATATATTGCAGAGAAGGTGTTCCATCTACTCAAGGTATTGTCAGATGCTTCTAAACCATTATGTTTACCTTTTTTTTTCACTGCTTCCTAAAAGAAAGACTGGTTTTAGTTGGATTGGCAGTCAATGGGTTATCAGAATTGATCTTATACCAGAATTGATCTTATACAACTGTTATTTATTTATAATCACCTTCTAAAAAAATTGGTTCGTACACAACAGTTTTGCGATCATGCTGAGTACGTCAAGACAGGAAATTCGAATATATAATTTCTTATCCTTGTATCCTTCCAAATTAGGATTAACTGGGTGAGGGTCTTTCATGATGTGCTTGCCTTTGAAGCTCCTCATTTTAGTAAGCGCCTTCGTAGCTCCTCATTTTAGTAATTGTTAAGCACTGACAAAGTTAAATCTTTCCTTTTCCTTTTTTTTTTGTGGTCTCACCTTGAATCAAGAAGTTGGGGTTGTTTTCCTGCTGATAGTGTCCACATATTTTTACCTTGTCTCATTCAATATTTTGGCATTAAATTTTTCTTTTGGAGTGACTGCATTACCAATGGACGAAAAGTGTGCCACTTCATTGGTCCAATGAAGATTGACAAATAAGGACACATAATTGAATTTGTTGAGAAGCCAAAATGGAGAACAACTGAAGGTATGTTTTTCTCAGCAATCTTGATTAAAAAATGTTTAATTATTGTGTCTATGCAATTGAAAAATACATTTACATAAAGTTTCTAAAAGACAAAAAATAAATTTACACAACTTAATTATCATGTTTATGCAACTTCAAGACCCAAGTTTAAGGTGGTATGGGCAATCCTAAGGCGTAAGGTTGGCTAGTGGGCCTAATCCTCAAGGTTGATAAAAGGTGCTAGGCCTTAAGGGTATATGTGGGATTGTCCAAGTTCTGGCCAAAAGTATCTGACTTCACTTGTAAGGTAAGCAGTTTGAGACCCTCAAGTGAGCATAGGGTAGGTCACAACTCACGAGTAGGGGACGCTTTAATCTCAAGCATTTTAGCTTAAGGTTTAGAGCTTGAGTAGGGGACTTTACTTGTTGGGCAAGCAGTTCGAGACCCTCAAGTGAGCATAGGGTAGGTCACAACTCATAGGTAGGGGACGCTTTAATCTCAAGCGTTTTGGCTTAAGGTTTAGAGCTTGGGGCCATAGTAGAAGGTTGATTAAAGGTGTTAGGCCCTAAGGGTATATGTGGAGCTGTACAAGTTTTGGACAAAAGTATTAGACTTCAATTGTAAGGCAAGCAGTTCGAGACCCTCAAGTGAGCATAGGGTAGGTCACAACTCACGAGTAGGGGACGCTTTAATCTCAAGCATTTTCGCTTAAGGTTTAGAGCTTGAGGAGGGTTGATAAAATGTGTTAGGCCCTAAGGGTATATGTGGGGCCGTCCAAGTTTTGGCCAAAAGTATCAGACTTCACTTGTAAGGCAAGCAGTTCGAGACCCTCAAGTGAGCATAGGGTAAGTCACAACTCATGGGTAGGGGACGCTTTAATCTCAAGCATTTTGGCTTAAGGTTTAGAGCTTAAGGCCATAGTAGAAGAAGGTTGATAAAAGGTGTTAGGCCCTAAGGGTATATGTGGGACTGTCCAAGTTCTGGCCAAAAGTATCAGACTTCACTTGTAGGGCAAGCAGTTCAAGACCCTTAAGTAAGCATAGGGTAAGTCACAACTCATAGGTAGGGGATGCTTTAATCTTAAGCATTTTGGCTTAAGGTTTAGAGCTTGAGGCCATAGTAGAAGAGGGTTGATAAAAGGTGCTAAGCCCTAAGAGATATATGTGAGACTGTCCAAGTTCTAGCCAAAAGTATCAGACTTCACTTGTAGGGCAAGCAGTTCAAGACCCTTAAGTAAGCATAGGGTAAGGGATGCTTTAATCTCAAGCATTTTGGCTTAAGGTTTAGAGCTTGAGGCCATAGTAGAAGAGGGTTGATAAAAGGTGCTAGGCCCTAGGGTATATGTGGGACTATCCAAGTTCTGGCCAAAAGTATCAAACTTCACTTGTAGGGTAAGCAATTCAAGACCCTTAAGTGAGCATAAGGTAGGGGATGCTTTAATCTCAAGCATTTTGGCTCAAGGTTTAGAGCTTGAGGCCATAGTAGAAGAGAGTTGATAAAAGGTGCTAGGAGGCCATAGTAAAAGAGGGTTAATAAAAGTTGCTATGCCCGAAGGGGTATATGTAGGACTATCCAAGTTCTAGCCAAAAGTATTAGACTTCAAGACCCTCGAGTGAGTATAGGGTAGGTCACAACTCATGGGTAGGGGATGCTTTAATCTCAAAAATTTTGGCTAAAGGTTTAGAGCTTCAAGCCATAGTAGAAGAGGGTTGATAAAAGGTGCTAGACCCTGGGAGTCTCCAAGTTTTGGCCAAAAGTATTAGACTTCGCTTATAGGGTAAGTAGTTCGAGACCCTCAAATGAGCATGGGGTAGGTCACAACTCATGGGTAGAGGACACTCTAATCTCATGTATTTTGGCTTAAGGTTTAGAGTTTGAGGTCATTATAAAGAGGTCTTCATCCAAGCTGAGGTGGGAGGGGTTAACCCCCTGAACCCCTTAAGAGAACGGTGGCTGGTCCCTTAGGGGGAAAGAGTAACAAGGGGATGACTCATTGACCCCTTTAGGGAGAGAGAGGGGTTAACCCCCTGAACCCCTTAAGAGAAGGGTGGCTAGGCCCCCTACCCTTAGGGGGAAAGAGTAACAAGGGGATGACTCACTAACCCCTTTAGGGAGAGAGAGGGGTTAACCCCCTGAACCCCTTAAGAGAAAGGTGGCTGGCCCCTTAAGGGGAAAGAGTAACAAGGGGATGACTCATTAGGGGTTAACCAATCAACCCTTTTACGAGAAGAGGGTTCATTAGAGCTTCAAGCCATAGTAGAAGAGGGTTGATAAAAGGTGCTAGACCCTGGAAGTCTCCAAGTTTTGGTCAAAAGTATTAGACTTCGCTTATAGGGTAAGTAGTTCGAGACCCTCAAATGAGCATGGGGTAGGTCACAACTCATGGGTAGAGGACACTTTAATCTCACGTATTTTGGCTTAAGGTTTAGAGTATGAGGTCATTATAAAGAGGTCTTCATCCAAGCTGAGGTGGGAGGGGTTAACCCCCTGAACCCCTTAAGAAAATGGTGGCTGGTCCCTTAGGGGGAAAGAGTAACAAGGGGATGACTCATTGACCCCTTTAGGGAGAGAGAGGGGTTAACCCCCTGAACCCCTTAAGAGAAGGGTGGCTAGGCCCCCTACCCTTAGGGGGAAAGAGTAACAAGAGGATGACTCATTAGGGGTTAACCAATCAACCCTTTTACGAGAAGGGCACAATCACTTAATCCCCTAGGGGAAAATGGTGACCCCCAACACCTTGGTAGTAAAGGGTCTCCCTAGGTGACCCTTCAATCCCTTAGAAAAAAATCTCTCAGCATTATAAAGGAAGAGCGATCCCACAACAACTTAGTAGGGAAGAGCAACAAGGGGTGCCCTTAAACTCATCGAGGGTTAACCTGTTAATGTTTTTAAGGGATGGATTGATCCCTAGCACCCTGATGGGAAATGGTCCCCCTTAGTTGATTCTTCAGTCCCTTATGGAAAGAGAGAGGGGTTATCCCCCTCACCTCTTTAGGAGAAGGGTGATTGGGCCCTCAAAGGGAAAGAGCAACAAGGGGGTGCCCTTAAACCCATCAAAGGTTAACCTATCAATCTTTTTAAGGGAGGGGTTGATCCCTTAGTACCTTGATGGGAAATAGTCCTCCCTAGTTGATCATTTAGTCCTTTATGAGAAGGGTGATTGGGCCCTCAGAGGGAAAGAGCAACAAAGGGGTGCCCTTAAACCCATCAAAGGTTAACCTATCAATCTTTTTAAGGGAGGGGTTGATCCCTTAGTACCTTGATGGGAAATAGTCCTCCCTAGTTGATCATTTAGTCCTTTATGAGAAGGGTGATTAGGCCCTCAGGGGGAAAGAGTAACAAGGGGGGTGACTTATTAGAGGTTAACCAGTCGATCCTTTTAAGGGAAAGGGTGGCCCTTTAGTCCCTAAACCCTTTAGTCCCTTAGGGGAAAATGGTAACCCCTCAACACCCTGGTAATAAAAGGTCTCTCCCTAGGTGACCCTTCAATCCCTTCGGGAAAAATCTCTCAGCGTTATAGAGGAAGAGCGACCCCACAGTACCCTAGTAAGGAAGAGCAACAAAGGGGTGCCCTTAAACCCATTGAGGGTTAATCTGTCAATCTTTCTAAGGGAGGTGACCCTTCAATCCCTTAAGGAAAAATCTCTCAGCGTTATAGAGGAAGAGCGACCCACAGTACCCTGGTAAGGAAGAACAACAAAGGGGTGCCCTTAAACCCATTGAGGGTTAATCTGTCAATCTTTTTAAGGGAGGAGTTAATCCCTTAGCACCATGATGGGAAATAGTCCCCCCTAGGTGACCCTTCAGTCACCCTTATGGAAAGGATGACTCCCTAGCCCTTGTGGGGAAGGGCATGTTCCCTTAATCCCTTAGAGGAAAGGGTAGTAAAGGGTAGGGATTCCTTAGGTGACCCTTCAGTCCTTTATGGAAAGGGTGACTCACTAGCCCTTATGAGGGCATGATCCCTTAATCCCCTAGAGGAAGGGGTGTCCCTCTAGTCCACTAGGGGAAAATTGTGACTCCCCAATACCCTGGTAGTAAAAGGTCTCCCTAGGTAACCCTTCAATCCCTTAAGGAAAAATTATAGAGGAAGAGTGACCCCACAGCACCTTGGTAGGGAAAAGCAACAAAGGGGTGCCCTTAAAACCCATCGAGGGTTAATCTGTCAATCTTTTTAAGGGAGGGGTTGTTCCCTTCAGTCACCCTTATGGCTCCCTAGCCCTTGTGGGAAGGGCATGATCCCTTAATCCCTTAGAGGAAGGGGTAGTAAAGGGTTTAAGGTTTCCTTAGGTGACCCTTGAGTCCCTTATAGAAAGGGTGACTCTTCAGGGGTTAACTTGTCAACCTTTTTAGAGAAGAAGTGACTCGCTAGTCTCTTGTGAAGAAGGGGTGGCCCTTTAGTCCCCTAGGGGAAGAAAATTGTGACCCCTAGAACCATGGTAGTAAAGGGTCTCCCTAGCCCTTCAATCTCTTAGGGAAAAATCCTTAATATTGTAGAGGAAGAGTGATCCACAACACTCTGGTGGAAAAGAGCAACATGGGGGTGACCCTTAAACCCATCAGGGGTTAACCTATTGACTTTTTTAAGGGAGGCATTGATCCCGTAGCACCTTAGTGGGAAAGGGTCCCCCTAAGTGACCCTTCAGTCCTTTATGGAAAGGGTCATTCCTAAGGAGAAGGGTCGCTAACCCATTATAGGGAAGGGAATGATCCCTTAATCCCCTAGGGGAAGAAGGGTGACTCCTCAGGGGTTAACTTGCCAACCCTTTTAGAGGAGGAGTGACTCGCTAGCCCCTTGTGAGGAAGGACATGATCCCTTAATCCCCTAGGGAAAAATTGTGACCCCCCAGAACCATGGTAGTAAACGGTCTCCCTAGCCCTTCAATCTCTTAGGAAAAAATCCTTAATATTATAGAGGAAGGGTCCCTTAGGGGTTAACCTGCCAACCCTTTTAGAGGAGGAGTGACTCGCTAGCCCCTTGTGAGGAAGGGCATGATCCCTTAATCCCCTTAGGGGAAAATTGTGAACCACCAGAACCATGGTAGTAAACGGTCTCCCTAGCCCTTCAATCTCTTAGGAAAAAATCCTTAATATTATAGAGGAAGGGTGACTCCTTAAGGGTTAACCTGTTGACCCTTTTAGAGGAGGAGTGACTCGCTAGCCCCTTGTGAGGGCATGATCCCTTAATCCCCCTAGGGGAAAATTGTGACCCCCCAGAACCATGGTAGTAAAGGGTCTTCCTATCATTTCAATCTCTTAAGGAAAAATCCTTAATATTATAGAGGAAGAGTGACCCATAGCACCCTGGTGGGAAAGAGCAACAAAGGGGTGACCCTTAAACCCATCAGGGGTTAACCTATTGACTTTTTTAAGGGAGGAATCGATCCCCTAGCACCTTGGTGGGAAAAGGTCCCCCTAGGTGACCCTTCAGTTCTTATGGAAAGGGTGATTCTTAAGGGGAAAGGTCGCTAACCTCTTATGAGGAAGGGAATGATCCCTTAATCCCCTAGGGGAAGGGTGACCCCCAGTACCTTGGTGGAAAAGGGTCCCCCTAGGTGACCTTTCAATACTTATGGAAAGGGTGATTCCTAAGGGGAAAAGTCGCTAACCCCTTATGGAGAAGGGAATGATCCCTTAATCCCCTAGGGGAAGGGTGACCCCCAGCACCTTGGTAGGAAAGGGAGGTAAAATCCCTTAGCATTATGGAGGAGGATTGAGCCCACAGCACCCTAGTATCAAGGGGAAGGGTGACCCTTCAGTCCCTTATGGAAAGAGTGATTCCTAAGGGGAAAGGTTGCTAACCCCTTATAGGGAAGGTAATGATCCTTTAATCCCCTAGGGGAAGGGTGACCCCCAGCACCTTGGTAGGAAAAAGAGGCAAAATTCCTCAGTATTATGGAGGAGGAGTGAGCCCACAACACTCTGGTGGGAGAGAGCAACAACCCTTAATCCCATTAAGGGTTAACTTGTCGACCCTTCAGTCCCTTATAAAACAGAGTGAGCCCTCAAGGAGAAAGAACAACAAGAAGGTGACCCATCAGGGGTTAACCTATCAACCTTTTTAGGAGATAGGTGACTCGTTAGCCCCTTGTAGGGAAGGGGTTGATCCGTTAATCCCCTAAAGAAAAATAGTCATCCCACAGCACCCTGGTGGGAGAGAGCAACAACCCTTAATTCCATCAAGGGTTAACTTGTCGACCCTTCAGTCCCTTATAAAAAAGAGTGACTGGCCTCTCAAGGAGAAAGAGCAACAAGAGGGTGACCCATCAGGGGTTAACCTGTCAACCCTTTTAGGGGATAGGCAACTCATTAGCCCTTTGTGGGGAAGGGGTTGATCACTTTATCCCCTAAAGAAAAATAGTGATCCCATAACACTCTAGTGGGAAAGGGTACCACCGCTAGGTGACCCTTCAATACCATATATAAAGGGTGACTGGCCCCTTAGAGGGAAAGGGCAACCCCATTAGAAGTTAACTTGTTGGCCTTTTTCAGAGAATGATAGTCCCCTAAGGGAAAATGGTGATCCCCTAGTGCCCTGGTGGAAAAGGGTCTGCCTAGGTAACTGTTCAATCCCCTGGGAAAAAACCCCTCAGCATGATGGAGGAAGAGTGACCCCCCAGCACCCTAGTGGAAAAGACCAACAAGGGGGTGACCCTAAGTAAATCCCCAGCACCCTAAGTAAATCTCTTAGCACCATGGTGGGAAAGAGTTCCCCTAGGTGACCGTTCAATCCCCTAAGAAAAAACCCCTCAGCTTGATGGAGGAAGAGTGGCCCCTGAACCCTAGTAGGAAAGAGTCCCTTAGGAAAAAATGGTGACCCCCTAGAACCTTGGTAGGAAAGGGTTCCCTTAGGCCCCTAGAACCTTGGCAGGAAAGGGTCCCCTTAGGTGACCTTACACCCTAGGTCCCCTAAGCATTATAGAGGAAACGTGACCCCCTAACACTCTAGAGGAAAAGAGCAACAAGAGAGTGATTAAACTTATCAGAGGTTAACCTATTGACCCTTTTAAGGGAGGGGTTAATCTCTTAATCCCATTGGGGGAAGAGGTAACCCTTTAGTCCCTTATGGAAAAATAGGGGTGAACCTTAACCTATCAACCCTTTTAGGGGAGGGTTTGATCCATTAGCACCCTAGTGGGAAAATGTCCCCTTAGGTGGGTCACCCTCTTATTGCTCTTTCCCCCTGAAGGGCTAGTCAGCTAGTCAAGGGGTTAACCTGTCGACCCTTTTAGAGGAGGGTTTGATCCTTTAGCACCTTGCTGGGAAAAGGTCCCCTTAGGTGACCCTTCAGTCCTTTATGGAAAGGGTGACTAGTTGACTAGCCTTTTAGGGAAAAAGAGTAATAAGAGGGTGACCCATCAGGGGTTAACCTGTCGACCCGTTTAAGGGAGGGTTTAATCCCTTAGCACCTTGGTGGGAAAGGGTCCCCTTAGCCCTTTAGTCCTTATGGAAAGGGTGATTAGCTGACTAGCCCTTCAGGGGAAAAGAGCAATAAGGGGGTGACCCATCAAGGGTTAACCTGTCGACCCTTTTAAAGGAAGGTTTGATCCTTCACCCTGGTGGGAAAGGGTTCCTTTAGATGACCCTTCAGTCCTTTATGGAAAGGGTGACTAGCTGACTAGCCCTTCAGAGGGAAAGAGCAATAAGGGTGTGACCCATCAAGGGTTAACTTGTCGACCCTTTGAAAGGAGGCTTTGATCCCTTAGCACCTTGGTGGGAAAAGGTTAATCCCTTAATCCCCTAAGGCTTCATGACCCTTTAGTCCCCTAGGTGAAAATGGAAAATGGTGACCCCCCAGACCCTTTAGTCCCCTAGGTAGGAAAGGGTCCCCATAGGCGACCTACACCCTAGGGAAAAGCCCCTCATCATTATGGAGGAAACATGACCCTTACCACTCTGGTGGGAAAGAGCAATAAGCGAGTGATTAAACTCATCAAGGGTTAACTTGTCGACCATTTTAAGGGAGGGATTGATCCCTTAACCCCATTAGGGAAGAGGTGACCCTTTGGTCCCCTAGAGGAAAATAGTGATACCTCAGCATTATAAGGGTGACCTTGAAACCCAGCAGGAGTTAACCTATCAACCTTTTTAGGGAAGGGGTTGATCCCTTAATCCCCTAGGGCTTTATGACCCTTTATTCCCCTTAGGGAAAATCCCTTCAACATTATGGAGGAAAAGTGACCCCTAACACTCTGGTGGGAAAGAGTAGTAAGGGAATGATTTAATAGTGACCCTTTAGTCCCCTATGGGAAAATAGTGACCCTTCAGCATTATAAGGGTAACCCTAGGTGACCCTACACCCTAGGGAAAAGAGCAATAAAGGGGAGACCCATCAGGGGTGAACCTGTTGACCCTTTTAGAGAAGGGGTTGATCTCTTAATCCCTTAGGGCTTTATGACCCTTTATTCCTCTTGGAAAAATGGTGACCCCAAACACCACCCTGGTAGGAAAGGGTCCCCCTAGGTGACCCTACACCGTAGGGAAAAGCCCCTCAATATTATGGAGAAAAAGTGACCCCCAACACTCTGGTTGGAAAGAGCAACAAGGGAGTGATTAAATAGTGACCCTTTAGTCCCCTAGGGAAAATAGTGACCCCTCAGCATTATAGGGGTAACCCTAGGTGACCCTACACCTTAGGGAAAATAGTGACCCCTCAGCATTATAGGGGTAACCCTAGGTGACCCTACACCCTAGGGAAAAGCCCCTCAGCATTATGGAGGAAAAGTGACCCCCAACACTCTGGTGGGAAAGAGCAACAAGGGAGTGATTAAAAAGTGACCCTTTAGTCCCCTAAGGGAAAATAATGAACCCTCAGCATTATAGGGGTAACCCTGAAACCTATTAGGGTTTAACCTGTTGACCCCTTTAGGGGAGGGGTTAATCCCTATAGAAAAGGTGACTAGCCCTTTAAAGGGAAAGAGCAATAAGAGGGTGACCCAATATGGGTTAACCTATTGACCCTTTTAGGGGAGGGGTTGATCCCTTAATCTCTTATGGAATGGGTGACTGGCCTTTTAAGGGGAAAGAGCAATAAGGGGGTCTATCAGGGGTTAACCTATTGGCCTTTTTTAGGGAAGGGGTTAATCCCTTAATCCCCTAGGGCCTCATGATCCTTTATTCCCTTAGGGGAAAATAGTGACCCCCCATCACCTTAGGAGGAAGGGTGATCCCTAACACCTTGGTGGGAAAAAGTAAACCCCCTAGGCGACACTTCAGTTCCCTAGGAAAAAAAGGTGACCCCTCAACATTATGGAGGAAGGGTGACTCATTAGGGGTTAAGTCCCCTTTTAGGGAAGGTGTGACTTGCTAGCCCCTTGGAGGAGGGAAAGGGTGACAAGGAGTTGATGTCATACTAAAGGGGAAGGGTGAACCCATTTCAGGCTAATCAAATATTTTGAATAGAACAAATTAAGTTGTCAAGTTAAAACAGCTGAAAATTTAACTAAACATTGGGGTTAATCGGTCAAGTTAGGTTCATGACATTTGAACTCGATATAACTCGCTTGATGAAAGCATAAAGCATAGAAGTAACACATTGTTTACCTTTAAACCTGATATAAAATAACATCTAATGGAGCCCTTGATATTTTGTGGAGATGGTGGCATTGCACGATAAGACATGTATGCTTAGATAATGAGAGATGATCATCATTCACTTTGTTCTATAGCCTTCCTTCCTTCCATACTAGCACATTGTTTACCCTTAAACCTAATATCAAATAGTATGTATGAAGCCCTTCATATTTTGTGGAGTGGAGGAAGGGTGGGGCCCAAACACATGTAACAAGAGGGACAAGGGTGGCATTGCACGAGAAGACATATGTAAAGCACTAAGAAATGAGATAGGGTCATCATTCACTTAGTTCTAAATCCTTCCTTCCTTCTATACTAACACATTGTTTACCCTTAAACCTGATATAAAATAACATGTAAGGAGCCCTTGATATTTTGTGGAGTGGAGGAAGGGTGGCATTACTTGATAAGACATGTGTAGTTCCAAAGCCTTCCTCCCATACTAAACGCATCCTTTCTCTCTCCCCCCCTTTCTCTTCCCCTTTTTAGTTTACTATTTTTCCCCTCTCGTGTTTTCACTTCTTAAATTTTCCTTCATATCGATGATCAATTGCAACGCGAGGTCATAACCTTGTTTGCACTATAAGATGAGGCGCTATTTACAGAAACCATGGTAAAGCATTTTAAAGCAAATAAATTCTCAACAAATGTTTCTTTCCTTGTTAGCACTATAGTTCTTTCTTCTAATCTTTACATTTGGTTTAAAAACATTATATGAATTTTTTTCATTTGTCTACCTTTTCTCTTCTTAGTGGAAAAAGATTAGGATGCATTGAATCTTCACCTACACATGATCAACCTATTCTTAAATTGACTAAATATGAATTTTTTTCATTCGATCTGAAAAAATTGGTTAGGTGCAAGTGATGATTTCTTCACTTGAACAAGGTTTGGTTGGGTTATAAGTGAGATCTATACCACTTATGTAAGACTTTTTTAAACTTAGGTTTTATTAATTCTTAGTAATTTTAAGTGATTAATGGATTATAATGTGTTTTATGCAAGATAATAGAGAAAAGTAAAAAAAGGCAATTTTGTCAAAAAAAGAACATAGGTCACGACCTACGAAGGTGTAGGTTGTGACCTACTCATTAGCAGTGTCACATCACAACTCAGAGCACAACAAGTCACGACTCATGAGATTATATTATATACTCACTTTTATTACTTGAAATGTCTCTTTAGGCGCTTGCCTTAGTGAATGAGAAGTGCTAGTAGCGCGAATTTTAACCCTTTAGATCCTGAGATCGAAATAACTTGTAAAAGGAACCAAAAGGCTAAAATACAGACAAACATTTCATACCTTAACTATTATGGTTGAACCTGGTGGAGATGGTAATTAAGGGATTGCTAAAGGAGGATTAATGAAAACCCTAAACTACCCTTAAAAGCATTATAGAGTCCCCTAGAGACAAGATAAAATTTATGAAATCATTAGGCCGAATGTGCAGGCAAATAACTTTAAGGTGAAGTTGGCTATGATTCAGATGATACAAAATAATCAGTTTGGGGTTGGTGTACGAGAAGATGCCAACATGCATATCATAGTTTTCTTTGAGTTGTATGACACTTTCAAGTATAATGGCATTACTGAATATATTAAGCTAAAATTGTTCCCGTTCTCATTAAAGCTTGGCTATATAACCTTGCTGCAATCTCTCACTGTAAGAATAAGGAATAAGTTACGTCAATTCGCTTAGAAAAACACTGAAGAAGTACAAGATGCCTAGCTTAGATTAAAAATTTTACTTAGGAAGTGCCCTAACCATGATATTTAGGAATGGATGCTCATGCAAATCTTCTACAGTGTGCTTAATGGCACTAGCAAGACATTGTTAGTTACTATTACTAGTGGATCTTTTATGAAAAAAATGAGGATGAGGCCATGGCTATGTTTAATGACATGACTCAAAATCCATGCCAATAGCATTTTGAGAGAGGACCAATAAATAAGATATATTAATTACATAAGGTAGATCTAATGGCTGCCATCTTTGCCAAATTAGATCAATTAGGGAAGAAGATAAGTAGTTTATGCCATTCATTCATTTACATTATGAGTTCTGCTAGGGAAAGCATAGTTCATTTGATTGCCTTATTCCCTAATTTTACATGCAAGCAAATTTTGTGGAAAATACCAACAGGCAAGTTAATTCTTACTTGAATATGTACAATCCTGGTTGGAGAAACTAGTCGAATTTTTCTTTAAAAAATTCTCAAAATATAGAGAACCCACTAAGGCACTAGTAACCACCTTTTCCTCCTCAACAACCACCTTAACCAAAGACTTCCATTGAGGATGCTCTTACCTAGTTCATGACAAGAATAGACACATTATTTCAAAATAAGCAACTTTTATTAAAAATATGGAGGTTTAAGGGGAGCAAATCTCTAATCTAATGAGCTCAAGGCAAAAGGGTGGCTTTACCGAGCAATACAGAACATGTTAAAGCCATTCATTTGAGGAGTGAAAAAGTTGTAAAAGAACAAGAAAGAAAGCAGAAGATGAAGAAGAGTAAAGAGGCAATATATTATGAAGAGCTAGTTGAGCTTACTAAAAGGAAAGTCATAGAGGAAATAAAGAAACCTATGAGTAAGTTGTTTTATGATAACCCACCCCCAATACATAGACTAAACCCAAGGAACAAGTTAAAGCCATTCATATAAGGAACAAAAAAATAGTAGAAGAATAAGAAAGAAAAATGTGGAGAAGAGTGGAAAAGTTGTAGAAGAACAAGAAAGGAGGCAGAAGATGAAGAAGAGTAAAGAAGACTTCCATTGAGGATACTCTTACCTAGTTCATGACAAGAATAGACACATTATTTCAAAATAAGCAATTGTCATTAAAAATATGGAGGTTTAAGTGGAGCAAATGTCTAATCTAATGAGCTCAAGGCAAAAGGGTGGCTTTACCAAGCAATACAAAGACCCACAGAACATGTTAAAGCCATTCATTTGAGGAGTGGAAAAGTTGTAGAACAACAAGAAAGGAAGCAGAAGATGAAGAAGAGTAAAGAGGCAATATATTCTGAAGAGCCAGTTGAGCTTACTAAAAAGAAAGTAATAGAGGAAATAGAGAAACCTATGAGTAAGTTGTTTTTTGATAACCCACCCCCAATACATAGACTAAACCCAAGGAACAAGTTAAAGCCATTCATATGAGGAACAAGAAAGAAAGAAAAATGTGGAGAAGAGTAAAGAGACAGTATCTTCTAAAGAGCCAATTAATCTTACTAAGAAGAAAGTCGTAGAGGAAACATAGATAGGAGTAAGTTGTTTCCTAATAACCCACCTCCATTACGAAGAGTAAACCTAAGAAATGTGTTAAAGCCATTCATCTGAGGAGTATATTTTGAAGAACAAGAAAGGAAGCAAAAGGTGAAAACCCACCTCCATTACAAATACTAAACCCAAGGAACATGTTAAAGCCATTCATCGGAGGAGTATATTTTGAAGAACAAGAAAGAAAGCAAAAGATAAAGAAAAGTAAAGAGGAGCAGTATATTCTAAAGAACCAGTTGAGCTTACTAAAAAGAAAGTCATAGAAGAAATAGAAAAATCCAAGAGTAATTTATTTTTTGATGACCCACCCCCATACAAGCCTCAACATTCATTTTCTTAAGCACTCTAGAAGCAAAAACTAGACAAATCATTTTTCAAATTAAGGAATTTATGATTTCATATGACTCTAAAACTTATTTGATTGTTATTTAAGGTAAAATCCTATATTAACACTTCACTTCATTTAGGAAATGATTTAGGCACTTTTGGATCATTTGAGTCTATGTCCTTAGTCTTCATATTTTGAGTATAATCTAATATTTTCTTTATTACCCATATTATAAACTAAGCCAAAAAAAGAAGTTATTTTTACCCTTTTCACTCATATACATGATTATTATTGAAATATTTTATTAAGAGATATATTGTTAAAAGGGTGGAAGAGTGGAGCATGGAATTAGAAAATGAAGGAAGTCTAAAATAAAAAGCAATTGCAGAAAAAAAAATTATATGAAGAGAAATATGTGAATAAGAAAAAAAAAGGAGAAAGAAAAAGAAAAGATATATGTGAATGAAAAAAAAAATTGATGAAGGAAAAGGAAAAATATGAATAAAATAATTGATAGAAAGGGGATAAGAAATCAAGTTTAGGGGAAAATTTCCTATTTAAAAATATATGAAAGAACTTAAAATGATCATGTGTATTTAGTGAATTAAGCCTAATATAATCTCATTTATCCTACCTTAAACCTAAGTCATGTTACAATTTTAAGGAAACTCTATTGATCATAGGTGTAGTACTTAGCCTAAATTAGTGGAAAGTGATATGAAAAATAAGTTTATGGAGAAAACTTCATATTTATCCTTAAAGTTGATGAAGGAAAAGGAAAAATATGAATAAAATAATTGATAGAAAGGGGATAAGAAATCAAGTTTAGGGGAAAATTTCCTATTTAAAAATATATGAAAGAACTTAAAATGATCATGTGTATTTAGTGAATTAAGCCTAATATAATCTCATTTATCCTACCTTAAACCTAAGTCATGTTACAATTTTAAGGAAACTCTATTGATCATAGGTGTAGTACTTAGCCTAAATTAATGGAAAGTGATATGAAAAATAAGTTTATGGAGAAAACTTCATATTTATCCTTAAAGTATTGAGTTGCATAAACTCATTTGAAGACTAAAGGTTAAGTGTCATAAAGTTATTCATACACACACTTAAAACTTAATGCATAATTTTGAATTTTTTTTGTTTTTATTATTTGTTTGAGGATAAGTAAATTTTTAAATTTGAAGGAGTTTGAAAAGTGTGATTCATATCTTTTATGTAAGGTTCTTTTATGCTTATATTTTGTTAATTCTAAGTGATATTATGTGATTACTGAGTTATAATGTGTTTTTATTTTAGAGAATGGAGAAAAATATGCTTACGGAAAATTTTGAAAAAAATAGGGTGAAAAAGAGATAATTTCGTACAAAAAAAAGGACATGGGTCATGTCCTAGAAAGATGCAAGTCATGACCCGCTCGCCAGCAGTGCCGTGTTGCACCTTAAAACATAGCGAGTCGCGACGCAAAGGAAGATGCAACCGCGTCCGACCCAGTTAAGGTAGGTCATGGCACGTGATGAAGCATGAGCACGTCACAACCCAATTAACGTAGGTCACGATGAAGCAACGTGAATTCACTTTATTGGCCAGCGTGTACAAGTTTCATTTCAATTAAGTGTAGGGTCCACTTGACTATTATAAATAAGAGTTGTTTAGGACTTTTTTTTATAGAGAGAAAAAGTAGAGGAAATGATTCAATCAGATATTTGTACTCAATTATTGTTTTTTTTTTCTTTAGTCTTATTTATAGATTTTATTTTGATTTAGAGTTTTTATATTTTTATTATGAACTAAATACCTAATTTTAGAGTGATGATTTAGTCTAGTCACAATAATTTCATAATTTATATAATAAATTTATGATTTCTTCTTCTCTTTTGTAATTTTTTTCAACTTTATACTTTTAATTAATTGATCACTAATTAGATGATATATTAATCATAATTAGACTAAGAGATGACATGTGTATTTAGAGTTAAGAGATGAAACCATAGATTGCATATAGATAGAAATATATTTCATGATTTTGTATAGTTACGAAAGAGATGAATTTTTTATTAATCAATTCACATAGAAATATAGTGAGTTTTTAATTAGAAAATATTCTTATCAATAGTTTAGAGAGACTAGTAAGTAATTTAGCGTTATTAGTTAGTAAGAACAGTGAATGAATATCAATTAATAATTACATAAGAACCAAATCAAAGTGACAACATTTAAATCAGATTCCTAGAGCTTTTATTTTTAATTATCTAAATAATTTTATTATAGTTTAATCTTGGTACTTAGTACATAATACTCATGGAATAATACTGTATACTTATCTTTATTACTTGAAAACGATATGTGCATCTATGTGTCAACATTGGGTTGAATTTTAGACTAAACTTGACCAAACCTTACTCATGCTTACCTCTACTATGACCCACTTGGGGGGAAAGGGTGATCCGCCAGCCCCTTTAAGAAGGTGGAGGGAGTAAACTTCAACTATAAGTGTACATAGGTTTGCTTTAGTTTAGTTTTGAATCACAACTCAACTGAACCGATTATAAGAAATTGTCAAAAAATTTGATATGTCAATTTGGTTTAATTTATAGAAATTAAAATCATTACTAATCGGTTTGGTTTAGTTCGGTCAATTAATTTTTTTAATGTCCAATTGAAGTACTAAATCCAACCAAACCGTTTGCTTCAGTTTAATTTTGAGTCACAACTTAATGAAACTGATTATAAGAAATTGTCAAAAAATTTGACATATCAGTTTGATTTAATTTATAGAAATTAAAATTATTACTAATCGGTTTGATTTAATTCGGTCAATTAGTTTTTTTAATGTCCAATTGAAGTATAATATTTGTTTTTTAATATCTAACTATACAAATTTTAAAATTATTTACAAAAATAAAATAAAAAATTAGTAATTAAATACACTTAAAGTACATACCAGAAAATTAACTAAATTCTTACCTTTTTGGAGGAAGAATGAATGGGCCCACAAGAGAGGAATGAATTAGAAATGAAGGAAGAAGAAAATGGTGCTTTAGAAGAAGGAAGAAGCAAACGACCAAATAGAAAATCATAAAAGAAAATAAAAGGACATGAGCGATGGGGGAAGAAGAAAGGAGTTTTCCATTCAATGTTCAGCGATTGTGTATGATCATTATTTGAATGCTTTGAATTCTTTTTTTCCTTTTTTTTGGTACATGTCATCAAGCCATTTTCGGACGGTACACTTTATGCCATGATGCCATTTAATAAATAAATTAAAAATATATAATATATATTATATATATTCATTTGATTCGATTTGGTTCAACTAAAACTTTTTTTTAACGGACAACTGAATTAAATTAATTAGTTTTTATTAACAAAAAATTGATCCAAACATTTTTTAATATTTTTTGATTTTAGATTGTTTAATTTAGTTCAATTAATTTTGTTCAATTTAGATCAATTTTATACACTTCTACCCCTGAAGCTCTAGAGATGAAGAGGAGATGAACTCCTAACTTTAAAAATTTTAAATTTAAAATAAGGGGTGACCACCCAATTCTTTTGAGAGGAGGAGTGACCTCCTATTATTATGCTTGTGGCGATAAATTTTAATGCAGCTTTAAAACCATTGCAAAATACCTTACAAATCAATTATATTACACTTGTTATTGAAAATTTTATTGTGGCCTCAAAACAGCTAAAGAATATTTACCAACGCTTAGAAATCACTGCTATAATTGTTTTAAAAATTACAATTAGTTTAGAATTTGCAAACAATCAACAGCTGTGATTTCATTAATATGATTGTTTATATGTTAATTTTGTCATTTTTCTAATATTTAAGTACCTCTTAAACATCTTAGAATTATTGTTAATATATTAAAAAATTATCTACATATTTAGGGAGGCTACAACCGCCGTAATAGTTGTTATAAAATTTTCAAATAACGTACAGCGTCCTTCACCATCACTAAAGTTTTTTTTAAAAATAAAATCTGTTGCTGTTATGCTTCTGGTTGCAACTTTTAAGGGTCAACAGGTCTGAACTCGATGAGAAAAACTCAGTTTGGGCAAGTCGAGTTTAAGTGGGTCGGGTCAAACTTCAGGCTTTACTTTTAAACGAAATCAACTTTTTCCCATGTTACCACGTACCAAACATAAGAACAAAAACTAAACAAAAATTCATTACATCACCTGTTTTCTCTCTGGATGAACATTCGCACTGCATCACCCGTTTTCTCTCTGGATGAACATTCGCCAAAAGCATCACTTTCATCTCTCTTGATTCATACGTGTATTCAGCTTAGTTTGGATTAGAATTTGAATCTTTCAAGGCAGAGCATGTGAACTACAACAGGCCTTGAATAATCAAATGGGGCGTTATTTTTAGTGATGGAATATAGATAAGTCGTCGAAGATGAGAAGAACAAGTTCTTTGGAAAAAGAAGAAGAGGAAATATTATTTTAAACATCATACTTAAAATCATCTTCTTTCTTTCTATCTGGCTTATTAACATCATGTAATTAAAATATTAAGTTTCTCTTCTTCCAATGGAAGAGAAATAAGAAAAGTGGCAAGCTGACCAACCAGGTGTTCCACATGTTGTTGGTTATTTTTATTATAGTCTAAATTTTACATGAACGTAATACAATATGAGAGAATTTTTAATAACATTGTAATTAGCAGAAATAACGGAAAATCAAATTGTATATTATTCAGGTTGAAATTGACATATTATATATACATATTTGTACAAATTGTCTCTCGAAATACTAAGTCAAAATCTGATCTGAATTCCAGTAATGGCATAAAATTTAGTATAGATTTTGCAATGATACAAGAAAATATGAAGGCCGGCTGCTCCGCCAAGGTTTCCATAGTAGTCAACGAGTCTGAGTCACAAGGTCGTTCAGGCTGGCAATGGTTCCTCCATAGCTGTTACACCATAAAATCATAAGCAGTCCGCCAATTTTTTTCTTTTCATTCTTCTTTGCTTTTGTGGGATGGGTGGGAGGACAGACGAGAGAGGGAGAGATACCATTTCTTTTTGTACAAATTTCAACATCATCTGCAAGTGGTGCTTTTGTGGGGACATTAGGAAGGTCCAATTTTTCACTGATTTCTTTAGGCACTGATGTAGGGACTTCTGGAAGATCTTGAACGGTAAGCTGAAGACAATAATAGGAACTCTTCTGAATGAAAAGAATAAGTGCATGTAATTGTTGCAAGTGTAGAACCAAGTTAAACAAAATCAACCTCCCTTGATGCACAGCAACAACCAAGAGCAAGTATTTGAGACAACAACTACATAACAGGTTATCACTTAAAAAATGGTGAATGATATGACAGAGAATAATGAATTGAATATTTAAATATTAATTGTTGCTCAACATTTATCAGCCAGGCGTCAACTCGCTTCAGCAATTCTTCTTGTGCCCTTTTCTTCTTTAATGCTAACAAGGCCCCATCCTTTTCCTTTCACGAATCAATTCTCTTGCAGCTTACGCCTCTGCTTCAATAACAGCATCGAGCTGGACAAAAAGGAAGAGCATGAATTTTTATTTGATTCGGAATACTAAGGGCACAAATATTTGGATGCAGACGAAGAATCATTGCCTTCTTCGCAGTCCTTTCACAGTCCTACATCTAACCAATCTAACAGCATATTCATTTAAGCTATATCTGGGATTCTCTCAAAGGATTCCAAAAACCCCACAGTCTTTTCTTGGTAACTAAATCAACATTTCGGGTAGAACTGGCATTTAGGACTCTTAATCATATCTGCCTTGCTGCCTCAAGAGCCAAAGCCTATCCAAGTCATTTCCGAAACAGCCCAAATGCCAATCCATCCACTGATGGATTATTTCAGCATCATTAAGCCAATGTATCGCATCTTTTCAAGCATTACGATTCACAATTAATTCCCATCATAAAGAACAGTTAAATACCTTGGGTCTCCGACTAAAATCCGACTGAGAAAATAAGACAATTTAAAAACGAAAATTTTCAATATAGAAGTTCCATCGACCATCAATGTATACTCACTGCATTATACAAACTGGTTCAAATGAATATAATTAATTAAATATTTTATTTAAAAATAATAATAATATAAGATTTATATATGACAGTTCAATAATAATTAAATGAATATAAATATTGCTCTAAGTGATGCTTTGCCAAGGGTTTCATTTTTTTTTAGTAGTTTCACTTCTTCTCTGACAGTTATTTTGACTTAGAATATTCAATAATATAATAGAAAATGAATGGGTTAACGGTGCCCTGACTGTGTGTTGTTTTTACTATTCTTTTAGTTAGTTTGTTATTTTTTTTGATAATTTTGATTTGTTTGATTTGTTCGTGGTAAAAAAAAAATTTAATTTCAAGTTAAACCCAAACATTGGTTTAGAAGTAAATGCCAGTATGCCAAGTCTTTATGTTGAAACTCTAATTTTTTTGTTTTGTAATAAATTACATTCATTTTTTTAAAATCTAAGTTTGCATCACCTTTAATTATAATTTATAAAAAAAATTCCTTTTTATCTCTAAAATTACTAGTAAAATTTATGTTTTCTACATTTTTTAATAAATAAAACTCATAATATCTTCAATTCAATGCAATATAAATTATCTAAGAGTCAAATTAATATTTATAGAAACTTAAATAAAAAAAATTAGAGTATTTTTTTCAAATTTTTTAAAAAAATGTGAGTGTTGATTTTGTAAATTTCAAAAAATATATTTGTCAAAATTTGAAACTAAAAAACCTACAAGTATAATTTTTACAAATTCAAAAATACTTAATATAATTTAGTCTTCTTTTTATTTAGTAAATTCTATCATCAAGTTTTGAATAATTTGCTTTAAGCAATATTGTAAAATAAATAATTGGCGTATTCTAACGGCTATTTTATGTGTCTCTATATGTATATATATCAACGGTTATTTTACTTTAACAACTAAATTTAATATCAATCAATGCAAGATATGACTGAAAAAAATCCAAAGTTGGAGCCAAGCTCCTCCCGCAACGGCTAGTTATTTCCTTCGTATTTCCTCGGGAAGCTACGATGGTCTCCCTTTTCATTATTGTGTTTCGTCCGCAGAGCTCCGAACAGTGAATTATCTTCAACAACTGACCCAAGAAATTAGATATTCGATCTCCGACATGAGGCTGCATCCAGAATTCCAAGCTTTTAGTTATTAGATAACAAACCAGTGGATGATGAAGGTTGATAACAACTACCGTTTTTTTCTAATTTCTGATCTTTTTTGAATTTGATGCAACTGGGTTCTTAAATTTTCTCCCTATTTTCAGATTTCTCCAAGTTGACTTTCTCTGTCTCAATTTTCCAGCTCTAGGATAAGTTTCTAAAGTCCCAACTCCACCATTTGTTTCTGCTTATTCCATACAGTTTTTCAATTTTTGATATTTTCTCGCTGTTGGGTTCTCGAATGAAACTCTCAATTCTTCATATTTCTAAGAGCTAACTTTTCTCTCTCAATTTCCCCTATTTTCAAGTTCTGAACTCTTCTTTGCGTCTTGATAAAGTTTCTAAAACCCCAATTCCACCTCTTTCTTCCTATTTTCGAACGCAAATTTTCAATTCTCGTTCTTATTTCTCTTATAAATCATTCTGGGTTTGCTCATACGTAAACGATTAAGCCTCTGTGTTTTCCATTCCCACAATGATCTCTCTCATTGTCATTGTGTTTGATGCCCCTAGCTCAGAAGCTGGACGCTCCTATAGTGGTTTCTGTACAGTGACAATTGTCTTCATCTGAGCCAACGTATTACATATTCGATGCCCCTAGCTCAGAAGCTGCATCGAAAATTCAAAGCTTTTGGGTCCAGGTGGATTATTGCATTTATACTAATTCTGCCTTAAAGAGATTGTTGTTGTTTGTCAAAGTTTCTCTCTTTTGATTATCAGTTTCTGAATCATGTGTAGATTTTCAGTGAAAGTGCTAGTTACTTGCTTGTATTTCCATCACGTAGTTGTCTCTTCACCTTAGGAGGTTTTTATTCTTGTGGCATGCTTATCATATTTTAGCGATTGTTAAGCACTCAGAGTTAAAGCTGTTTCTTTTTTATTTTTTATTTTTGGTCTCACCTTGATCCATGAAGTTGGGGTTGTTTTCCTGCTGTTAATGTCCACATATTTTTACCTTGTCTCACTCAATATTTCGACATCAAATTTTATTTTTGGAGTGGCTGCATCATGAAGTTTGACAAAGAAGGACACATAATTGAATTTAAGCCAAAAGTAGAAACACTTAAGGTATGTTTTTCTCACAAGTTTGATAGTCTGTTTGATTAAAAATTGTTTAATTTAGTTAAAGTTTAATTATCATGTTTATGCAACTGAAAAATACATTTACATAAATTTTTTAAAAGATAAAAAATAAATTTACACAAAGTTTAATTATTATGTTTATGTAATTTTAAAAACTGTCTCAGGTCCGAGCCCTTCTATGGATTTTCCCAAGGCGTAAGGTTGGGCAGTGGGCCTACGGGCCTAATGCTTGATGGGTGATAAAGTTTCCTTCTTTTTTTCTTTGTCTCACCTTGATCAATGAAGTTGGGGTTTTTTTTTCCTATTATTAGTGTCCACATATTTTTACCTTGTCTCACTCAATATTTTGGCATTAAATTTTATTTTGAGTGGCTACATTACCAATGGATGAAAGTGTGCCATTCACTAGTCCCATGAAGATTGACAAAGAAGGACACACAATTGAGCTTGATGAGAAGCCAAAAGGAGAACCACTTAAGGTATGTTTTTACCTTGTCTCACTCAATATTTTGGCATTAAATTTTATTTTTGGAGTGGCCACATTACCAATGGATGAAAGTGTGCCAGTTCACTAGTCCCATGAAGATTGACAAAGAAGGACACATAATTGAGCTTGATGAGAAGCCAAAAGGTGAACCACCTAAGGTATGTTTTTCTCATAAGTTTGATAGTCTATTTGATTAAAAAAAATTTAATTTAGTCAAAGTTTAATTATCATGTTTATGCAATTGAAAAATACATTTACATAAAGTTTCTAAAAGATAAAAAATAAACTTACACAATTTAATTATTATGTTTATGCAACTTCGAGACCTAACAATAATGGTACTTCTATCAAGGTCTCAGATCTAAGCCTTTGTATCAGCAATCCCAAGGCCTAAGGTTGGGACTAATGATTGACCGGTGGGAGTGTTCAAGTTATGGCCATAAGTCTTAAACTTTGCTTACAGGATAAGCAGTTCCCTCAAGTGAGCATGGGGTAGGTCACAACTCATCGGTAAGGGCAGTTAAATCTTAAGTGTCTTGGTCTCAAGGTCCAAGCCCTTGTATGGGCAATCCCAAGGCCTAAGGTTGGGTGGTGGGCCAAATGCTGGAGGGTTGATAAAAGGCGATACTCCTTAAGGGTATATGTGGCAGTGTCTAAGTTTTGGCCACAAGTCTCATACTTCGCTTGTAGGATAAGTAGTTTGAGACCCTTAAGTGAGCTCGTGGGTAAGGGGTGCTCAAATCTTAAGTGTTTTGGCCTATGGTTTAGAGTTTGAGGCCATAGTACAAAAGGTCTACACCTAGGCAAAAGGGTAGAGGTGGAATAGGTTAACCTCAACTACTTTAGGGATAGGCGACGAGGGGTTGACCCTTGACCCCTTGGGAGGAAAGGGTGACAAGGGGGTGGTGACCTATCAAGGGTTAAACCCCCCAACCCTCTAAATGGAAAGGTTAACCATTAACCTTTGGGGGAAAGGGTTGATCCTCTAATCGCTTTAAGGGAGATTGTGACCCTTCAATCCCCTTGGTGTTAACCACCATCAAGGGTTAACCCCCCAACCCTCTTATGGGAAGGGTACCCACTAGCCTCTTACAGGGAAGGGATCCCCTTCCCTTAAGAGGGTTAACCCCTAACCCTCTTAAGGAAAGGGTTACCCACTAGCCTAATGTGTTTATAATTTAGATCCCTTTCCCTTAAGAGGGTTAACCCCCCAACCCTCTTAAGAGAAGGGTTACCCACTAGCCTAATGTGTTTATAATTTAGATCCCCTTCCCTTTAAAAGGGTTAACGGACCCCCTAACCCTCTTAAGGGAAATGTTACCTACTAGCCTAATGTGTTTGAGATTTAGCATAATTTTAATACTTTTAAACTTACTTTTTGTTTGATTTAAGTAAAATATAAATATGAATTAATTGATTTTTTTTTGTTTTATGTTTTAGGAAGAATAAAAAGGAAAAGAAGAGAAAAATAGAGAGAAAATCATGAAAAATGCTGATTTCTGACCCTTCGTCACTAATTAAGGCATATCTCACTCATTTGAATTCCGATTGAAGTGATTCTAATGACTATGAAAAGAAGAGATTTAGGCTTACTTTTTGTTTGATTTAAGTAAAATATAAATAAGAATTAATTGATTTTTTTGTTTTATGTTTTAGGAAGAATAAAAAGAAAAAGAAGAGGAAAATAGAGAGAAAATCATGAAAAATGCTGATTTCTGACCCTTCGTCACTAATTGAGGCATATCTCACTCATTTGAATTCTGATTGAAGTCATTCCAATGGCTATGAAAAGAAGAGACATAGAATGGCTATGAAAAGAAGAGACATAGAACTACAACTTGTGTTTAAAACTTTGGCAAATTCTAGATATTTTTGGGCACCATGGCATTGCATATTGAAGTCAGAATGCCTCTGTGCTAGCAACACAAGCACCGCAGCGCCCCATTGTTAAATTTTTGAAGCGTCACAATGCCTCGTCAGAGTAAATTCGTAGCACTGCAGTGCTCAAGTAGTATGTTGCGGTGCCCACCGTCACACTGGAAAGCTGAAATTACAATTTTTAAGTCTTTTAGCTCCAATTGAAGTCTGATGGACCGAGTTTTGACCTAAAAATAGTTATACTTCAATAAGGAGCAGCCAAACTATAAAAAAGGGAAGAAAGGAAGTATCAAGGCATCAATCAAGTTCTTAATTACCTTCTTCAATTCTTTAATAGATTTTCTTATGGCCTTGCACGGTTGATTTACTTTTAGTTGGTAAAGAAAAATTAAAACCTCAAAGGATTTTCATGCATTATAAGATTTGAATTTAATTTTATTACTTCAATCTGAATTGAGTATTGATTATTTATTTGTTCTTCTCTTCTTAATGATTATTCATATGATTGTTAGGAGGCCTACTAGTTTTAAACAAAGTTTTCACTACTAGTTTTGCACGGTTGATTTACTTTTAGTTGGTAAAGAAAAATTAAAACCTCAAAGGATTTTCATGCATTATAAGATTTGAATTTAATTTTATTACTTCAATCTGAATTGAGTATTGATTATTTATTTGTTCTTCTCTTCTTAATGATTATTCATATGATTGTTAGGAGGCCTACTAGTTTTGAACAAAGTTTTCATTACTGTATTCATGAGGCAAATGATTTTGGATTATAAATCATTGAAGCTATGATGAATAATTGACTGAATTAGATATAGTCGATGTGTCTATATTTGTTTAACTCTAAGTTTTTTTTGTTTTTTTTTATGTAATTAATAGATTAGAATTTACCGATGTGTCAAAGTATTACTTATTAATTAAGGTTTAATTAAGGCGATTATCATCAATTACTAGACTTAAGGAGGAACATGGTTAAAATTTCAATGAAAGATGTTCACATTAAGATTGATTATGTTGTCAATGATCAATGCAATCCCTTGACAATAGATATCAACCGAAACCAACATCTTTATTATTAATAACTCTCTTAATTACTTTCATTCTAGTTTACTTTGCTTTATTTGCAATTATCAATCTCCCTTTCTCCTTCACAAAAGGTAATTATAGTCTCTGTAGAATCGACCCTTATTTTCAGTACTACAGGTTAGTTGAGAGGTAATGTATTAGTTTGGATGTACCTATGACAGTACGCACCATAGTCCTTTGGGGGAAAGGGTTGATCCCTTAATTGCCCAAAATAAAGGGTGACCCATTTTTCCCCTCTTACGGGAAGGGTGATCTACTACCTATGACAGTACGCACCATAGCCCTTTGGGAAAAAGGTTTGATCCCCTAATAACCCAAAGGAAAGGGTTACCCCCTTTCCCCCTCTTAGGGGAAGGGTGATCTACTGGCCCTTCAAGGGAAAGGGTTTGATCCCCTTATTGTCTAGAGGAAAGGGGTGACCACTCTGCATTATGGAGGAAGGGTAACCTATCAAGAGTTAATCCCCCAACCCTCTTAAGGGAAGGGTTAACCACTAGCCCTTTGGGGGGAAGGGGTTAATCCCCTTGGTGTTAACCACCATAAAGGGTTAACCCCCTAACCATTTTAAGGGAAGGGTTACCTATTAGCCCTAGCCCCTTAGAGGGAAGGGGTTGATCCCCTAATTGCCTAAGAGAAAGGGTGACCCTTTAGTCCCCTAGGGGAAAGAGGTGACCTACTAAACCTTTGGGGATAATGGTTTGATCCCTTTATTGTCTAGAGGGAAGGGGTAACCCCTCAACATTATAGAGGAAAGGTGACTTATTAAGGGTTAACCCCCCAACCCTCTTAAGGGAATGGTTAACCAGAGTATGGGGCTGATCCCCTAATCCCCAAGGGAAAAGGTGACCCTTCAGTCCTCTTGGGGTTAACCACCCAACCTTCTAAAGGGAGGGGAGAATGGTTTGATCCCTTTATTATTTAGAGTGAAGGGGTAACCCCTCAACATTATGGAGGAAGGTTGACTTATTAAGGGTTAACCCCCCAACCCTCTTTGGGGAATGGTTAACCAGAGTATGGGGCTGATCCCCTAATCCCTAAGGGAAAAGGTGACCCTTCAGTCCTCTTGGGGTTAACCACCCAACCTTCTAAAGGGAAGGGTTACCCACATGCCCCTTGGGGGAAGGGGTTGATCCCCTAATCACCCAAGGGAAAGGGTGACTTTTTAGTCCCCTGGTGGAAAGGGGTGACCCCTTCATAAGGTAGGGTTGACCCATTGGCCGCTTGGGGGAAAGGTCTCATCCCCTAATCACCTAGGAGAAAAGGTGACCTTTCAGTCCCATGGGGGAAAAGGATAACCCTTCAGCATTATAGAAAGAGTGGTGACCCATTAAGGGTTTAACCCCCAACCCTCTTAGGGGAAGGGTGACCAATTAGCACCCTGGTGGGAAAGGATGATAAGGGGGTGATCGTTAGCTAGCAAAAGGGGTGACCACAAGTTAAGGGTGAGCATAATCTGCCTAATCCAAATAAATCTATTTAAATTAAGTTGATAGGTTCAAATAAATGCTATTTTTTATTAGGTTTAAGGGTAAACAATGTTCTTCTTCTGTGCTTTATGCTTTCATCAAGTGGTTCAAGTTATATTAGGTTCAAATGTCATGAACTTGACTCGACTAAAGCATAGAAGAAGCACATTGTTTACCCTTAAATATAATATAAAATAGTATCTAAGTAGCTCTTGATATTTTATAGAGATGGTATACGAAGAGTGGGGACTAAGCATATGTAACAAGAGTGAAAAGGGTGGCATTGCAATAGAAGACATATGTGAAGCAATAAGAAAATGAGAGAGGATCATCATTCACTTAGTTCTAGAGGCTTCCTTCCACACTAGATGCATTATTCCTCTCTTTCTCTCCCTTTCTCTTCCTCTTTTCAGTTTTGTATTTCAATTTTCCTTTATAGCCATGAATCATAACTGTAATGCGAGGTCCTAATCAAGGCAAAGAAGATTTAAAGCAAATAGATTCTCAACAAATGTTTCTTTCCTTGTTAGCACATTTATTCTTTCTTCTAATCTCCATATTTGGGTTAAAACATTATGATTTGGAGATTACTTTAGTTTCTTTTTTTTCATCGTCTGCCTTTTTTCTTCTCAGTGGAAGTAGACTAGATAGATTCTATTTGCAATCTCTCACAGTAAGAATGAGCAATGAGATACATCAATTCACTTAAAAGGACACTAAAAAAGTACAAGATGCTTGGCTTATATTCATAAGTTTACTCAGGAAGTGCCCTCACCACAATATTCAGGAATGGATGCTCATGCAAAAATATTTTATGGTGGGCTTAATAGCATAAGCAGAATATTGTTGGATGCTACTACTAGTGGATATTTTATAAAAAAAATAAGGATGAGGCTATAACCATGCTTGATGACATGGCTCAAAATTTAGGCCAATGGCATTATGAGAAGACCAAAAAAGAAGACATATGGATTACATGTGGTAGACCCAATAACTGCCATTTCTACCACATTGGATTGATTAGAGAAGAAGATAAGCAGTTTGACATTTGGGAGTAATGTCATTCATTCATTTGCAAATTATGAGTTTTGTCAAGGAGAGCATAGTTCATTTGATTGCCTTGTAGTGAATAATGTAAGATAATCTTTACTCGAATACGTACAATCTTGGTTAGAGAAATCACCCTAATTTTTCTTGAAAATATTCTCAAAATATGGGGACCCAACAAGGTACCAATAATAGGCATATCAACAAAGAATTTCCATAAAGGATGTTCTTACCCAGTTCATGAAAAGAACATACACATTATTTTAGAATCAGACAACTGCCATTAAAAATTTAGAGGTTTAAGTGGGGCAAATCTCTAATATGTTGAGCTCAAGGAAAGAGGGTGTTTTATCGAGCAATACAGGTACTAAACCTAAGAAATAAGTAAAAACCATTCATTTGAGGAGTGTCAAAGTAGTAGAAGAACATGAAAGGAAGCAAGAGGTGGAGAAGAGTAAAGAGTTCTTCTGAAGAGACAGTTGAGCTTACTAAGAAGAAAGCTAGAGGAAACAAAAAACCTAGGAGTTAGCTGTTTCCTAATAAACTACCCTCATACAAGCCTCAACATCCATTCCCTAAGGCACTATAGAAATAAAAATTGGACAAATAATTTTTCAAAATTTTGGGGGTATTCAAGAAGCTACACATTAACATACTATTTATAAATGCCCTTGCTCATATGCCCAATTCTGTAAAATTCATAAAAAGACATTGTATCCAATAAAAGGAAACTCAAAGACTTTGAGATTGTGGTACACATTGAGGAATATAGTGCAATTATGTAAAAGAAACTACCCCCTAATTTAAAGATCTAGGGAGTTTTACTATACCTTACACTATAAGAGAATCTTTTATAGATAAAGCTTTTTGTGATTTGGGTGCTTCGATTAATCTAATGCTTTTTTTTTTCAGGACTCACTGGCTTGGTGAAGCCAAACCTACATCTATCTCCCTACATATGGTTCACAGATCCATTAAACACATGCTTGGAATTATTGAAGATATTTTAGTAAAAGTTGATAAATTTATATTCATAGTAGATTTTATTGTTCTTGACAGATCCATTAAATATATGTTTAGAATTGTTGAAGAAATTATAGTAAAAGTTGATAAATTTATTTTCCTAGTACATTTTATTGTTCTTGATATTGAGGAAAACCAAGAACTAAGAAATTTCTATTATTCTTGGTTGACTATTTTTAGCTGCAAGACAAGAAATAATTGATGTACAAAAAGGGGAGATCAGTTTGAGAGTGTAGGGAAAGCATGTAACATTCAAGATTTTTAAAGCTACAGATTATCCTACTAATATGAAAAATTGACTGTTGATAGATAGTGCAGCAAAGAAAGAAAGTCATTTAGAATCCAAATTACATGTAATTAAAAAAAATGCTTACTGATAGATAGTGCAGAAAGGAAATAAAGTAAGTCAAAATCCAAATTGCCTGCAATTAAAAAAATGCCTCCTAAAAGGTTGGAAGAAAAAAAGATTAAGTTTGTCACACTAAAGAAAAAATCCTTACTAGTTTTGAAGTAGAATGAAGTAGCTCCACAAAAAGGTCAAATTATGATAAACATACAAAAGAGAGCAGTAAATCATTTGTGAAAATAAAACTGGGTAGAAATTCAAAATGAAGGGTAAAGATGTGCTAAAGCCTCTTGATGAAGGTATAAATTATCTTGACCCTATTTGAATATCTCCTCATAATGATGGGAAGATTTAAAGTGCGAATAGGCACATTAAGGTCAACTAACAACACCTAAAAAATATTTGGATGATTTAAGAAAAAAATTTCAAAAATCTTTTATTATTATCAGCAAGGTTATGTGAATAATCATTAAGCTAAAATACATTAAAGACATCACTAACTAGAAGGTAAGCCAGCATTCAAAAAAAAAGAAGAGACTCAGAAATCAATCACCCATAAGCAACAAATTTAGGAAAGTCTTCGATACATAATTTTTCTTATACTTTTGCATTGAGGACAATATAAAATTTGTATTGGGGTGAATTTTATGAATTCTTGAATGAATGTTCTTTATATTAATTTTTTTGAATCTCCTCAATGCATGCACCATTTATTGCACTTTAGCAAGTTGTGCGATTTTTGTGATTTTTTGTTTTAATTTTATGTTTTGAGTGACTTGTTGCAGTAGATAACGCAATATATGTGTGAATTTAACTCTTATTGGAATTTATATTTGTCCTTGATGATTCTAAAAATTTTGAGTACCAAAACCTTGAGTATTTGATTGATTAAATTCTTAAAAAATATTTATGTGATTCAAATATATTTATGATCTCATAGGACTCTAGAACTTGATTGTTACTTGAGGCAAAATTTTAGGTTAACACCTTATTTTAGAGATAATTTAAGCAGTTTTAGATCGTTTGAACCTTTCAAACTTTCATATAAATTATTATGTCTATAGCCCCAATATTTTAAGCATAATTTAATCTTTTCTTTGGTACCCTTATTATAAAGTGAACCAAAAAAATAGAAATATAATTAGTTTTACCTTTTTCACTCATATGCGTGATCATTATTGAAATATTTTATTAAGAGTTATATTGTTAAAATGGTGGAAGTGTGAAGCATAGAATCAGAATAAGAAGAAGGAAGTAAACAATAAAAACCAATTGCAAAAAAAAAATTATATTAAGAGAATTATGTATGAATGAGAAGAAAAGGAGAAAGAAAAAAGAATATATATATATATATATATATATATATATATATATATATATATATATATATATATGAATGGAAGAAAAAACTGATGAAGGAAAATATGAATAAAATAGTTTATAGAAGGGGAGAAGAAATTAAGTTTAAGAGAAAATTCCCTATTGAAGGATCTAGCAAAGAACTTAGAATGATCATGAGTCTTGGGTGAATTGAGCTTAATATGATATCATTTATCCTACCTTAAATTCAAGCCACATGACAAATTTATCCCTATTGATGCTAGGTGTAGTGCCTGTATTAGTGGAGAGTGATATGAAAAATAAGTTTATGAAGATCTTAGCCACATTTAAAATTTAGAGTTTAAAATTTAAGACAAACGGTGACCATCTAACCTACATAAGGGGAGGAGTGTTTGGCCCGACTATTATGCTTATGGCGGTAAATTTTCATATAACTTCAAAACTGCTATTAAATGCCTTACGAATCGTTGTTGTTATGCTTGTTATTGTAAATTTTATTGTAGCATCAAAAACAACTAAAGAATATTTAGTAGCTCTTAAAAATCGCTGCTATAATTATTTTAAAAATCACAACTACAATTATTTTGAAATTTTCAAACAATCGGTAGCCATGATTTCATTAATGACTGTTTATATGTTAATTTCATAATCTAATATTTGGAATACCTTTTAAGCGTCTCAGAATTATTTTGTTAATTTATTTAAATAAATTTAAAAATTATTCTACATATTTAGGATGGTTACAATTAGTGTAATAATTGTTATAAAATTTTAAAACAATTTATAGCAACCTTGACCATTGTTAATTTTTTTTAAAAAATAACATGGGCTAAAATTTGTTGTTATTTTGCTTGTGGCTGTAAGTTTTAATTAGAGGTGAGCATAACCTATTCACATGCTTGAACCCCATAAAAAAATAGTTTGGACAGATTAATTTTTTTAAAAAAATTTCAAATTTAAACTAGTGGGTCGAATCAAATCAACTTTTTTTCATCTTATCACATACCAATTGTAAGAACAAAATGCAAATTCATTACATCACCCGTTTTCTCTATCGACAAACATTCACCAAAAGCATCACTTTCATCTCTCTTGATTCAAACAAGTATTCAGCTTATTTTCTATTAGAATTTGAATCTTTCAAGGCAGAGCATATGAACTACAACAGTCTTTGAATAATCAAAGGAGCGTTATTTTTGGTGATGGAATATAGATAAGTCGTTGAAGATGAGAAGAACAAGCTCTTCAGGAAAAAAGAAGATAAAATATTATTCTAAACATCATATACTTAAAATCATTTTCTTTCTAAGTATCTTTTTTATTAACACGAATGTTACACAATATGAGAGAATTTTTAATAACATTGTAATTAGCAGATATCACGGAAAATTAAATTAAATAGTGTTATCTGTATATTATTCAGGTTAAAATTGATATATCATATATACATCTTTGTACAAATTGTCACTCGAAATTTTAAGTCAAAATTCGATCTAAATTCCAGTAATGACATAAAATTTATTATAGATTTTGCAACGATATTGGCAGATACGAAGGCCAGTTGCTCCTCCAAGGTTTCCATAGTAGTCGATGAGTTTGAGTCACAAGGTTGTTCAGGTTGGCAATGGTTCCTCCATAGCTGTTACACCATAAAATCATAAGCAGTCCGCCAATTTTTTTTCTTTTCATTCGTCTTTGCTTTTGTGGGATGGGTGGGAGGACAGACGAGAGAGGGAGAGATACCATTTCTTTTTGTACAAATTTCAGCATCATCTGCAAGCGATGCTTTTGTGGGGACATCAGGAAGGTCCAATATTTCATTGATTTCTTCAGGCACTGATGTAGGGACTTCTGGAAGATCTTGAACAGTAAGCTGAAGACAATAATAGGAACTCTTCTGAATGAAGAGAATATAAGTGCATGTAATTGTTGTAAGTGTCACTACAAGAAATTTAAGCTTTCGTGGCGACTTTTCAGTGGCGACCTTTAAATTCGTCACTAAAAGCTACTTTCAGTGGCGACATTTAGGGTCGCCACTAAAAATTATGCTTTTAGTGGCGACACAAGTATGTTGCCACAAAAAATCGCACTTTTAGTGGCGACTTGAATAATGTCGCCACTAAAAATGGGGATAAAAAGTGATTTATAATTTTTTTTCGGCAAAAGGTACACTTTTGGTGGCGACATTTTATGTCGCCACTGAATCCTGGCTTCCGTGGCCACTAGTTGTCGCCACCAAAAAGGTTTTAGTGGCGACATGTGACGTCGCCACTGAATCTTGACTTCAGTGGCGCTTGTTTGTCGCCCCGAAAAGGGTTTTAGTGGCGATTTAAACTAAATCGCCATTGAAAGTAAACTTTTGGTGGCGACACGTGAAGTCGCCACTGAATCTTGGCTTTAGTGGCGACAATTTATCGCCACTGAAAGGTTTTAGTGACGATTTATATTAAATCGCCACTGAAAGGTAAAATTAGTTTTTTTTAAAAAAAAAATTTATCTTTAATTTATTTTTAATATATGCATAAAATTTAAAAATTTTATATAAATTATATAAAAATTTATATTTTTTAAAAGATTGTTTTGTTGAGAGTGTTAAAAAAAATTGATTAATATAGAGAAAAATTTAATATAATTATATATTTATTTCAACTATATAAATTCTTATTTATACAAAGTAAGAAAATATGTGAAATACACATTGTTGTCACGTTCTATATTTTTTTTGTTATTTTAATTTATTTTAATAACAAAGGGTTTGTTTCAATTTTAATTAATCATCAAAATTTTTCAAAATTTAAAAATTTAAAGTTAAAAGATCATTTTGTTATTTTAATCTATTAAAAATATATTTTGAATTTAATTTTGTTGAAGTTTAATTTTTAAACATATTACTTAAAAAATTATTTTCCTTGTATAAATAATTGTGCATTAACTATATTAATAGAAATTAAATAAATTTTAACTAAACTTTAGCTTTGCTTTAATTATAAAAAAATTGTTAAATATTTATAAATAAAATAAATTTGAAGACATTTTTTAATTTAATTAATTCTTAAAAGATTAAATTGATGAAGGTAAATTTTAAAAAATAAAGTTGAATATATATATATATATGAACTATGCAAAACCTATATTCTGGTTATCCATTAATATATTTTAAGAATAGATTTTCTTTTTTTCTTTAATAATTAAAAAAATGTAAAATAGTTCATGTATTAAATACAAGATATCAATTGTCATGAAAAGATGGCAATCTTTTCTCGTAAAATTTTTATTAAAAATTCTAATATATAATACCACTAGCGCAACCTTAATAGAAATTGTTGTTGCTCAATCTAAAATTTTAACTATGATTTCTAATTCTTCTTTTGTAAAAAATGATTGTGTAAAACTTAAAGGCATGGTATAAATACATGAAAGTACAACATATATATAAGAATTGTAAAGAAGGAATATAATGTGTTATGTACAAAAGTACATACATGTAAAAAAGTTGTTAGGAAGAATATATGAACATTCTACTAATATAACTTGCTAAATATAATAAGCCACTTTTATATATAGAATATGTTTGACAAGTTAAATACGCTAACTTATAACGTATTTGACTAACTTATGAGTTTGTTTGACTAAATTAGAGGTGTTTGGTAAATAAACTTATTTGAGTAGCTTATAGCGTATTATCATACGCTACTTTAAGTAACGTATAGCTTTTAGCTGATAGATTTTATAATTTTATTCCTTTTTTATCCTTATTATTTTAGTCAAATTCCAACACTATCCTACTCATAAGATGTCACTATTTTTACTATGTTTAAACAACATTCAAATTATATACCCTATGATGAACTTTCATATATTATTGATAGTGACACAAAAAGTAAAAATTTAGAGACATCTATTAAAATAAAAGAGATTTGTAACAATATTACTAATTTATTGTGGGACACTATATAATATGTTTATTTTGTATTTTTTTGGATTACATAATGAAGTGTATCATTTTATTTAATTTTACATTTATCAGTTAATTCAATAGATAATTTTACCAAACACTTGTAATTCAATAAATTAGTTTAACAACTTTCAGCTTTCAGATAAAAATTAGCTTTTAAGCTTTCAGCTAACTTTTAAACTTTCAGTTAGTTTATCAGCTATTTTTGCTAAACATAGCCATAGTCTTATTGTATGGCTTTTAACTAGTCATTTTTTTTTCTTTGAGTTTCTTCTAATTTCTATTTTAAGTCGCATACCAATCTCCTACAAGAAAAAAACAAGTTAAAATTATACAAATTTATTTTGATTATACAAGATCATGTCTTCAATCTCTAGAAAAATTAAATGTAGAAGAAATGTAATAAAAAAATGTTATAAAATGATAGAATTATGAACTTAAGATCATCTTTTATATATATATATATATATATATATATATATATATATATATATATATATATATATATATATATATATATAGAGGATGTAATAGAATTGGAGAAATTTAAACAGTAATTTTTCTGAAACTCAATGTCAAGCCCATTGCCAATTTCACATAATATATACTATGGAACAATTAAAATAATCGTAACTAAGATGGAAAAAAATGTATAATAAATCAATCATCTTTACACTATATCTCCAAAAAGAAAAGTTGGAATATGTCCTTACACTATAATATTAAATATTTTATTGAAAAATTTAATTTTTAAAAATATATTTAAAATGAATTTAAAAATAAAAAATTTAAAATTTAGCAAAAATGAAGTGTTTTATAACAAAGCACCCTCTAAGTACAATTTTCACTCCTCAAATATCTTTAAAGAAATTTGATAGTTATTATGCGCTTGGTGCTAACAGATTATTATGTAGAACACACAATAATTTTAAGAAAATTATATTAAATTGCTATCAAGACATCGGAGATAATGAATGTCTACTCAATACCTTACTCACCAATTAAATTGCTAACAGATTATTATGTATATAAAATTTTTGTCTGTAATTTCGGCTTTACTTTTAGAAATAATATTTAAATTGTTGTTAGAGATAGAAATTAGAGATGAAACTTTTCATCTCTAATTCTATCTCTATTTTTTAAAATAATAATGAAATTATTATTAGAGATTGGAAAACTTTATTCTTAAATTTTTAATCTCTAATTCGGTCTTTGTTCTTTGAAATATAAATTAAATTATTATTATAGAAGAATCCTATTTGATTTGCAGAAATAAGCTAATAGAATGGGAATTGAGATTTCATTAAATTGATTTATTGTGTTTGCTTAGTAAATTTGACTCAAATCTTGATTCCCACAAAATATGGATTTCCTCTTATATATGATATTACTTTACCTCGAAAAATTGAAGAAAAAGGAAAAAGTGAAATTGAATAAAAAAAATTAAAATACTCTTCTCTATCTGTCCTTCATATCTCCATTTGGTGCTGTATTTATATTTTATTAATTATTTATAAAATATTTTATAATTAAAGAAATATATGTTTTAACTTTTTAGTTATTAATTAGTTTTAAATTTTTCAAGTTAACAAAAAATGTAATAAACTAAATTTTGTCACCAAGACTATATTTTGTGAGCCTTATTTTCTATTTTAATTCATTCTTTTATTTAGTTAGTAAAATGAGTCAATAAATTCATGGAGTGAACTGAGCATAATAAAGCTCAGAAGAAGAAATATGCCACAAAACGTCATATTTATAGTTAAATAGGTGTAACTTTCAATTTCGGTGAAGTTATAGCTTGTTATTTTGAAACTCGTTTAGAGTTTAATGATATAGTAACCGAGATTGTTTCAAACCCAAAAAACCTTTAAAAATATGAGTTTTAGGTTATTTTTTAATCTTATTTTTAAGGATTTCTTTCTTATTTTCTCATTTAATGTTGATTAATATTCTATCTTGAATTATTTTTATTTAATCATATATTATTAAGACTTTAAATTAATACAAATATTTCAAAACTAATATAAAGTTTTTAGATTTTTCCTATTTATTTTCAATTTAACACTTTTCAAAATTCATGAATGAATGTATTTCATTAATATTATGGGTAATAATTTTATAGTTCTAAAATATAAGTAAGAGTTTATGAAGAATAAAAGTAGGTCTTCCTAAGAAATATAGGTGTGCCTTAATAATTTCATCCATGAGAAAATTACAAAAATTTCCTTCAATTTTTTTTTTCTACTCACATTCCTAAAATTAATTATAAATAGGTATATTTTTACAATAAACAAAAAGTCTATCTATTTTTTCGCTTACAAAAGTGTAAGAAAATGAGTAGTCTAAATCAATTTAAAAAAACTGATAAAATTATGTAAATTTCACACAAACTGAGTCTTCTTTTTTTCAATTTTATCTTATAAAATTTTTTAAAAAATTTATAAGTATTTCTATCCAAACTTGTAACACTTATGAAAAAGAATTGTCAAAATTATATGTGCTTTTTTTTAAGGAATAAGGCGGTATTTATTTTTTGGTCACAAAATCTGGCGGCAAAACACACTTCCTTCTCCCCAAATCTGAAAATTACTCTCTCCATCTCCCTCGTGAATTTTTTTCCAAAATCTCCCTCCTTCGCCAAAATCTTCTTTACCCCTTTTCTTCACTCACATCACCTTCGTTCTCTCTTAAATCACTCACCCAAATTCCCCGAAGGCAAGCCTCCCTCTACTGCATCTACCGCCATCCTTCCATCGGTCTTGAAGGTTGGAGGTCGCAACCCTTCTTTCCTTTCCTATCAGCGAGTTCCGATGATAAGCCACTGGCGGAGAAAGCTCTTCGAGCTCCCCTTCATTCGTTGCTAAGCCAAGGTCCCAGGTCTCTGAGTCAGCCCGCACTTTTTTGAAGAATCCTGCACCCATGGGCATACGGCCTGGCAGGAGCTCCGTTGGCGGCGCGTGGATAAAATTCGCATGCATTCCAGGTTGCTGTTTGCTGGGACCAATCTTATAAACAGTTTGTGGCTCCCTCATCTTAATTTTATTCGTAGGTTTGTTCATCAATTAGATTTTTCTGTGCTATCAACTTTAAGCAAAACATACCACACTAATTTTTCTTCTGGTTGTTACTCGTCTTTTCCACCCTTTTGGTTAATAAATTGTACATACATTGGTGAATATAATTTTACGTCATTCATGCATATATTTTGAGGTATATTAACGGAGCATTTTAACCTTCATATGATTATTTTTCATTTGAGCAGCCTTACATTGAACTGGTGAATGGTTATGCCACAGGGAAAATTTCTGAGTTAGAGACTTACGTCTAGACAAATACAGAGAAGTTTGAAACTGTGGGTTCTTACACATGCTTAGTCTTTTTGTGAAGCATCAGGCATTTTGACTAGAACTTTCTCTTTTATTATATATCTTATCTGTTTGTAATACAAAAGAGAGTGCCTCAAAAAAATATTTCTGGTTTCAGGACAACAACCTCGGACTAGTAAAGCAGGTTGTATCATCCATGTATAAGCAGAATATTCAGAGATTGACTCAAACTTACTTGACCCTTTCTCTCCAAGATATAGCCAACGTGGTACAGTTAAATAGCCTCAAAGTGCTAAGTTTATTAATCATTTTCGAGGGGCATTGGCATTGTATCACTAATAAAGTATTTTTGTACCATAGATTCAGGACAGGGAGATATATGTAGCAATCAACCAAAAGGATGGAATGGTTATTTTCTTAGAGGATGTGGAGCCATATAAAACCTGTCAAATGATTGAGAGTATTGATTCATCTATCCAGAGGTATACTTCTTCAATATTTATATTCAAGTTTGAACCCACTTAAGTGAATTGTCCTTTCCTGTACTTACAAATGGGATGAGAGCAGTAAACCCAAGTGTAAATATGCTGCCAAAGGAGAGCCTTTTTTTTCTTGGGTCAATTTTGGTGGTTTCTTGTCTCAATTATTTGTCCTGCCTCTTGTACTAATTTAATTTTCCAATTTACCTTCCAGGATAATGACACTGTCAAGGAAGCTAACTATGATGGATGAGCGTATTTCATATGATTAGGTGTACTTGTCAAAGGTGAGCAATGTATTTTGTACTCATGTCTTCTAAACTTCCATGTAAAGTATTGATCACCAACAAGAGTGACTATGTAACTTCTCCCTGCTTTTCCTCCATTGTCCCTAATAAAACCATACTTGTAGATTGATTCTTAGGATAGGTTGGCTTGTTTAAAGTGTAGCTTAGTTATATAATTTTTTATTTACAAAACCAATGCTTTGTTACTCATAGAATTTACAAGCTTAAAGACAAATGGCTGGACCCAGGATTGCTTATGCTATCTTGAAAGGGCCATGTGTTGTGAAGGAGTTATGTATTGGTTTGTACTTGCTTTAGCTGCTGGTAGTGTTTGGAAGATCCATCACTAGAATGAGTAGAGGAAAGTCAATACCTTTTATGATTTACTGGAAAAAAGGTGAGATTAGTGTTGTTGTGAAGGAAGATTAAAGCTTTCATGTTTTGTGTCTATGCCATTCAGTTATGGGCCATTCAATTTGTGTCTATACTTTTCTTCTATATTTTTTTTGTGGGATGTTTTGTGTAATACTTTAGGATGTAACTTGTTGCCTCTGCCTTACAAAGAAAGTTTTCTCTTGTATGCATAAGTTATTAACCTGAAAATTTTACTGCTTCTCTTCCTCAATTATTTTTTGGAAAAGTCTAGCAAATTATGTTCTAAAATTCATGTTGATACATATATTTACTATTTATAGTTGTGCACGACAAAAATTGCCTCAAGCTCTTCCTATTTGCCTCTTGGTATGTGAGAGATTGTTCCTTGTGGCAAAAAATTTAGAACAACATAAATAGTCTCATATAGTTAGAAGCACATTTTGGGACTGAATTGTGGGGTAAGAATGTCTCCAACAGGAACAATAACTAATTATCATGCTATCAACATTGTATCCATGTGTAGGCATACTTGCAATATTCTCTTAATTAATTTATTTTTCCATTTCTCTTCATTGTACCACAAACTTGCTTTATTCTCTTCTTAATTGTATTAGCACTTGATCTAGTTTTTTTTAATTCTTTTTTGGTTGCTTGAATTGGTTATTTTAGTAATGTTATGTCTTTTTATTAAAATTATATTAATTATAATATTTATTCAATATATATATATATATATATATATATATATATATATATATATATATATATATATATATATATCTAGAGCTTGTGTTTTGTTTATTGTGTTGAGTTTTTTTTATTCGAACTTGGATATATATATCTAGAGCTTGTGTTTTGTTTATTGCGTTGAGTTCTTTTATTCAAACTTGGAAGAAATAAGTTTAATAACTTATTTGTAATGAAAAGTATTATTTAATTCAAATTATGGCTTCTCTACACAAAATAAGGCAAAAAAGAGAGAAAAGTATGTGTCTAAGCCTTTTGGCTGCATGCGTGAATCTATCTGGTGGGCTACATTTGACTATTAAATAATGTATACTAAAGTAGAGAGACATTGTCTTGTCTATGTTTGTAATATTTTTGAAAATTGAACCTAAGTTTTATTATTGTATTTTTTATAGATCTTTTATATGTCAATTTTCTTGACAAAGAAAGGGAAAATAATGAAAAATATGAACAAAGCCTTCGAGAAAGTTAAGACACTAGTGGGAATGGAGGTGGAAGAAGATGAACAATAAGCTACGGCATTGCAGGAGAGTAACTCATTCGTATATTTAGAACTAATTTAGTCATAACTGCACCTGGTCCACCAACTAGGTGTTTGCTTTTATGGAATCTATTGTTAATCTTTTTCTTTTTGATATATTTGGTGACAGAAAAATTTTACAAACAACAATTGGTATCAGGTATTTTTTTTACCATGTATTGCATGATATTAGCTGCCACATATTTATTGTATGAGTAATTATGTTGTAATCTGATTGTTTGGAGTTGTTGATTAACCTTCTAGGTGTAGGCTCTTGCTTCTACTGATGTTGCTCTTGGAAATTGTAACATTACGGTTTTGTTATATAAATTAGGAAGATTAGGAGTCATGTTTGGTTCCTTGTTAAATTATAAATATTATGGTTTTCTACAAAGGGGAAGTTTTTTGTAATTTGAATTTTGGTTATTGGTTTATGATTGATTTCTTTTGACAAATAATTATTTTGTTTTAACTGTCTGCTTTGCTGTTTGATATTGAGCTTAACATTCAGGAAGTACATGTTTTTTCCATAACTGATAGCTACTCTCTTGATGTATTTGTGGTGGATGGATGGCTAGTGGAGGTACACTACTACTTATAAAGTGTTTTATGGCATGTGTTGTTCTTTGGAGATCTTTTCAATATTGTATCTTCAACTACTTTCATTGTTTATTATTGAGAATGGTTTATCTGATAGAGGCATTTGTGCTGTATTGCTGTTGTTTATGTTTGTAATATCTTAAGTTTAATTTTAGTAAAACAAAAAGTCATAGAATTGAGCTTCTAGATTATTAAAGAACATTGTTATTATATCTTTTGTGACAGGAATCTGTGATCAGTGCAAATGTTGCTGACTATGCAATGTTGTGCTCAGGAAACATATGATTTGTATGAGGCTATGGAAAGAGCTGTAGTGAGAAGTGAGGTACATTCTGTCTCCTTGACCTTGTATTTTGAAGTTCAGATGTTTGGTTTTATTTATGAAATGCTAAAATTTTAGAGTTTTCTTAAACATAACTTATGAGTATGGATTTTAAGGAAGGAGATACTAACTTGTATGTTTCCTGAGAAGTTAAATTTTTTTCATTTTGAGAAAATGATTGAGAGTATGCTCCAGCCAAATCTGAATTTGAGCCTAAAATAGAAGTTATAATTTAAATTCACCTCTACCATCATTTTTATGATCTAAACGTATCTAAAAAGGGTGAGAAATTATTCTACTATTATATGTTGTCACCCACTTTTCTTTATATAGCCACTCTTGCTATGTTTTAACTTTTGAGATAGTTTGCAATCAATCACATATGGATTTGATGGTTATGTGGTCAATTTTTAATTTACTTGTGTTTCTCAAATTTGTTTGCACATTAGCATGTTGATTTATCTAGCTAAATATTTTTTTTTCATATTCAATATTGTTATAATTAGGGTTTCATGTCTTACACTATCTATCTTGTGATGTAGGTTCCTATAAAAAATTCATGACATATTTGTTCTCTAAACTTATCATGTCCCAGAAGATATTGACAACAGCACCAATAGCAAATGATTTGTACATAATACTACAGAGTTGCAACTTTATTAGTGAAGAAAAGGAATATGTATAAACCTTTAGTTTTGTAAATGCATTGAATATATGAAATTTGTATTGGATTTAGTCTCTTGTTTTATTTTTACAGAACTTGCATGTATTGCATATCTATTGTATTTAAACTATGTTTGATCTTGTTTTTTTCTATGCTACAGCCATATTCCTGGCAAGTATGATAATTTGTTTGTTTTGTGCTCTTTATGTAATTCAGGGTGTATCTATACTCACTTTATTTTGTATAAAAGGATCTTTTTTATCTATACATAAATGTTAAAGAAAAATATTTTATTAATTTTTTACTTTTCATTTATTTTGTTATATATTATCAGATTTTTATGATAAAATATAGTGTAAATATAAAATAAAAAAATAAATATAATTTTATACTGTCAATTTTAAAATTGTACAAATTTAAAAAAAAAATGGCATTACTAGCGACTATAATTTCTGTTGCCATTAAAAAATTATTTTTCGTGGCGACAAATATTGCAACTAAAATCTGTCTTTCAGCAGCGATTTGAAAATGTCGCTACAGAATGGTTTTCAGTGGCGATATCAAAAAGTCGCCACTGAAGGGTTTTCAGTGGCGACTTATTACGTTGCCACTGAAAACCCTTCAGTTGCGACTTTTCTATGTCGCCACTAAAGGGTTTTCTGTGGCGACTTATAAAGGTCGCCACTGAAACCCTTCCGTCGCGACTGAGAAAGTCGCCACTGAAACCCTTCAGTGACGCCTGAGAAGGTCACCACTGAAACCCTTCTGTGGCGACTGTAAAAGTCGCCACTAAAACCCTTCCGTGGCGACTGAAAAAGTCGCCACTAAAACCCTTCAGTGGCGACCTAAGTCGCCACTGAATCTCCGACATTCACTAATCGCCACCTTATACCCAATTTTTAGTGGCGATTTTTTATATTTTGATGTTAATTTTTTCTTTTAGTGGCGACTTAATTCGCCACTAATAATATAGTTTCTGTGGCGCATCATATAGTCGCCACTGAAGATATAATTTTTGGTGGCGACTCGTTTTTGTCGCCACAGAAACCATTTAGTGACGGTCGTATTAGTGGCGACTTTTTGGTGGCGAATTGTCGCCACTAAAAGATATTAGTGGTGATTTTTTAACTTTTAGTGGCGAAAAAAGTCGCCACAGAAAGTCGAATTTCTTGTAGTAGTAGCCAATGTACCGCATCTTCCAATCATTAGGTTTCACGATTACTTCCCATCATAAAGAACAGTTAAATACTTTGTGCCTCCTACTAAAATCCTGAACTGCTACTCACACTCAATCAAACTCGCCTACAGGAGCACGTGGCAAATTTTAACCTGTTTAAAGCCAGTTACAGGATGACCGTATGAGCTGCACCTAATATAAACTCAACAGCGAAGAAGATTCGTAAAAAAAATTTTAAACCTTAACTCTTTAATTCATCATTACTGTTACAATCAACTTGATGTAACAAAAATGCTTTAATCATCGACAGAAAACATTCTTCTGAAAGTCAAGTTGAAAAGTTATTCATAATCAAATTTGAATGTAGATAAAATTGATTCTTTCTCAAACTCCGCACAGATTCTGATTATATGCCAATATAGTCCAAAAAACATTTCGTCTTGCAACTTATATAGTGAAGATCAGATAGATGGGCATTGAAAATTAGACACAAACATAAATATATTTTTTCTATAGTTAGCTTTGACCAAACAATAAAATCTTGCTTAACACGACAAAATGTTGTTGAAAAGTACTCCTAGTATCTCCCATTTAAGGAATTTCTTCTCTCTTTCTTTTATCTTTTTTTAAATTGAATTAGAAATGAAAAAAAATCGTCTTTAGAATTGATAAAAATGTTTAACATTTTTATTGGTGAAAATTCTCTCAAATAAAACTAAGAATTTTCATCCAAAAAAAGATAAGACTGAGAAAATGAGACAATTTAAAAACGAAAATTTTCAATATATAAGTTCAATGAAGGTGTACTCACTATATTATACAAACTGGTCAAAATAAATATAATTAAATATTTAAAAAAAATTTATAACAGTTTAATGTTATAAATATTGAGTAAACTAACAATTCGAAATTAGTATCACATTAGTTATTAATTTTGTTTTTAAAAATATCAAATTTATTATATATTAGTCTTAAATAAAAAAATTAACTTGTAACAAATGTAATATTTTCAAAAATTAAAAAGTATATATTAAAAAATTGAGAGATTAAAATTAATTTTTACAATTAACTCTATAATTAATTTATATATATCATTGCATTTAACTATATATTATTGATTCAATTAGATGTAAACGTTAATGATAGCTTTATAAAACTATTACAATTAATTTCTCTTTATTTGATACTCCATTTTGTCCTTTTCATGGAAGGGCATTTTAGTACTTTCATATAATTAATATTGTTTGAGTTAATTAACATTTAGTTTAGATTGTAGAAAATAAATACAATAAAACAAATAAATTAATAATTTAATTGTACGAATTAATTGATTAAAAAGCTACAGTTGGAGACAAAGATCAACGTGAAAAAATACAATTTTTTTCCAGATAATATTGCTCTAAGCGATCCTTTCTCCAGGGTTTCACTCTCCCATTAGTAGCTTCACCCCCATTTTCTCTAGCAGTTATTTTGGCTTAGCTAGAATACTCATTAATATAATAGAAAAGGAGTAGGTCAATGGTGATATTGTGTTTTGTTCCTACTATTCTTCTAGGTTGTTTGTTACTTTTTGCGGTGATTTTGTTTTGTTTCTTGGTTTTTTTTTTAGTTTATCGTGGTTAAAAGAAATTAAATTTCAAATTAACCCTAAACATTGATTTAGAAGAAAATGCCATCAGTATGTGATGTCATTGTGTTGGAATTCTAATTTTTGTTAAAAATAGTTACATCCGTTTTTTTAGATCTATATTTACATCCCCTTTAATTCTTTAATTATAGTTTATGAAAAAATTTTCTCAATCTATAAAATTGTTAATAAAATTTAAATTGTATATATTTTTTACTTAAAAACTCATAATATGTTCTACTAATACAATACAAATAATCAAAAAGTCAAATTAATACTTATAAAAATTTAAATAAAAAAATTAATATATTCTTTTAAATTTGAAAAAAATGTAAATGCCGATTTTATAAATTTTAAAAAATATTTTTGTATATATTTGAAACTAAAAGACCTAAGTATAGTTTTTGCAAATTTAAAAAACCTTAATATAATTTACTCCTCTTTTTATTTAGTAAGTTCTATCATCATGTTTTGAATAATTTGCCTTAAATAATACTGAAATTAGATAATTAATTTATGTACAAATTGAATGGGATATCATATGACATATTCCAATAGATATTTTACTGTAACGACAAAATTTAATATCAATCATCAATGCTAAATATGGCTGAAAAAAAAATTTAAAGTAGTAGCCAAGCTCCTCCCTCCAACGACTAATTATTTTCTTAGTTTAAAGTTATCGAACATAACCCACAACGGCTATTATACACACACACACACATATATATTTTAACGGCTATCTTACTGTAACAACTAAATTTAATATCAATCAATGCAAGATATGGCTGAAAAAAAAAATCCAAAGTAATAATAGCCAATCTCCTCCCTCTAAGGGCTAGTTATTTGCTTAGTTTAAAGCTATCGAACATAAACCACAACGGCAACTTTTTCCTTCATATTATTTCCTTGGGAAGCTACAATGGTCTCCCTCTTTGTTATTGTGTTTCGTCCGCAGAGCTCAGAACAGGGAATTATCTTCAACAACCGACCCAAGAAATTAGATATTCGATCTCCCACATGAAGCCGCATCCAGAATTCCAAACTTTTAGTTCTTAGATAACAAACAAGGGGATGACGAAGGTTGATAACAACTTCCCTTTTTTTTTTTTTTTCTAATTTTTGATCTTTTTTGAATTTGATGCAACTGGGTTCTTAAATTTTCTCTCTATGTTATGTATTCTTCAGATTTCTACAAGTTAACTGTCTCTGTCTCAATCTACCCTGTTTTCTAGCTCTAGGACAAGTTTCTAAAATCCCAACTCCACCATTTGTTTCTGCTTATTCCACATAGTTTTTCAATTTCTAATATTTTCTCGCTGTTGGGTTCTCAAATGAAACTCTCAATTCTTCATATTTCTACGAGCTAACTTTTTCTCTCTCAATTTCCCCTATTTTCAAGTTCTGAACTCTTCTTAGCGGCTCGATAAAGTTTCTAAAACCCCAATTCCACCTCTTTCTTCCTATTTTCGAACGCAAATTTTCAATTCTCGTTCTTATTTCTCTTATAAATCATTCTGGGTTTGCTCAATCGTAAACGATTAACCCTCTATGTTCTCCATTCCCACAATGGTCTCTCTCCTTATCATTGTGTTTTTGACGCCCCTAGCTCAGAAGCTGGACGCTCCTATAGTGGTTTCTGTATAGTGACAATTATCTTCATCTGAGCCAAGATTTGATCCCCCACATGAGGCTGCATTAAGAATTCGAAGCTTTTTGGTCCAGGTAGATTATTGCATTTATACTAATTTTGCCTTAAAGAGATTGTTGTTGTATGTCAAAGTTTCTCACTTTTGATTGTCAGTGAAAGTGCTAGTTACTTGCTTGTATTTCCATCACGTAGTTGTCTCTTCACCTTAGGAGGGTTTTATTCTTGTGGCATGCTTTTCATATTTTTGCTATTGTTAAGTACTGAGTTAAAACTGTTTCCTTTTGAATTTTTTATTTTGGTCTCACCTTGATCCCTGAAGTCGGGTTTGTTTTCCTGCTGTTAGTCTCCACATATTTTTACCTTGTCTCGCTCAATATTTCGGCATTAAATTTTATTTTTGGAGTGGCTGCATTACCAATGGATGAAAGTGTGCCATTCCACTGGTCCCATGAAGTTTGACAAAGGACAAATAATTGAATTTAAGCCAAAAGTAGAACCACTTTTAAGGTATTTTTTTCTCACAAGTTTGATAATCTATTTGATTAAAAAAATGTTTAATTTAGTTAATGTTTAACTATCATGTTTAAGCAACTAAAAAATGCATTTACATAAAGTTTCTAAATATCTCGGCATTAAATTTTATTTTTGGAGTGGCTGAATTACCAATGAATGAAGGTGTGCCATTCCACTGGTCCCATAAAGTTTGACAAAGAATGACACATAATTGAATTTAAGCCAAATGTAGAACCACTTTTAAGGCATTTTTTTCTCACAAGTTTGATAGTCTATTTGTTTAAAAAATGTTTAATTTAGTTAAAGTTTAATTATCATGTTTATGCAACTGAAAAATATATTTACATAAAGTTTCTAAAAGATAAAAAATAAATTTATTCAAAGTTTAATTATCATGTTTATGCAATTTCAAGAACCAGTCAAGGTCTCAGGTAGGTCCAAGACTTTGTATGGACTTTCTCAAGGCTTAAGGTTGGGTAATGGGCCTAATGCTTAAGGGGTGTTAAAGTTTTTTTTTTTTTTTTGGTTTCACCTTTATCCATGAAGTTGGGGTTGTTTTCCTGTCGTTAGTGTCCACATATTTGTACCTTGTTTCACTCAATATTTCGACATTAAATTTTATTCTTGGAGTGGCTGCATTACCAATGGATGAAAGTGTGCCATTTCACTGGTCCCATGAAGATCAACAAAGAAGGACACATAATTGAACTTGATGAGAAGCCAAAAGGAGAACCACTTAAGGTATGTTTTCCTCACAAGTTTGATAGTCTATTTGATTAAAAAATGTTTAATTTATTCAAAGTTTAATAATTATCATGTTTATACAACTAAAAAATACATTTACATAAAGTTTCTAAAAGATAAAAAAAATTTTACACAATTTAATTATCATGTTTAGGCAACTTGAAGACCCAACAATAAGGGTACCTCTGTCAAGGTCTCAAGTCCAAGAATTCGTATCAATAGTCCCAAGGCCTAAGGTTGGGTAGTGGGACTAATACTTGAAGGGTGATAAAAGGTACTACTCCAGAAGGGTATATGTGGGAGTGTTCAAGTTCTGGCCATAAGTCTTAGACTTTGCTCGCAAGAGAAGCAGTTCCCTCAAGTGAGAATGGGGTAGGTCACAACTTATGGGTGGTGTTCAAATCTTAAGTGTCATGGTCTCAGGGTCCAATCCCTTGCATGGGCAATCCCAAGGCCTAGGTTGGGTAGTTGGCCTAATGCTGGAGGGTTGATAAAAGGCGATACTCCCTAAGGGTATATGTGGCAATGTCTAAGTTTTGGCCATAAGTCTCATACTTCACTCACAGGATAAGTTGTTTGAGACATTCAAGTGAGCATTGGGTGGATGACAACTCATGGGTGGGGGGTGTTCAAATCTCAAGTGTTTTGGCCTAAGATTTAGAGTTTGAGGCCATAGTCCAAGACGTCTACACCCAGGCAAAAGGGTAAAGGTGGAATAGGGTGACCTCAACCACTTTAGGGATAAGTGCTGAGGGGTTGACCCCTGGCTAAAAAAAAGGTGACCCGTCAAGGGTGAACCCCTCAACCCTTAGGGAAAAAGGGCAACAAAGGGGTGACCCATCAAGGGTTAACCCCCAACCCTTTGGGGGGAAAGGGCTTATCCCTTAATCGCTTAGGGGAAAGAGTGGCCCTTTAATTCTCTTGGGGTTAACTACCATCAAGGTTAAGGAGGGATTGATCCCCTAATCGCCTAAGGAAAAGACCCCTTCAGTCCCTTGGGGGAAATTTCTGATCCCCTTACTGTCTAAGGGAGGGTTGATCCCCTAAACCTACCTCTTAGGGGAAGGGTTAACCACCATCAAGGGTTATCCACTATCCCTTTGGGAGGAAGGGGTTGATCCTTGATGAGTTAGTTTTTACTTTAATTAAGTATTTATTTCTCTTATTTGTCTTTAATTTTGTGTATTTTTTTTACAGATGGAAAGAAGAATAGAAGATTGATTCAATTGGAGGAATCAAAATTAAATTATGGTTTTTTGGTAATGATGTCAATAAATCAAGCAGATAAAATAAATTTATTGAGGATGACTGGGTAAAGAGCATTTTCTTTTTTACTCATAAGACACATCCTAATAGATATATGCATCAATTCAATCTTGATTTATAAAAATATTTCTAAAAGAATTTAAATATAAAGATTCAAGGCAGAACACTCAATGTTAAAAATCTGTTTACGACTTACTTTAACTTGATCTTATTGTATTATTTTGGCCGTATCTCAAAAAATACATATATATTATGTATGAAATTTGGTAAATGAATAGCTGACACAATTTCATACAACTTTCATGTTTATGTGATCAGCAAATTTAAATATCCAAAGGATCAAAATTGAGCTAAAATAGAACATGTTTATCGTTGCAGTCTAGCTCAACCTTACTATAATATTTGGGTCCTATTTTAGAAAATACATATTCAATGGATATAAAATTTGGTAGGTGAATAATACAATTTTCTATAACTTTCATGTTCAAGTGGTCAGCAAATTCAGATATTAAAAGGGAAAAAATTGGGTTATAAGAGAACACATTTGTTGTTGCAGTCTAGCTTAACCTTGCTCTAGCATTTTGGCCATAAATCACAAAATATGTGGCCAATTTTTCTCCACCTTATATGGTTGGAAAGATAATGAAAATATATATAACTTTTGGATATTAAGGAGATATCTCATGATAACTTTCGGTGAACATGATACAACAACACAACTTGTCAACTTTAGTGCAATTTGCTATCCATAATCTTTATCACCTACTCCTCTTGTTTTTTTTCTATAAATAGAGACATCTTGTGAGCTAGAGAGGAAGGAAAAAGGCTGAAGAGTGAACTTAAAAAAGTTTTGTTAGAGCTTAAAAAATTTATCATGCTTCTTCATCTTTCATTTTATTTTCTTACCTTGATTATGGAGAACTAATCTCCTAATGCTAAGGTGAAATGGTGAAACTCTCGGTATGAAAATAATAATTTATCTAACTCTTAATTTCAGTGTTTATATTTGATGTTGTATTTATCTTATTTATTTTCTTGTTATTTTCTTTCTTAGAAGATGCATTTGTTGCCCCTATGTTATTTATTTTCTTGTTATTTACTTTCTTAGATGATGGCTTTGTCGCCTCTCTGTTATTTATTTTCTTGTTATTTACTTTATAAAAGGATGACTTTGTCGCCCCTTCGTTATTTATTTTCTTGTTATTTACTCTCTTAAAGGGTGATTTTGTTGCCCATTTATTATTTATTTTCTTGTTATTTACTTTCTTAGAGAATTGTTTTGTTACTCTTCTGTTATTTTTTTTTTGTTATTTTCTTTCTTAAAGTATAACTTTGTCGCCCCTCTATTATTTTTTTTTTGTTATTTTATTTCTTAATAGCTGGTTTTACCGCCTACTTTATATTATTATTATTGACTCTGTCACCTATCTGTTTTACATCTTTCATTTTTAATTTTGTAAAGTGCGAATTTTGATACATTGTAGATACTATAATGATTGGCATGGTGTATACTTGAATCCAATTTACAAAATTTATTTATTATTAGTAATAAAATAAAAAGAAGGCAAATACACTTTATTTGTAAACCAAGCAATTTTAATGTTACATATCTTTCAAATAGAACCTTATTTGTGTGAGGATTCCATTTGAGTAATAAAAGAGTTAAAATTTATTTTTATTTAATATGCCAAGTGTGGATCCCCTAACCTTAATTTCAATATTTTAGTTCTTTTCATACTCTGTTCAATACTTTTCTCACAAAACAAACATTTTGACAACTAAATTAGAAATATTTATTTTGGATCTAAAGAATCGACCTTGCATACCACTAAATCTATACTATACTAGATTCATGCGCTTGCAAGTTTTAATTAAAACAACAACAATCCCCTAATCACCTAAGGAAAAGGGTTACCCTTCAGTCCCTTAGGGGAAAGGGGTGACCGCCTTTTAGGGGAGGGGTGACTTACTGGCCCTTGGGGGGGAGAAGTGACCCCTCAGCATTATGGAGGGAGGGTGACATATCAAGGGTTTAACTCCCTAACCTTCTTCGAGGAAGGATTAACCATAAATGCCTTGGGGGAAGGGGCTAGTCCTATAATTGCCTAGGGGAAACGGGTGACTCGGGTAACCCTTTAGTCTCTTAGAGAAAGGGGCGACCCCCTCTTAGGGGAGAGTGACCTATTGACCCTTTGGGGGAAATGGTCTGATGTCTTTATTGTCTAGGGGAAAAAGGTGACCCTTTAGCTCAACATTATGGAGGGAGGGTGACCACTAGCCCCTTGGGGGGAAAGGGCTGATCCTATAATCACCTAGGCAAAAAGGTAACCCTTCAATCCCCTTGGAGTTAACCACCATCAAGGGTTAAGACCCCAACAAGGGTTGATCCCCTAATCACCCAAGAGAAAGGGTGATCCTTTAGTCCCTTGAAGGAAAGGGGTGACCTACTAGCCTTTTTGGGGGAAAGGTTAACCGCTAACCTCTTGAGGGGAAGGGGATGATCCTTTAATCGCCTAAGGGAAAGGGTACCTTGAATACTCTTGGGGTTAACCCCTCAACCCTTTTAGGGGAAGGGTTAACCATTAGCACCTTAGGGGGAAGGGGTTAATCCCCTAATCGCTTATAAGGGAGAGGTTGATCCCCTAATCGCCTAGGGGAAAGGGTGACCCTTCAATCCTTTTGAGGTTAGCCACCATCAAAGGTTAACCCCTAAACTCTCTAAAGGGAAGGGTTACCCATTAGCTCCTTGGAGGGAAGGGGTTGATCGCTTAATCGCCCAAGGAAAAGGGTGACCTTTTAGTCCCTTAGGGGAAAGGGGTGACTCTTAGGGGATATGTGACTTACTGGCCCTTTGAGGGGAAAGGTCTAATTCTCTTATTGTTTAGGGGAAAGGGGTGACCCCTCAGCATTATGGAGGGAGAGTGACCTATCAAGGGTTAACTCCCTAACCTTTGTAGGGAAGGGTTAACCCATTAGCCCTTGGCCCTTCAAGGGAAGGGTGTAATCCATTAATCGCCTAGGGGGAAGAGTATCCCTTCAATCCTATAAGGGAAAGGGATAACCCCTTAGAATTATGGAAAGAGGGGTGACCTACTTGCCACTTTAGGGGAAGGTTGACCCCTCAGTATTATGAAGAGAGGGTGACCACCTAGGGGAAGGGTGACCCCTCAGCATTATGAAGAAAGGGTGACCACTTAAGGGAAAGGGTGACCAGGGAAGGTGACCCATTAAGGGTTAACCCATCAACCCTTTTAGGGGAACGGTGACCCCTAGAATTATGAAGAGAGGGTGACCACCTAGGGGAAGGGTGACCACCTAGCACCCTAGAGGGAAAGGGCGATAAGGGGGTGATGCCTTAACCACCAAAAAGGGTGACCACAAGTTAAGGGTATAACTTGCCTAATCCAAATAAATATATTTAATATAAACCAAATATTTTGAATAGATTGAATTAAGTTGACAAGTTCAAATATATGATATTTTATATTAGTTGTAAGGGTAAATTATGTGCTTCTTATGTTCTTTATGCTTTCATCAAGTGGTTCAAGTTATATTGGGTTCAAATGTCATGAACCTGACTTGACTGAAGCAAAGAAGAAGTACATTGTTTACCCTTAAACCTAATAAAAATAGCCTCTAAGGAGCTCCTAACATTTTATGGATATGGTAGAGGAAGAGTGGGGCCCAAGCATATGTAACAAGAGTGACAAGGGTGGCATTGCAATAGAAGACATGTGTGAATCACTAAGAAAGAAAATGTCATGAACCTGACTTGACTAAAGCAAAGAAGAAGTATATTGTTTACCCTTAAACCTAATAAAAATAGCATCTAAGGAGCTCCTAACATTTTATGAAGATGGTAGAGGAAGAGTGGGGCCCAAGCATATGTAACAAGAGTGACAAGGGTGGCATTGCAATAGAAGACATGTGTGAATCACTAAGAAAGAAAATGTCATGAACCTGACTTGACTAAAGCAAAGAAGAAGTATATTGTTTACCCTTAAACCTAATAAAAATAGCATCTAAGGAGCTCCTAACATTTTATGAAGATGGTAGAGGAAGAGTGGGGCCCAAGCATATGTAACAAGAGTGACAAGGGTGGCATTGCAATAGAAGACATGTGTGAATCACTAAGAAAGAAAATGTCATGAACCTGACTTGACTAAAGCAAAGAAGAAGTACATTGTTTACCCTTAAACCTAATAAAAATAGCATATAAAGAGCTCCTAACATTTTATGAAGATGGTAGAGGAAGAGTGGGGCCCAAGCATATGTAACAAGAGTGACAAGGGTGGCATTGCAATAGAAGACATGTGTGAATCACTAAGAATATGAGAGAGGATCATCATTCACTTAGTTCTAGAGGCTTCCTTCCATACTAAATGCATCATTCCTCTCTTTCTCTCCCTTTCTCTTCCCCATTTCAGTTTCACGTTTCAATTTTCCTTCATAGCCATGATCATAACTGTAACGTGAGGTCATAACCATGGCAAAGTAGATTTAAAGCAAATTCTCAACAAATGTTTCTTTCCTTGTTATCATAGTAATTCTTTCTTCCAATCTCCATATATGGGTTTAAAACAGTATAATTTGGATATTACTCTAGTTTCTTTTTTTTTCATCGTTTGCCTTTTTTCTTCTTAGTGGAAGAAGATTAGGCTAGATAGATTCTACTTGCAATCTCTCACTATGAGAATGAGGAATAAGATACATCAATTTGCTCAGAAGGACACTAAAAAGGACAAGATTCCTAGCTTATATTCAAAAGTTTACTCAGGAAGTGCCATTCCCACAATATTCAGGAATTGATGCTCATGCACAAATCTTTTATGGTGGGCTAAATAGCATAAGCAGGACATTGTTGGATGCTACTACTAGTGGATATTTTATAGAAAGGAATAAGGACAAGGCCATGACCATAACTGATGACATGGCTCAAAATTTGTGCTAATGGCATATTGAGAGGGGACTAAAAAAGAAGACATATGGATTACATGTGGTAAACCCAATAACTGCCATCTCCGCCACATTGGATTGATTAGCTAAGAAGATGAGCAGTTTGACATTCAGTAGTATTGTTATTCATTTGTTTGTAAATTACGATTTTACTAAGGAGAGCATAGTTCATTTGATTGCCCTAAAGAGAATAAGGCAAGATAATCTTTACTCGAATACATCTTGGTTGGAGAAACCACCCTCAATTTTTCTTGAAAAAGTTCTCAAAATATGGGAAAGCCACCAAGGTACTAGTAATAGCCATATCAACAGAGACTACCACCATTAAGGATGTTCTTACCTAGTTTATAATAAGAATAGACACATTATTTTAGAATCAGACAATTGCCATTAAAAATTTAGAGTTTTAAGTAAGGCAAATCTCTAATCTGCTGAGCTCAAAGTAAAAGGCTATTCTACCGAACAATACTGGTACTAAACCTAAGGAATAAGTTAAAGACATTCATCTGAGGAGTGCCAAAGTAGTAGAAGAACATGAAAGGAAGTAGGAGGTGGAAAAGAGTAAAGAGACAATATCTTTTGAAGAGTCAATTGAGCTTACTAAGAAGAAAGCTAGAGGAAAAAAAACCTAGGAGTAAGCTGTTTCCTGATAACCTACACCTATATAAGCCTCAACATCCATTCCCTAAAGCATTCTAGAAGCAAAAATTAGACAAACAATTTTTCAAATTTTTGGGGGTATTTAAGAAGCTACACATTAACATACTATTTATAGATGCCCTAGCTCAAATGTCCAATTATGTAAAATTCATAAAAGACATTCTATCCAATAAAAGGAAACTCAGACTTTGAGATTATGGTACTCATTGAGGAATGTAGTGCAATTATGTAAAAGAAACTACCTTCTGAGCTAAAGATCCAGGAAATTTTATTATACCTTACACTACAAGAGAATCTTTTACAAGTAAAACTTTTTGTGATTTGGTTGCTTTGATTAATCTAATGCTCATTTCTATTTTTAGGACTCATGGGCTTGGTGAAGCCAAGCCTACATCTTTCTCCCTACATATGGTTCACAGATCCATTAAACACCTGTTTGGAATTGTTGAAGATATTCTAGTAAAAGTTGATAAATTTATATTCTTAGTAGATTTTATTGCTCTTGACAAATCCATTAAATACCTGCTTGGAATTGTTGAATATATTCTGGTAAAAATTGATAAATTTATATTCCTAGTAGATTTTATTGTTTTTGACATTGAGGAAAACCAGGAACCAAGAAATTTCTATTATTCTTGATCGACCAATTTTAGCTGCAAGACAAGCAATAATTAATGTGCAAAAAGGGAAGGTCAGTTTGAGAGTGTAGAGAGAGCATGTAACATTTAAGATTTTTAAAGCTATAAATTATCCTACTAATGTGAAAAATTGCCTAATGATAGAGAGTGCAGCAAAGAAAGAAAGTAATTTAGAATCCAAATTTCCTGCAATTAAAAAAATACCTATTGAAAGATAGTGTAGAAAAGAAAGAAAGCCACACATAAAGAGCTGTAAATCATTTGTAAAAAATAAAAGTGGGTAGAAATTCAAAATGAAGGAGAAAGATGTAGGAATACTAAAGCCTCTTGAAGAAGGTATAAATTATCTTGACCCTACTCAAATCTCTCCTAATAATGATGGGATGATCTAAAGTAAGAATAGGCTTATTAAGGTCAACTTGCAACACCTAAAACAGTATTCGGAATATATAGGAAAATATTTTAAAAATCTTTTATTGCTTTCATTGATGCAAGCTCATGTGAATAGTCATTAAGCTAAAATACATTAAAGATAGCACTAACTAGGAGGTAAGTCAGCATTAAAAAAAAAAAGAGACTTAGAAATCAAACCACCCATGAGCAACAAATTTAAGAAAGTCTTCTATACATAATTTTTCTTATACTTTTACATTAAGGACAATGTAAAATTTGTATTGGGGGTGAATTTTATGAATGCTTGAATGATTGATTGTTATATTAATTATTTGAATCTTCTCAATGCATGCACCATTTATCACGTTCTTCTCAGTGTATGTTTTGATTGTTTTTAAAAATTTTCTTTTAGCTTTCAAAAAATGGATGAAATTATATTTATGTGTAAATTTAACTCTTATTGGAATTATATTTGTATTTGAGGATTCTAAAAATTTTGAGCATCAAAATCTTGAGTATTTGATTGATTAAATTCTTAAAAAATGTTTATGTGATTCAAATACTATATTTATGATGTCATAGAACTCTAGAACTTGATTGTTACTTGAGGAAAAATTTTATTTTAACACCTCATTTAGGAGATAATTTAACCATTTTTGGATCGTTTATGCCTTTCAAACTTTCCTATAAATTATTATGTCCATAGTCCCCCTATTTTAAGCATAATTTAATATTTTCTTTGGTACCCTTATTATAAAGTGGGCCAAAAAAATAGAAATATCTTTAGTTTTACGCTTTTCACTCATATGCATGATCATTATTGAAAAATTTTATTAAGACTTATATCTTTAGAAGGGTGGAAGAGTGGAGTATGAAATTAGAATAAGAAGGAAGTCAAAAATAAAAAGAAATTACAAAAAAAAATTATATGAAGAGAATTATGTGAATGAGGAGAAAAGGAGAAAGAAAAAGAAAAGATATATGTGAATGGAAAAAAAGTGATGAAGGAAAATATGAATAAAATAGTTGATAGAAAGGGAGAAGAAATTAAGTTTAGGAGAAAATTCCTTGTTGAAGGATTTATCAAAGAAATTAAGAGTCTGTTTGATTTGTCTGTTTCCTGTTTTCATTTTCACTGGAAACTGAAAACAGATATGAAAACGTGTTTGTTTACTGTTTTATGTTTTTATTTTCAGGAAATGTTTCCTGAATTTCTGAAAATTCTGAAAACGCCAAAAAGATGTTTTCAGAATTTTCAGTTTTGTAGTGCATTGCAACGATGAAATTTTCACAATTATTTTAAATTATATACATAATGTTTTACTATTTATATATTTATAAAGTAATAAAAATGAAAATACAACAATATAACTAAAAAATAGTGAAAATGAAAACACAAACTAAACGTATTTTCAGAAATATGAAAACTAAAAAATAAAAATTGTTTTCAGAAAATGAAAACAGAAAACGTTTTCGCAAACCAAACGCACCCTAAGTTTAGGAGAATTATGTGAATGAGGAGAAAAGGAGAAAGAAAAAGAAAAGATATATGTAAGTGGAAAAAAATTGATGAACAAAAATATGAATAAAATAGTTGATAGAAGGGGGAGAAGAAATTAAGTTTAGGAGAAAATTCTCTATTGAAGGATCTATCAAAGAACTTAGAATGTATCCTTTATTCTACCTTAAACTCGAATCACATTACAAATTTATCTCTATTGATGTTAGGTGTAGTGTCAAAATTAGTGAAGAGTAATATGAAAAATAAGTCTATAAAAATCTTGGTTATATTTAGTGTTGAGAGTTTAAAATTTAAAACAAGTAGTGACTATCTAATCTTCTTAAAGGGAGGAGTGTCTGGTCCGACTATTATGCTTATGGCGGTAAATTTTTATATAGCTTCAAAACTGCTTCTAAATGCCTTACAAATCGCTACTATTATGCTTATTATTGTAAATTTTAATGTAGCATCAAAATCAACTAAAGAATATTTAGCAGCTCTTAAAAGTTGCTGCTATAATTGTTTTAAAAATCACAACTACAATTATTTTGAAATTTTCAAACCATCGATGGCCATTATTTCATTAATGATTGTTTATATGTTAATTTCATAATCTAATATTTGGAATACCTTTTAAGCATATCAGAATTATTTTGTTAATTTATTTAAATAAAATTTAAAAATTATTCTACATATTTAGGGCGGTTACAATTAGTGTAATAATTGTTATAAAATTTTAAAATAATTTACAGCAACCTTGACCATTATTAATTTTTTTTAAATAGTGGGGGCTAAAATTTTTTGCTATTATACTTGTGGCTGTCAATTTTAATTAGGGGTGAGCATAACATATTCATATATGCTCGAATCCCATAAAAAACAGTTTGGATAGGTCGGGTCCATGCGGATTAGTTTTTTTTAAAAAAAAAAATTTGAGTTTAAACGAGTGGGTCAAATCAAATCAACTTGTTTCCATCTTACCACATTCCAAACATCAGAACAAAATGCAAAGTCATTACATCGCCCGTTTTCTCTGTGGATGAACATTCACCAAAAGCATCACTTTCATCTCTCTTTATTCAAATAGGTATTCAACTTAGTTTGTATTAGAATTTGAATCTTTCAAGGCAAAGCATATGAACTAGAGCAGTCTTTGAATAATCAAAGGAGCGTTATCTTTGGTGATGGAATATAGATAAGTAGTCGAAGATGAGAAGAACAAGATAAAATATTATTTTAAACATCACATATTTAAAATCATCTTCTTTCTTCATATCAGGTTGATTAACATCATGTAATTAAAATATTAGGTATCTCTTCTTCCAATGGAATAGAAATAAAAAAGTGGCAAACTGACCAACCGGGTGTTCCACATGTTGTTAGTTATTTTCATTATAGTCTAAATTTTACACGAAAAAATATCTTACGTTACACAATATGAGAAGAACAAGCTCTTCAAAAAAAAAAGAAGATAAAATATTACTTAAAATCATCTTTCTTCGTTGATTAACATCATGTAATTAAAATATTAAGTATCTCTTCTTCCAATGGAATATAAATAAGAAAAGTGGCAAGTTGACAAACCGGGTGTTCCACGTGTTGGTTATTTTCATTATAGTCTAAATTTTACACGAAAAAATATCTTGCGTTACACAATATGAGAAATTTTTTAATAACATCGTAATTAGCAAAGATCACGGAAAATTAAATTAAATGGTGTTATCTTTACATTGTTCAGGTTGAAATTGATATATCATATATACATTTTGTACAAATTGTCACTCAAAATACTGAGTCGAAATCCGATCTGAATTTCAGTATTGGCATAAAATTTAGAATAGATTTTTCAACGATACAGGCACATATGAAGGCCAGCTGCTCCGCCAAGGTTTCCATAGTAGTCGACGAGTTTTAGTCACAAGGCTCTTCAGGCTGGCAATGGTTCCTCCATAGCTGTTACACCATAAAATCATAAGCAGTGCACCAATTTTTCTTTTCATTCTTCTTTGCTTTTGTGGGATGGGTGAGAGGACGGACGAGAAAGGGAGAGATACCATTTATTTTTGTACAAATTTCAGCATCATCTGCAAGTGTTGCTTTTGTGGGGACATCAGGAAGGTCCAATTTTTCATTGATTTCTTCAGGGACTGATGTAGGGACTTCTGGAAGATCTTGAACAGTAAACTGAAGACAATAATAGGAACTCTTCTGAATGAAAAGAGTAAGTACATGTAATTGTTGTAAGTGTAGCCAATGTACCGCATCTTTCAATCATTAGGTTTCACGATTACTTCCCATCATAAAGAACAGTTAATACTTTGTGCCTCCTACTAAAATCCTGAACTGCTACTCTCACTCAATCAAACTCGCATACAGGAGCACGTGGCAAATTTTAACCTGTTTAAAGCCAGTTACAGGATGACCGTATGAGCTGCACCTAACATAACCTCAGCAGCGAAGAAGATTCATAATAATTTTTTAAACCTTAACTCTTTAATTCATCATTACTGTTACAATCAACTTGCTGTAACAAAAATGCTTTAATCATCGACAGAAAGCATTCTTCTGAAAGTCAAGTTGAAAATTTATTCATAATCAAATCTGAACGTAGATAAAATTGATTCTTTCTCAAACTCCGCACAAAGACTGATTATATGCCAATATAGTCCAAAAAACATTTCGTCCTGCAACTTACATAGTGAAGATCAGATAGAAGGGCATTGAAAGTTAGACACAAACACAAATATATTTTTTCTATAATTAGCTTTGACCAAACAATAAAATCTTGCTTAACACGGCAAAATGTTGTTGGCAAGTACTCCTAATATCTCCTATGTAAGGAATTTCACCTCTCTTTCTTCTCTTTTTTAAATAGAATTTGAAATGAAAAAAAATTTCGTCTTTAGATGTGATAAAAATGTTTAACATTTTTATTGGTGAAAAATCTCTTAAATAAAACTAAGAATTTTCATCCAAAAAAGGATAAGACCGGGAAAATGAGACAAAATTTAAGAACGAAAATTTCAATATATAAGTTCAATGAAATGTACTCACTATATTATACAAACCGGTCGAAATGAATATAATTAAATATATTTTTGAAAAAAATAATAATACAAAATTTATAATAGTTTAATGCTATAAATATTGAATAAACTAATAATTCGAAATTAGCATCACATTAGTCACTTAATTTGTTTATGAAAATATTAAATTTATTATATATTAGTTTTAAATAAAAAAACTAAAGTGTAACAAATGTAATATTTTCAAAAATTAAGAAGTACATGTTAAAAAAATTGAGAGATTAAAATTAATTTTTTCAATAACTATAATTAATTTATATATATCATTGCATTTAACTATGTATTATTGATTCAATTAGATGTAAACGTTAATGATAGCTTTATAAAATTATTAAAATTCTGTTATCTTTATTTGATACTCCATTTTTGCCCTCTTCATGGGAAAGGCATTTTAGTACTTTCATATAATTAATATTGTTTGAGTTAATTAACATTTAGTTTAGATTGTAAAAAATAGATACAATGAAACAAATAAATTAATAATTTAATTGTAAGAATTAATTGATTAAAAGGAAGTTACAGTTGAAGATAAGGATCAACGTAAAAAAATATAATTTCTTCAAGATAATATTGCTCTAAGTGATCCTTTTCCAAGGGTTTCACTCTCCCTTTAGTAGCTTCACCTCCATTTTCTCTAACATTTATTTTGGCTTAGCTAAAATGTTCATTAATATAATAGAAAAGGAGTAGGTCATTGGTATCCTGTATTTTGTTCCTACTATTCTTCTAGGTTGTTTGTTTGGTTTATAGTAGTTAAAAGAAATTAATTTTCAAATTAACCCTAAACATTGGTTTAAAAGAAAATACCATCAGTGTGTGATGTCATTGTGTTGGAATTCTAATTTGTTTTTAAAAAAATTACATTCATTTTTTTAAATCTATATTTACATCCTCTTAATTATAGTTTATGAAAAAAAATTTCTCAATCTATAAAATTGTTAATAAAATTTATATTGTATATATATTTTTTACTTAAAAACTCATAATATGTTTTATTCAATACAATATAAATAATTAAAAAATAAATTAATACTTATAAAAATTTAAATAAAAAAATTAATATATTTTTAGAAATTTGAAAAAATGTGAATGCCGATTTTATAAATTTTATAAATATTTTTTTATATATTTGAAACTAAAAGACCTACAAGTATAGTTTTTACAAATTCAAAAAAGCTTAATATAATTTACTCCTCTTTTTATATAGTAAATTTTATCATCATGTTTTGAATAATTTTTCTTAAAAAAAATACTGAAAATAGATAATTAATTTATGTATAAATTGAATGAGATATCATATGACATATTCTGACGGCTATTTATTTTACTATAACGAATAAATTTAATATCAATCAATATAAGATATGGCTGAAAAAAAAATTTAAAGAAGTAGCCAAACTCCTCCCACCAACAGTTAATTATTTACTTAGTTTAAAATTATTGAACATAATCTATATATATATATATATATATATATATATATATATATATATATATATATATATATATATATATACACACGCGCGCGCGCGGTTATTTTACTGTAACGACTAAATTTAATATCAATCAATGCAAGATATGGCTGAAAAGAAAATCCAAAACAGTAACCAAGCTCCTCCCTCCAACGGCTAATTATTTACAAGCTATCAAACATAATTCACAACGGTTATTTTATATATATATATACACACGATTATTTTACTGTAATAACTAAATTTAATATCAATCAATGCAAGATATGGCGAATCTCCTCCCTCCAACGGCTAGTTATTTGCTTAATTTAAAGCTAACGAACATAACCCACAACGCCAACTTTTTCCTTCATATTATTTCCTTGGGAAGCTACGATGTCTCCCTCTTCGTTATTGTGTTTCGTCCGCAGAGCTCAGAACAGGGAATTATCTTCAACAACCGACCCAATAAATTAGATATTCGATCTCCCACATGAGGCTGCATCCAGAATTCCAAGCTTTTAGTTCTTAGATAACAAACAAGGGGATGACGAAGGTTGATAACGACTACCTTTTTTTTCTAATTTCTGATCTTTTTTGAATTTGATGCAACTGTGTTCTTAAATTTTCTCTCTATTTTATGTGTTCTTCAGATTTCTACATGTTAACTTTCTCTGTCTCAATTTGCCCTGTTTTCCAGCTCTAGGATAAGTTTCTAAAATCCCAATTCCATCATTTGTTTCTGCTTATTCCACACAGTTTTTCAATTTCTGATATTTTCTCGCTGTTGGGTTCTGGAATGAAACTCTCAATGCTTCATATTTCTACGAGCTATCTTTTTCTCTCTCAATTTCCCCTATTTTCAAGTTCTGAACTCCTCTTTGAGCCTTGATAAAGTTTATAAAACCCCAATTCCACCTCTTTCTTCCTATTTTCGAACACAGATTTTCAATTATCGTTCTTATTTCTCTTATAAATAATTCTGGGTTTGCTCATACGTAAACCATTAACCCTCTGTGTTTTCCATTCCACCAATGGTCTCTCTCCTCGTCATTGTGTTTGATGCCCTTACCTCAGAAGCTGGACGCTCCTATAGTGGTTTCTGTACAGTGACAATTATCTTCATCTGAGCCAAGATATTTCCATCGCGTAAAGGTTTCTGAAATGTTGTCTCTTCACCTTAGGAGGATTTTATTCTTTTGTGGCATGCTAATTGATTTCATAAGCTCGGAGTACTTCCTCAATTTCCCTGCCGTATTACTATCTTTGAACTGATAATACGTTATTTCTCTTTCTTCTCTTAATTTTAGTTTCTGTATTTGAACTTCGTAGGACAATACGTGGTTGGGTGACCATTTTCTGTTGTTAAGCATAAGTTTCCTTGAATGTAATTACCGTATGTATTGTTCCTGCTCAACTTCTTGCATGCTTACGTTTTTCTGTTCCTTTAATATTGTTATCAACTTCTTAGATAAACAAACAAGGTGATGGTGAAGGTTGGATAATTTTAGTCCATGTTAGCTGTCTAAACGAGTGAAAGAGCTTTTTTTTTTTTTTTGGTTATTAATTGCATCTATATATGAATCCTTCTTCAGCAATCTATATCTTGCAGGACTCCTTATTTGATACCCAATTTCAGCCAGACATAACTAGGAAATCTACAAGCACATCTTCAAGCATGAAGAAAGAATCATCATCAACTAATATCGTTGATGATCTTTCCTCAATTTTTGGAGGCAACTTTTCATGTTTAATGTAGTGTTTATTAAAGCAACAGTGGTTTGTATTCTTTGTTCCCATATTGCTTACTCGACTCTTTTTGTCCCTATCGTTTGAAGCTACTCCATCATCTGGAGAAATTCCAGAAGTTGAAGGGGAAAGCGAAGAAAGACGAAGAGCCAGGTTGGAACGTCACCAGAGGGCTCAGGAGTGTGCGGCATGTGTTATTTTATTATGGTCCCTAATTAGATTACTGCATTGATCTCGAAATGAACAGGTGTAGAATAGGCTCTTTTTTAACTAACTTGACATTAGATATATGTGGAAGTATGTGTATTCATATACAAATTTTGTCTATTTGTGACTGTTGACACTTTATACAAGGCAAAAGCACTGGCTAAGAAGAATCAGCAGGACCTACAATCTCAAAGAGAGCAGGCTGAAAGACGTGAGTTTTGTGATGAAAGGACACATTCTATTTATGTATTCATCTATAAAAGTTAGCAAGTTTGCGATTGTGACATTTTTTTATTTATTATCTAATTTAATTTTTGCATTGATTTCAGAGGCTTGCTGAAATGTTGGATTTTGAAATTAAGCGTTGGCCTGCAGGAAAAGAGGGGGAACTTGCTTGATTTGCTCTCAACCTTACAAAATGTATGTACTTAGTGTGTATTCACTTTGGACAACCTGTAAAATTTCTCTATTCCTGAACCATATAATGCCCAGAAGTTTGTAGGCTTACATTCTTTCGTCTTTCATTCTTTTTTTTTTTTTTTTTTTTACTTTTAATTCTTTGGTGCAAAGTTTAAGATATGCCCGAGAAGTGTGCTGGAATGTCTACGTATTTTGTTTATTTTCATTCTTCTCATCTAACATTCTTTCGTCTTTCATTCTTTTTTTTTTTACTTTTAATTCTTTGGTGCAAAGTTTAAGATATGCTCGAGAAGTGTGCTGGAATGTCTACGTATTTTGTTTATTTTCATGCTTCTCATCTAGCAATCATTTTACCACCTACAAGTATATAGGCTTGCATTTTCTTAATTTTCTTCCTTTCCTAGTTCACTGTTTGCCCTCCACATGTGGAGCGTAGGCACATATGTGCTAACTCTAATCTTGTAAAACTGATTTTATTTGTTTGAGTTGGTCACTAGAGTGGCATCCAGTATTTTAATTTTTTTTTCAATGAGTGTTATTCACATTAACAATTTCCAATCAGATATTCGCTAGCACAATACACTTCTTAAAGAAACAAGCTTGATTTTGGAAAATATCATAAATGTCCTGAATTTTTTTAATTTTGGAAGCAGCCTAAGCAGCTCTTTTAATTTACCGTGAGTTTTGAATCTCTTATATCAATATATTTCTTTCTTGAATGATGGATTATCAGGTACTGTGGCCTGAATGTGGTTGGCAGCCAGTTTCTTTAACTGATTTGATTATAGCGGCATCAGTTAAGAAAGTTTATAGGAAAGCTACACTGTGCATCCATCCTGATAAGGTGCAGCAAAAAGGTGCCAATCTTCAAGAAATATATTGCAGAGAAGGTGTTCGATCTACTCTAGGTATTGGCAGATGCTTCTAAACCATTATGTTTACCTTTTTTGATTGATCACTGCTTCCTAAAAGAAAGACTGGTTTTAGCCGGATTATCAGAATTGATCTTATACAACTGTTATTTATTTCTAATCACCTTCTAAAAAAATTGGTTCGTACACAACAGTTTTGCGATCATGCTGAGTACGTCAAGACACATTCGAATATATCATTTCTTATCCTTGTATCCTTCCAAATTAGGATTAGCTGGGTGGGGTCTTTCATGATGTGCTGCCTGTGTAGCTCCTCATTTTAGTAATTGTCAAGCACTGACAGAGTTAAAGCTGTTTCCTTTTGATTTTTTTTTTTTGGTCTCACCTTGATCCAAAAAGTTGGGGTTGTTTTCCCACTGTTAGTGTCCACATATTTTTACCTTGTCTCATTCAATATTTTGGCATTAAAATTTACTTTCGGAGTGACTACATTATCAATGGACGAAAAGTGTGCCATTTCATTGGTCCAATGAAGATTGACAAATGGAGAACAACTGAAGGTATGTTTTTCTCAACAATCTTGATAGTCTGTTTGATTAAAAAATATTTAATTATTGTGTCTATGCAACTGAAATATACATTTACATAAATTTTTAAAAGACAAAAAAATAAATATACACAGTTTAATTATCATGTTTATGCAACTTCAAGATCCAAGCTTAGGGTCTCCTCTAACAGGGTCTCAAGGTCCAAGACCTGGTATGGGCAGTCCTAAGGCCTAAGGTTAGCTAGAAAAGTGTGCCATTTCATTGGTCCGATAAAGATTGACAAATGGAGAACAATTGAAGGTATGTTTTTCTCAACAATCTTGATAGTCTAGTTGATTAAAAAATGTTTAATTATTGTGTCTATGCAACTAAAAAATATATTTACATAAAGTTTCTAAAAGACAAAAATAAATATACATAGTTTAATTATCAATGTTTATGCAACTTCAAGACCCAAGGTTAAGGTCACCTCTAACAAGGTCTCAGGGTCCAAGACTTGGTATGGGCAATCCTAAGGCCTAAGGTTGGCTAGAAAAGTGTGCCATTTTATTGGTATGGGCAATCCTAAGGCCTAAGGTTGGCTAGAAAAGTGTGTCATTTTATTGGTCTGATGAAGATTGACGAATGGAGAACAATTGAAGGTATGTTTTTCTCAACAATCTTGATAGTCTATTTGATTAAAAAATGTTTAATTATTGTGTCTATGCAATTGAAAAATACATTTTCATAAAGTTTCTAAAAACAAAAAAATAAATATGTACAGTTTAATTATCATGTTTATGCAACTTCAAGACCCAAGGTTAGGGGCACTTCTAACAAGGTCTAGGACAAGGTATGGGCAGTCCTAAGGCCTAAAGTTGGCAAGTGGGCCTAATGCTCGAGGGTTGATAAAAGGTGCTAGGTCCTAAGGGTATATAGTGGGATTGTCTAAGTTCTGGCCAAAAGTATCAGACTTCGCTTGTAGGGCAAGCAATTCAAGACCCTTAAATGAGCATGGGATAGGTCATAACTCATGGTTAGGGGACGCTATAATCTCAAGCATTTTGGCTTAAGGCTTAGAGCTTGAGGCCATAGTCCAAAGAGGGTTGATAAAAGGTGCTAGGCTCTAAGGGTATATATGGGAGTGCCCAAGTTCTAGCCAAAAAGTATTAGATATCGCTTGTAGGGTAAGCAGTTTGAGACCCTCAAATAAGCATGGCATAAGTCACAACTCATGGGCAGAGCTGAGAAGGGATAGGGTAACCTCGACTCCCTTGGGGAGAGAGAGGGGTTGACCCCTTAACCCACTTAAGGGAAGGGTGACTAGCCCCTCAGGGGAAATAACAACAAGGGGTTAACCCATTATGGGTTAATTTGTCGACCCTTTTAGGGGAGGGGAGACTCATTAGTCCTTTGTAGGGAAAGGGTGACCCACCAGTAACCTGGTGAGAAAAGGTCTCCCTGGGTGAACTCTTCAATCTCTTATGGAAAGGGGAAAGAGCAACAAGGGGATGATCCATCAGGAGTTAACCTATCGACCATTTTAAGGGAGGGGTGACTCGTTAGCCCCTTGCGGGGAAGAGGTTGATCTCTTATCCCTTAAGAGAAGGGGAAACCCCCTAACACGTGGGTGTTGAAGGGTCCCCTTAGGTGAACCCTTCAATCTCTTATGGAAAGGGTGACCCATCAGGAGTTAACTTGTCGACCATTTTAGGAGAGGGGTGACTAGCTAGCCCCTTATTAGTCCCTTGTAGGGAAAGGGTGACCCACCAGTAACCTGGTGAGAAAAGGTCTCCCTGGGTGAACTCCTCAATCTCTTATGGAAAGGGTGATTGGCCCCTTAAGGGGAAAGAGCAATAAGGGGATGATCCATCAGGAGTTAACCTATCGACCATTTTAAGGGAGGGGTGACTCGTTAGCCCCTTGTGGGGAAGAGGTTGATCAATTATCCCCTAAGAGAAGGGGTAACCCCCCAACACGTGGGTGGGAAAGGGTCCCCTTAGGTGAACCCTTCAATCTCTTATGGAAAGGGTGACCCATCAGGAGTTAACTTGTCGACCATTTTAGGAGAGGGGTGACTAGCTAGCCCCTTATGGAGAAGGGGTTGATCCCTTAATCCCTTAAGGGAAACGGTGACCCCACAGCAACTTAGTGGGAAAGGGTTCCCCTTAGGGGGAACCCTTTAGTCTCTTATAGAAAGGCTAACTACCCTTTTAGAGGGAAAGAGCAAAATGGGAGGGACCCATGTCGACCCTTTTAGGGGAGAGGTGACTAGCTAGCCCTTTGTGGGAAAGGGGTTGATCCCTTATGACCCCTATGCACCCTGGTAGGAAAGGGTCCCCTTAGTCGAACCCTTTAGTCTCTTACAAAAAGGGTCACTAGCATTTTAACATGAAAGAGCAACATAAGGGTGACCCTTGTCGACCCTTTTAGGGGAGGGGTGATGCTAGCCCCTTTTGGGGAACTTAGGTGTGAACCCTCTATTCTTTTATAGAAATGGTAACTAGTCTCTTAGGGAGAAAGAACAACATGGGGTTGAACCCCAGCACCCTGGAAGGAAAGGGTCCCTTATTGTAAAGGGTTGACTTATGTACACCCATTTAGGGAAGGGGTTGTTGACCCCCCAACACCTTGTAGGAGAGGGTCCCTTTAGGTGAACCCTTTAGTCTCTTATGGAAAGGGTAACTAGCCTTTTAGGGGGAAAGAACAACATGGGGGTGACCCCCAGCAACCTGGAAGGAAAGGGTCCCCTTTTGTAAAGGGTAACTAGACTCTTAAGGGGAAAGAACAACATGGGGCTGACTTATGTACACCCTTTTAGGGAAGGGGTTGTTGACCCCCAACACCTTGTAAAAAAGGGTCCCTTTAGGTGAACCCTTTAGTCTCTTATGGAAAGGGTAACTAGCCTCTTAGGGGGAAAGAACAACATGGGGGTGACCCATGTCGACCTTTTTAGTGGAAGGGGTGACTCGCTAGCCCTTTGTGGGGAAAGGGCTGACCCCTAGCACCTTGGTAGGAAAGGGTCCCTTTGGTGAACCCTTTAGTCTCTTATGGAAAGGGTAACTAGACTCTTGGGGGGAAAGAGCAACATGGGGATGACCCATGTTGACCCTTTTAGGGGAGGGGTGACTTGATAGACCCTTATGGGGAAGGAGTTGATCCTTTAATCCCTTAAAGGAAGGGTTGACCCCCCAACACCCTGGTGGGAAAGGGTTAACTTCATAGGGGGGAAGAGAAACATGGGGTTGACCCATGTTGACCCTTTTAGGGGAAGGGGATGACCCCTAACACCCTGGTAGGAAAGGGGGTTCCCCTTAGGTGAACCCTTTAGTCTCTTATAGAAAGGGTAACTAGCCTCTTAAGGGGGAGGAGTAACATGGGGGTGACCCATGTCGACCCTTTTAGGGAAGGGGTTGACCCAAAGGGTCCCCTAAGGTGAATCCTTTAGTCTCTTATGGAAAGGGTAACTAGCCTCTTAGGGGGGAAAGAGCAACATAGAGGTGACCTATGTCGAACCTTTTAAGGGAGGGGTGACTTGCTAGCCCTTTGTGGGGAAGGGGTTGATCCCTTAATAACTTAAAGGAAGGGTTAACCTCCCAACACCCTAGTGGGAAATGGTCCTATTAGGTGAACCTTTTAGTCTCTTATGGAAAGGGTAACTAGCCTCTTAGGAGGAAAGAGCAACATGGGGGTGACCTATGTCGACCCTTTAAGGGGGTGATTTGCTAACAGGGGTTGATCCCTTAATCCCTTAAAAGAAGGGTTGACCCCCCAGCACCCTGGTGGGAAAGGGTCCTTGTCAGGTGAACCCTTTAGTCTCTTATGGAAAGGGTTAGCCTCTTAGGAGGGAAGAGCAACATGGGGGTTTCCCATGTCGTCCCTTTTAGGGGAAGGGGTTGACCCCCAACACCATGGTAGCAAAGGGCGTTCCCCTTAGTTGAACACTTTAGTCTCTTATAGAAAGGGTAACTAGCCTCTTAAGGGGGAGGAGCAACATGGGGGTGACCCATGTCGACCCTTTTAGGGAAGGGGTTGACCCCAGCACCCTGGTAAGAAAGGGTCCCCTAGGGTGAGTCCTTTAGTCTTTTATGGAAAGGGTAACTAGCCTTTTAGGGGGAAAAACCAACATGGGGTTGACCCATGTTGACGCTTTTAGGGAAGGGGTTGACCCAAAGGGTCCCCTAAGTTGAACCCTAGGTAAACTCTTTAGTCTCTTATGGAAAGGGTAACTAGCCTCTTAGGGGGAAAGAGCAACATAAAGGTGACTTATGTCGACCCTTTTAAGGGAAGGTTGACTTGTTAGACCTTTGCGGGGAAGGACTTGATCCCTTAATCTCTTAAAGGAAGGGTTAACCCCCCAACACCCTAGTGAGAAACGGTAACTAGCCTCTTATGGAAAGGGTAACTAGCCTCTTAAGGGGAAAGAGCAACATAGCGGTGACCTATGTCGACCCTTTTAAGGGAAGGTTGACTTGCTAGACCTTTGCAGGGAAGGGGTTGATCCCTTAATCTCTTAAAGGAAGGGTTAACCCCCCAACACCCTAGTGGAAAACGGTCCTGTTAGGTGAACCTTTTAGTCTCTTATGGAAAGGGTAACTAGCCTCTTAGGAGGAAAGAGCAACAGGGGGTGACCTATGTCGACCCTTTAAGGGGGGTTATTTTCTAATAGGGGTTGATCCCTTAATCCCTTAAAAGAAGGTTTGACCCCCCAGCACCCTGGTGGCAAAACGGTCCTGTTAGGTGAACCTTTTAGTCTCTTATGGAAAGGGTAACTAGCCTCTTAGGAGGAAAGAGCAACAGGGGGGTGACCGATGTCGACCCTTTAAGGGGGTGATTTTCTAATAGGGGTTGATCCCTTAATCCCTTAAAAGAAGGTTTGACCCCCCAGCACCCTGGTGGGAAAGGGTCCTTGTCACCCTTTAGTCTTTTATGGAAAGGGTTAGCCTCATAGGAGGGAAGAGCAACATAGGGTTGACCCATGTCGTCCCTTTTAGGGGAAGGGGTCCCCAACACCATGGTAGGAAAGGAGGGTCCCCTCAGGTGAACCCTTTAGCCTCTTAGAGGGGAAGAGCAACATGGGGGTGACTTATGTCGACCCTTTTAGGGAAGGGGTTGACCCCTAGCACCCTAGTAAGAAAGGGTCCCATTAGGTGAACCCTTTAGTCTCTTGTGGAAAGAGTAACATGAGGGTGACCCATGTCGACCCTTTTAGGGAAAGGGTTAACCCCCAGCACCTAGGTAAGAAAAGGTCCCCTAAGGTGAACCCTTTAGTCTCTTATGAAAAGGGTAACTAGCCTCTTAGGGGGAAAGAACAACATGGGGGTGACCCATGTCGACCTTTTTAGTGGAAGGAGTGACTCGCTAGCCTTTTGTAGGGAAAGGGCTGACCCCCAGCACCCTGGTAGGAAAGGGTCCCATTAGGTGAACCCTTTAGTCTCTTATGGAAAGAGTAACTAACCTTTTAGGGGGAAAGAGCAACATGGGGGTGACCCATGTCGACCCTTTTAGGGAAAGGGTTAACCCCCAGCACCCAGGTAAGAAAAGGTCCCCTAAGGTGAAGCACCCAGGTAAGAAAAGGTCCCCTAAGGTGAACCCTTTAGTCTCTTATGAAAAGGGTAACTAGCCTCGTAGGGAGAAAGAACAACATGTGGGTGACACATGTCGACCTTTTTAGTGGAAGGGGTGACTCGCTAGCCCTTTGTGGGGAAAGGGCTGACCCCCAGCACCTTGGTAGGAAAGGGTACCCTTAGGTGAACCCTTTAATCTATTATGGAAAGGGTAACTAGACTTTTTGGGGGAAAGCACAACATGGGGAGGGGTGACTTGTCGACCTTTTTAGTGGAAAGGGTGACTCGCTAGCCTTTTGTAGGGAAAGGGCTGACCCCCAGCACCCTGGTAGGAAAGGGTCCCATTAGGTGAACCCTTTAGCCTCTTGTGGAAAGAGTAACTAACCTTTTAGGGGGAAAGAGCAACATGGGGGTGACCCATGTCGACCCTTTTAGGGAAAGGGTTAACCCCTAGCACCCAGGTAAGAAAAGGTCCCCTAAGGTGAACCCTTTAGTCTCTTATGAAAAGGGTAACTAGCCTCTTAGGGGGAAAGAACAACATATGGGTGACCCATGTCGACCTTTTTAGTGGAAGGGGTGACTCGCTAGCCCTATGTGGGGAAGGGGATGACCCTTAACTCCCTGGTAGGAAAGGGGGGTCCCCTTAGGTGAACCCTTTAGTCTCTTACAGAAAGGGAAGGGTTAACCCCCCAATACCCTAGTGGGAAACGGTCTTGTTAGGTGAACCTTTTAGTGTCTTATGGAAAAGGTAACTAGCCTCTTAGGAGGAAAGAGCAACATGGGGGTGTCCCATGTCGAACCTTTTAGGGAAGGGGTTGACCCAAAGGGTCCCCTAAGGTGAACCCTTTAGTCTTTTATGGAAAGGGTAACTAGCCTCTTAGGGGGAAAGAGCAACATGGAGTTGACCTATGTCGACCCTTTTAAGGGAGGGTTGACTCACTAGCCCTTTGTGGGAAAGGGGTTGATCCCTTAATCCCTTAAAGGAAGGGTTAACACTAGCCCTTTGTGGGGAAGGGGTTGATCCCTTAATCCCTTAAAGGAAGGGTTAACCCCCCAATACCCTAGTGGGAAACGGTCCTATTAGGGGAACCTTTTAGTCTCTTTTGGAAAGGGTAACTAGCCTGTTAGGAGGAAAGAGCAACATGGGGGTGACCTAAGGGGGTTCCCCTTTAGTCTCTTACAGAAAGGGAAGGGTTAAACCCCCCAATACCCTAGCGGGAAACGGTCCTGTTAGGTGAACCTTTTAGTGTCTTATGGAATAGGTAACTTGTAACAACCTTTTTTTTTTTCTATTATTATACAATATGGAGTTCACATATACGTCATTAATCAAAACGTACATGCAACATATCAAACTCATAGATATTTACATCTTGTTTATTTTACTTGACCAATTCCGGAGATACATGTGCGGGTGGTTGAAACTTCACCGAGATCTGAGCCAACTCGACCACAAACATCTTATTTGATTCTGAGATCTGCCCAACATAAAGTAACTCGATCCAATATGCACTAAAAGCTAGAGCCTTAGAAAAAAACTGCATAACTAATTTTCTGAACATGATATGGAAATATAGTGAGAATTAAATCCCAGTAAGTTCAACAATAAATCATCATCAATATAGCTCATCACGTCATGTTCAGCTGTATAAACTACAGAAAATATCTTTGGTCATATGAATGCATTATATCTATGCACATAAGAATCATACTGTAATAATATGTATGACAGGATTAACTATTTTCAAAATATCATATGATGGCCATCAACTTATTCTCATTTTATGCTACCCCGGTCAGGGTGAGTATCCTCTACTCTCCGGTACGGGCTTTTCTCGCTCCGTCCGACATGGCCCACTTTCTCTTTCTTTTCTCATTAACATGATCATAACCGTTGGTGTTGGTAGGGCGTCCCCTACTGGTGCACCACACGGATTGCCATGTGACCGTGCTCATTTCGTTTCTTTTCACAATGATAGCCAAAAATATGCTTTCAATAACAAGTATGTTCATCAAAATATAACTATTATCAAAAATCATTGGTAATCATGCCATGAATATAACCATTTCAAATATCATTTTATAAAATATTTCCATGTCAAAATTTCACACTTAAGATGGTAAGAAGTTCATACAATGGCAATGGCTATGGCTATACTAGTCATTTATTATTTTCATTTATAAGATTCATCTTTTTTTTTTAAATATTAATTTTATTCTTTTATTTTCTTGATGCAGGTTTTTATCACATCTAACCTTCTCTTACTAATCATAGCATAACTCTCTCAATTGAACTCTGATGTAGGCGTCCCATACTGGTGCACCACATGGATTGCCATGTGACCGTGCTCATTTCGTTTCTTTTCACAATGATAGCCAAAAATATGCTTTCAATAACAAGTATGTTCATCAAAATATAACTATTACCAAAAATCATTGGTAATCATGCCATGAACATAATCATTTCAAATATCACTTTATAAAATATTTCCATGTCAAAATTTCACACTTAAGATGGTAAGAAGTTCATACAATGGCAATGGCTATGGCTATACTAGTCATTTATTATTTTCATTTATAAGATTCATCTTTTTTTTTAAATATTAATTTTATTCTTTTATTTTCTTGATGCAGGTTTTCATCACATCTAACCTTCTCTTACTAATCATAGCATAACTCCCTCAATTGAACTCCTATGTAGGTGATCTTGTTGTCCATTTCAAGATAAAAAAATTATCTAAAACTATTATGTTGAACAGTTTAGCTAAATATTAAGAAATCAAGTTGATATTACTCCCTCAAAGTAAAGGATAGTTCCTCTCGGATAGGTTCTGAACTTTAGCAACTAATCTGTCCATATCATCCTCATATGAATTTCAAATTAAGTGATTCCAGTGGGTAAAAATCCGTAACACATCTATCTATAATTCATATGTTAACCATTTATTTTAATTCCTTATAGAGTATTCCCAGAAATTAAAATACCAAAACTATCCTAACATATTCTTCCCTGATGAACCATTTTTTGACCTTTGCTTACTAATCGGACCATATATACCTCATATAGACTCTCAATTGATTGATTCTAGTGGCTAAAAATTCGTGACACATATATCTTAAATTCTTATGTTAACCATTTATTTTAATTTCCTACAGATAATTCTCCGAAATTAAAATACTAAAGCTATCCTAACATATTCGTCCCTGATGATCCATTTTCTGACCTTTGACTACTAATCGGCTCATATATTCATCATATGGACTCCAAATTGAATGATTCTAGTGGTGAAAAATCCATGACACACATATATTTAATTCTTATGTTAACTATTTATTTTAATTCCATACAGATAATTCCCAGAAATAAAAATACAGAAGCTATCCTAACATAATCTTCCTTGATAAACCATTTTCTGACCTTTGACTACTAATCAGCTCATATCTTCCTCATATGGACTCCAAATTGAATGATTCCAGTGGTTTAAAATTCATGAAACACATAGCTATAATTCTTATGTTAACCATTTATTTTAATTTCCTACAGATAATTCTCCGAAATTAAAATACCAAAGCTATCCTAACATATTCGTCCCTGATGATCCATTTTTTGACCTTTGACTACTAATCGGCTCATATATTCATCATATGGACTCCAAATTGAATGATTCTAGTGGTGAAAAATCCATGACACACATATATTTAATTCTTATGTTAACTATTTCTTTTAATTCCATACAGATAATTCCCAGAAATAAAAATACAGAAGCTATCCTAACATAATCTTCCTTGATAAACCATTTTCTGACCTTTGACTACTAATCAGCTCATATCTTCCTCATATGGACTCCAAATTGAATGATTCCAGTGGTTTAAAATTCATGAAACACATAGCTATAATTCTTATGTTAACCATTTATTTTAATTTCCTACAGATAATTCTCCGAAATTAAAATACCAAAGCTATCCTAACATATTCGTCCCTGATGATCCATTTTCTGACCTTTGACTACTAATCGGCTCATATATTCATCATATGGACTCCAAATTGAATGATTCTAGTGGTGAAAAATCCATGACACACATATATTTAATTCTTATGTTAACTATTTCTTTTAATTCCATACAGATAATTCCCAGAAATAAAAATACAGAAGCTATCCTAACATAATCTTCCTTGATAAACCATTTTCTGACCTTTGACTACTAATCAGCTCATATCTTCCTCATATGGACTCCAAATTGAATGATTCCAGTGGTTTAAAATTCATGAAACACATAGCTATAATTCTTATGTTAACCATTTATTTTAATTCTATAAAAATAATTCCCAGAAATTAAAATATAGAAGCTGTCCTAACATATTCTTCCCTGATGAACCATTTTCTGACCTTTGACTACTAATCGGACCATATCTACCTCATATGGACTCCAACTTGAATGATTCCAGTGGCTACAAATCTGTGACACATATATCTTTAATTCTTATGTTAACCATTTATTTTAATTCCCTACAGATAATTCCCAGAAATTAAAACACAGAAGCTATCCTAACATATTCTTCCCTGATGAACCATTTTCTGACCTTAGCTTATTAATCAGACCATATTTACCACATATGGACTCCAAATTGAATTATTCCAGTGGCGAAAAATCAATGACACACATAGCTATAATTCTTATGTTAGCCATTTATTTTAATGCCTTATAGATTGTTCCCACAAATTAAAACACTAAAGCTTCAAATTCTGCCACCCATAGCCATAACCATGCAGAACTATCTACACCAACCTAAGTGTTCAAACATACATCACATGCAAGATCAATATGTAACATGATATAGCAACATCCATGACCAATCATCAAAGTTCTAAGATCAAAATCTCATATAAATATTATAAGTTTCAAAAGTTTTCTTCAAAAAGAAATATTGTTAAACTTACCTGGAGCACTTAGTCCCCTAGACTTCTCCTTCCTCTTTCTTCCTTTCTTCCTCTCCTTTCCTCGCTCTACCTTGCTTCTATTTTTCCTCTCCCTCACTTGGACGAAATTCTAATGCTGTAAGGGTGGATTTTCTTATATAGACCACCAAATAATTCACCTTTCATGATCATGGGTCTACCTTATCACAATTAGGATACACTTTGTTGAATTTTTGGAAAACAAACAACTTATGTTCTTGTCTTCCTCTTTCTTAGTCAAGATATGCATAGGAAAATGAGATTTGTATTTTGAAAATTATGATGATATGTTCTTAAGATAAGGGACAAGGTCCCTTTGATTTAGGGATTCATTTCCATTTTCTTTTGTCTTAAACAATTATGAAAGGTTTACCTTTTTATGTGGCAAATTTCTAGCCCTTGAATCTCCATTATTTGGTTGATATTATTTGTGTGGGATAGGAATGTTTTGTCCTAATACCATGTATTATCATACCACTTGCTAAAATTATGAGTGTAGGATATAGATATTTTTGTCCTAAAGCCTTGTATTATTATACCACTTGCCAAAATGATGAATGTAGAATCACACAACTTGCTTAATTTTTGTCTTAATGCCATGTAACCTAATCTTTATTATTGTTACATTATTATATTATCACCTAATTTATTTTATTTTATTTTTCCTCTTGGATTTGGGCTTATTCCTACCCATTATGGGCTTATTCCTACCCATTTTCTTTGCTTTGGATAAAATTCTACCTTTCTTGGAGGGCTTGGTCACATTTTCATAATTTTTGGGCTATTGGTCCAATTACTATATCCTAGTCCAAGTCTATGTTTTATTTCTTGCTTAGGTTATCCAATGGGCTTGCTAGAAACTTATTTGAAGTGGAAAAACTCTACATGATGTGTCCATAGGTAAAAGCCCAATGTATGGGTAAATGTTTTAAAGTTAGTAACTCTAGTTCTTGAATTAGAAAAAGTTACCCTAATCCAATGTTCTTGAAATTTTAAGACATTTACTTGTTTTTAAAAATTTATCTTGCTTATCCAAGAATTTTGTATCTCTTTAGTATGTTATTTCTAATTTATGTTTTTCCTATTAGGTTTTCCCTCTTTATTTGTTCTCTTAATGGTAGAAACATTTTCTATGCATATACATAAGATGAAGAATTTCTAAGGATTATATTTCCTTAGATATCTAAAATATTGTCTAACAAACTTTATTTCCTTAATTAAATTATCAATAAAAGAAACGAAATTAGGGATGTTACATTCTTCCCCCCTTAAGAAATTCGGTCCCCGAATTTCAGTTCATCCTACCACATGTAGGGAATGAAATTAAGGCATTATTTAGAGTTACCAACCTTATTACTTAAATAATTATGGATATCTTTTTTTTTTTGTATAACATCTTTACTTTTTAATATGTCTATTCACTTTAGTGATTATGCTATATAACTTAACCATAAGGATTTCTTTCACTCATAAGTTCTTCACTTTATATCCTCTAGTTCATATGGATATATCTATGGGTCGATATTAGAAAACACACACATAAAGGAACATATTCACCTTCATATTGGGTAACTATCTTTTCTTATTCCAAACTTCTATCAAGTCATTTTTGGTTTTCATATATCAACATTATCCCTTGAATATCATCATCTTAATCTATCATCTATTTTTATCCTGAAATCCTTTAATCAATATGTTAAACATACGTAGCAATAAATCCTTCAAACCTTTAATAACGTGTACCTTTAACACATGTCTAATAATTCTAACTTACCTCATCACAGTAATTCTATACAAGCTTATTAACACCATTAAACTCAATGTCAAAAATTTCAATTATTTCTTCTATCATATCAAAAGCACCTCATTCTAGTTTATGTCAATCCCATTTAATTCACCCAATCATTTCAAGAAGATTTTTCCTAACAATTACTCATACATGAATTCTCAATTCCAACATAATTCACATCCTAGATACTAGACTCAATTTAGCATGATATAATCCTTTAACACAATTATCTTGATCACTTACATTATTTTTGGGCATGGTTCTCAGAATATTCTCTATATTTCCAAATTAAGAGTTCAAAGACTAACTTAAATCCTACTTCCTATATTTTATTCCTCAAGAACTTCAACACCACTAATTCTCTTGATTACATTCGTCAAAACACCATAAGACCATCATCCGTCCATTCTTTTCAAACTTTTCATTACTTTAACCTACTAACAACTTAGACACCATTAGAACTGAGTTTCAAAGAAAAGAAATTATCTTTCATTGCAATGAGGGAAAATAACCTTGCATTTAATGCCAACCGTTAATGAGGGAGAATGCAGTGAAATAGACGAAAAGCATAATAGAGAATGGTGCCAAAAGCGAAAGTCAAAAATTTGGACAAAGCATTGAAAAATATTAAAATCGATGGCCGTAATTCTTGAAAATCTATAAACCAAATCTATATACGATTTCAGCAAAAATCGGTGGCCGCAAATTTTGAATATATGTGTGAAAATCTACTTTAAATTTGTTGGTATTCGGTGGAAAAATATCACATGGAAAAAGAAACATTTATGAGATTATAAAAGTCAGTGAAAATCAAAGAATACGTAGTTAACTGGTAGGATGCAGTTGATTGCTTCTAAATAGATGTCATCAATCAACTGTAAAATAACCAGTCCAAATTAAAATTTCTTAGAATAGCTAGTCGATTTCATAATACCGATAGTCTACTGGCAAAAACATTGAGAAAACAAGAAAAATGTCCCTCTTCACTAATTATTTGGTTTGCATCTTCATTTTTTTTTACAATGACGCCTATCATCTACAACTTCCCTACATGCCTCAAGACATCACTCCTTCATCAAGGACAACAAGAAAAAGAAAATTTTCTGGTGATATCCTAACCTTATTCTCTTTATGTGCTAAATATGGGTCACAGTCATAACTACTGTACATATACATGCTTGCCGTCATTTTGGAAATTTTTTTTTACCTTTAATTTAGCTGATATCCACCAATCACTCACATAGTTGTTCTAATAATACCCGGCCTATTCGCATAGCTATTATAACTATGCCCTTCTCTGAGTTCTATAAATACTTACATTAGTATCTTTGTCTATACTCAAAGTTAAGGTGATAGAAATTATGGGGGGAACCGCATTCCGTCAGTTTTGAAATATCTGTGTCTTTTGTGGTTCCAGTCCTAGAAAAGATGAGGAGTATGTTAAAGCAGCACAAAATTTGGGTATGGTGCTGGCTAGGAGAAAAATTCATTTAGTGTATGGTGGAGGTAACTGTGAGTTAATGGGGTGTGTGTGGCTACAGCTGCACATGTAGGGGGATGCCAAGTTCTAGGTATTATTCCTACTACTCTAGCTACATCCAGCAACATAGGGAAAATAATTGGGGAAGAATATAGGGTAGCTTCCATGCATGAACGCATGGCTAGAATGATGAGCAATGCTAACGCCTTCATTGCCTTACCAGGTGGTTTTGGTACTTTAGAGGAGATTTTTCAAATAGTCTCTTGGACACAATTGAATATGCATCACAAACCGATAGGTTTGTTAAATGTTAATCACTTCTTTGATGGTCTGTTATCTTTTCTAGATCAAGCTGTGGAACAGAGGTTTATCCCACACTCAGCACGACAAATTCTCATCTCGGCTTCAAATGCTGAAGAGTTGATTGATGCTTTACAAGCCTATGTTCATGTACCTGATCCAACTATGACTCAAATAGAATGGACGACAGATAACCGCAAGAAGCGTAAATTGGATTTGGATCTTAATCTTTAAATGTAGTAAAACGTAGCCATTATTGTACTACTTTTACTTTCTTAGAGTCTACTTGGATACCATATTTACCAACCATCCTCCTTTAGAGTTGGTAAAACTATCTTTGAATGTTTCTTATAATCCTCTAAACTTTTGAAATAGTCTAGTATATCATCAATATATATAATAACAAATTGATCCAGGGATGACCTAATTATTATTCATTAAATCTATGAATGCAGCTAAAATATTTGTCAATTTAAATGCATCACCAAAAACTCATAATGCCCATAATAAGTCCTACATCCTCTTTTCTTATCCTTAATTAATGTTACTCATATCCCAAATCTATTTGTGGAAAAATATTGAACACCTTATAACTGGTTAAACAGGTAATCTATATGAGCTAATGAGTTTCTATTCTACATTGTCACCTTATTCAACTGTTTATAATCTATGCATAGTCATAGTGATCCATCTTTCTTTTTCACAAATAGAATTGGAGCACTCCGAATAAAAGTACTGGGGTATTTAAATACCTTGTCTAACAAGTCTTGTAACTAATTTTTTTTAAATTCGATCGATATCATTCTATATAGGGATATAGATATTAGTTGGGTTCTAAGGAGTAAATCAATACCAAATTCTCGAATTGCTGTGGCAAGGTTGTGCAAGATTTCCTCCGCATTGTTTGCCGGATTCCGCCTTGGTGGTGCCATTTCCTACTGTGGGAAAAAATAAATTTATGCTGCTATTGAGGTGATCAAGCCCAATAGTTAGTTTAAAAAAAAAATATTTAACAGCAGTCATAACACCACCTCGGCATATAGATAAGAAACACTAGTAATTTCTTACCTATATGAGTCACTGATCCCCTACACAACACAACCACAACATACTCAAGACACTATAAGATCGATTCAGATAACCATCCACCCACTGGCCATCTAGGATCGACCTGCTCTGATACCAATTATTTCAAGAACCTTTTTTTTCTATTATTATACAATATTGAGTTCATATACACGTTATTAATCAAAACGTACATGCAACATATCAAACACATAGATATTTACATCTTGTTTATTTTGGTTGACCAATTTCGGAGATACAGGTGCGGGTGGTTGCACCTTCACCGGGATCTGAGCCAACTCGACCACAAACATCTGATTTGATTCTGAGATCTGCCCAACATAAAGTAACTCGATCCAATATGCACTAAAAGCCAGAGCCTTAGAAAAAAACTGCATAACTAATTTTCTGAACATGATATGGAAATATAGTGAGAATTAAATCCCAGTAAGTTCAACAATAAATCATCATCAATATAGCTCATCACGTCATGTTCAGCTGTATAAACTACAGAAAATATCTTTGGTCACATGAATGCATTATATCTATGCACAAAAGAATCATACTGTAATAATATGTATGAAATGATTAACTATTTTCAAAATATCATATGATGGCCATCAACTTATTCTCATTTCAAGCTACCACGGTCAGGGTGAGTATCCTCTACTCTCCGGTACGGGCTTTTCTCGCTCCGTCTGACATGGACCACTTTCTCTTTCTTTTCTCATTAACATGATCATAACCGTTGGTAGGGCGTCCCCTACTGGTGCACCACACGGATTGCCATGTGACCGTGCTCATTTCGTTTCTTTTCACAATGATAGCCAAAAATATGCTTTCAATAACAAGTATGTTCATCAAAATATAACTATTACCAAAAATCATTGGTAATCATGCCATGAACATAACCATTTCAAATATCACTTTATAAAATATTTTCATGTCAAAATTTCACACTTAAGATGGTAAGAAGTTCATACAATGGCAATGGCTATGGCTATACTAGTCATTTATTATTTTCATTTATAAGATTCATCTTTTTTTTTAAATATTAATTTTATTCTTTTATTTTCTTGATGCAGGTTTTCATCACATCTAACCTTCTCTTACTAATCATAGCATAACTCCCTCAATTGAATTCCGATGTATGTGATCTTGTTGTCCATTTCAAGATAAAACAATTATCTAAAACTATTATGTTGAATAGTTTAGCTAAATATTAAGAAATCAAGTTGATATTACTCCCTCAAAGTAAATGATAGTTCCTCTCGGATAGGTTCTGACCTTTAGCGACTAATCTGTCCATATCTCCCTCATATGAATTCCAAATTAAGTGATTCTAGTGGGTTCAAATCCGTAACACATCTATCTATAATTTATATGTTAACCATTTATTCTAATTCCTTATTGAGTATTCCCAGAAATTAAAATACCAAAGCTATCCTAACATATTCTTCCCTGATGAACCATTTTCTGACCTTTGCTTACTAATCGGACCATATATACTTCATATGGACTCTAAATTGATTGATTCTAGTGGCTACAAATCCGTGACATATATATCTTGAATTCTTATGTTAACCATTTATTTTAATTCCATACAGATAATTCCCAGAAATAAAAATACAGAATCTGTCCTAACATAATCTTCCCTGATGAACCATTTTCTAACCTTTGACTACTAATCGGACCATATCTACCTCATATGGACTCCAACTTGAATGATTCCAGTGGCTACAAATCCGTGACACATATATCTTTAATTCTTATGTTAACCATTTATTTTAATTCCCTACAGATAATTCCCAGAAATTAAAACACAGAAGCTATCCTAACATATTCTTCCCTGATGAACCATTTTCTGACCTTAGCTTACTAATCAGACCATATCTACCACATATGGACTCCAAATTGAATTATTCCAGTGGCTAAAACTCCATGACACACATAGCTAAAATTCTTATGTTAACCATTTATTTTAATGCCTTATATATTGTTCCCAGAAATTAAAACACGGAAGCTTCAAATTCTGCCACCCATAGCCATAACCATGCAGAACTATGTACACCAACCTAAGTTTTCAAACATACATCACATGCAAGATCAATATGTAACATGATATAGCAACATCCATGACCAATCATCAAAGTTCTAAGATCAAAATCTCATATAAATATTATAAGTTTCAAAAGTTTTCTTCAAAAGAATTATTGTTAAACTTACCTGGAGCACTTAGTCCCCTAGACTTCTCCTTCCTCTTTCTTCCTTTTTTCCTCTCCTTTCCTCACTCTACCTTGCTTCTATTTTTCCTCTCCCTCACTTGGACGAAATTCTAATGCTGTAAGGGTGGGTTTTCTTATATAGACCACCAAATAATTCACCCTTCATGATCATGGGTCTACCTTATCACAATTAGGATACACTTTGTTGAATTTTTGGAAAACAAACAACTTATGTTCTTGTCTTCCTCTTCCTTAGTCAAGATATGCATAGGAAAAGGAGATTTGTATTTTGAAAATTATGATGATATGTTCTTAAGATAAGGGACAAGGTCCCTTTGATTTAAGGATTCATTTCCATTTTCTTTTGTCTTAAACAATTATGAAAGGTTTACCTTTTTACGTGGCAAATTTCTAGCCCTTGAATCTCCATTATTTGGTTGATATTATTTGTGTGGGATAGGAATGTTTTGTCCTAATATCATGTATTATCATACCACTTGCTAAAATTATGAGTGTAGGATATAGATATTTTTGTCCTAAAGCCTTGTATTATTATACCACTTGCCAAAATGATGAATGTAGAATCACACAACTTGCTTAATTTTTGTCTTAATTCCATGTAACCTAATCTTTATTATTGTTACATTATTATATTATCACCTAATTTATTTTATTTTATTTTTCCTCTTGGATTTGGGCTTATTCCTACCCATTTTCTTTGCTTTGGATAAAATTCTACCTTTCTTGGAGGGCTTGGTCACATTTTCATAATTTTTGGGCTATTGGTCCAATTACTATATCCTAGTCCAAGTCTATGTTTTATTTCTTGCTTAGGTTATCCAATGGGCTTGCTAGAAACTTATTTGAAGTGGAAAAACTCTACATGATGTGTCCATAGGTAAAAGCCCAATGTATGGGTAAATGTTTTAAAGTTAGTAACTCTAGTTCTTGAATTAGAAAAAGTTACCCTAATCCAATGTTCTTGAAATTTTAAGACCTTTACTTGTTTCTAAAAATTTATCTTGCTTATCCAAGAATTTTGCGTCTCTTTAGTATGTTATTTCTAATTTATGTTTTTCCTATTAGGTTTTCCCTCTTTATTTGTTCTCTTAATGGTAGAAACATTTTCTATGCATATACACAAGATGAAGAATTTCTAAGGATTATATTTCCTTAGATATCTAAAATATTGTCTAACAAACTTTATTTCCTTAATTAAATTATCAATAAAAGAAACGAAATTAGGGATGTTACATAACTAGCCACTTAGGAGGAAAGAGCAACATGGGGGTGACCCATGTCGACCCTTTTAGCGAAGGGGTTAACCCAAAGGGTCCCCTAAGGTGAACCCTTTAGTCTTTTATGGAAAGGGTAACTAGCTTCTTATGGGGAAACAGCAACCTGGAGTTGACCTATGTCGACCCTTTTAAGGGAGGGTTGAGTCGCTAGCCCTTTGTGGGGAAGGGGTTGATCCCTTAATCCTTTAAAGGAAGGGTTAACCCCCCAATAACCTAGTGGGAAACGGTCCAGTTAGGGGAACCTTTTAGTCTCTTATAGAAAGGGTAACTAGCCTCTTAGGAGGAAAGAGCAACATGGGGGTGACCTAAGGGGGGTCCCCTTAGGTGAACCCTTTAGTCTCTTACAGAATGGGAAGGGTTAACCCCCCAATACCCTAGTGGGAAACGGTCCTGTTAGTATAACCTTTTAGTGTCTTATGGAAAAGGTAACTAGCCTCTTAGGAGGAAAGAGCAACATGGGGGTGACCCATGTCGACCCTTTTAGGGAAGGGGTTGACCCAAAGGGTCCCCTAAGGTGAACCCTTTAGTCTTTTATGGAAAGGGTAACTAGCCTTTTAGGGGGAAAAAGCAACATGGAGGTGACCTATGTCGACCCTTTTAAGGGAGGGGTGACTCGCTAGCCCTTTGTGGGGAAGGGGTTGATCCCTTAAAGGAAGGGTTAACCCCCCAATACCATAGTGGGAAATGGTCCTATTAGGGGAACCTTTTAGTCACTTATGGAAAGGGTAACTAGCCTCTTAGGAGGAAAGAGCAACATGGGGGTGACCTATGTCGACCCTTTAAGGGGGGTGATTTGCTAACATGGGTTGATCCCTTAATCCCTTAAAAGGTTGACCACCCAGCACCCTGGTGGGAAAGAGTCCTTGTCAGGTGAACCCTTCAGTTTCTTATGAAAAGGGTTAGCTTCTTAGGAGAGAAGAGCAACATGGGATTGACCCATGTCGACCCTTTTAGGGGAAGTGGTTGCCCCCAACACCCTAATAGGAAAGGGAGGTCTCCTCAGGTGAACCCTAGTCTCTTATAGAAAGGGTAACTAGCCTCTTAGAGGGGAAGAGCAACACGAGGGTGAACTATGTCAACCCTTTTAGGGATGGGGTTGACCCCTAGCACCCTAGTAAGAAAGGGTCCCCTAAGGTGAACCCTTTAGTCTTTTGTGGAAAGAGTTACTAGCCTTTTAGGGGGAAAGAGCAACATGGGGGTGACCCATGTCGACCCTTTTAGGGAAGGGGTTAACCCCCAGCACCCTGGTAAGAAAGGGTCCCCTAAGGTGAACCCTTTAGTCTCTTATAGAAAGGGTAACTAGCCTCTTAAGGGGAAAGAGCAACATGGGAGTGACCCATGTCGACCCTTTTAGGGGAAGGGGTTGCCTCCCAACAACCTAGTAGGAAAGGGAGGTCCGTTCAGGTGAACCCTAGTCTCTTATAGAAAGGGTAACTAGCCTCTTAGAGGGGAAGAGCAACATGGGGGTGACCCATGTCAACCCTTTTAGGGAAGGGGTTGACCACTAGCACCCTAGTAAGAAAGGGTCCCCTAAGGTGAACCCTTTAGTCTTTTGTGGAAAGAGTTACTAGCCTTTTAGAGGGAAAGAGCAACATGGGGGTGACCCATGTCGACCCTTTTAGGGAAGTGGTTGACCCCTAGCACCCTGGTAAGAAAGGGTCCCCTAAGGTGAACCCTTTAGTCTCTTATAGAAAGGGTAACTAGCCTCTTAGGGGGAAAGAGCAACATGGGGTTGACCTATGTCGACCCTTTTAAGGGAGGGGTGACTCGCTAGCTCTTTGTGGGGAAGGGGTTGATCCCTTAATCCCTTAAAGGAAGGGTTTACCACCTAGCACCTTAGTGGGAAAGGTTCCTGTTAGGTGAACACTTTAGTCTCTTATGGAAAGGGTAACTAGCCTCTTAGGGGGAAAGAGCAACATGGGGTTGACCCATGTCGACCCTTTTAGGGGAGGGGTGACTTGCTTGCCCCTTGTAAGGAAGGGGTTTATCCTTTAATCCCTTAAAGGAAGGGATGACCCTCTAACACCTTGGTGGGAAAGGGTCCTTGTCAGGTGAACCCTTTAGTCTCTTATGGAAAGGGTTAGCCTCTTAAGGGGGAAGAGCAACATGGGGGTGACCCATGTCGTCCCTTTTAGGGTATGGGGTTGACCCCCAACATCTTGGTAGGAAAGTTGGGTCCCCTTAGGTGAACCCTTTAGTCTCTTATTGAAAGGGTAACTAGCTTCTTAGGGGAGGAAGGGTAACTAACCTTTTAGGGGAGGGGTGACTTGCTATCCCCTTGTAGGGAAGGGGTTGACCCCCTAGGGGAAGGGGTTGACCCCCAACACCCTAGTAGGAAAGGTGGGTCCCCTTAGGTGACCCTTTATTCTATCATAGAAAGGGTAACTAGCTTCTTAGGGGGGTAGGGTAACTAACCTTTTAGGGGAGGAGTGACTTGCTAGCCCCTTGTAGGGAAGGGGTTTATCCTTTAATCCCTTAAAGGAAGGGTTGGCCCCCTCAACACCCTGGTGGGAAAGGGTCCTTGTCAGGTGAATCCTTTAGTCTTTTATGAAAATGGTTAGCCTCTTAAGGTGGAAGAGCAACAAGGGGGTGACCCATGTCGACCCTTTTAGGGAAGGGGTTGACCCCCAGCACCTTGGTAAGAAAGGGTCCCCTAAGGTGAACCCTTTAGTCTCTTATGGAAAGGGTAACTAACCTTTTAGGGGGAAAGAGCAACATGGGAGTGACCCATATCGACCCTTTTAGGGAAGGGGTGACCCCAGCACCATCGTAAGAAAGGGTCCTCTAAGGTGAATCCTTTAGTCTCTTATGAAAAGGGTAACTTCACTTATAGGGGGAAAGAGCAGCATAGGGTTGACCCATGTCCACCCTTTTAGGGAAGGGGTTGACCCATAGCACCCTGGTAAGAAAGGGTCCTCTAAGGTGAACCCTTTAGTCTCTTATGGAAAGGGTAACTACTCTCTTAGGGGAAAGAGCAACATGGGGCTGACCTATGTCGCCCCTTTTAAGGGAAGGGTGACTCGCTATCCCTTTGTGGGGAAGGGGTTGATCCCTTAATCCCTTTAAGGAAGGGTTAACCCCCTAACACCCTGGTGAGAAACGGTCCTGTTAAGTGAACATTTTAGTCTCTTATGGAAAGGGTAACTAGCCTTTTAGGAGGAAAGAGCAACATGTGGGTGACCTATGTCGACCCTTTAAGGGGGGTGATTTACAAACCCTTTGTAGGGAAGGGGTTGACAAGGCGTTGATCCCTTAATCCCTTAAAAGAAGGGGTGACCCCCCAGCACCCTAGTGGGAAAGGGTGCTATTAGTCTCTTATGGAATGGGTAACTAGCCTCTTAGGTGGGAAGTGCAACGTGGGGGCGACCCATGTTAACCTTTTTAGGGAAGGGGTTGACCCCCAGCACCTTGGTAGGAAAGGGTCCCCTTAGGTGAACCATTTAGTCTCTTATGGAAAGGGTAACTAGCGTCTTAGGGGAAAAGAGCAACATAGGGTTGACCATGTCGACCCTTTTAGGGGAGTGGTGACTTGCTAGTCCCTTGTGGGGAAGTGGTTGATCCCTTAATCCCTTAAAGGAAGGGGTGACCCCCCAGCACCTTGTTAGGAATGGGTTCTATTAGTTGAACCCTTTATTCTCTTATAGAAATTGTAACTAGCCCCTCTGGGGGAAATAGCAACATGGGAGGGTCCTATGTCGACCCTTTTAGGGGAGGGGTGTCTCAGTAGCCCCTTGTAGGGAAAGGGTTAATCCCTTAATCCCCTAAGGGAAGGGGTGACCCCCAACAACCTAGACCCATGTCGACCCTTTTAGGTGAGGGTGACTCGCTTGCCCTTTGTAGGGAAGGGTTAATCCTTTAATCCTCTAAGGGAAAGGGTGACCCTCAGCACCCTGTTGGGAAAGTGTCCTCTTAGGTGAAACCCTTTAGTCTCTTAAGGAAAGGGTAGCTAGCCTCTCAGGGGGAAACAACAACATTGGGGTGACCTAGGTTGACCCTTTTAAGAGAGAGGTGACCTAGTTCGACCCTTTTAAGAGAGGGGTGACCCATGTCGACCCTTGTAGGGAAAGGGTTAATCCCTTAATCCCCTAAGGAGAGGGGTGAAACCCTTTAGTCTCTTAAGGAAAGGGTAGCTAGCCTCTTAGGGGGAAACAACAACATGGGGGTGACCCATGTCGACCCTTGTAGGGAAAGGGTTAATCCCTTAATCCCCTAAGGGAAGGGGTGACCCCCAACAACCTAGACCCATGTCGACCCTTTTAGGTGAGGGTGACTCGCTTGCCCTTTGTAGGGAAGGGTTAATCCCTTAATCCTCTAAGGGAAGGGGTGACCCTCAACACCCTGTTGAGAAAGTGTCCTCTTAGGTGAAACCCTTTAGTCTCTTAAGGAAAGGGTAGCTAGCCTCTTAGGGGGAAACAACAACATGGGTGTGTCCCATGTCGACCCTTTTAAGAGAGTGGTGACTTGCTAGGCCCTTCTAGGGAAGGGGTATCCCTTATTTCCTTAAAGGAAGGGTTAACCCCCCAACAACCTAGTGGGAAAGAGTCTTGTTAGGTGAACCCTTTAGTCTCTTATGGAAAGGGTAACTAGACTCTTAGGGGGAAAGAGCATTCTTATGGAAAGGGTAACTAGCCTCTTAGGGGGAAAGAGCAACACAAGGGTGACCCATGTCGACCCTTTTAAGGGAGGGTGACTCGCTAGCCTTTAGTGGGGAAGGGTTGACCCCCCAACACCTTGGTGGAAAAGGATCGACCTAGGTGAACCCTTTTGTTTCTTATGGAAAGGGTGAGTAGCCCCTTAGGAGGAAAGAGTAACAAGGGGGTGTAGCCCTTAGTGGGGAAGGGGTGACCCCCCCAGCACCCTGGTGGAAAAGGATCGACTTAGGTGAACCCTTTTGTTTCTTATGGAAAGGGTGACTAGCCCCTTAGAAGGAAAGAGCAACAAGGGGGTGACCCATCAGGAGTTAACCTATCGATCTCTTATCGACCCTTTAGGGGAGGGGTGACTCGCTTGTCTTTTGTAGAGATGGGGTTAATCCCTTAATCCCCTATGGGAAGGGGTGACCCCCAGCACCCTGTTAGGAAAAAGGGTCCTCTTAGGTGAACCTTTTAGTCTCTTATGGAAAGGGTAACTAGCTTCTTAGGGGGAAACAACAACATGGGGGTGATCCATGTCGACCCTTTTAGGAGAGGGGTGACTTGCTAGCCCCTTGTGGGGAAGGGGTTGATCCTTTATTCCCTTAAAGGAAAGGTTGTCCCCCTAGCACCCTTGTGGGAAAGAGTCCTGTTAGGTGAACCCTTTAGTCTCTAAGGGGGAAAGAGCAACATGGGGGTGACCCATGTTGATCCTTTTAGGGGAGGTTGATTCGCTTGCCCTTAGTGGAAAATTGGTTGATCCTATAATCCTTTAGAGGAAGGGGTGACCCCCCAACACTCTGGTGGGAAAGGGTTCACCTGGGTCGACCGAGGTGAACCCTTTAGTTTCTTATGGAAAGGGTGACTAGCCCTTTAGGAGGAAAGAGCAACAAGGCGGTGACCCATTAGGAGTTAACCTATCAACCCTTTAGTCCCCTAAGGGAAAATGACGACCCACCAGTGACCCACCATTATGTTGGTACGAAAGGGTCTCCCTAGGATTCCCTTCAATCCTCTAGTGAAAAATCCCTCAGTATTATATAAGAAGAGTGACCTCATTTCTTGCACTTTGGTGGGAAAGAGCAACAAGAGGGTGACCCTTAAACATATATGGGGTGAACTTGTCAATCTTTTTAGGCGAGACCCACCAGTGACCCACCATTACCTTGGTACGAAAGGGTCTCCCTAGGAATACCTTTATGGAAAGGGTGACTCCTCAAAGGGAAAAAGCAACAAGAGGGTGATCCATAAGGGGTTAACCTGTCGACCCTTTTAGTGCAGGGTTGGCTCGCTAGCCCTTTGTGGGAAAAGGTCCCCCTAAGTGACCCTGCAATCCCCTAGGAAAAAATCTTTTGGCATTAAAGAGGAAAAGTGACCCTACTGCACCTTGGTAGGAAAGAGCAATAAGGGTCCCTCTAGGTGACTCTTTAGTCCAAAAGGGGAAAGAGCAACAAGAGGGGTGACTCGCTAGCCCCTTGTGGGGAATAGGTGACCTTTTAGTCACCTAGGGAAAAATGGTGACCCCCAAACACCCTAGGGGAATGGGTGACCCTTCTGTCCCTTATGGAAAGAGTAACTGGCCCTTCAGGGGAAAGGGGTGACCCTTTAGGTCCCCTAGGAAAAAATGGTGACCCCCTAGCACCCTGGTAGGAAAAGGTCCCCCTTGGTAACCCTTCAATCCCCTAGGGAAAAATCCCTTGGCATTAAAGAGGAAAAATGACCCTACCACGCCCTGGTGGGAAAGAGCAATAAGAGTCCCACTAGGTGACTCTTCAGTCCAAAAGGGGAAAGAGCAACAAGAGGGGTGACTCGCTAGCCCCTTGTAGGGAATAGGAGACTTTTTAGAGTCTCTTAGGGAAAAATGGTGACCACTCAACACCTTAGGGGGAAAGGGTGACCTTTCTATCCTTTATGGAAAGAGTAACTCGCCCTTCAGGGGAAAGGGGTGACCCTTTAGTCCCTTAGGGGAAAATAGTGATCCCTCAGCACCCTGGTGGTAAAGACTAACAATGGGGTGACCTTGCAATCCCTTACGGAAAGGGTAACTGGCCCCTTAAGGGAAAGAGCAATAAGGAGGTCTTAAACCCATCAAGGGTTAACCTGTTGACCCTTTTAGGCGGAAAGGGTGACCCTTCTATCCCTTATGGAAAGAGTAACTGTCCCTTCAGGGGAAAGGGGTGACCCTTTAGTCCCCTAAGGGAAAATAGTGACCCCTCAACACCCTAGGTGGAAAAGGTGACCCTTCTGTCCCTTATGGAAAGAGTAACTGGCCCTTCAGGGGAAAGGGGTGACCCTTTAGTCCCCTAGGGGAAAATAATGATCCCTCAGCATCCTGGTGGTAAAGACTAACAATGGGGTGACCTTGCAATCATTTAAGGAAAGGGTAACTAGCCCCTTAAGGGAAAGAGCAATAAGGTGGTCTTAAACCCATCAGGGGTTAACCTGTTGACCCTTTTAGGGGAGGCGTTGATCCTTTAGCACCCTAGGGGGAATTGATAAAGGGGTATTTTGAGTACTTAATAGCTATATTTTATCTCTTAATTCATAGTAAACTTATGGTTATTTCCCTGCTTTTGGTTATGTTTTTGCTTTGGATACTGCTTTGGTTGTTTTTATACTTGTAGGCGAGAAAAAGAGGCCAAGAAGCAAGGGTAAACACTCATGAGAAGTGCAAATGGATATGGAATATTGTTGAGGAGGAAGCAAGGAGCAAGCCCACCAAAAATCAGCAAATTCTGAGTATGGCAGCATGAAGCACGGCCAGGCCGTGCTTGATGGCATGCACCACGGCCAGGCCGTGTCCTGGGGCACGGCCAGGCCGTGTCCGTGCTGCCGGTCTGCGAGCTCCGTGTTTTTTAGGGTTTTAACCGCCCAAAGTGTTATATATTGAGGGGGAAATGTAGGAGAAGGGGGGAGGACAGAAAATACACTTGGGGAATGAGTTCTTAGGCTTAGGAAACACCTTAGGGTTAGGTTTAGAGTAGGATTAATGGTTCAATTCATATTCTAGGTTAGATTTCACATTGATTCAGCATTGTATTTCATCTCTACATTCAGCAATCCAGGTTTTATCTTTCCATCTTTACTTCTACTTCTACTTCTACTGCTTTCTCTTGGTTTGTATTGAATACTTTTGGTTTGTTTAATGAATTTGGTTTTAGTTTCTGTTTCTATTATGCTTGAGTAGTTTTTATCTAGGGTTTTGGTAAACCCACTTATGGTGTGATGATACTATGTTGAATTAAACTTCTGGAACCCTAATTGTTGTTATCTATGGTTAATTAGGATTAGCCATTAAGTATTGGTTATATGAGTTGATGAATGTTTGGCCAATATTTATCACGTCTTAGGATATTGATTGATGGACTGAAAGGTGAAGATTGATACTGGAACCTAAGAGCTAATTAGAGATATCTTAATCACGAAAGTAGTTTAAGGTTCCCTAGGAATGAATCAATTAGTGGGCACGAGAAAACCGATTAATTGTATTCCATGGTTGGCATAGAACTTAATGGACTTAGGTTGAACTAAGAACCACGCAAGTAGGCAATTGGATTAACCTAGGTACGATTAGTAACGCTTGAAAGAGGTTGCTAGTTAATTAAGGCTAAACCATCCCCAATAACCTAGATAATTGCGATTAGAGGTATAAATTGGATGTTGAATATCATAAGTGTGGTGAACCATAACCCTAGGTTTGTTTAATTGGTTATTTTCATCTGTTTCATTGTGACAACTCTCTATCGCTTTACATCGATCTAGATAGCTCGTTTTGCATAATTCTAGTAGTTGACATTATTCTCTGTGGGATACGACCCGTACTTGCCGGACTAGCTACATCTACGCCATGCGCTTGCGGTATTCAGTAGAAATCACACAAGTTTTTGGCGCCGTTGCCGGGGAGCAATAGTCAATATTAGAAATTTTGCAAAATAGCTAGACTAGATCATTTTCTTTTCTGGTTTTTCTGCATAATTTTCCTTTGCTGATTTGTCCACCTTTTTTGTCCTTCATAGTTGTGTAGCTATTATATGCGAAGAGGGGACAAAGTCCTTGTTGAATTTGACCCTGAGATTGAGCACACCCTGCGGAGGAGAAGAAGAACACAGTAACAAGAAAATTTTGCAGCTACAGTAGGGGAGAGAGATAACCGATCTTTAAAAGATTTTACTGCCCCAGATACACATGGCCTGAGTCCTAGCATAATCAGGTCAGTTGTTGAAGCTAACAACTTTGAGCTGAAGCCCTCTCTTTTGCAGATGGTTCAGCAGAATCAATTTGGAGGGTCACCTACTGAAGACCGTAATCTCCACCTGTCAGTCTTCTTGGAGTACTATGACACCTTGAAGCTAAATAGGGTATCCTCAGATGCCATTAGGTTGAGACTATTCCCCTTCTCATTGAGGGACAGGCCCGTGCATGGTTGCATTCTCTTCCATCAGGGTCCATCACTACTTGGCAGCAGCTTTCTCAAGCTTTTCTCGCCAAGTACTTCCCACCGAGCAAGACGGCCCACCTTAGAAATCAGATCACTACATTTACTCAAAAGGATGGGGAGTCATTATATGAGGCTTGGGAAAGATTTAAAGAGCTCCTCAGAATATGCCCACACCATGGGTTGGAGAAGTGGCTTATAGTCCATACCTTCTACAATAGACTAATCTACAGCAACCGTATGTCTATGGATGTTGCAGCTGGAGGGGCCATTATGAATAAAACTGTAGATGAGGCATATGAGCTAATTGAAGAAATAGCTCAAAATCACTACTCATGGTCTAGTGAAAGGCAGTCGAGGAAACCGGCAGGTATGTATGAAGTAGATGCGTTTAATTATCTTACTTCTAAGGTTGATGCATTGTTTAAAAAGTTAGATAAATTGAGCATCAATGCTGTTGGTTCTTCTTCATCTTCTACATGTGAGATATGTGGGTGTGTTGGCCATATAACCAGTAATTGTCAACTTGGAAATTCTACACCTCAGGATTGTGAACAGGTGAACTTTGTGAACGATAATAAAAAAAGTAATCCCTATAGCAACACCTACAATCCAGGCTGGAAGAACCACCTGAATCTCTCTTACAAGCTGAATGCAAATCAGCAGCCTCAAAATAACTTTAGACAACCCCCTGGGTTTCAAAATCAGAGGCCATTCAATCCAGCTCCTCAGCCAAAGTCAAATCTGGAGGCTCTGATGGAGAACTTCATCTCCACACAGAGCAAGCAGAATGATGAATTTAGAGCCCAGAATTATTCTATGAATGAAGCTATTAAAGATTTAGCCTCCAAGGTAGACTCGCTTGCTACTCATAGCAAGATGTTGGAAACTCAGATAGCACAGCAAGCAAGTCCATCTAATAGGAACTTTGGCAGACTTTCAGGCCAAACTGAGAACCCCAGAGAGCATTGTAATGCTATTACATTGAGAAGTGGTAAGTAGTTGGCTAAATTTGGGAGAAGTGGGGAGGTAAAGGAAAATGAACCTCAGGCTGCATCTGAGAAGAAAAGAGAAGAGGATCTAGAAGAAGAGGAAAGGAAGGAAGAAGAGCCCAAATATGTGGCTCTTGAACCATACAAGTCACCGATCCCTTTTCTTCAAAGATTGGTTAAGGCCAAGCAAGAGAAGCAGTTTGAGAGATTTCTGGATGTGTTGAAGAAGCTGAATATCAATATCCCATTTCTAGAAGCCATCTCCTAAATGTCATCCTATGCAAAGTTCCTGAAAGAGATCCTCTCAAACAAGAGGAAAATTGAAGAGCATGTTGTGGTGGCACTGACAGAGGGATCAATTGCATTAATCCAGAATAAACTTCCTCAAAAGCTTAAGGATCCCAGAAGCTTCTCCATTCCTTGCTCCATAGGAGATATGAAGATTGATCGAGCCCTATGTGACCTTGGAGCAAGTGTCAGCCTCATGCCTCTCTTGGTGTGCAAAAAGCTTCAGATGGGTGACTTGAAGCCCACCACCATTTCCCTTCACTTAGCTGACCGATCCATCAAGCATCTGGTAGGTATATAAGAGGATGTTCTTCTAAAGGTAGGTAAATTTTATATACCGGTTGATTTTGTTATTTTAGAGATGGAGGAAGATGATAAAATCCCTATCATTCTTGGAAGGCCTTTCCTAGCTACGGCTGGTGCCAATATAAATTTGAAAGATGGAAAGCTTTCATTGAATGTAAGGGATGAAAAAGTAGAATATAATTTGAATGATGCTATGCACCCTCCATCTCTAGGTGAATCTTACAACATGATTAGCTTAACTGAACTTAATGTGAATGATAATGCCATGAATTTTTCTCCTTCTGACCCACTTAAGTTATGCTCTGTGGAAAGTTCTTGTGTTTATGTCAAACAAGGGGAAGAAAAGTAAGAAATTGAGGAGGAAGTGAAAGATACAAAGCTTGAACCTAAACCGCCTCCTCAAAGCTTGAATGGAGCTAAGAAGGAAAAGAATGAGCCAAGAGGATCTTTGAAGGCCAGTAGGAAAAGCCTCATACACCACACTAAGAGGTAATGGATAGCAAAGAGAGTTATTAAAACTCTCTTCAAGCCTCTTTGAGTGGAAATCATGAAAAGGGAGTCAAGCTAAAGACTTTAAACAAGCGCTTTGTGGAAGGCAACCCACATTTTAACTTTTAAAGTTTCCTTTAGTTTTGTTTTCTGGTTTTTAGTTTAGTCTTCATCTTTTATTTTAGTTGATTTCTTTGGTTATAGGTCAATGAGTGTTTCCTCATGTTTTTTAGGTTCAATCCCATGTGCTCAAAGTGATATCAAAGGATTAAAATCAAAGGAGCTCAAAGAGAGTCAAAAGCTGAAGCAAAAACTGAAGATTTGTAGCTTCCAGCCTACAACACGGGCTGCCCGTGTCCTCCACCACGGCTGTACTGCAAGCACGGCCAGAAAGCTGCAAGAAAAGGTGCCACCCGCTAGAAGCACGGGCAGGCCATGTCCTGGGACACGGCCGTGCTCCATGCACCCCCTTCTCTGCATGCTTTTCCAGCCCACAGCACGGGTGGGCTGTGCTGATAAGCATGGCTCAGCACAGCCCAGCATCCAGGCCGTGCCCAAAAAAAAAGAAGAAGAAGGAGGAGAAAAAGGGCCATCTAGCCCAAAGCAAAAGTGGGCCATGTTTTTAGCCCAGCTTTAATACAAAATGCTGCATTGCTTATATCTGGCTTACCCATTGCTGATGCTATACACTTGGCACCTGAGTCAGAATCCTCAACCACCTCCTTCAAAAGACTAGAAAGCAAGTAAGTTACTTCACCATTTCCCTATACTTTCATTTATATTGACATTGAGGACAATGTCAAGTTTAAGCATGGGGGAGTAGCTTTAGGCTTGTGATTTCCTCTGATTAGTTACTATTGGCTGAATATCTCATGTTGCATTGCAAAATCTCTCGATTTCCTCTGATTAGTTACTATTGGCTGAATATCTCATGTTGCATTGCAAAATCTCTCGGTTTACTATTTCAGAGATAGATTGATGTAATATAGGTTGATTTTAGCTCATGAACATGTGATGCACAATAGGTTATGAAATAGGTAGTTATAATTTTAGTCTCTCTCTTCTAGGATTAAACCTCTAATTTTTTTTGAAAAATATCTCTCTATTGTGCTGTGAATTGTATGTTATTTTTGATTTTAACACTATGAGAGTGTGAAGGTAGGGAGAGGTGAAAAATGAGGGAATGTGCACCCTAAAAAGTTTTCACTCTGAGTACCCTTTCAAGGCACCAAAAAGGCCTTAGTATGAGTACCTAGATGCCTTTACCCTAGTGAGATGGAGCATAAAATGCACTCACCGCATATTTCTAAAAAAAAATGAAAGAAACAGAAAAAGAAAATGATGGAAAGTAAAAGAGTTTGAGTGAGAAGAATAGTGATAAAATAGAAATAAGGGTAAGGCAATATAGGGAGATCTAAAGGATGAGGTGACCTACTTGAGTGTACAAAAATCAATTTTATGCATACAACGTATGGTAACAATAGAAGTAGATATATAATAGGAGAATTTTGGTTTAGTATTAGAAGAACAGAGACTATCTTGCAAATGTCTATTCATATATCTATTGTGTGCACACAGATTGAGTGACAAATTATCCATATTGCATTTTTCTATCTTCTAGTATCTGATTGCATCTTTCCCCTTTCCTGAAATGATATGTTATTTGCTTGAGGACAAGTAAAGGTTTAAGCATGGGGGAGGTGATAAAGGGGTATTTTGAGTACTTAATAGCTATATTTTATCCCTTAATTCATAGTAAACTTGTGATTAATTCCCTACTTTTGGTTATGTTTTGCTTTGGATACTGCTTTGGTTGTTTTTATACTTGTAGGCGAGCAAAAGAGGCCAAGAAGCAAGGGTAAACACTCATGAGAAGTGCAAATGGATATGGAATATTGTTGAGGAGTAAGCAAGGAGCAAGCCCACCAAAAATCAGCAAATTCTAAGCATGGCAGCATGAAGCACGGCCAGGCCGTGCTTGGTGGCATGCACCACGGCCAGGCCGTGCTCTGTGCAAGAAGTTGCAGATTCTCCCAGAAAGCTGCCCGAAGCACGGCCGTGCTGTGGGTCTGCGAGCTCCGTGTTTTTTAGGGTTTTAACCGCCCAAAGTGTTATATATTAAGGGGGACACGTAGGAGAAGGGGGGGAGGACCGAAAATACACTTGGGGAATGAGTTCTTAGGCTTAGGAAACACCTTAGGGTTAGGTTTAGAGTAGGATTAATGGTTCAATTCATGTTCTAGGTTAGATTTCACATTGATTCAGCATTGTATTTCATCTCTACATTCAGCAATTCAGGTTTTATCTTTCCATCTTTACTTCTACTTCTACTGCTTTCTCTTGGTTTATATTGAATACTTATGGTTTGTTTAATGAATTTGGTTTTAGTTTCTGTTTCTATATGCTTGAGTAGTTTTTATCTAGGGTTTTGGTAAACCCACTTATGGTGTGAAGATACTATGTTGAATTGAACTTTTGGAACCCTAATTGTTGTTATCTATGGTTAATTAGGATTAGCTATTAAGTATTGGTTATATGAGTTGATGAATGTTTGGCCAATATTTATCACGTCTTAGGATATTGATTGATGGACTGAAAGGTGAAGATTGATACCGGAACCTAATAGTTAATTAGGGATATCTTAATCACGAAAGTAGTTTAAGGTTCCCTAGGAATGAATCAATTAGTGGGCATGAGAAAACCGATTAATTGTATTCCATGGTTGGCATAGAACTTAATGGACTTAGGTTGAACTAAGAACCACGAAAGTAGGCAATTGGATTAACCTAGGTACGATTAGTAATGCTTGAAAGAGGTTGCTAGTTAATTAAGGCTAAACCATCCCCAATAACCTAAATAATTGCGATTAGAGGTATAAATTGGATGTTGAATATCATAAGTGTGGTGAACCATAACCCTAGGTTTGTTTAATTGGTTATTTTCATCTGTTTCATTGTGACAACTCTCTATCGCTTTACATCGATCTAGATAGCTTGTTTTGCATAATTCTAGTAGTTGACATTATTCTCTGTGGGATACGACCCGTACTCGCCGGACTAGCTACATCTACGTCGTGCGCTTGCGGTATTCAGTAGAAATCACACAATAGGAATGGGTGACCCTTTAATCTCGTAAGAGAAAATAGTGATCCCTCAGCACCTTAGTGGTAAAGACCAATAATAGGGTGACCTTTAAACCCATCAAGGGTTAACCTGTTGGTTGATTCTTAGCACCCTAGGGGAAGTGGTGACCCTTTAGTCTCCTAAGGGAAATTATTGATCCATCAGCACCTTAGTGGTACAGACCAACAAGGAGGTTACCTTTAAACCCAACAAGGGTGAACCTATCAACCCTTTTAGGGGAGAGATTGATCCCTTAGCACCTTGGTGGGAAAAGGGTGATCCCATAGCACCCTGGTGGGAAAGAGCAATAAGGGGGTGACCCTTAAATCCATCAGGGGAACAATAGTTGACCCTTTTAGGGGAAGGGTTGATCCCTTAGCACCCTAGTGGGAAAGGGACCCCCTAGCTGACCCTTCAGTCCCTTTATAGAAAGGGTGATTGGCCCCTTAGGGGGAAAGAGCAACAAGGGGGTAACCCTTAAACCCATTAGGGGTTAACTTGTTTACCTTTTTAGGGGAAGGGGTGACCTTGGTGGTGAACTTTAAACCCAGCAAGGGTGAAATTATCGACCCTTTTAGGGGAGCAGTTGATCCTTTAGCACCTTGGTGGGTAAAAGGTCCCCCTAGGTGACCATTCAATCCTTTAGGGAAATTTCTTTCAGCATACCTCCCAACACTCTGGTAGGAAAAGGTCATATAGGGGAAAGAAAAACAAAGAGGTAACCTATCAGTGGTTAACCTACTGTTGACCTTTTTAGGGGAAGGGTTGATCCCTTAGCACCCTGGTGGGAAAGGGTGATTGGCCCCGTAGGGGATCCTTCAGTCCTTTATGGAAAGAGTGACTAACCCCTTAAGGGAGAGAACAACGAGGGGGTGACCCATTAGTGGTTAACCTACTGTTAACCCTTTTAAGGGAGGGGTTAATCCCTTAGCACCCTGGTGGGAAAGGATTCCCTAGTGATCCCCTAAACCCTAGGGGACCTTTCAGTCCCTTGTGGAAAAAGTGACTGGCCCCTCAGAAGAAAAAGAACAACGAAGGGGTGACCCTTTTAAGGGAGGGGTTAATCCCTTAGCACCCTGGTGGGAAAGGATCCCCTAAACCCTAACCCTAAGGGGACCCTTCAGTCCCTTGTGGAAAAAGTGATTGGGCCCTTGGGAGAAAAAGAACAACGAGGGGGTGACCCTTTTAAGGGAGGGGTTAATCCCTTAGCACCCTAGTGGGAAAGGATCCCTTAGTGATTCCCCTAGGGGACCCTTCGGTCCGTTATGGAAAAAGTGACTGGCCCCTCAGGGGAAAGAACAACAAAAGGGTGTAGGGGTTGATCCCTTATCTCCCTGGTGATCCCCCTAGGGGAGCCTTCAGTCCCTTATGGAAAAAGTGACTAGCCCCTCGGGAGAAAAAGAGTGGGTGACCCATTAATGGTTAACCTGTTATTGACCTATTAGTGGTTAAGGGAGGGGTTAATCCCTTAGAACCCAGGAGGGAAAGGATCCCCTAGTGATCCCCTTAAGGGACCCTTTAGTTCTTTATGGAAAAAGTGATTGGCCACTCAGGGGAAAGAACAACAAAGGGGTGACCCTTTAGGAGAGGGGTGATTCACTAGCCCTTTATGGCGAAGGGTTTGATCCCTTAATTCCTTAGGGGAAGGGGTGACTCTTTAGTCCCCTAGGAGAAAACGGTGAGCACCCAGCATCGTGGTAGGAAAGGGTCCCCCTAAGTGACCCTTCAATCCCTTAGGGAAAATCCTTCACCATTATGGTAGAAAAGTGACCCCCAGTACCTTAATGGGAAAGAGCTACCTTGATTAAACCCATCAGGGGTTAACTTATCGACCCTTTTAGGGGAGAGGTGACCCTTTTGTCCCCTAAGGGAAAATGTTGACCCCTCTGCATTACAGAGGAAGGGTATCCCTTAGCACCTTAGCAGAAAAGGGTAGCCCTCTAGGTGACCTTTCAGTAAGGGTGACCCATCGAGGGTTAACCTATTGACCCTTTTAGGGGAGGTGTGACTCGCTAGTCCCTTAGAAGGAACGGTTGACCCTAAAGCACAGTACCCTGGTAGGAAAGGGTGACAAAGAGTTGATGCCTAATGGGAAAATCCTTCAGCATTATGGTGGAAAAGTGACCCCCAGCACCCTAATGGGAAAGAGCTACCTTGATTAAACCCATCAGGGGTTAACTTATTGACCCTTTTAGGGGAGAGGTGACCCTTTAGTCCCCTAAGGGAAAATGTTAACCCCTCAGCATTACAGAGGAAGGGTATCCCTTAGCACCTTAGTGGAAAAGGGAAGGCCTCTAGGGGACTGAAAAAAGGTTGACCCCTCAGCATTATAGAGGAAGGGTGACCCATCGAGGGTTAACCTGTTGACCCTTTTAGGGGAGGTGTGACTCGCTAGTCCCTTAGAGTGAAGGGGTGACCCTAAAGCACATCACCCTGGTAGGAAAGGGTGACAAAGAGGTGATGCCATACCAGAGGGGAGGGGTGAGCATAATCTGCCCATTACGGAGGAAGGGTATCCCTTAGCACCTTAGTGGAAAATGGTAACCCTCTAGGTGACCTTTCAGTCCCTTAGAAAAAAAAGGGTGACTCATGAGGGTTAACCTGTCGACCCTTTTAGGGGAGGTGTGACTTGCTAGTCCCTTAAAAGGAAGGGGCAACCTTTCAATCCCCTAGCAGAAGGGTGACCCCCCCAGCACAACACCTTGGTAGGAAAGGATGATAAGGAGGTGATCCCATACCAGAGGGGAGGGGTGAGCATAATCTGCCCAATCCAAATAAACCCATTTAATGTAATCAAATATTTTGAATAGAACAAATTAAGTTGTCAAGTTAAAACATATGAACCTGATATAACTCGTCCCACCTGATGAAAGCATAAAGCATAAAAGTAACACATTGTTTGCCCTTATACCTGATATAAAATAATATCTAAGGAGCCCTTGATATTTTGTAGAAATGGTGGTGGTGGTATTCTAAGAAAATGAAAAAGGATCATCATTCACTTTGTTCTAGAGCCTTCCTTCCTTCCATACTAGCACATTGTTTACCCTTGACCGGGATGGTAAGGCCCTTGAAGCTGAATTGGATCAAAGGCTACGCATCTCGCACCTTGTTACTTTTTGTCCGACTATTGATAGTGATGACCTACTGCACTCCCTGCTACCGACCTTCAAACAACTTGGAAATAAAGGGTGGGGCCCAAGCACATGTAACAAGCGGGAGAAGGGTGGCATTGCACGAGAAAACATGTGTAAAACACTAAAAAATGAGAGATGGTCATCGTTCACGTAGTTCTAGAGCCTTCCTTCCTTCCATACTAGCACATTGTTTACCTTTAAACCTTATATAAAATAGTATGTAAGGAGAGCCCTTGCTATTTTGTGGAGTGGAGGAAGGGTGGGCATTACATGAGAAGACATGTGTGAAGAACTAAGAAAATAAGAGAGGATCATTCCTTAACCGGTATGGTAAGGCCCTTGAAGTTGTATTGGATCAAAGGGTGCACATCTCGCACCTTGCTACTTTTTGTTCGACTACTGACAGTGATGACCTATTGCACTCCCTGCTACCGACCTTCAAACAACTTGGAAATAAAATAATGTACCCACTACTACTACTAAGAAAGAGCTACTATTTAACACAAAATGAAAATGTTCGTTCACTTAGTTCCAGAGCCTTCCTCCCATACCATCCTCTCTCTCCCCTTTCTCTTCCCCTTTTAGTTTACTATTTCGCCCCTCTCTTGTTTCCACTTCTTAAATTTTCCTTCATATCCATGATTAATTGCAACACGAGTTCATAACCTTGTTTACACTGTAAGATGAGGCGCTATTTACAAAAACCATGGTAGAGCATAATTAAAGCAAATATATTCTCAACAAATGTTTCTTTCCTTGTTAGCACTGTAGTTCTTTCTTCTAATCTCTACATCTAGGTTAAAAACATTTTAATTTAGAGATGATAGTCAATACTTTAGGTTTTTTCCTCTGTCTACCTTTTCTCTTCTTAGTGGAAAAAGATTGGGAGCATTCAATCTTCACCTACACATGATCGACCTATTCTTAAACTGACTAAATATGAAATTTTTTCATTCAATCTGAAAAATTGGTCAGGTGCAGGTGACCATTTTTTCACTTGAACAAGGTTTGGTTAGGTTATAAGTGAGATCCACTTATGTAAGGCTTTTTTAAATTTAGGTTTTATTACTTCTTAGTAATTTTAAGTGATTAATGGATTATAATGTTTTTTATGCAAGATAATAGAGAAAAGTATGTTTAAATAAGGTTGTCCAAAAAAAAATGAACATGGGTCATGACCTACAAAGGTGTAGGTTGTGACCCACTCATTAGCAGTGTTACATCACAACTTAGAGCATAACAAGTCATGACTCATGAGAGGATACTCTATACTCACTTTTATTACTTGAAAACAATACGTACACTTGCATGTCAACAAGTTTTTGGTGCCATGTCTGAGAATTGTAGTATTAATATCAATACCAGTTACATATTTTTAATTTAGGCGTTAGTTTATTAAATTATTCTTTTTTTTTTGTCTCTTTAGGCGCTTGCCTTAGTGAATGACAAGTGTTGGTAGTGCGAATTTGAACCCTTTAGATCTTGAGATGGAAATAACTTGCAAAAGGAACCAAAAGGTAAAAGACAGAAAAACATATCAGACTTTAACTATTATGGTTGAATCTGATGGAGATGGTAATTAAGGGATTGCAGGAGGAGGATTAATGCATACCCTAAAACCAACCTTAAAAGAATTATGGAGTCCCCTAGAGACCAACTACAATTTATGAAATCGTCAAGCCTAATGTATAAGAAAATAACTTTGAGGTTAAGTTGGCTATGATTCAAATGATACAAAACATTCAATTTGGGGGTGGTGTACGAGAAGATGCCAACATGAATATCATAGTTTTCTTCGTGTTGTATGACACTTTCAAGTATAATGGCGTTAATGAAGACGTTAAGCTAAAATTTTTCACATTCTCATTAAAGCTTGGTTGTATAACCTTGCTACAAGTTCAATTTCTACTTGGAACAATTTATGTGCGGCATCCCTAGATTGATTGTACTTGATATCCTCATTGTAAGAATGAGAAATTAGATACATCAATTTGCTTAGAAGAACATTGAATATTTAGGAATGGACGCTCATGCAAATCTTCTATAGTGCACTTAATGGCACTAGTAGGAGATTGTTAGTTACTACTACTAGTGGATCTTTTATTAATAAAAATAAGGATAAGCCTATGGCTATGATTAATGACATGACTCAGAATCCATGCAAATAGAATTTTGAGAGATGACTAATAAGAAGATATATGAATTTCATGAGGTAGATCTAATGACTACCATCTTTGCCAAATTGGATCAATTAGAGAAAAAGTTAAGTAGTTGGATAGTTGGTACTAATGCTATTCATTCATTTGCATATTATGAGTTCTACCAAGGAGAGCATAGTTCATTTAATTGTCTTGTAGTGTGTTGCTAAAATTAGACAGACAATATAAACACACAAGTGCTATTCATTCTCATTAAAGCTTGGCTGTATAACCTTGCTGCAAGTTCAACTTCTTCTTGGAACAACTTATGTGTGGCATTCCTAGATAGATTGTACTTGAAATCTCTCACTGTAAGAATGAGGAATTAGAAACATCAATTCGATTAGAAGAACATTGAATATTTAGGAATGGATGCTCATGCAAATCTTTTATGGTGCGCTTAATGCCACTAGTAGGACATTTTTAGTTACTACTACTAGTGGATCTTTTATGAACAAAAATAAAGATGAGGCCATGGCTATGCTTAAGGTCATGACTTAGAATCCATGCCAATAGCATTTTGAGAGAGGACTAATAAAGAAGATATATGAATTACATGAGGTATATCTAATTACTGCCATCTTTGACAAATTAGATCAATTAGAGAAGAACTTAAATTGTTGGATAATTGGTACTAATGCTATTCATTCATTTACATAGTACGAGTTTTTCCAAGTAGAGCATAGTTCATTTGATTTCCTTGTAGTGCGTTGCTAAAATTATATATGCAATATAAACAAACAAGAGCTATTCATTCTTATTAAAGCTTGGCTATATAACCTTGCTGCAAGTTCAACTTCTACTTAGAACAATTTATGTGTGGTATTCCTAGATAGATTGTACTTGCAATCTCTCACTGTAATAATGAGGAATTAGATACATCAATTCACTCAGAAGAACATGGAATATTTAGGAATGGATGCTCATGCAAATCTTCTATGGTGCGCTTAATGGCACTAGCAGGAGATTGTTAATTACTACTACTAGTAGATCTTTTATTAACAAAAATAAGGATGAGGCCATGGATGTGCTTAATGACATGACTCATAATCCATGCCAATAGCATTTTGAGAAAGGATTAATAAAGAAGACATATGAATTACATGAGGTAGATCTAATGACGACCATCTTTTCCAAATTGGATCAATTAGGGAAGAAGTTAAGTAGTTGGTACAAATGCTATTCATTCATTTACATATTACGAGTTTTGCCAAGGATAGCATTGTTCATTTTATTGTCTTGTAGTGTGTTGCTAAAAGTATATATTCAATATAAACACACAAGTGCTATTCATTATCATTGAAGCTATGTTGTTTAACCTTGCTGCAAGTTCAATTTCTACTTGGAACAATTTATGTGCGGCAATCCTAGATAGATTGTACCCACAATCTTTCACTGTAAGAATGAGGAATTTGATACATCAATTCGCTTAGAAGAACACTGAATATTTAGGAATGGATGCTTATGCGAATTTTCTATGGTGCGCTTAATGGAAATTGCAGGACATTGTTAGTTACTATTACTAGTGGATCTTTTATTAACAAAAATGTGGATGAGGCCTTGGCTATGCTAATTGATATGACTCAGTATCCAAGCCAATAGCATTTTGATAAAGGACTAATAATGAGTGAGTTTTATAACCATGAATTAAATACTTTTATCTTAATTGTTTGTCATATTTAAGCACTTATTTTTTGTATTTATCTTTAGTTTTATGCATCTTCTACAGATGGAAAATAAAATAGAAAATTGACTAAATTGGAGAAATCAAAGTTAAATTGTGGTTCTTTAGAAATAATGTCTATAAATCAAGCGATTAAGATGAATTCATTAAGGATGGCTGAGTAAGGAGCATTATCTTTTTGACTCCTGAGATGCATTCTAATGGATATGTACATCAATCTAATCTTGATTTATAACTATATTTTCAAAAGAACTTAAATATAAAGATTCAAGAAACCTCCAATGTTGAAAATCTGTTTGCTGTTTGTTTTTCTGCCCGACCTTACTCCAGTATGTTAATCATAAATCATAAATTACATATCTAATATATATGAAATTTGGTAAGTAAATAGCGGACACAATTTTCTACAATTGTTATGTTTACGTGATCTACAAATTCAGACACTAAGAGGGCAAAAATTGGGCTAGAAGAAAATCTGCTTGCTGGTGCAGTTCAGCCCAACCTTGCTGTAATATTTGGGTCGTATCTCATAAAATACATAGTCAATGTATACAAATTTTGGCAAGTAGATAGCTGACACAAGTTGCTACAACTTATCTTTTCACATGGGTATCAAATTCGGTGGCTATCAAATAGGAATATCATTATTAATTTCGGTGGACTTAGTGCAATCCAACTTGTCGACTTTAGTGTAACTTGCTTTGTCACTTACCTCACTAGTTGTATCTATAAATAGAGGGATCTTGTGAGCTAGAAGGAGGTCGAAAATAGCTGAGGAGAGTGTAGTTTTGATACGATAAATTTCAGCTTTTTAGTATTGTAATGTTCTTATTTCTTTAGATACTGAAATTAATGGTATCAAAACTACACTCTCTTTAGCTATTTTTGACCTCCTTCTAGCTCACAAGACCCCTCTATTTATAGATACAATTAGTGAAGTAAGTGACAAAGCAAGTTGCACTAAAGTCGACGGGTTGGATTGTACTAAGTCCACCGAAAGTAATTATGATATTCCTCTTTGATAGCCACCGAATTTGCTACCCATGTGAAAAGAAAAGTTGTAGCAAATTGTGTCAGCTATCTACCTACCAAATTTTGTATACATTGACTACGTATTTTATGAGATACAGCCCAAATACTGTAGCAAGGTTGGGCTATATTTTTAGCCCAATTTTTACCCTCTTAGTGTCCGAATTTGCTGATCACGTAAATATGAAAGTTGTAGAAAATTGTATCAGCTATTTACTTACCAAATTTCATATATATTGGATATGTAATTTATGATTTATGATTAAAATATTGGAGTAAGGTCGGGCAGAAAAACAAACAATAAACATATTTTCAACATTGGAGGTTTCTTAAATCTTTATATTTAAGTTCTTTTGAAAATATAGTTATAAATCAAGATTAGATTGATGTACATATCCATTAGAATGCGTCTCAAGAGTCAAAAAATAATGCTCCTTACTCAGTTATCCTTAATGAATTCATCTTAACCGCTTGGTTTATAGACATTATTTCCAAAGAACCACAATTTAACTTTGATTCCTCCAATTGAGTCTATTTTCTATTTTATTTTTCATCTGTAGAAAATGCATAAAACTAGAGATAAATACAAAAAAATAAGTGTTTAAATATGACAAATAATTAAGATGAAAGTATTTAATTCTTGGTTATAAAACTCACTGATCAACTAATAATGAAGATATATGAATTACACGAGGTACATCTTATGACTGCCATATTTGCCAAATTGAATCACTTAGGGAAGAAGATAAGTAGTTTGATAGTTGGGTAATAATGTTATTCATTCATTTACATATTACGAGTTCTGCCAAGGAGAGCATAGTTCATTTGACTACCTTGTAGTGTGTTGCTAAAATTGTATATTCAATATAAACACACAAGTGCTATTAATTCTCATTAAAGCTTGGTTGTATGACCTTTCTGCATGTTCAATTTCACCTTGGAACAATTTATATGCGGCATTCTTAGATAGATTGTACCTGAAATCCCTCACTGTAAGAATGAGGAATCAGATACATCAATTTACTCAAAAGACCATTGAATATTTAGGAATGGATGCGCATGCATATCTTCTATGGTGCGCTTAATGGCATTAGCAGGACATTGTTAATTACTACTACTAGTGGATCTTTTATTAACAAAAATGAGGATGGGGATATGCATAATGACATGACTCAAAATCCATGCCAATAGCATTTTGAGGGAGGATTAATAAAGAAGATATATTAATTACATGAGTTAGATCTTATGACTGCCACCTTTACCAAATTGGATCAATTTGGGAAGAAGATAAGTAGTTTGATATTTGGTACTAATGTTATTCATTCATTTACATATTACGAGTTCTACCAAGGAGAGCACAATTCATTTGATTTCCTTGTAGTGTGTTGTTAAAATTATATATGCAATATAAACCCAAAAGTGCTATTCATTCTCATTAAAGGTTGGTTGTTTAACCTTGCCACATGTTCAATTTCTACTTGGAACAATTTATGTGCGGCATTCCTAGATTGATTGTACCTGCAATTTCTCACTGTAAGAATGAGCTATTAGATACATCTATTCGCTCAGAAGAACACTAAATATTTAGGAATGGATGCTCATGTAAATCTTCTATGGTGCACTTAATGGCAATAGCAAGACATTGTTAGTTACTACTACTAGTGGATCTTTTATTAACAAAAATGAGGATGAGTCCATGGCTATGCTTAATGACATGACTTAGAATTCATGCCAATAGCATTTTGAGAGAGGACTAAAAAAGAAGATATACGAATTACATGAGGTAGATCTAATGACTGTCATTTTTGCCAAATTGGATCAATTAAGGAAGAAGATAAGTAGTTTGATAGTTGGTACTAATGCTATTCATTCATTTACATATTACGAGTTCTGCCAAGGAGAGCATAGTTCATTTGATTTCCTTGTAGTGTGTTGCTAAAATTATATATACAATATAAACACACAAGTGCTATTCATTCTCATTAAATCTTGGCTGTATATCCTTGTTGCAAGTTCAATTTTTACTTGGAATAATTTATGTGCGCCATTTCTAGATAGATAGTACCTACAATCTCTCACTGTAAGAATGAGGAATTAGATACATCTATTCGGTTAGAAGAGCACTAAATTTTTAGGAATGGATGCTCATGAAAATCTTCTATAGTGTGCTTAATGGCACTAGCAAGACATTGTTAGTTACTACTACTAGTGGATATTTTATCGACAAAAATGAGGATGAGCCCATGGCTATTCGTAATGACATGACTCAGCATCCCTGCCAATAGCATTTTGAGATAGGACTAATAAAGAAGATATATTAATTATATGAGTTAGATCTAATGACTGCCATCTTTTCCAAATTGGATCAATTAGGGAAGAAGATAAGTAGTTTGATAGTTTGTACTATTGCTATTCATTCATTTACATATTCAAGTTCTGCCAAGGAGATCACAGTTCATTTGATTGCCTTGTAGTATGGTTCTAAAATTATATATGCAATATAAATACACAAGTGCACGTATCGCAAACAAGTAATAAAGTGATGAGAGAGCAACACAATTGTTAACTAGAAATTAACCAGTAATTGCAGTAACACAAGTTGTTGGTGATTAAGAAAATTAAATTAAATTATAAACTAGGAAAATGAGCTATGTAAAGGAATAAATGAAATGGTTACTTGCAACAATACTAGATTAACAAAGTAAAATCTAATGATAGACAACTAGGATTGCTTCTGGATTGATATGAATTTTTGCACAAATTTTGCTCTGACTTTGCTACAACAAACGCTCTAGTAACCAGTTTAATATTCTAAATGGGTTCCTTCCAAAACTACCATTCTCTATCATTCTTAAGGTTTAGTTTCATACATTCTTATATAAATCTAACCTTAAGAACTACACTTAATGCTTTGAAACCATTAAGTCATATGTGACAACTATAAATTCCTATATTAGTTGCAAATTTAGCTTCACTATATGTTTTACCAAACCCATAACATTCAAACTTAGTCTAACCTCCATTAACCCTTCCAAGTTCAATGTTAGTTTCTGGATCCTACGATTGGTGATCATCAATCAATGGTAGAAATCAAGAATTGCAAAAATTAATTTGAATATCAAGAGCATTTACTTAAACAAAGTCATTCATTCACTCAAGTGTGCTTAAAATCCATACCAATCCTTTTACAATCCTAGCTGGAAACTTAACCCAGCAGCATATCGAAGTTATTTACAAGTTTGAAAATAGAAAATACATCCATAATCGCGTAGAGAAAGGAAGTTAAGTATAAGCAAAAATGAATGTAGACAAGTGAAGGAAGTCTATTGGTTGCCTCAACTTATCCACGTTGTCCTCTTTTACTCCTTTCCTCCCAGACCAGTATTTAATTCTTTCTTTCTCTATCCAAAAGTTTCCCAATGGAACAGTAGCTGCTGACTTCCTGTGCATTCTGTCTATTTTCCAATGGAACAGTGGTTGCTCTAATTTTCTTTGTATATTCCATGCTGCCTTCTTTTCTTTGATCCTTTCCATGTATATGCAAGGGTTGGACCCTAGGTGAGGTGGCGTTCCTTTTTACATCTTCCAAGCTTGCCCTCCAATTGCCAGTGTCCTTCCCCTTTCCATGTTAAGGAATGGAGAAACACTCTATAGCAGCCATCATGTGCCTCAGCCACCCTGGAATATAGTACAATATTCAGCCCCACTTTTTGTAATAAAATAACAATAGGCTGATATACATAGTATATTCCAATTTTGTGCGTCATTTTTCATGCAAAACATACATAAGTTTATAGTTAATGCATTACATGCTCTTATACTCGAGAAACACAAAACCAAATATGTTTAGAGAGAATTATTAACTCAATCAATTAATTTACAGAATAATAAGTTGAGAAAAACATATAATAAATCTAATAAATAAATTAGAGTTAACATAGTGAATTATATTCCCTAATTTTACATGCAAGTAAATTTTGTGGGAAATACCAACAAGCAAGTTAATTCTTACTCGAATATGTACAATCCTAGTTGGAGAAACTAGCCAAATTTTTCTTTAAAAAATTTTCAAAATATAGGGTACCCACTAAGGCACCAGTAACCACCTCTTCCTCTTCAACAACCACCTTAACCAAAGACTTCAATTAAGGCAAGAGGGTGTCTTTACCGAGCAATACAAAGACTAAACCCAAGGAACCTATTGAAGCCATTCATTTGAGGAGTGGAAAAGGAGTAGAAGAACAAGAAAGGAAGCAGAAGATGAAGAAGACTAAAGAGGCAATATATTTCTGAAGAGCCAATTGAGCTTACTAAAAAGAAAGTCATAGAGGAAATAAAGAAACCTATGAGTAAGTTGTTTTCTGATAATCCACCCCTAATATAGAGACTAAACCTAAAGATTTACCCTAAAAGTATTGGGTTGCATAAACTCATTTGAGGGCTAAAGGTTAAGTGTCATAAAGTTAATACACTCAGAACTCAAAATGTTAAATATAAATTGCATTTGGATTAAGCTCATAGATAATTATAATTTTTATATTTTTTTTCTTAAGCTATAGATTCTTTGAAATTTGTAAGGCAAAAATTTAATAAATCAAAATAACTTGGCACTCAATGCATAATTTTAATTTTTTTTTTATTATTTACTTGAGGATAAGTAAATTTTTAAGTTTGGGGGAGTTTGACAAGTGGGATTTATACCCCTTATGTAAGGTTCTTTTATGCTTATATTTTGTTAATTCTAAGTGATATTAGGTGATTAATGGGTTATAATGTGGTTTTATTTTGGAGAATGGAGAAAAGTATGCTTATGGGAAATTTTGGAAGAAATAAGGTGAAAAAGAGGCAATTTTGCTATAAAAAAAAGGACATGGGTCACGCCCTAGAAAGATGAAAGTCATGACCCACTTGCCAGCAGTGTCATGTTGCGAGTTAAAGCATAGCGAGTCACGACGCAAAGGAAGATGCGACTGCGTCCGACCCAGTTAAGATAGGTTGTGGCATGTGATGAAGCATGAGCACGTCACGACCTAATTAACGTAGGTCACGATGAAGCAATGTGAGTTCACTTTATTGCCCAACGTGTATAAGTTTCATTTCAATTAAGTGTATGATCCACTTGACTGTTATAAATAGGAGTTGTTTAGGTCTTTTGAAGGACTTTTTTTTTTGGTAAAGAGGCAAAGTAGAGGAAATGATCATTCATTGGTAACGTTCAATCAGAGATTTATACCCAATCATTGTTCTTCTTCTCTCTTCTTTAGCCTTGCTTATAGATTTTATTTTGATTTAGAGTTTTTATATTTTCATTATGAACTAAATCCCTAATTCTAGAGTGATGTTTAGCCTAGTCACAATGGTTTCATAATTTATGTAACAAATTTTTGATTTCTTCTTTTCTTTTGCATTTTCTTCTCAACTTTATACTTCTAATTAACTGGTCACTAATTAGATGATATACTAATCTTAATAAGACTAGGAGGTGACTTATGTATTTAGAGCAAGGAGATGAAAACCATAGATTGCATCTCATGATTTTGTATAGCTATTAAAGAGAACTATAGATCATAATGAATTTTTGATTAATCAATTCACATGGGAATATAGTGAGTTCTTAATTAAAAAATATTCTTATCAATGCTTAAGAGAGACTAGTAAGTAATTTAGGGTTCTTGGTTAGTAAGAACAGTGAATGAATATAAGTTAGTAATTACATAAGAACCAAATCAAAGTGACAACATTTAAATCAGACTCCTAGAGCTTTTCTTTTTAATTACCTAGATAATTCTATTATGGTTTAATTTTGATTTTTAGTACATAATACTCGTGGAACAATACTCTATACTTACCTTTATTACTTGAAAACGATATGTGCACCTACATGTCAACATTGGGTTGAGTTTTAAACTAAATTTAACCAAACCTTACTCTTGCTTACCCCTACTATAAGCCACTTGGGCGGAAAGGGTGATTTGCTAGCCCCTTTAAGAAGGTCATGAACCTAAACTAGAAGTGTACATAGGTTTGCTTCAGTTTAGTTTTGAGTCACAACTCAACTGAACCGATTATAGGAAATTGTCAAAAAATTTAACATGTCAATTTGGTTTAATTTAGAGGAACTAAACCCAACCAAACCATTTGCCTCAATTTAGTTTTGAGTCACAACTTAATGGAACCGATTACAAGAAATTGTCAAAAAATTTGACATGTCAGTTTGGTTTAATTTAGAGGAACAAAAACCATTGCTAATCGGTTTGGTTAATCAGTTTTTTTAAGGTCCAATTGAAGTATAATATTTTTTTAATATCTAAATGTACAAATTTTAAAACTAATTTAAAAATAAAAATAAAAATATTAAATATACTTTAAAATACCACAAAATTAACAAATTCTTATCTTTTTGGAGGAAGAATGAATGGGCCCATAAAAGAGGAATAAATTAGAAATGAAGGAAGAAGAAAATGGTGCTTTTGGAGAAGGAAGAAGCAAATGACCAAATAGAAAAACATAGAGGAAAAAACAAAGAAAAAAAGGGAAAATAAAAGGACATGAGTGACGGGGGAAGAAGAAGAAAAGAGTTTTCTGTTTTCATACTAGCATTATCAATGTTCAACGATTGTGTATGATCATTATTTGAATGCTTTGAATTCTTTTTTTTTTGGTACATGTCATCAAGCCATTTTCGGATGGTACACTTCATGCCATTTAATAAATAATATTAAATATATAATATATATTATATATAATCATTTGGTTTGATTTGATTCAACTCAAACTTTTTCCTAATTGACAATTGAATCAAACCAATTAGTTTTTATTAACAAAAAATTGATCTAAACATTTTTTTAGTATTTTCTGGTTTTATATTATTTGATTTGGTTCAATTAGTTTTGTTCAATTTATATCCATTTTATACACTTTTACCCCTGACACCCTAGAAGTGAAGATGAGATAAACTTTTGACTCTATTTAGAATTTAAAGTTTAAAATTCAAAATAAGGGGTGACCACCCAATCCCCTTGAGGGGAGGAGTGACCCCCCTCAAACTTTTTTCTAATCGACAATTAAATCAAACCAATCAGTTTTTATTAACAAAAAATTGATCTAAAATTTTTTTTAGTATTTTTTTATTTTTATATTTTTGATTTGGTTCAATTAGTTTTGTTTAATTTATATTGATGTCATACACTTCTATCCACAACACCCTAGAGGTGAAGATGAGATAAATTTTTAGCTTTATTTAAAGTTTAAAATTTAAAATTTAAAATAAGAGGTGACCATCCAACTCTCTTGAGGGAGGAGTGACCCCCCTCGCCCCATTATTATGCTTGTGGTAATAAATTTTAATGCTTCAAAACCATTGCAAAATGCCTTATAAATCAACGCTATTACGCTTGTTGTTGAAAATTTTAATGTAGCCTAAAAACAGTTAAAGAATATTTACCAGCGCTTAGAAATCACAACTATAATTGTTTTAAAAATTACAATTAGTTTAGAATTTGCAAACAATCAACAACCGTGATTTCATTAATATGATTGTTTATATGTTAATTTTGTCAATTTTGTAATATTTAAGTACCTCTTAAGCATCTTAGAATTATTGTTAATCTATTAAAAAAATTATCTACATATTTAGGGAGGCTACAACCGTCGTAATAATTGTTATAAAATTTTCAAATAACATATATACAGCATCCTTGACCATCACTAAATTTTTTTTTAAAAATAGCGGGGAATAAAATCTATTGCTATTATGCTTTTAGCTGTAACTTTTAAGGGTGAGCAGGTCTGTATCAGAGATAATATTACACAGTAATTATCTGTAAAGTAGTTAGCACAAAATATGTATATATAACTGCTTAGATATTGTAAATACTCAAATCCCTTAACTCTAGCAATTAGATAAGTTTTGATCAAGATAGTTCCTAGGATTCTGGTTCTGCAGAACTTGTATATATATGCCTTGCGTGATTGATAATAATATGGCCTTTTTCACTTTAACTTCCAGAGTTCAACATTAATATTTATATGGTATCAGAGCAAACCAATCCTCCACAACTATAGAATTACGTCCTCGTCAGCCTCCTATCCCATCACCTTTCATGGCCGTAGATGACCCTTCCATCTCATCCACAGCACACAATATCATTCCAAACAATCAAGATCTAACCAATCCTCTTATCACCATTAACACCAACAATATCACCAAACTCACCTCAACGAATTATATCACGTGGAGCTTACAAATTCGTAACCTCTTAGAAGGATATGATCTTCATCGCTTCATTGACGGTACCCACCCCAGCCCACCGCCAACCCTTACCAACAATGGCACCACTACCCCTAACCCTACTTACATCACCTGGAAAGGTCAAGATCGTCTGCTGTTCAGTGCTCTCCTTGGAGCAATATCGATCTCCCTTCAACCCCTTCTTGCTCGAACCAACACCTCCCAAGAAGCCTGTAATACGTTGGCCAACACCTATTTCAAACCAACTTATGGACACATAAAAAAACTCAAAGATCATTACGTAACTTTGTTAAAGGATAACAAACAATATCAGAATACATGCAATTCATCAAACACCGCACCGATGAACTTGCCCTTCTTGGCCGCCCACTTGATCCTGAAGATCTCATTGACAAAATCCTTGATGGTCTTGGAGAAGATTACAAAGGAATTATAGATGCCGTCAATGCCTGTGAAACACCCATTTCCTTTGATGAAATTCATGAAAAACTTATCAACAAAGAAGCTTCTCTCTTACAATCACACTGCTCCACATCTTCCTTCCCAGTCTCTGCCAATCCAACAACCCACTGTCCCCATCAAACTTGGCGTTCACCCCATCCATCTTGGCGTCAACCACACCTCACCCACCCTAGCCCTACACATCACTCTAACAACACCAGACCTGACCGACCACCACCTCGTCCTTATCAAGGCTTCTGCCAAGGGTGTGGCAATCAAGGCCATATCGTTAAACACTGCCCCCACTTATCGTATTATCAGTACACAACACCCACCTAACTCCTACCCAGCCACACGACACCCCCACCTCGTTTCTCCTCTCCCTGGCAACCTAGAGCTCACTATGCCTCCACTGAAACCAACCCCACACCTACTTGGCTTCTTGATAGTAGTGCCTCCCACCACATCACTACAAACTTGAACAACTTGTCCTTTCACACCCCTTATTCAGGCACTGATGATGTCGTTATTGGAGATGGCTCTGGCCTTCAAATTACACACACTGGTTCTACCTCTCTTCCCACTCCTACACGTACATTTCACTTACATAATACACTATATGTTCCTCACATGCACAAAAAACCTTATTTCCATTCACTAGTTTTGCACTTCAAATCATGCATCTATTGAATTCATACCCTATTGCTTTCATGTGAAGGACCTCAACAACGGGACCATTCTCTTGACCGGTCAGTCTAAAGATGGTGTTTATGTGTGGCCCACCTCACAACTTACCAAGCCTGCACCTCTCTTTGCCTTTTTCAGTATCAAGACTACGTCCTCTCAATGGCATTCAAGACTAGGGCATCCTTCCTCTACTACTTTACAACATATTTTATCTAATTTCTCTTTGTCGTATTCAAATTCATCAGCTTCTCATTGTAATGCATGCTTGAGTAATAAAAGTCACAAACTTCCTTTTTCTACATCTACCATCTCGTCTTCCCATCCCCTGCATACTATTTTCTCTTATGTATGGACGTCTCCAATCTATTCTATTGACAATCACAAATATTATGTCATTTTTGTTGACCACTTCACACGATACATATGGCTCTATCCGCTTAAAAGAAAATATGATGTCTACGATATATTTGTTCGCTTCAAAGCACTTGTTGAAAAACACATCAAATAATCCATTGGCACCCTCTATACTAATAATGGAGGAGAATATCAAGCCCTCACTTCCTTTCTCTCTCTCCATGGCATTACTCATCTCACTTCTTCTCCTCACACCCCTGAACACAATGGACTTACTAAACGTCGCCATCGTCACATTGTAGAAACTGGGTTGTCTCTCCTCACCCATGCCTCCCTCCCTATCTCCTATTGGCATTATGCGTTTGCTACTGCAGTATATCTCATAAATTGCATGCCTACCCCCACACTCTCCCTCTCATCACCCTATGCAACACTATTCAACAACCCCCCCAACTACACTAAACTTAGAGTCTTTGGATGCCTTTGTTACCCGTGGCTACGTTCGTATACACATCACAAACTTGAGCCTCGTTCTCTCCCATGCATCTTTGTTGGCTACTCCCTCACACAAAGTGCTTACCTTTGCCTTGATCCTCACCAATCACGCCTCTACATCTCTCGCCATGTACAGTTTGTAGAAACTGTCTTCCCCTTCCAGTCCCTGTATACTCAACTTCCTCGTCCAACTCCCAAAACACTCGACTCTTGGTGCCCATCTGTGTCCCTTCTTCCTTAACTCTCTACACATTCTACCCAGCACCTCACATCTCTACCTAGTCATGAGCATTCACCCACTACACAATCCCAACCTACATGCCTTAGTCACACAGACACAGCATCCCATACCAATCCATCATCACCCTTACTTTCCCAAACTCACCAAGACCACCACCCTACACTGCCCTCCGAGTCCCCAACAACCAATTGTCTCTTATCGACTTCTACCTCATTACCTTTCCCAAACACATCCTTATCCCTCATGCCAACCAATTCCCATCCCATGGTCACCCGATCAAAGAACCATATACATAAACCCATCCAAAAGCTCAATCTCATGGCTACTTTCAACCCCACACCTCCCACTGAACCAAAAACAGTAACCCAAGTTCTCAAAGACCCTTATTGGCGTAAGGCCATGTCAGAAGAGTTTGATGCTCTTATTAGTAATCACATATGGGACTTAGTACCGCCTACTACCACACAAAATCTTGTTGGGTGTAAGTGGATTTTTTGCATCAAACGACTTCCTGATGGTTCCATTGATAGGTACAAAGCTCGCCTCATCGCTAGACTTCCACCAGCATCCTGGGATTGACTATCATGACACTTTTAGCCCAGTTGTCAAACCAACAACTATCCGCCTGGTCCTCAGCCATGCCATTAGTCAAGGATGGCCGCTTCGTCAACTTGATGCTAACAATGCCTTCCTCCAAGGTCATCTCACCGAGGATGTATTTATGTCTCAACCTCCTGGATTCACAGATCTTGATCATCCTTCCTTTGTTTGTAAGCTCCGCAAGGCAATATACGGTCTCAAGCAGGCCCCTCGGGCTTGGTACCATGAACTACGCCAATTCCTCATTTCCTCTGGGTTCACTAACTCCTATGCTGATACCTCACTCTTCATCTTCAATCAAGACACCACCATCATCTACATTCTTGTCTATGTTGATGACATCATCATTACTGGATGCAATGCAACAATGGTTCAACATTTTATTGATCTTCTTGGCAACCGGTTCTCTCTCAAAGATCTTGGTCAGTTAACATACTTTTTGAGTGTTGAAGTAACACATAACTCAGCAGGTCTCTTTCTATCCCAGAAGCGCTACATTACTAATCTCCTCACCCACACTCACATGGATGAAGCCAAGGCTATCACAACTCCCCTTGCCATCGAACCCACACTCACTTTGCACTCTGGCACTGCCCTCACAGACCCATCTGAATATCGTACCATTGTGGGCAGCCTCCAGTACTTATGTCTCACTCGCCTCGACATTGCATTTGCTGTCAACAAATTGTCACAATTCATGCATCGTCCAACTACAGATCATTGGATTGCCGTCAAACGATTATTGCGCTATTTATCGGGCACTCTTAGTCATGGACTTCAGTTGCACCGACATCCATCACCTACACTCCATGCCTTCTCAGATGTTGATTGGGCCAGCAACAAAGATGATTACACCTCCACTAGTGCCTACATTGTCTACCTCGGTCGTAACCCTATCTCTTGGTCATCTAAGAAACAACACATAGTTGTACGCTCATCAACCGAAGCAAAATATCGATCAGTAGCTGCCATTGCGGCCGAACTAAGTTGGGTTTGCTCCCTCCTCACGGAACTTGGGATTAGCCTTCCTACTGCACCTACTATATATTGTGACAACATTGGTGCCACTCACTTGTGCTCTAACCCTATTTTCCATTCTCGCATGAAATATGTTGCCCTTGACTTTCATTTTATCAAGGATCAAGTACAACAAGGAGCATTACGGGTTGCTCATGTCTCGTCTGAAGATCAGCTTGCGAACATCCTGACAAAACCTCTTTCCTGAGCTCGCTTTCATAAACTTCGGACCAAGATTGGACTCTCCTCCGGAGATCCATCTTGAGGGGGCATATCAGAGATAATATTACACAATAATTATCTGTAAAGTAGTTAGCACAAAATCTGTATATATAACTGCTTAGATATTCTAAATACTCAAATCCCTTAACTCTAGCAATTAGATAAGTTTTGATCAAGCTAGTTCCTAGGATTCTGGTTCTGCAGAACCTGTATATATATGCCTTGCATGATTGATAATAATATGGCCTTCTTCACTTTAACTTCCAGAGTTCAACGTTAATATTTATAGTCTAAACTCGATGAGAAAATCTCAATTTGGGCTAGTCGAGTTTATGTGGGTTGGGTCAAACTACAGGCTTTACTTTTAGACGAAATCAACTTTTTCCCATTTTACCACGTACCAAACATAAGAACAAAACACAAATTCATTACATCACCTGTTTTCTCTCTGGATGAACATTCGCATTACATCACCCGTTTTCTCTCTAGATGAACATTCGTTAAAAGCATCACTTTCATCTCTCTTGATTCATACGTGTATTCAGCCTAGTTTGGATTAGAATTTGAATCTTTCAAGGCAGAGCATGTGAACTACAACAGGCTTTGAATAATCAAATGGAGCGTTATCTTTAGTGACGGAATATAGATAAGTCGTCAAAGATGAGAAGAACAAGCTCTTTGGAAAAAAAAGAAGATGAAATATTATTTTAAACATCATACTTAAAATCATCTTTCTTCCTATCTGGCTTATTAACATCATATAATTAAAATATTAAGTATCTCTTCTTTCAGTGGAAGAGAAATAAGAAAAGTGGCAAGCTGACCAACCGGGTGTTCCACATGTTGTTGGTTATTTTCATTATAGCCTAAATTTTACATGAACATAATACAATATGAGAGAATTTTTAATAACATTTTAATTAGCAGAAATAACGAAAAATCAAATTAAATGGTATTGTCTGTATATTATTCAGGTTGAAATTGACATATCATATATACATCTTTGTACAAATTGTCTCTCAAAATACCAAGTCGAAATCTGATCTGAATTCTAGTAATGGCATAAAATTTAGAATAGATTTTGCAATGATACAGGAAAATATGAAGGCCAGCTGCTCCACCAAGGTTTCCATAGTAGTCAACGAGTCTGAGTCACAAGGTTGTTCAGGCTGGCAATGGTTCCTCCATAGCTGTTACACCATAAAATCATAAGCAGTCCGCCAATTTTTTTCTTTTCATTCTTCTTGGCTTTTGTGGGATGGGTGGGAGGACAAACGAGAGAGGGAGAGATACCATTTCTTTTTGTACAAATTTCAGCATCATCTGCAAGTGGTGCTTTTGTGGGGACATCAGGAAGGTCCAATTTTTCACTGATTTCTTCAGGCACTGATGTAGGGACTTCTGGAAGATCTTGAACAGTAAGCTGAACTGCTGAAGACAATAATAGGAACTCTTCTGAATGAAAAGAATAAGTGCATGTAATTGTTGCAAGTGTAGAACCAAGTTAAATAAAATCAACCTCCCTTGATGCACAACAACAACCAAGAGTAAGTATTTGAGACAACAACTACATAACAGGTTATCACTTAAACAATGGTGAATGATGTGACGGAGAATAATGAATTGAATATTAAAGTACTAATTGTTGCTCAACATTTATCAGCCAGGCGTCAACTCGCTTCAGCAATTCTTCTTGTGCCCTTTTCTTCTTTAATGCTAACAAGGCCCCATCCTTTTCCTTTCACGAATCAATTCTCTTGCAGCTTACGCCTCTGCTTCAATAACATCATCGAGCTGGACAAAAAGGAAGAGCATGAATTTTTATTTGATTCGGAATACTAAGGGCACAAATATTTGGATGCAGACGAAGAATCATTGCCTTCTTCGCAGTCCTTTCACAGTCCTACATCTAACCAATCTAACAGCATATTCATTTAAGCTATATCTGGGATTCTCTCAAAGGATTCCAAAAACCCCACGGTCTTTTCTTGGTAACTAAATCAACATTTCGGGTAGAACTGGCATTTAGGACTCTTAATCATATCTGCCTTGCTGCCTCAAGAGCCAAAGCCTATCCAAGTCATTGCCAAAACAGCCCAAATGCCAATCCATCCACTGATGGATTATTTCAGCATCATTAAGCCAATGTACCGTATCTTTTCAAGCATTAGGATTCACAATTAATTCCCATAATAAAGAACAGTTAAATACCTTGGCTCTCCGACTAAAATCCGACTGAGAAAATGAGACAATTTAAAAACGAAAATTTTCAATATAGAAGTTCCATCGACCATCAATGTATACTCACTACATTATACAAACTGGTTCAAATGAGTTTAATTAAATATATTTAAAATAATAATAATAATACAAGATTTATGACAGTTCAATATTATAAATATTAAGTAAATTAACAATTTGAAATTAGTATCACATTAATCACTTATTGCATTTATGAAAATATGAAATTCATTACATATTCATTTTTAAATAAAAAAATAAAGTGTAACAAATATAATCTTTTCAAAAATTAACACGTACATATTTTAAAAAATTTAAAGATTAAAATTAATTTTTTCAATTAATTTATATACATCCTTGCATTTAACTCTCTATTATCGACTCAATTAATGATAATTTTGTAAAATTATTAAAATATTTTTTATTATTTGATACTCCATTTTGTTTTGAAAAGACATTTTAGTACTTTCATATAATTAATATCGTTGGCGTTAATTAAAAATTAATTTAAATAACAAAATAAATGCAATGAAATAGATAAATTAAGAAGCTAATGGTAAAACTTAATTGACTAAGAAGAAGAAGTCACATTAGAGACAAGGATCAAAGTGGAAAAATACAATTTTTTAAAGATAATATTACTCTAAGTGATGCTTTGCCAAGGGTTTCACTTTCCTTTTAGTAACTTCACTTCTTCTCTTACAGTTATTTTGACTTAAAATGTTCAATAATATAATAGAAAAGGAATGGGTTAACAGTGCCCTGACTGTGTTTTGTTCTTACTATTCTTTTAGTTAGTTTATTATTTTTTCTGGTAATTTTGTTTCGTTTCTTAAATCTAAGTTTACATTCATTTTGAGTTATTTTGACTATATCCTGACTGTGTTTTATTCTTTTAGTTAGTTTGTTACTTTTTTTGGTAATTTTATTTTGAGTTATTTTGACTTAAATTACATTCTTTTTTTTTTAATCTAAGTTTACATCACCTTTAATTATAATTTATAAAAAAATTCCTCTTTATTTATAAAATTACTAATAAAATTTATGTTTTATACATTTTTTTTAATAAAAACACTCATAATATCTTCAATTCAATGCAATATAAATTATCTAAGAGTCAAATTAATATTTATAGAAAGTTAAATAAAAAAAAATGTGAGTGTTGATTTTGTAAATTTCAGAAAATATATTTGTCAATATTTAAAACTAAAAAACCTACAAGTACAATTTTTACAAATTAAAAAAATACTTAATATAATTTAGTCTTCTTTTTATTTAGTAAATTCTATCATCATGTTTTGAATAATTTGCTTTAAACAACACTAGAAAATAAATAATTGCCGTATTCTAACGGCTATTTTATGTGTCTCTGTATGTATATATATCAACGGTTATTTTACTGTAATAAGTAAATTTAATATCAATCAATACAAGATATGACTGAAAAAAAAGATCCAAAGTAGGAGCCAAGCTCCTCCCGCCAACGGCTAGTTATTTCCTTCGTATTTCCTTGGGAAGCTACGATGGTCTCCCTCTTCGTTATTGTGTTTCGTCCGCAGAGCTCAGAACAGTGAATTATCTTCAACAACTGACCCAAGAAATTAGATATTCGATCTCCGACATGAGGCTGCATCCAGAATTCCAAGCTTTTAGTTCTTAGATAACAAACCAGTGGATGATGAAGGTTGATAACAACTACCGTTTTTTTTCTAATTTCTGATCTTTTTTGAATTTAATGCAACTGGGTTCTTAAATTTTCTCCCTATTTTATGTATTCTTCAGATTTCTCCAAGTTGACTTTCTCTGTCTCAATCTTCCCTGTTTTCCAGCTCTAAGATAAGTTTCTAAAATCCCAACTCCACCATTTGTTTCTGCCTATTCCACCCAGTTTTTCAATTTTTGATATTTTCTCGCTGTTGGGTTCTCGAATGAAACTCTCAATTCTTCATATTTCTACAAGCTAACTTTTTCTCTCTCAATTTCCCCTATTTTCAAGTTCTGAACTCTTCTTTGCGTCTTGATAAAGTTTCTAAAACCCCAATTCCACCTCTTTCTTCCTATTTTCGAACGCAAATTTTCAATTCTCGTTCTTATTTCTCTTATAAATCATTCTGAGTTTGCTCATACGTAAACGATTAACCCTCTGTGTTTTCCATTCACACAATGGTCTCTCTCCTTGTCATTGTGTTTGATGCCCCTAGCTCAGAAGCTGGACGCTCCTATAGTGGTTTCTGTACAGTGACTATTATCTTCATCTGAGCCAAGATATTACATATTCGATGCCCCTAGCTCAGAAGCTGCATCAAGAATTCCAAGCTTTTGGGCCCAGGTGGATTATTGCATTTATACTAATTCTGCCTTAAAGAGATTGTTGTTATTTGTCAAAGTTTCTCACTTTTGATTATCAGTTTCTGAATCATGTGTAGATTTTCAGAGAAAGTGCTAGTTACTTGCTTGTATTTCCATCACGTAGTTGTCTCTTCACCTTAGGAGGTTTTTATTCTTGTGGCATGCTTATCATATTTTAGCGATTGTTAAGCACTCACAGAGTTAAAGCTGTTTCTTTTTTATTTTTTATTTTTGGTCTCACCTTGATCCATGAAGTTAGGGTTGTTTTCCTGCTGTTAATGTCCACATATTTTTACCTTGTCTCACTCAATATTTCGGCATCAAATTATTATTTTTGGAGTGGCTGCATTACCGATGGATGAAAGTGTGCCATTCCACTGGTCCCGTGAAGTTTGACAAAGAATGACACATTATCGAATTTAAGCCAAAAGTAGAAACACTTAAGGTATGTTTTTCTCACAAGTTTGATAGTCTGTTTGATTAAAATTTGTTTAATTTAGTTCAAGTTTAATTATCATGTTTATGCAACTAAAAAATACATTTACATAAATTTTCTAAAAGATAAAAGATAAATTTATACAAAGTTTAATTATTATGTTTATGTAATTCCAAAAACAGTCTCAGCTCCAAGCCCTTGTATAGACTTTCCCAAGGCTGGTTGGGCAGTGGGCCTAATGCTTGATGGGTGATAAAGTTTCCTTCTTCTTTTTTCTCTGTCTCACCTTGATCCATGAAGTTGGGGTTGCTTTCCTACTATTAGTGTCCACATATTTTTATCTTGTCTCACTCAATATTTTGGCATTAAATGTTATTTTTGGAGTGGCTACATTACCAATAGATGAAAGTGTGCCATTTCACTATTCCCATGAAGATTGACAAAGAAGGACACATAATTGAGCTTGATGAGAAGCCAAAAGGAGAACCACTTAAGGTATGTTTTTCTCATAAGTTTGATAGTCTATTTGATTAAAAAAAATTAATTTAGTCAAAGTTTAATTATCATGTTATGCAACTGAAAAATACATTTACATAAAGTTTCTAAAAGATAAAAAATAAACTTACACAAAGTTTAATTATTATGTTTATACAACTCCAAGACCTCTAACAATAAGGGTACCTCTGTCAAGGTCTCAGGTTTAAGCCTTCGTATCGGCAATCCCAAGGCCTAAGGTTGGGACTAATGCTTGAGGGGTGGGAGTGTTCAAGTTTTGGCCATAAGTCTCAAACTTTGCTTGCAGGAGAAGCAGTTCCCTTTAGTGATCATAGGGTGGGTCACAACTCATGGGAAAGGGGCATTTAAATCTTAAGTGTCATGGTCTCAAGGTCCAAGCCCTAGTATGGGTATCCTAAGGCCTAAGGTTGGGTGGTGGGCCATGGGCCAAATGTTGGAGGGTTGATAAAAGGCGATACTCCTTAAGGGTATATGTGGTAGTGTCTAAGTTTTGGCCACAAATATTATACTTCGCTTGTAGGATAAGTAGTTCGAGGCCCTCAAGTGAGCATGGGGGTAGGGGCATTTAAATCTTAAGTGTCATCTCAAGGTCCAAGCCCTAGTATGGGTAATCCTAAGGCCTAAGGTTGGGTGGTGGGCCAAATGCTGGAGGATTGATAAAAGGCGATACTCCTTAAGGGTATATGTGGTAGTGTCTATGTTTTGGCCACAAATCTTATACTTCGCTTGTAGGATAACTAGTTCGAGGCCCTCAAGTGAGTGTGGGGGTAGGGGGTGCTTAAATCTTAAGTGTTTTGGCCTAAGATTTAGAGTTTGAGGCCATAGTAAAAGAGGTCTACACCTAGGCAAAAGGGTAGAGGTGGAATAGAGTGACCTCAACCACTTTGGGATAGTTGATGAGGGGTTGACCCCTGGCCCCTTAGGAGGAAAAGGTGACAAGGGGGTGACACATCAAGGGTTAACCCTCCAACCCTCTAAAGGAAAGGGTTAACCATTAACCTTGGGGGGAAAAGGCTAATCCTCTAACTGCTTTAAGAGAGATTGTAACCTTTTAATCCCCGCAGCGTTAACCACCATCAAGGGTTAACCCTTAACCTTCTTAAGGGAAGAGTACCCACTAGCCCCATGTGGGGAAGGGGTTGATCGCCCTTAAGAGGGTTAGGGGATCAACCCCTTCCCCCCAATGTGTTTATAATTTAGCATGATTTTAATACCTTTAAACTTACTTTTTGTTTGATATAAGTAAAATATAAATAGGAATTAATTTAGGGTTAACCCCCCAACCTTCTTAAGGAAAGGGTTACCCACTAGCCTAATGTGTTTATAATTTAACATGATTTTAATACCTTTAGGCTTATTTTTTGTTTGATTTAAGTAAAATATAAATAGGAATTAATTGAGTTTTGTGTTTTATGTTTTAGGAAGAATAAAGTGGAAAAGAAGAGACAAATAGAGAGAAAATAATGAAAAATGCTAATTTCTAACCCTTTGTCACTAATTAAGGCATATCTTACTTATTTGAATTCCGATTGAAGTGATTCCAATGGCTATCGAAAGAAGAGACATAGATCTACAACTTGTGTTCAAAACTTTGGCGAATTCCAAATATTTTTGGGCATTGTGGCACTCACAATAGAGCACCGCGTCATTGAAGTTGGAGCGTTGCGGCGCCCAACCCAGCAAGCCACGATGTCTCATTGCCAATTTTTTGAAGTGCCATGGTGCATTGTCAAAGCAAATTTGTAGCATTGCAGTGCTCTAGTAGCACGCTGCAGTGCCCACCATCACACTAGAATGGTGAAATTAGGATTTTTAGGACTTTTTAGCTCAAATTGAAGCCTGATGGGTTGAATTTTGATCTAAAAATAGTTCTACTTCATTGTGGAACATCTAATCTATAAAAAAGAGAAGAAATGAAGTATCAAGGCATCAATCAAGCTCTTGATTACTTTATTCAATTCTTCTATAGATTTTCTTATGGCCTTGCGCGGCTGATTTACTTTCAGTTGGTAAAAGAAAATTGAAACCTCAAAGGATTTTTATGCATTGTGAGATTTGGATTTGATTTTATTAGTTCAATCTTAATTGATTATTGATTATTCATCTATTTTTCTCTTCTCAATGATTATTCATATGATTACTAGGAGGCCTACTAGTATTTTTTTTTAATTTACTGCTGAATTATGTTTTGAACAAAGTTTTCATTACTGTATTCATGAGGCAAATAGGTTTAAGGATTTTGGATTATAAATTATTGAGCCTATGATGAATAATTGAATGAATTAGATACAACCAATGTGTCTATATTAATTTTTTTTAACTCTATTTGTTTCTCTAGTTCTTTATGCGATTAATAAATTAGATTTTACCGATGTGTCAAAGTATTACTTATTAATTAAGGTTTGATTAAGACGATTGTCATCAATTACTAATCTTAAGGAGGAACATGGTTAAAATCTCAATGATAGATGTTCTCATTGTCTAGAGGAAAGGGGGGTTTAAGGGGTAACCCCTCAGCATTATAAAGGGAGTATGACCTATCAATAGTTAACCCCTAACCCTCTTAGGGGAAGGGTTAACCACTAGCCCCTTGGGGGAAAGGGGTTGATCCCCTAATCGCCTAAGGGAAAGGAAGGGGTTGATCTCCTAATCACCTAAGGGAAAGGGTGACCCTTCAATCCCCTTAGTGTTAACCACCATAAATGGTTAATCCCCTAACCATCTTAAGGGAAGGGTTACCCCTGCTAGCCCTAGCCCCTTGGGGGGAAGGGGTTAATCCCCTAATTGCCTAAGGGAAAGAGTGACCCTTTAGTCTCGTAGGAGAAAGGGGTGACCTACTAGTCCTTTAGGGAGAATAGTTTGATCCCTTTATTTTCTAGAGGGAAGGGGAGACCCCTCAACATTATAGAGGGAGGGTGACTTATCAAGGGTAACCCTCCAACCCTCTTAGGGGAATGGTTAATCGGGGGATAGTGCTGATCCCCTAATTCCCAGGGAAAAAGGTGACCCTTCAATCCTCTTGGAGTTAACCATCTAAAGGGAGGGGTTACCCATATGCCCCTTGGAGGAAAGGATTGATCCCTAATCACCCAAGGGAAATGGTGACATTTTAGTCCTTTGGTGGAAAGGGGTAACCCTCTCTTAAGGGAGGGTTGACCCGTTGGCCCCTTGAGGGAAGGGTCTGATCCCCTAATCACCTAGGGGAAAGGGTGACCCTTCAGTCCCATTTGTAAAAGAGATAACCTTCAACATTATAGAAGGAGGGGTGACCTACTAACCCCTTGGAGAAAGGGTTTAATCCCATACTAATAATCGGGGGATGGGGTTGATCCCCTAATCCCCTAGAGAAATGGTGACCCTTCAATCCTCTTGTGGTTAACCACTATCAAGGGTTCACCCCTCAGCCTTCTAAAGGGAAGGGTTACCCACATGCCCTTTGAGGAAAGGGATTGATCCCCTAATCACCATGGGAAAGGGTGACCTTTTAGTCCCTTGGTGGAAATGTGGGTCTTTTAAGGGAGGGTTGACCCATTAGCCCCTTAGGAGAAAGGTCTGATCCCCTAATCCCTAGGCAAAAAGGTGACCCTTCAATCCTTCTAAAGGGAAAGGTTAACCCCTCAACCTTCTAAAGGGAAGGGTTACCCACATGCCATTGAGGGAAGGGATTGATCCTCTAATCACCAAGGGAAAGGGTGACCTTTTAGTCCCCTAGTGGAAAAGGGGGTCTCTTAAGGGAGGGTTGACCCATTGACCCCTTGGGGGAAGGGTCTGATCCCCTAATCCCCAAGGAAAAAGGTGACCCTTCAATCCTCTTGGGGTTAACCACCATCAAGGGTTAATTCCTCAACCTTCCAAAGGGAAGGGTTACCCATATGCCCCTAGAGTGAAGGAATTAATCCCTTAATCACCAAGGGAAAGGGTGACCTTTTAGTCCCCTGGCGGAAAAGTGGGTCTCTTAAGGGAGGGTTGACCTATTGGCCCCTCAGGGGAAGGGTCTGATCCCCTAATCACCTAGGGGAAAGGGTGACCCTTGAGTCTTATAAGGGAAAGAACCCTTCAGCATTATAGAAGGAAGGGTGACCTACTAGCCCCTTATAGAAAGGGATTGATCCCATACTAATAGCCCCTTATAGAAAGGGATTGATCCTATACTAATAGCCTAGGGGAAAATGTGACCAAGGAAGGGTGACCCACTAGCCCTTTCCCAAAGGGCTAGTCCTCGCCTAAGCTATTAGCCACAAAAATGGGTGACCACAAGTTAAGGGTGAGCATAACCCACCTAATCCTTGCCTAGGGGAGAGGGTGACCCTTTAGGCCTTTACGAGAAAGGGGTGGTGGTGACCCCACTATAGGAGGGTGACCACCTAGCACCCTGGTGGGAAAAGACGATAAGGGGGTGACACCTTAGCCACCAAAAGGGGTGACCACAAGTTAAGGGCGAGTTAAGGTTGAGCATACCCCACCTAATCCAAATAAATCTGTTTAAACTTAATCAAATATTTTGAATAGATTGAATTAAGTTGTCAGGTTTAAATAAATGCTATTTTTTATTAGGTTTAAAGGTAAACAATGTGTTTCTTCTGTGCTTTATGCTTTCATCAAGTGGTTCAAGTTATATCAGGTTCAGATTTCATGAACTTGACTAAACTAAAGCATAGAAGAAACACATTATTTACCCTTAAACCTAATATAAAATAGTATCTAAGGAGCTCTTGACATTTTATGGAGATGGTAGACGAAGAGTGAGGCCTAAGCATATGTAACAACAGTGACATGGGTGGCACTACAATAGAAGACATATGTGAAACAATAAGAAAATGAGAGAGGATCGTCATTCACTTAGTTCTAGAGGCTTTCTTCCATACTAAATGCATTATTCCTCTCTTTCTCTCCCTTTATCTTTCCCTTTTTAGTTTCGTGTTTCAATTTTCCTTCATAGCCATTATCATAACTATAACGTGAGGTCATAATCAGGGCAAAGTAGATTTAAAGCAAATAGATTCTCAACAAATGTTTCTTTCCTTGTTAGCACAGTAATTCTTTCTTTCAATCTCCATATTTGGTTTTAAAACAATATAATTTGGAGATTACTCTAGTTTATTTTTTTTCATCGTCTACCTTTTTTCTTCTTAGTGGAAGTAGGCTAGATAGATTCTACCTGCAATCTCTCACTATAAGAATGAGAAATGAGATACATCAATTCACTTAGAAGGACACTAAAAAAGTACAAGATGCCTGGCTTAGATTCATAAGTTTACTCAAGAAGTGCCCTCGCTATAATATTCAAGAATGGATGCTCATACATAAATCTTTTATGGTGGGATTAATAGCATAAGTAGGACATTGTTGGATGCTACTACCAGTGGATATTTTATATAAAAAAAATGATGATGAGGCTATGGCCATGCTTGATGACATGGCTCAAATTTTGTGCCAATGGCATTATGAGAGAGGACCAAAAAAAGAAGACAATATGGATTGCATGTGGTAGACCCCATAACTGCCATTTCTACCACATTGGATTGATTAGAGAAGATGATAAGCAGATTGAAATTTGGTAGTAATATTATTCATTCATTTGCAAATTACGAGTTTTTCCAAGGAAAGCATTGTTCATTTGATTGCCTTGTAGTGAATAATGCAAGATAATCTTTACTCAAATACGTACAATCTTAGTTGGAGAAACCACCCCAATTTTTCTTGAAAAGATTCTCAAAATATGGGGAACCCACCAAGGTACCAATAATAGGCATATCAACAAAGACTTCCATTAAGGATGTTCTTACCTAGTTCATGGCAAGAACATACACATTATTTTAGAATCAGACAGCTGCCATTAAAAATTTAGAGGTTTAAGTGGGGAAAATCTCTAATATGTTGAGCTTAAGGAAATAGTGTGTTTTATCGAGCAATACAGGTACTAAACCTAACAAATAAGTTAAAAATATTCATTTGAGGAGTGCCAAAGTAGTAGAAGAACATGAAAGGAAGCAAAAGGTAGGGAAGAGTAAAGAGATCGTCTGAAGAGCTAGTTCAGCTTACTAAGAGGAAAGCTAGAGGAAACAAAAAAAATCTAGGAGTAAATTGTTTTCTAATAAACTACCCCCATACAAGCCTCAACATCCATTCCCTAAGGCACTATAGAAGCAAAAATTGGACAAATAATTTTTCAAATTTTTAGGGGTATTCAAGAAGCTACACATTAACATACTATTTATAGATACCCTTGCTTAGATGCCCAATTATGTAAAATTCACAAAAATTAAATATATATAAAATATAATTAAAATATATAAAATATATCGTATTCGTTTAGAAGAAAAACAAAAATTGCATTTTCATTATGGTCTTACAGAACGACAATTGCTTAAATACGTTGGTATCGCCAGAAAAGC